>CM028134.1:1012092500-1013387500 GCA_016271365.2 Neoceratodus forsteri
GATAAACTAGCCCAGTCACCGGGGTCCTCTTGGTGGCGCCCTTACCTCTAGGGCTGGGGGAGGGGTGGCCATTTGGCTTCGTCCTGGTCTCCCTCATAAAGTGAATAGTTTTGTGGCGGATCCCCAGGGCAGATATGCCATAGCCAAAGTGGATCTGGGGGGCAGGATGCATATTACCAATATATGGCCCTAATTACGACTCCTTGACTTCTTCACACCTGGGAGTAACCTCGGCCCCTACCAGGATAACTTAGTGTTGGGGGAAGATTACAATACTTACCTTGATCCCAGGTTGGATCACTCTGGGACTAAAACAAAACCGTACCCTAAAAATGTAGCGGCACTGCAGGAATTTACAGCAAAGAGAGCACTGGTTGAAGTCTGGAGGCACTCTCACCCTGGTGGCAGGGAATACTCATTCTATTCCCACTCCCATCGAGTTTATACTAGGCTAGACTATATTTTCATTTCCCCTCAGATGGTCACAGAAAACATGAGAGCCATGTATGGATCCATACTGATTTCAGATCATGCTCACTCCAGTTACATTTACCAGTGGAGTCACAACCGATTATAGGACCCCAGATTTGATCCCATTCTGCTTGAGATGGTCAATATATTAAGTATATAAATGGAAAAATTACAGAATTTATTGCCCATAACAAAGGCAAGGGGACACATATTAATTTTGTGTGGATGCCTTAAAGGCTTTCATTCGTGGGGAAACAATTTCCTACGCAGCAAATAAAAAAAAAAAAAAATGACAATCCCTTAAAGAGGAAGAACAGCTTATGGGCGAGGTTCACGAACTAGAGAGGAGGGCCATGGCTCAAACTCATCCACAACTAATACAAAATCTAAAATCACTAAAGGGGAAGTTGCACCAGATTGTCTCCCAAAAACTCGAACAAGACCTACTGGTCACAAAATCATACACGCACTTCGAGGGAGACAAATCCGGTAAATGGTTGGCTAGCCTAGGGAAGCACAAAAAAGCAGAACAGGCAATACGTAAAATGGCTAAGCCAGATGCCTCTCTTAGCTTTGACCAGAAAGAAATTAATAAGGTCTAAGGCATGTTGTGTACCAGTTGTATTCTATAGGTACCACCCGAGGCGATCCTGAGGATTTTCTCCAGCGAGTGGAAATGCTGTGTCTGGGTGGAGACCTAAGAGACAAATTAAACTCTCCCCTTTCCCAAGGAGATTAGACAGACTGTCTGGCAAACAAACAAGGGGAAGTTGTCGGGCCCCGACGGTATTCCTACTGAATTTTATAAATGCACATGGGATGCTCTTGGCCCTCTTATGGGAGAAGTCCTAGAAAATGCTCTGGCGCAGGGAGAATTGCCATGCTCTCAGAAGTTGGCCACAAGTGTAGTGCTCCCCAAGCCAGGTAAGGATCTTACCACCCTATTTCGCTTCTTAAGTTAGCCAGCCTGGGAGTGGGCCCCAAGATGACAGCCTGGGTAAAGAACTGGCTGGAGAATAGGACACAGAGAGTAATAGTAAATGGAGTCCACTCTGAAGAAAGGGGGGTTACTAGTGGGGTACCGCAGGGATCAGTATTAGGACCGGTCCTCTTCAATGTCTTTATAGCGACATTGCAGAGGGACTGGAAGGAAAAGTATGTCTCTTTGCAGATGACACAAAGATCTGCAACAGAGTTGATGCACAAGGTGGCGTGGAAAGGATGAGAAGGGACTTGGCAAGGTTAGAGGAATGGTCAAATGTATGGCAGCTTAGATTCAATGCTAAGAAGTGCAAGGTAATGCACCTGGGAAACAAAAACCCAGGGGAAGAGTACACAATGGGGGGTGAGATACTAACAACAACAAAAATGGAAAGGGACCTGGGGTAGTCATATCAGATGACCTAAAGGTGGGCAAGCAATGCGAGAGGCAGCAAGGAGGGCTGGGGGGATACTGGGATGCATAGGGAGAGGCATCACCAGTAGAAAACAGGAAGTTATTATCCCTCTGTACAGACAGATGGTGAGACCCCATCTGGAGTACTGTGTGCAGTTCTGGAGACCCAATCTCCATGAAAGACATAGACAGGATGGAAGCTGTCCAGAGGAGGGCAACTAAAATGGTGCAGGGTCTGCACCAGAAGACATATGAAGAGAGACTTAAGGAGCTTAATATGTATAGCCTCGAGGAAAGGAGGGAGAGAGGGATATGATAGAAACTTTCAAGTACCTCAAGGGAATCAACAAAGTCCAAGAGGGTAGCATCTTTCAAAAACAGAGGTGTGCAAGAACAAGGGGTACAATTTGAAGATGGGGGCAGCTCAGAAGTAATTTAGAAGTATTTTTCACAGAGAGGGTTGTGGATGCATGGAACGGCCTTCCAGAGGAGGTTGTGGAGTCAAAAACAGTAGTGGAATTCAAGCATGCATGGGACAGTCATAAGGCAATTCTAGGGGGTGGGGGTAGGAAGAAGTAGGCTGCTGCTTAACTAGGATCTGCAGCTTATCCATTAGGTAGGGAAATGGGCAGACTGGGTGGGCGAAGCGGTCCTTATCTACCGTCAAATTCTATGTTTCTATTATAAAATTTTAGCCAAAATCTTGGCAAAAAAAGTTGGAGGGGGTCCTGCCTGGCTTGGTGCCCATAGGTCAAGGGGGATTTGTCAAGGGACGACAAGCTAAACACAATCTCCATAGGTCCATCAATATCATTTATAGATGGAGTAAAAAGGGGCCCACAGAGGACTTCCAGCACTCTATGCCGACAAGGCGCTTGACCGGGTCAAATGGCCCTTTATGTTGTGATGCATGAGCTTAGGGTTGGGGAATCTTACTCCAATGGCTACAAGCCCTATATACCAATCCCCAAGCTCAGGTATTAACTAATAGTACTATTTTGGCCCCTTTCGCTCTATCTAGAGGGACAAGACAAGGCTGCCCCCTGTCGCCCCTACTATATGTCCTTACTATGGAAGCATTGGCAAATGCCATACGGAGAAACAGAGAGATTAAAGGATGCAGGGTGGGAAGTGATAATCAGGTGATATTTTTGTTTGCCGATATTTTGTTATTCTTGGATAACCCTGGCAAGGCCCTGCCAGCATTGGGCAGGATCTTTGAGAAGTATGGTCCTCTTCGGAGAACAAGATTAACTGGGATAAAAGTGAGTGGCTCCTCTTGGAAAAGGAAAACCTCCATAGAAATAGCTGGGACTATAATAAACCCAACTAAACAGATAAAATATTTGGGGATTTTGCTTCTGAGCAGGCTCTCCCAAATGATCCCAATTAACTATAGGCCTCTGATTCAGAAGCTCAAGACAGAATGCACCAATTGGAGGGCTCTTCCCCTCACCATACTGTGCCGGGTTAATCTTATTAAGATGTACATCCTCCAAAGGGCGCTTTACCTCTTTCAGTCCATTCCAATCTCTCTCTCCCACAGAAGTATTTAAAGGCACTGGAGGGTATGCACAAACTGCTGTGGCAAGGAAAGAAACCTAGAATTAGGAAGGAGATATTGTGGCAGCCAGAGGGTTTGGGGGCTTGAATTTACCTAACATCGTCCTATATTATGTGGCGCTGAGTTGGCCCATGTCCAGGATTTGCTGAGTGTTGGGGAGGGATTTCCAACCTGGAGGAAAATGGAAGTGGAAGAGACATTCCCTATACAATACCCTATTTATTAACTTCCTGCGAGCGGAGATCCCACCTAGCATCTCTAACCCATGCACTAGAGCAACCTGGAGAGCGTGGGCAGTAGCCCACTCTTAATAGGTCATAACTCATGCCTACACACGACCTGGAGGCGCTTTTTCACCGGGGAGAGGGCCGACTAAGAATGACATTATCTGCCCCAAAGCCTGGAACACAAGTGGCCTTTTCAAGCTTAGTCAATTCCTGGAGGGAGGAGAGGTGCACCACTTTGTAGCCCTGAAACAGACTAAGGTCCACACATCCCAATATTTCCTCTTCCTTAGGCTCAGAAACAAACTGCTGGGAAAGTTACCAAGGCTCAAGGCTCCCAACCCATACAACGCCCCCACTTGAGGAGCCGGTTATAAAATTTTCCAATATCAAGGGTTTAGACCATTAAATATGTGTTACAGAATACTATTGGGAGCTTACTGGACCCTATGGAGAGAATTAAAAGGCCTGGGAGGAGGATATCTCCAGAGGGACTCACGGGGGGGGGGGTGGAGGGGTGGAGACTGGAGATTACTTTTAAACATTTTTTTTTACAATGCTCAGTTAATAATCATTTGAGAGCTGTTCGATATAACTTCCTTCTAAGAACAGATAATACCCCTAAACTGGCCAATAAGATAGACCACGAGTCCTCTCCATACTGTCCTAAATGTCCCACCCGGCTGGGTGACTTCTTCCACATGGTCTGGATGTGTCCTAAAGTTTATGGTTTCTGGACAGGGATAATAGACATCCTGTCGAAAACCTTAAATATAGTACCTAGATCAGATCCAATGAAAATTTTGTTGGGGTTTCCTACACTGGGTAGCTGGAAGCCTAGAGGAGGTCAGCTATTATGGAGAATTGGTTTAGTAGTAGGAATGCGGGAGCTGGCCCTGCACTGGAGACTTAAACAAGTCCCTACTATAGCCTCTTCGACTACGTCCCTTATGCAAGTAATAAAATTGGAAAGGACATAATACCTAGTTAGAGAATAACTTGCTAAATATGAGGATATTTGGCTCCCCCTGGAACAAGCACTCCATAGAAACTGGTTCCCTAGTTTTTGATAGGCCGTGCAATCCATTGGCAGTCCATTATTATTTTACTATTATTATCTCATCACTATTTTCAATATCTTAATGGAAGCAAGATTCTGATATCGTCCAGGTCTTACATCCTTTTTTTTTTTTTTTTTAAGGCAACTTATTACTGCTCTGTATTATTACTAAATGAGCTTCTACTGAATGCAAGAGAGGAAATTAATCCTTATCGTGTACCTGTATCTCATGCAGATGGTTGTACCCCCCCTTTGTTGGGAGGTAAGATATGTCTACATCTGTCCTACTTAAAATAAAGTTTACAAAAAAAAAAAAAATTCAGGAAAAACAATATTTTTCTGTTAATACAGGGTAGTAGTACAGGCAAAAGTCTGCATTAGAAGAGACTAGAGAAATGTTACAGACTGAGTCAGAAGGACCAGCAGCAGCCTGTTGTCATTAAGGACTAAGCCAGGAGGAAGATGCTGCTGCTGGATCACTGGGAGGAGCAGGAGGAGGATCATCAGCGGAAGGAGCTGAACCAGAGGATGTAGCAGCAACAGCACGCCCACAAACAGGTCTAGTGCATGGACCAGAGAGCAGCCAGTGGTTAATTGTTGGATCGGGATCAAAGTCATGCAGTTCAGTACAGTTTACTGCTATCTGCAAGAGAGACTGAAGTGAATCATCAGCCAGCCGTGTCCTGATTAGGTTCCGAACAGAAAACAACGTTCACATTTTGAGGTTGATACACTCATTGCCATGGGTACTTCGATTAGGTCAAGAATGTGCGTGATCTGGGGTTGTTTTTCTTTTAGTAATCTGGCAAACACCTACAAATAGGGTTTTTCAACTGCAGACTTCAGTAGTGTTTTAAATGGAGCACACTCCCAACTTTATGTGTTCCTGCTGCTCCTCTGTTATAAAAAAAAAAAAGTATTCAGCCAAGTTTGCCAGTTCAGAGGTCCCAAACACCGCTAGTTGGAGGCTTTTGAGAGGCGCCTGAGAAATTTTTAAATCTGTCATCAATGTACATTATTGCTGTATCTATTAAAGCAGGGGTTCTCAAATGGGGAGGCCCCAACCTGTTCCAGGGGAGGCTCAAGCAAGTCTGAAAAAGTACAGTATTTAAATTTTGAGTTTTATGTATTTTGTGTGAAGAGATTAGGCAAACTGAAAGAGGATAATAATAGGTGAATTTTATGTATTTATTTACTAACAGGTGACAAGGGAAGGTGAATGAGCCAAAGCTAATTTCAGGTGTACCTGGGGAAGGGTAGGGAGTGAATACATTTCAAAAGGTAACTGCAAAACAATCAAGAAATATACAGTGAACAATAGTGCAAACAAATATAAACAATAAACTGATAATGAGTGGTGGTAATTGATCAATTTGTAGACTGATGGTAGAACAGCCCAAATACAATAGTTATAGAAGTGCTAAGGGCAATAGCAGGAAGGAGCAAAGTAATCTCAGAGAAGTTGCTTAGGAGCAGGGAAAGAGGGGGACAGGCAAAGTATGCAGGAAGGTTATTTCATATAGAGAGGAAACAGAGAAAGTAGTCTGACCCGTGAAGGTACTGCAACAAGGGGTAACAATGGTTCAAGAATGAAAATAGCGTAGCAAGTAGGCTGGCGGTGTGTGTTAAAATAAACTGAATAATAATATTTGTTTATTTTATTTATTTGTTACTCAGATAACACCTTTGAGCACAATAGCTCTTTTTCAAAGGTTCCACATCAGTATAAGATAAAGAACTGAATGTGAGCCAATTACTCAAAGGGGTTTCAATTTATTCATGGTGTACTGCACAAAGTACAGCATGTTATTTTTCCTTGGGGAGGCTCAAGATTATTTCAGTTTTGGGAGGAGGCTCAAAATCTTTTCCATGGATTTGGGGGAGGCTCACTGTGACAAAGTCTAAGAACCATTGTATTAAAGTCTGCAGTTGTCTATCTGGCACAAAACTGATTTCTGGACAGTTGGGAAATGAAGAGTCTTCTCCTCCCCTCTTTGACACAACATACTCCATACATTTCTATTCAAGTTTGTAATGGCTAAGAAAGCTGCCATGTATTTTCCTGGCATTGTTTTCAGTTCCATAAACTGAAGTAGGCAGGTCTCAACAAGTTGTGGAACTTCCAGTATTAGTATGTCATCCCGCTGAAACTGCAGTGACAGTTTTTTTTTTTTTTTGTATTGGCAGGAAGTCTTGCAGTATATGAATAGGTTTTACAAACTGCACACACTACTTTTTTTTTTTTTTTTTGTCTATGCCTCCTTGGCAGATCAGCCCCTACGATCTCCGGCTGCTGGCACCTGCACCCCTGGATCTGGTTGTGGGCGCGGGCCACCTGAACCCACACCACCAGGGCTGGCCTTTTAATTGCTCACACACCCTGGTGCAGCGCCTCTCTCGGGTTCCCTACCAGGGATGCAAGGCACGCCATCAGCCACAGAGATCGCTCTCATTTTCCACATTTTCTCCCCTTTTGGAGGCGGACGTGCAATGGCGTCAAGCACATAGTGCTGGCGCTCGCTGTACTCTCCCATTCTGTGCGCATGCCAGTAGTGCGGCGGCCTCTGCCAGTCACCGCTACATGGCGATGCAAGCCCACTACCCACCCTGGAGGAAGGACAGCAGTCTTCAGCGCTCAATCCTCCTCTCCCCTGCAAGCCCCAGTGGCCTGAGTCCGCTCCCGAACCCAGGCTGCCGGTGTGGCGTCCAGTGCCTCAACCCTCAGCGCCACCGGGCCCACACTGTACTTTTTTTTTTTTTAAGAGGCCCTTTCTTTGTTTTTGAACCTTCATCACCAGCAACTGAAGATGCATATTCTAGGTGTTGTACAACAGTAGGTAGGTTAACTTGAACTGCATGTACTGAACATGACCTACTGGCAAGCAGTCTCACTTGTTTAATACACTAAAGTGTGCTGCATCTGTATCCATCACGTTAGCAATTTCTTGGAGCCCTCATTTATTTTTTTTTCAGACTATAGTGAAAATTTAAATATTCACTTGAGAGTACTTTCAAGCTTTGATACAAATGGATTTTTTGTAACACATCGAGAACTGCCAACTTTAGCTTATAGACAATGCAGTACATCTAATTATTTGAGGACACTGTTCCATAACTTTGCTATAGTTCCTCCTCTTGCCCATCATGACACTGGCCCCATCAAAATTCGCTGAAATAACGAGAGGCCTGGATTGTTAACATTTTGTAGGTTACTACGGGAAGATTTACTGACTCAATGCAGTCAATATTGTATGAAATACACCCTCTGCATGTGCATGTTCCAGTGGCACAGCTTGGATATTTTTCTAGGAAAGTACCTTTGAGCCAGAGGCTCATTTACAGAGGTTCACGTCCATAACACACTGGGGTGGCAGTATAGCCTAGAGATTAGAATAATGAGCTGTGACTGGTACATCCAGCAGACTTTGGTTTGATTCACACAACCTCCACTTGTGTACTGTGCGACTCTGAGCAAGTCACTTAACCCCCCACTGCTCCCACGTCGCACCTGAAAACAGGCACTTGTGCCTAGTGGGCCTTACTCGTTTTCCAAAGACAAAAAAAAAAAAAAAAATATATTATATATACACACACACACATATATATATATACACACACACACACACACACACACACACACACACAGGTACAGAGGTTCCACGACATAACAATCCGCTGTGCTACAATGATGATGATGGAGCCATGTTACATACAGGATAAAGATATCTTAAAGAATACTTATAAAATAAAAATAAAAAAAATAAATAAATAATACGCATTCAGGTCCATTTGGTGTAGTTATTCAAATATACAGCTATATCCAGTTGCATTGGGCAGCAGATATTTAACAGCATACAGGATCTAGGTTACTAGGCACGGTTATGAAAATACAGCTGTTAACTAGAATAGGATGTTCATGGAGCATGGTGAGCATCTGGTTAAACTATTAAGTAAGTAGGTGGACTCCTATATAGGTAGCCGGAACATGTTAGGGCAACAGTTCTATTGTCTGAAGTGCTACTAAGAACAGACTGCAGGGAGGACTGTTCTACCAGGGGAGAAGTGAAGCAGAGATCCAAAACCTGTGGGAGACTTGTCAGGGTAAGGTAGAGGGAGGCGAATACAGGGAGAGTAGGAGGGGCTAGGGTGTGGATGAGCAAGATAGGGTGAGTGGGGAAGAGGAGCAGGGAAATACTAGTGCAGAGGGGGTGGGGAAGAGGAAAGACTAGAGCAGAGAGGGGTGGGAGGGGAAATACCAAGGGCTGGAGAAAAAGGGAGGTAAAACAGGGAGGAGATGAGAGGAGGTGGCATAAGGAGATCACTAGGAAGTAGGGCAGAAGGAGGGAGTTAGAGGAGAGGGAAGGGAGGGGGAGAACCAGGGGGTAGAATGGAAAGTAAGAAGGGGAGTGGTAGGATAAGTAATGTACAAAACTGTTTGGAGTTCAGTTTAACAAACCGTAGGAAAACATTTTCCCACCCAGTTATACTAGAATCTGTACTACTGTCAGCAAGAACTGTCACATGCTTAACATTAGTAAGAGTCTGCATCTAGGTTCTGGATATAACTGCTGATACAGCACCACAAAAGTTCCTGGCTCGCTTATTATTAGTATAATTAGAATCAAGCTGAATGCCATTTTTTTCTTGCAATTCAGAGCCACTCCATGTCTGAAAAAGTGTGCAGATTTCTGGCAATGGAGTACGCTGTGTTAGACATCTCAGCTTCACCTTTGTTGCCTCTTCCAGCTGTGCAAAGGCTTGGTAAAGGGGTGACTCATTATCTCACAGTGTACTACTCATTGGCCTCTTTCCAGAATATGTTGGTTCTGGCATAGCACATGTGGATTGGATTTTTCACGTGCACATAGCAACTCAATCTGAAAGTTGTTAGAGCCTGTGGCAAAGACATTATTTGTTTGTTTTTTTTTGAAAAGGCTGGAGTTGCAATAATGGGATACTTTTCACATACTGTGCAGTACTCATGTCCCTTTTTATCACCGTAACTCAACCATTTACAAGTGGACAACCAATGACACTGAAATAGTCTGGCCCTTTTTTCTTGGTCATATTTCTTATCTTTACTTCTCCCAACTTCCACCTCATTAATATCAAGCCGTAAACTGCGTTTCTTAGCAAGTGACGCAGGGGCTTTCAGATAAGGCTATGGCTTCTCTGTTTACATCAAGTACCTGATCAGCAGCTGTACTGGTACCACAGATGCAGACTGAGTTTCATGACTTATCTGTGGTGGAAGTAGTAATACTAGTAGTACCAGCAGTAGACTGCGTTTGTCTTGTAAAAGAAAAGGGTGTTGCTGCTGCTGACTAGAGAGATAAGAGACTGTTTGGCTTTGCTCTTGGACATCTGCGTATTGTTCCCTTGTCCGAACTGGTCACTTCTATTTTTAGAGTCTGATAATGGAACTAATAAACTTATTTTGTATTTAAACAAACACTGTGTGTTGTGTCTTTTTCACTGGTGGGTCACTGCAATGGGAGGAAATAAGGAACTAGACAGATATGTGGTTGGTATGCTTAATTTCTATACACTGCTTAAATTAAGCAAAGCACACGGGAAAGAACAGGAAGGCAAGGTAGTGGAAAGGATTGGGATGAGTTTGACTGGAAGAAATATTAAGTGACCCACAGTGTAGATGAAGAATGTATTGCTTGATGCCTTTTTTTTTTTTTTTTTTATTTATTTGAACCTTTTTTTTTTTTTATATAAATAAAAACACCACAAGTTGTCTTGTCCCGTCACAAGCCAGCTGGCCACAGGACACTGGGCGGGTCACCCCTGCTTCATTCCCTTTCACACAATCTCCTCCCTCCCGCCCACACTCAGCAGTTAGGCTTTGCATGTTTTATTTACTTTTAAATCTTATTCTTATTAGCTGTCTTTTTGTTTGGGGGGGGGCCGTGTCTCTTTAAGCCAGCTGGCCGCAGGACACTGGGCAGGTCACCCCTGCTTCACTCCTTTCCACACAATCTCCTCCCTCCCTCCCTCCCAGTAGCTCAATGTTAGGCTTCCCTCCCTTGTTTTGTTTTCTTTACAATCCCCCCCCCCCAGTTTTCTTTGTTTTTTGGGGGGCTTTCAGAAGCCCACTGCAGGAGTGCACTAGACAGTGGATACTGTGGGCAACAAATTAACCCTTTTCACACACTCCTCGGCGCTCTCCTGAGAGCTCTACACAGGCTCCTGTAATATTTTTTTTTTTTTCTCTGCAATATGTTCTTTTTCTTTTTTTTTTTTCACTAGCCAGTAGTAGTCCCTGTCCTCCACTTGTCTATAGTACTACTAGCTTTCTTTTTTTAGTTCTTTCACAAGCCAGCCACACAGGACAGGACACCTCACTTCACTTCCAACAGGCAACAGCCTTCACACAAAGTTAGGTTATTTTTATATTCTTTAAAAGTATTTTTTTTTTGTGTTTGTTTACTTGCTTTATGTATTTTTTTTAGTCTGCCCTAAAAAGTCCTTTTGCTTTGCCTGGACTGTTTGTTCAGATAGTTAACTAAGTCCTCATCTAGTTTCTGATCTGCGTTTTTTTTTTTGTGTGCTCTTAGTTCACCTTCTCAAGGCTTGTGTTACTCAGTCTCAGTTATTTGGCTGTCATCTGACCAACAATGTCGGCGAACCCCTCCCCCAAAACTGTGTGCAGTCCTTTCACTAGGAGACAAAAACACAGTCGTCTCCCTTTAATTTATTTTATTGTCCCCCCCCCTTTTTTTTTTCTTTTTTTATATCATCAGCTGCTGTTCTGGTAGTAAAATTTATTTTGTAGTATAGTGTTTTTCAGCAGTAGCAACTTCTGGCGGGAAGATATACAGATAAGCCCCTCCTCCTGCAAACTGCATGCAGCGAGTCCTTAAAGCAGGAGACAAAACACATGGGTGGTCTCCCTATTTATTTTGCTTGCTGTGTTTCTTTGTATGTGTATATATACACACACACACACACACACACACATACATATACATACATACACACACACACACACACACACACACACACACACATTTATTTTGCCACCAGTAGCACTGTGTAGAAAAGATGGGAGCTAGTCTTCCATTTAGCTGAATTATTTTCAGCTGGCGAGATCTACAATAATATAATCATTAAGTCTAGTCGCTCTGCTCCGTCTGCTGCTCTATTGCAAATGGCGCTCTTGCACTGTGTGTCTCTCCCGTCTGTGCTATACCACCTCCTGCCCTTACCGCCGCCTGTGCCAATTATCAGGACTGACAGGGTACTCTCCCAGTTTCAACTCGTTGACTCACCTGTAATTCCTGGTTCCTCTGAAGCTGTTCTGGTCCTGTGATGGGTGGAGAGTGATTCGGAGGGAGGGTCCCACTCCACCACTACCGCGAGCTCCCGTGCTCACTCTCGGCAGCTCTCTGTCAGCTCGGCATGACCACATCACTAAAATTTACTGTTGACATGTGACCGAATTCCTCATTAATGGGCAGCGGCACCTAGTGGACGATGTGTACACAGCCATGAGTAGGAAAACCAGAGAGAGAAAAAAGAAAAAAAAAAAATGCTCAGAGTTGGTTGTCCGTGGACAAGTGAGGACTGCAAATGTACTTGTCCGACTGACAGATGTAGCCCGGGACGTCGAGCTATGGGATTTGTTGAACTCTGATGACACTGGAGTCAGGATGCATGGAGTAAGGTTTTAGGCACAGCATCTGATGTGACCTTCACTGAAAGAAAATGGGGGAAGTAGTAAGGGAATGGCATGACATAATGGAGGATATTCTCTTGAAGATCTACTGTTATTATAAGTTCTTATGTAACTGTTCTACCTTCGAGGATCTCTCCTCCATTAGGCCATACCTTTGGAAAAATTCCCAAGCAGTACAAACTAAACTGGGAGGATGGCACAGTCTGATTTGTGATCGAGACAGAAGGCCTTGCAGTACAGCAAGCCCAAATCCAGCACATCTAGAGACCATGTCCCGACTAATGTTCAGTGAAACTATGAACAGTGCTCCATGTGGCTGCAACACGTCAGCAGCAGGAACATTTCTGAAACAAGCAACTGAAGTGGCCATACTCCTTGTGCAGTGACCACGAAGGGCACTAGGAAGTTCCTTACCGTACCTCCTATAACAGAACGTAATACAATGTGCCAGCCATTTGGATAGGCACTGTTTAGACACAGCCCTCTTTCCTGAGACAAATGAAACAAAGCTGAAAGCTTTCTGCAGTTCTTGATGCAAGCAATACAGTATCTTAGTATTCCATGTACATCCAAAGTATGGAGCAGGACCTCACCCTGGAAGGTGTACCATTTGATTCAGTGTACATACGGAAACCACTTTCGGTAGAAACTTAGGATTCATACGCAGGAAAGACTGAAAAATCAAATAAAGAGGCTCACACTTTAGAGCCTGAAGCTCTGAAATCCTTTGTGCAGAGTCATCATGACAAAAGCGTTTTCCATGACAGAAAACTTAAGCCACACCTTGTGGAAAGCGCAAAAAGAGCCAACATCAATTTCTCAAGAGCGAAATTCAAGTCCCAAGGTGGGACTGGATTACAGACAGGTGGTTTCATATGAAGAATACGTTTCAGAAATATGGGACACCTCTAATTGGGCAACCGTATGACCATCAATAGAGGCCTGTAAAACAGATATAGTGGCCAAACGCACCTTAAGTGAGGAATACTGCAGGCCAAAGTCAGACAAGGAAAGCAAGTATTCCACAGTATTCAGTGGCCAAGTAAAAGGATCTATTTTCCAGGAAGCAGTCCACAAAGTGAAATGCTTCCATTTCGGGGAATAAATATGTTGGTAGAAGGCTTCCCAACCGCAAGCAGGACATCAGCAACCTTAGGGGATACCCCCAAAACATGCAATGGCTATGTCTTCAGGAGCCATGCATGCTGATGTAGGGAATTCAAGTTTGGATGGACCAGTGATCCCTTGCCCTGTAACAAAAGACCTCGACAAAGAGGTAAAGAGACAGGAGGCTCCACTGCCAGATGTTCAAGGAGTGGAAACCGTATTTGGCGAGGACAGAATGGAGCAATCGGCATAAGAGTGGCACTCTCCACCCCCAGCTTGAGCAAAACCCTCTGTATTAGATGAGTGGAGGTGAATGCATAAAGGAATTTCCCCTTCCAGGAGAGGGACAATGCAAGTTGCCAAAAAACTCCAAGCCATGGAGCAAGCGAGCAGAAACATGGCAGTTTTGCATTGTGTGGGGATGCATAAAAGTCCAGCTCTGGATGACTCCATCTTCCGAAGATGTCGTCTACCACAGAGAATAGCAGTTTCCATTCATTAATCATCGACTGGGACCCACATAACCTGTCTGTCAAGGCGTTTTGGAGACTGGGGAGAAACACAGACAATAGCTGAAGGTGGTGAGACAGAGCACCATACCTCACTGCTTCCCTGCATAGGGGACAGGAGTGAGTGCTCCCTTGTTTATTGATGTAATGTATCATACCGACACTGTCGGTCTGGATTAACAGAGGACCGGGCAGAGATGATTCTGAAAAGCCTGGAGTCTGTACAAAACAGCCCGCATTTCCAGGATATTTATGTGTGGCTTGGCCTCCAGCTTGGTCCATGACCAGTGTCTGGTAAGGGCACAGGTAAGCATCACAGCCAGAACACGAGGCATCCGTTGTGAGTAGGGTACCAGATTTTTGGGATGCCAAAAGAGGGCACGCAGTACCCCGATGAGCCCTTATGCCCAGACCCGAGTAAATAGGTTTAAAGTCTCCACGCTTCACAGCTCATTTACAAGGTGGTCCTGGATAGGAGAGAGTAAAAATTACAAATATAATAATACAACAAGATAGAGAAGGTACATGAACATTTGGCAGCTGGAAAGAGGACATATCCTCGTAAAGAGGACATCTACTAACCCTAGTTGTGAGAATCTGTACAGGAGCTGGTAAAAGGAATGGAACGTCCTTCAGTAGGCTGTAAGTGAACCATCCACTACAACTCTGTGTACAGTGGAGACATAAGAATCATTGGTTCAGCTCATCCATCACTTGATCTCACAGGACCCCCAGTGTCCACTGAGGGATTCTCATATGAAGATGTGTCAGTGGCACAGTCACTACTGCCACAAGACATAAGGCCCAGGAGGCGCAACACTGTTCTCACAGAGACATGGTGGCTCCTGTATACCAAGTGTGTGTGAGCAACCAAAGTGTCTGCCTGGTCCTGTGGCAGGACAGCACACCCCTTCTCTGTGTCAAAGACTGCCCCTATATACTGCAGTCTTTGGCAGGGAATATCAGACTTTGGCACATTCAGTGTGACCTCCAAGTTGAACAACTGACGTATGCGTGTGTAGCTGAGCTTCCCTGGAGCCTGCCTTCAGGAGCCAGTCGTCCAGATAGGGGAAAACATACAGGCCTTCCCTGCAAAGGGCTGCCGCAACTACTGCCAAGCATTTGGTACAGACCTGTGGCGCAGAAGACAAGCCAAAGGGCAAGTTTTTTAATTGACCGTGTTCTCCTTCCAGCATAAAGTGGAGGTACTGTCTGTGGGATTTCCTGATCTTTACATGAAGGTATGTGTGCTTCATGTCCTCAGAACAGCGCCAGTTAGTTTGGAAGCAAAGGGAGAGACTGCAGGATACCATGTGGAACTTTTGTATTCAATGTACATGCTGAGATTCCCGAGATCCAACACAGGACGTAGATCCCTTGCCCATTTCGGGAGTAGGAAGTAATCTAGAATAGAGCCTTTGGTTTCTCTCCCAAGGAATGCTGTAGAGGCAAAGATCAGGAAGCATGAGCAGTCCAAGTTACAAAATTCACAAGTAATTTTTTTATCATCTACAGCAATAACAAACAAATTATGCGAGATGGTTTTCCAATACAGGCAGTTCAAGACAAATGTCTTTCGTCTGAGTGCATCTCCAAATCTAACTCTGGAAAACTAAAACACTGCTTTCCTTACAAGAGGTCTTTCCCTTAATTTTGTTTGTTTTACACACACACACACACTCTCTCTACATCCTGTCCTCAAACTATAGAACATTCTATCAGAGACTGATCTGTTGATAATTTTGCAAATAAGCTTGAGGATGTCAAAAGGTTTCTCAAGGTCAAACCCCTTGAATTATAGCTTGCTATCTTTCTAATTAACTGAAATAGCTCTCTGCAATATGTCAACAATATAATAACAAATATGTTAGGCAACTTATCAAAACCAAACCGCAGTACAATTCATAAATACACACACTTTAAAAGCATGAAACACACAATATTAAAATAATGATTAAAAGATCAAACATCAGTTAATAAAATCAACTAATTCCATTTCCAAATGCCTGCAGCCACAAATAGGTTTTAAGGATTGTTTAATATAATTACATACATCTGCAAAACAAGGATTCCCAGTTTTACATAAATATACACAGATGTTTTTAACCACAGAGAAGCAAGGGGGAAAAAAGAGAGGGAAGGGGGCAAAGAAATAACAGCAAGTGCAGGCAGGGAGATGGGATGGGGAAATTGTTCAACCATTGCGGTGGTCAGTCCCTCGGTCCACACGAAAAGCTGATCACGCAATCAAACAGGAGAGAGAAACAGAGACAAGTAGCTAAAAAGGAGAGGACAGAATAGATCCTTGCTTTCCAATCCTGTCACAAGGAAGAACAGGTTCTATGGCACGTTTCTGGAATAAAGACTGAATGTCTCCCTTCAAAAGGGAAAAATGGCCTGGAAGATAAAAGGAGATGAAGATGATCTGGAGGGATCTGTAACTGCTCCAGAGCATGCCCCGCTGCAATTATTTCCGGAACCCACTTAGCCATAATGATCTCCTGACACTGTGTCATATACAGGAGATCCTGCCCCCATTCACCCCTGGTGGAGGTAGCAGCTGGGATGGGGGTGGGAAGAGAGAGACAGAACCAGGGGTGGCAGGGCCACCGGACCCAATTCTTTTGGGTGCTTTTGCACAAGCACCAGGGGAGAGGACCCAGAAATGAGGAGCCACCTCCTCTGCTACAGCCTTGCTGATGATAGGCACAACTACCTTGGGTAGCAGGAAGATGAAAGCAGCCCTGGCCACAACCTCTAGCAGGAATAGGATACAGGGACTTTACAGACAGACATTAGAGTCATTTTTAAAGTTAGAAGGCTGCGCAAGGTATCTTCAACAATCAAACCCAAGCAATTCTGACCCTTTCAAGAAAGCATTCAAAACTGCCTATTAAACATTGGCAAAGCCAGCAACTCTTAAGCCAAGAATATCTCCTCATGCAAATGTCAGAAGCTGCAGCCCTGACAAGACGCATCAGAGACATCATATGCTGAGCACAGCAAATGTTGGCCAACTTCAGCACCAGCAGACAATGTTTTAAGCAGATCAAACTTGGCAGAGCCATCAAGCAAAGCCTGAGCAATAGTATGAGCAGATGTCCACAGGTTGTTCTGATATTTGATCATGTGGGCCTGGTGGTTTGCAATCCTAAGGACCATGATGCAAAGGCACAAGTCGTTTACCCATCACATCCAGCTTCCTATATTCCTTATCAGGAGACAAAGTACTCGTATGTCTAGGGGCTCTAACCACGATGACCAAGTCAGTTTCTAGGTGTTTAGTATAAGAAGACTCAGAAGATTTATTTATTGATTGATGTCTCTGATTACAACCTTTGAGCTAATAGCTCGTTTACAAAGGTTCCACATCGGAGTAAAAAACAAAGCATTCACAAATTAGCAGGCATCAACTAAAAACAAAACAGACAATCACAACTTAACTGGCGCAAGTAACAGAGATGGCTTAATAATAATACAGTCAGGTTGCGATAACAGGAAAATGAGCAAGCAGAAATTAAACTCACTAAAATAAGAGCAAATCTGGTACATTAAGAATGTTGATATTAGTTATACAACAATAAAAAATTGAGGGAACAGGGAGACATGAGGGAGGGAGCAGAAAACCAGGAACTGGTTAACTTTGTCAGGCTATGGCCAAAGGAAAAACAGAACACAATAATGTGGATGCTATGCTATACATCAGTAATAGATTGAGAGTGGGTGGACAAGTGAGGAAGAGGGCAGAAAACCAGATACAGGTTAACTTTGTCAGACTGTTGGCAAGGGTAGAAGGGAATGGAGGGAGGGTAATGGCGAAGGTGGTTAGGAAAGACCTGCGACCGTGGCTCGCTCCTTGGAGCCACCAGCTGTACTCAGCCTCCCGGCGCAGAGAAAAGCGGGTACCCCCGCTGTTGCTCTTCTTTGCCTACTCGGATCCAAAGCCCTGCTTCTCACTGTCTAAATTTCCCCTGGAAACTGCTGGACTGCCATCGGTTAGCGTGCCTTCTTCAAGCGAGACACTGGACACTGGCCATTGTAAGCACCTTGGCTGTTCCCTGACCGGCTTTTGCTGTTTTCAAGCAGTACCCTGACCGGCTTTTAGCTTGCTAACCAGCCTACCCTGTACTGCTTAGCCTCCTTATATCTGGATCTGCATGTTTCCAGACTATATGGGCAAATGTGCATGTTTCCAAACTATTATAGGTAAATGTGTTTTATGCAGGGCAGAGGGATTCATAGAAGGCTTATCTGCTTAGTGGAGAAGCTTAGTGTAGTGCCTGCATTTGTTCAGTTGAAGTTTGTCCAGTCCACACACCCGGTCCTGACCTCTATTAAATACTCTTCCTCCCCACCCGACTCCACTACTAGCTGCTCCACTTCCCTTCCTGCTCATTACCTACATCACATCCTCTTAAAAAGGCACCTATACCATTATTACACTACTTCTCTAATTACAGCTATCTGTTCACATTTTGCTACTTGTACATTGATGCACTAGTCTCAGCTATACTGAGCTCTCTGCATTGGATCTATAACACCTTGTCACCTCAAACAGTGGTGCCATTATGACTGCTTTAATCCTTATCACCTTGCCTTTTACCTCATTCTATTCTCTATTGTTTTCCTCCTAATTCTGGTCCTACTCTACCCTTCCAAAAACACCATGCCCCTACTCTGAAGCAACACCCTTACTATTAACACTCATGTTCTCCCCAAGGGTAAGTTCCCCTCTCCTTTCAAACACTATTAGTCTTTCTATTCTATCCTACCCTGCCGTCACTCTCAGCAGTACCCCCTTCCTTTGCCTTATTAAGCTCACTAACGTTTCATTTCTCCACCATCTCCAACTCTCTAACTCAAACCACCTATACCCCGGCTAGGACTTGGTATAAAAATCAAAAGTTACACTATATTATCATCTCCCTACTTCTCCTCTCCACAGGGGACATAAACCCTAACCCTGTTTCTGGTCTCATGTGAGTACTTAGCCCCCCCCGTTGCTGACACACCTACCCATAACAAGCCCGATCTCCCAAATGGTCTCAAGTTAATGCACCTCAACATAGAGCCTTCTACCCAAACTAGGTTTGCTCCAACCACTCTTCTAAACCCTTGCTCCTAATCTCCTTATTCTGTCTGAAACATGGCTAAATAAAATCTACGATAATTCTATTACTGACCCCGTTTACAATATTACTAAACAAGATCGAAATGGAAGAACTGGAGGCATAGCAATCTACACCTCTACCTCCATACAATCGATCTCGGTTCTATCTGTACCAGCTGCATATGAAGCCCTTATCCTGAGTCTCTCCCTACCCTTCTCTATCCCCATCTATGTGGCAGGGATTTACTGCCGCCCTGGCCTCTCAACCTCTAATCGCCTCCAACCTACTCACGGAAATCATTACACTCACCTCAAAAGGAGAGTTATTTTAGGTGATTTTAACCTTAATTGGTCAGACCCATCCCAAAGCAAGGCTCGTAATGCCATCACCACCCTCAATTTCGCTCAAATGATTCTTGAACCTACTCGCCTAAACCCCAAATCAGGTAACCACTCGCTCATCAACTGGGCCCCTAACTACTCATAAACATAGGGTCATCGATGCTTGTCTCCTTCTGGACTCATTAAGTGACAATCACATGATTTACATGGTCCGTAAAATACATCGTACAAAAGTCCCCCATAAAGTATTGTTGGCCCGAGCTGAAGTCATTTGACCGCTCCCATTTACACTACAACCTCGTACACTCTGACTGGTCCCCTATCCAATCTGTTCACTCAAATCAACGAGGCCTTGGATTTCTTCCAGAGGCTCTTCCTTGATATTTGGAACAAACATGCTCGCTTTAGACGTACCAGAGTTAGAGGTAATCACCTCCCCTGGATCACACTTGAACTAATGGCCTGTATGCGCGCCCGGGACAGTGCACGGAAGGCCCACAAGACCTCAAAGTCCCAAGCTGACAGACACTTATCGTGCCCTCTGAAACTCCTGCTCCAAAGCCACTCGCCTAGCCAAATCCAAATATTTCCGCTCCACCTTTGAAACCAACATAAACACACCATTTAAGTTTTGGAAGGCTGTCATTCCCTCTTCTTACCGCCATCAAAACCAAAAACTCCTCTTCTTAAGATAAACAATGTCCTGATTACAGACCATCTTGCTGTAGTGACGGAATTTAATGATTACTTTACCTCGTGTGCCTTGGTCCTCCTTGCCTCACTCCCATACACCTCATGCCCGACGGACCCAAGCAGACCCTCTATACACTCCAATGGCCAGCACCTCTTCTCATTTGCTCCGGTCACGTAAATGGACACACTAAAGGCACTACTCACTCTCAATCCGTCTAAGGGATCCTCACCTGACGGGCTCAACCCTAAACTCTTATTTCTCTCCGCTCATGCTATCTGCTCTCCTCAATCTCTCTTTTTCGACTTCTACTGTCCCCTGCTCATGGAAGTATGCCGTTATCCTCCCATTACCTAAAGGTGACCCTCCTCTCTGGGAACTACAGGCCAGGATCACTCCTACCTATTCTTGCCAAACTGGGGAACACCTAGTTCTCCTCGGCTTTCTTCCTTTCTCTCCGATTCTGACTTCTTCACACTCTACCAATCTGGTTTTAGCAAGGACCACTCCATTACCACTTCCCTTATTAGGCTCACTGACTCCATTCTCACTGCAATGGATAATGGCCTAACAACATCAACCATTTTGTTGACCTTGCAAAGGCATTTGACAGAGTCTCCCACCCTCTCCTCTTAGACAACTTGTGCATGGCTGGCTTATCTGACTCTGCCGCTAGTTGGTTCAGCTCCTATCTAACCGGCAGGACGCAGCCAGTCAAGATTGCCGACTCCACACCCCCATCTTCCTATTGCCACCGGAGCGCCTCAATGCTCAGGTACTTGGCCCTATGCTCTTCTCCATCTTCCTGAATGATCTCCATCAGTATGCACCACCACATCAATCGATATGTATGGTGATGATACAGTCCTTTTCTATTCTGACTCCTTTCCTGCTGATGTCGCTTCCAATCTCCAGCGTGACTTTGAGAAAGTCCAGCCCTGGTTAAGCTCCCATTAGCTCTTACTCAATGCCAAGAAAACAGTCTCCATGACCTTTGGCACTAGGCAGAGATCATCTCTGCTACCAAATCTGCCTTCCTTCCACACCCTTGATGGTACAATTCTTGAGGACACTTCCTAATTTAGGTATCTTGGGGTCTAGTTAGACCAGCATCTCAACTTTTCTGGGCATACAGACTCCATCCTGAAAAAGCTGCTACCCAAACTAGGTGCACTATACAGGAACCAAAGTTGCCCACCATTACCAAATAGGTGGGAGCTCATTCAGAAAATGATCCTATTTTCGACTACTGTGACAGTCTATAGTGCCACACCGCTCTCCTCAACCAGATTGGATACCCTCTTTAATGCCTTCTGTCGTTCACCCTAGACTCTCCTCCTCTTACCTACCATTATTCTCTCTCTATCAATCTCCTGCTCTACCTCGCTGGAAAACAGACACCTATTTCACTGTATAAAGTTAATCTCCAAATTTTGGTTTGGTTCCTTCCCCTCTACCTATCGGCTTCCCTGGTCTCTCACCCTCTATCCCAACTCTCTCAGATCAAACTATTCCTCGCACCTTGGTAGTTCCTAGACGCTCCACTGCATAAGCCAAACTGCCTTCTCACACAGGCTCTCAAAGCTATGAAATGCCCTACCTAGTCAAATCAGACACTCCTCCTCCCCCTGGTCCATCTCAGTCACCCTTCTTAACTACCTCTCTACCTGCAACTGCTCCTAACAATCCTTCCTTCCCCCTTCCTATTGTGGTCTTATTTTATTTAGGTTATTCTCCAATGACGCACTGTACACTGCACTTAGTAAACCAACTTTTGTACAACAATTTTTTTGTATGTGGTTATAATTCATGTATTTTATCCCAGTGCTGTGTAAATTGTGGCTGTATGCACTATTCCTTTATTTTTGTATTTGATCTCGTAGTTTTAAGTTTTATATCTTTGTCTGTCCCATGAATATCCGTGCTGTGTAGGTTTTCGATTCATGTCTTACCGTTTTAAAAAAAAAAAAGACAAAGGTATGAGGTTGGATTCTGCTCCTCTGTATCCCTCCCCAGGATGCGCGTGAGACAAGCAATTGCAATTGTTCAGTGGCCCTTCCAAGTAAAACTTTTCAATAAATAAATAAATAAAAAAGAGAAGGGGATGGTATGGTGCAGGATACTGCTTATTAGCCTTTCTAGGAACTGCAGGCAGTGAGTCTGGTCTGTACCATGCTGCAAAAGTAACACAGCATCCTCTAATGCATGATATATAGATGATTATGAGGGGAGCAGGGCACCTTCAAAAACTCCATGATATTCCTTTTAATGGAATCTTCCTTTTCCACAGCAAAGCCCATGACAGACTGCATTTGCTGCATCGATCTCAGAGTATGAACTACAGTCCTCACTATTGGATGAGACGGTAGAACTAGACAGTGGTGCAAGTGGTAGACAAGAAGTACAGGAACTCAGGTATTGCAGAATGAAGATCCTCAATCTGAAGGATAGCCGTGTCAAGACACGTTTATCTGTTTAGACACTAGTAGATTCAGTCAGAGATACTGAAGTATTTCTAGGAAAATAGCACTGTTGTATAAGTCAAAAGTTGTAATGGAAACCCCAGATTTCCAGTCACAGGCCCTGAAACTGTCATTATGTTGCTGGTTTAAGAATTTCAGTTCCAATGTCAGTGGGAAGAAGTACAGGAACTCTGTTCCTGTCTGTTTCTGTTCACTTTCATCACTGGAACTAGAGTAAGGGGAATCCTCCAGAAATTGTTCTCCCTCATATTCCTCCTCTACTTTCATGATGTAACAGAGTAACAAAATTACCTTTCTCAGGTTCTTGTTGGAATGGCACAAAGGAAGAGACAACAGACAAGTGGAGCACAAGTAATAAATGTAATCTATTACAAGCAAATAATAACGATACAGGCTTACTACCAACAGTGAAAACACTGGGAGAGCTTCCAGTTTCCTTAATTACGTAAGCTACAGTCTCTAGTCTAGTCTCAGAGAAGCTACATGCTGCAAAAGGTCTTATACCCTGATAATTACTATAGGAAACAGCTAAAAAAATAAATAAAATGTGTGTAACTGGCCAAAACGGTGGCCGAGTAACTATCTAAATAATATAAGAAGCTGCTTAGCTAGCAAAGATAACTGAATATAATGAGGTTCAGTGTCCAAGATCACTTGCAGTTACAGTGATGCACAAGCAGTAAAGGTGGCACTGTTGCCTAACTACGATTATACAATAAAATATAATGGAAAGCATCTCCCAGTATGAAGATACATTTGTAAAACATAATTGAGCATAATATGCATTGATAAAATACAGTAGAACACAGACCCTGACACTTACGCTTATACGATAAGTGGCTCTGCCCTAAGTTAGTACATGTACCTACATATATGTTGCTGTCTGCGGGTAGGGGTACAATCAGGGTTGCTGGACCATGGATAACAATGAGATTAGGATTATATTCCATTTAGTCATCATCAGCAGGATCAACGATGAGAGCTGCAGAATGGATCTGACACGCTGGCAACAGCTAAGAGACAGCAATCTGTAGCATGCTACTGGAATCCATTAACAAGGGTTGAATATCAGAAGGCCCTGTCAGCGGAATAACTACCTGCACTAGCAACCCTGGCAAAATGCGTTGAATCATTTCAGACAACTACACCAGCACAGCCTGGGAGTTGACAGCACCTTGCAAAGGGGCTGGGACTACCTACATCGACAGGCCTTGACCCGGACACAATGGCATCATAGCATCCACAGTAGGTACCTAGCAGCTCTAAGCCAAGCCCTGTCCTTGGTGTCTCAACAAGGTGGGGGTGTAGTTGATGCTGCCAGAGTGAGCACTGATGAGAATGTATCTTTTCTCAACAGTGACCGGGACCTTGCTGACAAAGCAGACTTGGCCTTTTCTCTGTATTTGTGCTTCTGGCCAGACTGAGGAGGAGGCCCATGACAATGACAGTTCCTTGTCCATATCCTTAGACTTCGATGGCTGCTTTTCGGCCGACTGTGAGGGAGAAGCAGATTTTAAACCCTTTTCCTTCTCCATGGCTTCCAATGTCTTTAGTACAAGGACATTTTCTAGAGCTTTCTTATGGCACTGCCTTGTAGCCTGGTTGAAGCTCTGGCAAATCTCACAAGTCCTCATGCTGTGAAACAGGAAAAAGTAAAATAGTGAAAGGCAACAGCGTTTCCTTCAAAATGTCCGATGAGGATGATCAACAGCGGGAGAAAGAACCGAGGAGTGATGGGGCTGCCCATGTTATACATGTGTAGATGATGCACATTACTATTGGCAGCCCCCGGCTTGTGAAAAGTTTCCAAGTGGGCCCGACGCTGACAGCTTATAGTTCCAAAGGTGTGCCCCAATGGAAGAGATATCCTCGAAGATCTGGGGTAACCACTGTGTTTGGAATGTTCACGTCCCTAGGATCTATGCTGAAGTTACAGCTTTGGGCTGTGCCACTATACCAGTCAGGGAGCACATTACCCATATTTATTAACTACCTCCCCACTGAGAACATGCAGTGATACAGAAAGCAGTATAGAAGCTAAGCGTCTCAAGAAAATATAGCTCCTAAAAAAATGTTATAGTGAAAACTACTCAACTAACATGGACTGTTGTCTTAAGGCTTGGTGCTAGAGTGCAATTCCTGAAAATGTTTAGTGTGGCCCACGCCACCTAGTGAAAGGCTCCCCAAGTCCAATTTTGACCAGCTATATTATTAAAGTGGTCACAACTGGCACGGGCGTGAATTAAGTCTCATTACAGTGATGCCTGCTCTCTTCAGTGGAGAAAACAAATCTGACCCAACCAGCAGAGGAAGTGTGATCACAATGCAGAGTCTCTGCATTCCAATTTTAAGTTCTATCTTTGGGGCAACAACTACAGCAGGAGATGATGCCAAACTATATGACATCACTACTGTACTCCTAATATTATTTCATATCTCTTTTTTACTACAGATATTTTCACGAAAACAGACAACCCCTTACACTTCATCTGTTCCCACTGCTTTTCCTGTCCTGGAGTCATAATCCTCTGTTTACAACATGGGTATCACTTCTGCAGCAACAAGTTATGATGTGATAGAGGATTATGACATTAGCTGGAAAGATGAAGCTCAAAGTGAGAAGATCCTGTTTCAGTGAAAACATCAGGGGACTCGCTGGTCAGCATAATAATGTGAAGCTATTATCTGCCTTACCAGCAGCCTGTACAGTTTGTGCAGCACCATAATAAAGTGGGCTGACCACCTAGAGGAGCTCAGCAAATAAGCAGTCATGTTCTGCACCAGCTGCAGGCATTGAATATGCTCACAGAGTAGGCCAAGTTATCAACGAGAAAACATTTCCAACCTCTGATGTTTTTATAACATTGTAAACTCTGGAAAAATGATGTAACCAGCAGACTTACCGGGTCCACAGCAGGCAGCAAGTCTTTTTTCTCCTGTTCCTCCTGCTCTTCATCTGTGCTGTACTCTTCCATGGTCTCTCCACTGGCAAAGTGAATGATTCTTCTGGGAATTTTTTTCTTCCCAGTCTTTCCCAGCTCTACATTTTCAAGTCTGTGCCATGGGGCTGAAGCTGTAATATCATGCAATGTCAATTAAAAACAGACCTACAGCACTCTCTGCAAAACGTTTCTAAAACAAAAGATATGAACCCTCCTGCTCAAAAAGCTAACATTACAAAACCTCACCACTGCTGCTCTCTGTATTACGTTTCAGTCACACATGACAAATATTTTAAGTCACTTTAAGAAGATCAAAAAGCCTTCTGGTGCGCTATTAATGTGGTGGCACTGACTGGTACAAGTAAGACCCAGAATTAATTCCCACATTAACTGTCCCTGCTTGGGTTGGTAGGCATTCCAAGTGCACAGAAGCGGAGTGATTAAGATCTGCTTCGGGGGTGGCAAGAGCTCCTCTGCATCAGCATGTGCATGAGGTTATGGTTGTGCAATTAAGATGTCAGGGCAGAGTTACCCTAACAGGGCTGGAGTCTGTGGCAAGCTGTTTTGAGGGGAAAAAGGGGGGGCACAAAGGCAATAAAACACCATGTATTCATAGGAAACACTGCCATGGGCCCCCGCCTACACACAAAGGATTAGAATTAAAACACACACACACACACACACACACACACACACACACACACATTTACCATTTCAGTACAGTACCTGAAAATGTTAATTTTCCAGACGCACTCCATTCTGACCCCCTGACCCCCCCAATGCCGAGCAGAAAACACACTATGTTTATGAGACAACAAGAGGGTCAAAGCCTCATAGATGTGTAAGTCGCTCCACGTGGCATGAGTGTGTATGTCAGAACAGAGTAAGTCTGTAAAATCTATTTAGAGTAATAAAAAAAAAAAAAAAGGAAATAGTACAATTCCTATATGCAATGGTTAACAATCACTGGCAGTGTTGCTTCTAAAATAAGCAGTGTCCTCCTTTCAAAAACAAAAGGGTCGAAATGATTACAATTAAGAAAGGGTGGCAGAAGAACTCAACAGGCTAAGTACTCCATGGTACATACAAATTAGGGTAAATAGCCCAACAGATGCAGAAGGCTAAACATGGACCTGGCTGGCATGGTGGGTGGGGGAAATGGTGACTCTACATGCGCCACAGACGCTGAAATAGCGATGCTAGTTCCATGAAAAAAACTACAAAATCAGTAATGGTAGAAGCAGTGCTGAATAAGCAAGGCCCCTGGAATTCTGCAGTTTCAAAGACGCAAACCTGCATCCTGCTACACAGCTCAGCACTCTCAAATGGAGAGATCACCACAAATTTAGAAGTCAGTAGACATCTGGGAACAAGCGACCACTGCACAGTGTGCTTCACAATAAGCACAACCATGGACACAAGCCATACAAAAACAAGCATACTGGACTTTAGAAGGGCTGACTTTGGCAAAATGGGTGAATACCTGAGGAATACACTAGCAAATGGCCAAAAAGGAGGGGTGGAAGAACAATGGAGAAAAATCAAAACTGCCATCATAGAGGCAACAAGCCTTTGTGTGAAACAGATAAAGAAAACAAAGCGGAGTTAAAAAAAACACTATGGTTCTCAAAAGAGGTGTCAGGGAAGGTTAAGGAGAAAAAGGCTGCATTCAAAAAGTATCACAGAAGGAGCACGACAGGGAACTGTATCAATTAAAGCAGAAAGAAGTGGGGAAGGCAGTCAGAATAGCAAAAGCCCAAACTGAGGAAAAAATAGCCAAGTCTGTTAAGAAGGGGGATAAACCATAGTAGATTAGGGAACATAGAAAGGTTAAGGGATCAATAGTGAAGATTAATAAGGGAGAGGGGAGGTGGGCAGAGGGAGACAGTGAAAAGGCAGAGATACTGAATGAATACTTTTGCTCAATATTCACAAAAGACGACGAGGAGTTACCTAAACCAGGCAATAGAAGCACTCTGGGTAGGGGGGGTTGACACCAGTCCATTTACAGAAGAAAGAGTCCTGAAAGAACTCCTAAAACGCAAGGTGGACAAAGCAATGGGGCCTGATGGGATTCACCCCAGAATCCTAAACGAACTAAGGGAGGACCTAGTGACACCACTGACCACACTTTTTAACAAATCATGGGAGGATGGGGTGGTACCTGAGGAGGGCAGATGTGATTCCCCTTCACAAAAGTGGGAGCAAGGCAGAAGCAGGAAACTACAGCCCTGTAAGTTTGACCTCAGTGGTAAGGAAAATGATGGAATCACTTCTGAAAGAAAGAACTGTTGAGTACCTCGAGGCCAGCGGGGCACAGGACCCAAAGCAGCATGGATTTACAGCAGGAAGGTCATGTCAGACGAATCTAATAGATTTATTTGACTGGGTGGCCAAAGTAATAGACCAGGAGAGGCTGTGGATATGGCCTACCTAGACTTTAGCAAGGCATTTGACATAGTCCTGCACAAAGTTTAATAATCAAGTTAGCCAGCTTGGGAGTGGGTCCCAGGGTGGTAGCCTGGTTGCAAACTGGCTGCACAACAGGACACAGAAGGTAATAGTGAGTGGAACACATTCCGAAGAAAGTGGGGTCACTAGTGGAGTACCTCAGGGCTCTGTACTGGGTCCAGTCCTACATCTTTATAGGTGACATTGCAGAGGGTCTGGAGGGAAAGGTATGCCTCTTTGCAGATGATACAAAGATCTGTAACAGAGTTGATACACAAGGGGGGGTAGAAAGGATGAGAAGGGACTTGGCAAGGTTGGAGGAATGATCAGACATATGGCAACTTAGATTCAGTGCAAAAAAGTGCAAAGTAATGCACCTGGGAAACAAAAACTCAGGAGAAGAGTACACAATAGCTGGGAGGTACTAACAACAACAAAAATGGAACGGGACTTGGGGGTAGTCATATCAGATGATCTAAAGGTGGGTAAGCAATGTGAGAAGTCAGTGAGGAGAGCCAGGGAGATACTGGGATGCATAGGAAGGGGCATCACAAGTAGAAAAAAGGAAGTGGTTATCCCTCTGTACAGACAGTTGGTGAGACCCCATCTGGAGTACTGTGTGCAGTTTTGGAGACCTCATCTACGCAAGGACATAGACAGGATGGAAGCAGTCCAGAGGAGGGCAACTAAAATAATGCAGGGTCTGCATCAGAAATCATATGAAGAGAGACAGAGAGCTAATATGTACACCCTTGATGAAAGGAGGGACAGGGGGACATGATAGAAACGTCTCAAGTACCTCAAGGAATCAACAAAGTCCAGGAGGGTAGCATCTTTCAGAAAAAGAGATGTGTAAGAACAAGGGGACACAATTTAAAGATGGGGGGGGACGGCTCGGGGGTAATGTAAGGAAATCTTTTTTCACGGAGAGAGTGGTGGATGTGAGGAACTGCCTTCCTGGGGAGGTTGTTGGGGCTAAAACAGTGGGGGAATTCAAACATGCATGGGACACACAAGGCAATTGTAGTGGGGGTGGCAGGAAGTAGGCTGTTGGTTAACTAGAATCTGCAGCTTATCCGGAGGTAGGGAAATGGGCAGACTCGGTGGGCCAAGTGGTCCTTATCTGCCTGGCCAAAGTCTATGTTTCTATGTTAGCAGCACGGAGAACTTCACTTGCAGAAATCTGGTTTCATAAAGTAGCCCATATCTTTCCCATCAATGATTCTATTTATTTAGAAGTTTCACCATGAAAGGCCTACTGGCAGCTTGTTTCCAAAGGCATCATGGGGAAGGTACTGGGGAAATTTACAACAAAAAGAAAAATTATTCTAGTAGTATTTAAGAAAAGCCAAATAATATTAATTTGTATAGGCAAATTATTTGAGCTCTACAATAACTGTGCAATACATCAGTGATGCAAAATACAACACCAAATATGAATAAAATGGTGTGCAGAAATGTGCACAGTGCAGAACAAAACATAAGATACATCCACTTGTGCACAGTGTTAAAAAGAAAAAGGGACAACAGAAAGTAAATGAGGTACAGGAGCAGATGCTGGTGTGGTCACAGAGGAGTGGTTTCACAGCATCGAAAGAGAAAGCTGAGTGGCTGAAGGGTGGGAGGCAAGACCAAAGCTGTTGGATCCAATAAGAGAACGCAGACTGCCCTTCGGTGGACTTGAGGAAGGAGGAGGAGGGAGTCAAGAGCAACAGAGGGAGTAGGTGGAGTAGAGGAATGGTCAAGAGAAGATAGCTGATGAAACAGGGTAGGGAACCAAACCATAACTTTGCGTAAGGGTAAAAATCGAAGAGACGTTTCTCAGAGAGGGAGGGAGAGAGAGAAAAAGAGACAGACAGCAGCAGTGATGGGTATGAAATGGGTAACCAACGGAAGAGTACAGAAGGACTGGACAAAGCAATGCCATGTGCAATGTCCCCACTGTCAAAGCTAGGAGGATCATTTTCACAATGACGTCCAGCCAAGCAATGAGGGAAATACAAGCTTTATTTCTGTATAAAGTGCAATGTTTGGGGCATGAATTCTGTCAATGTGGCAGGACAAGTCAAGGAAACGGTTAAGCAAAATACCAGGCATTTAAAGGAGTTGACTGCTTCCAGCCAACAGCCATCTAAGGTCATGAAGATCCAGCGAGGGATTTTTAGACAGACATTGCCTTGTGCTGAAAGTCAATTATACTGTCTTTTTAGCATTCAGGGTTAACTGGTTGGGACAGAACCAGCTTTAAAAACACTAGAAGAGAGTCAGCAACCATGTTGAAGGCCTTAACCAAGTAGACAAAGATAACGGTGGTGAAGTGACCATGATCAGCTCCTTCAGGATGGAGTCAGTGAGCTGAAATAGTAAAGTGACAGCGGTGTATGACTTCCCAAGTCTGGACTGGAAGACTCGCCCTCCAGAGGCCCAACCTTGTACGAATGTAGTGTTGAAAATGGCAACCGTCACTGACTCTTCTCTTGCCATGTTGGCCATCTGTCGTATGAATTTCACAGAGCGCTCATGTACTGCAGAAAGATGTGGGGATGCAGAGTCAGTAGGCTAGGTGGGGAGGGTATAAATATACTGTAACAGGGCTCAGAACGCAAGTGGGTACCACAGGACTGCCATGAAATTGATCAATTGGATTGGGGTTCCAATATACTACCAGGGATGGTTTGGCATCACTTTGTACTTTCTGACTGACTGACTGACGAAGTGAGGGAGGGAGGTCCACTAGGGTATGGCATGTGATTGATAACATCAGTGGGTACTGGCGCTGAAGAGGGGGGAGCGCTAGACTGACAGAGCTTTCTATTAAGGATCAGGGGAGAGTAATGGCAGAGGCTTTGCACAATGCCTCCACGCATTTTGCACAGTGCAATGACATGCAAATGGTCTCTTAGCACCAAGCATGCCACACTGACAGGGTGCGCTGCCTGTATGAATATGGTACCCTGACAGCTGCTTTGAATAGTGAGGACATAAGGTGTTAAATCACCTACAAAATGTAAATGCAGATACTGCTTTTTTGCCAGAGACTCTTCTCAGGCCAAGCCACACTAACCAATATCAAAAGCAGGTGGTAAAAACTGGATTTGGTTTAAACTCACGACAATCTGGGATGATTTTAGTCAAAAGAGGACTAACTTCTGTATCGAATATGGTTATTATAGACACTCTGGGAAGACAAGCAGTTGTCTCTGGCACTTTAAATGTATCAAACACAACATGGTTAGTATTTATGGTCTAAATAAGTCAGATCCAAACTTCTTTGTTGCTCTAGTAAAAGAAATTTCAGTGTTAAAAAAAAAAAAAATATATATATATATATATATATATATATATAATATTGGACAAACTGGAACTAAATACAAAAGCACCAACAAACCTATTAGTTCCACAAGTTAAAGGAAAGCTGTCTAAAACATGTGCTCCTGCCCCTGAAAAGCTTACCTTTGGTTTAGCTATTTATAGTAAGAGCGACGTTTCCTCACTCCACAACTTCGTATTTTAATTCCGAAAAGTCAGGGACTGGAAGTATGGTGGATGCAGAGGAGGCTCCATTTTTCTGAAAAGGTGCGGCGCCTTGTCGCTCGCTTCAATACTTTTGTATTAAGGCAAGCAGTGCTGGCGCCACACCTTACAGCAAATGGAGCCTCTGCATCCCTCCATGCTTCCGGGTGTCGGACTTTTGGAATTAAATACAGTGTTGTGGCGCAAGAAAAATGCCATTTTATTGTAAAAGCAACTGGATGGTAAGTGTTTTGGGGCGGAGCCTGTTTTAAATATCTTTCCTTTAAACATTTTAAGGTGAAAATATACTGTGCAACCCCGAGCAAGTCACTTAACTTCCTTGTGCTTCTAGGTCACACCTATAAACAAGCTTTATCTTAGTGTCTCTCCTGGATACAAAAAAAAAAAAAAAAAAAAAAAAAGGTAATTTTGAGATATGTAAGCCAACCTGAATCTTACAGACGTGGTGGGTTTTAAGTACACATTGTAGCCGCCGGCCCGGTGGCGCAGAGGGCTGAGGCATTCTACCTTACCCCATGTCACGCTGGCAACCCAGGTTCAGGAACACCCTCGGGGAGCCAGCATGGGAGGGGGAGCAGGATTGAACGGACTAATGGCAGCTCTCGGCTCCCAGGGAGGTTGATGCCCCCGTAGTTCGCTGCACCGGTGGAGGTCCGGTGGCGGCACAGGTGGTGGCATGTAGGAGGAATTCGATGCGTTCCACCACAGCGCCTACACGCCCAGAGATGTATGGCGAAAACAGAGGTGTGTGTATACATATATATATATATATATATATATATATATATATATATATATATATATATATATATATATATATATATATATATATATATATATATATATATATATATATATATATATATATATATATATATATATATATATATATATACATATATATATATATATATATATATATATATATATATATATATATATATATATATATATATATATATATATATATATATATATATCATACATACACACACACACACACACACACATACATACACACACACACACACACACACACACATTCTATTCTTCAGGTCAGAACACCTATTCACCTGGATTACTTCCGATCTCAAACCAATACTTTCAGTTGATACGTAACGCTGAAATAAATGCAACAGTAATTTCTGACCACTCTCCAATTTCCCTAAAGGTCAATCCAGATATAAAGTTTTCTTGGGATAAGACTTGGAAATTGACAACATATTATTCTGAAATTGTTAAGAGAAAGTCACTTTTTTTTCCTATACAGATTTTTATTTCCCGGCCAGCTGCAGTCACTAGGAGAAATACCATGTGTTCAAGGATCTACAGTGTTCACGTCTCTGCCATAGTTTATATAACAGCTGGGAATTTTTCCCACCGTATGCTGGTTCCTGCTGCCACCTGTGGCACTCCCCAGTCCTAGCCACTACGATTCCTGCTTCTTGAGTATACTCCTGAACCCGGGTCACCAGCACTGAAGTGTGTAGGGATCTGTTGGTCCATAGGGCGGCCCCAAATAGCAACATTAATCACAGTTTTTCAAAAATAGTAATTCTGATACCTCTAATGCCACAGTTTGGGAAACATTCAACTGTAGCTTACAAAATGAGATAATTAGCATACCAGCACAAAGAACGCAGAAATAAAACAGTCAGATTACTAAAGGAGATTAGAATACTTGAAAATATTAAGGCAGAGGCCTCCCAGGCACAGTTTTTGGAACTTTTCTGCATATGTCCCATTTGGGACAGAGATGCGACAACATCTGAGAGACATTTGGAATCCAGGCACAGATGGGACCACAGAATGTGATTATGGGGCTTTAGAAAATGGGCTTTTTATTTGCTGGGTTCTGATTGGCTAGTACCCCTGCCAAGGGGGTACATTAACTTTCAACAGACGCCCAGCAAATAAAGAGTGCCAGTCACCTGACCCCATCACCAACATAACTAATAGTGTCAACCCTGTTTGCTAATTGGCTCAAACCCGGCAACTCAATTCAAAATCGCCGACATTTTTTTGTCTCGCTAAGCGAGACATAGCGCTCCCCAGCCATACTACTACACTGTGGGCAGATAACATAAAATTGTGCTCGTAATCACCTTTCTTCCGAAGTGTAGCCTCATTTAAAAGTTTTTTTTTTCTGTACCGTTTTCCCTTTCTTTCTCTTCCCACAGCTCAGACCTCGGATTCCTGGTCCTGTGGCTTGGACACCAGCTCCCCTGGCTGAAACCCTGTAATCCAGTGCAGTCACAACAGTCCATACAAATGGGAGGCATCACTCATAACTGCCATTTCAAAATGCACAGTGCGAGCCTCTCCCTGCTTACTGCAACAAACTGTCTGCCAGCACAAAACTGCAATGTGCAACTTGTCAAGACTGGAAACCAGCACTCCCAAGAGCAGTAGACCTTCAGTTTTCTGTCTCCTGCTTTTACTGACAGGATACATACATATATATATATATATATATATATATAAAAAACACTTTTCACCAATGGGGTGACATGCTGCTGTCTACAGCAAAACAAAAGACACAGACTAATGGGGGTGGGGCTAAAACAGCACAATACCAGAAGTACAGGGACTACTTTGCCTTAAAAGAAGAAGAAGAAAAAAATGGAACTGTATTCATTTTTATAGAATTACTTCACATTTTTCATTGTAATCCTGCAAAAATGACACAGTTAGCCTATTTTCTAAGCGCAATAATACCCTCCAGGGTGGGCGGTATGGGAAATACCGGACCTTCCAGGGGCTATAAGACCCTCCGCCTGTGGCGTCAGGCCTCATTACACCCCTGAGCGGTCTGGTATTGCCCAATACCGCCCCCCCCCGTCGGGTATTATTGCTTGCATATCCAGGGGAGGTGAAGGGCAGGGAGGGTAGGTACCTGTGGGCTTGCTTAACAACTGCTGCAGTGAAACCGATAAGAAAAAGATGGATGCGGCAGGACCCCCCCCCCACACTAGAGTGGGATGGGTACAGATGGTTACTCGCATACAACGTTTACAGAAACTCACATTTACCCTCTCACAACAAATGGCTAAGTACCAGAATTAATGGAAAAGGTGGGATTTGTACGAGGGTTTCCCCTCACCATGTACAGGTATAGACACGGGATAAGGCCCACACTCCATCCCACAGGCTCCAAGTCTGTAGACCCAGATTACTAACTAAATATATTCTTCTACCTTATATCAATTAATTAAAGCTTAAAAATAAGTACATCGTCTGTATTGCAATAAGGATGTAAACGGAATGAGTATACATAACAGACCCACAGTTGATTATTTCTTTTAGTTTCTTTTTATTGTCCTTTCTTTTTTCCCTTTTTCCTTTTGTTTTGTTCCAGTTAGTTTTAGAGATGTATATTGGTTTAATGAAAGTATATATAAAAAAAAAAATACTTGAAAATAAGGGAGCAGGGATGACCGGGGGCACAAGCTTAAACTCCTTAAGACACCACTACAATGAAAATCTGCCAGAACAGAATACTAACTCAAATAGGCAAATCTGAAATATGCAAAGCATGGAGAAAAGGCTGATCGCTTTTTTGCCTCAAGGAAGGAACAAGGAAGAAAATGGAACCATAAAGGCCCTACAAAACAATGCAAATAATGCCAAGGTGACCAATCCAAGAGACACTGCTAACCTTATTGCTACACACTATGAGTCATTATACAGAGAGTATGAAGATTTTGCTGTTTTAACAGTTAAACACTTTTCTAGATGCACGGTATTTGATGTGTATAGGTTATCTTTGAGTGCTCCATTCTCTAAATCTATTCAGTTATTTATTTGGTTCTTGTCAATCAGATAAGATACACTAGGCAACTAAATGCCAATTTACAGGTATTACCAAGGACAGTACGAAAGGCATGTAAACAGTAGGAACCTGGAGAACCAGGCAAACAGCACAAATATACTTACAATACAAATTGCGATACAATTAAACGCAGCAGAAAAGCAGTAAAGAACAGGCTTCCGTAAGTAATACAATATATACAGGGTGGCTCTCGGAACCTGCCGCCTGCAAGCGCATCTTCTGGCCGCCTCCTAGATCCACGGTGGCGGGTAGGAAGCCCTCTCGGACTGGGAAAGCAGTGTGTGCTGCCATTGGCCCAGCATGCTCAGGGCTCTACCCTGATTGGACCTTGCCCTCTCTGCCTGGCCACTTAGCGCCTGGTGACTTTAAGACTGACCTCAGGGCTGTTGTGCCCATTGACTTGCACGGAGCTCCTGCCCGAAGTTTTAACCCCTCCCCCACCTCCTCCATTTATTAAATAGCCCTCTTGCCATGCCCCTGGTACCGGCCACTCCCCCCTTCTACACCCATTGGACCCTGCCTCTCTCTTGCTACACCCACCTTGTTTTTTTTTTTTCTGCTCATATTTCTACTGCAGCTTCTACTGCCTTCCTTCAGCTCCTTCTTCCCCCCCCTTCCTTAAACTATGCCTACCTTCCCTACTATCCCCAGCCTACTACTTCTCCTTTTTGCCCTCACCCCACTGCTCCAGCTCCACACATCCCGCTTTCCCTCCCCTCTGCATACCTATAAGCTAAATCACTCATATAGCCACACTGGCACCACTCTTAATGAAAACATTTTTGCCCCTAGGGTTCACCCCATCACATTGTACCTACACATTCATGCTAGGGTGCGGTGTGCCCCGCTGTCACCCCAGCTCACAGCGCTCCTTCTGTATACACACAAAACTACCTCAATCAACTCCTCCTCCTCCTCAATAAAGTACCGCAAGTTCTCCCACAGAACTCGCCTGCACCCTAGAACTCCTACTCCTTCTACTATCTGGAAACATTCACCCCAACCCAGGCCCTTGGTCTGCTATGAGCGCCACCCAAACCAAGTGCATTGGCTCCCTCTCCATTATCTGCCTGAACATCTGCAGCTTACTATCTAAACTGGATCAACTACAAGCCTTCACAAATGCCCACCAGCCCGATATTCTGGTGGTGGTAGAAACCTGGCTCACCCCCTCGGTTCCTGATCAAACAAACAATCTCCCTCCCTGGCTACACAATCTTTAGGCTTGACTGATGAATCAAAAAGAGGAGAAGGGTTCGCCCTACACCTAAAGGACAACCTGATGGGGCACACTGCCCACACTAACCTACCAATACCAAATGCCCAGGTACTGCACATCAGAATCCTGCTTGGAGCTCAGAACAAAGCCCTCTCGGTCATCACCGTATATATCCCTCTGAAAGAACAGGGACCGGGCCTCCACACAGTACTGGAGTACATCAAATCACTCCCAACCCACTCTGAAATCATCACACTTGGTGATTTCAACATTAACTGGTTGGGACCTGAGGCTGGCGATGCCAGGGACATGGTCACATCGGCAAACCTCACCCAGATACTGGACTCCACAACCAGAAGGAACTACAAAACCGGCACCAGCACCCTACTGGACTGGATCCTGACTACTCACCCCTCCCGGATCTCTAGCTACGCCATACTGCCCGACTTTCTCAGTGATCACTCCCCCGTCAGCTGCACCTGGTCAAATAAATTCTGGAAATCTCCACCAAAGGTCATCCTCAGCAGAGTCCTACCCCGTGGGAAACTAACCCACCTAAAATCACACCTACAAATCAAGACTGGTCCCCATCGACCTGGCTACAGGCATGAACACAGCCCTTGACCAATTCATACATCTTCAATGAAGCATGTAACATCTTTGCCCTGCTAAAAAGCGCAAAATTAAAGCCCTCTGCAACCCCTAGCTCACGGGTTTCCTCTTAAAGAAGCTAAAACACAAGGACCACCTCTGGGAACTGGCCAGAGCAACTGGAAACCAGGCAGATACCCAAAACTACAAAAGAGCAAGGAATGATAGCACCAAATCCATACGCCAACAAAAGCTGAATACTACAAAGACTGCACTCGCTGACACATGGGAAATGCAAGAGCATTCTGGAATAACATAAAAGATGTTACCGGAAGGGAGTCCAAATCGCCCCGACTGCTATCACAATAAGCGGAAATACCACTGTGAACCTAAAAGTCATAGCTAACACCTTTAACGATGCCTTCACCGACTTCAGCAGCACCCCGCCCACTGACTTTTTCCAACGACAGCGACACTCCTCTTCCCACCCATCAGTCTACACCAAAAAAATGCCTCCCTTTCTACTTCAGAGCAGTAAACAAAAATACTGTCATGAAATACATTTCCAAAGCCATCAAGAACACCAGAGCTAGTGCTGACACACTGGACCTCAAACTTCTGTCCCTCACTCTACAAGTAGTTCTGGGGCCTCTCACCAGATTCTTAAATATCTCTCTGTCTCTGTCTCTGTCTCAGCCAGTGCCCTGACAAATGGAAGTCAGCAACAGTCACACCAATCCATAAAGGCGGCGACCGGACCACCCATGGGAACTACCGACCTATCTCTATCCTTCCACCCCCCTCTCTAAGGCCCTGGAACGGATAGTAGCAGACCAGCTCACCGATCATCTGGGCAAATACAACATACTTTGCAGGTAGCAACATGGTTTTTAGAAAAGGACACAGCACTGCCACGGCCCTTCTTGAGTTTACGGGAACCATACACAACTTCCTTGACCATGGTTTCCTAACCGGAGCTATATTCATAGACCTGTCTAAGGCTTTTGACACCGTCCACCATCGCCTCCTGCTTCATCAGCTACTGAACACTGGCCTCTTTGTGGAATCGGTGGCATGGTTATATAGCCATCTTGACAACAGGACACAATGTGTAAAAATAGCGGGCGTGCTCTCCGACACTAAAGAGGTATGCTCTGGTGTTCCTCAAGGCTCCATCCTGGGCCCATTGCTTTTCAGCCTGTTCCTCAACTCTCTTCCATACTCCACCCCTCAGCAAGTTATACTCTATGCAGATGACGCTGTGATTCTTGCCTCCCATCATGACCCAAGCCACCTGCAAGAAACCCTTATGGTTTCACTTCAGTTGAAAACTGGTTCAAAGAACATAAATTAATCCTTAACCAGAAAAAAACCAAGACCATGATTTTCACCAGCCACCAAAACAGGCACAAACATCTCTAATTCACCTTATATACCTGCCTTGGCAACTCCCTGGAACAGGCCGACTCCTTCAAATACCTAGGAATCACCTTAGAGCCCCACCTGTCCTTCGGAACTCACATAACCAATGTCGCAAAAATAGTGAACACCAGACTGGGTTTACTCTACCGGCTACGACGGCACCTGACAAAAGAGACCCTCAATGCTGCTGTTCAAAGCTCCGTCATCTCCCAGATTGACTATGATCTTGTCATCTATGGCGCTGCCACTACCTCTACACTCAGGATAACCACCACCCTTAACAACGCCTGTCGATTCATCATTGGGGCCAAGCGGCGCGAGCACACACACACACCTGTGACCTCTACTCACAAGCACACTGGCTTCAACTTGAAAATAGAATCCAGTACCAAACCTGTGTGGTTACAAAGAAAATCCAGTTGGGAATTGCCCCTCCTGGAGTCTGTTCACTCCCTCAAACAAAAACTAGCTCCAGAATCACCAGGGGATCAAAGCCACAACTGTTTCGCATCCCCCGATGCCGCACAGCCCATGGCCAGCGATCATTCGCTTACAGGGCACTCACTTGGTTTAACGGTCTTGCCTATGATACTATCACTACCACCGGACTAGGGGCTTTCAAATCCAGGCTCCGAAACACCCTTGTTGCTTCCAGCACCTGCAACTGCCATGGATAGTCTATGCAACACCGCTCCTCTGCTGCTCTCCCCTACCTAGCTCCTTTGCCCAACGCACTTGCCCTAGTAGGCCTCTGCCCCTCTCGCACTTCTGAATCTGACAATGCCACCAGTCTGGCTGCCTCTCCCACCATTCCCCCGTCATATCCCTACTCCCTACCTCTCCTCTCCTCCTCCTCGACCTCCTGTATTCTGTCCCTCCCATCATCCTACCACCCCCTTTTTTCCCTACCCACACCCTGTCTGTTCCATGCAACATGTCCCTGTAACCTAATGTGTGAAACAAATGTTTTATTTTATGTGTTATCAATGTTTTGATGTGGAACCTTTGTAAAAGAGCCCTGGGCTCAAAGGTAACTTGTAATCCTAGAATTGAAATAAATAAAAATACTACAACATACAATAATGATCCATTTAGGCCCTGTCCACACTACGCTTCTGCAACATTACAGAGTGCCCAAACTGTTACCGTAGCGGTTTGGGTTTACACCTAACGTTCACGAAGAAGCGTTTTCGTAACCGTTGTTGAAACTACATACAAGGTGGTTTCAACGCGGTTATGGCGCAATCCCGCTTCGATAATGTTACGGCGGTAGTGTGAACGAACGATAGCGGTCCCCTGCAGGGCTGCAAAGCCGAGCTGCACTGTGGGACTGGGTGCCGCAGTAACAGTCGCCCAGTTCCTGAGGTGTGGACTGGCAGTACCGGTCTCGTAACGGACACCGCGGCAGTGTGGACACACTGCACCACTCCCTGGTTGTAACGTTTCCATCCGTTACGGGGTCTGAGCGGTGCAGTGTGGACAGGGCCTTACTGGGGATAGAAAAAAAGAACTCCTAACTAGGGAAACAATGTGGAAAGGCTGACCAGCTCCAACCAGGTGTGACCAGGTAGGCAATCGAGGTGTGCAGGTGCATAAGAAAACAATTAAGTACAACCAGCTGCAAGCAGTAGAGCCCATAGGATGTTTCCTCAGTGCTCACTTGAGAAACACATTCAAGAGCCATGAGAAGCAACATCTTGTCTTGAGCGAATCAAAATAAAACAAAAATGAGATAAGGTTCCAAGACAGCCAGTGCTCACATTTTCAAACCCTCCTGAGGGAACAGCTACAAGAATGCTACCTTTTTCCCCCCTTTTAATTCTGTGTTTATGCCCACTCTACGTCGCCATCTCCATTCTCCCTCAGGGTCACCAAGTTGCCTGGCTCTATCTACACCCAGATACCTGGATCCTCTTCGCCGTCTAATGTCCATGCATGCAAGATGCAGACCCTCCTCCCAGGCAGGGAAGGAGTGGCAAGGCCACTTTTTGTAACAGATGATCTTTTCAGGGCGGTCTTTCAGCCTGTTGAAAAACAATAAAGGTTAAAAAAATAATAATAATAATAATAATAATAATAATAATAATAATCTGAAACTGCTATAAACAGAAACAAGCATACAGCAGACTAGGAGACAATCTTGAGGGAAGCTGAAGCAGTGGCACAGAAGGAGATTATAAAACAGAATAAAAGAGAATTATGTAAAAATACTGTGGACAGGTAAAAGTTGAGGGACAGGCAACATTTTACATCTCATCTGTCCCTCAGACAGGCAACTCAAAAAATTATCTTAAGCTCCGATCACCGTATTTTCACTGACCCAGCATTGATGGCTGCATGTGAGCCGTGAAGTGATCCAAGGTCAAAGATACCGCCCTGTGTTTCTGGACGTTGACATGACATTTCCTCTCATGGAAAGACCACTTCCCCACCACCGCGAGAGCTTGAAGGTGGGTGCCTCAAGCCACTTCTGCTGAGGTAGATGAAAAGACAAAGGGGGTCATTTGCTTCAGTGCCATGTCCCTCTGGAGGTTTCTGGGAATGAATCACCAGCCCAGCGACTGCCACCTCATCTGGCAGACTCCATGACTGTCGCAGATCCTGAGACCTCTAGTTCCTTCTGGAGAGGAGGACATTTTGAATAGTTCACAAATACAGAGTCATCCAAGGTGTTAGTTCCAATCACTAGACAGGCAACCATGAATCCCAACTGGTCCATAATCATGCACCGACACCAGAGTCTTCCCAGGAAGGACTGCAGATGTACCAACATGGAGCATTTGTCCTGCATCAGGGCCACCTACCCTCAGATTGCGTCAAATGTGTACCCAGATAATCCAGCATCCTGGATGGTGTCAGGAGCTCTTGAAAAGGTTGATGACCCACCTGAAGTGCTGATGAATTTGGGTAGTGTGTCCCTGAACAAAGGTTTTCAGTCATTCAGCACCTGGAAAAGCAGGGTCAGACTGTGTGTCTGTGCTCCACTGTTTGTACTAAAGTGCCACGTGCAAAATAACACTGGCCATGACCCCAAGGGCTGCAATCTTAGAGGCATTGTTGCATGCTTCAGCCAGGTAGACAGCTGCACACTCCATAAATCTGGCCTTCTTAGCTAGGACATGTCTGGAGGCCCTCTTCTGCCCTCTCTTGGAAGATGAAGTCACAGAGATGATCCCTCAGCACCAAAGAGAGAATGTGTCTTGTATGAACAGGGCACTGCAATCTGTAATATGGCGACCAGAGTCTCATAGGTATGTTAGAGAGTGCCCTCACGACGCTTTTCAAATGTATCCTTCAGGACAGTGGACCCCTCCGAGATTAGTACTGTGTCCTTTGCCAGAGAGAATTGGGCTTTGGGTGCTTGACTCGCATGCTCCCATTTTACTGTGACACAGCAGAGCCTGGAGAAGTCCAGAATTAGGTTTCTTAGTCTCATAGGATCTTGAAGGCTGCCTCCATGGCAGAGTGTAAAGGGAACACTGGGGTTTTCCTTGGTTGCAAAGGCGATTATGGGGGATCCTTGTATTCCACTGAGACCTTGTTCAACATTTGATTTATTTGAGACAAGGGAGATCTTTTTGGCCAGATAAGAGATGCTAACTGCACAGAAAAACTTGCCTGAGGACTCAGTGTTCAGATGCCTCAGTTTTTTCAGAGATGGATAATTAGTCGTCCAATCAGTCGAGGTACAAACTGGAGGAAAAGACCCTGTCCTCCCAATGATCTTGCTTGAAGCTTTGTTTTCCCCAAATCAGGAGAGCTGGAGTCTGACTCCCTGGTGGGCCCAGTCTTATGCAACCTCTTTTTTGCTACATTCCTGCTGTGCTGCCCAGGGGAAGCAGACTTTGGCTAACTATGTGAATGGTCCCTGCTGAACCACAAATGAGAAATGAGTTATAAGTAGACATGGGATAAGCGACTGCTCAAAATGCTTAAAGATTCAGTGCAAAGAAAGTAATGCACCCGAGAAACAAAAACTCAGGGGAAGAGTACACAATGGGGAGAGGGGAGGTATTAACAACAACAAAAATGGAAAGGGACCTGGGGGTAGTCATACCAGATTACCTAAAGGTAAGCAAGCAATATAAGGATGCAGTACGGATGGCTGGGGGGGATACTGGGATGTATAGGGAGAGGCAACACCAGTAGAAAACAGGAAGCTGTTATCACTCTGTACAGACTGTTGGTGAGACCCCATCTGGAGTATTGCGTGTAGTTCTGGAGACCGTCCACAGGAGGGCAACTAAAATGGTGCAGGGTCTGCAACAGAAGCCATATGAAAAGACAAAAGGAGCTTAATATGTATACCCTTGAGGAAAGGAGAGAGAGGAGGGACATGATGAATAAGTACGTCAAGGGAATCAACAAAGTCCAAGAGGGTAGCATGTTTCAGAAAAAGAGATGTGCAAGAACAAGGAGACACAATCTGAAGATGGGGGGGGGGAGAGAGATGGCTCGGGGCAATGTGAAGTAGTATTTTTTCCACAGACAGCGTGATGGATGCATGGAACGGCCTTCCTGAGGAGGTTATGGGGTTAAAAACAATGAGGGAATTCAAGAATGCATGGGACAGACATAAGGCAATTCTGGTGGGGAGGTAGAAGCAGCAGTCTGTTGGTTAACTAGGATCTGCAGCTTATCCAATAGGTAGGGAATTAACAGATTAGGTGGGCCAAGCTGCTCCTTATCTGCTGTCAAAATCTGTTTTTTTGGTTTTTTGAAATGACTGCCTTCTCTTGTCCTCTTCCTGTTAGTGGACACCCTTGGGATAAGCTGAAATCCTTCCCAAAGCAGTTTATATGTTTTGTATAATGTCTAACATGCTGGTTGATTGGTTATAAATTAAGCACTGAAGTGCTTATATGGTTTTCTGTGCACATTAACCAAAAAACTAACTAGAAATTAGCCAAAACGCATTTTCTTCTCAGGTTTTTGGCCATAAAACAAAACTAAGAGGGTAGTTTTAATAGAATAGAAGTTTGCATCTGTTTTTTCTAGATGTTAGTAGTCCCCTTCTAAGACATAGTTTGCAGCAGTCAGAATGAGGCAATTTAACCCTGCAGAAGAGTTTAGGAGCCCACAGAATGTTCTGATCTCAGCTCTGACCTTTAACAATGTTGTAAACAAGTTATGTAATGTGCTCCAGGTGGCTGCCAAATAACTTTATGGCGCAATAGTGGCCCCTACTGGCTAGTTTTATGTTATGTCTGCCGTTAATCAAAAGGTAGTGGAAAAGAGGGGGGCACTGTGGAGCCCCAGCAAGATGGTGGCTAACTAGTAGAGCTCTGTTAATTGACTTAGAAAAACCAAGAAAAACTACAAAAATAACTTTATTCTACAAATCATGGTTTATTGGGGGATATTTCTCAATATACTCTATACAATATGGGAAACCCTCAATGAGATCAACAACAGGGTCATGGAGCTAAAGCAAAATCTACGTCCACGGCCTTAACCACGTGTTCTGGACAAGGCCGGGTAGAAGAACAAGCTGAGGAACCTGATGAAGAAACATTGCAGACCATCAGCTCTAAACTTAAGCTATATCAGATCAGTATGAATGTGTCTGATAAATTTGATGGACTGAGTAACTGGGTGCCAACCCTAGAGACCTCAATGGATACCATCCAGACTGCCTCAGTAGAAACATCCAAATGAGCAGATGCCGCAATGGAGGCAGTATCTTCACTCAAAGAATCCTCCTGGTGGCAGTCCTGCATTGAAACTTTAGAAAATCAAGTACTGGCCCCTAATATTCGCATCTTGGGGTGGCTGGAAGGTAGTGAAGGAGACCACTTGCTCCTGTTTGTCAGAGATTGGTTTGGTCAACAACTGGGAGCTGAGGCAGCCACTAAAGTGCAATGCTTTCAAAAAGCTTACCGCATCACACAGAGGGGCACCCTGACAATCCCGACGCTCCACGAGCAGTAATGGTGGTAACGGATGGTCCAGGCACCCGAGACTCCTTGCTGGCTATGGCTCATAGAAAGGGCCAACTTCTACATGACGAGCAGACTATCAGACTCTTCCCAGACATCGGATTTGCGACCAGTCAAAAAACAAAAAGAACTGATGGGGTGAGAGAGATACTGCGATAAGCCTCCATTCCACACGGGATGATCTTTCCAGCATGCTTGCAGGTTGCATTTGAAGGGAAAGTTAATGATCCCAGTGAAGCCCTGAAATGGAGCCATAAACATGCTCCTACACGGTCTCACGCTGAGGAGGCGTGCAACGCATCGTCGGATGAAAAAGAAGACACCTGAAGGCCGTGGGAAAAAATAACTTCTCTTTTACATTTCTTATTTTGTGGGTGAGAGATATGGGTACATTGGGGTAAGCTTGTTTATTTCTCCTGATTACTAGTCTGGAGTTGGTGAGCCTCTAGCCATCCTCATCACGTTGCAAGCAGCTGAAAATTAATTTAAAACATTTAAAAAGTTCTCCCTAAATTTAAAAATTAAGATGATTTGTTTAACCACTTGGTCTTGAGGATTAAAGTTATAGGTTTTAATTAAATTAATAACAGTTACCTAATCTCATATAACTCCCAATACTGGGAACATGGTTTAAGTTAAATAGCACTGATGCGTATTGGTTACAGCATAACAGTTTGTAATAATGAGTACAGTAAATGCATAAACTGTGGCTAGGCATGGTATAGTTTGGCCCTATATTAGGTGGGGCTTACATGGACACTGTATGGACTATGAGGATCTGAAACCATGCAGCTCATGGGCTCTCTTACAGTTTGTTATGAGTAAGTTTTAAAAATGTATGGTATCACCCTATAAAGATGTATCAAAAAGCAACAGATAGCTGATATGAGTGTATTAAGAGGAGTGGCGCCCTCATGGAATTTTACTTCATGTATGTATTTTTATTGCTTGGGACTTCAAACTGTATGTCTGAAATCATCAAAATAATAAACTACAAAGTTTAAAAAAAAGCAGTGGAAAAATTTTCCAGCTTCTAATGAACTTATAAAAAGCACTACTCTCTCAGTGCCGAGAGAGGATAGGTAGGGTGGTCAACTGGATACCGACTGAGGAAGGTGCAAAACCTCCTGGTAGTGTGTGCTTTCACACTGCTTGATTCATGCTAGGCTGAAGAAAAGCCTTAGAAACTGTTGAAGCTAAGCAATTGTTGGACTTATTTTGCTTTCTGTATATTTTACTTGATGAAAATAAAACGATAAACGCAGCCATGTGTTTTTATGCACCTGACTAGTGGTCTACCTGAAATTGTGTTATCCTAAACCCACGCCCGCAACATTCCCCAAATAAAATCTGGTTAGGAAGGAATGTTATGAAAATCTCCGTAAGTGGAAGAAAGTTTCACTGTTTATAAAAATCTGAAAACAGATTTGCAGTTTCCCATTAAAATACAGTGCTTGCCTTGCTAGTAACGATTTTCTGACTTCATAATAGAAGCACAGACTTTGACGGTAGATAAGGACAGCTTGGCCCACCCAGTTTGCACATTTCCCTACCTACTGGATAAGCTGCAGATCCTAGTTAACCAACCCCTCACTAGAAGTACGTTATGTCTGTCCCATGCATTCTTGAATTCCCCCACTGTTTTTGACCCCATGACCTCCTCCGGAAAACTGTTCCATGTTCACCACCTCTCGTGAAAACATACTTCCTCATGTTGCCAGAGTCATCTCCTCTATCTTCAAATTGTGCCCCTTTGTTCTTGCACAGCTCTTCTTCTGAAAGATGCTACCCTCTTGGACTTTGATTCCCTTGAGGTACTTGAAAGTTTCTATCATGTCCCTCCTCTCCCCTAGAGTATACATTATTAAGCTCCTTTGAAGAAATAGCAAAATCACACATGCCCCCACAATGCAAAGCATCATGGGCTACATGTGCAAATCACCACAGAATATTTTGTTGGTTCAACTTTAAGCAGAAATGCATGGTGCCAAAGGGCCTCTCACAGTTTGCAAAGAGTGCCAACAAAAGACAGACACACGTTTCGTCCTACCCAGGACTCATCAGTATGCCTCGCCTGTTTGACATCCCAGTGGAATGAACCAGCTACCCTAAGATGGTCTATCTGGGTTACGTTGTGGTGAACCCAATTAAATCAAAAAATGTAAAGACAAAGAACTTCTGTGCACAAGCACTGAGGCAATGGTTATCCCAAAGGGCATTTGGCTGGAAGCCAAGTTTCAAAGAAATACTGTACATAATCACACATGCCTCCACAATGCAAAGCTCCTTATGTCTTGCTTCGTATGTCTTCTGGTGCAGACCCTGCACCATTTTAGTGGTCCTTCTCTGGACTGCTTCCACACTTTCTATGACCTTGTGGAGATGGGGTCTCCAGAAATGCACGAGTACTCAGAGGAGATCTCATCAACTGTCTGCAGAGGAATAACAACTTCCTGTTTTCTACTGGTGCTGCCTCTTCCTATGCATCCCAGTATCCCCCAGCGTCCTTACTGCTTTCTCACATCGCTTCCTACCTTAAGGTCATCTGATAATACCACACCCCCGGATACCTTTCCATTTTGTTGGCAGTACCTCCTCCCCAATTGTGTACTCTTCCCGGGTTTTGTTTCCCAGGTGCATTACTTTATACTTCTTTGCGAATCTAAATTGCTATACTTCTGACGATTCCTCCAACCTTGCCAAGTCCCTTCTCATCCTTTCCACCCCCCCCATGTATCAACCCTGTTGTAGATCTGTGTGTCGTCTGCAAAGAGGCATACTTTTCCTTCCAGCCTCTCTGCAATGTCACCTATAAAAGACATTAAACAGGATCAGTACCAGTATTGAACCCTGCAGTACCCCACCAGTAACCCCTTTTCTTCGGAGTGTACTCAGTTTATTATTACCCTCTGCATCCTGTTGCCCAGCCAATTTGCTACCCAGGCTACCACCCTGGGACCCACTCCCAGGCTGGCTAGTTTGTTTATTAATCTTTTGTGTGGGACTGTGTCAAATGCCTTGCTAAAATCTAGGTAAGCTATGTCCACAGCCCCTCCTTGGTCTACTATTTTGGTCACCCAGTCAAAGAAATCAATTAGATTCATCCAACATGACCTTCCCAATGTGAATCCATGCTGCCTTGGGTCCTGTGCCCCGCTGGCCTCTAGGTACGCTACAATTCTTTCTTTCAGAAGTGATTCCATCATTCTCCCTACCACTGAGGTTAAACTAACAGATCTGTAGTTTCCTGCCTCAGTTTGCTCCCACTTTTGTGAAGGGGAATCACATATGTCCTCCCCCCGTCCTCCGGTACCACATCATCCTCCCATGATTTATTAAAAAGGGTAGTCAGTGGTGTCACTAGGTCTCCCCTTAGTTCTTTCAGAATTCTGGGGTAAATCCTGTCAGGCCCCATTGCCTTGTCCAACTTGAGTTTTAGGAGTTCTTTCAGGACCCTTTCTTCTGTGAATGGACTGGTATCGACCCCCCGTCTAGAGTTTTTTTTTTTTTAATATATATATATCATATCACTGTTTTGCTCCCCACAGCAACCGACCTGCGTCGTAATCCAGCCACCGCTCCACCTCCACCACCGACCCCAGAATTGCATGCCCAACTGGTATATGCCGCTATACCTGCAAGAGGGGTACCCCCAATTGCCCCCGCGTCCGGCAAGGATCCAATAATGGCAAGCGGCTATCCAGGCATCATCGGCTGATGGGAATGCGGCTATCAAGCTGCTGCGGTCTGTGCTGCCGTTTTTCCTGTGTTCTTTGCCCCAGGAGTGCAGCATGAATTGACGTCTGGCGCATATGCACCTATGTCAGCTGCAACCCCCAACTTGCCACACTGTCTCTAGTAATGTCCCCGGTCATCACTAGGGGCCACTGTGGTTTGAAATCACAGAAAGGGCAGAACCAAACCACACAAAAACACGTATCCTGGATTTTAGGGGGGCAGACTTTGGGAAAATGGGGAGATACTTGAAAGAGGCATTAAGGGGAATGGGACAGGAATCAGGGGTTGAGGAACAGTGGGCAGTATTTAAAATGGGGATTATAAGAACAACAGAATTATGCATTAAGCAGGTTAGCAAAAGGAAAAGGAAGAGGACACCATTATGGTTTTCCAAAGAGGTAGCAAAGAAAGTGAAAGCCAAAAAGATTGCATTCAGGCAATACAAAAAGACACAGGCAGAAGGGGATAGGGAGAAGTACCAGGAGAAACAAAGGGAGGCAGGGGAAGTCAGTAAGGAAGCCAAAGCTCAGACAGAAGAACACATTGCAAAATCAGTGGGTAAAGGGGACAAAACCTTTTACAGGTACATAAGTGAAAAGAAAGACAAAGGGAGGGATAGTGAGACTGAAGGGGAGGATGGGAGCCGTGGAGGATGACAACAATAAAGCTGACATATTGAACAGGTATTTCTGCTCAGTCTTTACTAAGGAAGAGGGGGTAATGGGTCTGAAGGGAGTACAAGGGTGAGAATGGTGCAGAAATGGACACAAGTCCCTTTACGAGAAAGGGTCCTGAAGGAACTGGAAGTAATAAGAGCTGATAAAGCAATGGGGCCAGATGGGGTGCACCCAGGGTCCTTAAGAACTAAGAGAGGTGGTGGCTGAACCTCTGGCTATCCTGTTCAGCCAATCACTGGAAACAGGGAGGTACCCAAAGACTGGAGGACAGCAGATGTGTCCCCTTATACAAAAGTGGGAACAAAGAGGAAGCAGGGAACTACAGACCAGTCAGCCTCACCTCGGTAGTGGGAAAGATCATGGAAGCACTACTGAAGGAGAGATTGGTGGAACATCTGGTTGTCAATGGACTACAGGACCCAAGGCAGCATGGTTTCACCAGGGAGGTCATGTCAGACCAACCTCATTGAATTTTTGACTGGGTGACTAGGGAGGTGGATCAGGGAGGCAGTGGACATGGCCTATCTGGACTTCAGCAAGGCCTTTGACACTTTGCCACATAGAAGACTATTACACAAACTGGGGAATATGGGTGTGGGCAGGACAGTAGTGTGGTGGGTAGGTAACTGGCTGGGTGGCAGGACACAGAGGTGGTGGTAAATGGCTGTCACTCCACAGAGGAAGAGTAACCAGTGGGGTACCACAGGGATCAGTGCTGGGACGGTCCTATTCAACATCTTCATCAGTGACATTGCACAGGATCTAGAAGGCAGAATTTCACTGTTCGCTGATGACACAAAGCTCTGTAACAGAGTAGACACACCAGAGGGTGTAGACAGAATGAGAAGGGACCTGCAGAAACTTGAAGAATGGTCAAGGTTTGGCAGTTGAAATTCAATGCAAGGAAGTGCAAGATAATGCATATAGGGCACAAAAACCTGGCACAATATATCAGTTGGGGGTGAGGATATAGCATGCACCAAGCAGGAAAGGGATCTTGGGGTTGTCATCTCTGATGACCTCAAGGTAGGGAAACAGTGTGACAAGGCATCAGGTAAAGCAAATAGGATGCTGGGATGTATAGGCAGGGCATCACCAGCAGGAAAAGGAGGTCATAATTCCAGCTATACAAGACACTAGTGAGGCCCCACCTGGTACAGTGTACAGTTCTGGAGACCATACCTACGTAAGGACATAGGGTAGAGAAGGTTCAGAGGAGGGCAACAAAGATGGTGCATGGGTTGCATCACAAGTCCTATGAAGACAGGTTGAAGGAACTGAACATGTACTCCCTGGAGGAAAGGAGGGAGAGGGGATATGATAGAGACATACAAGTATCTTACAGGGAGGAACAGGGTGCAGGAAAACACTATTTTTAAGCGAAAAGATGTTTCAGGACTAGAGGGCATGGGATGAAGTTGGAGGAGGACGATTCAGAGGAAACATGAGAAAGAATTTCTTCACAGAGCGGGTGGTGGACAAGTGGAACACCCTGCCAGAGGAAGTGGTGGGGCTGAAACAATCACGGGATTTAAGAATGCATGGGATAGACATAAAGGAATTCTAGAGGGCAGGGGTAAGGGGAAACAGACTTCTAGGAAAACAAACTGAACTTACAAGCTCAAATGGGCAGACTAGGTGGGCCATAGGCCCTTATCTGCCGACACTGTCTATGTATCTATGTATCCCACCCTGGGATAGGAAAGCAGTCCTCCGGACGCACAATCCCTTCTCCCTCCTGCCGACCTGGGCTCGCATCCGAACCCGGGTCGCCAGCGTGGCGCAAAGTGTGGTGTCCAGCGCCTCAACCCTCAGCACCACCGGGCCGGGATCAGAGTGCTTCTATTATTTGGTTTGGGTACCTCCCCCTCTTCTTCTGAGCAAAAGTATTCATTCAGCATCTGCCTTTTCACTGTCACCCTCTGCCACCTTCCTGCCCTGTATTAACTCACTATCCCTCCTTTGGTTTTCTTTGCTCCTGATGTATCTATAAGCAGTGCGTCGTATGCGTAAGTCGTCATCGTCGTCGTCATCGTCGTCGTCATCATCATCATCATCATCATCTATTTATTTAACCAGGCGTTCATCGTTGAGCAGAAGCTCATTTGCAAGATGGACCTGGGTGGAGCATGAACAATTGTACATACAGGTCAACACAGGTATTTACAAGGCAATAGAAATAATACTGTTTACAGAGAAGAAAAAAAAGAAGTTCATATGTACATAAAATTATACAGATATTGTATAGATTACAGGGTATTTACATACATAGAAGTGTCTATAGGAACATAAAGCAGATTATCTAAGGTTGCAGGAGGAAGTAACGGAAGAAAAAAAATACACCAGGTAGAGGCGAAGGTGGGGGGGGGGGAAGGAGTCTGCTATCTTTTCCTCAGGTTGGGCCTTCGCTATTCTGACTGCCTTCCCCGCTTCCTTCTGCTTTAACTGATACACTTCTCAGTCCTGCTCCTTCTGTGATTCCTTATACTTCCTGAATGCTATATTTTTCTCCTGACCTTCCCTGCCATCTCTTTTGAGAACCACAGTGTTTTTTTACTTCACATAAAGGCTTGTTGCCTCTGTGATGGCAATTTTGATTTTTCCCATTGTTCTTCCACTTCTCCTTCTGCCCATTTGCTAGGTATTCCTAGGCACTCACCCATTTTGCAAAGTCAGCCCTCCTAAAGTCCAGTACCTTTGCTTTGTATGGCTTGACTCTAAGGCTGTGTTCATCATGAACTACACTGTTTGGTAGTCACTTGTTCTCAGATGGCTACCACTTCTAAATCTGTGATCCTCTCTCCGCCCCGTTTGAGTACCGGTCTAAGACATCTCCTCCCTCCCTCCCAGTGGGTTCCAACACTAGCTGTCCGAGGCATGCCCCCTGTAGGACATAGAGAATGATCCTGCTCTTGGATGTGGCTGCAGCAAATGTGCTCCAGTTAACACTGGCATATTCAGGTCTCCCATCAACAATATCTCCACTTTTTCTACCATTCTAAGGGTGCCTTCTACTATTTCCTTGTCCATTTCCTCCCCTGACAATGTAACAAATTACAGGGTGATAGTACAATGCCGGCGAGAAAGCTTACCAGGTACACGGTCAACAGAGCACAGAGAATTAACTGTTGAAAAAGTGCCGATTTTTTGTTTGTTTGTTTGTTTGTTTTACATTGCACTGCTGCTTTAAACCAACTACTCAGGGCAGAGCCTATTCCTCCCTACTGCTAGAGAAGCAGCTCCAAATCACCCTCACCCAGTGTATGATATTGTAGCAGCCTTCAGGATAATGATGACACAAATAAAAAAAATAAAAAAATTTCAACTGTTCCAAGGTTTACCAAAGCCCATTCTAATTTCATACATATGACAAAATTACATGCATCTCCAAACACTGCTTGCCAATCCAGGGGTTGAAATTAAGTTTCACAGCCAATAGCCAGAAGGGCTAGTGACTGGGAAATCCACTACCTACTGACTTTTCCTCTGGCCCAGCTGGTGTACTTACTGAAATGTTATCTTCTCAGTACAAGCCCACAGCGCCAGTTAAAGGAAAATCTTACTAGCTTGATACAAAGTCTACCAGTATTTAGCTAAGCGGGTGGTGCCAATTTCGACCTCTGTGGCAACCTCGGACTAAAAACAATTTTACCTTGCCTTTTTTTAAAATGTTATTGTCCCGTCGGTGCAGCAGTTGGATTCCCGCTTGCGACACCAGCGACCCGGGTTCGGGAACAGACTCGGGACACTGGAGGGCTGGCCAGGGAGAGATGGCTTGGAGCGTCTGGAGACTGCTCGCCTCTCTTGGGGGGAGGGTGGATTCAGGACCCGGCGTTTGCCGACCCCTAGCGGAGGCCGGGGGGTATGGCAACATGCTGGGGCCCTACATACCAAAGGGGGGGGGCGTGAGGAGCGCCGGCTTACGCCTTGATGTTGTGGCAACCACGCCCCCAGGGGAGTAAAGCGGAAAAAGCTCCAGGGAAGACCAGATGACGGTCACCAGCTCCTGTTGCCGCCGAGCCCCCGATGCAGCCTACATTCACCATAACAGCACCCGGGCCAAGTATAGTGTGCTGGCCGGCCCATACCTCCCTCGGAGGAGGGGGACCCGCCCGGCGAAGGGTTACGTCCGGGTTACCTGGAGGGCTGCGGATATGGGGTGAGGGGCTGGCATCGAGGCAGGGGCACCAGTGGGGACTCTGGCAGACCTGAAGGAGTGGCCGCCCTGGAGCAAGTGGAAAAAAAAAAAATATGTTATTGTATCCAATTTTACTATAATCCCTACTTCTGCTTGGTTGTTTTTGCTATTACCCTATAGAAACATAAAATTTGAAAGCAGATAAGGACCGCTTGGCCCACCCAGTCTGCCCATTTCCCTACCTAATGGATAAGCTGCAGATCCTAGTTAACTAGCAGCCTACTTCTTTCTACCCCCTACCCCCTAGAATTGCCTTATGACTGTCCCATGCATGCTTGAATTCAACCACTGTTTTTGACTCCACAACCTCCTCTGGAAGGCCGTTCCATGCATCCACAACCCTCTCTGTGAAAACACTTCCTTACATTACCTCTGAGCGCCCCCACCCCATCTTCAAATTGTGCCCCTCTGTTCTTGCACACCTCTTTTTTGAAAGATGCTACCTCTTGGATTTTTGATTCCTTGAGGTACTTGAAAGTTTCTATCATGCCCCCCTTTTCCTCGAGGCTATACATATTAAGCTCCTTTAGTCTCTCTTCATGTATCTTCTGGTGCAGACCCTGCACCATTTTAGTTGCCCTCCTCTGGACAGCTTCCATCTTGTCTATGTCCTTGCGGAGATTGGGTCTCCAGAACTGCACACAGTACTCCAGATGGGGTCTCACCAGCTGTCTGTACAGAGGGATAACAACTTCCTGTTTTCTACTGGTGATGCCTCTCCCTATGCATCTCAGTATCCCCCCAGCCCTTACTGCCCTCTCACATTGCTTGCCCACCTTTAAGTCATCTGATATGACTACCCCCAGGTCCCTTTCCATTTTTGTTGTTGTTAGTATCTCACCCCCATTGTGTACTCTTCCCCTGGGTTTTTGTTTCCTAGGTGCATTACCTTGCACATCTTTGCACTGAATCTAAGCTGCCATACATTTGACCATTCCTCTAACCTATGTCTCATCGGTTTGGTTCCGGGCAACTTCAACGCCTGGGTCGACGACAGACTCTCGCAATTTGGTCAGCACATCCTCCAGTTGATGACATCTCTGGGCCTTACACAGGTGGTTACCACTGCTACTCACAAACACGGACACTCCCTTGACGATCACTCCGCTCGGCCGAGGAGGGGTTGCTAGAGATTCCAAGGGTGTGTTTGAAATCATCTGGGGCAAGAGCATTTATGTATGCAGCCCCTACCCTGTGGAATTCTCTACCCCGTCGGTTACGGGAGTGCACAACTGTGGAGGGATTCAAGCAAGCTTTGAAAACTTTTTTGTGGCACCAGGCATTCAGTGACTAATCTTCCTTTCTTGGTGTGCTATTTTAATGTTAATTGTATTGATGTTTGTTCCTTTTTAAAAATTGTTAGGCACCTTGGTTATGGACAAGGCACCTTATAAATAAGATTATTATTTCCTACCATGATCCTGATCCCTCATAGTACAGTATTAAATACTCATCTGAAACTGAAGCACTTTTTTCTTCCCATAAACATTTAACTCCCTCACTCTCAACTTATTCAGAATTGCCCCACTAAACCAGTGTAATATATTCAACATACTACAGCCAAGTAAGCTGCTTACCTACTGTAGAGGCACTAGATATCTTTACACGACAGCTATGGTACTGTGAATAGCCAATTTACATGCGCAATACTAAGCAATCCATTTCATACTGGTGTTCCACATCAGTTATTTGATACATCCCTCTGAACCTCAAATCAGGGACAATGCTTACAAAAATCAAGGACACGTCTTAAAATTTGATAACAGTCACTCAGAAAGCTGATACAATAAGGAGATAAGCGTTCAGATGTATTTCTTGAGAAACAGAAAACTGTAACTTTGTCTGACGTTATTTTGTGCTTACAATCCCCACTGTTGTACAGTCACAAAAACATAAATTTTACGACAGAGGAAAATTGTGAGGCAAAAATCACTAAATGAGGGACGTCCCTGAAAATTAGGGACAGTTGACAGTTTCACGTAATACACCACAGCCCAGCCCAAACAGGTGCTCTTACAGATGATGAGCACAAACTCAAATATTACTTTTTTTTTTTTTTTTACAAACAAGAGACACACCACTACCGTAAGTCGTCCGTTACCTTCTCCGCGTCCATCGTCTGTCCGAGTGCAACGCTGGCATTCGACAGAAAGAGCGTTATTGCTGGGATGTTCTCAGCCATCCCTCCCAGCTCGTTTCCTCCTGTGGTCTCGGGTCACGGCAGAAAACACCAACACAGCGCACCCGGAAATGACACCAGCGACATCGAAAGTGAAGGAACGCGAAGGGCGGTGCTTAGCCGGCGACCGACACAACGCCACGCCCCACAACACATAACGGCTTTAGTTTCCTTCCGTAATTTGTATTGGCGAACAAAACCACGTACGATTTACACCACACACATGCATGTATAACCCAACCCTAAGCCACAGACGAGCGCCGTGAAAGCTGAAGTCCGGGCCGCGTTGTCATGGACACCTGGCCCTCGGTGCCCGATAGGTTGGACTATAGAGCTTCTCTACAATACAGAACATATATCGATGGCACCGGCGAGCATGGAGCTGCTGCCCTCTGCTGGACTAAATGTCCGCCGCCGCGGTTAGAGGGAGGGGATGTAAGCGCACGTGAAAACGCATGAGACGTAATAGTTGGAGTAGGGCATGGACTCACGCTGTGGATACTGTTAGAAGGCAACACAGAAGTAAAAGAAAGACTCTATATTATAGTTCTGTAGTAGGCAAGCACTGTGGACAGGACCCCCATTGTTTGTTTGTAGAATCTGGAGTGCAGGTGAGTGACTGAGGGCCGGGGGCGGCAATTGTCGCCGGTCACTGTTCCACTTCCAGCTGGGTGTCACATGACGCTTGTATAGGGAACCACAAAGCAGGACACGTCGGGGCATGAAGGTGCGTGTCATCTGCCACTGCCTTCTACTGGTTGACTTGTATACACAGTGTGCCCAGGACAGAGTGGCTTGTGTCGCTGGTCACAGCATGCTGGAAGTCTGCTCTGTGTAGTGGTTCACAAGGCTGGAGTGGGAGCCGTGTAACTGGCCACTGCCTGCTGGGTGAGTGCGAATGGGTCCCAGGACATGGGCATGGGCATGTGACAGCTACAGGTCACGTCACTGCCTGCTGATAGTGTGCAGGGGTCCCCACTCAGAGAAGGAGGGGGAGGCGCGCCACTGGTCACTGTCTGCTGGGTATGTGCAGGATCTTCCTGGGGTGCATGCATTGGTCTGTTGCCTGCTGGTTGTGCATGTAGTTGGCATGTTCCACCACCGGTCACTGACTGCTAAGTGTGCGTCACCTGTCACTGCTGGTTGGGTGTGTGTAGGGGGGGCACCAGGGCAAAGTGGACATAGAGTACATCACCTGTCACTGCGTGATGAGTGCAGGCATGGGTTCCTGGAACAGTTGGGCATGTGTCTGTAGTCACTGCCTACTGGGTGGATGCTGAGGATCCTAGCACAGCGGGAAGGGCATATACCACTAGTCATTGCCTGCTGGGTGTGTGCAGGGGGCTCCAGTATCGGGGAGAGGCATGGGTCTCTGGTCTTTGCCTTCTGAGTGCGTAGGGGCTGTAGGACAGTGGGCACATGTTACTGGTTACTGCCTGCTGGGTGTGTTCAGGGAGCTTGGGCAGGGGGTGTCCGTAGTCACTGCCTGCTGGGAGGGAGGAGGGTAGGCATCTGTCACCTTTCGTAGCATAGTCTGTTGACTGTGTACATGCTGTGGTCTGGAGGTGGGCATAAGTTACCGTTCACTGCCTGCTGGTTGTGTGTGTCGTTGGGAGGGGGCGCTTGTGTCGCTGTTAACTGCTGCTCTCTGTTTGCTGGGAGGAGGATTTGTGACCTGCCACTGCTGGATGTGCACAGTGGGTCCCAGGATCTTAGGGATGGAGTGGGGTGGTGGCACAGTTCACTGCCACCCTGGGTGTGTTCATGGGCCCAGGGTAGGGAGATGTGTCACTGGTCATCGTCCACTACAGTGGTGGCCAATACATAGATGTGGTGTGTGCTGGGGGCTCAGGTCGGGGGGGGGGGCATGTGTTTTTGACTGCCACAGAGTTTTTGCTGAAGGTATAGAATGGTTCCTTTGAGCAAGGGGCCCAAACAGTATAATTATTTTCACCTTGAGTATCTCAGTGGCAGTCCTGTGCATTATTCCCATATAAATAAGGTATTCTGCAGAGCAGGAGTTGGAGGAACAACTTAAATTTCACAAGGCAGGTGTCCTGAAGTCTTCATTTCTCTAGTGGCAGCTCTGCACCTGTGGAGCGTGCATAGGGGACTGCAGGGCAGCAGACATAAGTCAGTGGACCCTGGCCGCTTGGTGTATTCCACAGCTGGAGTGTGTGTCACCGATCACTGCGTGCTGGGTGTACAGGGGGCCTCAGGGCAGAAAGGCATGTTTCACTGTATGCTGAATGTGTGGTGGTGGGGGGAGGTGTTTAAACTCATTATCTGATGGGTTTGTGAAGAGGGCTTTAGGGCAGGGGGACGTTTGTCCCACTTTACTGCTTTCTAGGTGTGTGCATGGGCCCCAACGCAGGGTTTGTGTGTACTGCACCAGAGTTGTAGTTGTGGTGAACTGAATTAGGTTGGGATGCATAGTAACAGTTGGAAGGGCCTGTTTGTTCGTCAGGTCACCTCACACCTGCCCACCTCCCTTGGTCTCCTACCTCCCTTGAAGAAGTTGATTAGGTTGGTCTGGCATGATCTTCCCCTCACAGAGCCATTCGGATTAGCCTTGAGTACCTTGGGCTGAACTGAATGATTCGTAAATCTGTCCTTGATAATGGATTCCGTGGCCTCGGTCAGCACTGAAGTCAGGCTCAGCAGCCTTCAGTTGCCTGGGTCTGACCTTGGCCCCTGTTGAAAATGGCGACTGCATTAGCCACTTACCAGTCCTCCAGCACCACACCTGTACAGGCAGACTTATGAATGAGTCCTGTGTGTTTGTTTATTTATTGAAATTGTGGTGGCCGGGTAGGCCCACTGCGACCAGAAGTTCCTTTTTCAGGGGCAACCCAAGATTAACTACAGGCAGATTGTACAGACAGTACTAATGCAAAGCAGTCATTTTCAAGGGACTGGATTAATTACAGGCAGTAGGCATTCAAGGCATAACATTTTGCATGGGGTTGGGCTGATAGTAGTACATACAGTACAAAATGTGTCCCAGAATAAATGTCCTAATGACATGGAGATACAACTAGAGCTGGGGAGAGGTCTTAGATGAGTAGCATATGTGACACCATCAAGTGTTCCTTTTGTTTCTCTGTCATCCTCGGCTGCTTTATGTCCACTCCTTGAGAGTCGCCTGGCTTGATCTTTACTGCAGCAGGTAACTAGTGCTTGTGTGATATTCGCAGGTTGCGTTATGGTTGCCCTTGATGCTGTTGGCTATGCTTGCGAGCAACCCTCTTGGTGAACCCCAGCACAGAGTATTCAGTCAGCATCTCAGCCAATCATCCCATGCTGTTTAACGTGTTCCTCCCCTCATCCCTTGTTTTCAAGGGCTCAGTCCCCTCCTTCTCATTGCTTTTCCATTTGTATGCAGGACAAAGTCTGTATTATGTGCAGCTTCTAATGCTATACTGGTTTCCAACCTCTTCTTGGATTCCTTAATTCTAGTTTTCAGTCCACGAGTGCTGCCATCAGAAAGTGCCGGCAGAAGGGGACCTTGCGATCTATCTAGTCTGCCTGTAAAGCTGCCCCTCCCAGTTTCTTTACTGGCTTAGGTTTCATAGTGTCTATCCCATGCTAGATTGAACTCCCCCACTGTCTCTGCTGCCACAACCTCTGGGGGCAGACTGTTCCAGGGCTCCACCACCCTTTCCATGAAGAAAAACTTCCTGCTGTTTGTTTTGAAACTACCTCCCTTCAGGCACATGTTGTGCCCCCTTGTCCGTGTATTCGTGTTTTCCCTGAAGAGATCCTGTGTTTGTACTGAGCTGATACCTTTGAGGTATTTAAATGTCTCTATCATATCTCTACTGTCCCTTCTCCACTCCAGTGAGTATTCAGTTCAATTCAATCAATTGATTGGTAAAATACCATTACAAAATAAAATACGATAGATTAAAATTTCCAGAATAGAACATAAATATTCAATTACATAAACAGGTAGAACTGGGCCAGGGTATTCAGACTGCACCAGGCTGTGGCGCAATCCTGGGTGCAGTACAACTGGGATGCGCCAGGCGTTGACAGGGTGATATTCAATGGTGCTGCGCCATGGCTCAGCACAGTTGATGGCACTGTGGCCACCGCATACACTTGGTGCAGTGGCACTGCGCTAGCGCAAGTGGCCAGAGAGGAGCAGGGGATGCACCAGGGCACGTGCCATTGCGCTAGGCACAGCGACTGCGATATTCAGCGGTGGATATGCAAATGATGCCATAATGCATGCAAGGCGCAAATGGGGCCATTGCATGTCATTATGCCTATTTGATTGCAGGTGCGCCGATCCCCGGCTACTTGCGCCTGGCGCCCTGCCAAGCAGCATCTGTCGGGGACCAACGCCCCCTGCCTCTCGGCAGCAACGCACCCCAATGCCCGATCGTGGGCTTTCAGTCATAACAATAACCCTGGTGGTCCAGTGGATTCTCTTCCCAGCCTGATTATGATAGAATAACATCTCTGGTGGGCCAGTGGCCGCATCCAGCCCGATCGCGGGCAATCTGATGTAAATGGTACCCTGGTGGTCTAGCAGTACCCCCTCCAACCCGCCCACTCAGTCCATACCTGCCCCCATCAGCGGCAGGCGTCAGCACCTGCCCATAACCGCCCCTGACTGACAGTGTAAGGTATGGCTGTACACCCATTGGTCCACAAGCGTGGGCCAGTGGGCGTGCAGACTGTACTGTACTACACAGTCCTAATATGTTTCAAAGAATACTCCTGCTTATTCTGTCAAACGCAGAGGTAAAATCAATGAAACAACAGTACAATCTACGAGTCCTAACTTTGATATACTTCCAGATAAGGAAACTTATAGTATAACAGTGCTGAATGGTGGAGCTCCCAGATCTAAATCAATTTTGGAGTTCACTTAATATTGAACTACTTTCTGTCAAAACAGTGAGGCGTTCCATGATAATATTAACAAACAGTTTTTGGGAAATATCTATTAGGCTAATAGGGTGGTACATTCTGGGGTCTTTACAGTCTACTCTCTTGAAAATTGGGTAGATGACATTGCCTTTCCAGCTTTCTGTAATCTTTAGCCCTTGATTAATTGCATTAAATAATATTTTAAAAATAGGTAGCCACCACAGTGGAAATGCTTTGAAGGCATCCCCTATTATGGAGTCTGGTCCTGGGGCTTTATTTAAAATGAGGGACACACGTGCTACATAAATTTCTTCATCTTGTACACAAAGTGGAATTGGATAAAATGTATTTCTTTATAATTATTGATTTGGAACATAGAGGTCTGCTCCTCATTTGAGAAGTATAGATTTTTAAAATATTCTGACCAGATATTAGGTAATATATAAGCTTCAGTAGTTGTAGCATATTTTTTATAACCTTGCAATACTTGTCCCCAAAATGATTTATTATTTTTTTTATTACAGCTTTCCTTAAGTTTTTCCACAGTGCTATGTTGTGTTTATGTCTTTCTCTAAAATAGCTTTGTAGTCTTAACTGTATTTGTTCATTCTAATAGCTGTAACGCTAGGGTTTGAAATTTCCCTTTTCAGTATTCTTATATTGTGATTTAGGTTTCGTTTAGCTACCCTACATGTTTTATTAAACCATGTCTTACTGACTAGTTTGGTATCCTGATAGTAAATCTTGCTTTCTGTTGGGTAAGGTTTAATCAGATTTTATCAAATACAGAATTAGACATAATTTGCTCTATAATTTTAATAATTGATCAGTTTTGTATAATTAAACGTTTTTGCTGTTTGTCATCCCCATCTTATTCTCGTTGATTGATAATTTCCATATTGTCAGCTTCAGTTTACATTAAACTTACACTATTTGTCTAATAATATATTAGATTCATGATTACTGGATAATAAGCAGATTCAATACGTTCCACAACCTTAAACATCTTTTATTAATTTCAAAGCTTCCACATTTGTCCAAGCAAGGTCAATCATAGAGGAACCCTGAGATCCGCTGAATGTCAGACTTCTATTTTTGTCGCTCGGTGTGCAACTATTTATTAGACACATGGGGGCCAGATATTCAAAACTTTGCCCCAGGGCTAAATTAGCACTGCCCCGCGGGCAAACTTAGCCTGAAGCACAAAGCAAGCTATATTGAAAAGGAAATAGCCTGGTGACAATCCTGCTGAATATAGCAGTCTAAGGAAGCCGGGCAAACTGGTCTGGGAGTGCAGGGCAAAAATAGCCTGGGAATAAGACAGCACTGAATATAGCAACAGGGAAGTGCAAACTGCAACTGCTGCTCATTGGACTCTGTAACTAGCCAGTGTTGCAGGTGGAGAACATTGTGTGTGATTGCACAGAGATGTCTTTCATCTACTGCAAACACACCTCTCAACCACCTGCCTCATAAATCAGGGACAAAGCTTAAAAAAATCAGGGACAAAAGTGTAAAATAAGGGACACATCTTAAAAATTGGTGATATCCACTCAGGAAGCTGGTAGAATAAGTGGTTTAGTGTAAAATGCATTTTCTAAAGAAGAACACGTCTGTAACATTAATGTTTGACATTATGTTATGCTTACAACCCCCACTGTTTGGTCATGGAAGCACAATTTTTAGGAAGGACAGAGTAAAATTTTGAGGTAAATGACTGCAAACAACAATGTAAGCCACACACTGCAGAACTGTGCTATGCTGAAGTAGGGTTTGCCCGGCTAACCTGATTACACAGTGCTAACACCTTAGCCCGGGGCAAACAGGAGCTATATTTAAAGCTCCCATGCACATGAGCCTACTTGGGTAATCCGTGGGCAAACAGGTATATTTGCATTTCATTAGGTGCTGCTTAGAATACATTACCATGCAGTTTGCCCGGTGCTACTGCATGGAGCACAAAGCTCCCCCTTTTGGTCAGAATGGAAGTACAGGCTGGGCACTGCAGGCCAAGGCAAGCCCACATCATCCCCTGTCGGTCGGAATAGAAGTACAGGCTGGAAGCAGCAGGAACTGTGTGTTAACTTGCCAGGCACAGTCAGTGCATACAACACACCCATGCAGCTGTGCAAGCAGGACCTGTATGTGTGTGTGTATAGAAACGTGTGTATATATGTATATATATGTATATATATAAATATATATCGAGTGTGTGTGTGTATATATATATTTATATATGACATAGTAACAGTAACAACAAGCGCAAACACAAAGGTGGAAACGCAAATAAAGTAACAATGTAAGCAAGTGCAAATGACAACAAAGGTAGCGCACACAGTGGCGTACATGGGAACGGTAACACAAATGGGGACATAAACGCAAGTGTAACAGTAACAGAAGGGCCTACGCTGTTTTTGCCAAACAGCTGCATAGAGAAACCCAAAGAATGTATGCGTTGTAATGGGCATCGAAGCTTAAAACGAGCATTGGAAGTACTTATTTGCAAATATCTCAGCAACTGCATAATGTAGAAAAATAATTAAAATTTCACAAAAATCATGATTTTTCACTGGTTAGTTTGCTTTTACATAGCGACTTCATAACAAAATCTGTATCTAGCATCGTTTTAGAATTCCAGGCCCCGAAAAGCGCAGCGTACGCCACCATGTTAGTCTGTGGGAAAAAATGCCAACTTCGGAGTACCATAACTTTGCTGCCATGCAATATTTTTTCAACAAATCACCAAAAGGCACATCTTGTGAGATGTTGGCTGCATTCCCTTCAAATTTCAGATGAAAAGACCAAACCGTTCTTTTGCAGCAGGGTGGCAAAGAACTGCTGTCATTTTGGCCATAGTCTGAAAAAGTAGTGACGTGATTTGCTAAAGCTTTCGCAAAAATTTGCGACACTTTCGTGAGTGCGACAATACTTTGCGACACTACTTTTTCCAGAAATTTGAAAACATATTTCTAGGGTGTTTAACTTCAAATAAAGACATGCCTAGCATCCACAGGGTCCGACTAGGTAAACACAAAAGAATTGTGTTGCTAGAGGTCCCAAATTTAAATGCCAAGCATTTTTCTGATCACCAACTGAAAACAAAATGGCGGATTTGCGAAAGTAAAAGGGCCATTTGCAAAAGTAAAAACTGCATTTGCGACACTTTTGAACTTTTTGTTAACTTTTCCCATTGACTTATAATGGGAACTTGTTTTTTGAATAACTTTTCAACCGTTTAATATTTTTTCAGGAAATCTTCAAAAGGCACATCGGGGACCACAGCCGCACGTTCCCTGAAGTTTTCAGACCAGTCGCGCAAACCGTGCGACCTGTAGGCGCGAGCAAAGAATTCACCAGAAAGCGTAAACACGTGTGCAGATCACGCTTAATAACTCCGCAGCCGTATATCCGACTGGTACGAAAGATGGAAGATCCCAAGATGTATGGTTCTTGATCTTGCATTCCAAATTTCAGGCAAATCTGTTGAACAATGGCAAAGTTATTAAGGTGCAAAGTGTGACCCTTTAACCTTAAAAGGGCTCCTCAACCCTAACTATAGTAGCACTGCCATGCTACCATAATACACACATACATACATATACAGATCGATAGTTAAACACAGACACACTGCCCGTGGCCATATGTGCCCTGGAGGATGCCTTCCCCAACAACATAGGTACCCCACTGCAGTAGTGGGTGAAACACAGTGGGGGGGGGGACACAATGCATGGGATAGTCTAGTGGTCCCCCCACCCCAAGCATGTATCCCGACCCCCACTGAAAATAAATATAAATCCCTTTCCCTGGTAGTCTAGTGGTCCCCCCACCTGGCAGTGACACCCCGCTCATCCCATTAAAGTCAGAGAACAGAGCCGGCAACCGGCTCAGCCCTCGTCTTACCACCACGGCTGGCCGTCGACTGAGGTAGGAAGGAGCACTCCTTCCTAATTTCAGTAGGGCCCTTCCTCTATCATTAGTTTTGAGGTCTGTAGTTGTTCTAAGACAAGTAATTTTTGAGTTAATAGATTGTATATATAACATAAAGTCTCCATAGAGGGCCTTGTTGAATCCCTGTGAAGAGATTGTCGCATTGAAATCCCCTACTATTATAATTGGAGTATCATCCCAATTTTCACAAATTTTCTCTAATTCATGTTCAAGTTGCAAATAAACCTCTTGTGCATTTTACTTGAGAGAAAATATGTGTTTTAAAGATCATTTATTCTCTCCAATTTAAGTAGTAGAAAGTTATTCATATGGATCTCAAGTTTTCTTATCATACAATTGAGAGAAGTTTAAATATATAGTATCTACCAAAACTCTTGTCTCTTGTAGCCAGTATTGCATAATTAGTGTATCCTGGTAATAATGAGTATGAATTTTCTGGACACCAAGTTTCCTGCCGGCAAATTATTTCATGTGTCAGTAAGAAATCCTTTGCTTCTAGATCAGCTAATTTTGTATGCAGGCCTTCTGTGTTCCATGACAAGATTTCAAGTGTTCCTGTGTTTGATTTCTCACTCCCCCTGTTAAGGGACTTAGATCTGTTTTGTGTAGGTGATTGTCGATCCTTATCTAATTGTCTTAATTTTGTAAATCTGTTATTTTGTGGAATGTCATTACTCTCACCCTGTTCTTCCCTGTTTTCTTTTGAGATGGGTCTCTCTAAAATCTGTGGGGTAATCATGTATATGCCCAAAATGTCCAATCTATTTGCTGCAGCTAATAATGCCTTTGGAATTTGTGGGTTTTTGAAAGTTGCATCAATTTGAGTAGTAGTATATTGACGCCCATGAATTATTGGGTACATCTAAATGTAAGAACCTTGCCCAGAAAGAGGTCATGTACTGTTTAATTTTCCTTATTGGCTCTTCTCTGGTGGTTTCCCATCCAAAGAGTGAGATAGTTCTACATTCCCATTCATGATAAGACTGCAGCTGTTTTTGTCTAATAATTTATGAAACTCTCATTATTCTTTCCTTGCCTCATTCTTTCTCAGGGTCAGGGATGTCCTTATTTGTATAAACTGGCTCCCTTATTACATGGACCTTCTGTGGAGGAAGAAGCTGAATTCCACAAGTTTCAAGAGCTGCATTCATTTACCGTATTTTATTTGCCAAGTATTCTGATTGGCAATAAATCAGAACACAGTCTTGTATGTGTGGATTTGGTGGTCTCATGGAAAAATTACCTCAGGAGTTTTTGGGATGTGTAACAGCTGTAGCATCCAATTTTGTAGTAATTCTTGTGTCTCTCTATTAAGCCTAGGTATTCCATAACTCTGTATTTAAAAATGTGTGATCTTCCTAGTTTCCTTCATTATAGTCTGTGAAAGCGGTTTAACTCTGCGATAGATCCTTTCTTTTTAAGGTTGTCAATTCTGTTAATTCCTGTGCACAATGTTCTTTATTGCTACTATTTAATGAAAAGGTTATGGTTTCTTGATCATCGTTTTTTCCCTTGTTGGTTTTATTGCATACTCTATTTTCTTTTGTAGGTTGGGTTTCCTTCTCTTTGTTCTGGATGTTATTTCTAGCTTCCTTAGGTTGTTTAGTTTGATCTGTGGGTATCTCTTTTGCTATTTCTTCCTCTGGTCTTTCTATTCTCACCCTATCCCTCTGTTTATTTCCTTCAGCTACCAGTGATGGTCTCTTTTCATTCTCTTCTGTTTGTGTAACCTTCTTTTGTGCTCTACCTTTAGAGCTTATCTTCTTTTCTTTCTTTTTCATTTTGCTGATAATTTCATACAGCATTCACAAATTTAATCGTTGTTAAATGGAGCTGGAAGATTTTCTTGTACTGCTTTAGAATCTTTTCCTGGATCTGTAGTCAAATGTACGTATGTCCTCCATACAGGAAGATTGGTTGACTTTCTGGGGTATCCATGTTTCACTAATTTTATGTAGTAAAATTTTATTATAAGGGACATCTGTCTTCAAATTAGTAATCTCATCTTTAATAGCTGCCAAATTTTCTAAAATAACAGTGTCAGCATAATACCTGTTTTTAATTATTTCTAATATTTGCTTAGATATCGTATAACTTGCACTGAAGTCTCTTGCATCAGTAAAGTATTCTTTGTTGTAGTCTATTTCAGTACATTCCTTGTCAACATTCTCCTTCTCTCTGTGTGTATCATGGCTTATTTCTATCACCTCATTGTCCCTCTCTGTTTCCGTTTCTTTTATAGTGTTTAAATGTTCTCTTTCTTATTGCGCATCTAGTCGTTTCATGCCATCTATAGTAGAATTCAAGTCTTTTAATATATATTTTTTATTTTCTTTATTCAAATTTTCAGCAATAATACAACAGCCAAACGATACAATTCAACCATTAAATAACAAACTTAACAAAAAACAAATTTATACTATATAACATATTCCCCCACCCCTCCTAATAGGGAGCTGTATAACTAAATGTTGCAACTCAGTAAAAAGAGAATTATAAATACTGTCATTATGTGGTTCCCATAAAAATAAGAACATAAGTCTACCATTCTTTTTTTTTTTTTTTTTTTACCAGGAGAGACACACTAAGCTGAAAGCTTGTTTACAGGTGCGACCTGGGAGCACAAGGAAGTTAAGTGACTTGCACAGGGTCACGCAGTATGCAAGTGGGGGCTGTGGGATTCAAACCCAGGTCTCCAGGTTTGCAGCTCAGAGCCTTAAACCACTGTGCTATACTGCCTCCAGTTGGTTAGATTCTGTTTGAACAAAACCTAAAAAAGAAGACATACCATGTATACAAAAAAACACATATTCAACTAAGTTGAAGAAGGGAAGACTAAGATTTAATTAGAACATGAGACCCAAAAGTCACCAAGGAAAAGGTAATACACTATAAGGAATTTATGAAGTCTGAAAGTTTTTGCCAGCACTTCTTAAAGGCAGACTGTTTATTATGAAAGTAAAAGATTAAGCGAATCAAGGCTAAATTTTGTCTGATCAGAGCAATCCATTCCTTAAAGGAAAATTTTGTTTGATTTGCCCAATATTTAAGTATCAGTTGTGTGATAGTAACCACAATTAAGGAAATTAACAATTTATCAGTAGTGGATATACCTATAGATTACCTAAAATACACGTCTCTATATTGAAGGCATATGTTTTTATCAACTTATCTAAGACGTTGCACTTGATTTCCATCCAGAGCATGTAACTAGGAGAACAAGACCACATCATGTGATCTAGGGAACCAGTGGACTTTTCGCATTTATGACATATGTTAGATTGCTTAAGGCTCATTTTATAAAGTCTAAAGGGTGTTAAATAAGCATTGTGTAGAATTTTTAAATGAATAAGTCTAAAGTTATCTAATGGAATGAATTTGTAGATATTGTTCCACAAGTTAGCCCAAATTAATGGATGCGTAAGAATTTTTTGTCCCAAAATGGATTACTACAAGGAGAATCCATAAATGTAAGTTTCAGAAGGTATCTATAGAGAATTTAAATAGGATAGGGATTATTAATAGCCTTTATTAAATCTAAAATAGTATTAGGATCTTTGTTTAGTAGTAAGAAATCTTTAAAATAAGCACTTAGAATAAGCTTCAATATATGAACATTTATGATGTATTTCTTAGATCATCCAAATTCCTTAGAACAATCCAAAAAGGAATGAAGTTCTCCATTTTTTACTGAAGAGTCCACACGTGCTCATGGAAAGGGGCAGAAATTTAGAGGTCAAAATTTTACCATGTAGACGGAAGTTTGGATTGTATGAGACAGGCTGAGACATGTTCTGAGTAAAATTTAGATTTAAACAGTGACACAACTGATTATGAACTTTTAGGGAAGTACTAAGCACAATATTTTTAATGCTTTTTGGGATATTTTTAAGGGTAGTACATAATAGGGCATTGGGAGAGATATTATGTGAGTGGAACATTCTTTTTTCTATTAGGACCCAGGTAGGGACATAAGTATACTCTGGATCTTTATGAGATATCCATTTTAAATATTTATTCCAAAGAGAGGCTATGTAATAAAATAAAAAAATTAGGGATCTTCTGGCCACCTAGGTTCTTTGGTAATATAAGTTTCTCAAAGGCTATTCTAGGGGTATCATTAAGCCATTAAAAAAGAGTAATGATTGAGTGAAGATTGGAGAACCAGCTAAGGGGTAGAAAAATGTTTAACATATTAATTGGAAAGAATATTCTGGGGAAAATATTCATTTTGATAATGCTGATTCTACCTTAAAGAGAGATAGGTAAAGATGCCCATCTTTTTAAATCCTGGGAAATGTTTTGTATGGTGTCATCTAGATTATAACTTTTATAAGTAAAGGTTCCTCTTTTGATATAAAAATGTCTAAATATTTAATTCCTGTCAGGTTCCATAATAAACCTAAGCTAATAATCTCATCTTTAAGAAAGCAATTAGATAAGAGCATAACTTCTGTTTTTTTCTTTATTAAGTTTATAGTTAGAGACTTGGCTAAAATTTCCAATAACCTTAAGAGCTGCTTTAATTGAAGAGGGGGGCTTGGAAATATGTAGTAATATGTTGTCTGCAAATGTCAACAGTTTTAATTATATATTTGAAATCTCAACACCTTTATTGTCCTTTTCAGAATTTATGGCATAAAGTAAAGGTTTCAAATAAAAGTTAAACAAAATAAGTGATAACGGACAGCCTTGTCCAGTACCTTGATGTAAGTGGAATGCTGGGGAGAGCAAATTGTTGTAATTGATCCTGGCTGTTGCTTTTGAATATAAAACTTTAAGCCAATTCATCAAAAATTGAGGGAAACCATATTTAAGTAATGTAGCATATAAAAAGTCATGGTGTACCCTATCAAAAGCTTGTGAGACCAACACCAAGGATGATTTGGTCTCCCTGGATATGGAGAGAATGTGTGATCATTTTCTGCATGATCGGCTGTCTGTATAGATGAGATGAAATCTACCTGATCAAAGGAAATTAATAACTGCGTTATTCTTTTAAATCTTTGAGCTAGGATAAAATTTTAATATCACAGTTTATTAGTGAGATCGGGCGATAGTTTAAAACTCTTTGTTTTGATTTATTTGGCTTAGGAAGTAAAATAATTCTGAACTCTAATAATGTTATATCAGACATTCCATTGACTAAGATAAAGTCAAAAAATTCTTTTAAAATGGGAGTCAAAGATTTTTTTAAAGGTTTTATAAAAGTTTGCTGTTAGACTATCAGTGCCAGGAACTTTATTAATTGTAAGGTTATTAATAGCATCCCCAATCTCATCGGTAGTAATCGGTAGAACTAAGCCAAGAGCCTCTGGTTCTTTAAGGCAGAGACATGGGAAATTAAGTAAATAGTTGTCAATCATTGCCGCTTTAGGGGAGTTGGGATTCAGACCATATAGACTAGAATAGAAACTATGAAATTCTTTTAGAATATCCTTCTAGTCAGTAAAAACTTTATTATTGTTGTCAGCTATTATAGATAAATGTGTCTAGACTGGTCAGTTTTCTTTATTCTGTATGCTAAAAGCTTACTTGTTTTTTCCTGTATGTCAGTATACAAGGCTTTAGATCTAATAATAAGAAATTCAGCTTGGTCTTTAACTAAGAATTGTAGTTCCTCTTTTACAGTTTGAATTTCCTGAATTTTCTTAGAGGAAAGTGTTTGATAATCTTTTAACTCCAGGGCCTTTAATCTAAGAGTGAGTTCTTTTATTTTTTTGGTTTTTTATTGTTGGTTCCGAATCTAATAAATTCCCCTCTAATAAAGCTTTTGCCCGATGCCCATGGCACATCAATTTTGTGTATTGAAAGGGAGTTCTGTTCCCAAAAGGATTTGATTGAGCTATCAATATGGCTACTCCTGTCTTAGTAACTTAGGATGAGCTTCCAAGAGAAGCATCTTGTGTATGTGATTCCTAAATTTAAAGTTATATGGACTAAAGAGTGATCTGGTATAATGTATGGCAGAAAGTCTGGATCTTGTACTGCTGGAAGGAAAAACTTGGAAATCAAAAAATAATCTATTCTTGAAAAAGAGTTGTGTGCTTAGGAGAAAAAAGTAAATACTTTCTGAGTAGGGAAATTAACCCTGCAAGGGTCAGAGGTCAGATACTTTAAATCAAGAAGAGATTTATCTATTAAGTTGGAGACGTTAGGAGGAGTAGATTTGGCTAATAAAGGATTAGGGGGTAAATTCTAGTCACCTCCTAAAATAAGATGGTGATCATAATAGATGGCCAGTATTGAAGTTAAAGACATAAAAAAGGTGTAGATCCAGAAGTAGGACCATATATGAAACCCAGAACATATTTTGTTTGACATATTTCCCCTATCGCTAAAACATAACTTCTCTCTTGATCTGAAATTAACTTTGATAAGTGAAAATCCACTGCGGAATCAAAATAGCCACTCCGCATTTGGCCGAGTATTTACCAGCCCCAAATACAGTTCTAAAATTAAATCTTTTGAGACAGTCCACCTCAGATTGTAATAAATGAGTTTCTTGCAAAAAAAATTAAGTTGAAGCCCCATGTTTTAATATAATTTAAAATTGACATCCCTTTAGCTTTTGATCTCATACCCTTTAGATTCCACGTAGCTGCTTTTATAGTTATTGTAGCCATAAGAAGTCATAACCATAAATATATTTAAGAACGCTCAGGTAGCACAGTCTTGCTATTCTATTCTTAAAGTTAAAATTGGCTCCCACACTATGATCCCCTTGCTTCCACCGTGAACAAATTCAAAACTGCACCCCAAAATAAACATTTGAGAAACTTGTTGCTATATACAGAAGATTAATATATTTGCACATGTAGGTAGTATGAAATTGAAAATTATTATAAACACTACACCCCAGTCACAGAGACTGACCTCCTATAACATTCTGACTTAGTGAAACACTCTCCTATATCTCTACCATAATTGAATATTCTGGAAAGTGCTAAAGCTTTGTTGGCAGCTAGGCAAACTCATTAAGTAAATAACACAAAAGAAAAAAATATAAAAGGCAGGGAGGACTAAACTAATTATGACCTCGCTAATTAAATAAAGGTGAAATTGAAGTGGTAAGGCATAGGGTCCTTGATGCCCAAACTATAACTCCTAGAAGTATTCTAAAATAAAATAGTATTTTAATTGCATGTAATTTTAACCATATATTTTTAGAGGTAGATCTAACCCTAATGATGAAATCCACCCAATAAGTTAAACAGAGAAAAATACAAAACATAAAAAGGGATATAAACCTGTTGTAGTTTCCCTAGGCAGCACTCCCCCAGAGTTGGGAATATAATAAAATCTTTAAAAATTACACAGAAAAAAAAGAAGAAAGAAAAGATTTATAATGAGTATTAGTGTGAAGGAAGAGGATGGGCAATAAAAAAAACTATAATCTCCTTCTAGGGGAGTCTGCCAATATATAGAGAGCTAAGCTTCCTTTCCCCTGTTAAATTAGTGTTAGAAGGGACAGAATGGAAAATAGATAGTTGGTTCCAGAACCCTATTTAGCAGGCTAGAACCATGTTCTGCAGTGAAGGAGGGCAAAAGTATTTCCTATTTAACAGAAAAATAAACCTTCAGCCCCTCCTTCGAAGAGTCTCTCCAATGTAAATCAGGCTTATATTAAGAATCTCTGGTAAAAGGATAACTAGCATTAAAAAAAAAAAATGTAACCCCTATTTAACGGGGAGATGGGATGAAATATGTTCTCAACTCAGCACCTAGTAGGCAGACCTTAGCTAGACTCATCCACAAAATAGATGCTGGATCAGATACTACAGTACAAGCAGGAAAAGGGAGAAAAGTAAAAATCAAGCAGGCTGTATTCCTAGGGTTACCATATGTCCCTGTTTTACGAGGACATGTCCTCTTTTCCAGCTCCAAATATTTTTCATGTACCTTCCCTATCCTGTTGTATTATTATTATTATTTTTAGAATTTTTTTTAATCTCCCCTACCCAGGACCGCCTTGTAAATGAGCTGTAAAGGCAGTGGAGACTTTAAACCTGTTTACTCGGGGTCTGGCATGAGGGCTCATCGGGGGAGGGACTAAGTGTCCTCTTTTTGGCATCCCAAAATCTGGTACCCCTAAATATTCCTGTTATTAAGGTGAGAAGATATGTGTATTCCTAGACCTTGAGGTGGTGATTTATAATATAAAAAAGCCTCCATCCAAGAGAGCAACCCAGGGAACCAACAACAAAACCTTTAAACATGTTTATTCACCTCCATAAGTGGGAGAGTTATACGTCGGCAGGAGTGCCAACTTTTAGGAATCTTTGCGGGTGCTCATTGCCAGTAGGTAGTAATTTTCCTGTGACCAGGTTCCCCAGTAATCTTTTTTTGCAGGCTGCCCTCAAAAAATTGAGGGTTCTTAAGTCAACTTTGTGGGTGCTTGAGCACCCAAGCACCCATGGAGTCAGCTCCTATGTACGTCAGACCACAGGCTTTCTTAGGGGGGAGATTTATTTCCTCAGAGCCAGACCTAGTGCAAACTAGACCACATATATCGCTTCGTTATCTTGATTAACACAGGTTTTATATATAAAATATATTTATAACGTTAAAAAAGGTCCCCAAAATTATAGAAATCAAAACCATTAAGGTCATCTTACAAAAGCGCCTATTCAACTACAGGTCCTAATTCATAGTTAGGCTTTTTTTTCCCCCAAACAGATAGAGTAATTTTTTGGAAGATAATGATTATGTGCACATTCGTACACCCATTCCTAGAAAAAACTGACAGAAAGAATCTGGCTGTGTGCCTAAAAGCTATAAAAAAACTTTTAAGTTAGATCGAAGAGGGGTAATGTGCACATAATCGATCATCATATCACAACCTTATGCGAGGAGTGAAGCCTAAAAACATCCAATGAGCATCGTTTTTCAAATTTAACAAAAATTGAATAGTCAAACAGTAATCAGTCTTCGCACAATCAAACCCCAAACTTAATACATGATATAAAACTTTAGGAACCATATATATGAATAACATTGAAAATTGTTGAAGAATTACCACCAAGGCAAACAGGATATTGGGTTGCATAGCCAGGGGAATTACGTCCAGAAGCAGGGAGGTGATCCTCCCTCTATATAATGCCTTATACCTAAGGTATGAAGCATGGCTTCCCCATGTAGTTGCTACTATACTATAAATAAGGGTAAATTGTTATCTACGCCCAACTATTTTTACCAAATGTTTTCAACTGTATTGTAATTGTATGTATATATGTTAGGACCTGGACTACCCTTGTCCTCTTTCCCACTATACCCCTCCCCACAGGTCGCACTGGGAGACTAGCAGTTTTTGCTCAGTGTGCTTTTCCTGGTGAAACAATTTCAATAAATAAATAAATAAATTGGTCAGGCCGCATCTTGAGTACTGTGTGCAGTTCTGGAGACCTCACCTGAAGAAGGACATAGCGCAGCTGGAAAGGGTCCAGAGGAGAGCGACCAGGATGATTCCGGGCATGGAGGGGAGGCCTTATGAGGAGAGACTGGAAGAGCTTGGGCTTTACTCACTGGAGGAGAGGAGGGACAGGGGAGACATGATAGAGGTTTTCAAGTATGTAAAGGGAATAATTAGGAGTGGAACCAGGGAGTTGTTTAGGCTGAAGAAGGGGGGTAGTGATCAGGGGCCATGAGTGGAAGTTGGAGGGGGGAACTACAGGGGGGAACGTAGGAAGCATTTTTTCACTGAGAGGGTGGTAGAGCCATGAAATGCGCTTCCCGTCAGGTCCTGGTGATTTCTGTGATTTAGCACTGGCAATGGTATTGACTACCTCGCTCTCAGTAATCGGGGTAGTAAGGGTGTCCTTCTGAGACTCCGTTAGATATGGTAACGTGATTGTAAGTAGTCCTTTATTTGTTGTAAGGATGGGGTATACTCAGGGGTGTATAGAGTGGAGTAATATGCTGCAGAAGCATCTGCTATATCTTGTACTTTGGTTAGTGATTGGTCTCCATTAGGGTAGCGAACATAGGTAATTGTAGCTGCCTTTCTTTGTTTTCGGATCTAATAGGCCAAGAGCCTAGTGGCTCGGGGGCCTACCTCATAGTACCTTTGTTTTAAAAAGGTCAAGGCAATTTCTGTTTGTGTTTGTGCCAGGCGGTCTAATTCTAGCTTAGTTTATTGCAGCTGAGGCAGTAGTGATGTGTCACCCTGTTTGTGGGCCATTTGTAGAAAATGGAGTGACTCCTCCAGTTTGGTCCTTTGTGCATTTCGCTGCTTACTGAATTATGCTGTGTATTTTATAATGTGGCCTCGGAGTACTGTTTTGATAGTATCCCAGTGTACCGCCGGGGACATGTCTACGTGGGGGTTGTCGTTTTTGATGTCGGCAATTTTATCTGCAGTAAACTCCCTGAAGTGTTTAAGGCACAGATAAAATGGGTTCAGCCTCCATCGTGTGTTCTTCAATTGAAGACCCATATCCCAGGTAGAGATCAAAGGGGCATGATCGGAGATAGAAATATCCCCAAGTTGCACGTCTTGCAAGGCTCCTAGATTCTCCACTTGCGTGAAGATATGATCTATACGCAAATAAGTGCGATGTACGGCAGAGTAAAATGTATAGTTTTTTGTGTGGGGGTGCAGCTTTCTTCATGCATCACACCATCCTACCTCTGCAGTGAATTTACGGAAGGATTTCTGCGTAGCCGATTGCTTGGGAGGTCTCGGATTTGAGCTATCTATGGTGGGATCTACAGTCAGATTAAAGTCCCCGGCCAGCATTAGTGTTCCCCTAGTTTCTTGCACTATCTTGTCTAGCAGGAATCTTAGCTGGGGAAGAGACAAGCCTGGAGGGAGATATATACTAGCTAGGGTGACTGGCTTATTGTTAATTGCGCCCTTCACTATAATCAGCCTGCCTTCCGAATCTGCCCACACAGAATCCAATTTGAAAGGGGTATGTGGTGAGACTATTATAGCTACACCCCTACGTCTACCCTTTTTGCTTGAAGAGTAAAAAAACTTGCCCCCTGCTCAGCTTAGCGAGTTTTTCATGTTTCTTATTGTTCAGATGGGTTTCTTGGAGATATGCTAGATCGGATTTAGCCCTTCTTAAGTAAGATAGCACCCTCGAGCGTTTAATCGGGGAGCTTAGGCTGTTAATGTTCAGGGATAGAAGTTTCACTTTAGGGACTGGCATTTTGATAGTTCTTGATACAGAGTGCTGATTAACCCTTCTGTTTTACTAAGAACACCCTTCCATATCCTTATCGTTCCAAGCTTTTGTGTGGGTTTATAAATGAATCTGATGACTTTCCTAGTACTATAACTAACACAGTAACAATAACATCTATCAACATTAAAAACCTTTCAATTCAACATTCTGAAACAACTTTTCAAAGGTGTACAACAGTTTTCGCTTAAGTCCTCCAACAGGAGGGAGAAGAATAAAAAGAAAAGGAAAAATAGCTTCCTAGGTGCTAGTCCGGATAGCCTCTAAAAGAGGGTCTCCAGTTTCACTAATAGTGGACAGCGTTTATCATAAACGCTAGTAGTCTCTCTGAGAGATTAAGAGCAATGATGTATTATTGCTCAAAAAATGTCAGAGAACATCACTAAAATACAAAGGCTCCATTTGAACCCCCCACCCCATCTTGAGCTATAATTTTACCTTGATCTTGAATCATTTCCTTTATCCTCCCACCTCTCTACCCCAAAAAAGAAAAGTAAAAAGAAAAAAAATCAAACATGTCGCAGGTTCCCCGAAATCACAGGAGGGGGTCTAAATACTGAGTATTTCTTCTTGACAAACGATAGCATTCTTACCAATGCTAGACCCAATATAGCAAAAAAAAAAAGGGGGGAGAAAAAAAGGAGGGAGCCCCCATCAAGCTATTTTTCGGCATTATTCTAGCTTATATATCCAGAAGTAGCTTCTAACTTACGAGGGCCTTTGGAGTCTAATGTTAAGCCAAGGCGAGCCCCAGTATGGAATGCACAGTACCAGGAGGTAGACTCCACAGCCAAGAGATACCTTTGTTTCACCCAGCCTAGGGTTTCTACTTGAAATCCCAGATTGCCTATAATAATAATAAGGATCAACTGGCAGCTTGGAGTACCGTGCGCTTACTCCATCCCCCCCCGCCCCAGGCCCTCAGTCGGACCCAAGAGGCCAGTCTTTATAGAGGGGAGCAGAGGACTGAAGGAAACACAAACAAGAAAAACTCTCACCTTGGTCTCTGCATCTCAGACCCACGAGGATCTTGATTTGGCTCCAGTGCCAAATATGTAGCTCATGGAGTCCCCCCCCCCCAATAGAATTGTCGTGGCTAACAAACTGTGGCTCTCAGCTTTAGCTTAAAGCTTCAGAAATCTTTCCCCGAGGAGTGGGCGAGCCAATGACTTCATGTTCTAGGTGGCGTTCCACCCAGCATACGAGCGGAGTAAAGGCCCTGAAAGATCCTCCGGGGAAAACGCACACCTGACCCCGGGAACCCCCTGCAAAGCCGAGTGTTTCGTCGGCATAGCTTTCGGAACAAACCCCAGCACAAGAGAAGAGGAGGGAAGGAGACCCACCCGACACACATACTCGCCCTCCCGGTCACTCCCCATGTCTGTTTGCAACATAAATGTAACATCATTAATATCGGGGGCATTACAGTTCGGTAATTTAACTTATCTGTTCCAAACGATTGTCCCAATAGCTCGTAAGTCCAGTAGGCAACACGAAGGAGATGGGTCTCCTCCACCGGACAGCTTCATCAGCTCTGCATCATAAAATCTGTTCCCCTCCAGTGTGTTCAGTGGCCTGCAGGCGTCTTCGGGCTGGTTGCTTGGGCACTGGTCTTACTTCTGCCCTCAGCACGTTGAGTGATCCTCGCTGCATCCTTCATGACGGCTTTTGGAAACGTGCCTCCAAGTGGTCGTTTTGTACCTCTGGTTTGTTCCTGCCAGGTATTTTTCGGTAGCTTTTGTTCTAGGAGGGCTAGATCTAGGTCTGGGAGTGTAATTCCCCATTCCCTCAGCAATGGTGCTGCCTTGAGGAGGGTGTTGTATACTTTGGGGCCAGAGTCCAAATACAGTCGCAGCCTTGCCGGAAACAGTAGTTGAGCTTTAATGCTTTTTTTGTCCCTTATTTCTTAGATGATTGTACACATTTTCATCCTTTCTGCTTGAAGCGATGGGGAAAATCCTGTTCAAAGAAAATTGGGGATTCTTTATACTTCAGGTCTTTGAGTCTCCAGGCCTCCTTCAGCACCCATTCCTTGGACTGGAAAAGTGCCATGCGGACTACCCACGATCTAGGTCTGGCCGAGGGGCTAGTTGGCTTGACCACTAAGGATCTGTGAGCTCTATCCATGGTGAGATCCATGTCAGAGGGTACTGAGAGAGTTGATCGCAGTAGGTGTTGCATGAAGTTGATCGTGGTGGGAAAGCCCTCTTCCGCCCCCTCTGGAACACCATGCAGCCTAAAGTTGTTGTGGCGGGACTTGTTTTCAATGTCCTGTAGCCTGCTATGGGTTTCTCGATCCCGCTTCAATAAATATACAAGGAGCCTCTCTCCCATATCTTGGGCCTCCGATATTTCTGCGAGTGTGGAGGAGTGATCCGCTACTTTAACATCAATTTGCTTAACATCTTGCCGTAGATCTGCAATGGAGGATTCTATTTTCTGGACAGAAGTTAGGATTTTTTGTAGTGTGTGCTCCGATCGCCTGGGGAGGCTGGCATCTTTGTCATTGTCAATCGATGAGTCAGAGAAAGCTGGGTCCCTGCGGGAGCGGGATGTGAAGGCCTCCATTTCCTCGTCCAGGGTGAGCTGCTTGAATTTTGTCTGTGAGGCATTGTTTCTGGCACCTTTTGGTTTGTGCCGTTTGGTAGTCATCTCGGAGAGGTCCAGAGATCTGTAAAATGCGAAAATTGTTTTCTTTACTGGGCAGATTCCAGCAAATTAATTAGATGGGAGTGGAAGCTTGTTATCTTAGGCTCTTGCTAGCTCCGTGACATCACCAGAAGTTGGAAGACTGTATTAAAGTAACAAGAACCTGAACTTTGCATTGTTTACACTGTCTGTAAGTTTCCTCATTGTTCTCTGACGTGGAGCCTTTGTAAAGGAGTCTGTGACTCAAAGGGTTGTAATTCCGAATGTTCTTAAATAAATTAACTAATAGCCATGGCTTAGCAGTATTAAGAAATGGAGACTGGTGAGGCTGAAAGAACTGGAACCCAGTTAAAGGACCTAGAAACTTGCTTTGGACTGTTGACGGAGGAGAGACTTACACCCCAATGTAAAGCATGTAATAAAGAGATGAACAACCAATTAAAAAAAAAATCGAACATGCCCTCTTTCAGCTGAAGCAAGTGTACTGTGTGGCAGGATATAAGGCAGGTAGGCTTTGCCAAATGTATGAGGAGAGAATAATTCCAGCCATTAATACTGCTGTTGGGAAGGTTGAGATGCATCCACGAGGGATAGCGGCAGTCTTTAAGAAGTTTTATTGACATCTGTATACTTTGGAGGTCTCCCCAGGGAGGAAAAAATGAAGAGGGTGCCAAAACTCCAAATTCTTGGTTCCATGAAAGGAACTGCACAGAATGTTGTCCATACAAAGAAAACAATACAGAACAGAACTGACAGTTTCAACTTTTATTCAGACACAGTTAGATAGGGATCCTTTAGAGGTATTAATGTAATTTATGAAAATAGAGACATTATAAACAGCTGCACGTAAGTAATCAATTCCTGTCCCCTTTAATGAGTCAAACTCTGCTGGGATCATGTCACTGTCTATGAGGGCAGCAGTGGTGACAATGATATAAAGGGAAGGACCCTGCCAATCTGGTCAGCTTTAGGCCTGTATTCCTGCTCACATCCGAATATAAGATTCTGGCAAAGATTTTGGCCACAAGACTGGAAGATATATTGCCACATATAATGCACCTGCTGGGGTTCATAAAGGGTCGATTATCCACTGATAACATCAGAAGTTCCCTTGACTTGATACATGGTGCCAGTTCCTCACTCCGCCTGTGGCTGCTATACCTCTAGATGCTGAGAAGGTGTTTGACCAGGTGGAGTGGAGGTACCTGGACCACATACTAGGAAAATTTGAACTGGGACATGGGTTTGGAATTTGGGTGAAGACCCTGTATGTGGGAGCCACAACATCTGTGTCAGTGAGCGGGACTCTCTCTGGAGGCTTCTGCTAAACTAGGGGTACAAGGCAGGGGTGCCCCTGTTGCCCTTGCTACTCATCCTTGTCCTGGAACTGCCTGCACTTATGATCAGAACGGATCTGGACATTCAGGGGACACAGGTGGGATGGAAGCAACACAGACTGCTCCTGTACATGGATGATATGCTCCTGCTGGTCACAAAACTGGAGACCACCATCCCCAGGGTGATGGGTTGCATTGTAGGGTCTTCTCAATATCAGGATATAAAGTGAATTGGGGCAAATCCAGATTGCTACCACTTACAGACTATTGCCCCAGAATGGCCTTCACCCCCTACCACTTAGTGTCCATGAAAGGGATAGCTTAATTGGGACTCCAAATTGATACAGACTTGGATACACTGGTTAGGAAAGACTTCGATCCACTAATGACAAAGCCCCATCTGCATGCATCTCTCTGGGTTGAGGGAAGTGGCTGCTGGCTCCAGACCAAGCTGGCTAGGATCTGGAGGACCTCTTCCCTCACCCAAGGGCCACCAAGTCTACCACCGTTGCCCCAGAGGTTGCCTAGAAGAAGGAGGGCTGGCTGGACTGTAGTGGGCTCAGAGAAGGTGGGGGCTGGCACGTCAGGAAAACTTTCCTTTGCCTGTGCCACTACAAAATTAATTTGTCTCTCTGGCAGGATAGGACCACCGGAAGGAGGCAGCCGTGTTAGTGGCAAGGGAGAATGTGGGGATCTTCTGTAAAGTGGACCCAAGGTGGGAGGTAGAGAATCCCATCAGAGGAGGAAGCAACTTCTGGTAGAGGACTCATTCGCCAGGGGTATAGATTTGGGGAAAAAGAACAAGGGAATGAGGAAGGTAAGGTGCCTGCCTGGTGCCTCAGCTCAGAGTGATGAACAGCAAATCCTTAGGATCGCTAGGGTATCAGGGCAAGAGGGGGAGATGGTAATCCATTGTCCACCTGGGGACTAATGACCTGGCCAGGGATGGGGCTGGGATTGTGCAGGGGATTTTAGGGAACTAGAGTGGGATCTTAGTCAGGTGGCATGCACAGTGGCTTTTGTTGAGGTGCTGTCTGTCTATGACTGGGGTGAGGATTGATTTCTCTGCACCTGGAGCTTCAACCTGTGGTTGAAGGAATGTTATTGAGAAGAGGAGTTTGGTTACATTGGGGACTGGGGACAAATCTGGAAGGATATGGGCCTATACAAGGTGATGTCCTGCATCTATCTGGGAAGGGAACTGCAGTCCTCAGTGAATGGTTTAAATGTTACTTTGATGAACATTTAAACTAGCTGGGAGGGGGTTGGAAGTTAAACAAGAGGCATAATATACTGCTCCAACCGCCAGAATAAAACAGAAAGAATGGAGGACCCAAGGGAGGAGAATCCCCCAGGAAGTGAGATAAACTAAACAGCACAGTGGTAGGAGACATGGGGGATGGTAATAAAAACTGTGAAAAGAGAGGGGAAATGGGGGCAGGGCAAAAGGGAAAGAAGGGGGCTATAGGTAAAATGAGAAGACGGTGTGGAAGGCCATGTGTGCAAATACAAGAAGTTTTGGAAATGAAATTCCAGACCAGGAGGCCATCATGGCAGAGACTGACCTATATATAGTGGCCATTATTAAGTTGTGATGCATAGGTAACCATGACTAGGACATGGCCATACCAGGCTGTTCTTAGTTCAGGAAGGATAGGATGGGGAGGAAGAGAGGAGGGGTGGTGGTGTATGGAAGCAGCAGAAATGCAGGGATACTAGGGGGGGAAGGGGTACGGTGGGCCATCCTGGAGACAGGAGCCAGAGCTACTATGTGATCTGCAGACCTCCAACACAGGGGGAAGAACTGGATGAGGCACTGGAGAAGCCAGTAGCACAGTGGCAGAAAAGGGAGGTGCTGCTCGGGGGACTTCAGTCTGCTGGATGTGGATTTGAGCCTCCCAGACACAGCCTCGGCTAGAAGCAGGGACAGCCTAGACTCCCTGCAGGGGGCATTTCTCAGGCAAATAGAGAGCCCACATGTGATGGGCCAGTACTGGACCTGGTGCTCATTAACAGGGACGGTGTTGCCGACATCAGAGTGGGAGGCCTCTTGGAGTGATCACCATACAGTGTGGTGCAGGATAAGGATGGCAGCGGAAGCTGACCACACAAGGACAAGGATCCTGGACTTCAGGAGATCGAGAGAGGGCTACCGACCAGTCGGAGTGCTCTTTTCCCCTGCTCCATGACTGCCTCTTAGTTTATTCTGGTCGGAGGTAGTGAGAAGACTTCCTTGTAATTTTTAGTGCACTGTTTTTTGATCTGGACAAAATGCTGGAGTGAGAGACTGGCGTTTTTCTTTGGACATCAAAAATGTATTACTTGTTGTGGGTGAGAGCCTCAACGAAGCATAACTGCAGCTGGATTATTGAGTGGATCTGGTTCTGTTTTCATTATTTTAATCTGAGAAAGAGGTTTATTGATAGTTTATTAGCAGTAAGGACAGGGATGGGGTCTCCAGAACTGCATGCAGTACTCCAGATGGGGTCTCACCAACTGTCTGTACAGCGGGATAACAGCTTCCTGTTTTCTGCTAGTGATGCCTCTCTTGTGCATCCCAGTATCCCTCCAGCCTTCCTTACTGCTTTCTCACATTGCTTGCCCACCTTTAGGTCATCTGATATAACTACCCCCAGGTTCCTTTCCATTTTTGTTGTTGTCAGTATCTCACCCCCATTGTGTAATCTTCCCCTGGATTTTTGTTTCCCAGGTGCATTACTTTGCACTTGTTTGCGTTGAATCTAAGCTGCCATACTTTTGACCATTCCTCCAACCTTGCCAAGTCCCTTCTCTTCCTTTCCACCCCACCTTGTGTATCAACCCTGTTGCAGATCTTTGTGTCATCTGCAAAGAGACATACTTTTCCTTCCAGTCTCTCTGCAATGTCACTTATAAAGACATTAAAAAGGACCGGACCCAGTACTGAACCCTGCGGTACCCCACCAGTAACCCCGCTTTCTTCACTGTGGACTCCGTTTACTATTACCCTCTGCGTCCTGTTGTCCAGCCAATGTTTTACCTAGGCTACCACCCTGGGACCCACTCCCAGGCTGGCTAATTTGTTTATTAATCTTTTATTCATTTATTTAGCTTTTGTTGACCAGGTAGGTACACTAGACAAGTTATATGCCCATTGTCAGGTACGACCCGGGAGAGTACAATGAAAAATACAGGTTCAAACAGGATGTATAACAACAAGAGGGGCAATGTACAGAGTAACAGAAGAGCAAGGTGAACGTAGATAGTCTACGATAAGTAGTAATAGGTAAAATATATACATATACACATACATACAGAATAAAATAGGTTGTCATTCATTAGTAATAGCAGTAATTACAGTGTGTGAGTGACCCTTTTTTGGTTTTTTTAGAGCCACAGAAACAAATAATTCCTGAGCAGATAAACAAACAAATCACATGCTTTTGTATGGGACTGTGTCAAATGCCTTGCTAAAGTCGAGGTAGGCCATGTCCACAGCCCCTCCCTGGTCTACTACTTTGGTCACCCAGTCAAAGAAATCAATTAGATTCGTCTGACATGACCTTCCCGCGGTGACTCCATGCTGCCTTGGGTCCTGTGCCCCATTGGCCTCTAGATACTCAACAATTCTTTCCTTCAGAAGTGATTCTATCATTTTCCCTACCACTGAGGTCAAACTGACAGATCTGTAATTTCCTGCCTCTGTCTTGCTCCCACTTTTGTGAAGCGGAATCACATCCGCCCTCTTCCAGTCCTCAGGTACCAGACCATCCTCCCATGATTTGTTAAAAAGGGTAGTCAGTGGTGTTACTAGTTCTCCCCTTAGAAGGGACTTGGCAGGGTTGGAGGAATGGTCAAAAATATGGCAGCATAGATTCAGTGCTCCCCCCATAGGCCTACCCCTGGGGAGATGGTCCACTACCGCCCTTTGAGGGGTATGACTCCAGATGGTCTGTTGGCAGTACTCGATATATCGGGATTACCGAGTGCAAGCATGGGTCCGGATAACCTGTTAATGTCCTATAATAGGGCTGTGACGGGGGCTCTGGGTGCTATTGCTCCTGTCCAGGTTCATCCTCTTACTCTTTGTCCTCAGTACCCTTGGTTTGATGGGCCCTTGAGGGAGTTGAGGCGAGTTGGTCGAAGGATGGAGCGACACTGGCGGAAATCGGGCCTCGATGCTGACAAACTTAAGATTGGTAGACCATTATAGGGACTAACAATTGTCAAGTCTCTCATAAGAAGGCAGAGTTCCTGTCCTGGGAGATTGGTGCAGCTCAGAATTGACCAGCTCAGCTCTTTCAAACGGTGGACAGACTGTGCAATCCAGCCTGTCTGCAAGTTCGAAGAGCATTTTCACAGGAAAAGTGTGATGAGTTTGCTCTCTTCTTTGCTGATAACTTGGCCGACGTCAGGGCCAAGATTCATTTGGATCGCCCTACCGGGGTAGCGGCGGAAGGTGTGTGGTGTCTCTTCCTCAGTTTTGTTGGACTGACTTTGACTGGCTGGAAATCATGGAGATTATGCAGATTGTCCAGAGTATGAAACTGACCTGCTGTAGTTTGGATCTGGGCCCAACTTGCCTCTTAATGGAGTGTCTGGAAGTCACCAGCCCGGTCCTTGCAGAGAAAGTCTGATGTTCATTAGAGTCAGGTGAGTTTCTGGACTCCCTGAAGGAGTCGGTGGTGTTTCCCCTCCTTAAGAAATCCTCTCTCAACGTAGACTGCCCTGCTAACTACAGACCAGTCTCTAACCTCCCTTTTGTGGGGAAGGTTATTGGGAAGGTGGTTGAGCTGTAACTGGAGAATCACCTTACTATCCATGAAATCTACGATCCTTTCCAGTCCGTATTTTGGATAAGGCATAGCAAGGATACTGCTCTTGTTCGGGTGTTCAATGATCTCCTAATAGTGAGAGATCAGAAGAGCCATTCCATCTTGGTTCTTCTCAATTTCTCTGCAACGTTTGACACCGTGGGCCATGGGGTACTGCTGGAGCATCTGCGATTTACCTGTGGCCTGTCTGGGACGGTCCTCAGATGGTTCCATTCTTTCCTTGCTGGCAGATTACAGAGGGTGGTGTCGGGGAATTTTTCCTCTGACTCATTCTCACTGCTATGTGGGGTCCTGCAGGGCTTTATGCTGGCCCCCATGTTGTTTGTGGTGTATATGCTGCCATTGGGAGACATTGTAAGGAGGTATGGGCTGGGTTTTCACTGTTACACAGATGATACCCAGCTGTACCTGTCCTTTGCTCCCGATCAGAATACTGTGATCTCGGTGTTTAACAACTGCCTCACCAAGATACAGGACTAGATGAATGACAGCTAGATGAAGTTGAATCCTGACAAGACTGAAGTGTTGGTAGTGGATCCAGGTCATCAGAGTGAGGGATTGGCAGCTGGCAGTGCCTCCGGGCTTTGGCTTGGGGGAGCCAGCTGCTTTTTTTTTCCCCCAATTATTTAACCAGGAGTGGCACACTAAGCTGAAAGCTTGTTTACAGGTGTGCCCTGGAGCACAGGAAAGTTAAGTGACTTGCTCAGGGTCACACAATATGCAAGTGGGGGCTGTGGGATTCAAACCCAGGTCTCCAGATTTGCAGCTCAGAGCCTTAAACCACTGTGCTATACTTCCTTCCTTGGGAGCTGCTGACTTCTGAATGGGTGCAAAATCTAGGTGTAATACTTGACAATGAGCTGACGCTTCGTTCACAGATGTCAGCTGTTGTCAGATTCTCTTTTTACCATCTAAGGAATATTGCCCGAATTAAGCACCTTGTTCCGTCCGGTGACCTTCCAACACTGATCCATGCCTTTGTGACATCCCACCTTGACTACTGTAACTCCTTATACTTAGGGCTTCCGTGGGTTGATATCTGCTGCCTACAGCTGGTGCAGAATGCTGCGGCTAGGTTGTTACTGGGTCATCTCAATCCAGTCATATTACACCTATGCTGTGTGAACTGCACTGGCTGCCAGTTTGGTGGCAGATCACCTTAAAAGTTGGTATGCTGACCTATAAAGCTCTACATGGACAGGGACCGGGCTACCTACAAGAGCACCTGTATCCTTACTATCTCCCCACCTGACCACTCTGTTCTGCAGACGAGGGATTGCTAGTGGTTCCCAAGGTCCAGATGAAGACATCTGGGTCCTGGGCTTTTATGTTTGCAGCCCCCACCCTGTGAAATTCTCAACCTCGTCTAATAGATACAGGAGTGCCTGACTGTGGAGAGCTTTAAAACTGCTCTGAAAACATATCTGTTAGAACTTGCTTTCTGTGATTTAGTGTAATGATTGTTATTTGTATTTGGGAATACAGTCTATATGGTTTATTTGTTGAATTTTAATTGTTGGGGTGCTATGATCTTCTGGGAATAGCACCTTTTTATAAATAAAAAGAACTGAATTGAATTGAGACGCTCTTATTCTGTGAAGAGCGTCGCACATGCAGATGCCCTGGAAATGGGCACATTCCGGGATCTGTCTTGTTTATTTATTTTTTTGTTAAATATATTGTTGATTGCGCTCGATCAATAATATATTAATATTCCCCCATCGCCACTCATTCCTGTATAAAAGTGGTTTCTCTTGCCTTAAGCTTGAGGCAGAACAGCTCAGCTTTGCTGTTCTCGCTCCAGCCGAATGCGCGTGAAACCACTCTTAATACAGCAACAAGTGGCTCTGGGGGGGCATATTAACATATAAAAAACATAGCACTGGGGAGTAGCCAGAGTGGGGTGGGGGAACAGTGGACAAAATTAAAGGGAAATGTCCCTCTAGGATTAAATTAATCAATATCGTTACCAGTGGAAATCTGCTTTACATAAGCTATTGACCGAACTCGTAACACTTTTTATTTTTATTTATTTATTTGATTTTGTTAACCAGGTAAACCCACTGAGACCAAGGTCCCTTTTTCAGGGGTGACCCGGGGTGAAAAACACCACCAAATTTACATTAGGTACAGTATACAGCATTGAATAAAAAATACATACAATTTGCATAAAAGGTACAGCATATAGCTTCAGAAACAAGAAAATAAAATATAAACACTTTATACAGGAGGTTGTGAAACAATAAGTCAGAGGCAGAGAGAAATGAGGCAGGTAACAGTAGTTCAGGGAAAAAATGCATTGCCTAGGGGAAAGAAAAAAAGTACAGATGTCCAAAGGGTTGTTCAAAAAAAAAAAGAAAAGACATAACACAAAATGTAATGAGTACATAGTATAAGGAGGTTAGTTGGTACACGGGGCACCAGGGATTCATGAGGTAGTCATAGCAGGTCATGAGGGTTGGGGAGTTTTTCTAACGGTTACAGCAGCAGTGGCTCAGTTCCAGGAGGTATACTTTGAGACCGGCCTTGAAAGAGGAGAGAGGGGGTTTGTCAAGCAGGAGGAGGGAGCCAGTTCCAGAAATGGGGCAGGTACTGAAGGAGCTGCCACCTTGATTCTCAGGCGGATAATGGGTATGTTCAAGAGTCGACTTGAGGTAGACCGAAGGTTGCAGAGGGGACTTTAGGAGTAAGCAGGTCACAAAGGTGAGATGGATGGTGTGGAGAGGAGTTTGCAGGAAAGGCAGTCAGGGAAAAGGATAGTTTAAGCTTGAGTGCCGGCCAGTTAAGGTCCTTAAGAGTCAGAAAGTGGTGCCGCCTAGGGAGGAGTAGTAGGCTGCGTGAAATGCACGTGGTAGAGGGTGCAGAGTTTGGTTAGCTCAGTCTCCTGAGGGAGTGTAATAATGGTGAACCATATAGTAAAGAAGGGAGGAGGTTGCAGTTAGCAATGGTTCTACGTGCCTCTCCAGAGAGGGAGTTTCCGAGGCGGTATAGGAAGCCCAGTCTCTGGTAGATAGATTTAGTTAGGTTATCTATGTGAGGTTTGAAGGTTAGCTCCTGATCAAGGGTAACCCCAAGATACTTAAACTGGTCAGTGACCTCAACACGCATGCCTCGAGCTGATGTTATGGGGAGAAGACCACAACGGTCTTTGCCCAGTTGTCGGGTCCCGAAGAGGACAGCTTTTGTCTTGTCCTCATTTAGCTTGAGATAGTTAGCAGTTAACCATGTTTCGAATTTTGCCAGGCAGGCTTGAAGTTCAGTTGTGATAACAGAGGATTGAGGGGCACTGTGATAGATTACAGTATCATCAGCGTAAAGCAGTAGATTGCAGGGAGCACACACCTCAGTTATGTCGTTGACAAACAGTGAGAACAGCAGGGCCCTAGTATGGAGCCCTGGGGTACCCCAGTGATCACTGGTCTGGGGCTAGAGTGGGCGCCTTGCCAGCGTACTGTCTGAGTTTAGGGCCAGAATTATACCCATTCAGTTTCTCCTCCCTTTATAGCTGCAGGCATCCATTTTCTAAATCACAGGCACAAGAAATGACATCACATCAGGGACAAAGTGCTCTAGCTTTCGGACCAACCAGTCCTTCTTCAGAAGCCTAGTGGCTGTTGTTAGCTTCTGAAGAAGGACTGGTTGGTCCAAAAGCTAGAGAACTTTGTTCTTATTGTTACACCTATGTTGGTCCATTAAAAGGTATCAAATCATTTGCTTCTGGATCTGTTCTTGCAAGGATCAATACGGCAAATACTAAATCTGGATTATCACATCAGGGGAAACACACATAGTCAATAAATATTTTAACCAGGAGAGGTACACTAAGCTGAAGCCTGAGTCCAGGTGTAACCTGAGAGCACAAGAAAGTTAAGTGACTAGCTCAGGGTCATACAGTAATGCAAGTGAGGGCTGTGGGATTCAAACTCAGGTCTCCAGGTTTGCAGCTCGGAGCCCTAAACCACTGCGCTACACTGCCTTCTTGAAGGGCAGAGGAAATAAAAACCAAAAATGCTTTTACCCAGTCCATGGGGATGTGAACTTGTCTCTAATCTTGAAGGGGTTGCTAGAAACAAAAGTTGTGTACTGCCAGTGCCAACAGTTTCTGAGCTCCTTTGGGGTTTATATTGCTTTGTACAGTGTTTTGTGACATTTCAGTTTGGTAAAATGTTTAGTCCCAGTGTGATTTTCAGACTATTCTGCTACTGTGGTAACACTGTAAATAATTTTTATTCCTGTACCTATTTAGTTCCAGTATTTGTTAGCACTGAAGTAGTTGTGTTTAAATTTTTTTGGTGTCATCATGTTCTGTCATTTGTAGGAGTGTGATCTAGTGGCTAGAGCACAGGCTTGGTGCCCAGGAGATGAGAGTTTCAAACCTCAGTAAAGTCAAATACTAACTGTGTGACCTTGAGTAAGTCACATAACCCCCCAGTTCTCCTGTCCACCTAGCAGCAAAAATGAATAGCAATAGGACACCACTGGAAATGAGGTGGCGCATCTCAGCTGGACTATCCTGGGTAAATAAGTTGTAACAACATAATAGTTTTGCGTTGGTGTGTGATAGGATAGATGGCTGTCAGTACAGAACCCTTTTGTACATAGGTGCCAGAACCTACAGGTGTGTGTTGCCCGTGAGCATTCAAAGTGCCCCAAATACATGCACTGTCAGAAGAGAAGCAATTGTGATCTCTTATTACTACAGTTCCCCCCACACACACACACACACTCACTTTTCTCCATGTTGCAGCACTACTCCTTCTGAAGGCTGCAACATAAAAAAAATCTTTATTTGAACACCATCCAGAAATAGGTTTCCTTTCACCAAAGTAAAAAAAAAAAAGCACAGCAGATTTGTTTTTTCATTTTGTGATTCCAACTGTTTCACTCTGTCTTTCCAGCAGGACATCTCCAGTAGCCCCTTCTTTTTGAGATGAAACCTTTTCACTTCCCTGATGCTCCCAGGTGCAGTCACTAAACTATTAAGAGGCTGGTTGTGACAGCTCATCAAGAGGCCTAACTCTTCTTCTCCTCTTACCTTGAAAGAGGCAGTATAATGCAGTGGTTTAAGGCTCTGAGCTGCAAACCTGGCAACCTGGGTTTGAATTCCACAGTCCCCACTTGCATTACTGTATGATCCTGAGCAAGTCACTTAACTTTCTTATGCTCTCAGGTTGCACCTGGGCTCAAGCTTCAGCTTAGTATGCCTCTCCTGGTTAAAATATTTATCAACTATATGTGTTTCCCCTGATGTGATGTAATTTCCTGTGCCTGTGATTTAGAAAATGGATGCCTGCAGCTATAAAGGGATGGGCAACTGAATGGGTTATAATTCTGGCCCTAAAAGTGTTACAGGTTCCGTGAATAGCTGATGTAAAGCAGATTTCCATTGGTAACAATACTGATAAATTTAATACTACATGGACGTTTCCCTTTAAGGGATAGCATAGTGAAGGCAACAAACCTTTGTGCAAAAGAAGTGAGCAAAAACAGAAGAAAAAAGAGATTGCTAGGGTTCTCAAGGGAGGTGTCTGAAAGGGTTAAGTTTAAAAGAATAGCATTCAGAAGGTACAAAAATAACACGGGGAAGAGGATAGGGAAGTGTAGCATGAAAGGTAGAAAGAAATGGGGAAAGCGGAGAGGAGCTCAAAAGTGTAAACTGGGAAAAGGGTAGCTATTCATTTTTGGATTTGGCTATTTTTTCTGGGCTTGGAATTGCAAAATTCAGATGCTGATGGGTGCTGTGTGTGCCTAACTAAATGAAATGTTTGGGTCTGGCTGCAGATTAGAGGATTTAACTGCAACATTCCAGTAGCAGTAACTACAAGTTTTATACTTCCAGCTTATGCTCTGCCCAAGGTACCATTCTGGTCCAGCAATTCCACATTTTATGCAGCATATCGTATACCTAGGCTCTAGTTAAGCCTGTGTGGTCACAGAAACCAAGATGCTTTAAACACTTTGAGTATGCATGGTTAAGATCAAGCCCCCCCCCCCCAAAGTGATAAACGTGGGAAACAAACAATCCCTGCAGTATAACTATGTCAGACCCATTCATTCAGGTTGCTCAAGTTTTAACACGTATAACAGAAGTCTGTGCCATAAAAAGTTAATCGAACAACTACTCATTGAGCATTAGAAAATCTCTTCCTCGGGTTCTTTTTTTTTTTTTAACTTACTTTGTTCATTTGCAAATGAACATACATACAGTATCTTTGCTTCCAGGTATAGGTTGCATTCCAGAAAGAGGTTATGGTAGGTAATACTTGTCCCATCGTTCAGTGTCACAACACATTGGGGTTAGAAAAATGTTCTAGTTAATGTCCAAAAAATAGACTTGTTATGGATGACCAAACTATAATGTTTATAAAGTAAGTCCAAGAGAATCCCTTCGAGAACGGTAGGCCAGTGTCAAAAGTCGTAGCCCTGGAGTCCGTGACAACACTATGACCTAAGAGAATGAACCCCTTTGGTATATTATAGATGCTACCTAGAGTAGCTTCCACTTATCCCATACATACGGAATAGGAAAATGTAGCAGAGCAAAGGCCCAACTGATTAAAATAGTTACAGTGAACGGTGAAGACAGGAAAATGGTTAAATTGAAACTCAGAAAATACTGTGCCGTAAAGCTCCACACTGGAGCTTAACTGGTGAAATAGGAAACAATGGTAAGGGACCATGAAGTCTAATAACCCAGGTGCCCGTTCAATAACAACCATCGCAAAGTTGAAAATCTGTTAGAGGTCCAAGGAGAAAATGCCTCCGAGACCTGAAAGATGGAGAATTAAGAAACTGCATTATGGAAATGTTCAGCTCTGAGAAGTATTGTTAGTTGGGTCCTCTCATTGAAGTTGCGCAGCAAAATCAGCCCGAGTGGCCTCCAACTTAGAACCGGCATCCACAGGGTTATTATACCGAAACACTTTGCAAGCATACATTATCTTGAGACGATCCGGGAATTGAAGGGCATGATTGATGCCTGGTTTGTGGAGACTGGAACGAATGGCATCAAACTCCCATCACCTCATGTGGGTGGAATAAGTGAGATCTGGGAAACCGTGGATAACAGTTCCATCAGACAGAGTCACAGGTCCTGCATTTTTTGTCTTTTGGAAAAGCAGGTCACAGATGTGGACTCCAGCAATAGAAGCCAGAAAGGTTTGTGGAAGGTCTGGGTTGCCAGGCTGGAGGCGAGGAGTAATGTGGTAGGCCCAAAGAATAAGGGAATCCAGTGACATTTGAAATAAATCAAGTAGTAAGCGTTGAATGTAAGATAATGGCTCCATTCCCTCTTTGCCCTCAGGTGTCCCCAGAAAGTGAAGATTAACCACCTGAGCCCCATTTTCCAAATATTCCAGTCGAGTTCAGAGTAGTTTGTTTTCCTCCAGGACCTTGTCAACCACCGTCATAGATTTGGTAATAGTTTCAGTAGTAGTGGCATAGTTCAGTTCTAAAGTAGTAGGCTTGGTTTCCATGGAAGTCAGTCTGCTGTTAAACGACTCTGCTTTTTTATCGAGTTGCAGCATCGCTTCTAGAATAGCATGAATAATGGCGTCCAGATCCCCGGAGTGTTCGCTTGATACCATACTGCCCTTGGCTCTTGATGAGGAAGGTGCAGGGCCTTTGCCCTTCCCTTGGTCTTTTGAGGGGTCGTGCTTGAGTCTCCCCGTTGTTGAAAACTCTCCAAAAGGTGCCTGTGGTAGCCTAACAGTCTCTGTTACTGATCTGGAGAAGAAATTAGTTTCAATACAGCCAAAAAATGAAAGCTTTAAGCATTTGTAAAAGTAGAAGCTGGGAGCTACACAAGGTGCATCTGCATTTGTCGGCTACTGGCCATGCCCCTCCAGTCACTCAGGTTCTACTTATAATTCAGTAGATATGCAAAAGAACTTTATGAGAGAATCCAAAGTTCAATCACAGAAAGGCTGCAGACAAAACAAAGTCACTCACAGTATGAAATCTGCGGTAGTGCCGAACAAAGTCCATGGCCACTACGCAGGATGAAGTGGAGCTACTTGAACGAGCGCCACGAGATGGGCGCATTTTACCCACTCCGCAGCAAATAAACAGAAGGGTCAACATTATTATAGGACGTGTGGCATGGGGTATCCAACAAACTACACAGTTCAGAACACAGTGGAGTAAGTCCAAAATAGCTCACCACATAGTCTCAAGGCTCATACACGGAGCGTACTAGATTATAGTTTAATGATCAGTCCCCATGATCACCTGCTGGAATATCCAGTACTTAGAGGGTCCATGATTCGAAGTTTCAGTCTGAGACCTCTCCCTGTACTGCTGGATTTTGTGCTCTGAAGTCCAGCTTAATTTTGTTCCTTGGGATCGCTAAAAAGCTAACTGCCTTGCCTCATAATTGATTGTCAGCATGACTGGAAACTGCAAGCTGTGCGAGGCCCCAAAGGAGCAGACTTGTGCCTGCAGCCTGTAAAAGGCTTTGCACTTTTCCTGTTTTTATTTTATTTATTTTACAATTTTTGGCCAGAAAAAACACACTAAGCCTAGGGTTGTTTCCAGGTGCATCCTGGAACAACAGGGTTAAGTGACTAGCTCATGATCACACAGCATTCAGGTGGTGGCTGTTGGTTTCAAACCCAGTTCCCCAGGTTTGCAGCTCAGTTCTCTTAACCACTGCAGTATACTGCCTCCCCAGTAGGGTCGTGAAACTCGGGTTGTGAAACAATGACATTTTGTCTCCAGTGTCCGCAGTGAGGGGGCACGTTTTTCTATTTATTTTTATTTATTTTATTTAAAATTTGATAACTGGGAAAGGCACCACTGAGCTGAAACTTGTTTCCGGGTGCGACCTGGGGAAAAGGGTAACGTGGTTAAAACAGCAAGATACAACAGCAACACATAAAAACACATTTGCACAGTTTCAGATTGTGGTAGGATAAATAGGCACTGTACAGGCGTAAGTACAAGACCAAATTGGGAATTAATTTAAATTACAGTTTCACATATGCACTCAGGCTAACTTTTCAGGGAACGGACACCACCCTAGCATCTGGGGGACTTAGGGAGGGGACCACAGAAACACAGCTGTGGGGGGGTCGACCCAGGAAGTGGTAGTGGATTCAGAGCACTGGGCGCACAAAGGTGAGGGGAGAAGTCTGAGGAGTCTTTTGACTGAGGAGAACAATAAAGGTAGGCATATATCTGGAGGAAGTGGAAAGCAATAGGAGAAGGCAGATTGACCAGCAGCAGAGTGAGGCTGAGGAACAGAGAAAGAGGGAGGGTCTCTGTGTCGTAGAGAGTACATTGAGGTTTTTCTGGCAGCATGAAGGACGTGGTCTCTGTCATGGGGACCCTGTTGAGTAACCAGTAGTTTCTGAGGGGAGACTTCCTCTGTCTGCTTCTTCCTGGGCATTATTCTGAAGGCTCTTACACCACGGGGGCCAGCTCCAGGTGCAACATCTCACCTAGCCAAGACCCAGCGAACATTGCCAGATCATTTCCCTGTGCCATCACATGAAGCCCTAGGATCCAAAGATTAGATGCCCTCGCACGGTTTTCCATTGCTTCCAATCAATGCTGCATGGCTGTGCTATCTTGAATGAGCCCTGTAGTGAAGGTTGTGATTTTCTTAGTGCTGAGGCTGCTGCATCTTTTGCCTCCCAATGTTGCAGTAGTAGCTTGGACTTCACAGACTAGGAGCTGGGTGTTGAATTCAACCAGTTTTTGATCGATTGTTTGTACTCTTGAATTGAGAGTTTGAATTGCCCGCAACAGGTCTTAGTTAGTTGGTTCTCCTGCATCATCCTGTGCAATAGCCGCCACCACCTGGCTCCCCTTCCCCACTAGGCCTTGCTTGCTGTCTCTTCTTCTCATCTGTTTTCTTTGAGTTTCCCATCGCTTGATATGTCTCAAATTGCGGTCGATAAGAAGCATCAATATTAGTTTTCTAAATATGTATTTTAACTGTTGTTAGATTAACTTAGATTCACGCCTGCTCACTAGGCCTCCCCCGCCTCCATCACCAATATTCCTTATTGGCATTTCTGATTAGATTTATGACGTGAAAGGCTGTGCTATACTGGGGGGTAATGCACGATCCAGGGATTGAATTCGCACTTCTGGTGCTAAGATTGGTATGAGACATTAGCAGAGTTTCTGTGCGTCTCTGATTGTGCATTTGATCTCTGAAAGTACATTATCTCCCCTGCAGTCCATAGCCTGGATGTGCCCTTAACCAATTGTAAAATGAGTTTTGTAATAAAAAATAACTAGAATAATGAAACAAAATTGTTTTCTGTATGCTTTAATGTGTTTAATATGATCATTAGAGGAAAAAAAATATATGTGCTTGCTCAATTTGTAGTCGTTTGTGCTCCTTTTTTTTCTTTCACTTGGTGAACTGTTTTTTGAAATGGCAGACCTTTGATGGTAGGTTGTATTTCGGGGGGTCTCTAGCTTTGAGCCAGGAAGATCAACTCACAATCTGTCGAGAACTATGGAATTGCAGCATTTTGCAGATACGAGTTTGAGTTAGTTATGCTTTGAGGTAGGAGTTTCTCCTCTGTTGTAGTTTTTGTCAGTTTCTGGTTCTTCTGTAGCTGTGTTCTTGTTTGTCATGGTGGATCTTCTTTGGGGATATCTCCTTCTAGTGAGCCACACCTAGTGGAACATAGACACCACCGGCACTGGACCAGCCCAGAAACTTTGGCCTGGCAGGGCGTCCATGATGGCATACATTAGTTGGCACCTGTATATTGTGGGTGGCCCCAAACCTCCTTAGTTCTTTTTTGTCCATTGTCGACTTCACATCAGACTGATGGAACTCCCTCTTCGGACTTCATTGCTGTATACTTTGCCGGCCTTCTTCTTCTCTTCTTTGGCAATGTGGGGCTCTATTTCTGCTTCCTGCATGGGCCTTGTCTCCTGTGGTGCCGATGCTGCCTGCTGTCCTAGCGCCTCTGGCTGTTGTCTGGTGCTTCTCTTCCTTGGATCTCTGGTGGTCTCCTGCTGCTGGCTGTGTTCCCACTACTGGTCTGTTGTATCACCCTTCCTGGCCTGGGTCTCTGCTGGTAGATGCATTGCTCCATTGAGGGTGTGAGTAATGGTCATGTACTAGGTCTGACCAGCCATTCTGACTGTCTTTCAACATCAAGTTTGGTTTCTGGCTTGATAGACCAGCCCCACGTTACTATGGTGCTTGTGGCTCCCGTCAGCTATGTTGCTTGATAGACAGCTTAGCTTGTTGTTTTTTTGGTGTTTCCCTTCATACTGGTCGTGTTTTGGCTCTTCCTCATCGACGTTCCCACTCATTGGCTAGTCCACTGCTTTGTGCATGGCTGTGTTCACATTTCCATTGTTGGCTCTGCCTTCAGCTTGGCTTTCTTTCTGCTTGGTCCGGCTGTCCTCTGTGATGCCTCAGTTGGATCCTGGGTTCTTGCTCGGCTTCCTGGTTCTATGGAGTGTGTGTCTCCCTTGGGCCCCTGTCGACACTTGTCATTGCCTCATTGAAGGTCTCGCTGTTGGGTTGGGTTTTGCTGTTTTTCGGCACTCTCCTTTTCTGCTGGTTGTCAGCTGGCTTTGCTTTGTCATCATCCCACTTCGTCTACAGCCCTCTGCTTGTCCGTGGTTGTTTCCATGTCTTCTGCCATAGGCTTTGCTGTAGACTGTGGGTTTTGTTGTCCCACCAATCCTTCAGTTCAATGCAGTTGGCTTCTTGACTTGGACCAGGCACCCATGATTATAGGGCCCATGGCTCTCTTTGCCCTGTTTTATGGCTGTACCTGCATGGCTGTTTGTTTGGGCAACATCTTCCAGTGCTGGTCGCCATCTGGCTCTGCCTTGGTGGCATTCTTGGCTTCATCATCAGGTTTCTCGTTGAAGTTGTGGTTTATTTATGGATTCTAGCCCCTTCGACTTCCCTTTTTCTGGATGGTCTCTGTGTCCATACCCAGGTCCTTGTGTGGGTTGCCTGTCAGCAGTTTTGGGTCATTTTCTGGTGATGGTTTCCAGGTTTCTTGCTGCAGTGCCCCAGCCTGTGCTATGTTGGTGTTTCCCTATTGTTGCTCCTGTCTTTTTCACCTGTGGGACTTTGGCCTGTATGAGGATTGGCTAGTATGCCTTCCAGATGGCCTTCCCTCCATTGTTTGGGGTACTGCTTGGACTCTTTCCATAGGTGTGGCTCACTGGAGGGAAGTATTCTAGAAGAAGATAGAATGGTTACTACTAACAGTAGATCTTTGAGGGAATCTCCTTCAGTGAGTCACAGCACTCCCTTCCACCTTCTCCCTTAGTCTGGGGTGGTACAAGGGGGGGTTCGGGCATCATAGTTTTGTACTATGTACCCTGCGCTGTGGTTTTTTCCCCCCCTGGTTGTCATCACTCCCTTTCGGGGCTTCAGCATACCGATCTTTGCCATTCAGTGTGATATGATGTTGTTTTGTCTCTGGTGGACAGGCGGAACTAAGTAGGCTTGGGGATGCCCATGTTACATAGACATCAGTGATGCGTGTCATTGTAGGTGGCCCACTAGGCAAACGTTTCTGGATCGGTCTAATGCCGGTGGTGTCTATGTTCCATAGGTGTGGCTCTCTGGAGAAAAATCCCTGGAAGATCTACTGTTACTGGTAAATAACTGTCTTTTCTGTGTTTGTTTCAGCAGTAGCTGTTTTGTAATGGTGGCTTCTGTGTTTCTTGCAGTAGTATCTGTTTCTGAGATTTGTTCAGTGGTCTGGAGGTTTGAAATTGTGGCTGTGTGGATGCATTGTAGTTTGACTATGGTTTATATTTTTGAATACCTAGTTGCACTGGTACTGTGCTTTTAAAGCACATTTGTGCATTGAATGTTCTAGCATACCATTTCACTTTTAGTTTATTGGAGGATAAACTAGAGCCAATCATTTTCCTTTTTCAGTGGAAAACACTGGTAAAAAATGAAAGTTGTCATTTTTAAACCAGCTCTTGGGAGCCCATTTTTTCATAAAAAAATCCCACTTTGCACCAGTTTTGTTTTTTGGACAAACCCTCCATTCTGAACCAAATTTTATACAAAGGGTGGGATATTCAGACTGCGCCAAAAAGATGTGCAATAGAGGGAGCAGGCACAAGTCCAGTGCGCCATGGCGCAACGGGCGCAATATTTAAACCATGCGCAGGACAAGGTGCGCCTGCGCAATGTGGCTGACTATCGCGCCCGATGCGCCATAGCGCAACGAGGGATGTGCATTGGAGCAGGGTCGATGCGCAATAGCACCCCTAGGGATGTGCAGGGACAAGGACAGGAAGCAGCTGAGCAGCAGCCGTGGATGCGCCATGTGCCGAGGGGCATGCACCAGGACAGACAGACCAACCCCCTCCCCGGGGCAAGGCCCCCATGAGCTGCACAACCAGATGGGTGCAGGACGGACCACTGGCCCATGTCCCCCGGCGCTGAATCAACAGCAGATGTGACCCAGCAGTCCCCACCTGCTGGGCAAGGCGCCCCTGTACTGTCCCCCGGCCAACAGAGACCGGAACACAAGGATGGCCAGGCCCCACCTATACCATGGCACCACACCAATGCCAACCACCCCCAGTACGGTGAGCCCGAGACACCAAGCCCAGAAGCATGACCAAACAGTGCATGGCACTGAAGGCATACCCCACCACCGTCCTAAGGCAACCAGTCGCCCCGGGCTGCAATGCACATGTACCACATCCCCACCATGACCACCCACCGCATGCGGTGACACCGTCCACCGACGCTACCACAACCCACACAGGGCCCTCCAGCATGGCCCCCACAGAGGCACAGCAAGGTGGGTGACCCAGTACCAGAGGGACCCCACACGTGAAAAGGGCTGCCCCAGACGCCGCCACCTGCAGGAAGGCACTCCGAACACAGGACCTGAGCACGGTCCGCCACCCATGCACACACCCCATCCCAGCACCGGCCCCACCAGACACCACAGCACCCTCCTGTGGCACATGGAGGCATGCGCCACACAGGAGGCAACACAGGGCACACACAGTGCTCCCCCATCTTAGTCCCATGGGTACCCCGGCAAACAGCCACACAAAGCAGTGCAACAGACGCTGCCGTCGTGAAGCCCATGGTGCCTTGTACCTGCGGCCTGCTCACCACCTTGGTGGCGATGAGCCTGTCATGTTGCGGGTGCCCCATGTGCCAGGCCACCCTGATGGCAGGTCCAGGGGCCTGTGACCAGGCCACCGCCCGCGTGCAGCAGGACCCCATGTGACAGCCACCAGACCACAGGCATCGCCCCAGTCACCATGAACTGCATGGAGAGGGCAGACAAAAGCACTGCCCACAGTGGCAACAGGGACAGACGTGCAGTAGTCCAGGGCTGGGATGCCAGCTGCAAGTGCGCCGTGCCTGGCAGGTGGCAGGTATGGACTGCCCCTGAAGGCACGCCAGCAGCCAAGCAGGTTGTGGTGGGGTCAGCACAACCGTGCGTACCACAGTTGCGCATGGCAGTGGTGTAGCAGCAATGGTCACAGCCGCACAGGCACGGCACACACCAACAGGGGCGGCTGGGACATGGCACATGCACCCCAGCCTGCTACACATAGGCAGACAGTGCACAGGGCACACCACAGTCCCCGGACAATTCCCATGACCCCCACCCACACCAGTGGAGGAGCCCCGCCAGGCACACCCACGGCCAGGCCAGCACCACCCCACAGTAGCCATGCACACCACTGCAGCAAGGCTCCATGCATCCGCTGCAAATCAGAGACTGACACGGACATAGATATAAATGTATATATTAATAAACAACACAACAGCAACAGAAACCATGTACAGATATTTACAGTGGGTGAGGGGATGTGCAAGGATGCAACAGGGGGGGAAGGGAAAGGGCAGGGGATAATGGGAAAGGCAAAGGTGGGGGACATGGGGTTGTGGGGTATAGTCTGGGGAGGGATGGAGTGTAGTCAAGCGCTGCAGGCCGTACCAGCGGCCACGGTCCTCTCTCTCTCCTCCCTGTGGCGCCTGTGGTGCCGCCGACGGTCACCCCTGTCCATCCTCTCCAGCAGCTCTAGCGTGACTCGGGTGACCTGCAGGACCTCCTGGAGGGTCCGCTCCATGGCAGCCCAGCGCGGTCCACCGAGGACAACGGAGCAGAAACAGTATGAGTAACTGGCCTGACCAACTCAGCCCACCCAGCGTGCACGGCGTGCAACAGTGGCATGCGACCACCCACAGTGAGTGCGCCCACATGATCTGCCTACCTGGGCAGCCGCAACCATGCAAACCGCTGCACACCATCACCGCCCATGCCCTGCACAGCACCATCCTGTCCGTCCGGCATCATGGCAATGCAGTGGGAAGGCAGTGGCACAGCTAGGCACCGAGTGCACCCACAGCCCACCTGCGACACCCACCCACATGTGCGGTCCCACAGGACGGAGCAGAGGGCACCGCGGGACGTGCATGGCTGGAGGGGCCATGTGCAGAGGGTCCATGCCTCACCACCACCCCTGCAACCCACCATGCACAGGTGTATAGGGAATCACAGTACTCACCTGCGTCCCAGTCAGCAGGGCGCTGCTGACCCCCGGCACCGCCACTGTGCCCTACCTGCATGGCCACACCTCCAGCGTTGTCGCCCACAATGCTCCTGGGCCATCCGGGCCCGATGGCGTCCTCCGGGCCTAGGAGGAAACATGGAGAGAGGCTCATCAGTACATGTCTGACCCATAGCCCCCCACTGCAAGGCAGCTCAAGACAGCCTGTCCGGTCAAGGTGGCTCAGGGTGGACACTATGCACCCCACAACCGACAACATGGGTGCTGCCCCCCCCCCCGGCGGCATGGCCTGCCGAACCCTGCGCCCAGAGGACAGTTGGATATGACTAGTGATGGTGAAGGAGCACCTACCTGGCCATGGCATAGCTCCCCGCAGGGCACGAGCCTGCAGTCACCCCAGGCAGTCGGGGTCACGCCGCTGGAGGTCCCCGTAACGGTGCTGACACTGCTTCCCGGTTTGACTGCTCCCAGTAGCCTCCTCAAGGCCTTCGGCGACCTCCTGCCACACCTCGGTGCGAGGCCTCAGTAGGGGCACCTGCCCAGACAGGGCACCTGCATGGGGCTCCACAAGAGCCACCAGGTTCGCAAGCTCAGTCGCACTTCACACAGGACCTCTGGTGCGCGGCATCATACAGCCTCTGCTGAGCTCAAAATGGCGCCCGGTAGTACACGTGTCCCACGTGCTGGGGCAGCACGGTACTGCACTGCCATTCGCAGTCACACTGGCACCGGACTGTGCAATGGGGGGCAGCCATGTGCCACATGGCGCCTAGAGGGCAAAGGGCAGCCTCAGGGTCAAGGGTCTGTCTGCGCACAGAGCGCCACTGCGTTATTGGGAGGCCCCTGTATGGTGCGTGGTAGGGTGCATGTGTGTGACGACATGCAGTGGCTTACTGCGAAGAGGCACCATGGAGCCCATGGCGAACCATGGCACGTGTGCCCATCGGACATACTGCGCAAGAGTGCCACAGGCACAGTAGTGGCTGTGCGCTGTACTGTCACCCGTGCATGGAGCGTATGCTGCGCCGCTAGAGTACGTGTCAACACCACGCGCATGCGTGGTGTGGGGTTGATTGCGCTCATCACAGTGGTACGCCACAATCTGAGCATGCTCAATACCATTGTGCAAGGCGCAGCCACGCGATAGCCAGGATATGCAAATCAGCTCATGAGCCATTCCACAGCGCATCCACTGCATTTGCATCCCATTACAGTTGTGCATGCTCTCATTTGCATGCGATGCGCTATAAAAGCAACATGGAAATGTACAGGCCATGGATCGGTATTGCAGCCTTTGGAGGTGGGTGCCATGCAGTTGAGACGTGGGGACAGTGGTCTGGGAGGGCTGTATGGGACTGCACAGTCCATGGTAACACCTGTCCATCTCCCCAGGCACAAGCATAACTGAACGTGAGGAGGATGAGGAACAGGGGAGGGTGCCGAAGCGGAGGCCCAACTTCACCAGGGTGGAATCAGATGCCCTGTTCGAGGCCTACCTCAACAGGGAGCCACTTCTCAGTGGACAGAGGGGCACACCACAGGCCTGTGTGGCGGCGTGGGGCGAGGTGGCACGTGCAGTCAACCAGCAGGGCAGCCACCAGCGTCCCGTGCAGGAGTGCAAGAAGAAGGTAGGCACGGACAGGAGGAGGATTAAGGACAAGGTGGCTGCCATTAGGGCAGCGTGTGCAGCCACTGGTGGGGGCCAGTAGGACGTGTCTCGCCTGACGCCGCTGGAGGGGCAGGTGGCTGGCAGCATGCGGCATTGTGCCATAGAGGATGTTCCCGGCGGAGGCTTCCAGACAGGTGGCAGCCCATCACTGCATGGTAGGACCAGTGCTGGCAGTGTGTGGGAGGTGGGGGGCGGCTCCTGGGATAGGGAGAACCACTAACGGTACTGTGTTCCTTTACAGCTCCTGAGCATCTGCATGGGGCAGCGGTGGTGGGTGTGTCCACCGAGGGGGTGGCCCTGGAACCGGTGGATCGCCCATCCACCTCCACAGGTGTCCCAGGGACCGACTGTCTACAGCCCTGCACAGTTGTCCGGACTGATGCCTGTGGTGCGGTTGAGGCCCTGGCTGTGTTCCAGCGTGATGCCAGTCACGATGTCCTGTGTGTTGAGACACAGATCGGGGCCAACTCCAGTACCGATGATGACGTGACGCACGTCCCAGACAGTGATGTTGGTGGGTCACAGGGGGATCCCATGAATGGCATCCGCCTAGGCGGCAGTGCGGGCAGCGCTGGCGTGGTTGCCTGCCCAACAGCCCTTGTTCTGGCCGTGTCTGCGGCATCCAGTGGGGCAGCAATGGCGTGCGGACGTGGTAGTGGGGTTGGTGGTGCTGCTGCAGCCACGCTGGTGGCGATCGGCAGCCGGAGGGGCAGCAGCTGGACTGTGTTGACGTGGGGACGGGGGCAGGGGGCAGCAGCAGTGCACCGCGTGATGACATACCCCAGGATGGCACCGCCGAGCGGTGCCCACCGTCATGGGGTGCTGTGCCACAGGGTCAGAAACATCATGGGGCCAACATGCTGGCCATGCAGACAACCTCTTGGACGACCACAACCGTCTACTACAGGCATCTGTGGATCAGCAGGTGCAGCTCGTGGAAGCGGTGGATGCACTCCATGCGGAGCTGCGCCAGGCAGAGGAGCAGTGCAGCAGGGACTATGCCCTGCTCATGGCAGAGTTAGCCCAACAGTGGGCGGATGTGACTGCTGCCATTGACAGGCACACCACTGCGATGGCGACTGCTGTGGTTACACTGGCCGACCGGCTGTGTGCCCGGTCGCAGCACACCTGCAGAGTGCAATGTCCAACCCCCCCATTCTCGGCATTGGGCTACCCCTGCCTTGTCGATGCTGGGTTCGGCTGTGGGCATACCAAGCACGCCTGGTGTGGGCTTGTTTGGCCTGCAGACACCTGTGCGGACACAGTCGCGTTCACGCAGCGTCACCCCTGGGGGACCATCAGTGCCACCCCATGAGGCCACTGGTCAGCCTGTTACGGCTGACAGGTCTCGGCAGGGCCGTGCACGCATCCATGGGAGCCGTGCTACTGTGCTGCATGACTGACCCTTCCCCCTCCACGACCGCTGTCTGCCGCTGCCCAGTGTACACTGTGGTGTTCTGGTGTGTGGTGCCCTGTCCTGCACTCACACGGTCCCTGTGCACACCCTCCCACCTGCTGGTCACTCTGGCATGTGCATGATGATGCCAGCGTAGTGCTGACCACCACTGTGCAATGGTGCTCAGCATCTGAGGCATGTACAGTGCCAGCCACTGGGTGTGGTTGTGTTGGGTCCTGTGTGGGGGGGCTGTGGGTGTGGGTGTGTGTGTGGCCTTGTGGGCATGGGTTGGGGTGTGTGTGCCTGTGCGTGCGTGCCGCATGCAGCCCTGCTGTTCCCTGCCTTTGTGTGCAGGCCCCCGCCCATTCCCATGCCCCTGCCGCTGACCTTCTGGTGTCCGCCACGCCTGTCTGTCAGCTGTGCCCTTGCCCCTGGTGCCTGCACGTGGCCCTTTGACCTACCTCTGCGGTCCAAAGTGCACCTCTGCAATGGTGTCCCGGTGCTGCTGGGCCATCCGGGCCAGTCGGGGATCCCTTCACCCAGGGGGTGGCTGCCCAACACCAGCTAGACCGGCGTCCTCATCATCCCCACCGCTGTCCCCCTCCTCGACCTCAACGGCTATCCCACCGTCGGTGGCCATGTTGTGCAGGATATAGCAGGCCAGGAATAGCCCACAGGCCTTTGAGGGGCTGTACTGTAGGGCACCGCCTGACGTGTGCAGGCAATGGAACCGTGCCTTCAGCAGCCCGAACACCTGCTCGATGATATTCCATGTTGTGGCGTGTGCCTCATTGTACTGTTGCTGCGCTGGGGTCCCGGTATGGTGTGAGTAGCCAGGGCCGCAGCGGGTACCCATTGTCACCTGTGTGTAGAGAGGTATTGTTAGTATGGTGGTCTGTGACACTGTGCCACTGGCCTTCTAGGCCGTTCCCTATGGCACCCCTGCCCATGCCCCCCCCATCTGCACCCTTCATCCGGCGTGCACTGCATACTTACCTACCAGATGGCCAGTGGGGATGTCCCCACTCTCGAACCTATGGCACAGTGCAGCCTAGTGCCAGATGAAGGCATTGTGTGCTCCCCTAGGGTGCGTGGCACAGACATTGATTATGCGCCCCCTGGCATCGCACACCGCCTGGCAGTTGACACTCTGGTATCCTTTGCAGTTGATATATGCCACCCCTTCTGGGTGCAGTCTATGGCCCCAAGCATGCCAGGCAACCGTGCTACCCTGTGGAACTCCTGCATGTTTGCTGTGCGCTCCGCCTGTGTGCTGGGGAAATGGATGTACTCCGCAGCATGTGGCAGCAGTGCGCTGAGGAATTGTGTGATTAGACGTGATGCGGCCAACTGGGTTATGCCTGTCATGTCCCCTGTTGGTCTCTGGAAGGTGCCCGTGGCGAGCAGGCACATGACAGCTGTGATCTTTGTCTCCACGGACAGCTCATGGCTCCATTGTGTGGGTGCCTGCATCTCCTCACTGCACAGCTCACAGAGCCGCCTCAGAATAGCCCGATTTAGTCAGTACCGGCCCGCGATCTCGATGTCACTGTACAGCTCGAAGCTGACGCGGGCACAGTACAGCCTGTTCTGGGCATACAGCTGACGAGCTGTTCCACAGCCGCGCCTCCCTGCTGCCTGCCTCCTCACACCCCTCATTACTGCCTCCATCTGGAAGGTGGCACTGGCCATGTCCCTAGTTGGTGTCCCCCCCCGGGCGACTGTCTATCTGGTCCCCCCCGGCTGTGTGCTGCTGGTACTGCCCCTGCATCAGGTGCACCCCTGGCACTTCACCACTGTGTGCCCTGCCTCTGCCCCACTGCTCTCTTCTGTGGCACGCTCAGGCCGTCACGCACACATGCACACTCACACTCACTCACTTACACACACACTCACTCACACACGCCTCCAGTGGCCCCCGTCCACCTCTTGGCCACACCTGCCCCCTGCTTCTTTGCGTAGGTCCCTGCCCCTCTGTCTCCACACTCCCCCGCTATGGCTGCTCTGTAGCACAATCATCCTCCCCTCACTTGCTCCCTTTTCTATTCGCTCATATCCGCTTTCGCGCAACTTCAGCTTGCTCCGCTGTTGCACACGTCACCTGCTGTCGAATATCGCACTGCGCACATTATTCCTGGAACCGTCACCTGCACTTGTGCATGCATTCATTACTGTTGCAGTACGGCGCATTGGGTTTTGTACTGCGCATTCGATGTCGCTGAATATAGCACTTCGACACATGTCCATTCTTGTGCATGGCACAACTGCTCTGAATATCCCACCCAAAGTGTACTGTTTTTCCCCTCATTTTTAGAAAAAACAAAATTTGACAAAAAAAACCCAACAGATTTTAAGATTTAGTCAAACGGAACTGGACATTTTTGAAAATGGAAAATCATTGGCTCTAATAAACAATGGCTATGGGGTATGATTGGATCAATGAGGTAGCTAGATTTCCACACTGCTCTCTGAATCATTTTACAATTGCATTTATTTGTTGAATTTTAACTCCATTTTTGTTTCCTACATGCCTTTTGCAGAAACAAACCCTGTGCTCTGATCTTTTAGGTCTCATTTTTATTCATATAGGTTTTTGCCTCTTGAGTTGTTAACTATACTTCTCCAATTCAGGTATTTGTGCCCCCCTCCCAGCCCAGACTGCTGCTCTCCCTGCTGTCAAGACCAGCAGGGATCCACACAAGGCAGGGGCTGAGAGAGTGCCAGTGGTGGTCAAACAGATGGCTCATTGGAACTTGGACTCTCTCACAGCTGGCAGCAACCCCCACCGGCCAGTCTGTCTATTCCTGAACTCGGGTCACCGACATGGGAGCACAGTGCACTACCCACTTGATCATCGGGTGGCCCATTTAGATCTCATTTTAATTCTTTCTGTACCACAGTTTGTCACCTCTAGCTTTTCATATCTCTGTATACTAAGGTACGGTATTTCCTCAAAGAACAAAATTGGAATAGTAAGTACCACCCCTTAGTATGCAATTTTTCTCAATAAAATTTTATTTATCAAATGAAATACAATAGAATACATCATGTTAAATAACACCATTGAAAAACAGACAGTACAATGAAATATTTCATAACATCTGAACCTTACATATTTGAGTATATATAGAGGATAATGTATGGGCATCGGTGGTTAACCACACTATGCTAGTGCCGAATGGTTACCTTGGCAACTTTAGTTAACCTCGAGAGCGCAGCTCGAGAGGTCAAACTAAAGTTCCAAGGTAAACTGGCACTAGCATGTGTGGTTGACCATCGATGTCTATCTTTTATTTCACACACTTTTCTCTACTAATTATACGTACCCATACATTATATAAAGAATAACCAATGTTTATATAATGTATGGTAGAACGCTGTTAATAGCAGAAATCTATCTTTTACTAGTGTTGTTATACCATCGATGTGACGTTGTTGTGTTGTTAACCCATCGATGTAACGTCACATCGATGGCATAACAAATTGGAATTCACAGGCATTGTCATTACCAAGGCAGCACGGCAGCCCGCGCGCTGTCAAAATCACTCAAAATAAAACAAACAGTCGAAAAGCCGAAAACGCCGCAACACAAACCAAATAATGGCAGTCGCTGTATTCTCTAAAAGTCTGGATAACGATCGCACAGCATTCATAATTGAGCAGCAAAACAAAAAACGCAAAGAAAACAGTCAGATATTATGATGCTAGGCTCCTACCTCACAGACGAAGGTGAATCTCGACACAAAAATAACAGAACTGACCCCCCCATAGCCTTTAGTTTGAATGAGCGTGTGTGTTTTTCTTCCGTTGATATACAGTTCACGAGTAAACTGTCAGTGTTTTCATCCTAAATAAAAAATGTTTTATTCGCAAACGAAATTGAATATATAGTTGTGATACTGCTAAGGTAAGAGTTTTTTTTTTAAAACAGAGTCCTGCTTATGCTCAAAATGTGACGTAAATACCGATACCTATTCACTATAAAGACACAGACATCGGTGATCAATCACTAAGTTAACTCGATAGTCTTGGCAACTTTGTTTGACCTCTCCGAGCCGCGCTCTCAAGGTTAACTAAAGTTGCCAAGGTAACCACTCGGCACTAGCATAGTGTGGTTAACCACCGATGCCCATACATTATCCTCTATGTTAAGTCACTGTTAAGTACTTCTGCACTTCTACTAAATCTGACCTAAAACATTAATCTCAACTACATGGGATTCAGTATAGAATTAAAAAAAAAATACTTGAGTGGCCCGGTGATGCTGAGGGTTGAGGTGCTGGACGCCACACCTCGGACCACGCCGGCGACCCGGGTTCGGGAACGGACTTGGTCTGCCTGGAGTTGGCAGGGGAGAGGAAGGATCGAGCATCCCACAACTGCTCTCCTTCCTCTGGGGAGGGACGGGACACTGCAGTGCACTGTAGTGGAGGCCAGTAGCACTACAGCAGCGAGTAACACAGTTGGGGGAGAGCATGGCAGGCGTTAGCATGTAATGCTTGCATGCCATTGCACATTCGGCTCTCAGGGGCAGAAAAACCAAGGTGAAAAATGGCAGAGCACGATCTCGGTGGCAGATGGCTGCACCCGGTGCCCCCCGGTACTCGAGAGGATCCTGCATTCAGAGCAACGTGAGCGATTAATGGCAGACTCTGAGGGTGCCAGACCCGAGCCTGGGGGTACGAAAGCCGCTGGATCTTGAGACCAAGCCCGCAGGGGAGTAAAAGAGATGAGATTAAAAAAAAAATACTTGAGGCCACATATATTTGAAATATAAAACTGAGCAGCTTTTATCTTTTATGGTCTAGCAGATATTCTTTCTGGGTATCCTTCCCCTTTTAGATAGACGCAATATAATAAAGAAAGAAAAGTAAAGACGTACTCAAACAGAGAAAGCAATGAGAGAAGGAGAAGAGAAGGAAATATACAGTGGTGTGAAAAAGTATTTGCCCCCTTCCTGATTTTCTCTATTATTGCATATTTGTCACACTGGATGTTTTCAGGTCTTTAGACAAAATGTAATATTAGATAAAGGGAACCTGAGTGAACAAATAACACTTGTTTTTTTTTTTTATTTCACTTATTTAATGAAAAAAAGTTAATCAACACCAATTGGCACTGTGTGAAAAAGTAATTGCCCTTACACTTAATAACTGGTTACCACATTTAGCTGCAATGACTGCAACCAAACACTTCCTATAATTCAATATCAGTCTTTCACATCGCTGTGGAGGAATTTTAACCCACTCTTCCTCGCAGAACTGCTTTAATTCAGTAACATTTGGTAGGTTTTGTTACGTAACTGCTCGCTTCAGGTCCTGCCACAGCATCTCTATTGGGTTTAGTCTGGACTTTGACTAGGCCACTCCAAAACTTTAATTTTACTTTTTCACCATTCTGATGTGGACTTGCTTTTGTGTTTTGGATCATTGTCTTGCTGCATGACCCAACCACGCTCAGCTTCAGCTGACGGAAGGATGACTGGACATTCTCCTTAAGAATTTTCTGGTACAGAGCAGAATTCATGGTTCCTTTAATTATGGCAAGTCATCCAGGTCCTTAGGCAGCAAAGCATCCCCACACCATCACACTACCACCACCATGTTTGACTGTTGGTATGGTGTTCTTACTGTGGAATGCTGTGTTTGCTTTACGCGAGACATTATGGGATCCATGTTGTCCAAAAAGTTCCACTTTGGACTCATCTGTCCATAGAACATTTTCCCAAAAGGCTTGTGGATCATCCAGGTGCTTCTTGGCAAATGAGATACTAGCATTTATGTTCTTCTTGGTTAGCAGTGGTTTCTGCCTTGCTACTCTCACATGAAGCCCATTTTTGCCCAGTCTCTTTCTGATTGTGGAGTCATGAACACTGACCTTAGCTGAGGCAAGAGAAGCCTGCAGTTCTTTGGATGTTGTTTTAGGATCCTTTGAGACTTCTTGGATGATTTTACACTGCGCCCTTGGAGTAATTTTGGCAGGCCGCCCACTCCTGGGAAGGTTCACTACTGTTCCAAGTGTTCTCCATTTGAGATTATGGCTCTCACTGTGGTTCGATGGAGTCCCAGAGCCTTAGAAATAGCTTTGTAACCCTTTCCAGACTGATAGAGGGCAACAAAATTTTTTGATCTTTTCAGGAACTTCCTTTGATCATGGCATAATGTGCTTGTTGAATCTTTGTGCTGGCAATGTGACTCTGATGGTAAGGGCCAAAATAAGTGAGGTTTATATTGAGCAGGGCTGGCTGTAATCAAGCCTGGCTGTGTTCAATCAGCTGACTCTAATTATCCCTTTAATTGGGTTGATTTAACTAGGGGCAATTACTTTTTCACACAGTGCCAGTTGGTGTTGGTTAAATTTTTTCATTAAATAAATGAAATAAGTAAAAAAAAAAGTGTTATTTGTCTTCTCAGGTTCCCTTTATCTAATATTATATTTTGTCTAAAGACCTGAAAGCATCCAGTGTGACAAATATGCAATAATAGAGAAAATCAGGAAGGGGGCAAATACTTTTTCACGCCACTGTACATCTCCCATCCAATAAATTCCATCATGTTATATGTAGAAGATGATTTCAGTCTGTCAAACGTACGGGGTTTATACCTGTGTGAGATAGTTTAAAACAAGTCATCCCATGTTTTTGTGTATGTTTCCATTTTATTTTGAAATCCATATGCTAGTTTCTCCATTTTAAGGGATTTTGTCAAATAGTTTTTCCATTCATTTCCAGTGAGAGGTTCTTCATCAACCCATAATTTTAAAATGCAGGGTTTTTTTTTCAGCCATGGCTGTTCTGGCAGTGTTATTTTGGGTGTTCTACTTAATCCCATTTTGCCATCAAAGACTCCAAAAATACATGTGTTGAAGTTGATTAAATCTGACATTTGTGTAAATAATGCCACTGAGTTTTTAGCCTTGTTCCAGAATAGTCTAATTTTGTCATAGCTCCACCTCATATGGATTATATCCGCTTCGCTTTGTGTGTAGTATAAGTTGTTTAAATCTTATATTGGGTAAAGTTCAATTTGGTTGTACAGTAGGTTTGACGGCCAAAACTCCAACTTTCCTCCAGTTCCATTTATTAATTTACCGACCCCCAGTTGCTAATTTCCGTAGTATTTATGCAGTTGTTTTCCAGTATGAAGCTGGTAAAAGAAGACAGGCTTGGTTTAAGTCTAGTAATCATTAGGAACCCCTTGCAATCTCATCAGTCCTGAATAATCCTTCCCTTCTGTTATACATTTTAGAAACCTTTTTGTTAAGGAGGTAATAGATTCTTACCCCTCATTACCCAGAGCGATTTCTCCTTTTAATTCTATCCAATTTTTGAATTCTTTTCCTTTTTTAATGTCTTTTATATATCTTATCCCTTTTTGTTTCCAATTATTTGCTGTTGTGCAATTTTCCTAAAATTTAATATTAGGATTATTCCAAATTGGTTGCAATATAAACTTCTCTAACTGAAGTTTTAAAAAGAACCTTTCTCACCTTTTGCAGCAAACAAGTTGAAAACACAGGAGGCTCCCTTATCTAAATGGGAGTCCCTCCTTAGAGTTTTTTAAATTTTATAACTAACCTCCTGAGGAAGAGATAGTAATTTGCCCCGAAGGGACTAGTCACTTGATCCCTTCCACTTCCTGATCTCTGACTCTGCCCCACACACACACACACACATGCTCTGATATTTTGTGATGTAAGTATAGGGGAAACACAAGGGGCACACTCCATTCAGTTCTATGAAGTGTCATTTTTACAAATCAGAATTACAATTTTAATGTGACTTTTGCTCAAAATCAGAGCCAGGGACTCAGATTCAACCAATTAGAAATGCATACATGTTTTCAAAGTCTTTGTTGCATACAACTGGTGAGATAGTATAGTACATATCTATATATACTGTAGATCATGAGATTTTAAGTTCCCCCTTACCTTTGGTCCACTTCTGATAACTAATTTTTTTTTATAAGCCATATAAATTTATTAATGACTGACTGGATAGAAAAGAACCCCTTTCTTTTTTTTGTATTCAAGGTTTTTATTAGTTTTTATAATAATCAGGTAGAAGTTACAGTACTGGAAAAGGTTACAGAATATATGCAAAGTACAGCATGAATCATTTGTTATGTTTCTTCGAGCACTCAGAAATAAAATGCATCTTATGTAACATTGCTTCAGGAGTCAGTATTCCTACTATGTAACAATTCACATACATGGTAGGTTCATATGAAGGGGTTTAGAATATGTGTTGATATCTATGTAGTACCAGTTATACGGAGCAGGGGCTTAATGTCTCCTGTCTGAGTGGAGAAAAAGAAGATCTCTTCGGTAAGCTCAGGGACACAGTCTTCTTGAAAGATTCAGGGAAGGTAAGATTAAAGAACTCAAGAAAAGAACCCCTTTCTGGGAATATTCTTTGGAGGCATACTTAATACATATAAGGCTCTTGGTAGTATCCGTAATTTTATAACTTCTGTTCTATTCCAAGTGTGTTTGCCTTGTACCCTGAAATTTTTCCAAAATTATTTGTTCTATGGATTCTCTCGTATTGTGATTTTTGGGCTTTTAATAGCTAGGAGATATCCTCTACAAATGAAGAGCTAGATATCATTTCCTCCTGTTATAGCTGAATCTTTCCATTCTTGGTTCTCTCTGTAGTTTTCTTATTAAGAGGGTCCAATGCTAATATGAAAAGTAATGGCATAAGTGGGCAACCTTGTTTTGTGCCATATTCCAGTCTAACATATGGCAAGGTTAGTCCATTAGTTAATGATGTTGATGTTGGATTTTTGTATAATTTGACATAAGGTATGAATTCTGTCGGGAATACATCAAGTTTTGGAGTTTGAAATATGTGTACCCAAGAGACTCGATCAAATATCTTTTCATTATCCAACAGCAGCAATACCATTGGGTTGTCTAAGCAATATACCAAAAGAAGGTGTGGGTGATGGCAGGATTTACCCACACCTGGTGTGGTTCGGTCACGAGGCCATCGGCCGAGTGAGTGAACCACACCAGAAGTGGTTAAATCCTGCCCTCACCCACACCCTCGAGAGGCATATTGTTGTTATGCAGTGCCCTCTTGTTTTTGGTGGAAAAAAAACAGAAAATGTTTTATTTTTATTTTTAATTATTTGTATTGATTTCATTGGTCCGCTAGAAAATAGTCCCGACGTGATGGACTGCTGTCGCTCCATCGCTCAGGAAAAAGAAATGTGGCAACGGACTGGTTTGGATATTAATGAAAAGGTTTAGAGGTGAGACTGGTTAAGTGGTTATGTGGAAGAGAGAGCGAGAAAGAGAAGTGAAATATGCTGTTTGGTCCCGATTTGCGTTTTGTGCCTGTTGCGTGAGGTTGTTTTTTATTCTGAGTGTTACACCATTACAGTTTTGCGGTTCACGGTAAGCGGGATACAATATGGTGGCTATTTAATTTGAAGTTGGCATTGGAGTGCAGTGGGGGGGCTGGTTGGCTGGCACTTCATTCCGTGTGGTGATGGCAGCATTTACACGTTGTAAATCCTGCCAGCCAGACAATCACAAGCCAGTATTTTTCATGCCATTGTTTAATAACTGTTTTAGATCTACTGAGTAAGTGTAGAACTTTCCTTGTATTATCAGCAGAAAGACTTTTTGTTTTCTTAGTTTGCGAGGGTCCAGTTAAATCCCGAATAAACTATTTTGCATAGCTGAGGATCTTTTTCTGGTTTTAGAGTAGTGATTATTCTGTGTTGCATTGTAGTTGGCCTTTTGTAACTGCCTCATTAAAGGTATTCAGAAGAAACGGTGCTAAATCAACTAGCCATCAGGACCTGCTACTTTATTTTTGTTAAGTTGATTGACATTTTCATTTCTTCTATATTTATGGGTAATTTAAGCTCCTGGGTGCTATTGTCATTGAATCTGGGGATGTCTAGATCAGAATAGAATTTTCTTAAATCACTGCTTTCTGAATGAATTTCTTTAGCGTATAGCTCTTTGTAATATTAGATTTTATGTAATTTCCTTCTGATTTGTTACTTGAGATTGCTGGCGCAGTTCTCTAATTACCGAAACATGCATGAAGTATGCTTTTATTATTGTTAACAGCATCCTTCTGAGTCCTACTGTGTCAACTCCTTCATCCGTTAAATCCAAGTCGCCATGCCCCACTGTTTCTCCCTGGAAACCAGCAGTTTTTTGTGATGCATTTCTTTGCTGCAATCACTGGATAGAAAATAGCACTTTCTGTACTTTAGACAATTTATCTTGTGGAAAGGCTGCCAGCAGAAGATTCTTTAGTGAATTGTTTCCTGATTGGCTGTAAGCATTCTGTCAGCATAATGGTAATTTTACATAGAAACATAGAAGTTGACGGCAGATAAGGACCGCAAGGCCCATTCAGTCTGCCCATTTCTTTTCCTGCCTTATAAATGTGCCATCGGCCTTTGCTCTGTCAGTGGCCTATCTATTCATAGTCATTTGTATTGCTCCCTTTTCTCTTTAGCATACGTATAGATTTTTTTATTTTATTCTTTGATAACCAGGTAAGGCCCGCTAGGCACAGGTGCCTGTTTTCAGGGGCAACCTGGGAGCACTGAGGTGGTTTAGTGACCTGCTCAGAGACAGTCAGCATGCAAGTGGAGGTTGTGGGAATTGAACCCTGGTCTGTCTGCTGGATGTACCAAGCTCATCGACTGCTCATTACTCTAACCTTTAAGCTACATTGCCAGCCCCAGACCATGATCAAATTCTAAACAAGGTACAAACACTATTAAATATTTCCAATATTATTCTAGTAGGAATAAAACACTCACAGGAGTTATGTTAATGGTTAGTTAATCACCCTCTGTGGGCATGTACACTCCTCTAATGTGATTAACAGACCATTACCATAACTCTAGTCCTGCCTTTTTGCTTAAATTTAAGTGTGACCAGCTTCCTTCGTGCCACCTTGTGTCCAATATTTCCTAGAATATTACTGATCATATTTTTTCGATTTCATAAAAAAAATATATGGCTGTGTTCACACTACAGCATGGTAATGGAAACTGTTTTTTAAAATGGATTACTTACCTTGCTGTAGCATCCGTGTTCTAGCGTCCACACTGCTGCCAGTGTGTTGTAAACCATTATTAAAAATGGTTTACAGCTTCCGCCCTTCTGCTTCTGCACCGCATTACCTGGCAACCGATTCACATGTGGGGACATCCAGCTTCATGATATGGAACCGTGCTTGACCGTCCGCACTATAGGTAAATCCGAGATGACTTCTGAAATGTTTTTAAAACCATGTTTAAGCCTAGGTCTTATCAGAGTTTAAACATGGTTTTAAAAAAACGTAATACAGTGTGTGTTACATGTGAACGCAAACTGTGCTAGGGCACTTTAAAATGGTTTAAGCTGCTTAAACCGTTTTAAATACCCTAGTCTGAACAAGGCCCAATAGTAACTTTCCAAGCAGACTGGTCTCCTGTGATTGTTACATGATGAATATTAGTCCAACTCTGTTCTCAGTGCCCATCAGGATGTTTTAAATTCCCTTTTCCATGTTAGCTGGACACCTGTCCCAGCAGATTATTGGATAAGTATTGTAGAGCCTTATAATTTATGTGACAAAGACATTGTTGTCTGCCTTGGCTCGCTCGCTCTCTGCGCTGATGTACTTGTTGCTAGCTCTGGCCACCACCCTAGCTACGTTCTACCTGGTCTGCTTCTGATGCATTTGCATTCAGAGCTTAGCGCTGTTGACAGTGTCACCTTACTGACAGCACCCCCTACCTACCCAACTGCTTTTAATGCTCCTGCAACTTACATGTAGGTGCCATTGTTGTAACTGACTCTGTAACCTGCTTGGAAACTCTGTTAGTGTTAACTCTATAATGATGTAAAAATGTGACTCTGTACTGTCTGTATCACCCGACTTGAATTGTTTGATGTTTTATGAATTATTGTATGTTGTATCTGTTTGTCGCTGTACATTCTTGATGTGGAACCTTCGAAAATGAGTCTCTGGCTCAAAGGTACTGTAATTCTGAAACTTAAATAAAATAAAATGTATGCTGACTATAATAATCTGTACTTAATTACAATTATACATCAGCGGTTGGAAATGGAGAATTGTGAGGCTGACAGTATTCCAAAAGAGTATGGTGAAGAGCTGCAATCTTTCACATACAGTAGACAAATTAGAATTTTAACTGTAGCTGGCACTGGAGTAGGGTGGTAGAGCTTTCAACTGCTATACCAGGACTGCAGATTCAGGAATGGACTCCGGTGTCTTTCGGGCAGTCTGTGGGAGGGAAGATTGAATGTCCCTTGGGCAGCTGTCCTCCCTCAGGGAGGTGGGGGAACGCACGTCATGCTGGACAGCTGCTATCCGGAGGAATCTGAGTGGTAAAATAGTGGCAGCTTCATGCACATGGGAAAGGACTCCTCAAGGACCCCCATGTCCAGACAGGGGCATGTTTGCTGAGGCAGAGCACATATGTTGCATCAGTTGCATGCACGTGGGCCCAGGGTGGTAATGAAGGGAAAAAACTCTGACTGCAGCTGGATGAAGGCTTGGTCCTCTGCAGGCTCCGCACCGGTGACTGTGTTCCTTTGGAACAAGTCCTGTGGAGAGGACGCACCAGAGGAAGGTAAGTCTCAGGAAGGTTGACTGACAGGACTGGGGGCTCCCGTTCAGATGAGGGCCATCGGGTAAAAAAGGCGACAAAGAAAGGATTGGGGGAAAATAATTTTACCTGTATAAAGAATTTTTTAAAGGGAATAATAGCATTAGGGTGAGACCAGGGGGTGGGGTATCTTTGTTAGTCTAATCCTAGGGGCATAATACCCTCAGCTGAATTTCATGCCTTATAACTCCACCTAAGGTTAGCTTAAATGACGACCAAACTCTTGGTCATTCCTTTACTCTTGTTATTAATACTCTGCCAGTCTACCCTACGCAGGGATTCGTATACTGCGTCCTGTGGTTCTGTGATCTAGGTATGAGGGATTAGAATGCATACATGTGTTTTACAGAGTGGCACAGAAATCCATTTGCTTGGGTGAGTTGTTTGGGAACATGTTGTATGAGGCTGTGTTAGATTGAAATATGTTCTGATTTGTTGCACTGTATCTGATGACTTTCTCTGATGTATATTTCAGTTCCCAGCAGGGAGCAGTTACCCTATAGAGGGATCGCTTCCACCGTGCTGTGAGCCATGCCGCAACAACCATCAACAAGCGGGAAACTACAGGAGCAGCAGAAATGCATAAGGTAACATGAATGAATGAATGAATAAAAGTTTACTTTTATACAGGTAGTAAATTATTAGGGTAAAACTCTATTTACAGCAATATCCTGTACAAAACATGGCAAACAGGAAGACGTACAAACAAAAAACATAAAATCAGTTACAGCAATAAATATTTAACTATCAAAAACGGGTACAAGTATGATGTAGATACTGATTCACTTAGTAATGTGAAGTTGGAAAGGACTCTAGGTACATCACGTCCACTCTTCCCCACCATATAAGCAGGGACCAACAAATATGCTGTGCAAACATATACTACATTTTAGTGATTTCCCCGCCATCCCTACTGTGCAGGGTACCCTGTGATTCCCTTGGTAAGCAGAAATTTGTTCAGGCCTATCTTGAAGACCTACACTGTTGACCGGCTCGACAGCACATAGCAGTAGCACTACCATTTGCGGTACTGATGACCTTAGGTTTGGGAATGAGCTGAGTTGTTGGAGGGTCAGTCGGGGGTAGGAGGATCGAGCATCCAGGGAATCGCTGTCCTCCTTCAGGGAGAGAGTGGCGCAATGATCGGAGTAGCACTGTCCCTTAGTAGAGGCTAGGGCTGCACCAAGCAGCGGAGGAGTGGCAGGAGCCTGGCTTGCCATGAATGTGAACATGCATGGCACTACCATTGACACCATTGTGCACTGCTCCTCAGTGCCACAAGGGGAGGAGGGAAGCACAAGACAAACAGGGCAAAAATCCTAGCTGGCAGGATGATCGCTGCCCCTCGCAGGCCTTGCACTTGGTGATTCGGGCATGGGCAGTGGATCCTTGACCCAGTCGATCAAGCATGCTCCCTGCCATCCTGCCACAGCGGGTAGGCCGAGGTAGCAAGATCTAGTAAGTCCTGAGACAAGCCAGGGTGACGGGGCTGGGGTGGTGCAGACGTGATAGGAAGCCATATCAGAAAGGGAGAAAAAGCACCAACTAAAGACCTATACTGTCTGCATGTTCACTCTCTCCACTGGTAGACTGTTCCAAAGGTTTACTATCATCTGGGAGAAAAAGTGCATCCTAACATTACCCCTAAATCTAACACATTTAAAGCATCAGTACTACTTAATCAGGAAGTGATAAGTTTCCAGTTTTGTAGCGTAACAGTAAATATGGCGGCTGCTATCTAGCACTGCTGCTTTCAACATGACGGGTTGCAGAAATGTAAACAAAAACAAACGAAAAATAAGCACATTACGGGGCGATAGTACAATGTTGGCGAGAAAGATTACCAGGTACTTGCTCATTAGAGTACAGGGAATAAACTGTTAAAAAAGCGCAGATATTTTTTTTTTATCTTGCACTGCTGCTTTAAGCTTCAGGGCATATTCTAACAACATGAGTCCAGTAGTGAAGCCATACAAAAATTGCATCATCTCCACTCTGAGATATTGCCATGGACTTTAGAATGGTGCCATGGAGTCAGAACTCCATTCATATTTTGATTTAACAATATGAACAATGAGGGTTATGTTAATGTTCTAGTTAATCACCCCCTTGGGTGCGCCTCATGCCATATTACCCCCAGGGGGTGATTAACTTGAACATTAACGTAATCCCCCAGAGTTCATTATTGCTATTATTATAATTTGGTTACAAGTGGTCTTCGTTTTAAATGTTATATTACTATTTTTTTTACAATTTGGGGGGAAGTGACATAAAATAGTCCCTATGCCATTCTAATTTGGATATAAACTTTGCATTTGCTTTAGTCAGATATACACCTCTCGTCAAACTTTGCACCATATGCTGCCACTCTCTTGACAACAGCCCCCCTCTTCCGACTTATTGGCAGCAAAAGAATAGTTGAGTTACTTATTCGGCAGGATTTAAGAGGCAGGGCTGCCCCCCCCCCATCTCTCTAAAAAGTTAATTGCCACACACACACAATGCCTCATGAGAGTGTCTGCTGCTGATGTTATTTGGTATCGTGGAGTCCTGCTGCTTTTTTCACATATATTAACCACAGTTTTATATAAAAAAAAAATTACCAAATATCCTGATTAACTTTAACTTTAGTTCATTTTGTTACTCAGTGTCCTATCTAGCGCTTGCTGTACCGTTAACGGACCATAGGTGCTTGAAAAATATTAGCCAGCAGCCATATTTTATTTTACATTTCATTTTATCACTCCAAGCATGCTCTGTGATCACAACCTGCAAATGCAACAGAAAAAGTAACTCATTCCCCTAGTTGTCCCTCTGTACCGTGGCAGTCCTGATCCAATCCTGTGTCTCTCACCCAAGTTTGATGACGTACCACTGTAAATGAAAAATGGCCCAACCAGCTCTGGGGCACATCACCGTCATTACACTCCATGTTACGTTACAAAACTGAGGCTTTTTTGTTTACTTGGGTTACGGAGAATCAAACACAAATTTGATTTCACATGGTGCTTTTATATTGAAGGAGCTGCTGCTGGAAACAAAAGCTTTTTACCACAATCCCTGCACAGCCTGTTTCTACACCGGGTCATCTGCGGCTTCAACAGGGGCATCCGTAGCCCTGACGTCATTGGTGACTGTGTCTAGCTGCTGCAACTAATCGCAGGTACAAATGTCTGGGGCAGCTTGTTGGTTGGGTCACAGCTGGAAATTAGCTGAGTGGTGGGGCTGTAACTCTGAGTCATGCAACTGTTGGCTGAGGTGGCTGAAGCATTTAATTAACCTGCACTCCCTAAGGCTAACTGCTCTTTGTTTTTTTTTTTGGGGGGGGGAGGTTGCCATGCCATCACCCACTGTTCTCTGGATCAGGATTAAAAAAACAAGTTAGAAACGTGGATCAAAGATGGCTAGCTGCAGAGAAAGTAGCAATCTCGGTCATGTAAATTTATTACAGTATATGTAAAAACATTTATCAACAGCTCAGGAGGATCTGTTGTGCCTGACTGGACCAAGAATCAAAACTTGGCAAGTGAAAATATTGTCATACTGAGCAATGTGGTGCAACGGTAACAGTCGCTGCTGGCAACTTCAACTTTTCTGTGTTTTTGTTCAATATGACAATCGGTAAGCATAATGGCGGGTCTAAGTTCTGAAAATGGAATTAAAAAAAAAATTAACTGACAAGCAAATCAGTGCTCCTGTAATCAGGCTCTTCATGTATATTAATAAGTAGGTTAATGTAAGGCTCTCAGAATGTTGATAACCAATCAGATTGCAGCATTCATGAGACCCTTATAATAACGTGGGTTGTGCTGCCTCTAGTGTTTTAACATCAGATTTGTTTTCTCTGCTGAAGGGAAGAGTCTCCTTAGAGCCTTCTCTCAAGTTCGTTGGCTTAGTCTTTTATTTATTTATAAAAACGCCTATCATTTTTCCTGTTTACTTTTCATATTTGTGTTAGTTAGATAGGCTATTTCTAATGTTGTTTTAGCAGTATTCTCCAGTTCCTGACTGATTCCCAAGAATTGGAGAAAAGTCAGTTTTGCAGTTGCAGCCTTCGTGGTAACTGTGTTTTGGTTAAAAAAAAAAAAATGTTAAAACAACTGCTTATTTTACAAGTTTATTTAGCAGTTTATGAATTTTGTTATTTAAGGAATCAGTAATACTTTTTGGTTAAAATACAGTTGATTAGTATGAGTGAAAAGCCTCAGAAAAGGACAGTCCCACAGTATTTAACAGTTGTGACTCCTGTCACAAAATCTTAGCGAAGGCAGACCACAACGATCTGCACTTTGATCGTTTGGGCCCTGACCATGTCTATTTCAATTGTGGGCCCTGACCACAACTATTTAAATTGTGATTTGTGTTATTTTTTTTGTCCTAAAGCGCAAAAGAAAATGGCAAAACTCGCGAGTCTCAGTCTGCCACCAAGTCCCTAGCAGCTCTAAAAAAAAAAAAAAAAAAGAGGGAGGTACCTCCGATGGTGGAAGGCATGCATCTTCAAGTACCTCTTCACAAACAAAATCTAAAGTGACAGAAAAACAGCAGTTTGTGATCAGAGAGACAGAAAAAACGGTCACACCATCATCCAGTTCACATAAAGGGCACAGGATGTCATGTAGGGGGAATTTAATGGTAAGGATGGCAAAAACAAAAAAAACACAGATGCTCTGGTGCCATCAACACCAGCCAAGAAAAAAATGAAAAAACAAACATCTGACTGCACCAAAAGGGACAAGGAGCCAGCAGTAGAACAGAGAGCTATGCCCTCGTCAGGGGACAACACAAAAATGTGGTAGTTTTTCCAGACCTTTCAGGCCATGGAAAGTCTTGCCCCCCCCCCACACACACACACACACACATTGTCCAGCATTTTTTTAACCTGAGCTTGAGGAGGAAGATGAGAGTGAAGGGTAACAGAACCAGAGACAGCCCCTGAACACAGTTTTGGTTCACCACCCAGAGTCAGTGAGGATTTTTCCTCATGTTCTTCTTTTGTAAGGCATATGATTGAGACTCTAGATACCTCCGCCACTGAGACTGAGGAGGCTATAGAAGAGGCAGAATTTATGAGTATGCTGGGACTGACCACATCCAGAAGGCTCACAGTATATCACTAGCAAGATTTTAGAACATCCAAATTCAGCTCCTGGCATTCACAAAAAAGTAAAAAAAAAAATAAATATCACTAGAAAAGCGGGGTAGAATTCCCATATTCCCACCCTGATTGTGAGGGAGTTGTGCAGGCAGCTGCATGTGAAAATCTATATTGTCACTAGTTTCCATGCCTCCAGAAGGGGAGCACGACAATTCGCTCCCGTCTTTTCGCGCCCCGACTTCTCACTCCCGACAGTACACTCCGGCGTCAATTCGTACCTATGACATTACACTCTATGACAATCCGCTCCCACACTGACTGCCTTTTGCAGCTCAAATGTCTCTTACTTGCTCTACATACTAAATGTCTATAAGAAATAAAAGCAAATGTCCAGGGCTCCCAGCATGGTACCACCAGGTCTTTCTCACTAATCTGTCAGGCAGAACTGGGTCACTCAGAAGTACCTACTCTCCACCTCCATATGAGCCCTGCACACATGCTTTCAATGCAGTACCGATACAAATGGGAAGAAATTGTTTTGTAATGATGGAGTTTGTGAGCAGAGGTGTGTGTGTGTATATGTGTGTGGCATGCTGACCTGTGAAGCTGTGTGTAGGGAGCTGAACCTGTTTGTAGGCTGCTACATACAATGCAAATGGCTGGTGTACAGATTGCTTCGTATTTCTGTGGTTTGTGAGCAGAGCTTTGTATGTAGCTGGGATATTTATTGGTGGGTTTGCTGAACTGGGAAACTGCTTTGTGTGGGCGTTTGTGTGGGGCACTGGGTGGCTTTGAAACATTAGCGGTAAGCCACGCTGCCACGTCAGACCCTGCCCACAGGCACAGTTTGACAAAATGGCTCAGGGATTGGTTCTTAGTGGTCAGGAACCAAAAGGCGTTAGGCACTCTTTCATATCTACATATCAGTAATATCACCTCAGTCCGTGATTGCTGCTTTAAAGATTTTATTTAATCTTTATTTGTAAACTTTTAAAAACTTTACAAGCAGTTTGGGAGCATGCCAATTCGCATTGAATCTTGAATGTTGAAACTGCAGGAGCGATTCAGGTGGGAGCGTGTTGACATAGGAGCGAGTTTGAGCGGGAGCATGATGTTGGGAGCCAGAAGTCGGGGAGCGAAAAGACGGGAGCGAAGTGTCATGTACCTCTCCAGAAGAGTATTCCAGAAAGCTTGATTATATGTGAAGGTAAATGTGCACTTCAGCCACCTTGCAGTTTAGGCAGGCTCTTTATATGGCATTCACTGCACAGTACCAAAAAGCCCTTTGGAGTACAGTGCAAGCCCTGAGCGAAAAGGCGGGAGATGAACTTGGCAATGATCTAGCAGCAACTGCAGAAGATGCACTTAACAGTTCCACATGGCTTTGGATTAAAATGACACAATCTGAAGAGTACAAGCACATGCAGTAGCTCTGAGGAGGTTTCCTGGCTCAGAGCAACCATCCTTTCTGAGGAAACAAATTCAAAGGCTATGGACTTCCACTGGAGGGACCTTTCCTCTTTGGGGATAAAACAGAAACCTGTATAACAACCCCTTCCTTCAAAACAACAGAGAACACTTGGCACCACAGTTGGCATTTGGCAACAGAAGTCCACACACTCCATCATAAGGCATTTTCCTGGCTCGGTCTTGGGAGGAAGGGGGTACGCAAAAGAACATTTGTACTTTTACCAGGATTGGTGGGGGGGGGGCATGGCACTGGGGTCACCAGTATATCACACAGTCACTCACAGAAAGCTGTCCACAAGCGAGAATAGAGCCAAGTAGAAGGTTTTATTCCGACAAGCTGGACTGACGAAACACCATTTACCTACTAGGGCTGCAGCTTCAGTACGGGTGCAACAAAGTCCACAAGGTCACATTAGTGCTGTACTGCAGTTTACACGTTCGAATCCTACCCCTGCTTTAGGGAGTACCAAGGCTACTTTCCTGTCCATCCCTCTTCTGGGCTAGGGACACCAGGACAGTGTATGTCCAAAATGAATCAAGACAACTTTGGGTTTACATATCCCAGGGGTGAACAACTTCAGACTCCCCCTATTGCCAAAATATCCAAATTCACAAGAGTCTTTTCCCCAGGACAGTGCATGTCCTTCAAACTGTGTTGAACAGTTCAATTGAAATTCATCCCCAAGACAACAAGATAACTTTCTTCTGTCATGCCAGACAGAAGCAAGTCAGTTCCGACTCTGTACAGAAGGGAGGCATCTCCTTTCCCAATACAGCACTCATCACTGTGAAGGCACCATTTGAGTGTGTTAAAGAGTCCTCTGACAGTTCTGAAATAAAACTTCTCCAAACTGGCAGGAATTTCCTGAGCTCAAAGGGCAAAACCTGGCCATCCAAGCACTGGGCAGCACTTTCCCATTTAAAAAATCTCTCACAGGTGGGGGCTATCCCCAAGAAATTACTCACAATTGTTGAAACCATCTCTTAGAGGATTCTTCGTGCCACCAGGGCACGGTACAGTAGATGGCCTCTGCCACTACTCGACGCTGCTCTCCTGTGAAACACCTGAGGGCCGAGACAGGTCAGGGGAGAGGAGTCGCCTTCCTTGCACTGCCATCAGGCAGTACCTCCCAATGTAACTGCTCTGCTCTGAGGCAGAAAACCAACTGCAGCAACATTCCAAAGTGGCTCACGCTGCTGCCAGAGTTTCATCCACTTGGAACCTGTGCCAAGGTGATTGACAGGAACTGCTAAGGGGGTCCCAGCTGGTTAAACCCGGGCTGCCCAGCACTCCCAGCTAACAAACCCACTAAAATACCAGGATCCTACTAACCCTAGGGGGAACTTGGGGGTTACGCGTACATGAAAAAGGTTGTTGAACAAAAAACAACCTATATGAATTTGACCCAGAAGGAGAGAACTTCTTCCTCCTTTCGGCCATATGGAAGGAGAGGTAGGGGCAGGGTCTACTATCAAAGGCATTACTCCTACCATAACTACCCTCCTCAGAGGGGTGCCCCAAGAGGCAGAGGCAGGAGAGGTGAAAGACAGAAGCAAGAACCAGCTCCTAAGCCACAAGAAAAACAAAATCCCTGACTCTGTACAGGCTGCCATAGAACCCCTACCAGTTGGAGGCCTCCTGTCTCATTACCTGTAGGAGTGTAACCCTCACAGTGGGGAAGAAGACTTTTTTTCAAGGTACTTTCTCTCAAGAAAGAAACATGAGGATTGGTGAACCATTCTGGATTTAAGATTCCTGAAGATGTACATAAAAAGGAAAACTTCAAAATGGGAACAGTTGTACCACCCGTGCAGAAAGAGGAGTGGCTGGGATCAACCATTTCTTCTTGTCTGTGCTCTACAGTTGACATGAATGTTATATGTGTTTTCGTTTGGGAAAATTGCAATAAAATATGATTACAAAAAAATTGCAAAGTTTTTAAGTCTGCTTAATTTTTGCTAATAGCTTAATATAAGCACTGTAGTTTAGCTCCTTATTACTGCTCCCTTCTGCTATTCAGTGCAAACCTGACATTAGAGGGAGCACCACCACACAGCAGCATTTGATTCCACAGTACCTTTCTAAATTCTGAGGCACCATGTCAAAGTGGAGATGATGCATTATTTGTACTGGTTCACTATTGGACCCATTAGAAGAAGCATCATTAGTATGGCGAGTAATTTTTCCTTCAGGGTCACATGGTGAGTAAGTGGAAGTCATGAGATTCTAGCCTGGGTGTTTACAGTTACAGGTCTGCGCTCTTCTTGTTTTTATTTCACCAGTTTTCCAGATCTGTCCAGCGGCCCGCCACCACAGTGGTCATAGGGTGACCTTCTAGCCCTATCACCCACCCAGGCGTTTGCTTGGTTCCACAGCTGTGCCCCCCCCCATGTCGGGGCCATAGGATGGATCCTGACAAAAGCCTTGGTTACCAGACCCCCGGACTGTGGTGACATTCATACTAGGTTTTAATAGGAGATAGAGAGCCAAAAAGCCTATGATTTACTCCTATATGTTAATAATATCTAAAAATTGGCCCAGAAAGGATATATTTATCCAAACGTGTTTTATAGATCTGTTTAGAATTACTGGTAATTACTTCTAAAGGCAGTGCATTCCATAACTTAATAACACTTACTGAAAAAAAGAATTTCCTTGGGAGAAAATTGAATTTCTTGAGTTGTAACTGTAAAGGATATCCTCTGAAATTATAAGGTACTTCTTTGAAGTGAAAACTCAAGTTAACTATTAAGTAAGGATCATTTATAATGTCTTACATAAGGAGGAGATCACCCCTTAGACGCCTTAATGATAAAGGCATAAAGTGTAGAGAGTTTAGCCTACTCTCATAAGGTACATCTCTTAGGTCTCTCACCATTTTGGTATATTTCCTCTGTACCTTTTCTAATACTAAGATATCCTGTTTCTGATAAGGGCACCACAATTGGGACGATTAATCCAGATGTGGAATAACATAAGCCTTGAAGAGTGGCATCAATACTCTCCTATCCCTGGATACAATATTTCATTTAATAGACCAAATAATACAGTTTTCTTTCAAAATAACCTCGTTAATGTGTGTGGTAGGCCGAAAATCAGCTGATATTTGGACACCTAAATCCTTTTCTGAAGATGTACTAGTCAATAATTTATTGTCCAGTGTATATATATGCCTAGGGTTATTTACCCCAAAATGCATAACCTTACATTTAGATAAATTTAGCTTCATCCCCCAGGTAATAATCCATTTGGACACAAAGTCCAGGTCTTTTTGAATAGTAGCTATTTGCTCTGGATTTGCACATGGCCCTCCAATTTTTATATTGTCAGCATATTTAACAGTATTTGAATAGTTTTCTTTTGTTATATCTGATATAAAAAATTGAAATAAAGTAGGGCCCAATACCGATCCCTGTGGAACCCCGCTGGTAACTAATCCCTTTCATGAAAGCTGTCCATTAATCATTACTTGTTGTGATCGGTTTTCCAGCCAATTTGCTATCCATTTAATTAAGTTTGAATTTATATTCAAAAGGTGTAATTTTTTTATTAATGCTCAATGTGGAAGATAATCAAAGACTTTACTAAAGTCTATATAGACTATATCATACGGGTGTCTTTTGTCAAACTGTAAACTTAATTCTTCATAGAAGCATAGTAAATTTGTGAAACAGCTTCTACCTGTCCTAAAACCGTGTTGTTCAGTATCAATATTTTCAAATGTAACAGTTAACAGATCCTTAATAAGACTTTCCAGGATCTTTCCCCTAGGTGATGTTAAGCTTATTGGTCTATAATTTTCCCACTCGTTTCTTGATCCCTTTTTATGAATGGGTATCGCATAAGCAGTTTTCCATATATCTGGCACAAAACCATGATTTAAACAATGTTTAAACAAATATTTCAAGGGGGTGGCCAGACTATCGGCTAAAAGATATAATAAGTGTCCTGGGATATCATCTGGGGAAGTGCTAGTTTTACGTTTTAACTTTCTTAGTTTAGTAAGAATATCAGATGTTGCTGTTGCTATATAGTCACCCCAGGGATGATCAATAGTCCCATTAGTATGATGTTTTTTTGAACACACTACAGAAATTGATGTTAAACAGATTTGCCATATTGAGTGGGTTACACACTAATTTATCATTTGTTTTTATGGGACCAGTTTGACAAACAGATTTCTTTAGGGAATTTATGTATGCATAAAAGGATTTTCTGTTATCCTTACGTGCATTTAAAGCTAAATTTATCTCACACTTTCTTTTGCCCTGCGTATACTGTACTTACATTTTTTTGGATGTCCAAAAATAAACTCAGATTAACTGGAGTACTTGATTTTAAATAACTCTCATAACATTTATCCTTTTTTTTTAGTTTAATTATATCTTTGGTCATCCATTTTGGTTTTAAATTATCTGAAGACTTTTTTTTGTCTGGATGGAACATATTTGTTCCTCAAATCAATTATATTGTTATGCAAAACCTCATAATATTTTTCTATTTTCTTAGTATTAAATATGAGACCAGTCCACATTATCTAATTTGCTTTTTATATTAATATCAGCTTTATTATATAGATATATTTTAGTATTAAAGGGTGCCACTATAGATACATGTGCTGTAAGAAACCCAATAATACAGTGATCACTATTTCCAATATGAGGAAGCCCAGCAATGTTAGTTAGTGTCTGGGATTTATTATGCATGACAAGATCCAGTAAATTCGAACCACGGGTCGGAAAATTAACTCGTTGAGCCAATTCACACTGTGCACATACAGTATATTAAGAATCTCAGTTCCTGATATGGATATGGCAATCATTTTGTCCCAACCAATATCTGGTAGATTAAAATCCCCTGTCAAAATAATTTCGCCTAATGAACAGGCAGTTTCTATTTCCTCAATAATGATGTCCAAATAAGCACTAGAAGCATTTGGTGGGCGATAGCAAACCCCCAAGATAATAAACTGTAGATTGTCAACTAGTATTTTGATCCATATAGTTTTGGTGCTAGCACTTGATTTTTTTATTTGCTTGGAAATATCAACAGCTTGTAAGTCACTTTTTAAAAAGATGGCAACACTACCTCCTTTTTTTTCTTTCTGTTACACTTATGTAAAGTATATCCAGGAAGGGATAAGTCCCAATTTGATTTATCATCTCCTTATGTCTCTGTAACACAAACAATATCTATCTCATCTGTCGTAAGGGTGACTTTTAACTCGTCATGTTTATTATGTAAGCTGCGTGCATTAAAATACAGACATTTCAATTTACTTGAAATAGCCTTTGTAGCAGGCAGCCTACATGAAGGTGGATATGAACTTTTTAATATACTTGACTTGGTCTTTATAACAGATAGTCTATATGGGGGGGATACCAGTCCCTCCCCTAACTCAATTAGTTTAAATGATTGTTTATATTCGTGAGGATATGGTCACTTAATAATGAATTACCCTTATAATTCAGATGTAACCCATCTTTCAGTAAAGATCCATTCTACCAATGAAATCTTCCCAGTGTGTAATACATGTCTGCCCCTGTCTCAGGCAACGCACATGAAGCCAGTTGTTGAACATTCATGTTTTGTTATTATATTCAATGGATGCTCTTGGGACTGGTAAAATTTCAGAAAATGCGATTTCATATCCTCGTTCTACTAAAATGTTCGAAAGATCCGCCAAATCCTTTTTTATTTCCAAGGGACAGGAGTGCATAAAATCATTTGTACCAACGTGTAATACTACTAGAGGTTTTGAACCTCCATCTACCAAAATATTTGGGGCCATATACGTGATGTTAGCTATTCTTGCTCCCTGAAAACTTGAGCAAGTACGATGCTCCTTGTCTGGATTGCAAATGGCTCTGTCTTGGTGCTTTAACATGGAATCCCCAATAACATAAACCTGCCTATTTGGCACATGTAAATGATCATTAATATCAATCAACATATGTGCTATTTCAGGGTCAGTATGTGCATTAGATTGGGGTTCAGCTACCTGTGGAGGTGAAATATCTAATAAAGTAGAGCGAGTGTCCTCGAGTGCATCTGGACATAATAACATATTAGCAAAACCTCTATTTGTAGTATCAATCTGTTCATTTATTACATACATACTGTTATCCATATCAATTAAATCTGCACTCTCAGCTTGATTAAACACTTCAAACCTATTGCTAGTAGGCAATGTGAAATGTGAGGCCTTACGACTCTTTTTATAAACACGTTGACTTTGAACGTCATACCATTGCTCGTCCGGGTTATCAGTATGTGCATTTTCCCTAGAGCGTTTTTTACTATTACTAACATAAAGTGTATCACTTAACTCATTTTGTAAGTTGGAATTATTTGACTTATTTTTAGATGTATTTTTTAGCTCTGGGACATCCACAACATTTTGTACTGGGGTTTTATGTAAAGCATTGAATCTTGCCTTCATTAAATTTTGGCTGGATTCAAGGTCTGACAGCCTAAATAGGGCCACTTCTTGCTTTAAAGTGGTGTTTTCTACACACTTTGGACATATATATTCTACAGTTTCATCTGTAGTTTTGGATATATCTATCATGCAACACTGAGCACACTGCAACCCCTCAGCAAAAAGTGGCTTAGTATTTAATTGGGACATTTAAAGAATATACACACAACGTCAGAAGACAGATTTCCAAATGTTTGTGAAGAAACAACACAGCAGTGTATCTACATACAAGCCTAGGTGTATTGTACCTGAGACTTCACCTTTTCTGATGCCACAAGCTCCCGCTCCTCCCGCAGAACACGCCGAACACGTGTGTCTCTGCGCGCGGTACCACGCACGCCCTACTCACTGAGCTCCTTTAATATATACAGGAGCTGCCCCGGAAGTGCTGAAAAGGGTCAGACAGCACCTCAAACTCCCACCTCTAATTTAAAAAGCTAGATAGCAATAAAAACTTGCGTTTTCTGCACCTTGCAAAGGCTGCTGTTAGGTGCAGTCAAAGCGGGTGAGCCCTGAACAATAATTGTGTACGATTTCAATAGGCTATAGTTCGTCGGTCTTAACCTCGAACTACATCTCTCTTCCAAGTTCCAATAAATGGGAACGAGGGCTCCACTCACAGAAGAACGTCAGTTACATAAACACACAAACAAATAAACGTTTAAAATAGGTGTATTCAGAGTATATTTAGAGAAACCGGGCACTTATGGCCTCAGTATGTGGCAGATCTGTTCACGGATAGCCTTAGACTGACCTGCTCACCGAGCTCCTTCAATATATACAGGAGCTACCCCGGAAGTGCTGAAAAGGGTCAGACAGCTCCTCAAACTCTCACCTCTAATTTAAAAAGCTAGATAGCAATAAAAACTTGCATTTTCTGCACCTCGCAAAAGCTGCTATTAGGTGCTGTCACAAGCTGGTGAGCCCTGAACAATAATTATATACGATTTCAATAGGCTGTAGTTCGTCAGCCTTAACCTCGAACTACAGTCTCTCTTCCAAGTTCCAATAAATAGGAACGAGGGCTTCACTCACAGAACGTCAGATACATAAACACACAAAAAAATAAACATTTAAAATGGGGACCAAGAGTGCCCTACGGCTTCATGCTGCTACTTTGCTGTCAGACGTGTTTTCCTCTCTATTGCCACTCCCTCCCACAGGACTATGTCTACCAGGGCTTACAGTGTACATTTTTTTTTCTCAATAAAATTTTTATTGTAAATATACATCTATTTACAAGATAATAAAATTCAATGTATCTTATACACTTTCAACAAATCTCAGCTTATTTTAATACAATAAATAGTATTTATTTTACCATCACTTATACAACTATTTTGTTTATTTGTAATATAGTATAATATTAATTCATAACATTTAAAATATATTATCAAGTATTTCTGTAGAGAACCAACAAAAAAAAGAATGAATCCATCTACAGTAAATCCAGTGTCCCTTGTTAACCAAACCTTTAGCACAACTATACATAGTAAATCTGTCTATATGTTTATTTATCTACATAAAGAGGAAAAAAATGACTAGAGAAAGAAAGAAGAAAAAGCAAAAGAGTATAGAGTAGAATAGTGTGAATATGTCCTACAGTGCTATACTTGCAGTTCTACCTCAAGTCAGATAACCTTTCAGCATGGACAGTAACAGCTCCTTCCATTGTAACATACAGAGGTCTCACACATGATGAGCTGTCTCCATTAGTGGAAAGAAGTGCATGTATCATCCCCCATCTATCGTTAAACTTATGCTTGAGATTCTTCATACATAATGCTAACTTTTCCAATCTAAGATTTTCAATTATTTGGGCTGTACATCCTTGTAGGACAGGAATCTTCTCCTCCAACCAGTATTTTAATAACCTGTTTCTGACTGAAATTCCAGTCAGCATTGTGGAATATTTTTGTTCTTTTGACTAGCTATTATTCTCATTAAAATGCCCCAAAATGCATGTTTCAGTATTTATATTTTCGAAAATAGCTGGCATATCCTAAAAAAATTCTTTAATCTAAGTCCACAAAGCCTAAACTAACGTACAGTTCCAAAACATATGGCTCAAAGAGCCAATATCAGAGTTACATTTGTTACATGTAGGGGTAGCCTTAATGCCCATCTTGTGCGTGAGATATGGTGTGTAAAATAAATTATGCATTGTCTTAAAGTGTAGTAATTTTAAGTTCACCGCATTAAATGCTGTAGCAGCGAAGGCCCACATCCGCCCCCAATCCCACTCATCTGTATTCACCCCAAGTTCCTGTGTCCACCATCTTGAAGGTTCTGGCACCATTCCTCTGGTACAATCTAAGAGGAGATTATATAGGCATGAAATGGATGGAGAAAGATGTAAGCAACCCAAAAAGCTCGAAGTATTTTCATCCGAAAGAGAGTTAATTTGCATATTAAAGCTGATTATTTGTTTTAAATCATTATAATAGACCTCCTTGGTTTCCAGAATGCCAAATTTCCTAACAAGTACCTCAAACTCTATAAATCTATCTAATTTGACTATATCCTGCACCTTGCAGATCCCTTACCTGAACCAGTCATTTTTTATTAGTGGGGAGTTCTCTTTAGTAAAATGTGTGTTCTTCCAGATTGGCTGTAGTTTAGAGTTAGACAAATTCAAAGGGATAAAGGACTTGATTTATCTAATCACTCTAAAGGAATCACACATAACTTTGGACTTCTGTATTTTGGGTTTCTTTGTATATATAAACACCTGTATATATCCAGCCCTTGTAATTCTGCAATTTCCCCCTCAATTTGTACCCATTCTGTGATGTATGAATTCCCATTTTTGCATGCTAACCATTTTGAGATTTATGAGATCCTGACCGCAAGATAATATAGAAATAGGTCTGGGGCCTTTAAACCCCCTCCAGTCTTGCTTCTAGTTAGTTTGTAATAAGTCAGTCTGACTTTTTTATATTCCCATATAAATTCAGAATGGTTAGAGTTAAGCCCCTCAATCCACTGTTTTGTTATGTGACAAGGAAGCGTTGAAAATATATATAGAACTCTCTGCAAAACATTCATTTTGACAGCATCCAGTCTTCCCCACATCCCCAAAGGTAGTTTATTCCATTTGGCTAAAGAGTCCAAAACATTTGTCTTGAGAAGTGACAAGCTCTGAGCCACCATTTTATTCACAGTTTTGTATAACTTTATTCCTAAATAGTCAATATAATCTGAGGCCCATGTAAGTATATTATTAATGATGTCTTCCTTGACACAAAACCTATTAAGTGGTAGAAATGATGTTTTCCTAAGATTCAGTTTATGTCCTGAGAATTCACCAAGCTTTTTTAATGTTTCCAAAATTCTGGGAATTGAGCTCTCCAGATCGACCACTGTTATGAGTAAGTCATCTGCATAAACAGATGTGCGCAGTTCCTGATTTCTAATGCCAAGTCCCTTAATTCTGTCATCAGCATTAAGTTTCCTAATTAACGGATCTGTCATCAGGTTGAAAAGTAGTGGAGACAGTGGGCATCCCTGTCGTGAACCCTTCATAACCCTGAAAATATGGGGAGATCATACCATTAGTAATTATTGCTGGTGTGGGGTTATTATATAATATCGTAATTAAATTAATAGATGTACTTGGGAATTGGCACGATTCTAAAATATTAAATATATGTGTCCACTCAATGCGATCAAATGCTTTTTCTGCATTTAAAGATAAAAGACCACAAGATTGATCATACCTATTTGCATGTTCAATTATATGAATAATTGTTCTTGTATTATCAGAAGACACCCTCCCTGTTTGCAGTTGATTTGCATCACCAGGTAAGGAAAAAGGTCCAGCTTCCCATACGACACACAGGGGGAAATGCCAGACCTCGACCAACAACTAACACACTGAAATCTGGCCAATGGAAAATCATGTACACAAATGCTCGCAGTCTCGGAAACAAGATCCCAGACCTGCAGGCAATAATGATAGAGGCTAAATTGGACATAGTAGCAATTAGCGAGACATGGTTTACCAGTAACCACTCATGGGATTGATCAGTACCTGGCTATGTACTTTTCAGAAGAGATTGAGGTGCAGGGGGGGGGGGTGGAGTGACCCTGTATGTCAATGAAAATATCAAAGCTACAGAAATTCAGAATACACATAAGGAGCCAGAAGAACTGTGGGTCACCCTGGAAACAGGAAATGGGACAGCCATAAGAACTGGGGATGTCTACAGGCCCCCAGACCAGGGGGAGTACATAGACACATTACTGTTAGAAGATATACAAAACATGACAGCTAAAGGGGAGGTTCTGATAATGGGAGACTTCAACATGCCAGATACAGATTGGTCAATACCAGCAGGAAAATCTGCCAGTACTAGACACATGGTGGATTTCTTGCAGGGGGAGGGCCTCAAACAACTGGTACAACAACCCACAAGAGACAGGGCTATCCTAGATCTAGTACTGACTAACAGGGAGAGGATCATAGATCTCTAGGTAGAAGGTCACCTGGGGGCCAGTGACCATCACATGGTATGGTTCAATTTGGCCACTACAACTAAATCATCCCATTCCAAGGCAAAAATGGACTTCAGAGGAGCTGACTTTGATAAGATGGCCAACAGAGTTAAGCTAGCCCAGGCAAAGAGAAATACAGGTGAGGGGGTACAGGCAGAGTGGGTAAGCATTAAGGATGCAATACTTGAAGCAACATCCGATTGTGTTAGACAGAAAAGGAAGTGCAAAAGAAAAAGGAAACCACTTTGGTTCTCAAAAACAGTAGCAGAAAAGGTCAGAACCAAAACGCCGACCTTCAGGAAATATAAGGTAATGCAGTGGGATGAAGATAAGAAGGCATACCAAACTTCCCTAAGGGAAGCAGGGAAGGCAGTAAGGCAGGCAAAGGCACAAACTGAGGAAACACTAGTACAAACAGTAAAAGAAGGTGACAAGACTTTGTATAGATACATTAGTGAAAGGAGAAAGTCCAGCGGGGGTATTGCTAAGATCAAAGGAGATAAGGGTGTGTGTGAGGAGGAGGAGGAGGACCATGTAAAAGCATCTATCCTAAATAGATACTTCTGCATGGTATGTACTGAAGAGAAGGTAGGGCAGGGCCCACAGCTCAGCACCAGGGACACGGGGGAAGGAGGTGAGCACTAGTTCCTTCACAAAAGAAAGCTTCCTATAAGAGCTTGATAAGCTCAGGGTGGACAAGGCAATAGAACCTGATGGCATATATCCCAGGGTACTAAAGGAGCTAAGGGTGGAACCAGCAGAGCCATTATCAGAACTGTTTAGTGAGTCTTTGAGCACAGGAGAGGTCCCAGAAGACTGGAGAAGGGCTCATGTGATCCCACTGCACAAGAATGGTAGCAGGGAGGAGGCAGGGAACTACAGACTAGTCAGTCTTACATCAGTAGTGAGCAAGATTACGGAGGCACTCCTTAAGGAAAGGATAGTGCAACACCTGGAATCCATAGGAGCACAGGATCCAAGACAGCGTGGGTTTGCAAAAGTAAGGTCCTGTCAAACTAATCTCATAGATTTCTTTGACTGGGTAACCAGAGTGGTGGACCACGGGGAGCAGTTGATGTCAGCCTACCTGGATTTCAGCAAAGCTTTCAATACTGTTCCACATAGAAGATTGATTAATAAGCTGGGTAGGCTCGGGGTGGGTCAGAAGTTGGTTAACTGGGTGGCAAACTGGTTGACGGGCAGAAAACAGAGAGTAGTGGTAAACGGTATACAGTCAGAAGAGATGCAAGTCACAGGTGGGGTACCTCAGGGATCAGTCCTGGGCCAGTCCTCTTCAATATCTTCATCAGTAATGTTGCAGATGGACTGGAGGGTAAGGTTTATCTGTTTGCAGATGACACCAAGATCTGCAACAGAGTAGATGATCCAGATGGGGTGCGCAGAATGAGAAGAGATCTGGATAAACTAGCAAAATGGTCGGTAGAGTGGCAACTGGGGTTTAATGCAAAGAAGTACAAGATCATGCACATAGGGAAGAGAAACCCTGAAGCCACCTATAGGCTGAGAGGGGAGTTGCTGGCAGTCACAAGGGAAGAAAGAGACTTGGGCATCATCATCACCGAAGACCTGAAATCATCCAAGCAGACCACTAAAGCAGTAGGTAAGGCTAGGGGATGTTGGGGTGTATTAGTAGGGGGTATCACAAGTCGTGATGAGGGAGGTAATAATCCTCTTTAAAGACACTGGTTAGCCCCATCTGGAGTACTGCATGCAGTACTGGAGGCCACACCTTCACAAGGACATTAACCTGATTGAGGCAGTCCAGAGAAGGGCAACCAAAATGTGCGGGACTGCATTAGAAAACATGAGGACAGATTAACGGAGCTCAATATGTATACCGTAGAGCAAAGAAGGGAGAGAGGTGATATGATTGAAACATTCAAACACCTTAAGGGCATTAACAAGGTGAAAGAGTCTAACATTTTTCAGTATAAGAAAAATAGCAGGACAAGAGGACACAGCAGGAGATTAGAGGGAGGCCGATTAAGGGGTAATGTGAGGAAGTTCTTTTTCACAGAGAGGATGGTGGATGCATGGAACGGCCTACCTCAGGAAGTGGTGGATATGAATACAGTGCAGGGCTTCAAACAGGCATGGGATAGGCATAAGGGAGCAATACAGATGAGTATAAATAGATAGGCCATTGACAGAGCAAAGGCCGATGGCACATTTATAAGGTAGAAAAAGAAATGGGCAGACTGGATGGGCCTTGCGGTCCTTATCTGCCGTCAACTTGTATGTCTCTATGCTTTCATAAAGCATGTTTGTCATTTGGTTATCAAGTAACCAACCACCGGTTCTACTACATTGGAGAGAACTTTTGCTAGTATCTTTACATCTGTATTTATTAAGGAGATTGATAACTATTGCAGTCCTGTGGATCTTTCCCCTGGTTTGGGTAGCAAAGTTATAAGTCCTCTAGTCTGATCCCATGATAAGCTGCCTTTTTCTGCTGTTTCATTAAATACTTCTGTCAGAATTGGTGATAGTTCTTTAGCAAAAGCACAGTAGAAATTAGCAGAATATCCATCTGGGCCCGGCGCCTTGTTTGCCCTCATTGCTTGAATAGCAGTGATGACTTTGCATTCCATTATCTTGGAGCCCAAGTGGTGTTTATCCTCCAGGGCTACTGTTGGTATATCTAGGTTTTCACAGAAACTAGCCAAACCATCTATTACACTCTGAGCATCAGCTTTATAAACTTCTTGGTAAAATTTATGGAATATATCATAAATTTTTCTCTGATCTGTAATGACCAGACTTTGCCCCTGCATGTTTATTGATGTAATGCTGGTTGAGGAATAATTTTGTTTTAATCTTATTGCTAACAGTTTAGAGGCTCTAGGGCCAGAGTCAATATAATTAATCTTGGCTTTCCGTATACCAAATTTTGCCTCTGCCTAGATATTCTCATTGTATTCAATTCTGAGTTTAGACCAAGACCTCCATGTCACATCTGAGTCAGAGATTGCTAATGTCATTTCTATGTCATTAATTTTCCTTAATAGTTCTGCTTGTAAACTAGTTCTCATTTTCTTTTGTCTAGTCCCAATGCCAATGAGAACGCTCCTCAACTAACATTTCAATGAGTCCCATAAATTACCCCATGACATATCTTGAGGATCATTAAATGAGAGATATTCCTCTATATGCCCTTTAATGTCTGTCACTATTTGCGTTTCTGTTAGATAAAAGTTATTTACCGCTGGCCCGGTGGAACTGAGGGTTGAGGTGCTGGACGCCACACCTCGCGTCACGCCGGCAACCCGGGTTCGGGAACGAGCCCGGGCCATCGGGGTTCGGCAGGGGAGGGAGAGGATTGAGTGTCCGAGGGACAGCTCTCCTCTCCCGGGAGGGAGGGGGGCTCTCGCCCGGTGCTTGGCTGGCCTCTGGCGGAGGCCAGAGGCACAGCAAGTGCAATAGCACGTAAAAGAGGGCTGGAAGTGGCGGTCGTCTGCGGAACGCCTTGACGTCAGGGCACTGGCCACTTCCTCATAAAGAAGGAAAAACGCACCGCCGGAGCACGGGTAAATGGAGTACCAGTATCGACCCTAATAGCAACTGCCTGCCTGACCACCGGGGGACCCGATGAGATATTGAAGACATCGGGATGTTGGGGTCCTGTCCCGTACCCGCCTGGGGGGTATAGCCACGGCTCTATGGGGGAACCCCTGGGATTTCAGGTAAGGCAAGTCGTAGGGTGGTATCTAGGTGTCTCCCAAAGAAGCATAGCTCCAGGGTGAGAGAAGGTGGATAAAATCAGTGTCAGTGGCTCAGTAGGTAGCACACTCACCTCTGAGGCCGGGAGAGCAGAGGGCTGTGGGTTCAGTTCCCACATCTGGCACTTGGGTTAATATCCCAATACTGACACTGTAGTGCAGCATGAGAGGGGTGCTGCACTTCTGAGGTGCCATCTTTCAGATGGGACGTTAAACCGAGGTCCCATCTGCCTGGATTGGTGGTAGTTCAGGTGGATGTTAAAGATCCCATGGCACTTATCGAAAAGAGTAGGGGAATTTCCCCGGTGTCCTGGCCAAATTTCCCTCATTCACTAAAAATACCACCAACAGCTTAATCTGGTTCAAATTCAGTTGCCATTCATCTGTATCCCCCTCCTCCCCTCCCGGTCGCCCCTGAAAAAGGGACTTCTAGGCCCAGTGGGCTTACCGGGTCAACAAAATTCAACAATCAACAAACAAACAAATAGAAAGTAAAAAAAACAGTTATTTTCTCTCCACCTCTTATCCTTTTTATCATGAACAGATTTTGAGAAGTTGATCAGAATCGGTGAGTGTTCAGAAACAACGTTTGACTTAATCTCCACAAAGTTAATTCTATTAAGTATTCCCCAAGGTACAAAGATATAATCTAGTCTTGAACCTGATTTGTGACAGGGGGACCAATAAGTGTATTCACGACCTTGTGGGTGAATTACCCTCCAGGCATCAATAAGGTTAGCGTTTTCTATTAGGTCTCTCAAATCCCTATCTGCTTTAGAGCGGTGAGGCCTAAATCTAGATCTATCTAGGACAGGGTCTAAAATCGCATTAGTATCTCTTGCTATTACTATAGTTGTGCCTCTGAAATTGACAAGCAGGGTAAAAATTCTATCAAAAATGTTATGATCTAGTAATGTGGGGCCATAAACTGATACAAAAGTATACGATTCTTCCTCAGTTCTCGCTGTAACCAACAAAAAATGACCACCAGGATCTGCCACTTGCTGATTCAATTTGAATTCAACACTTCTAGCAAACAATATAATAACTCCAGCTTTTTTGAGCTATTACCTGCCCCAAAGACTTGTCCCACCCATTCCCTCCGCATCAAATTATAGTGTTCGTTGGTTAAATGAGTTTCCTGTAAGAAGGCAATAGAGGCATCCAGCTTTTTAAGGTGTCTAAGCACTGAATACCTTTTGATTTTATGATTCAGACCTCTAACATTCCAGGTAACCATTGTTAAATTATTTAATGTACCCACTGAAGATTCCAATCATACCAAATCAATCAGTCAATCAAAATATTTATCCAGGCGGGCAACATTGAGCAAGGCTCATTTGCAAGGTGGACCTGGTCATGAATACATCAAGGTACAGTACAGAAGCAGGTATACAAAAAGCAATTATGTACAAGGAAGAAAAAGTATATACAGTGTATACAATACAGTACAAGGCTGAAATAAATTTAAAAAAAAAAAAAGCATTATTTTACAATTAAAGAAGTCAGCAGATGTACAATCAACCATAGGCATACAGGGGTTATAAGCAGAGATCTTTTGAGTGAGGCAGCCGGCAACTACACATATAGGGGAAAGAGGCCGTGTATGGGGTGGCAGGTTAGAGAGGTAAAGGCGAGGAGGGATATATTACCCGACAACTGGGGAAAAATTGGGCTAAAACCACAGAAAGTGACGATGGCTGTCGTGTACTTGTTTTTATGATAATGACGGAGGAGGGGTAGATAATTGGGACACTACTATGGAGGGTGGGATTTAGCCAGGCTGGAGGCGGGCAGGAAGGGTGGGTGCAGCAGGAAGAGTTGATAGGGAAAGAGTGAGAGCCAGGGGTAGAAACATGGCGAGCGTCAGGATGGAAAGGGGGAGTTGCGGAATTAGTGGGCTAGCGATGAGGAAAACATTTGCAAGGTGCTTTCATGTAGCGATTGTAGAGCGTCTTGAAGATATTCAGGCTAACAGGGCAGCTCAGTTTCAAGTTCCTTTGTAAACCGTTCCACAATGTGGGTAAAGAGAAGCTTAGAGCAGCTTTGCCGAAATGAGTTTTGACCCTTGGAACTTGGAAGGCAATTAAGGAATAGCCCCTTAGAGCATAGGTGCCTAACACACTCTGGGGAATACAATCTGAGACATATGAGGAGAGCTTGTTGGTCACCGCTTTGAAGGCCCATAGGGCAGCGTTTCTGTTCCTTCTATAGTGAAGGGAAGTACAGCCTAACGATGAGTAGAGGGAGCAGTGGTGTGTGGAAAGTGGAAGGCCAGTAATGAACCTGATAGCTCTGTGGTAGAGGGTGTCCAGCTTAGCCAGTGCAGAGGCAGTGCAGTGACTGTAGAGCAGGTCCGCGTAATCTATTAAAGATAGGAAGGTAGCTTGAACCAGTTGAATCTTGGCCTCCTTTGTGAGCAGGTGGTTAATTCTGTAGAATAGTCCTAATCTTTGCCTTAGTTTCTTCTGTAGTTCTTCGAGATGGTTGGTGAAGGAAAGTTTATGATCAAGCCAGACTCCTAGATATTTGAATTTAGCTACATACTCTAGTGTTTCTCCAAGAACAGTGGTAATTTGTGGGATAACTACCCCCCCCCCCCAGCAAGAATTGCCGCATGCAAGGAGGGGGAGAAGAGCATGGCTTTTGTCTTTTTCGCATTGAGCAAAAGCTTTTTGTTTATGAGCTGGTATTGTAGAAGGTTAAATTCAGCTTGGAGGTCTTCACAGGCTGCTTCCGGCATGGGACGACTCAAGTACAGTACAGTGTCATCCGCGAATAAGTGGATGTTGGCTTTTTTGATGAGGTCATTGATGTTGTTAAAGTAGACTGCAAAGAGGAGGGGACCAAGGATAGAGCCCTGGGGCACGGCCCTCAGCATAGGTTTTAATGGAGAAAGATCACCTTCAGCTTTAACCTGCTGTTTCCGTTCTCGGAGGTAGTCTGCAAAACAGCACATAGATTTATGGTCCAGGCCTAAGGTGCTTAGGGAGGAAAGAAGCAGGCTGTGATCGACGGTGTCGAATGCGTTACTAAGATCCAAGAAAACGTCACAGACATGCTTCTTATTGTCAAGGTCTAGGAGCCAGTCATTGGTCATCTTAGCTAGGGCTGTTATGGTGCTGTGCTTTGCTCTGAATCCAGACTGAACCGGGTTTAATAGGCTTCTGGATTCTAAGTATACCCCTAGCTGGCCGCACACTATTTTTTCTAGTAATTCAGACAGGATGGGGAGGAGGGAGATCGGTCTGTAATTATTTAGATCACAGGGGTCACCTGCTTTTAATAGAAGGATGACATGGGCTATTTTCCATTGGGGGGGAGGCTACTCTGAGAGTGACATGTTAAATAGGTGGGTGATTGGCACTGCAAGCACATGGTAGGCACATTTCAGATAGCATGGCTCTATGAAGTCGGAGCCTTCTCCCTTCCTGGTGTCCAGCTGCAGCAGTAGGTCTTCCACCTCTTTTAGAGAGACAGGCAGGAGGGAGAAGGCCTCCTCGGTAGAGGGGGGCTCATGGGTTGGAGGGCCCTGAGCTGTGCGGAGGTCATTGGCAGGAGAAGTATCAAATGCTAGCCCTGCCATTGCAAAATGGTTATTGAGGGCTTCCAATATCTCCAATCAGTTAGAGATGACGCTGTCACCGGGCTTAATTTTTGCTGGAATGGAATTACCAGGTGCATGTCCAGACATGTCTTTTAATGTTTTCCAGAGCTTTGAAGAATTTCTTGAGGCAGAGGCTAGCTCTGAACGATAGTAGGTGGCCTTGGCTGCTCTGACCAACTTGGTGCACTTGTTACTTGCTCTCTTAAAAAGACACCAATCCGAGTCGTTCTTGCTTCTTCGGGCTTTTTTCCATAAAGTATCCCTTTCTAACCGGGAACCTTTGAGCTCAGGCGAGAACCAATGGCAGGTGCTGCTCCTGACCCGCACCTTAACCAAGGGTGCATGCTTATTTAAAGCCTCACTTAAAATATCATAAAAAATATTATATTCCCTGTTAACCATTTTGGCTAGGAAGAATTCCTGCCATCGTTAATTGAATGTTTCAAGTCGTGGGCATTGTAAAACAAATCGGAAGTTCGTTTGCACCTCTTGATAGATAACTTTGCCACAAACTGTGGATTGTGCGGGATCTAATGGTGGTGATTATACAATGATCGCTATTGTCTGAGAAAATGTTCCGACATGAGAGAACAGGTGTGGCTTGCTAACCAAAATTACATCTAAGAGGAGCTATTGTTAAGGTTCTTTTTATTTCAGCGAGTAGGCTCGCCAATGAGTTGCACCAGCCCTAGAGTGTCACAAAAGGATTTCAAGGGAGCTGATGCACTTGATAGCCAATCGGAGTTCAGTTCGCCAAGATTAATGATTTCCAAGGAACTGAGCCCCAGTACGGAACTGAGGTGAGACAGGAGATGAGGCCTGGCAGAAGGGGGCCTGTTGCAGCCTATTACACAGAGTGCACTGGAAGGAGAAAGTTCGATCTTTAGGGTCAAGCACTCAAATTCTTTGGGGGAGGATGATGCGTCTATGCATGTGGCTGAGTATTTGTCCCTTACGTAAATTGCCACCCCACCTCCTCTTGATTGCCTTTCCGCTTGGAAGAGTAAATCATTTGGGATATTGATTTCATTGTCTGGGGTGGCTGGCCTAAGCCAGGTCTCAGTGATCACTAGGTCATCAGGTAGGGTGTGGCTCACCCAAGCCTGGATAAGGGTGAACTTTTTCAGCAAACTACAGGCATTAAGATGCATAAAAGACATTCCTTTGATACCTGCCAGGTCTGATGGAGAAGCAAGGGTGTCTAATGGTCCTGGGTTGAGTTCTACATTGCCTGAGCACAATAGTAAAAGAAGCAGGATTCTTTTTAAGGCAGCGAACTGTAATTTGTAAACACTAATTTTGGGGCGATAGGGGAGGCGGTGTTGATGGGTAGGCCTGTACCCACTCCTGGTGTTTTACTGGCCTAGTGTTGCAGCCACTAGTGTCCTGGCAGGAATTTGCTATGAGTAGGAAGTCTCGGGTCTGGATGGGGGAGTAATCTGCAGAGGCATCTCGGGAGATGTCCCACTCCCCGGCAGAGACAGCTGAGAAGCCCAATAGTCCAGAATGGCTACCTGAAAGGAGCTGTTGGATGCAGGACAGGGAGAAGCGCAAGGGTCATTCCACTTTAGGGAGGGATGAGGGTTCTGAAGAATTGAGCTGAGTGCTAGTAAAGCTAGTGACATACTGAGGAACCAGCTGTGACTTCCCATGGTAGATCTAAACGCCACAACCGCCGGCAGTAAAAGTCACTAGAAGCCTAGAGCAATCAGCGATCAGGTGTCATAAGCTCAAAATCCTGTTGTTGGCTGAGAGGTGGTTTTGGCACTGAACGTACCTGTGGAGCAGCTCTTTGCAGCTGCAATCCGGTGTGGCAAAATTGGTCTGTAGCATTCGTTTCTGGCCCTGCTCAACCAGTACAGAATGGGAGTGGGAGCAGGTGTTCAAGTCTTGCAGCCTTAGTGGATGAGCATGGTTCGGCCTGAGAAACAGGTAGAAAAACCCTGGGGATGGTCCTCAGAAAGAGAGGTATCCCAGGTCCACTAGAACAGATAAAACCATATTTTACACACTGACCAAGAGTCAAAATACAAGCAGAACACTGCATCAACACTAGATATCTACGTAGCAAGAAAGTCGAAGAGTACATAGATATAGAGAGAAAAGTAAAGTAACATATAGAAAATACACCCTGAGAAGTTAGCTGTCTTGAAACACTAAACAAAAGCACCCAGTAACCCCAACCCTCTGGTCATCTTTGAATGTCCCCAGATAACAAGACAGGGCCCCCTCCCCCCATTATCATGTCGGAAGAAGAAAGAAAGGAATAGCGGGATAACTGCAATAGTATATCTTATTTCTTATGAGTCAAAGGAGAGGGTCGGAAAGACAGGGACCACCTAGCATTTTAACCTATTCATTTTCTGTATTCTTTGCTTAAAAATAATTCATCTGTACATACCATTTCCTTACCCTTAAGAAAGCCATCAAAGCGGACACTGTGTCAGATACAGTAAATCCCTTAAAGCAAGTGCCCATGCTCACCCCCTAATTCTTACAGTCTTTTGGACACTGGAACCCCTAAATATCTTACAGTGTCATCTAAGTTTCTTTTTGAAAGCAATGCACTTAATTAAGAAAAAAAAAAAGGAGGAGAGAGACCCCCTCACCACCCTTACAGTAACTGCAGCAGCTCATATAACAGTCTTCAGGATAAAAAAAATTTATATATATATATTTGAATGCTCCATTTAACTCTAGTAGGTAATACTATTGTGATTAAAGTTACTAAAGAAAGACTTAAGAATAACACCTGAGCTTGCATACATGTACTGTTTCTTTGTCATCACTATAAATAAGTGCATGTTCCCTTAGTTATCCCCTAGCAGTCGCTCCTCTAGAATTAACATATACAATTTTAGTCCCAGAATTAAACATATATCCCATTTAGATGTTACATAGCAATGTGGTAAGACCAACCAGTCATTTGAACACATACTGCAATGGTAAGAATATTAAAAACAAAAAAAAATTGAAATTTCAACGATGTCTGCTCGCGCTCCATGATCAGATCTCATAACTGGGATACCGATTTTCCTCTGTTGGAACTACGTAGTTCACGCTTGACGTGAGGTCACATTGAGGAGTTGGTGATCCTGCCATAGTGTATGATGGGATTGAAAATGGCAGAGACATCAGAGAAGGAACAGCAACGCATGTAACAACTGCTAGATATATGTTTATTCTCACTGACTGCAGCAAATGAATACGTTTCCACTCTTTATTCCAAGTGTTTGCCTTATATAATTGTTTTGAACATTATGCAGATATGTCATTTGCCAACTTTGCTGCTTACGGTGCACATACGCAAGTGTGCCTGTACTGAGCCTGACATCCTCCCATCCAGCGTTGCTGCGCTGTCATGCAATACCACCTGTGGTACCCTGTGTGCCTGTAGCAGTCTGGTATTGGTGAACCACCCTCTCCAGCTCTTGGGCACTCCATTCTTCTGTCCTTGCTGGCCCTCTGATACCTTGGGCTCATTTTCTAACCTGAGATCTTACTTCGAGAGGAAGCTCTTGCAGCAGGTAACACATGTAGGACTGATGCCACCTGGCGGCAGATCTCGGCAATTCTTTTCTCCAGCAGTATCGACGTTGGACCGCCCACCCAGCATCGACTCCACCCCCGGCGCACCCAGTATAAAGGCAGGAGGTAGTCCCCACGTGCTCCAGTTCTTTCCCGCCGCGGCATGCGTTAGTTAGCTCTCGGCTCTCTGGCTAGTTCCATCCGCTTTAGAACTAACATTTCTCTGTTTTGCTTAGCAATTTGTCGACGTATGTCAACTCCACCACCCGGGCACCATAATAAGAGCTCTTGTGGGAAGCAGATCCCTTCCAAAGACAGTCACTCAGCCTGCCTTTTTTGCCTGATCCCAGACAACGGCACCGGTGCCTGTACCCACTTCCAGGCCTTCAACAGCCGGACCAGGATTCGGAAACAAAAACCTCTCCAGGCTTTTCTAGCCCAAGAACGCTTGGCCCAGATGCAGCAAGAGTCGTCTTCGGGGAGGGAATCACGTTCCCCTTCTCCATCCAAGAAAAAACACAGAAAGGAGAAGCGCCACCACCGGGACAGGGATCGATCGCCCTTCAGACCCAGGTCTTCCAGCTCCCATTCCGCTGGTTGCTCTGGCTCCTTCAGTCATGAGGCCCGGCTTACCTCCCTCAAGCCTCCCGCCTCAGCTTCTCTTTCTAAGAGTGCTACTCTCCAACCTATAAAGATCAGGCCCTCGGGCTCCAGTTCCGCAGCAGCTAAAAGGCCCTCAGACTCCAGTTCCACAGTGGCTAAAAGGCCCTTGGATGCCGGTTCCGCAGTGGCAAAAGGTAAGTCCGCCTCCCGATCAGCTTCGGCTCATCCCAGGGAGTCTAAACAGGCCGCGGGGCATTCTTCTCCCAGGGCTTCGTCCCTGCTACCAAAGCACAAGTCTGACCGGCGTCAGCCTCCAGATGCTGACCGACGCCCCTCTGACAAGCCCCATAAAGCGGCTGAAAGGCCGGCCAAGGCCTCTTCTTATTCTGACCGTCGCCATTCTTCTTCTACCAAGGGACACCCATCGGATCCGGCATCTGGCCCGACGCCGGATAAATGTACCATGGTTCCTCCTCCGACGCCAGCTAAGCCGTCCACTGAACCTCTGCTGTTGTTGGTCTCTCCAACGCTGCCTGTCAGCAGCCCCAACATCTCTCGTCGGGACTGTACGCCGGTCCACCCAACGTCTGACCCTGACGACGGTATCATGGAGATACCACCGTTGTCACCCATTAGACCGACGCCGGACCTACCTGATGCCGGAGAAGGCTGACTGATGCCGCCTCTGAGGCCTGAGCCACCAAAACTGGGCATGTCACAAGTCAAGGAGCTGTTCAGCCATTGGTGGGACACAGTGAAGCAGGATTTAGTATCCCCTCCTGCTCCCACTCCTAAGCCTCCTCCCATCATCCCTAACCCAGATGTTGGGGAAACCCCTGTTCCATCTGGGAATGATGATAACAAAACTCCCACCAGCCCCAGGAAGCATAAAGCTAAACATAGGAGGACTAAATCTCCGTCCTCCTCCTGCTCTCCTTCGCCCAGAAGACCTAGACACAAGAAGAGGAGGCGCTGTTCCTCCTCCTCATCCTCAGAGGACTATGGGGGATCAGAACTTTTCTTTGCTTCATGGAGATGCAGAGGATCAACCTAAATCTCCTCCCGATTACCCCAGCTTCATGGAGGTCATGAGGCACATACAGGAGAATATGGGATGGGATACAGAGGCCCTGGACCCCGAATGCTTGTGCCTGGCAAAGTACTTGCACTAAAGGGACCCCAAGCCGGTGGTTATCCCCCCATTAGTGGACACCTTCCAAGATGTCACCCTTGCCACTTGGAAGCATCCACACACATCCTCTGCAGTGCCCCAAAAGGCAAGTCGTTTGTACCAGGCCCCCAAGGACCATTCCTACTTAGCCGAACATCCCACAGCTGATTCCATGGACATATCGGCTGCACATGATCGTTTGCAGAGGCCAAAGCACCCAAGTACCCAGCCGCCAGACAGGGAGTCTAAGCAGCTGGATTCCTTAGGTCGTAGGGTGTACACATCTGCCACCTGCAGTACTCGTAGCCTCAATTTTTTATCACACATGGTTCAGTTCCAGAACGCCCTTTGGGACCAAGGGCTGTGCATCCTGCAAGGCATGCCTGACTGCCCTCAAAAGGCAGAACTTGCAAAGCTTTTGCATATGGGCTCGGATGTGGGTACTCAGTCCTCCGAGCAGCGTACGACTCTGTGAACACCTTAGCGAAGGTGGCTGCATCTGGAATTTGTCTTCGACGCCACTCCTGGCTCCGGGTCTCATGGTTCGACCCAGAGGTTCAGACGACCCTTCTGGACGCCCCTTTCACAGGCTCTGTGCTCTTCGGTGAAGACACTAGAGAAGGTCATTGTTAAGCTGCAGGACTCCGGAAAGGCCATCCATTCCATGTAGTCCATGTACTGCCCGAAACGGGAGCGTTTTTGCCAGCCCCGTTTTCGTTGCAGAGGGGGACATCAGCCTCAGCAGCCCCATGTTCAGTCTCACACGCAGTGGGGAGGCTTTTGTCAAAAAGGTGGGTCCAGAGGTGCTGCCTCGACCTCCTCCAGACAGGCTAGACCTCCTGCCACTGCCCTCCCTCCCCCTTCCTCAGCCGTACTATCCAAGTGACCCACTCTCCCAGACCTGTCATCAGGAGAGCAGGTGGGAGGTCCTTTTTCTGTCTACTCCCAAGCTTGGAGAGAAGTGACCTCCGACCAGTGGTTCCTCAACCTTGTGGAGTTCAGGCACTCCATAGAGTTCGAATCACTGCCCCTGTACAGACCTCTGCCCTCATCTCAGTACCTGAGAGACCACAGAGCTCCCATCAGACAGGAGATTCAGTCTCTTCTGGCCAAGGACATTATAGAAAGCGTCCCGGAGGCAGAGATAGACTCGGGGGTTTTACTTCTTTGTCTTCCTGGTTCCCAAAAAGACAGCGGACTTGAGACCCATCCTGGATCTCAGTGACCTCAATCGGTGGGTCTCCTACCGGAGATTCAGAATGGTCTCTCTTCCAAATCTCTTTCCTTTCATTTCGGTCGGGGATTGGATGGCTTCCCTGGACATGCAGGATGCATATCTGTACATCCCTATCTGCAGAAATCATCGGAGATTCCAGAGATTCAGGTTCAAAGGTCAGTCCTTTCAATTCAAGGTCCTTCCTTTCGGCCTTTCCTCTGCCCCCAGGGTCTTCACAAAATGTCTTGCCGTTGTTGCAGTGGCATTGCACCGAGACAGACATTTCCTGTTTCTTTATGTAGACGATTGGCTTCTGTTGGCCCCTACCAGGTCTCATCTCTGGGAGACCATCCTGGACACACTCTCCCTCTGTTGGCGTCTGGGTATCACAGTGAACCCAGAGAAGTCACAACTCCTTCCCTCTCAACAGTTACAATTCATAGGAGCCCTACTGGATACCTCCTTGGGGAAGGCCTTCCTACCCTCCGACAGAGCAGTGTGTCTCAGGGTGCTGGCAATCCAGACCTGTTCAGCATCTGTTGTCCTGGCCAGATCCATCCTTCGGCTTCTGGGGCATATGGCGGCTGCCATAGTTTCAGTCCCCTTCGCCAGGCTGTGCATGTGCACCATTCAGTGGATGCTTCGGGTCCAGTGGGATTAAACCAGGGATGACTTGGATTTGCCTGTTGGGATCACAGAACCAATTCGTTGAGAACTCCGCTGGTGGGGGTTCCCTCAGAATCTCTGCAGAGATCTCCCCTTTCAGCCAGACACACCTACCCAGACTCTCACTACAGATGCGTCCGGGACAGGATGGGGGGCCTCATCTGGGGAACCACAGGACTCAAGGACGGTGGTCCTCATTAGAGGAGAACCTGCATATAAACGTGCTCGAGCTAAGAGCAGTCCTGTACTCTACAGGTGCTGAGCCCATTCTTACTTCCCTGTCACCTTCAAGTTCAGACAGACAACACCTCTGTGGTGTTCTGTGTCAACAAGCAAGGAGGCACACACTCTTATCCCCTGTGTCGGGAAACCTTGAGAGTGTGGGACTGGGCGATGAGGCATCAGCTCAATCTGTCGGCAGTCCATGTTCTGGGTTCTCTGAACGTGGTTGCAGACGCTCTCAGCTGAGCCAGACCATTAACGCACGAGTGGTCCCTGCTACAGTTAGTAGCAGACACACTGTTCGCGAGATGGGGGTCACCAGAGTTGGACCTCTTTGAGTCTCAGTGCAACTCAAAACTGCCCAGTTTTTGCTCCCTTGGTCCAGAGCCTGGAGCTTTTTGGCAAGTTGCATTGTCCCTATCCTGGAAAGGGAGGTTCCTTTATGCATTTCCTCCCTTCCCCCGCTTGTAGTGGGTACTTCTCAAAGCCCAATCAGAGAAGGGTAGCCATGATCCTGATAGCCCCTCTGTGGCTCAGACAGATTTGGTTCCCACTACTTGGGCGTGTGACAGTGGAGCCTCCTTGGCCCCTTCCACTTTCGGGTCAGCTACTCTCGCAGGAACAGGGAGCTTTGGTCCATCCCAATTTACGCTCACTTCACCTGCATGCTTGGCTCCTCAGGACCCAGCAAAACTCAGATTTGGAGTATCGGATGGGGTAGCTCAAATCTTGGTTGAGGCACGGAAGCCCACTACCAGGGCCACTTACGCCATGAAATGGAAACGCTTCTGTCTATGGGCTACAGCCAAGAGATTGGACCCTCTGGTCTGTCCGGTTAACTCAGTCTTAGAATACCTGTTATCCCTTTCAGAGTCAGGTCTCAGTTACTCCTCCATAAAAGTACACCTGACCGCTGTTTCTGCCTATCATCACTGCATCCATCACAGGACAGTGACCCAATTGGAGGTGGTTAAAACCTTCCTTAGGGGAATCCTGCATCTCCGTCCCCCTATTCAGGATCCTGTTCCTCCTTGGGATTTACTGTTTGTTCTGGAAAGACTTACACTTCCCCCATTTGAACCGGCCATGAGTTGTGAACTTCGTTACCTCTCCTGGAAGACACTGCTTTTGGTAGCTGTCACCTCTGCTAGACACATTTCTGAGCTTCACGCTTTGATGTGTTAAGGAACCCTATCTTATTTTTCATAAAGATGGGGTGGATCTTCGCACTAATCCAAAATTCCTTCCTGAGGTGGTCTCGGAGCTTACACTTAATCAGTCGGTTCAGCGCCCGGTTTATTACCCGGAGCACTCCAACAGGGGTGAGGCGCTCCTGCACACTCTAAATGTGCGTAGAGCTTTGCACTGTTACCCGTCCAGAACTAAGGAGGCCAGGCAATCAGATCAGCTTTTTGTGTCCTTTGCAGACAGGTCCTTGGGGCGCCCGGTTAACAAACAAACGCTTTTGCATTGGTTGGTAAACTGCATATCCTTCTGTTATGAGAAGAGTGAGAAAACCCTTCCAGGTGCGGTTAGGGTGCATTCCACCAGAGCTGTTGCTACTTCTTTTGCAGCATTCAAGAGTGTCGGCGGCTGACATTTGTGCTGCTGCCACTTGGCACTCTGTTCACACGTTCATCAGGCACTACAGCCTGGGTATTATTTCCAGGCGTCGAGCAGGTTTTGGCCTTGCGGTTCTCCAGGGCCTTATCTCATAGAAGTCTCTTTCCCGATGTGTGTCTGTTTTTCCTTTCCCCCTCCCAAGTGTTGTCTTTAGCTTTATACTGCTTGGGAATCAGTTCTACATGTGTTACCTGCTGCAAGAGCTTCTTCTCGAAGTAAGATAGTACAGTTACATAAGAACTTACCATAACAGTAGATCTTCGAGAGAAGCTCTTGCAACAGGTGTTATTTTTCCCCTTCCTCCTTCCCCCGGGAATAGGTCTCTTCTGCTCTGAGCCAACTTTCAAGTTTTCAGTTGTGGGCTTAGTTGTTTGCCCTTTTTTCTGTGTAGTTTTGTTATTTCCGCAGCTATTTGCCTTTGGCCTGTCATTGGCATACAGGAACTGGAGCACATGGGGAACGTCTCCTGCCTTTATGCTGGGTGACGTCGGGGGTGGAGCCGACGTCGGGTGGGCGGTCCCACGTTGGTACTGCTGGAGAAAAGAATTGTCGCGATCTGACGCCAGGTGGCGTCAGTCCTACATGTGTTACCTGCTGCAAGAGCTTCTCTTGAAGATCTACTGTTACAGTAAGTTCTTACGTAACTGTACTTTACCGGTGTTGGAAGCAGCAACACTGACAGGCCAGTTCTCACAGGTTCGCAGTTCGGCTAAGCTAAACTTTTAGTTTAAGTAGATGAAACCCCTTTTTTTGTGAGGCAGGGAGGTCATGAATTACTGTCTCAGAGTAGGCTTATAAAGGAACATTTATGAACAGTGACCATCAGAGGTAGATGGAGCTGATTCCCTTTATTCATGGATCCTAATTAAAATCAGTTAACTGAACCAAATCTCAGAGTTCCTGTCTGATTGACATCATGTACAGTATTTACAGTTCTGACAGATTTCCACTCCCTGAACAGGGCCAGCTTGTGATTTTATCTAGTGTGCATCTCCAATGCTTCAGGGGTCCAGGTCATGTGGTTTATCAGGAAGGATGCATTTAATCCCTATTTGTAACATGGCATTAATACTGTGCCTGTGATCCCGAGCTCCGATAGGTGTAGGAGGGTCATGAGACGGCAGCCGAAGCGGGCATTAACCCAGCTTATATGCCGTGCCCGCTTTGGCAGTACCGTCAGCCGCCAGACCCCCAGCCTAGCAGCACTGGGTGCGATGGGCAAATGAGACGAGGAGCAGGACGAGCGGCACCTCTGGAGCCGCACTATTCAGCGGAGATGCAGAGGACATCCGGGGGAGGGGGGACATCCCGCGGTGCACAGTGTGCTGAGACGTGGAGTGTGCACGGTGAAAGGCTATGAGCAACCCGGCCAGCATAATAGAGAGAGCAGCTGGAGCAGAACCCACCGGACGAAATTCCAGCAGCAGCCGGAAGTAAGATCGACCGAGATCCACAGCGCGAGGGCAGCAGTCGTCGGAGCCATTGAAATGTCCAACGCAGACCTCCCAGTGTGGATATCAGAGCAATACCTGCACGGAACTGTCCACAACATCACAGGACTGTTATTTGTCCCTTTCCGAGACAGTAGACGAGCAGTGTCAGTTCAGCACATCAGTATGTATGTGACATGTGTTACACGGCTTTCTGAGACTGCATTAAAATCGTTAAAATTGTCACGCCTCCGCCTCTTACTGTATACCTCTCAGAGTAGGCCCCTCGACATCCCTCAGCAAGCACTGGGCCCATGTTACAAGCACATTAAGCCCACTCCGTCGGTGGCATCTGATCGCGATTGATGCATGGGGGGCGGGTAGCCTCGCCCTGGGCCTTGGGGCGCCACCGCCCCCCACATGCATCAATCCAGCATTAGATGCCACCTCCGTCATGGCTTAATGCTTACTTATCACTTGAATCATATTTTGCACTTTCATTTAAAAACAAAAACATTCATTTGTAAGACAAATTAGTTATAATAGTCTGGTATGGAGGTATAACTGAAATTTCATGTTTCTATTGGGGGGGTGGAGGATACCAGATTGTGTCCTAATCGTGGAGACACCCATCTCAAGCTAGCATCAACAGAGTGTTATCATAGCAGTGATGCATTCCGTCTTCTGGGGAGGGGTTATCCTATCGGCTTAGCCTCTGCTCCCCCCAACCCGTTTCAGGCAAAGGGTTACCACAGTGAAGGGTGGCATCTACTGAGGTATCTTTGAGGCTAAAATGCTCTCCCAAAAGGAAGGGTTTTGGGGTAGGTGGGAAAGTCTGTGTTTATAGGCCACAGTACAGAATGTGGCTGGGGTCCCCCTCCCACCTGTCAGGTGAATAAGGTTGTTATATGCAAAAGGAAGGCACAGTTTAACAGGATGTGAATTAAAGTACAGATAGAGCATGTCACCACTCCTTCAAATTGCAGACTTACCAAGACTGAGAAAGACTATACAAGGGCAGGGCCTAGGCGGAACCCGTACTAGGTACTGGGGTGAACAGGTCTGCCAGTGTGACACACACCACTGTTAAATGCTTGCAGAATGAAATAAGAAAAGCGGTCTGGCATGCCAATGCAGCGGTAGCGCTACTGCTTGTGACACCAGTGACCTGGGTTTGGAAATTAGCATGGGTCAGCGGAGGGCTGACTGGGAAGGTGAGGGAGATTGAGTATCCTACAGGACGCTCTTCCTCCTCTTGGGAGGTGGGGGAGACCACTCCACTGGATGACTGACACCTGTGTGACCATCATGTGATACTAACACAACAAGCTGCTACAGTTATGTAGGTAGCCGTTTGGATCGGGGTCATCGGTGGATGTGGTGATATACTGGACTTCAGTCAAGCCTTTGATACCATGTCTCATGGGATTCTGATTGCTAAACTGGTGAGACTGGGCACTGAGTGCTCCATAATTACATGGATTCACCAATGGTTGACGGAGCGGACGCAATCGATGAGGGTGCAAGGTCATGTATCTGGGGAGGTGAGGGTGACGAGTGGTATGCTGCAGGGGTCGGTGTTGGGACCCCAGTTCAATGTTTTCATCAGTGACCTGAGTATTAAGAGTGGGAATAAGCTGGTCAAGTTTGCTGATGATGTAAAACTTGGGGGAGTGGTGGATACATTTGAGGACAAACTAATCTTAGGACAAGACATGATAACCATTAACAAGTGGGCAGTAAGTCATAAAATGAATTTCATTTTACACAAATGTACAGTGATGCACATGGGGCGGAATAACACTCATCAGGATTATTACATACAGGGGGTAAGATTAAGGGATTCGGGTTGTGAGAAGGATCTGGGTGTATTTATTGGGAGCAATCTGAGAAGTGGGGTACACAGTAGGTACGTGTCCAACAAAGCAATGCATCTCATAAACTGTAGCCGTAGAACTTTCTTCTCCAGAAATGAATGTATTCTATTACTTGTATTTAAAACATACTTACGGCCACATCTGGATTATTGTTCACCTGGTTGGAGTCCTTTCTTAAAAAAAGATATACAGACAGTTGAAAAAACACAGAGGTCATTTACTAAATTAATAACAGGGCTGCAAGAGGTACTTTATGAAGCTAGGCTAAACAAACTGGGCTTATGGCCATTAGAAGTGCTTCGGGCAAGAGGGAATTTGTTATTGCTACACTAGATTCTCAAGCAGGATGAATTTTGAAATGACATGGACCTTAAATACAGGGAATCAAATTATTTTTTAAGAGGAGATACTTGGCAACTAGTTGATGAGCAGTGTAGAACCGACATACGGAGACATAGCTTTAAACCTAGAGTTATCAGAATGTGGAACAGGTTACCAGAGGAAATAGTTGTGGCGCCCTGTTTTGATATCTTTAAGGCAAGGTTAGATCATTATTTTTCAGTTGGCACCTTTGGTCGCCTCCACTAAGAAGTGGGGACAACTATTATGGGTTAATGCCTCCTGTTGTCTTATCGCTGTAAGTATGACCACGGGTGGTGGTACAGGCTGGAGTGACACTGATTGGCTGTACGGCCATCCATGCACAGTGTGCGCATCTCTGTCAGTGTTCCCTAGGGGAAGGGAGAAAAGAGAAAATAATCTTTGCAATTGCAGCATGACAGCCTTGTGAGTCTCACAGATCCCGCACCTCCCTACTCAGGCAAAATTTCCTGGCACCAATGTGCCTGATCCCGAGGGAACCACCCCAGCCCACAGGCCTTCATCATAGGGAAGGGATACCATGAGGAATGCCTGGAGAACAGTTAAGTCCCGGGAGAAGGCGGGATTACAGGGTTGATGCTGTACAGGGTCCTGCGATGGGGCCTAGAAGCCAGCTAAGAGAGACTAGGACGGCAGAACTAATAGAAAAAAACATGGCTTTCTGTGATACTGTATTTAAAACTATTACATTAGATGCACAGCTAAATTTGAAAAACCTTTTTATCAAACCCAGCTCAGTGCTACAGTTTGAGAAATGTGCGTCACTGTGGCTTTTCTGTTCCAAAACTAAAATCTAAATATAGCCAAACTGGAATAAATTGTCTCCTGAAACTTGCATGAACAATTTGATAAATATGTTTTTGCACAAACATGACAAAGAGCTCACTTCAGTGTCAGCATCTTTAACGAGCACCTTCCCCGTCCTTTTGACATGCATGCATAGCCCCCCCTTCGCATTGATTCATGATTCTTACTTAATGTTCTGAGCAGTTTGCTGTTGCAGTCTGAGCTGCTGAGAATTGCCTGCTGCACCCGTGCTCCTGCACTGAGCCTGCTGTTGCTGTACACCAGCAGCTTTGCTGCTGACATCACTGTAGGGCACAGGGCTCAGTCACACTGTGCTGTAGTGAAAGAGCAGGGGTTTTGTAATGGTAAGTGTGAGCAGCATGCACGGAGTCCCAGTTTCACTTTTCAACAAAGAATTGCACCACCTAACAGCCCTCAGTTTTACAAACCATACTGATAGTGGCATTACACTTGCGTGGCAGGACCCATTTCTAGGTTTTAATGTATATGCCACCAAATTTGCCAAACTCGTTCATGCACGAGTTCGGCTTCCAGCAGAGCCATAGTATGTGGCAGGGACGCGTAGGAATGGAGCAGCCAGTGGCTTTTGGTCTGGAGGATTAAAATGCTCATTATTGCCAGTAATATTTAGAGTATCTAGTCCACAGACATGCTGCTCACACTGAAAGGAGCCATTAATAAGCGAAGCTTACAAAGCGGGTAACAGCTTGCATTCGGTGTACTATCACTTCAGCATGCAGTGTCAGGGCAGAGAACCTTGTAGATAAACATAACACACATAGGGAGATTATATGTCTTACAACAAAAGTTACTTGCCTTGATTTATAAAGGGGTGTCTTGTGAGGGGGGAGCGGAAACATTTCTGATCCTTTACCTTGGGATGAATGACATACTTATTGCTCTTATCACTGAGACTTGGTGGGATGGTAACGATTCTTGAGATAAAAGTATCCAGGGATATAATTTATATTTCAAAAATAGGAAGTATAGGAAAGGGGGAAGGGTAGCTATATATATCCATCAATCAATTGATAGTGAAGAAATTATAGATGGTACTGATCTTGAAACTCTATGGATTAGAATAAAACCCCTGATGGGCCCATCATTTATTCTGGCTCTAGTATACAGACCTCCTTCCATGAATCCTGATAATGATGGAAAATTATTGCATGTTCTTAAAAACCTTGACCCATCAAAAAACTATGTAATTATGGGAAATTTCAATTTAAACAGTGTAAACTGGGAACATGTAACTGCAATAGACAAAGTTGATAGATGTTATGTAGAGTTATTTAACGAAATAGGTTTGGAACAACTGGTCCAAAATAATACTAGGGGCAATAGAATATTGGACCTTATACTAACCAACATTGCCCATTGTGTAACCCGAGTTGATGTTAAGGCACCATTAGGTAACAGCGACCATAATACTGTTCAATTTCAAATTACAAATAGTAAATCCATGCTAGCTACTGGTACAACTAAACTCTTAAATTTCTCCAAAGCTAACTTTGAAAATATGAAAAATATCATAAGTTTGCTGGGATTGGCAAGTATTATTTACAAATTTATCAGCAGAGGCCAAATGGCAGTTAATGGTTAACAAATTGAAGGACCTTATTAAAACTAACATTCCTATTAAAAGCAAATATGAATCTAAGCACAAGCCTACACCTGGATGGATGTCTTCTAAAATAAAATCCTTAATTAATAAAAAAAATAAACTTTATAAACTAATACAAAAAGGTTTCACACATCTTAATTCGAAATATAGGGATTTATTAAAAACAAAAACAAAAATAAGACTAGAAAAGACTCAATTTGAATTAAAATTAGCATCAAGGGTGAAGGACAATAAGAAATCCTTTTTTTCTTATATAAATAAAACCAAAGGTAATTCCAAGACTGTAGGCCCATTTACCACACAGTCTGGTTGTGTAGCAGATAAACATGAAACAGCAAATATTCAGAATCAATATTTTTCTTCTGTTTTTAATATTACTTCCCATTGTGAAATAATTGAACTGGAGGGCTCCATGCCTGGCAGATTTGTAATTCAACCTAAAGATGTCTTAGATAAACTTAATAAAATAAATATTAACAAATCCCCGGGTCCAGATGATATTCATCCAAGGGTATTAAGAGAACTTGCTAATGAAATCTATCTACCCCTGACTAGTATATTTCAACATTCATTAGACAGTGGGGAAGTCCCAAATTATTGGAGAGTAGCAGCAGTTGTGCCTATACATAAAAAGGGACCTATCAACAAGCCAGCAAATTTTAGACCTATAAGTCTTACATCACTAATTGGGAAAATACGTGAGCAGTTTGTTAAGGAAATCAGGGTTTTATTTAACTCTAAAAATTGATTAGCGTTTTGCTCATAAAAGTTCTAAAACATTGTGAAAATGCACAGCACTTGCCTCACTGTGTTTAACAAACATAACACTTCTAGAAAACCCATATAAATGCTTTCTGTACGGGTTAGTATTGTCCCAAGAAAAAAAAACTGCTAATCAATTATTTAAAACCCTGGAAATTATTTTGAACATCTAAACCATAGTAAACTTACTGATAAATACCAACATGGATTTACAAATCAAGATCATGTCTAACTAACCTTTTGACCTTTTATAATAAAGTTACTGAAGAAATCGATAAAGGCAACTTGGTTGACCTAGTGTTTATAGATTTGCTAAAGCATTTGACAAAATCCCAAAACTCATAAATGCTCTAAGAGAAGTTAAATTGAATCCAAACGTTGTAAACTGGATAATAAAGTGACTTAGGAATAGGAAACAGAGAGTAGCCATAAATAGAGAATTATCAGAATGGGCTAATGTAACTAGTGGCATTCCCCAGGGTTCAGTGCTGGGACCTTGTCTATTTAATATCTATATTTCTTCCTCAGAATCAAACAAAAATAACATCTGGCTGCTTAAGTTTGCGGATGATTGCCACATAGGTTCTTTTATGAACAACAGTAAAGAAAACATTTTTCTGCAAAACTTCCTTGATGAAGTTACCAGCTGGGCCCATGAGAAGAAACTAATATTGAATAGTGATAAATGTAAGGTGATGCACTTGGGAAAACATAACCCATATTTTACATACAAATTGGCGAATCAAACACTGCACCAGACTATGGAAGAAAGGGATCTTGGGCTTATCATTACCCCAAACTTGAAATTTAAATTGCATTGTTCCAAACAAGTTAAAAAGGCAAATCAGAATCTAAATTGTATATTTAGACGTGTGGCAAGCAGGACTGATTAAGTTATGTTGCAATTGTATAGTGCTCTGGTGAGACCCCATCTTGAGTATTGTGTCCAAGTGTGGTCTCCATACATAAAGGATGACATTAAGAAAATTGAAAGACTGCAGAGACGATTTAGCAGGGAACTAATAGGAATGAAAGGGAAAAACTATGAAAACAGGCTGAAGGATTTGAAATTGTATACTTTAAAATACAGAAGGCTTAGGGGAGATCTGTGCCTCATATGTGACCTACCACAAGATTCTACACTTTTGAATGGAATAGGCTTATTTGAATCCAAATGCAGACTTAGTAGTCGTACACATAACAAACAGTTACTGACTGGAAAATGGAATTCATTAAGGAGGAAAAACTGGTTCAGTATAACATCAATCTCAATATGGAATAATCTTCGTACTATTGTAGTAGAAAGTTCAAATATGGATACATTCAAAAAAAATTTGGATCAGGTGATGACAGATAAAGATAAATATATGTAATAACACTAAAATAATAGGCAAGCATTATGGACTATTGTTCTCTAGCTTGAAAACAAAACCTATGAAACCTTTCATACCCATCTATATAGGGCATTTTACCATTAGGCAAGGCAATTTTTTTTTTTTTTTTTTTTTAGGTACGCAATCCCGGAGGCTGTGAGCGCCATACAGACAATTGTACAAATAAACAATAAATAAAATCACACACTGTAATAAATGAAACACAGCAATAATAGATAAAAGCAGGCCACAACATGGTAGAAGGATAGCCTAAAACAGAAAGGCAATTCCTAAAACAGGGCAGTCTTTAAAAGCAGTATCTGAAAGGCAGTTTCCTGGAATGCCTGGTTGAACAGAAAGGTCTTGAGGTGGGCTTTAAATACTTCAACTGAAGGGGCCTCCCTTACAGCTGAAGGAAGGGAATTCCACAGGATGAGGCTGGCGACACTAAAAGCTCTGTCGTCGGCAGTTTTTAGCCTCATCCCGGGAATCGTGAGGAGGCGATTACAAAACCTCTGCTCTTTCACTATAGCACAGTGTGACTGAGCCCTGTGCCCTATAGTGATGTCAGCAGGAGCAATCTGTCTGGCAGCTGCCAGCCCGCTGGCGCCTGCGACCCAGGTTCGGGAACAGATCCGGGACATCAGAGGGCCAACCAGGGGAAGAAGGATTGAGCATCCAAAGACTGCTTTCCTTCTCCGGGGGGAAGGTGGTAGTGTTCGGCGATATACGGACACCTGGCGGAGGCCGGGTGTACCACATATGCTGCTGGCTGTCATTGCATGTCCCCGCCCCATACACCAGGAAAAATACCACTGCCTGCCACCTAGATGAAGCCGGCCCCTCCGCCTTGATTAGCTCCCAGGCCGGCCCCCCAACCTATCCCGTCGATTGCAGCACTTAGGGCCGGTGCCGTGACCCCACCCTGGGGGGTAAGCCAGAGGGTATCAGGGAGTCGCGGCCAATGTGGGAGCGGAGGGGTCCGTGACTGGGCTGAGGTACCGGTGATAGGCAAGCCTAATAAAGCATAGTAAATTTAAAAAAAAAAGCTGTCTGGTATCTGAATGGCCAAGACAGGATCAGCAGGGTGACTTCTCTGTTACAAAACAGTTCAAAATATGGCACCTCTGACAGAAATTACAGATGCACTCCACCTTTGAGGGGCATTATTTTATTAATGGCTTGCAAGAAGTTAATTCTTGGACCATTGTGAAAGGTGTTCTTTAAATGTTTGTTTGATGGTTCTGTCATTATTATGTATCTGTCCTAAATCTGTAATTGTAAGAAGCTGTAATCACAGCACAACTTTGAAAACAAGGCATATGTCTTAATTGTCCTATCCTGCATAAAAATAATTTTTTTACTTCTACATATAGGATCTGTCCCTGGAAAATACCGTGACTGGATATATGATGGGCTTGTACCAAAGAGGAGCCTAGAACAAACCCTGAGTAGCCAAAAGACCCCATTAGATCAGGCTTGGCTAGACTTAAGATATCTTGACAGACCATGGTGTGCCAAATGCAGGAAACCTGATTTGAGACAGACACAGACCCAGACAACCCCCAACTGGGGCCAGACACAAACACGCAGAGTAGGGACCGACTCTGATACCTCCCCAAAAGGCACCTGACCCCAAATGACCTGAGTGAGCCCCGACCCTAACTTACCCCAACACACCCTGAGTGGGGCTTGCCCTTGACAGACCCAAGTGGGACACAACCCAGACACACCTCAAATGGGGCCAGACACCAAGTGGGCATAAAATGAATCCTGGCTATATGCCTCCCTAGACCTGCTCCCTCATCTAGGGCTTGTCATATGTGGCTTTGTTGCTTCCTGTATTGCTCCACATTGTCAGTGGAGAATAATTACATATGGGTAATGTGCTACCCCACTGGGGTAGTGGTAAAGCTCAAAGCTGTGACCTCGACATAGAACCCTGAGGACTTGAGAATTCTGGTTGCATCAGTCACACAGTTTCTTTCTTTTTTTTTTTTTTTTAATATGCTCCCTCTTCAAACTGGGCCAGATTTCCTTTTAATATCTCCAAAGCTATCACCGTCTCCCTTACCTGAGCGACTTGTAGTGCCTTCATTCATGGAGCCATGGATTACCTCCCCCCCCCCCCCAGCGGGGATGTGGTAAGGACCCAGTCTCTTGAGCTTCTACTCTTGTCACGCAGCATCTTCAGAGGTCCAGGCAGGGAGATCGGGTGTAGCTGGGGGATCTTCATCATCAGTCCTTCTTTTTCCTCTGGTTTTCACCCATTCCCTTAGGAAGTTGCGTGGTGGAGGGCTGCAAGTGTGTACATCACACACAGTCAGTGCTACTTGTCCCACTCATGGTCACGCTGAGCCCTACTGTCTCCTGCATCCGGGGCAGTGTGGCAGCAGCGGATGAGCTCCTCCCATCCCTGGGAAGGAGAGTGTTCTCTGGGATGCTTGATTCCCCCGGCTGGCTAACAATGACTTGGGCTCATTCCTGTACCCAGGTCACTGGTGTTGCAAGCAGTAGCACTACTGCTGTGCCAACGGGCTGGATCAGCCACAGAGTTTTAGTTCTACCACTGAAGGGGTGGCATGCAAAGAGCAGAGCTCTCTGGAGATTTGTCTTGTTTTGTACTTAAATGTTTGTGGAGACAGGGGGCACCCTTAAATTTAGAAATCATGCATGTTATGCTGTGTCCTTCAAATTGACTGACCTGCTAGTAAACTCTTATTTTAGTACCTGCAGTGCCGAATGAGGACCACTGGCCTTTATAGGGTGTTTTCATTAAAGTCTATTGGGCTGGCCCGCCAGTGCAGTGGTTGGATTTCCATCTGCGACGCCAGTGACTTGGGTTCGGGAATGAGCCCAGATCGCAGGAGGGCCAACCAGGGAGAGAAGACTTGAGCATCCCACGACTGCTCATCTTCTCCGGGGAGAGGGTGGGCACCATGGTCGTAGATTGTATGACCCCAGGCAGAGGCTCGGGGAACAAGCTTCGCAAGCACATGAGATGTATGGTGGATGTCAGACGTCTGGGCATACACCACATGCAGGGGAGAAAATGGTGGAAAAAGGGAGTACTGGAGCGCTGAGAGGAAGAGTACGAACCCTGATTGCTCCCACCTACCTGGCCTCAATAGGGGGAACTGACGGAACTAGAAAGTTTGGGGTGCACAGCCCCACCTTGTACCCACCTGGGGATTAAACCACGGCTCCATGGGGGATCCTCTGGGGTTCCAGGTAGGTGGAGAAGCGGGGTGTGCCTAGGCATCTTCCGACTGAGCAGGGCTCCAGGGCTGGGAGTTTAAATATAGAGTAAAAAATAAAAAATAAATGAAGGTCTCTTAAATAAAAAAAAAATCATTTACCCTGGTGCCTCAGGTAAGTATTTTTTTTTTCCTTTTTCCTTCATGGGTGAAGGGTTGCTTTAAGTCAGTTAGGTGGGAGGTATTGCTAACTAATCTGCCTCATCCTCCCTTAGTGTCTACCAGTGCGGTGCCTTTTCCTTGTTTCTGGGGCTCGGCAGTGAAGCAGGGAGTTTTAAATTGTAGTTTGCCCTTATCTCTGAAGTGCAGGTGTAGTCTCAGTGGGATACTTAGCTGAGCCTAGTACTTTCTATGCTTGTCTGCACTAATTTCAGTGTTGAGGCTGTTATAAGGGTGGCTGTTGAAAGCATGTTGTGCTCAGTGTGTGATAGTTTGGGACCATCTTAGGTTTGTGTACTGTGGGCTGCAGTTCTGTGCACCATTTTTTTCCCAACCACCCAATCACACTATTGCCTCTGTCTTACTGGCCACATGTCAGCACCCACTTCCTGTGTTATGCTGATGACTGCTGGCTTTTTTCCTGACCACACCATTGTCTCAGTTTTTGCTGGCCACTTGCCAGCTTCCATAGCAGTGCTTTCTGTGCTGTACAGATGATTTCCCCCTCTATCCATGGGCACTGTACAGCTTTGATCTTGCTGGCCACTTGCCAGCATCATTAGCAGTGCGCCCACGCTGTGCTGATCACCACCTGCTCTCTCCCAGGGCAAGCTCTGACATGCGCCTCATCAGCTGATGTGGATTGTCATGTGACCACTCTTGCCTGCCAGCTCCATGAATCGGGAGTGCAGGGGCGGGCAATACAAATGGTTCCTCAGCATGGGTGTCCCTCTTCCCTCTAGCTCTGAGAATCAGAAACACAAGGACAAGCAACTCCAATGACTCCTCAGCATGGGTGGTTGAGGCCAGACTGCACTGGTGCTGAAGAGCGTGCCTGCAACCAGGTAGTGCTTCGGCACCTATGGCATTCATCTGGCTCCTCAAAGAACAGGTACCATTTTGTTAGTCTTGGACCATGTTAGTCCTAAAGAGTAAGGCACGGGCCAAAATGTCATGAATGAAACAGCGCAGCAATAAATGTTGCAGACAAAAAAGCATTCACCGAAACAATGGGAAATAAAAGCAACTATATTGCATCTGAAGAGAGGGAGTTTTTTTGCCACAGTTGGTGGCATCTACTGAGGGTGCCGCATCGGCAGTATCTGGCTGCTGCATCGGCGGCCAAGGGAGGATTGAGGTGGATGCAGTCAGCGGTGAGCAACAAGGATGCTACACTGCCACATCAGTGGCAAAGAGGAATCTGGTTGGCTGCATCGGTGGCTGAAGAGGACGGCCCAGCCAATCTGGGGCAGGGGTGCCAAGATTTGAGTTTGCAGCTGGGCTTTAAAAGCCGAGCAGCCTGGTCTCAACTCACAGAGCTGCATCGCATCTGAAGAGAAGGATGTTTTTCTCCCACTCACCCTCCCTGGCCTCGACCTCTATTAAATGCAGGTGGGAGGAGGAGCCTGCAGCAAGGAAGACTTGTGGATTGGCCAGGAGGGCTGACTGCACTTTCCACAATAGGGCTGTTCGTTTGAAATATTTGACTTGTTCGGACCTCACTGGAGAGATTGCCGTGTACTTTTTATAACTAAATATGAAGCTGCCTGCTTCAAGCTGCCTTCAACAGACTTAATGACTAATTTGATGTTATTTGTCTTTGTCGTGGTGGGGTTTGCACTGCATTGGGTAGGGTGGGGCATGTGGGGTAAACCTGGTTTGATTAAGGGAGCTGCTTTGGGTTGGGGAATAATATGGGCTCAGTAAGGGCAATTTGGGTTGGCTAGATTTAAACCATATTGCTCTTCCTAGAGCAGACTTGAGCTGCATTGTTTTGGGATTGATCTGGGCTAAATTCTGGGCAAACTGTGTACAGGCTAAATTTGCTTGAACTGAATAGTTAGATGACACATTTGATGCTAACTAGATATTGCACTGCTTTGGGTTGATTTAAACTGCTTTGGTGTGATCTACTTCCTGCAGCAGGGGAGTCACTGGTTAATAGTCTGTACCCTTGAGGAGACCAGGGCCACATGGCTGCAACAGACTGGGGACAGGTTAGAGGAAATTGGTATAGGGGGAGAGAGCAGGAAGCAGCAGACAGGGGCAGCTGGACTATGCTGGATCACTACTGGAAGGGAGGGGACCCCAGTTACAGGATGGACGGGAAGCAGGCTAGTGGGATGCAGTGGCTGTGGAGCTGCAATGGCCATGACTACACTGTGGAGACTAGGGCACTGTCCTATATGTACCAGGCTGAAGGGATTGGAGACTGAGTTGCACAGGCTCAGGTATGAGCTGGACAGGTGGGTGACAGGCATGAGTGCAGGGGATGGGAGGGACATATCTACAGACACTTGGGGGTTAGGGTGCCTGCAGTGCGGGTGCAGGTGGATGGGGGGCCATCACAAATCAGGGTAGGTCTGGACAGCCCAGGGGGTAGAAATGGGAGGGATCGAGGAGAGTGGACAGCAAGGCGGGCGAAGGATGGCACAGAGTGGGGACCGTGGCAGACGGGCAATAGAGTCTCTAAGGACCATGGCAAGGGAGCTCACCTCACAGGAGGGGAGCAGTGGTAGGCAACCTACTGGGGGGATCCCAGTCTCAAATAGGTACATGCCACTGGTGGACACCATGGCAGGAGGGGCCCTCAGAAGAAGTGGGGGGCACAGTTACCAGAGGACAGAAGGAGGAGGATGAAAGGGGGGTTGGGGGCATTTGCACTGGGCCTAATAGAGGATCCAGGGATGACATGGGAAGGGGGACCTGAGATAGGAATGCCTAGGGAGGGAGGATGAGGAACAGTGAAGAGGGAGCACAGATCCAAGGGGAAAGGAACTAGCAGGGAGTAAGTGGGGACAGCAAAAGAGAACAGGGGGTTGAACCAAGTGCTCCTGGAAGTCAGGAGGGGCCACAGACTGGGACAGACCAGGCTAGTGAGGCGGGGGGCTAGGAGAGAAACAGTCAGACAAGGGAAATAGTTGGAACGGGGGGGGGTAAGGGCAGCCATTGGCAGTCAACTTGATGGTGCAGTCAGAGAAAACGGAGAGGTAGTGGGAGAGAGGGGGATGTAGCTGAGGAAGGAGTTAGGCTCAAGAGGAAGGAGGAAGTTAAAGTGCTTAAGCTAGGGGACTCCATGATTAGGGGCATTAAATGGGAAGGGTGGAGTGAGGGGCAATGATGTGCTGTCAAGGTCAAGAGTATATTTGGCTTGACTGTGAAAAGGCCAAGCACTTCGTCTGTGCTCTGGTGAAGAACTGTGGGGAATCCCCTAACGTAATAGTGTACCTAGGCACTAAAGACATAGAGGGAACTAGTGTGGATGAGATACAGGCACGGTTCCATGAGCTAGCCAGGGTGTGTCATGCCGTGAGGGGCACGGTCTCTTTCTTGGAGGCCCAAAACTAGCGTGGTAAGCAAGCAGAAAATCATGGAGTTCCCCCATTCCACTCTTTTGTTCTCACCTCTCCTCCATTAGCCTCTCACCGGTGTGGGCTCGTGGTACTGTGACTTCTCCCATCTGCCTGAAGCACTGTCTGACCATCTCCGGTGCTGGCACCCCTGTTCCGACTGCTAGCCTAACCCCCAGATCTGAGTCCCCCAGGAGGGACCGCCATGCTCCTCGGGCACTCTATCTATAGGCTGGAGGCTGCAGCCGAGGAAGGGTCCGAATAAGGCCCAGATGCTCGTGGCGATGGGGTCATGACTTCGGCCCCACCTTCCCCTACCAATGGCGAGAGAGTTTTTTTCTTGCTTTTTGCTACAGCTCCCTTCCCCTGGAGTTCGGACGTGCAATGATGTCTACCGCAGCTGTGTCCCCTCTACTACAGCCCTGAGAGGCGCAGTGCCTCCGGCTTCCATCGGGGGCTGCTGCTGTGCTGGGCTGGCCCTAGAACCCTCCCCAGAGAGAGGAGAGCTGTCCTCCAGGCGCTCAGTCCTCTCTCTCTCCCCTATCAACCCCCGATGGCCCGGGCTCATTCCCAAACTTGGGTCACCGTGTGGCTAAGAAGATATGGCGCCCACGCCCAACCCTCAGCACCACTCCAATGACAGAAAATCAGGGGGAAGTAATGAATGGCCAAAGCATAGTGTGTGGCTAGGGGGATGGGTGGTGGGGACTCGGGTGCAGCTTGGGAGAAAAAGGAGTTGTATGCTAGGGATAGGCTCCAGTTATATTTGAAGGGGGAAGGAGGTTTTGAGACTAAAACTGACTGAGTTCATTGAAGCTAGGTGGGGTTTAAACTTGTGAAGGAGGAGGGCTGGGGCTTGAGGCTACTGCTGGTAGGCACATCAAGGGAGGACTTGGCCTTCTTCCCCCCCCAGCAGGGCGGAAGAGGTGCTTAACTGGAGCACTCGACAGTGCACAAGGGAGCAGGGAGTTGCAGTTTATTGGGGGATCTCGGGTTGGGGGGATGATTGAGGGCAAGGAGCAGGGATGGAAAGTGGTTCTGATTAACGCCAAGAGCATGGGAATAGGATGCCTGAACTTCAGGCATTGCTAACTGAAGGGGATGTGGTTGTGGCGGTAGTCACTGAAACTTGGGTCACTCCTCGGCACAACTGGGACCTAAACCTGATGGGGTACACTGTGTTCAGGAAGGACAGGGCTGTGGGCAGGGGAGGAGGGGTGGCACTCATTAGGAATGGCATCGATATATGCAGGGTGGAGGGGCAGAGGGAAATGTAGAGGCATTAGGGGTTATCTTGCAGGCACCTGTGGGTATGAGGGTCAAACGGGATGGTTTATAGGCCAGCCATGCAGGCTGAGGAGCTTGAGGAGGGCCTGGTGGCGAACCTGAGGGATCACTGTGGTCAGGGAAAGGGCAAAACTGTGGTGCTGGGTGACCTTAACATGCCAAGGGTTGATTGGGGCACTATGGCATCTTTATTGGCTAGGGAGCAGTGCTTGCTGGACGTCTTTAAGGATGTATTCCTATCCCAACTGGTGGCTTACTTGGCGAGGGATGGTAGCATCCTGGATATGGTCCTGTCGAACTGTGATCTGGTTAGAAACCTAGTCATAGGGGACCCACTGGCGGGGAGCGATCATGCCATGGTTTTGTTTTCCCTGGATCTGGGGGGAAGGGAAATCGCACTAAAACGGTGGTGGTGGACTTTAGGGGAGCGGACTTTAAGGGTATGGAGGAGATCCTCAAGGGGCATTTGTAGGTGATCAGACCGGATATGGATACAGAGAGCAGGTAGGAAATTATTAAAAGAGGGCTTCTGGAAGCTACCAAGGCCTGCACGAAAGTCCAACACAAGTTTGGTAAGGCCAGAAAGCCAAGCTGGTGGACCAGGAGGTAGTGAGGGAGAAAAGAGCTGCTTATAGGAGATTTAAGCACTCACAAGGGGATCTGGAGAAGGTGGAATATGATAGGATAACCAAAAAGGTAGCCAGGGTGGTGAGATCAGACAAGGCGAGGACTGAGCAAAGGCTAGCACAGGGGATCAGAAATGAGGAAAAAGGGTTATTTCGGTACAATAGGGAAAGGAGGAAAGTGAGGGGGCAGATTAGCAGACTGAGGTCAGGGACTGGGTGGGCCGAAGAGGACAGGAAGCAGGCAGAGGTACTTAATGAATTCTTGTCTTAGTCTTCACGAGAGACGATGGAGGGACAACACCAGACGGGGGAAGTGGGCTAGGAATGAGGAAGGGGAGGAGTTCTCTGTCATTGAAATTCCTGTTGATAGGGTGTGGAAGGCCCTTAAGTCCCTGAGAATGGATAAGGTACTGGGTCTGGATGGCCTTCATCCTAGCGTGTTTAAGGAGATGGCAGATGTCTTTGCTGCACCTCTGGCGGACTTTTTTAACTCCTCCCTACAGACGAGTTGGATGCCTCAGTATTGGAAGATGGCTCATGTGCCTGTCCACAAAAGTGGCTCACGGGAGGAGCCGGGTAACTACATGCCTGTCAGTTTGATGTTGGTGGTGGGCAAGATGATGGAGGCCATCTTGAAAGAGAGGCTGGAGGTGTTCCTGGAGACACGGGGCCATCTGAATGATCACCAACATGGCTTAGTTCAGGGCAGATCGTGTCAGACTAACCTTGTGGAGTTCTATATTTGGGTGACAGAGGCGCTGGACCAGGAAAGGCCAGTGGATGTCCTCTTTCTAGACTTCAGCAAGGTGTTTAACTTGGTGCCAGACCCAGGGTTGCTGGACAAGCTGGGGGGAATGGGGGTAGGGAAAAAGATGGTGAGATGGATAGGGAACTGGCTAACTGGGGTTTCAGAGGGTGGTGGTTGGGGCGGGGGAGGTATCATCTCCAAGGAGGGTCATTAGTGGGGTCCCGTAGGGGTTGATGTTGGGCCCACTCCTGTTTAATGCTTACATCTCGGACATCAGAAACAGTATCAGGAGTGCGATGAGCCTCTTTGCTGATGACTCGAAGCTGGTGGTGGTGGTGGACGAGACTCTGGAGAGGTGGTCACACACTTGCAAATGAGGTGCAATACCAAGAAATGTAGGGTTCTCCACTTGGGACTTAGGAACCCGAATCATGAGTACTTTTTGGGTGGGGAGAAACTGCAGGTTTTTTTGGGGGGGGATCTTGGGGTGGTCGTGGATGCCAAAATGAATCACCCTATCATACTTGTGTATCTCTCTAACCAAAAACTTTCCCTTGGTAGAAGGCTGCAGAATCGTTTCCAGCGAAGGACCCAGGTGAGGATTGGCATTCAGTAGGCCAGCCCTGGATCTGCTGATACAGGTAGAGGCAGTCATATCAAAGCAGTAGCAGTGAGGAGAGACTTTTGAAGCAGTAACGCCCAGGGACTTTGGCATTCATCTGTTTAAAGGACATCTATCCCCACAGTTAGTGTTCCACCTGTCATAAATCAGAAATGCTTAAATTTTGCCATTCAAGAGTAACGTCTTCATTCCAGAACTAATCAGTGGTGTTCACTGAAGTAGTTGGTGCAGCAGTCTGAGACTAAGATATTGCACATCCTGGAAATGTACGACTGGATAGTTGATAGGGAGTTGTCCTCACTCACACTGTCGAAGTGATTGCATCACCTGGGAGCGGTGTGTTAGCCAGGCAGGCAGAAGGTCTTTACATCATACAACTAGGTCAGAGAAGCAAGTCCAGAAGACTGTGGCAGAGCTTCCCGTCAACTGGTTCCGCCAGCAGACTGCTTCACTTCTGGATCTGATGTCCGCAGTATCAAAATTGGTGCAGAGAGCCAAAATTTATCATGAGCTCTCTCTAAAACAGGATGTTTCCAGTATAGCTTCCAGCATCAGTGGACTTCCAGGGCCCAATCCAGTATCTAGATGGATGTTCCAGTCGCTTCCATGGTGGAAAACTATCAGATTTTTCAGAGAGAATTCCTCAGTGCTGCTTTGGAGAGATCCTGACTAGTCGATTAGGCTGGGGGATGTCTAGTCCAGCTTGCATTCAAGAAAGTTGAGAGCCCTCAGGGTTTTTTAAGTCAGTGTTTGTGATTTACGGGCAGTGTATCTAGCCTTAGGATTCTTTTCATGACTGAGTTCGGTCGCAGACAGCAACGGTGCGGTCTACCAACGCTGTCACTGTGTCCTTTAGCATGACTTCAGGAGGCCACAAATATGCTCATGGGAATGACTTCAGTTCTTCAGTGGGCAGAGAACGAGCAGTTGTCCCTGATATAACAGTTTCTCTGGCAGGGTAGCTGGGTGTGATCCCTGGTATCAGAGGTGACTGACTTGCTGTACAGAAGAGCCAGTCATCCTTAGCTGGTTAATTTCGTGTAAAAGGAGAATTCCGCTGTGTTGAGGTTTTTCAGGCAGTTTTTGGTGCTAGTGAGCAGAAGTGTTTAATCCATCACAGGAGTGGCCTTTTGACAGTGCATATCGTTCTTCTTCACTTCCACGGTCACCTTGTGGGTGCTAATTGATTCAACAACCAGGGTAAGTCTCTTACAATAGCCTCTGAGTGGCCAAGAAGAACGTGGTTTTCAGATTGGAAAAACCTGGCATTGGAAGCTCCGGTTCTGCTTTCAGCTCCCATTCCATGGGGGTGTCCTTGGTGTGGGACAGTTTCTACATCCAATCCAGAGGTGAGATGGTTAGCAGCCTGCTCCTTTGTGGAGGTGTCCCCTGAAGCCAAGGTTGCTGAAAAGATGGTAGTCATCTTGATTACTGTTGGGAAGTTGTCCACTCAGTAGCTGTTGGTAATGTATGGTTCATTATGGTCCACAGCTTTTGGACTTTTCAAGGTGGATTGGACAGGGCGAAGCACTGAGCACCCTATGGGGCAGATACATAGATACATAGACAGTGTCGGCAGATAAGGGCCTATGGCCCACCCAGTCTGCCCATCTGAGCTTGTAAGTTCAGTTTATGTTTTCCAAGAAGTCTGTTGCCCCTTAACCCTGACCTCCAGAATTCCTTTATGTGTGTATGCTCTCTGTCTGATGTTGGCACCAGCCATAGGAACTTCCTTGAGTTTCACCATGGGTGTGATCCATATTTCCAGAGCAGTCAGAAGGAGCTGTCCTTCACTTGGTTCACGGCTTTTCCGTATGATTTCACCATAGTGCTATACAACCGCCCCTAGCATTCTTTGCGCTTCTTCGATCGATTCCATTAAACATTCAGTTTCATAGGTGTGTTCCAGTTCAAAGTTGGCAGCCAGGCAGACTGGCGACCTCAAGGTTTTTGTTCACCTCGGAGGGACCTACCTTATAATGCATAGTGTCTAGTAATGTTGAGGGTTGTTTCGCCTTATGTTCCAAGGTTTTCACAGTCTTCTATGCAAACCAGGAAGTCTGGGACTTGTTGGCTTGCCTGGAGCCAGCGATTCCAGAGAAAGCAGAATCTTGTGATCTGGGGTTGTGCAGGGCAATGTGGAATGCACCATTACTATTTATCAGAGCACAATAACCAGGGCAACATGCACCCCCCTCCCAAAAAAACTTAGCAGGTGGCAACAGTTCTTCCATTCGTACCTGCACAGGCACTGCAAGCTGGATGTCCATGACTACATCAGTGCAGTCATCAAGTGCAAAGTGTGCCAGCAGGTGGTGAAAGGATGAATCCCTGTAGTTACCCTTATGGGTCATATGTGGGAGAATATTCTCCACCTCCCTATTGAACTGGCTGAGGGGTAGGCAGTAAAAGGTAGTGGTGGTGGAGGGGCACTCTCATCACCAAGGGACGTTGAGAGCAGGGTGCCGCAGGGTTCGGTACTGGGACTGGTGCTGTTTGGGATATTCATAGCTGATATCTCACACAGGATCCGAAGCAAGATCAGTCTGTTAGCAGATGATACCAAGATGGGAGCTGAGGGAGATGACATAGAGAGGTGGAGGGGGTTGCAGGAGGATCTGACCAAACTACAAGAGTGGTCGTAAACATGGCAGATGGGCTTCAACGCCAGGAAGTGCAAGGTCCTGCACTTTGGAGTTAGGAGTCATGGGAGGAAATATAAGCTGGGAGGGGTACAGTTGGAAAGCACAGTGGAGGAAAAGGATCTGGGGTTCCTTATAACGAGGAGTATGAACCACTCAGCTCCATGCAGGAAGGTGGCTGCAAAGGCAGACAAGATGCTGGGGTGCATAAAGAGGGGAATCTCCCCAAGGAACAGAGAGGTGATCCTTCCCTTGTACAGGTCACTGGTCAGGCTGCACCTGAAATACTGCAAGCAGTTCTGGCGTCCATTCCTGAAGAAGGACATCAGATTGTTGGAGGGGGTGCAGCGTAGGGCAACGAAGATGAGAATGGGACAGCTGAACATGTATTCCCTGGAGGAGAGGAGGGATAGGGGGTATATGAACGAAACCTTTAAATACTTAAAGGGAATAAACAAGACTAATACAGAAGAGGTTTTTCAGATCAAAATGAGAAGGGACATGAGAGGGCATTGGCTGAGATTTGAGGGGGGAAGATTCAGGAGGGAAGTCAGGAGACACTTTTTCATGGAAAGGGTGGTAGACAAGTGGAATACTCTGCCCGAGGAATTGGTGTCCTGTAGAACAGTGGGTGGCTTTAAGAGGGTGGGGCAGAGTGAGGGGTGGTTGTTATGAGGAGGGAAGGGAGGGTGGGGCAGCTGCATTTATGTCTAGTGCACTTGCCCGGTCAACAAAAACTAAATAAATAAAAGTTGTAGGGCTAGCTGCAGAATCGGGCAGACTCAATAGACTGTGAGGCTTGTTTCTGCTGGCATTTCATATGTTCGTATGAAGAAGGGTACTGCTTTGTAGAACCCATATGTAATTATTTTCCATTGACAACGTGGAGCAATACAGAAAGGAGGCATTCCTTCATACTTACTGTAATTTCCTTTTCTGTTAGCTCTAACATTGTCAGCAGGGCCTCTCCCTTGAGTCTGTGGTTTCTTTTGGAGAATATTGTCAGATATATTTATAGATGCGTGTTTTTGTTTCTCTGGTTAAATAACTGAACAGGTACTGGGATTCATTGGTTGCCCATGGACATCACAGTATAAAAGTCACCGTTTGGTATGATAGGCCAGTAGGCTCATTGGTTGCGGTGCCTTGCATTGTAAGGTTGAGAAACCTATCCAAGTTAGTATCCACTAGTACATTTTGAAGGCTGTTTCCAGAGGTCTCTCTATGAGCCAGCAGCAGTCTTGGGAAGTCGTGGAGTTCTCCCAATGGCCACTGCAGTTGGCATGAGAAGGCAGTTGGCTCGGTTACCAAATACATCATCCTGGACAAGGTAGGCCTGTGTAACTTTTTTTGATTTTGAGTCAAATTCGGATAAGGTGAGGTTGTTCTGTTACAGAGACTGACATATTTTTGAACCCTCACCTGGAAACATGGAGGTCTGTATCTATATACAATATGTTATTTGGTTGTACTGCATGGACAGAGGTAAACGGGGTTACTGATGCAACCAGAATCCTCATGTCCTTGGGGTTCTATGCTGCAGTCACAGCTTTGAGCTATACTACTACCTCAGTAGGGGAACACATTACCCATATGCATTTACTTTCCCCCCCACTGACAAAGTTGGATCTAACAGAAAAGGAAATTACGATAAGTATGGAGGAATTTCTCTTTTGTATAATAATAATAATAATCACCACCACTCCCTTCTTGACTAGTTAAGGGTACAAAGAGTTAGGATTAAGAACAAGTCTTAACACAGTATGAGCATACACAGGTGGGTCTAGAATGCACCCTGACTGGATGAGTGTAAACACTGTGTGATGGACCTCGAGCTGAGATAGACCCAGTTAGACCAGGAGTGGGTAGACCTTTAAGACAGCTAAACAGACCATGGCAGGCCAAACTCAGGGAACCCTGATTTGGGCCAGACACAGATCCCAGCTGTGTCAAGACCCAGACAGATTCCAGCTGAGGCCAGACACAGACCCTGGGAGTGGGGACTAACTTTGACAACTTTCCAAAAAGCACCTGACCGCAACAGATCCTGAGTGAGTCCCAACCCTGCCTGACCCCAGCACACCCTGATTGGGGCTTGACCCTGACAGACCCAAGTAGGAAATGACCCAGACTCACATTGAATGGGGCCAGACCTCAAATGGGCATACAATGAATCCTGCCTATGTGCCTCCCTAGGCCTGCTTCCCCATCCCAGGACTGTCATCCGTGGCTTTGTTTATTAATAATCACATCTATTTCTTGACCAAGTAAGGGAATACAAAATGAGCATACATACTGTAGGTCAGTCTTGAATGAGCCCTGATTGGATGACTACACACTGTCTGATAGACCTTGAGTTGAGACAGACCCCATTAGACCAGGTGTGGCTAGACCCTCAAGACAGCTAGACAGATCATGATGGGCCAAACACAGGGAATCCCTGTTTGGGCCAAACACAGACAGACCCCAGCTGGGGCCAGACACAGACAGCCAGAGTTGGGACTGACTCTGACACCTCAGCAAAAGCCACCTGACCCCAACAGATCCTTAGTGAGTCCCAGCCCTGCTTGACCCCAACACACCCAGGCTTGATCCTGACAAACAAGCAGGACACAACCCTGATGCAATATGAGTGGGGTAGACCCCAAGTGGGCATAAAGAAATCCAGTCTGCTTGCCTCCCTGGGCCTGCTCCTCCATCCCAGACCTGTCGTGTGGCTTTGTTTAACTCATTATACCCTGGGGGGCCATTTTGTATCAGGAGAATCAATGGATGGTTCGGACTTCATACAGAGCTATTGGGTACAGTAATCACCCCTGTCTTCTTGTTTCTATAGGCCCAAGCTTGATCTACAGTTCTTGCGAAGGTTCCTGCGGATTCTGGTCATCCTGTTTCCCGACTGGTCATCACAGAATGTGCTAATGTTTCTCACACTCCTGTTTGTTGCTTTAATTGGTGAGTTTCTTTCTGACTTCGTGCACAGTTCAGCTGAATCTAAGAATCCATCACTTGGCAAAGCAGCTGCTGTAGAGTTAGGTGCTGAGGAAACTGCCTCAGAATCTGCACAGCTGAATAAGTGTGTCAGACCTTGAAAAGCCCACAAGGCGGGAAGGTGTTCAACAGGTAGTTTGTAAGGAAACAAGCATTGTAGGATACACAGCTGTGAACATATATCCCAGTGTTGGACTTGTACATTATGAACCTTGGGAGGTTTGGGACCCCTAAGGCCCATGTCTTTAAAAAATGCCCCTTTCCATTATAAGTCAATGGCAGTAATGCACAAGCTACAGGGGCTCATTTCAGAGGTAAGGAGACTGGGTCTTGGCAAGCCCTCATGTAATTCTAACAACATTTCCAGTACATTATATCTGTGCACTGTGTGTGTGTGTGTGTGTGTGTGTGTGTGTGTGTGTGTGTGTGTGTGTGTGTATACACGTATATGAGGATAACTGATATTTTTTAATTAAAACTTTGTACTTTTTTTTGCAGACCAGTCTGCCCAGCCCTGTCACCTGGCTTTTTTTGGACTTGCGTAGTTCTTGACATTCTTTGCCACAGGACCTTGTAGAGGTGCCCAGTGGTTGGTGCGGGGACTGCGGGGAACCGGGCAACCACATATTGATCTGTTGTACTGATGGCACCATCCTTAATCCTGTCTTTTCCTTATAATTACTGGGGTGTTACCCTGGATCCCTTCCTTGACTTCTCCCTTCATGTGATTAAAACTGGGAAATCCATTAAAATTATGGTTGGGTTATCCTTTTGAATCAGCCAGAACCTTACATCGCACCCCAGTTTGCTGTTGCCCTAGGCCTCCTACTATTAAAACTCATGTATAATGTGCATGTCTATGCATCTACTAATTCCGCTGCTGCCCTAAGGAATTGGGATGCGTCTCCTACAACAGTATTTTCCGCTTTGCTCTGTTGGTCAGCCACCTCACCCATCACTGCATCCTGTATACGAGGTTGGGGTGGCTCCCCCTCTTCTCATGTGACTTGATGTTGGGGAGGGACTATTTGCAGTGTTCTGCAAAACCAATGGCCCCTGTTCCTCACCTCTCTGTTACACCCTCAGCTCAGTAAAACACCCTTAAGGTTTATTGGTCAAGCTCTCTCGGCTGTCCCTAAACATTTTTTTTCTTTCCTTTCATTAATCTGGTTTTCTCAGTCCCGACTGGTCACCTTCCAGGCACTCCCCCACCACCCGGCGTCCGCAATCTCCCTCCGCTTCCACGAGGCCGACTGGCGGGTGCGAGAAGTTAGCATCCGTGCAGTCAAATTGTTCCTTGTTTTTACTTCCTGCCCAAGCGCTGAGAGAAGTGTAGTGACGCCAATGGCTGAGCCACGACGCTTCTGCACATGGCACGCTATGCCTGTCCCCCATTGCGGGTCTGTTGCGCCAGCCCCCTGCCACTGCCAGGGGCCAGTCAAGCAGTGTATTCCTTCCACACCCCTTCCTGGGAGAGGAGAGGAGAGCAGTCCTCCAGATGCTCAATCCTCTCCCTCCCCGGCCAACCCCCAGTGGCCCGCAAACACGAGTCACGGGCATGGCAGGAGGTAGGACACGGATGCCTCAGCCCTACATGCCACTGGGCCGGCTGGCTGTCCCTAAATTGATGTAGAATCTTGGACATGTTGCATTCTTGAGCTCATCTCCCAGGCTTTGGAACACTGTTCCACTGGAGATATGAAATTTCTCTACAGTAACAGGTTTCCGTAGAAGGTATCACAGATACTTGCTAAATGCTTTCACTTGCTCCTCTTGTTAAGTCTGATAATGATATGTACACTGTGTCCTAATCATATTTGCTTAACGTTTGTACTCAGCTTCTTGATTGTTGCTTTTATCCTTTGCTAATAGTATTTGTTCTCCTGTGTTACTCTTGTACTTTACTTTGTTGCACTACAAGTAGTTGTCTTTTTTTCTTATCTTGTATTTATCTCTTTGGCTTCAACTGCCCTCTTCTGTCTGACCCCCCATAGCCAGGTCATCTGGGTATCACTGGGACTTACCTCAGCCCGGTCGCCGGGTGTGGAGCCTGCGGAGGGTCAGACATCATCCTGCCGCCGGGTTTTTTCCTCCATTTTTTTCCCTTTCCCCATTGCTGGGGTGCATGCAGCCAGACTTGCGCATATCAGTGGAAGTCCCACAGCACCCTTCCCTTTTCAGGTGCCCAACAGACCCATACCACCCGCAGGCCTCCACCTGGGGGAAGTCATTCGGCGGGAACACCAGTCCTCCCTCCCTGGGAGAGGAGAGCTGTCCTCCAGATGCTCAGTCCTCTCCCTCCCCAGCCGACCCCCGGCCGCTCGCACACCATGAACCACAGTGCGGTGGCAGGAAGTAAGGCACGGATGCCTCAGCCCTCCACACCACTGGGCCAGCTTAGTTTTCTTTTTTTCAATAAATTTTATTGTACGAACTTCCGCTTGCAACAAAGTCAGCAAAATAAGGCCATTAGGACTATCTAGTCTGCTCGTATTGCAGGGTCCTCAGCATATGCTACTGACCGTGGCCCTCCCTCCCCAATCGCCCTTCCCCTCCTTCTGCCTCTCCCATCACTCTTATTTTCCCCTTAACTCTATCCCAGCCTCTCTTGACGCTGTCTACCATTTTCCGTGAAACCTTCTTCTCTGGAAGCACATCCCAATCCTCCAGCACCCTCTAAGTGGAGAAGTGCCTCCTAATCTCTCTCTCCTAAATCTTTCCCCCCTTCAGCTTGAGACTGTGTTACATCATGTTTTGGTTTCCACTAAACTTGAAGAGACCCACCTTGTCCACCCTGTTTATTTCTTTCAAATACTTGAACATCTCAATCATGATCCCTCTTTCCCTCCTGTCCTCCAGAGAGTACATATTCAGGCCTGCAACCTCTCCTTGTATGTCCTGCCAGGCTGGCCTATGATCATCTTTGTTGTCTTCCTTTGGACCATCTCCAGCAAGTTAATATTCTTTTAAGGTATGGGCACTAGTACTGTACACTGTACTCCAGATGGAGCCTCACTGATGACCTGTACAAGGGCAGTATGACCTCCTCTTGCCTGCTGCTGATCCCTCTAGCAGTGCAGCCCAATATTTTATTTGTGTCTGCTGCTGATTTCCTACATTGCATAGAGTGTTTCAGGTCAGCAGTGATCATCACTCCCAGGTCCTTCTCCTCCTCTGATGCAGATACCCAGACCCCTCCCAAGCTGTACTCAGTCCTCGGGTTCTTTTCACCACTGTGCATAACTGAATTTCTTTGCATTGAAGCAAGCTGCCAAATCGCAGACCACCTCTCTAGCTTTTCCAGATCCTCCCTTAGGTCTTGTATCCCTTCTGCTGTGTCCACCTTCCCACAGACCTTGGTGTCATCCATGAATAGGCAAATTACTCTTAATGCCATCCCCATTATCACTGATGAAGACGTAGAACAGCACCGGTCCGAGCAGCAAGCTCTGTGGGACCCCACTTGTGACCTCCCTGGTGCTGGATAGCTCACCTCCTACCACCACGCTCTGGGTTCTGCACCTAAGCCAGTTTTCCACCCACACACTCGACTTCTCACTAACCCCTATATCTGCCAGCTTTCTCATCAACCTCTTGTGGGGTACAGAGTCGAAGGCCTTGCTGGAAGTCCAGGTAAAGGATGTCCATCGCTTCACCCCTGTCCACTGTTTTAGTGACCCAGTCAAAGCAGTTAATCAGATTTGTTTGACATGACCTCCTTCCCATAAACCCATGTTGCCTCTCATCCTGGAGACCATCCTCATCCAGATACTCTTCTAACCTTTCCTTAAGTATGGTCTCCATGAGCTTGCACACGATTGAGGTCAGACTGACTGGTCTATAATTCCCTGCATCGTCCTTGGGATCGCTCTTATGGAGGGGCACTACTGTATCTCCTTCTCCTCTTCTACTGTGCTCGATGTAAACTTGGTTCCCACTTTGACAAATGGCACGTACTCCTGTACACAGTGATTCTTAAATAATTTTGTATGCCAAATTGTATATATTGTCATTACTGGTTTGATTTTTGTAAGTACTGCTCCTAAATTGTATTTATGGTCAATACTGTACCCTGTTTTGCTCCACACTATATTACTGTTTTATTCCTTACTGTAATTGTTTCAGTGTTTGCTACTTGACTTTTTGTACGTCCCATTCCCCTTTCCCCCGGATCGCACCTGGAAACGAGCCTTGGCTCAGTGTGCCTTTCCCGGTTACCAAAATTTTAAATGAATAAAGCTTTTTAACACTCCCCCCTAACCTTGTTAGCAGCCTCTCCCTTGGTACCTATAAGATCAAACTAAAGGAGCACCTACTCAATAAACCACCTTGCAACTGCCATAGGTAGCATATCTTAATTTTCCTACCACTGACCAGTACAATCCCTTCTGCAATTGCTCAATTTTCGGTTAGAATTTTTCCCTCTCTTTTCTCTTAACCCCTCCCTCATTCACGTCACTGCTTCCATGCCTGTTTTTTCCTTCTGAGCTCTTTCAGAGTATTTCCCACCTTCTCCCAGGTAGTTGTACATTCTGTTAAGACTTGCTGTTAATACTGTAGCTGCTGTACGTAAGCCATTTTGTATGTAACTGAAATTCCTGTATACATTTTTGTCTTTGTATTTTTTGAAACATGTGTCTGTATAAAGTGTATATAAATCCACCACTGTAAAAACCTTAAAACTGAATGTTTGTGAAAACGGGCATTTTTGCTCACATGCTTTTCTGTTATAAAATAAAAATGAAATTAAACAAATAAATGTGCTGTTGTCCAGTCCTGTGGTACCTGCACCCTTCTTCACTGAACTAGTTAACAGACCAGCCAAGGGATTTGCATCCTTTGGATTTTAATGGAATTTTCCAATATTTCCTCCCTACCCATGCATTCCAGCAGCTGATGCCGTGATAGTCATCGTAGCTGGGTTTCATAATTTTAACTGCAGTCCTGAAGTTTGTGGAAGGGATCGTAGTTTGATCCTACAAGATGGCCAGCTGATCCCTTCCAATCAATCAATCAGTCTTTATTTAACCAGGCAAGACATCTTTGAGCAAGCTCATTTACAAGATGGTCCTGGGAGGACAAAAGATAATTATATTGATCATCAAAATAGAAAAACACAAGTGAACAAACATTGGGGGCATACATAACATACGTGACTTTACACATAAGGAGTTGCACATATGGATATGCATAAGAAAAAATACATAAGAACAGTAGGTTTTACAGGGAATGCATAGGAAAATAAGTAACATCTATAATAAATGACCATAATGCGTAGTTGAGACCAATATTGTAAGCTACTACACAAGTTCTAAGCTACTGTACCTCTTTTATAGGAGACAAGAGATTTAAAGTAAGTGCTTTGGTACATAAATAGATGTGAAGTTACTTAGGAATGAGTGGCACAGTGGGGTAGGGAGATCAAAGAGAGTAGAAGGAAGGGATGACAGGTTAGGAGTAGATGGAAAGGTAAGGGTAACGGGGTGGGATGGGGAGGAGTGTTGAAAGAAGGGGAGCAATAATATTAAGGTTGGTGGTAGGAGATGGAGGGGGGAAGGCGTAAAGTGGGAGAACTAAAAGAGGAGACATAGAGGCTTGGAAGGGGAGGTGGGGGGAAGTGCTAGATGCTGGGGCAGCTTATGTGTGGTTACCATACCGAAGCTGTCGATAGTGTTATGAGTGACAGGTGCATGTTTCATTTAGTGAGCAATTTAGCAGGGATTTAAAGGTGGATAACCCAGGTATTTGAGTAAGTCAGTGACTTTTGAAGGGCATTCCATAGAGAGGGGAGGGTGAATCTAATGGCTGCGGCACCATAGCGTGTTCTGACCATTGGCATGTCAAACATGACAAGAGAGTAACTCCTCAGGCAGTAAAACCCCTGTATACATGAGAATAGCTCGCTATATATGGAGGGAGTCAATTTGTGATAGCTTTATGGATACATAGAGCAGCATTTCTCATCCTCCTACCACTGAGTGAGGGCCAGCCTAACTTTGCATATAGAGAGCAGCGGTATGTATTAAAAGGGACACTAATAAGCCGGTCCGGTGGCTCTGAGGGCTGAGGTGCAGGTTGTCTTACCTCATGCTATGCTAGCGACCCATGTTGGGGAACGAGCACTAGTCGCTGGGGGTCGGCAGGGGCGGAGAGGGATCAAGAATCTGAGGGACTGCTCTCCCTCTCCGGGTAGGGGGAGAGTCCAGTTGTCAGTGTGCCTCTGACCCCTGGCGGTGGTTGGGGGACAGAGCACCAACGCTGCTAGCAAGCAACTGAGTGGGGCAGGCACCGGGAGGAGCATGTGCGGACGCATGCTCGCTCCCTCCCCTGACATCATTGTGTGCCCTACTCATGGGGAGAAAATTGAGGAGGAAAAAGGCATCCTGGTCGCGGCAGCTCGATGGCTGTCAATGGGCACCCCAGCTTCAGGGGGCATCGCCGGAACTGCATCCTGTATGGTGGAAGAGTTTGGGGCTCCCCACCTCCCCGCCGCGGGGCAAGAAGTTGAGGGCCCTAATCGGAGCTGGAGGCAGGTCGGATGGTGGCTGAAGACACGGAAGCGCAGATGGAATAGCCGACCAGGAAGCCAGGGGTAAGAAACTGAGTTAAAAAAAAAAGGGGGGGGGCACTGATAATGAATCTCAGTGGGCGATGATACAGTGTATCAAGTGTGAATAAGATGGTTTTTGGACAGTAACTATAGAGAATGTCAGTGTAGGCGATCAGTGGGAGAAAGGTAGTTTGCACCAATTTTATGTTAGCTTTGTAGTTGAGGAGGTATCTAATGCAGTAGAAAATGCCCAGTCTCTATTGCAACTTTTTAGCATGCTCCTTGAGGTGTGATAAGAAAGGGAGTTTATTGTCGAGCCAAAAGCCCAAGTATTTGAATTTATTTACTATTTCCAGCGCCTCCCCAAGCAAGGTCTGGATCTGTAAATTGGGATTCAGTAAGTTGGAAGTTGTCTGTACAGGAGTGGAGATAAACATAGCTTTTGTTTTTCTGGTGCTAAGTAGTGGTTTCCGCCTTAAGAGGTTATGTTGTAGAACATCGAATTCTCACTGTAACTCTGCGTAAACAAGCTCAGGGGTGGGCCTGGCGGTGTAAATTACTGTATCCTCTGCGAAAAGATGCACTTTTGCTGTACTGATATTGGAGTCTGTGTTATGTATGTAGATTGCGAAGAGAAGGGGTCCCAGGGTTGACCCCATGTGGCACCCCTCTTTGGAGAATTTTGAGTGGGGAGAGTTCCCCTTGTGCTTTGACTTGTTGCTTTCTATCAATAAGATAACAGTCAAACCACTTCATAGCAATGTCATCTAGGCCAAGACAGCGTAGCGTAGACAGAAGCAGATTATGGTTGACGGTGTCGAAGGCCTTGCTTAGGTCTAGGAAAAGGGCGCAGATGTATTTCTTCGAGGCAAGAGTGTTTTGCCAATCATTGGTTACTTTTGTGAGGGCAGAGACTGTGCTGTGTTTAGGTCTAAAGTAGGACTGGATAGGGTTTAACAAGTTTTTGGACTTCAGATATTCTCTTAGTTGATAGTTAACTACTTTTTCCAGCAATTTAGACAGCATAGGTAGCAGGGAAATGGGTCAATAATTATTGAGGTCACAAGTGTCACTAGATTTAAAGAGAGGGATGATGTGTGCTATTTTCCAGCTAGCCGGGAGGTCACCTGAGGATAAGAATAGGTTGAAGAGGTGCGTGATTAGGGCAGTCAGGTAGTGGTATCCTATTTTTAGGAAGAGGAGTTCTAGGAGATCAGCGCCGGCGCTTTTCTTAATGTCCAGGGTAATTAGGAGGTCCTCAACCTGTTTGAAGGATATGGGGCTGAAGCTGAATGTGGAGGGGTGTCGGTTGTTGTTCATGGTGTCTGGGCAAAAAGGGTCCTTATTACAGGACTGGTTTAGGAACTTTCTTTTTGGAGAGGCATCGAAAGCTATACCTGCCGTGGCAAAGTGGTTGTTGAGTTGGTCCAGAATGCTGGCCCTGTCTTTGTAGGTTTTGTTTCCAGTAATAATGTTGGAGGTTAACAGCAAAGAAGGCGTCGAGTATGGCCTTCTGTTTCTCTAAGAATGTTCTAGAACTTGGCAGGGTTGTTTTGGGAAGCTTCAAGCAAGGTTTAGAAGTATTTTGCCTTTTCAGCTCTTTATTAGTTTGATGCAAAGATTTCTGGAGGCTCTGAAAGCCATCCAGTCCGGGATTGATTTTGTTTTATGGGCCCTTTCCCATAATCTGTCCCTATCTTTTCAAACAACATGAAGTCTTGCTGTATTCTGACACGTGCAGTTAGCCCCAGCCTTTAAACTGCCCTGGAGAACAATGGGTTAACTTTTCTATACATGGCATAGAATGTTCATCTCAAGCTCGGTTGATGTCTCTGCCTGTTATTCGAACTGCAACCATCAGATTCTTAACTCCGCCTCACTGAACAGTTGCTCCGGAGATTTCTCCTGCTGCTCGGTTCAAAGTCGGTTGAAGTGTCGGTTTTCGGTCGGTTTCTACTGAAATTTTGTTTCTGCATAGTCGGTTCAAGTCTTTGTGTGTGGTACCATGAGTACTAGATAGGTTTTGTTCTGTTTTCTGTGTGGAACTAGTAAAAAGTGTATATCGGTTCGGCTGAACCGATCATTCAGGTAAATTCGGCACTATACTTTTTCGGCAAAGGAGAGCAGATTCCAAGGAATCGTTCCACAAAAAAAATGCAAAGACAAATCAACGCTTGGATCCAGAATCTCGACTTTGACCAAGAAATAGCCAAAGTGATTCGTGTTGTGGAATCGCTTCGCCCGGTTCCGACTGATCCAGCACCTTTTGGCAGGGGCTCGGTTCGGTCGGTTCCCCCGGTTCAAGACTATGCCCTGGAAGAATTTTATGAACCAGAGATTGAGGAGGAAGGAGAGTTAGAAGATGATTATGGTGATGGTGAAAGTCTGGATGTGCCTATTGACCCGGACATCTCCCCAGACAGACCTTCAGGTGTTTCTCCTCCTAGGCTTTCTGAGTCCCCTTTGCACTTCATATTTTACAGGAAGGTGGCTGATACCCTCCAGCTTCCTGTGGAGGAGGCAGTGGAGGGTCAGGAGGAGCCTGACTATGTAGAGATGATGGACATCCCAGAATCCAGGAGACTGTCTATTCCCTTTCACAAATCTTTTGGGAAACAGACACAAAAAATTCTTAAGTCTCCCAATTCCATACCTCCTGTGGATAGAGGAATGGACAAGAGGTTTACTCTTTCAGGCTCAGATACGGAGTTCCTTTATCAGCAATGCAGCCATGTTGGGGTTGTACAGACTGCTGCCTGTGATAAGGCAAGCATTTCCTTGGCATCACACCCCCCAGACAAGGGCTCCAGGAAGATTGATGCCATGGCAAAGAAGCGGTACATGGCATCTCCTTGGGACTCAGGCAGGCGAATTATATGGCCTATGCAGCCAGGTACCAGAAGTCCAGGTGGGACACTGTACTGGCACTGGCTAAACAGGCTTCCCTCCAGCTTGCCAAGGAGCTAGAGGAGGTGGTTGCAGATGGGATTGAGGCATCAAAAGTTCAGTTTCATGCTGCTGTAGACTCTAATGATGTATCATCAAGAGTCATGGCTACATCTGTGGCTCTTTGGAGAATGGCTTGGCTCAGATGTACTAGCCTCTCACAGGATACCCAGGCTAAGGCCATGGATTTTCCTGTAGTGGGTAATTCTCTGTTTGGGGAGCAGACAGAGAATTACATGAAGAAAATGGTTGAGTACAGGACCACTTACAGGAGTGCTGAGACCAAGGAAAGGCAGGCAACTCCTCAAAGGCAGCAGTCCAGGGCAGGGGCAGGCCTTTCCAAAGGCCTTTTTACCAAGCACAGGCCTCTTCTTCCTTTTCACAGAGGGGGTTCTTCAGAGGGAGAGGCAGAAGGGGATGAGCAGGCCTGCATCCACCCCTCAGCCTAAAGCCCCTGCCAGGCAGACACCCTGATGGGTCTGCCCGGGTCGATTCTCCTATCCCAGTAGGGGGCAGGCTGGCTTACTTTGTCCAGGACTGGATGTCTGTTACATTAGACAAGTGGGTCCTGGAAGTAGTAAGCCAGGGACTGGTTCTCAGCTTCAAAAAATTTCCCAAGATGAGAGCCAGATCTTTTCCACCTGCAAATCTCTCAGAGACCCTTGCCCTAGAGGCAGAGGTTTCTTCTCTCCTAGCTCTAAGAGCTATAGAGAGAGTACCTACCCTACACTGGGGCAAAGGACTGTACTCCAGGTACTTCCTAACCCCCCAAAAAAACAGGAGAGTGGCGACCCATCCTGGACTTAAGATACCTGAACAAACATATTTTAAAGCCAAAGTTCAAGATGATAACTCTGGGAATTATCCTTCCCTCTCTAAAGCCAGGGGACTGGCTAGCCTCCCTGGACCTCAAAGATGCCTACTTTCACATTCCCATCAGGTGCTCCCACAGAAAGTACCTCAGGTTCAAGTTGCTCTCAAGCCACTATCGGTTCAGAGCAATGCCCTTTGGCCTAACCTCATCCCCAAGGGTCTTCACAAAGTGCCTGGCAGTAGTTGTTGCCTTCCTAAAAATACAAAAGATTTCCATTTTTCCATATTTGGACGACTGGCCCAAAGTGGGCCAGTCCCCAGACCAAGTCAAGTCACACCTGCAAGTGGCCCAGCAAGTTCTCACTTCTTTAGGATTTCTTCTCAACCTACCAAAGTCAGTTCTTGAACCAGTGCAGCTCCTCACCTTCATAGGGGCAGAGCTGGATATGGTAAAAGCAAGAGCCTTCCTTCTCCTGGAAAGGGCAAGAGCTCTCATGGGACTGGCCTCTTCATTCAGCCTTCAGGTGTCTCGACCAGCAAGGCATTTCTTTCAGCTCTTGGGCCACGTGGCAGCTTCTACAGCAGTGGTCCAAGGCGCAAGATTCCAGATCAGGGACATTCAGTTCCACTTAAGAGCTTTTTGGTCCCAAAGAAAGGATTCCCTTACCAAACTAATCCCAATGACTCGAACCCTGATCCAAGCCCTGCAATGGTGGCAGGATCAGGACACTTTGAGGCAAGGGGTTCCATTTGCCACTCAGTCTCATTCAGTGGTCCTTACTACAAATGCTTCCCTGTTGGGTTGGGGAGCCCATTTGGGGGACCTCACCACCCAGGGACTGTGGTCGACTCAGGAATCTCTTCTACACATCAATCTCTTGGAACTTAGGGCAGTGTTTCTGGCATTGCAAGCCTTTTCCAAATCAGTACAGGACGAGGTGGTTCAGGTCAGAACAGACAACACCACCACCATGTGGTACATCAACAAGCAAGGAGGCACTCTGTCTACGGCCTTGTGCACAGAAGCAATGAAGTTGTGGTCCCTGGCTTATTCCCTGCAAACATCTCTGATAGCAGTTCACCTTCCAGGGAAGGACAATGTCCTAGCAAATACACTGAGCAGAAAGTCTCAGGGCCATCATGAATGGGCCCTGGATCCTCTGGTGTTGAAGGTGATTTTCTCAAGATGAGGCACTCTAGAGATAGATCTTTTTGCAGCCCCAGACAATCACCAACTTCCTCTCTTTTGTTGCAGACCCCCAGTCTTGGGCTCAGTCCCCCTGGATGCTCTGATTCTGAACTGGGAAGGGAAATTTCTGTATGCTTTTCCCCCTTCCCTCTCCTGTTCAAAGTGTTAGTCAAGATAAGGTCACAACCTTGCAAAGTGATTCTGATTGCTCCAGACTGGGCCAGGCAGCCATGGTATCCCTTGCTGCTGTCCCTAGCAGTCCATCTCCCCCTGTCTCTTCCCAGGAATTACAACCTGTTAACATTCTCTCAGGGGAGGATTTGGTACCCCAATCTTCAGTCTCTCAGTCTCAAGGCTTGGCTCTTGAAGAGTTCGAGTTTGCAGATCTGCATCTTTCCCAAGGGGCTCTGGATATCCTCAAGGCTTCTCGAAAGCCCTCCACCAGAAAGACTTACAACTCCAAATGGAAAAGATTCAGCATTTGGTGTTCTGAGAAGAATATTTCTCCAGACACTGCTGAATTGCCTACGGTTCTGGATTATATGATCCATCTCATTGGCCTAAGCCTCAGACCAGCTACTCTCAAGGTACACTTATCAGCTGTTTCTGCTTTCCTGTCAGTAGGCAAGTCTTCCTCACTGTCATCCCACCCTGTATTCTGTAAGTTTTTCAAGGGATTGCTTCACACCAATCCCCCCTTTAGGGACCCTGCTCCTGCTTGGGATCTTAATGTTTGCATTGCTCAGCTTATGCAACCCCTTTTGAACCTTTGTCCTCAGCAGAACTTAAGTACTTGGCTTGGAAAACTGTGTTTTTGGTAGCCATTACTTCTGCTAGACGTATCAGTGAATTGCAAGCCCTGTCAGTGGAACCTGATTTCATCTCTTTTCACAGAGATAAAGTGGTCCTTAGAACTAACAGAAAGTTCTTGCCTGAAGTGGTTTCAGATTTCCACCTGAATCAGTCTGTCTCTCTCCCTGTTTTCTTCACTGATCATTCTTCCTCGGGAGAGAGTAAGCTACACAGTTTGGATGTTAAAAGAGCCCTTAGCTACTACATAGAGCGTACCGAGGGTCACAGGTTCAACTCCCTCCAGTTATTCCTCACTTATGGAGAAGTTGGGAAGGACAAACCTGCCACCAGGAGATCTATTGCCAGGTGGATTGTTTCTTGTATACAATTCTGCTATGAAAAACTGGGTAAAACTCCACCCTCAGGTCTGAGGGCTCATTCCACAAGAGGTACAGCTGCTTCCCTGGCTGCTGCAAGGGATATCCCTCTCTTAGAAATTTGTCAAGCAGCCACCTGGAAAACGGTCCATACTTTTACCAAGCACTACTCTCTGGATATCCAGGCTAGGATTGATGCTCGATTTGGCACAGCAGTACTTCATAGCCTATTCCCAAAGTAGGTTCTGTCCCTCCTCCATGGAGGTACTGCTTGGTAGTCTGCACTTGTCAGAATACAGCAAGACTTTATGTTGTTTGAAGAAAAAATTACTTACCTTAGCAATTATGTTTCTTCTAGTGGAGTCTTGCTGTATTCTGACCCCCCCCCCCGCCTCCCCTCTCAGAACCCTAGATTTTTTGGGATGTGGGTGGGCAGGCACAGTGTTGGCACTCTAGGGGTGCCCCTTTACACCTCTGTTTCTCATGGGATGAGATGTTATTTCATTTGATTGTTTTTTGTGTTTGGGTTTCCTGACTTGAGTCTTCCTTTGAGAACCCAAAATATTATTTTTCTGCCAGTTGGCTAGTTAAAAAATTTACAGTTTCCACACAGAACACCTTGTGAGTTTTGCTCGTAAAGATCTGACGTTTGCAGTTCGAATAACAACAGGCAGAGACATTAACCAAGCGCGAGATGAACGTTCTATGCCATGCATAGAAAAGTTAACCCATTGTTCGCCGGGGCAGTTTAAAGGCTGGGACTAACTGCACTTGTCAGAATACAGTAAGACTCCACTAGAAGAAACATAATTACTAAGGTGAGTAATTTTTTTCTTAAGGCTGTTTTTACTGCAGGCATGAACCAAGGATATGATCTTTTTCTAGTATTTGTTTTTACAGTGGGGGGCATGCTTATCAGCCACTCTCGGGACAAGGCTCTGAAAGATGTTGTAAGCCTTAGAGACTGAAGATGCCAGATAAAAATCATGCCATCTGATCTGGCTTAAAACTGCTAGGAATGCAGATTGGTTGAATTTTTTAAGATTTCTTTTTAGTCTGTAGGTGGAAGTGGAGGTAAGCTTTGGTGTGTGTCTAACACAGGCTACTGCTTTGTGAGCACTTATGTCATTATGAAACACCTCTGAGTGGGAAATATTATGAGGCATGTTGACAAGTAACAAGTCAAGGAGGGAGCTGAGAGTAGGGTTTTTGGTGTTTGGATGGGTAATGTTGGGTAATTTGTGAGAGGCCGTGACTGTCACAAAGTTCCTTCAGCTGTCTGGAACAGTCAGAGTTCCAGTCGAGATTAGGATCGCTCATAATAATACATTCAGAGTTGGCATTCTCCAGTCATTTACGGAGATGAGATAGTATCCCGAGGCCCCCTGACGGTGGTCTGTAACAGACAGTTATAGATATTGATTCCTCAGCAGCTATAGACACCCTTAGGGTAAGGCTTTCATATTCCTTTGGGGCTGTGGAAGAGTCCGTAACTGATACAGAAATGTTATCCTGTATATAGATTGTTTGTGTGTGTTTCTAAAATGGAGGGAGAAGCCAGAGTGTATGTCGGTTATTCCGCCTAGAGAACACTGGCAGGTGGAAAAGGAAGATGAGAATGTAAAATCATATGATGGGGGAGAGAGGGATGTATGCATACACTGTGTATGAGAAGATTGTTTTAAATTCATCTGGTGGGGGTACAGTGTATGTATGTGTATTACTGTGGGGTGTCTGTCAGTTTAAGGATCCATGCATGTCTGACTGGAAGGGAGGGCCTTTGTTTCTGTAATTCTCAGTATCCGCGCACGTCACTCCAAAAGCCTCATGTTTGTCCGTCTGGGGTTCTGAGCATGTCTGTGTGTGTGTCACTGGTGATCTGTCTGTCACTCTGTGGGTCCATATGTGTTGGGTGTCCTGTCTCATGTATTACTGATGTTTATTGGATGTATTTCAAATGTATTACTGTAGATGAAAAATACATACTGCTTTATTGGTAAAAATTGGCTGTACTTCACCAATAATCCATTTTTCAATACAGTCACATCACAGTAATACAACGGAGAAAATAAAAGTCTTGTTTAATCTGGAAGACTAAAGCCCTATCATGCAGCCTCCTCTGGAACACCTCCTTTGGTCCTCTGTCTTGACATGGAGAAAGCATTCAAATTGAGTGCCCTGGACCTTTCTCCACACAACACTGCAATGATTTGGATTCTTTCTCATTCCCCTCAAGCACAGGTGCGTGCAAACGGCCACCTCTTCTTCCACTTTGAATTACAGAGGGAGACCCAACAGGGATGCCCCCCTCTCTCCACTCCTCTTTGCCATTTATATTGAGCCTTTAGCCTAAGGCATAAGGCAGCATGCTAATATGAGGATATCCAGCTCCCGATTGGGGGACGGGGACGGACATCGAATCACACTTTATGCGGATGATGTCATGCTCTACCTCTCTGCCTCAGATACTGATCTCCCAGCCATCTGTTCTCTTTTGCAGACTTTTGGTACCCTTTTTGGCTGCAAGTTGAATGAGAAAAGAAACATGAGGCCCAGATGGTTAGCTTTGTGCCCTCAACCTCTCTAATGCCCCAGTTTCCTTTCTGGTGGGGACTTCTATAAATTAAGTATTTGGGAGTCAGTCTCATGGGCTCTGCCTCTCAGCTATTCCAGGCCAGTTTTTCCACTCTGCAAATGGAGTTCCAAACAGACTTGGACAAATGGACAGTCCTGGCTGTCTCCAGGTGGGTGGTGAGTATCAAAATGATGGTGCTCCCAAAATTCTTGTACTTGTTCCAATCCTTGGCTGTCTTGATAGATGTGGGGCACTGGAACAGATGGCTCAAGATGCTGTCCAGATTCCTTAGCAGGGATGCCCCCAATAGGGTACGTTACCCTCTGTAGGCCAAAAGACCAAGGCAGACTTGTTCTCCCAGACCTTGATATGCACTATGAGGCGGCGCAGCTTCAACCAGTTCTGCATTGGCTCAGAAGTATGCTGACACAGCAGTGGGCACAACTGGAACGAGCAGAGTTGCTTACCATGCCCCCCCTCCAAAAAGAGGCATATTGGACTGGCAGCAGATCAACACATTAACATATTGTGGCTCACCCTTCGTCTTCACCCCATTCAGAATATGGAGATGGTAGAAAACATGGGCGGGACTGAGGGAACAGATGCTATGGTTGCTCCCTCTTCACCTCTGCAATGACTTCATGCCAGCTCGGCTGGATACTAAATATAAGGTTTGGTACCAAGAGGACTCAAATACCCCTTTCAGCTTTTGCAAGGTAGAGACATGAATACATTCCAAATGATCAAAGACAGTCTAGGTATACCAAACAGCCTGATATGTTTTGCTATTTCCAGGGGCCCCCTTAGGAAGACCTTTGCGGTTGAAGCGCTGGGGCCATTTCTTACAGCATCCTCCAAGTCTGGAATAAAACTTTGAATTAATTGAACCTGGTTGTGGAGTCTTTTCCTGCGAGTATGCACCTATCTCTTACACTAGTTATGTTAATTGCCAGTAAAGATACTCCTGGTATGCTAATGAGCTCTGACCTGGTGTTTAGTGTGTAAATGTTCTGTCAGAAGCTTGCTTAGAATGTGTAAAAATCCCTACGACATCCTGTTTGATTAATCTCTTTATTTTTGCATTCACTATAATAGTGATAATGTTTATTTATTGAATTTTGTTGACCGGGTAGGCCCAATGGTAGTGCAGGAGTCTCTTTTTCAGGGGCAACCTAGGATTAATTACAGAGAACGCAGCAAGACAAAACACATACAGTATCAGTATTTGTAAGTTACAGACAATACAGTGACACATACGAAACACTTCACACAGTGAAGGTAGATATGTCTGCAATGTATCAGCTTCACATAGTGAGGAAAGGTACAGGCATGGAACATAGCAAAGGCGGCTTGTGTACAGGAAAGCCAGTTAGGCTAAAACATTGAATCCTAGTCAGAGGAAGGACCAAAGGGTTACAAGGCCAGAGAGACAGACCAGCATAAGGAGGGAGAGCCCATCAACTATAGCAGTTACATATGCTATGCTCCAGTAGAAGGGTCTTGAGGTCCTTCTTGAAGCCACCGAGTGAGCAGCATTCTTGTAGATTACTAGGGAAGTCATTCCATAGGAGCAGGATTGAAGTGGCAAATTACTTTTTGCCTGAGGAGATCCCGACTTTAGGGAACAGGAGGAGTGATCGGCTTGTGGACCTAAGGGACCGCCCCTGGGGTTTTGAAATTAGTATGTCTTGTAGACTAGGAGGAGCGTTGCTGTTCCTAAATTTAAAAGCTAGGCACAAACAGAAGTAATCCAGCCTGCGTTCAAATGAGGGCCAACTTAGCATTTGAAACACTTTGCAGTGGTGTTCCATGGGGGAAGCCCCTGTTGCAAAAGGACCAGTGCTGTGGTACAGTGTTGTGAGCTTCTGCATTTCAGAACACCTGACTGACTGGAGAACTGGAGACCCAAAGAGTAGGATAGGAAGTAGGGTGCCATTTGTAATACGCAGGTGGGACTCCTTTGCAAGGAGGAGGCTTAGGCAATAGTGGAGTCCTGTTTTTTGATGCAGGGATTTGATTAGGTGCTTCACATGTACTTTGAAGGTGATATCCTGGTCCATGTATACCCCAGGGTACTCGATGGAATCAACTATGTCTTGCTGTGGATGTTGAACTTGGAAATAATGACACTTCGAGGAGAAGATAAATTTATTTATCCAATGGGAGTGTGATTTTAAAAGACACATACAGTACATGTGTTTATTCACACAGCCATGTTGTCTAAAATGAGAATCCATGATTTATCCTCACAGTTCCATGATTTACCCTCATAGTTCTAATTTATTCTATGCTAACCAGCCTCCCGTTGCATAAATGAAAGATGTATTGGAGCTGGTTTAAATAACTGATTGATCCTGGCTCATTGGGTTTGTCCTCAGTAGATTCACTCATGGCTACACTTTGCTCCACCAGTAGTGAGGACACAGAGTACAAATACATCTTGTCACGCCCAAATCAGTTATTTAAACCAGCCCCACTGCATATCCCTTACAGTATTTATTTATTTGCCTGCTGGTGTGTGAACCAGTCTCGGGGCCCGTTTTTGAGGCACAATCTGAGTATAAAAGATAGTAGTAACATATAGTTTCAGTAGAACTACATGCAGGTGAATTTTTCAGACACCCGCAAACAGGTTTCAAAACATGGTTACAAAAATGAGATCATTACAGAGGTGATAGCATGGCAGAGAAGGTTCACAAACAATAAGTACTATAAATACCTGCATGTGTTACCGTTTGTGTAGAAGACATCAGCCTTTGGCCTCAGTCCTTATACATTGCCCACAGTTCTGTTATTCCCTAATACAACATCCACAATATCACATGGTTGCTATATTAAATCTAGCTCCTTATGCTGTTTAGCGATAGACGTGTACAGGAATGTTTGTGTTGCACGATTCTTCACTTAAGTAGACTGATTTGCCCTTATTTTTCTTTCTCCTACAGAGCAGTTGATTATTTACCAGGTGGGCGTGCTTCCCAGCCAATACTATGAGATTCTGGGGAACAAAGACCTGACAGGCTTCAAGAGTCTGACCTTCATTGCCATCATCCTCATCATAATCAACTCCACAGTAAGACGCACAGTCCCTTCCCAGTTCTTCAGCTCACCCTGAGACCATGCAGGCAGCAGGAAAGTCCTTGTTGGGACCCTGCCATCACATAGGGAACTCTACTATTTCTTCCTCTCATTTCTTCCCCTTTATTCTAACTCTAGGAATCCTTCACAGGTGCTTTATACAAGTATTATCATCCCGTCAGAGTGTGATGCCCCAGAGATAGAACTTGCATGCTAATGCTAGAACTTAGAATACAGGTTCAGACTCTACAACGTGGTTATGCCCCCTCTCACCCCCCCAGTTTCCTTTTTTTAAAACTTTATTTATTTATAGTTTTAGTTCCATAGAACAAGACAAACAATTTACATACAAACAGGTAACAAATACTAATAAGTTACGATGTTTTCATAGGCAATTCCATTAGCTCATTTCCTGACCAAAACGTCTGAAATATAGTGTTCAATAAGTTATAGCAATCAAACCTATAGTCTTATTGAATTGGAGTTACTTTACTTTTCTGTTATGTTACTGAAAGTTGTTTAGTAGCTGTATTATATGCATAAGCATTTAATTAAACTTGTAACATGTCAAGGGCACATTGCCTTCTATCACAGTAAGGAGAAATCAGCAGTACATCTAGTTGATTTCACTTGCCAACCTACTTAGTTCCATAACTTAGACCAATTGCTTTGTTTAACAATTTGTAGCACAAAGAAGAGAAAAGAGTTTTTTTTTTTTTTATCCGTTTATAAAACCAACCGGGGCAAGAACAGAAATAAATTATGGATTTATGCTGGGATCTACCATACTTCACATGTTCTAAAGCCTTGTGTGTAGGACTTAACCTAGTATCTTGAAGACCCTCTTTATTATGGGATAAAATCAGGTCTCGTCTCCGCCATATATAAGACCCAACGCCTCCACATGGTATCAAACTGAGGAATCCTTTTGTTCAGGGAGGCTGTCAATGCCTCCATTCTATAAATGCTGATCATAAGCTCCTGCCACATATTTAATGTGATAGGATTTCGAGTAAGCCAGTTTCTAGTTATGGCCTTCTGGGCTGCTAGGAATGATATTTTCAAAAGCTTAATTGTAAGGGGGTCTCTGAATTCCTTTGGTACTTCCAAGAAAAAGTAACAGGAGGGGGTCAAAACCAGACTGGGGTCTATTTTTACCTTTAGGGCCAGATGTAAATCCTGAAAAAAGGTGGATAGTACAGAGCAACTCCACAACATATGTACATATGCTGCCGGGGAATGACCACAATTTCTCCAACAGGTTGAGAAGTTATTGCCCTGATATTTCACCTGAATTGCTGGGGTTCGGAAGTACCTGACAAAGATTTTCCAAGAAAATTCCTGCCAGCTGGTTGCTGATAGGCCCCAATGGATTTTTGTTTGGGTCCAAGCCCAAATTTCCTCTGGAATCTGGAACCCCATATCGAGTTCCCAAGCCTTTTTTATAGTAGTAGTAGTGTCCCCTTTCCATGCCCGCAAAGCTTGATATAGATTAGAGATAATGTGCACTCTGATAGGTGCACCCTCTATTGCTTTTTTAAGAATAAGTGTAATCTGGGGAGGTGTTGAGACCCCGATACCCAGTCCTGCAATGATGCTTCTAATCTGGAAATATCTAAATCTGTATTGCCAAAGGCTTCCATGTCTGTTGACTAGTGTTTCAAAAGAAACAATCTCCCCTTCCTCCAGAAAATGCCATATTAGGTGTAGACCCCTCACCTCCCACCTTCTAAACCCCACATCCCACAAGCTAGGAAAAAAGGTATCCAGGTATTAAACAGAAAACAGGAGACACCTCCAACCAACAGCCTTTCTGTCTCTCAGAGTTCCAAACCATATGCTCAATGTAAAAGCAGTATATGGATTATCTTCTTGACCTGTATTTAATCTCTCCCTCTGCCTGAGAAGAGAGCTGTTCAAATTTAAAAGGGCCCCTTCTCTTAGTTCCAAGTTTTTCCATTTGGACAGATAGACTTGGCTAACCAATAAATAATTTTCCGTAGCTGTGCAGCCTGATAGTATAGTTTAAAGTTAGGCAATGACAGGCCTCCTTCTTTTTTCAGAATCTGGAGAACCGAGAGCCGGTCCCTAGGTTTATGTGAACCCCGTAAAAAGCAAGAGACTGTTCTATTAAGCGAGTTAAAGTAGGAGTCCGGGACATGAATGGGGATTGTTTGGACCAGGTATAAGAACTTAGGGAGGATTACCATTTTTATCGCCTCCACCCTCTGTACCAGGGAGATGGGGATAGGTGCCCACTGCTCTAGTTCCAGTTTCACGTTTTTTAAAACTGGAGTAAAATTAAGAGTAAACAGGTGGTCTACCTGAAACCCCAGTTGAACTCCTAGATATTTAATATGGGTTAGGTCCCATCTAAAGGGAAACCTCCGCTGAATCTGTTCCGAGGGCTCATAATGTACTTTTAAGACCGCAGTCTTAGACGTGTTCGCCTTATATCTGGCCAGGAGACTAAATTCTGTCCGGCATGGCCACAAATACTCTAATGACTGTTCTGGATTTTGAAGGTAAACTAACAGGTCATCCGCATAAAGGGCAAGTTTGTGTATCTCCCCCAAGTCCCATCCCTGTATCGTCTCATCCTGTCTCAACGCCTGAGCTTATGGTTCAAGGTATAGGGCAGAAAGAAGGGGGGAGCGAGGACAACCCTGCCTGGTGCCACGTTCTAGAGAAATCGGGTGGGAGACTCTACTGTTAATCTTTACATAGGCTCTTGGGTTGGTGTAGATATTATTTATGATTTTAATGAAGGATTCTGAGAATCCAAACCCACTGAGGGCTTAGCCCAAGAATTTCCATGCCACCCTGTCGAAGGCCTTCTCAGCATCTAGGCTTAGAATCATGCAAGGTGCCCCCGACCGAGCGGCATGGAACAACACATGCAAAGATCTTTTAATATTGTCTTGAGTTTGCCTACCCAAGATAAAGCCTGTTTGATCATAGTTAATTAGCCTAGGCAGAACCACCTCCAGACATTTTGCCAAAATCGAGGCGTATAGTTTATAATCAATGTTCAGGATGGATATAGGGTGGTAGGAGCTACATTGTGTAGTATCTTTCCCTGGTTTAGGGATCCTCTAAATAACTGCATAATTCCAAGTGTCTGGAAAAGCTTCCCCTAGTTGTGCCACCCTGCAGGCCCTCAGCAGAGGGTTATTTGTCTCCTTTATAAAGAATTTAAAGAATTCTGGGGTATATCTGTCAGGACCGGGGGAATTTTTTGTTTTCAATCTCTTAACTGCGGCTGCCAGTTCTGTAGGGGTTATAGGGGTATCTAGGGATTCTCTAATTTCCTGAGTCAATTTTGGTAGCTTTAGCTTAGCTAAATAAGTTTCTATTTGTTCTCTATCTGGTGAGTGTTCTGACTTATATAAATTTGTATAGAATTCCCTAAAACCGGATAAGATTTTTTCTGGGGATTTTAATAAATGTCCTGTCCTGGGGTCTCATCCCCCCCCCCCCAGTTTCCTAATGGAGAGAGCAGTCACCCCAAAGTACAGCTGTGGTATTCTGGTCTCCAGAAGTGATTATTTGTTTTGAATTTACAAGTTTATTACTGTTGTAGTCAGTTCTCAATACTCTGCGTTAGGGTATTTTTTTTTTAAATCACTCTTTATCTATATGTGGTTTCTCTGGTTCCCAGGAACTGGAGAAGGCTGCAGCATAATGCAGTTCTGTCTGAAGGGAACCGTATTGTTTAATTGAATTCTGGTATTTCTTTCTCTATTAAAAAAAAACAACTTTTTAAAACCACACTACTAATTCTGAACTGGTGGTTTAAAGTAAATGTGTGATGTTTGCTATTGGGCTTCATAACCTGTTACCTTGTGTGGGCGATAGTTCCTCTCTGCCAAAATTATAAAATGTCATCCTGTCCTGACAGGGAGGAAAGGGATCGTAATTGTGGCCAAAGTGCTGGCCAGCCAATCCCCTTCCACTTCCCAGTCTCCCTGCGTCACCCCGCGCCTCCCACATTTTGGGACATTTCACCAGGGAGAGCTAGACATCCCATAAAGTTATGGGCTCATTTTTAAACATTGTTTCAGCACTTTAAGCAATCTTTGATAAAAAATGAAAGCCAAAGCCCCTGCTCAACTATTAGTTAGGTAGTAGCTTTCATTTTTTATTAAAGGTTGCTTGAAGTGCTGAGAAATGTTTTGAAAATGAGCCCCATAGACTTCTATGGGGCATGTTCCCATGCTGTCCCTGGTGAAACATCACTAAACGTGGGAGCGCAGGGGCAGAGCGGGCGGACTTGGAAGTGGAAAGGCATTGGTTGGCCAGCACTTCAGCCACAGTTACGATCCCTTCCCTTCCTTTCAGGACAAGATGAAATCTTATAATTTTGGCAGAGAGGACTATTGCACACACATGGTAACAGGCTATGAGGCCCAAAGCGTGTTTAGATTAACTCACACCCTCACTTTAAGTTTCTTCTGTGTCATGGTTCCTGCTGAGGGAACTGGACTGATCTAAATAGGCTGCCACAATTTGATATACTTTTTGAGTGAAAAAATGCTAAAAATCTTTCATACATGAGTGGTTTTGAATTTTTAAATGAGGATCTTGCTTCGAGAGGTCTCTTGCAGTACATAATCACCTTGAGAACTAGGCCCCTGGCATCAGGACTGTCACAAACACACTCTGCGGGTCAGGCCCTCTGCTCGCACAGTGCCAAACCTCAAAGTGCAATATGTGAACAGGAGACAAACAGGGTAACCCTCCTGTCTGTTTTAGGATCAAAACAACTACCAGTCTCGAGTCCTGGGGTCAAATATGAACCCTCTTTTGCTATCACACCCTCTTCGGGGAAATGCAGTGCAATACGCAACCCAGCGGGCACCCAACTTGGTAAACAGTCCCTCTTTTGACTCAGTTGAGACCTAGGTACTTTTCTTACCTTGTTGCAAAATGGTAACATACCATGAGCACTTAACAGTTCTGTCAGCCTTATCAACACTGTCCCAGCATTCACATTCAAAATGAGAAAAAGACTCAGGCAGGATTAAGGAAACCAAAATGTTTACTAAAATTAAAAATAGTAAATAAATACAAAACACAGAACATATACATTAATGCCTACAGAAAAAAAAATGGAAATTACACAACAAAACAAAACGCCTTGTAACTGAATTGCTAATTCTAACTCGGTGTTCAGTTGGATGTTACCTATTCTTGACAGACATGCCCTTAAGTCCAGAACACAAGTGTGTGTTCTCTTAGGAGTCCAGAAGTAGATGTCCCAGTCCTTTCAGCCAGCTTGATAATAGAGGCCAAAATGTCCCTCCCGTCCTGTGATGTCACAGCTCTGGGCTGTTGGCAAGAGGTCACTCTTCCTGGATACTAAATTAATTAATCGGTCACATGCCTCATCACTCTGCTTAACATTTCCAATAAAAAAATATGTATAGTCTTCTTAATTAGTGATCAGCATGCTTTATGACAGGTCAGAATTACCCCTTTGATCTTCAGAGCAAACTTCCTGATGAGCTATGTCACCTATTTGTGAAATATAACACGTATCGGTCAGAAGTTGCTTCTTCCTAAGATGTTATAAAATTCATCCTGGTTTCCTGGACTTCAAAGTAAATTGATGTTTTACAACTGTTATAACCTGGTGTCTGAAGGAAGCCCTTACTTAGATTTTCCACTGGGTCATGGAGAGTATCATTTCCCTGACCACACTTTTGAAATTCCACCTCTCATAGTGCTGTTCTGCTGGCTGCCGTATTTTCCCAGCAGAAATTCACAGAACATACATATATATCCAATCCAATCCAACTTTATTTATTTAGCCCCTTTCGAATCCAAGGCGCTGTACAAAAACATACACAAAGTAATAAAATTTCCGTACATTAAAAAATGTCAGCCATGATTAACTAGAATATGCTAAATTGAATAAATATGTTTTTAAAGCAATCACATATCACAAATATGATACAATATAATAATAAGTAGATGGGCGAAGTGTCACAAGGACCACACGGAAACTTTAGCTAGCAGCGTCTGATGGGGGCCCACCCACCTGACGTCACGTGACAGACCTCAGCTTGACACTATACAGTGGGCGGTCCTCACACCTGCCTTCCAGTTCTTTCCCACCATTGACCTGAGCACGTCAGACCTCGCAGAAATCGTTGCTGCAGTTCAACTGCATTTCTTCGAGTGAGTATCCATTTTCAGTCCTTTTCAGTTATATTTTTATTTTGTGCATGTCGTCACCGTCTTCCACAGAGTTGTATAAAAATAAGTGTGCATCGGACTTTCGGTGGTGCTGTGGAGCTGTGAGCAAGGCAAGTCAGAGCTCCCCCTCGCATTTTCAATAATTCCATAATAAAAAATTATCTGCTTTCTTGATCGGGTAAAGAGCAAAAGAACTAGCGGAGAGTCCAGTCATTATTTTACTCACGAACTGTGCTGTCCTGCGGGTGTGATCAACGAAATAACCACTTTTGGATTTTCACTTCCCACGATGACCACGAGCTCCAGGACACTTGGGAAATGGCCGCCTCGGAGGAAAATAAGAGAACCAGACAAAATAAAAACCAGGGTCCCTACAGTAAGACCCCGTTGGAATCTATCCTCCAAGTGATTCAGGATTTCAGAAATGAAGTGAAACAAACGTCCAATCTCGGCACTGGCTTAGGTGCACTACCGGTCCGCATAGATGAAGCGGATGCCCAAATCACGACAAATACGGAGAGGTTGGACGTGCTGGAGGCCTCAATTAAAACATTAGCCAAGCAACAACTCCTCACAATTCAAAGGCAGGAGGACTCAGAAAACAGAGCGAGAAGAAAGAATTTAAGATTTTATGACATCGCGGAGGGAGAGGAGGGACAGGATGTCTCGGCCTTTTTAGACAGTTTTCTCCGCTCCACTTTAGATTTGGGCCCAGAGTACCCTATTGATATTGAAAGGGCTCACCACACTTTGGGTCCCAGGCCACAGCAGGGAGCACGTCCTAGATCTATTATAGCCAGCTTCTTGAATTATGCTGTAAAGGAGGAGATTCTACAAAAAGCTTGGGAGAAAAAGTCTTCCTTTATGAAAATAAAAGAAACTACATAGACAACGATTATGCTCCCTTAAAACAATGGCTCAGATGAGAGTATACTCCACTTTTTGCAAGTTTGCGACTGAATAAGTTAAGGTTCAAAACACCATACCCAGCAAAGATCATAATTTTTTTCCCCTCGGGAGCCCAAACGTTTGAGTCTGCAGAGGAAGCAAAGAAGGAACTTATGGTGAGCAGCCTGTATAGCGACCAGAGGACTCGCGGAGCATCGAGGAAAGGTCAGGACCCTGTGGAGCGGTCATCTGGCTCAGGGCCATCACGGGACAGACCTGAGCAATCGTTGGAGGATATTCTGAAAGCCATCCAACACTATCGCAGGGGGCCTGTCTTTGAATGAAACGTGGTGGACATAAGCAGTAAAGAAGACATTTGCTCATCATTTTTACTTACAGGTGAGCTGGGGGGGGGAGAGCTCCGATCCCTTTTAGGCTGCATTTGGATCCTCTAAGCAGCGTTTCAAGTGGGCACAGAGGTCTCACAGTGGCAGGTGTAATAATCAGGCTGTGAGCCTCACTATAAACACTTCAGCTAATTTACTTTGAGAGGACTTGTGGTTTTGGTTCAGTTGTTCTTTCTCCCCTCCTACTCTTGTTTGGCTCCCGCCCTTCCAGGGCTCTTCTAGCTCTCCCTTTCTTTGGAGAGTAAACACAAACCAAAGGCTACTTATGAAGGCTCACTCTCATTAACTTGAGGTGTTGGTCTGGCAATCTGGACATAGACTGAGTGCTCTATATTGGACACAGGGATATGGCTTACTTTTCTGGCCAGAAGATAAAGGAATCCTTTTTTTTTTTTTTTTTTTTTTTAGGGGATCCGTTACATTTAATACAGAATGGACAGCGATTATGTGAACTATGACACATATTGCAAAGACCCTCCCCTTTCTTTTTTCTCCTTTTTATTCCCTCCCTTCTTTGATTGCTTTGATGTCAAGCTGTCCTTGGGTGGTAGCGAGCTTCTTTCTCATTTTCCCTCCCCCCCCCCGTCATATCCCCTATACAGCTGTGGAGAGGGCATAAATTGGCTTATTTTCCCCCAGTGTTGCAACTCCAGTCGTAATATAAGGGGCATGGTGTAATACTTTGAGTGATAATTATAACAGAGATCGGGGTTCCCCACCTGGTGGAACAACATGGTGTTCCTAGGGACCTCGGGGGTCTCAAATGTGGGCTGGTGGATAGATTTTAGGCATTAGTTTCTAGTATACACCCAAAGTAAATGATAGATGAGTAGCTCTCCGAGCAGGGGATGTTCTCTAAGGGTAAGGGGTTTGGTATATAGAGGACCCTGGGGTGGAGAGTTTATCTCCCCTAAGGGGGGACTAATACGTTTACACCCCCTCAGTAACCATATAGAAACATTGGGTCAGTCTTACAGTTTACTCTCTACAGGAGTAGAATAGGGGGAGGAGGGGGCTAACAATAACTTTAAAAAATAGGACATAATATAGGATAATTGTGTTTTACCTAGTCTAGGGAGGGAGTGGGGGGTGTTTTTAATTTGTTATTGGGGGGAGAAATAAAGCTATTGAATTATAAGATGCACTCTTTATTTAAAAGAGTTTTACTCTGCTTATTTTTACAGAAATCTAATGATTCGAGGGAAGCTTTGATAAGCAGGAGGGGGACCCATGCTCATACCACTCCATGGGATGGCACCAATTTGGGTCTGCTTATCATGTGTATAAGCTTTTCCCTTACAGGAAGCATAGCTGTTTCCTTGGGGACTGTTTTGGCTACAGCTTTAGCTAAAGCCCCGTTTCAGGTTCGCTCCAAGTGTGGAGCATCGCCCTGAAACCCTTAGGAGGCATAGAACTTGCACGCCTTCCACAATGGAAGTCACCTTGTATACAGGTTCTAACAGTTTCCCCCTGACGTCTCAGGATATCGAAGGATACAAGGAGACGGGGGCGGGGTTGCATGGTTTTATGCACATTATGTTGGTATTTGATGTAGGGGATAAACATCCCAGTTTGAGAATGTTATATGTTTTTTCTTATGAGAGGACCAGGGTTAGGCCTCTCTATAGGGTTAATAAAGTTTTTGAAAAATGTAAGAGGCAAGGAAAAGGCACACATTCCAAGTTTTTCATGAATAACTTTTATTATAGTAAGGGTGGGGAGGGGCGGGGGCTCCCGCCAGTCGGTGTGGATGGCGAGGCAGAATGGTTGGCTCCCTCGGGCGACTCTCCACTTAGCTCTCTTCTTGGTCTTCCTCTTCTCAACCTGGAATAGATGGTGCTGAATCCAGTTAAAATCTTTTCAGTAAATATCAGTGGCCTTCATAACCCCATTAAGAGAACAAGAGTGATGCAACATTTGAAAAGGCAGGCGGCTGACATATACTTTCTGCAAGAAACCCACTTATCAGAAGCTGAACACCAAAAATTGAAATGGGGGAGTAGATACGAGGTTTATGCCTCTTCTCACTCCAGTGGGCGTAGAGGGGGGTTGCCATTCTGATCCCTGCTTCTACCCTGATGGAGGTTTGAGAAAAGATTGTTGATGCTCAGGGGAGATTTGTGATCCTTATGGTCACCCTTTACTCACATGAGGTTACGCTAGTTAATGTCTGTCTCCCTCCCCAGTCATCTTTGGCGGTCGTCCGCTCCTTCCTTCACAGAATCATGGATGTTCTTCAGGGAACATTGATAATGGGGGGTGACTTCAATATGGCCCTCTCTCCCCAATTGGATTCTTCTTCCCCATGTTCCCATGGGTCCTCTAATGCACGTAAGTATTTGAAGGGGACACTTTCTCACCTGTGTATAGAGGATGTATGGAGGAGACTTTTCCCTACATCTCTGGGTTTTACACATTTTTCTCCATGCTTTCAGTCTCATTCCCGTTTGGATTTTGTTTTTGTCTCTTGTGAACATCTGTCTCTCATTCAGGATTTAATAGTGGGACCATGTATTTTATTGTACAATCACCCCTTAACTTTAAAGGTGGACTTGGGGAAATCTCCTAAATCCAAAATATGGCGGTTTAACCCCTATTTTGCTTAGGGACCCAGAGTATATAGAATTTATAAATACAGAAATCCCTCAGATTTTAAGAGAAAACGATACTGGAGAGGTTACAGACCCTATAAAATGGGTCACTCTAAAAGCAGTGATTAGGGGAGAGACTATAGAATTCTCATCCAGAGAAAGATGAAAAATGGAGGCTTCCTATAACTTTTTAGTTGAACAATTGCAGTCCTACTAGTTATTATATAGCGAGGGAGATAAGATACTACAAAGGAAGACTAGGGAGATTAAACAAGAAATACAGAAAATTATGGATTTAAAGGTGATTCAGACCTTGACATACCTTGAAACTTGCAAACTATGCTCAAAATCAAACACCCGGTCACAAAAAAACTTGCACGTACAGACGACTATATTAGTTCGTCATTCCTCTCTTGATACTAGTCCCTTTACACTGCTCCCACCGACTCACCGAATTCAGAAGAAAGGAAATCTTTTCTTTCACAGCTTTCTCTTCCTAAACTGTCGGAGTCACAAAAATTATCTCTGGAAGCCCCCACTAGCCTGGATGAGATCCTGACTCATATTAGGGCTCTCAAACCTTCAAAATGCCCTGGCACAGATGGCTGCACGGCCAAGTGGTATAAAAAATTATTGGGATCTCTTCTTCTGTCTCTTCTACTGACTTACAGAGCTATAGCGGAAGGGGAGTCGCCCCCTCCCTCCTAGAATTATGCAATTTTGACCCCTATCCCCAAACCAAATACAGATACAACAGAAACATATTCATATCATCCTATCTCCATTTTAAATGTTGATTATTTTATAAAGTATACATGGCAATCTGGGTGTCGAGGATGGAAAAATCCTCCAAAATATTATGCATCCAGATCAATCAGGCTTTATTAAAAAAATGGAATACTACAGACAATATCAGATGTAGTATGTTAATTTTAGAACATGTACACTCAAGACAAATTCCCCTTGCCCTCATTAGTTTGGATGCCAAAAAGACATTTGACCGGGTTGCCTGGGATTTTCTTTGGGACAATCTGGAGGCTTTCTCTTTTCCCAAATCCTTCATTACTGGACTTCAGAATTTATATTCGCAACCCAGGGCATATATTAGAATCAATGGAACTTTCTCTTCTATCTCATTACAACCAGGTACTAGACAGGGATGCCCATTCTCTCCATCCCTGTTTGCGTTAGATATAGAACCTTTAGCTGCAGCCCTGCGATTGGACCCTTAGGTTGAGGGGCTTCCCCTGGGACATAAAATGTATAAAACTTCCCTATTCGCGGATGATGTTCTTCTCACTCTTCTCTCTCCGGAATCTTCTATACCCGTGACCTGGGAAATCCTTAAAAAATACAAAAGATTGACTAACTTTAAAATAAACACCTCTAAAACAGAAGCACTTATGCTTTATTTCCAGCCTTCCAACACTTTAAGAAGCTCCCTTCCTTTGAAATAGCGTAGTACCAAGATTAAATATTTGGGAATAAATATCCCCGGTAATATGGTATACACCTAGAATTAGTCAACTACGAACCTATATCCAATCAAATTCAGGAAGACCTGAGGAGATGGGGATGCCTAAAACTTACTTTCTTTCTGTGTATAGAAACAATACATATGAATATCCTCCCCAGATTATTATACTTTTTTCAGAATGTTCCCATCTTCCCAGCCGACTACTACTTTAAGTCTTGGAACAAAGACATTTCTTCTTTTCTCTGGGATGGTCAAAGACTGAGAGTACATTTCTCTCTGTTGAGTCTTTCCCTGGACCAGGGTGGGGTTAACTTGCTCAATCTGAGATTTTATGCGATGGCTGCCTTTCTAAAAATGTTGTTAATGTGGCTGTCTTTGACAACTCGACGAGATTGGAAGGATATTGAATTCTTAATTAATGATCTTCATGACATTGAAAAAATTATCTTCACTACTACAACACTCACTCCTCCTTTGAGGAGTCTCACTAAATTTACATCTCAAGTCCTGAGGATATGGCAAAAGGTTAAAAAAAAAAAAAAAAACCTTCAGGCATATAATTTTTCCCTTCATACTTCTATCGGCTGATGAAAAACCTTTTCCAGCCCGTTTCGACGTCACCTTTAATTTATGGAGAAGATTGGGCCTTAGTTACTACTACCAGTTTCTTAAGGACTCTGGAATTTCTTCTTTCTCAGTATTACAAAATAACTATTCCCTCCTTGAAAGGGATGTGTTCCGATATACCCAGGTGAGAAATTACATATTAAGGCAAAGGGAAGTTGCAGTTAGTCTGCCTTCGCCTCTTCCAGTGTTCTGGAAATTTCTAAAGGATACTGTGGATGGTAATATATGGGGGAAATTAATTGGCCATATATATAGAACATTAAGGTAAATTTTGGGAGATACCTCACTCTCCATATTAGAGGCCTGGAACAAGGATCTGGATTTGGAGATCCCCTTTTCATTATGGAAGGAGACTACTTTGAAAGCTATTAAAATTACTTCTAACAAATGGGGGGAATTTCTTGGAAATCCAGATCTAGATATTTCCGTTCTCCGACTGTACTTGCTAAATATCTCCCCCACACCCCACATACGGTGTATGTTGGAGGGGGTGTAATGGCTGACTTGGGCCATATAGTTTGGTTTTGCCCCAGGTTAACACCTTTTTTTTTTTTTAAATTGTACTTTATTCTCCCCCTACTGCCTGCTGACCCCGACTCCTTCAGGGCATCCAAGGGGTCATCCTCCTGCCATCCGCTCACCAGAAACGACCTCCTAGTCCCCCATGGAGCTTCGGTTTTTGAGGTGGGGCTCTACCCCTGTAATCCTACATATTGTCAGGCCCCAGAGGTGGTCGGTGAGCAGGGGCAAATCGGACATATGCCCCAGGAACCCTGTCATCCCGGAGCCGGCAGGTGCGTTTCCTGTTTTCTCCTGACACAGTGAAAGCCTGTGATGTCAGGGCGCAATGCGCCGATGTCCACTGCGCTGCTGGCCGCCCGTCCCCTCCAAGCAGGGCTTGTGGTCCCCTCAAGCCTCCGCCCAAGGTTACGCAGCAAGTGGTGGGTATCGGCCATCTCCCCCGGAGATGGCGAGCTGTCGCAGGATGCTCAGGCTGTGCCCCCGCCATCCCAGCAGTGTCCTGAGTCCTCTCCCGAACCCAGATCGCTGGCATGGCGCGAGGTGTGGCGTCCAGCGCCTCAACCCTCAGTACCACTGGGCGGTTAACACCTTTTTGGTGTGTCTTGCAAATTGAACTGGGGAAATATTTAGCTGAGAATATTGAACTCACAGCAGAAATGGTGATTCTATCCATTTACCCCCCTCATAGACCAGGCTGGTATAGTACAATGTTTCCCTTGTATATTCTTGCAGCCAGAAAGGCTATAACTAGGAGGTGGATAACTAGTCTAGCACCAACTACAGAAGAATGGCAATGAATAATAGACATCTATCAATTGGAACACCTAAATGCCAGGTTATACAACAAGCTACCTGCTTTTGAGATAAAATGGCGCAAATGGGTGCTCCATATATCCTCAAAAGATCCGGATTTTGTACCCTAGTTGAGTAACCTTTTGTGGAGTAGCCTTGCAAATGTAGCTCATCACATCACCTTTTGGATTGAATACATAAGGGAGGAGGGTTGGGGCGGGGGAGGACCCTTATAATACATACTAGGGGTGGGAGGGAGTGATTGGCCACCTGCCTGGGGGGAAGGGAAATGAAAAGAGTAAAAAGAGTTAATGGGAGGCATGAGGATGGAGAAGAGTGATAGACAGGAATGTGGAGTGGATAACATAAATGTCATTGATGGTCTAGTTATGAAAATTGCAATACTAAATATGTAATTTTGAGAAAATGACATGCTATAATTTGTTGTTATGTCTCTTCAATAAAAAGAAATAAAAAAAAAAATAAGTGTGCATCGTGCGGTGTGCAGTTACCGCACTTCAAGACTCTCACTCCCTCTGCCTCTTCTGCCTAGGCCAGGAGCACAAGGTTGAGGATTGCGAGGCCTGTTCCAGCTTCAACCAGGCCACATGGAAGCATTGCCTGCAGGCCCTCAAGGCTTATTTTACTAAAACAAAAAATGACCACGATGCAAAAAGAGCTTCAGAAACTCAGAAGCACTTCCTCCTCTCCCACTGACTCCCACAAGCATAAGAAAAAGAGGGATAAAGAGAAGCACCTGGACCAGGACAGGTCCCCCTCTCACCCGCGGCTGCCCTTGGGCCCCTCAGGTGAGCAGCAGCCTTCTTCCTCTGGTAGGTCTGCTGCTGCCTCCAGCCTGCCCCACCTTCCCAGGATCCCCTGCCACCATTAATTACAGTGGCCACAGGCGACTCAGCAACGTTCGAGGCTTCCGCTGCTCTTAGGCCCCTTTCCACTGGTGGGTCTAAGTTGTCTGGCAGGGTCAGTAAGCCACTCATCGGACCCTCTGATGAGCTCCTGGACCAGGCTGTGAAGTCGGGCTCCGGGGTCTCCAGTGCCCACCTGGCCATGGTCGATACAGCGATAGTCGGTCCGATTGATAAGCTGGTTGTCAGTTCACCCAGTGGATCAGCTCACATCGTGGTCCGGCAAGGGCCCCTATGATGTCCAGTTGCTAGACTTGCCACAGCTTTCCCTGGTTGGATCTCCCTACCGGGTCACCCCTTTCTCCTCTGGAAGAACCTCCTCCGCCCTCCCCAGATCTTTGGGGGGGGGGGCGGAGGATGGGGGTCGTCCATTAGGTGATGCCTTCCCCAGCTCACCTCTGGACTTGACACTGGTACTCCCAGGTAACCCTCTGGTCCCACACCTGCCAAATCCTCCAGCGGGGACATCAGCACTGATGCTGGGCTTGCCTCCCACTGGTCCGGTATCCGACTCGGTTTTCCCAGGTCCTGCGGGGCCAGGTCTCGGACCTCTTTAGGATCCTCCTTTGGGTCCCCTGGCACAGTCGTTGGGCCCCCCCATCAGGTTACCCTCTGTTGGGTCACCCAACACCACATTGTCCAGCATACGTTCCTATGGGTTACCCACCATCAGGCTGCCAGATGCCGGGATATCCGCCTGCTTACCCTTTCCCGGTTACCCAGCACACACCTACCAAACACCGGGCTACCCGATGTCGGGGTTTTCTTCGAGATACCTACCAGCCTCCTCCACACCCTCCTCAGCCTCAGGCAGACTTCCAGACTATTCTGCAATCCTGGTGGTCTGAGACCAAGGCCCAGTTCATATTGGAGCTGGATAGCCGCCAACCACCACCCCAGGGAGGTTACCTGGGTTCTGTTGGACCAGATGCCCAAGTCTGCCCTACACCGGACGTATGTCAACCAGGCCCACCAAAAGAGCCCTCAGCAGGGCGGTCGACTGACAAAGCCTTTCCTGACTCTCAGGAACCTTCTTGTCCTAACGCCCGGTCTTCTGAGTCCTTGGATCTGGGCTCGGATTCCGACTTCTCTTCCTCTGCAGGGTCGGGGTTTGAAACTCCTTCCACAGAGGAGCCTAGGCCTAAAGAATCTCCAAAATCCCTACCTGAGGACCCTTCTTTCACAGACCTCCTGAAAAAGATTACAGAGGTCTACAAATGGAAGTCCGATGCTCAGGATCCTAAGTGCCAAAGACTGGCTGAGCATTTGGACATCCAGAAGGCAGCTCCCGTCCTCACACCTCCTTGATTAGAGCCACATGAAGACCTTGCATCCACCATTTGGATGATGCCCTCTTCAATACCGGCAGTAGCCAAAAAGGCTGACCGGACATACAGAACGCCAGAGGATAAAGTTCACCTTAGCGTTCTCACTTCTTGCTCCAACGGCTTGGCAGGGCTCCTTGCTGCCAGCCCGACCTGCAATTGCTGCCCGCTCCTAAGACAAGCTATGCCCCTGACCAGGGCGCTTCTCACTCCTACAGCCCAGTGGGACTCCTTGCCGCCAGCCCGACCTGCAATTGCTGCCCGCTCCTAAGACATGCTGTGTCCTGACCAGGGCGCTTCTCGCTCCTACAGCTCAGTGGGACTCCTTGCTGCCAGCCCGACCTGCAATTGCTGCCCGCTCCTAAGACATGCTGTGTCCCTGACCAGGGCGCTTCTCGCCCCTACAGCTCAGTGGGACTCCTTGCCGCCAGCCCGACCTGCAGTTGCTGCCTGCTCTTAAGACATGCTATGTCCCTGACCAGGGCGCTTCTTACTCCTACGGCTCGCCTGGGCTCCTTACCACTGGCCCGACCTGCAATTGCTGCCCGCTCCTAAGACAAGCTACACCCCTGACCAGGGCGCTTCTTGCTCCTACAGCTTGATGGGGCTTCTTGCTGCTGGCCTGACCTGCAATTGCTGTCCGCGCCTAAGACAAGCTACGCCCCTGACCAGGGCTCTTCTCGCTCCTACGGCTCGTCGGGGCTCCTTGCCGCTGGCCCAACATGCAATTGCGTCCTGCTCCTGAGACAAGCTACGCCCCTGACCAGGGTGCTTCTCTCTCCTACACTACGGCTCGGCGGGACTCCTTGCCGCTGGTCCGACCTGCAATTGCTGCCCGCTCCTAAGACAAGCTACGTCCCTGACCAGAGCGCTTCTCGCTACTACGGCTTGGTGGGGCTCCATGCCTCCGGTCCAACTTGCAATTGCTGCCTGCTCCTAAGATAAGGTATGCACCTTTCAAATTTCTTGTGTCCTCCATCTGATTGGCTGCCACAGCCACGTCGGTGGCTGATCTGAATCTTCCAGCTCCCGCAACAAATCTGCTGAAGTTTAATTCTATTCTGGACCAAACTAACTTTTATTTCTGGCAATCTTAGCTTAAAACTAATTTTCTGACCATCAGCTTTAAACTAATTTTCTGACCGTCATGGCTTAGTTGTAGTATTGCTCAGCTTTGGAAATTATAGTTCCTCCAGCCATCTGCAGTTTAAGTTTAGTCCTGCCAGTTTCAGCTTTTTTTTATCAGCTCTGTTAGTTAATACAGCTCCTGCAGTGTTAAATATTAATTGTGCAACTTGTACCTTGTAAATGTAAGTGTCCTAGCCAATGTAGGGTTTTGGTACAATTCTAAATGTTCCAGCCTGTTTAATTACAGTTGGCGCTGAGCGGAATTTTTTTGACAGTGCTCCGCTAGCAATTTACAGATCTTTTATTTCACAGTATTTTGTATAAGATCCTCCGATTGCTTTAATTCTCTTGTCTTTTATTCCCTCTGGCACCCTAGCCTCTCCGATTGCTAATTTCTCTTGTCTCTCATTCCCTCTGGCGTCCTAGCCTCTGGCTACCTGCTGTGTGGCAGTCTAGCCATAACTGCTATCCCTTTTCTCACTCTTTTAGCCTCTCCTATTATGCAGCCCACCCACCGATTGAGTTGCTGCCACTTCTGGCTGCATTTAACTCTTGTTCTCTCTGTTTTTCCCTCTTTTAGCTATGCCCCTTCAGGCGCTTCTCGCTCTCTGACGTTGGGGGCTCCTTGTCACGCCCAACCTGTACTCTGCCCGCACCTAAGAAAAGGCACGATCTTTTGACATTTCTGCGCCTCCATCCGATTGGCTACCATTGCTGCTACTGCCACATCAGTGGCTGAACCGATTCTTCCAGTTCCTGCAACAAATCTGCTGAAGTTCAATTCCATTCTGGACTGAACTAACTTATTTCTGGCAAGCTTAGCTGAAAACTAATTTTCTGACCATCAGCTTTAAACTAATTTTCTGACCGTCACGCTTAGTTGTAGTACTGCTTAGCTTTGGAAATTACAGTTCCACCAGCCATCTGTTTCTCCGCCAGTGCTATGCGCCGGCTTGCCACCTGCCCGCACTAGCTGGTGAATTACATTTATTGTTGAATAAGATCAAGTGATCGGACGTTAAACAAAAAAAAAAACTTAAGTGTCCAGTTTCCTATTGGCAGCTTGTCTCCACTAGGGACAAACGAAATTACTACTTGTCACAAATTCTACTCCTAGTGAGATTCTAGTCTCCCTCACATTGCCACCACCCTACTCCAAGCGCTTTTATTTTTCCACCCTTACTCTGCCATTTTCTCCCTCTGTGAACCTTATCTGCTGCCACTCGAGGCCACACGTCTTTATACAACCATCCTACCATTACCAAGTCACATTTCTACTGTGGCTCTTCATCTTCAGCACATCCCTGCTCCTCCTGTTCTCCCCATGTCTCCATATTCACTCAGATTTTTACTTCTGCTCCTCTCTGCTCTCTATCTCCTCCTTCCTTCCCTTACTCCCCACCTTTCCCCTATCTCTACTGGCACCTCCCTGCCCCACCACACTCCTCTCTTCTATCTTCAGTCACGTCGTTAATCCCCTCTCCCTCTTGTCAAACTTGGGTCCACTACCCCTTCTGCCCCAGCGCATCACTTCTAGCTATTCCTATATTTTGCACTCTGCTACTAATGCTTAGCTTCCAGTCCCCCCCAGCTCACCCCTCCCCCCACATCTCCAGCAGATCTTGCGCTACCCCATGGTTCAAGTGTGTGAAACTCCACTTCCTAATTGTTGTTCTCCTGCTTTTGCTTGCTGGTGACATTAGCCCCAACCCCAGCCCATGCCCTCCAAGTGCCACGGTGCCACCATCCTCTATGCTGGGAATTCCTCCTCCGGGTCTTGGCAGATTCCCCTACGGACTAAAAGTCCTCCACTTGAACATACAAAGCCTTCTCCCTAAGGTTGACCTGCTCCAGCCTCTGATTGTATCACTCAGCCCTGACATAATCATCGTGTCCAAAACCTGGCCAAACATAAATATAGGTGACCCTTCCATCTCTATCCCTGATTATGCCATAACCTGCCAGGATCAGTCAGGTAGGAGCGGAGGAGTTGCCATCTACATCTCCTCAAGTATCCAATTTACCATCTCCGTTCCAGTTCAGTCCCAAAAGCCTATGAGGTGCTCGTCCTGTGACTATCCCTCCCTTTCTCCATCCCCATATTCGTGGCAGGTGCCTTTTGTCACAGAGGCATCAACTCCATCATCGTCACAGACCTCATTAGCTCCATAATCAGGCACAGTTTACATTATGGGAGACTTCAGCCTAGATTGGTCATCCCCCACCCTGAACAAGGTGCAAAATATCATCAGGTCCCTTAACCTTTTCCAGCTCATCCTTGAACCGACTAGGATGAACCATAAAACTAGCAGCCACTCCTTAATAGACTGGGCCCTCACATCACACCCTCACAGGGTCATTAAATCCAGAGTACTGCCGGATGCCCTGAGTGACCACTGCATGACTTTCCTGGTACTGAAAAATCCACAAAATCAAGGCCCCTCATAAAACACTATTAATTCGCTCTTACAAGTCACTAAACCTTGCCCCTGTCCTCTATGATCTAGCTCATACTAATTGGACCCCCATAGCCACAGCAAACTCACTAGATGATGCTGTAGAATACTTTAAAGACAAATTTCTCAATACTTGGAACCAGGACGCCCCACTTCAGTGGGTCAGGGTTTGGGGAACCACCTACCCTGGATCTCACCTGAGCTCATTGCTTGCCAAACTGCGTGGGACCAAGCTTGGCAGAAACACTAAGCCTCTAAACTTCCCAAAGATTATGTGGCCTATCGCTTTCTTCACAACAGGTCACAAAGGCCACTTGGTTGGCTAAGGCTGAATATTTCAATTCTACCTTCTACTTCAACATAAACAATCCTTCTAAATTCTGGAAAGTTATTCACTCTCTCTTCTCCCTACTGTTCACCCCTCCTCAACATAAACAACTCCCTCATTACCAACCATCCTAGTGTTGCGTCTGAATTTAACACTTACTTTACCACTTGTGCTTCTGCTCTCCTTGCTTTCCTCCCATGTCCTAGCCCGACTCCCCCTACCACCTTGCCACCCACACCCTCTCCATCAAATAACTTCTCCTTCTCCAAAACTGATCCTTCCAACATGTTGGGGGCCTTATACGCTCTAAATCCATCTAAAGGCAGCTCACCTGATGGCTTAGACCCTAACCTGCTGTATCTGTCAACCCGACTATCGCAGTTCCTTTGTCAGATCTTCTCAACCTCTCATTTGAAAGAGCAGACATCCCATCCACTTGGAAACATGCCATTGTTCTCACTCTACCCAAGAGTGGTGATACGTCCTTACCAAGTAACTACCACCCCATATCCCTCCTTCCTACCCTGGCCAAACTGCAAGAACACTTGGTCCTATACCAACTGTCATCTCATTTCTCAAACTCTATTTTTTTTACTGCACTCCATTCCAGTCTGGTTTTCGGAAGCACCACTCCACTACTACCTCTGATTAGGCTCACTGACTCGATCCTCTCAGGGATGGACGTGGTCTAATTACATTTGCCATTTTTGTTGACCTTGCAAAGGTGTTTGACACAGTTTCCCATGCCCTGCTCCTAAACTCCCTCCCTACAGCAGGCCTGGCTGACTCAGCCATTAACTGGTTCAGAGTATACCTTGTAGGCCGCATCCAGTCAGTCAGAATTTCAAACTCCATATCCCCATCCCTACCTATCAATACAGGTGTCCCTCAGGGGTCCATGTTGGGCCTTATCCTGTTCTCCATATTTCTAAATGACCTCCCATCTGTCTGTACTTCTACCTCCATACATACAGTATGTACACAGATGATATGGTCCTCTATACCTCCAGCTGGTCACCTTCTGATGTTCCAAGTAGACTTCAGTTGGACTTCAGTAATGTGCAGCACTGGTTTCGCAGTCATCAACTTTTCCAAAACGCCAAGAAGACAGTATCCATGACCTTTGGCACTAGGCAGAGACTTTCAAGGCTCCCCTCCCTACCTGCCCTCCTTCCATACCCTTGATGGGACTGCTATCGAGGACACCTCCTCATTCAGATATCTGGATGTTTGGCTTGACCAACAGCTCAGCTTCTCTGGCCATGTTGATGCCATCCTGAAAAAGCTGCACCCCAAGCTTGGCGCATTATACAGGAACCGGAAGTGTCTCCCTCTCCCAGCTAGGCGCAAACTGGTCCAGAAGACAATCTTAACCATTTTCAACTACTGTGTGTAGTGGGGTTGGGATAGTCGGGATACAATAGCAGGCAGACTACCAGACTCAGTGCATAAAAAGCACCATCAAGACACTTATCATTTTATTTTCTCAAAATGATATTTCACAGAAATAATAAAGTTTGTTAGTTAATTCACTTTGTAATACAACAAAATAGTGAAAACAAAAAAAATCCAAATAAAGTCAAAGAAAAAGGGCCACTGCTATGCCCAACAGTGCCACTAGGCTGTCTCCTAGCCTGCTCCAGAGGTCCTCTACCTCTGACGGTCAGCTTCAACTGACTCGCCCTATCTGTCTCTCAGAACTGAGTTAGAGCTTTTATAGGCTCTCTAGAGAAGTTCGGAAATTTCCACTCCACTGTGATTGATATCAGACCTAACATAACATTAGCCACTAGGGGCCACTGTTGCTCCATAGAGAACAGTTCAAATGGCAGCTGCTGGCTTGTTTACAGCATTGGGAAAAGTCAGAACATTTTGTACTCTTTCCCCTTCTCAGACAAAGCCTCTACCTTCCTTTTCAGGAACATACTACACAGTGCCAATAATTAAATAAAACAAACAAAGGCACAGTTTCTCCATTTATTTTTGTATATAGTACATAAGTACTCTTATTTAATAACCAGCATACTTTTAGCCCATAAGCACCTTTGTACTGTAATTTGAAGCACTTTTATGGGGGTCAAGGGACCCTCACTTTTCTACCAGGACACCCATCCTTGACAGGGGTCACCCTGTCACACTGAGATGTAGTTTATAGTGCCGCTCCCAAGTGCTTCTTAGCCAGACTGGATACTGTGTTCAACTCCTTCTGCCGTTCTGCTCTTGACTCCTCTCCTCTTACTCATCACTGTCAACTCTACCACTCCCTGGCATTTCCCTCATTTAAAAACCGGCGTCTCTTTCACTGTGCTAAATTCGTCTGAGAATTTTAGTTTGGCTCACTCCTATCTTATGTCACTTCATCTCTAGTGGCCCACCCAGCATCCGTTCACACACTAAGATCCCATGACTCTAGGTCCCTGGCTATCCCCCCACCATTCTACCACTGTAGGCCAGGCTGCCTTCTCATTCTGCTTCCTAAAACTTTGGAACTTGCTTCTGCAGCAGATTCGCCATTTCTCCTCTCCTCCGTCCCTAACTTCAGTGCTGCAAAATTTCCTCTCTGTCAATTGTTCTTGCTACTAATTACTTTTGGGATCATCCCAAACCTTACCTTGCCTTACATTGTTGCACTTGCACAGCACTTAATAGCATTGTTGTTTTAGGTTGTTACTGGCATCTGCCTCTGTTGCTGTAATTCACAGCTGAATGTACACTTTCTTATGTTACAAATGTTATTATTGGTATTTCACTTGCTGTAAACTGTCAATGTGATTGCTTTATGCTTGTATCACTGGATGTATGTATTTATGTACTCTCCCACATCCCTTTCCCCCAGGACGCACCGTGAGATGAGCAGCTTGTTGTTCAGTGTGCCCTTCCTGGTGAAACATTTTCAATAAATAATAAAGCATTCATCCTAGGGCGGACTTGGTAATCATTGCAGCAGCTCATGACAGGTCCACTAAGTTGAGACATATGAGCACCTCTCCTCCGGATAAAAAGTTGAGGCCGCTGGATCAATATGGTAACAAATTCTGTTCTTCCTCCACTTTGGCTATGCGTGCCTTAAACTATGTGGCACACATGCTGGTTTACCAGAAGTCTCTCTTTAGTCAGCTGGAACCTGCAATTGAAGCTCTGCTGGATTCCGACTGCAAAACGATCCTGGCTGACATCATCATGTCCGCCAAGGTCGCCTGTCAGCATTCACTGAGGCCCATGTATGTCGCCGTGGACTCCTCAGCCAGGGCCACGGTGGTTAGCCTCAGGAGGTATTCCTGGCTATGGGTTTCTGGCTTGGCTTCGGATGTTCAGGCGGCCATCCAGGAAGCTCCCTTTAGGTGCTCCCTCCTCTTTGGAGGGGATGCCAAAGACATCATCACCAGCCTTCAGGATAAGGGCAAGGCCCTAAGGTCGGTCCACACCATCGCCATGCTAAGCAGCAGATGAAACAGCAGCAGATGGCCAGATGTCAGCCAAAACGTTGAGTACCATCAGCAATGGCAGCCCCTCCTGCCAAAGCTGAAAGAGCCTCCGGCACGTCTCAAACCCCTCCCTCTCTTGACTCACGGCCCCCCCAATCCCTCAGAGGAGCCGGTGGGTGGAAAGTTCGCCAGTCACCTGCCACACTCTGGAGTTTCTGGAGAACCCCCAAACAGGCCTCCAGGGGTGTCTCATTATCCAAAGGCGCACATTCCCCTCTTTAGGTAAGAAATCGAGGCTCTGTTAAAAAAGAAAGCAATAGAGCTTGTTCCTTCAAGCCAGGTAGGAAAGGGTTATTATTCCCATTTCTTCCTGGTCCCGAAAAAGACTGGAGACTTGTGTCCCATTTTGGACCTCAGCACTCTAAATCTATATATAGAGTACAAACGGTTTTGAATGCTGACCCCCCCCAGGTCTGCTGCCCCTCTTGCACAAGGGACAGTGGCTCTGTGCCCTGGATATGCAGAATGCCTACCTACATATCCCAGTTTTTCCGGCCCATCGCTGCTACCTCAGGTTTACCTTTCAGGCAGAGCATTACCAGTTCAGGTCCCTCCCTTTTGGCCTGTACTGAGCACCTTGGGTATTTACCAAGTGCCTTGCAGTAGTGGCGGTGGCCCTGAGGTGACAGGGCCCCTATGTGTTCCCCTACCTTGACAAACGGCTCCTGTCAACTCCGTCGAGGGCGCAGCTTGAACTTTCCCTCTCAGCTACCCTGGACCTCTTTATGCAGGTTGGGATCACTTTCAGCCTTCCCAAGTCGCAACTTGCCCCTTCCCAGCATCTCCAGTTTATTGGAGCAGTGCTGGATACAGCCCAGGGTATGGCGTTCTTCTCTTTGGACAGGGCAGAAACTTTGCAGAAGCAGGCTTGTCTAGTAGCCTCCAGCAGGCAGGTCATGAACGGGTCAGTTCTCTGACTGCTTGGCCTTATGGCAGTAGCCATCCCCACTGTTCCTCTAGCCAGGCTCCACATGCGAATTTCGCAGTGGATGCTCAGATGCAGTGGGATCAGAGATTGGATGACCTAGACCACATGGTCATGGTCTCCAGTTTGATGCAGCAGGATCTTCTATGGTGGCAGGATCTCAACAACCTCACCATGGGGGTCCCCTTCTAGTTCCCTCCTCCCACCCAGACCTTGACTACAGATGTGTCAGGGATGGGTTGGGGCACTCACCTTAGGAGCCACAGGACTCGAGGGCTGTGGTCTCCATCAGCGCTCACTCTGCGTATAAATGTGTTGGAGATGAGGGCAGTGCTGTATGCTCTTCATGCCTTCCAGCACTTGCTCCACTAGGTCCCACTATTGGTCCAGTCAGACAATATGCGCATAGGCTGGTACCTCAACAAGCAGAGAGCACTCACTTGTATGCCCTCTGCAAAGAGGCGATGCAGGTGTGGAATTGGGCAGTTCTGCATCAAATTCATCTAATAGCCATTCACGTTCCAGGCGTGCAAAACATCCTAGCGGACAGTCTCAGCTGCATCAGAGTAAGAGCCCACAAGTAGGAGCGCAAGCAAGAGGTGGTCGACCACATTTTCAACATGTGGGGTCATCCAGACTTGGATCTGTTTGCCTACCCATACAACACAAAACTACCCAGGTTTTGCATGCTCACTTCCGGGCATGGTGTTTTTTGGCGAGCAGCACTATCTCTCTGCTGAACAGGGAGATTTTTGTATACCTTCCCTCCCTTTCCAGTTCTGCAGAGGGTGCTGCTCAAGCTTCAGGTGGAGGGGGCTCACGTGGTTCCGATTGCCCCGTATTAGCCTTGCCAAGTTTGGTTTCCGCTTCTTCAGCAGCTTGCAGCAGAGCCTCCGGTTCCCCTGCCCCTCTGCCATGATCTCCTGACACAGGAGAGTGGCATGCTGGTCCATCCAGGGCTGACGTCCCTTCACCTTCACGCGTGGCACCTCAGGACATAGCTGCTTCATGTTTTCGAGTTTCCTCCACAGTGGCGCAGGTCCTGGTAGAGGCTAGAAAGCCTTCTACGAGAACGACATATGCCATGAAGTGGAAGCGTTTCTCCATTTGGGCCACCTCGAAGGGTTGGGACCCTTTTTCGTGACCCGTTCCTCAAGTCATGGAGTATCTCCTGCACCTCTATGACCTGGGCCTGAGCTACTCTTCACTGAAGGTCCACCTGTCGTCTGTTTCTGCCTCCCACACCTTGGTGGAAGGCAAAACTGTGGCTCAGCTGGAGGTTTCCAAAACCTTCCAGAAAGGAATCCTCCACCTAAAACCCCCGGTGTGCAGTTCCACGCCACCTTGGGACCTCAGTGTTATTTTGGAAAAACTGACTTTGTCTCCTTTCGAACTGGCTGGTTCTTGTGATATTTACTATTTGTTGTGGAAAGTGCTCCTTTTTAGTTGCAGTCACTTCTGCTCGGAGGCTTTCCGAGCTACAGTACCTGATGTATAAGGAGCTTTATTTAATTTTTCACAGAGATTCGGTGGGTCTGCATACCAGCCCTCAATTTTTGCTGAAAGTGGTTTCTGAATTTACGTTGAACCAGTCTATTTAACTGTCAGTGTATTACCCTAAGCATTCCAGTCAGGGGGAGATGATTCTTCACACCTTGGATGTTCATAGAATCTTGCGTTATTACACTAACAGAACCAAGTCTGTCCGGAAAACAGACCAACTTCTCGTTTCTTTCGCACTCAAGAGGGAAGGTGCCACATTTTCCAAACAGTGTTTATCCAAATGGTTGGCAAACTGTAATGTTTTCTGTTACCAGAAGTAGGGTAAAATTCTCCCAGGGGTGGTTAAGGGGCATTCTTCCAGCAGCATGACTGCCTCTAGTGCTTGCTTCAGGAATGTGTCAGCCACTGACATACGTGCCACGGCTACTTGGAGCTCTGTCCACACTTTCACAAAACATTACAGTCTAGACGTTGCTTCTAGGTGCAGGGCAGGCTTTGGCCTAGCTGTCCTCCAAGGACTCCTGTCCTAAACTTTCTGCCTTCTTGCAGATCCTTTCCTGCCTCCCGTGTTTCAGTTTCGTCTGATTCACACTGCTTCGGACTCCGTCCTCAAGGTGATTACCTACTGCAATAGCCCTCTCGAAGTAAAACAGTACAGTTATATAAGAACTTACCATAACAGTAGATCTTCGAGAGAGGCTGTTGCAGTAGCTAACCTTTTTCCTCCCTCCCCCTAGTTTCTTTACTGCTCTTTTTCAATTAGCTCATTTTGGGCTCCAGGGGCCTCTTTTTCCATTCTCCTGTTGCTCCTTTTCGGAGGTCTCCGGTGGGAGAACTGGAAGGTGGGTGTGATGACGGCCCACTATATAGTGTCATGCTGACGTCTGCCACGTGACGTCGGGTGAGCGGTCCCCCGTCGGACACTGCTAGCTAAAGTTTCTGTGTGGTCCTGACGCCAGGTGGTGCAGTCCTCAAGGTGATTACTTACTGCAAGAGCATCTCTCAAAGATCTGCTGTTACGGTAAGTTCTTACGTAACTGTACTTTCAAACAACATGAAGTCTTGCTATATTATGACAGATGCAGTTTGTCCCACCATTAGAACTGCTCCGGAGGTGAAAGAGTTAACTCCATGCAGAGCATGGAACTTGGAGCGCGAGCCCGGTTACAGAAGCTCTGTTAGGGTGGTTTCAAACCGAAACCGTCAGATTCTTTACTCCGCCTCACTGAACAGTCGCTCCGGAGATTCCTCCTGCTGCTCGGTTCATTTCCTCGGTTTAAAGTGTTTTTTCTCGGTTAAATTTAACCGCGATTTATTATTTTAACCGCAAACGATCGGTTCAAGCTCTGTCTATGGTATTGTAAGTAATAGGTTTTCTGTGTGGAACTTGTAAATGTTTATTGGTTCTGTTTGAACCGATCAAATTTATTTAAACTTTGTTTTGAAGCCTTTTGAGCTTATTAAGTCTTGATTCGGTTCTTATCGGTTCTAAAATAACTTGATTTCATTACGTTTTTTCCACGACCGTGACACGGTTGGGAACCGATAAGGGTGTCTTGCCTGGCACTGCCATCAAAAGGGCAAGTTTGGTTAGGCTGGCATTATGTCTGAGAAACCCAAAAGAAAAACTGGGCCCACTGGGTTTCAACACTGTAGTGTCTGTGGGGAAGCCTTTGCCAAGGCTGACCCACACACTACATATGTCTATTGTGTAGGGTTTGACCACCTCAATTCAGACTGCCAGATCTGTAAAAATTTCCCTGCAGCCACCCTGGACAAGAGAGTGAGCAGGCTCAGGGAACGAGAGGTCAAAAAGTCCGCTGACCCGGATGGCCAGCCGAACCGGAGGGAGTGCCCTCTGACCAAGGCGAGACTTCCTCGGGCAAACGAAAAGCTGGCTCTGAGGAGCCAGTTCCAGCAAAGAAAACTAAAATCAGCAGGTTTGGAGTCCAAAATTCCTTCTCCAACTGCTGCAGAGATAGCCAGGGCAATTCAGATTGTCCAGTCACTGTCCCCGGTTCCCTCCGAACCGCCACTATCTGGCAAAAGGTCGGTTCGGTGGGTTCCACCGGTTTAAGAATATGATATAGAAGAGTTTTATGAACCAGAGGAGGGGGAGGATGATTATGATCAGTGTGAATGTGACTTTGAAAGTCTGGATGTGCCCATTGAACCGGACATCTCCCCAGACAGACCCTTAGGTGAATCTCCCCCTAGACTTTCTGAGTCCCTTCTCATTTTTTGTTTTATAAAAAAGTTGCTGAGACCCTCCAGCTTCCCTTAGAGGAGGCTTTAGATGAGCAAGAGGAGCCTGACTATGTAGAGATGATGGATATCCCAGAGTCCAGGAGATTGTCCATCCCTTTGCATAAATCTTTTAGAAACAAACAATAAAAATTTTAAAAGCTCCTAATTCTGTGCCTCCTGTAGACAAAAGATGGACAGGAGGTACACTTTGTCAGGTCCTGATACAGATTTTCTTTCACAGCAATGCAGTCATGTTGGGGTAGTTCAGGCTGCAGCCTGTGATAAGGTTAATATTCCCTGGCTTCACATCCTCCTGACAAGGACTCCAGGAAGATTGATGCCATGGCAAAACAATATATGGCAGCGTTCTTGGGACTCAGACAAGCAAACTATATGGCTTATGTTGCGAGATACCAGAAATCTAGATGGGATACTGTCATGGCCTTAGCCAAGCAGGTCCCTGGCCAGCTTGCAAAGGAGCTGGAGCAGGTGGCCCTTGATGGTGTTGAGGCATCTAAGGTGCAATTCCATGCTGCAGTGGATTCGAATGATGTATCCTTTAGAGTCATGGCTACATCTGTGGCTTTTCGTAGATTGGCCTGGCTCAGATGTACTACTTTGTCACAGGATACCCAGTCTAAGGCTATGGATTTTCCTGTGGTGGGAAATTCTCTGTTTGGGGAGCAGACAGAGAATTATATGAAGAAAATGGATGAATATAGAACCACTTATAGGAGTGCACAAGCCAAGGGACGGCAAGCCACTCCTCACAGGCAGCCCCCCGGGTAGGGGCAGGCCTTTTCACAGGCCTTTTTACCAGACCCAGGCCTCCTCCTCTTCAGCCTATGCTCAGAGGGGGTTCTTCAGAGGGAGAGGCAGATGGGGTACGAGCAGGCCTGCTCCCACCCCTCAGCCTAAAGCCCCTGCCAAACAGGCCAGGGTTGGCTCTCCATTACCTGTAGGGGGCAGGCTGGCTTACTTCGTCCAGGACTGGGAGTCTTTAACATCGGACAAGTGGGTCCTGGAAGTAGTGAGCCAGGGTCTGGTTCTCAGCTTCAAAAAATTTCCAAAGATGAGAGCCAGATCTTTTCCACCTGCAAACCCTTTAGAGACTCTTGGAAACAGAAGTCTCAACCCTCCTGGCTCTCAGAGCTGTAGAAAGGGTTTCTCCCCCACACCAGGGCAAGGGTCTGTACTCCAGGTACTTCCTTCCCCCAAAAAAGACAGGAGAGTGGCGGCCTATCCTGGATCTAAGATATCTAAACAAGCACCTTTTAAAACCAAAGTTCAAAATGGTGACTCTGGGAATGATATTACCCTCCCTAAGGCCAGGGGACTGGCTAGTTTCCCTGGACCTCAAGGATGCCTACTTCCATGTTCTTATCAGAAGCTCCCATCGAAAGTACCTCAGATTCGAACTACCCTCAGGCCATTATCAGTTCAGAGCAATGCCCTTTGGCCTCACTTCTGCCCCAAGGGTGTTCACAAAATGTCTGGCAGTAGCAGTTGCTCATCTAAGAAGGCAAAAGATTGCCATTTTTCCTTACCTGGACGACTGGCTCATTGTGGGTCAGTCTCCAGACCAGGTCAAATCACACCTGCTAGTTACCCAGCAGCTGCTTACCTCTCTGGGCTTTCTTCTCAATCTTCCAAAGTCAGTTTTGGAACCTGTCCAGGTACTCACCTTTATAGGCGCAGAACTGGACACAAAGCAGGCCAGAGCCTTCCTTCCCCTGGAAAGGGTAAGGACTTTAGTGGCCCTGGCATCGTCCTTCACCCTGCAGGTCTCTTGACCAGCAAGGCATTTCCTGCAGCTCCTAGGACACATGGCTGCTTCAACAGCCGTAGTGCAAGGAGCAAGATTTCAGATGAGGGACATTCAGTTCCATTTGAGAGCTTTCTGGTCTCAAAGAAGAGATCCCCTATCCAAGTTAATCCCAGTGACTTGAACCCTGATCCAGGCCCTTCAGTGGTGGCAGGATCAGAGCAATCTGAGACAAGGGGTGCCCTTCATCCCTCTGTCCCACTCCTTGACCCTTACTACAGATGCATCCCTCTTGGGATGGGGAGCCCACATGGGCGACCTCTCCACCCAGGGGTTATGGTCCCGTCAGCAATCTCTGCTCCACATCAATCTGTTGGAACTCAGAGCTGTTTTTCTAGCACTTCAGGTCTTTTCTGCATCTGTTCGGAACAAGGTGGTACAGGTCAGGACAGACAACACCACTACAATGTGGTACATCAACAAACAAGGGGGCACTCGGTCTTCGGCCTTGTGCACCGAGGCGATGAAGTTGTGGTCTCTGGCTTATTCCCTGAACACTTCCCTCATAGCAGTTCACCTCCCAGGCAAGGACAATGTCCTGGCAGGTGCTCTCAGCAGGATTTCCCAGGGCCATCACGAATGGTCACTGGATCCCCTAGTACTGGGATAGTGTTTGCCAGATGGGCACCCTCAGATAGATCTTTTGCAGCCCCAGACAACCATCAACTTCCACTTTTTGTTGCAGGCCCCAGTGTTGGGCTCAGTCCCCTGGATGCCTTTCTGCTCTCGATTGGGAAGGAAATTCCTTTATGCCTTTCCCCCTTCCCTCTCCTATTCAAAGTACTAGTCAAAATCAGGTCTCAACCCTGCAGAATGATCCTGATTGCTCCAGACTGGCCCAGGCAGCCCTGGTACCCACTTCTTCTGTCCTTAGCAGTCCATCTTCCCCTGTGTCTCCCCAGGAACCACAATCTGTTAACCTGTGCTCAGGGGAGAGTTTGGTATCCGAATCTCAAATCCCTCAACCTCAAAGCTTGGCTCTTGAGCAGTTAGAATTTGCTGACCTACAACTTTCTCAAAGTGTTCTTGAAATCCTGAAGGCGGCTAGGAAGCCTTCCACCAGGGCTACCTATAACTCCAAGTGGAAAAGGTTTTCCATATGGTGTTCTGAGAAGCATATTTCCCCGGAATCTGCTGATCTACCCACTGTATTGGACTATATGGTCCATCTTAATTCTTTGGGATTGAGGCCAGCTACCCTGAAAGTGCACTTGGCAGCTGTCTCTGCCTTTATTTCAGCAGGGAAGCCCTCTTCTCTTTCTGCTCACCCTGTATTTTCCAAGTTTTTTAAGGGATTGCTTCATACCAATCCTCCATTCAGGGACCCTGCCCCTGCTTGGGATCTTAATGTTTGCATTGCTCAGCTGATGCAACCCCCCTTTGAGCCTCTGTCTTCGGCAGAGCTTAAGTATTTGACTTGGAAAACTGTATTTCTAGTAGCCATCACTTCTGCCAGGCGATAAGTGAATTACAGACTTTATCAGTGGAGACTGACTTTATTTCCTTTCACAGGGATAAGGTAGTCCTCAGGACTAACAGGAAGTTTTGCCTAAGGTGGTTTGGTTCCACCTTAACCAATCTATTTCACTTCCAGTGTTCTTCACTGACCATTCCTCCTCTGGTGAGAGGAGCTGCTTGATGTTAAGAGGGCCCTAAGTTACTACATAGAGCGCACTAAGGGTCACAGGTTTGACTCCCTCCAACTATTTCTCACTTATGGTGAGGTCGGAAAGGGAGACCTGCCACTAAGAGATCCATTGCCAGGTGGATGCGTCTCTTGTATCCATTTTGCTATCAAAACTGGGTAAGGTTCCCCTCAGGCCTGAGGGCTCACTCTACCAGAGGTACAGCTGCATCTCTAGCTGCTGCTAGAGACATCCCTATCTTGGAGATATGTCAAGCAGCTACTTGGAAAACAGTACACACTTTCACCAAGCATTACTCCCTGGATATCCAGGCCAGGAGGGATGCTCGGTTTGCCACAGCTGTGCTTCAGAGCCTATTCCCTAAGTAGGTTCTGTCCCTCCTCCATGGAGGTACTGCTGTGTAGTCTGAATCTGTCATAATATAGCAAGACTTCATGTTGTTTGAAGAAAAATTACTCACCTTAGTAATGTTGTTTCTTCTAATGGAGTCTTGCTATATTATGACCTCCCCCCCAGCCTGCCCCTCTCAGAACTTCTACTTCGGGTATGGGGTGGGCAGTTCACTGTTGGCACTTATTGATGCCCCCTTTTATGTTTGGGTGTTGTGTTTTATTTAGTTATTTTATCTTAATTTTCTAGTCCCCTGACTTGAGTCTTCGTGTTGGGACCAGGAAAATGTGTGAATATTTTAGTAGCCAGTTGGCTAGTGTAGGTTACAGCTTCCACACAGAGCCTTAGTGAGTTTTGCTCGAAAAGATCTGACGGTTTCGGTTTGAAACCACCCTAAACAGAGCTTCTGTAACCGAGCTCGCGCTCCAAGTTCCATGCTCTGCATGGAGTTAACTCTTTCACCTCCGGAGCAGCTCTAATGGTGGGACAAACTGCATCTGTCATAATATGGCAAGACTCCATTAGAAGAAACAACATTACTAAGGTGAGTAATTTTTCTTCCTGCTGTAGGGGGAGTCAGAGTTTGTAAATTTTTCTCTCAGAACCACATTTGATTTCAGCAGGTTCTGTCAGAAATTGTTTACTGTGTTTTTTTGGGAACCAACAAACATGTTTATCAAGTTCTTCAGTGTTTGACATGTCTGATAGACCTCAGAAAAAGAAACGGGACCCACAGGCTTTAAAAACTCTATAAATTGTTTCTAGCTCCTGGCAAGGACAGACTGCTATGAGCTCTGTTTAAGGTGCCTGGGTCCAGATCACGATTTTATCAACAGTGAACTCTGTAAAAAGTTATACCCTAAAACCCCAAGGAAAAGGGCTGAAAAATGAGAAGAGTTTATGGCTTCTCAGTCTGCCTCCATGTCGCCAAAACACAATAAACGCACTGAGGGAGTTCCTAAATGGTGTAAAGCACGCATCAGGGTTCATCTCCTCATGTGCAGCAGCAGTCTTTGCCAAAGGGAACAGAGAAAAAAGATGAAGCTTCTCAGCCATCAGATAAGCAGGATACAGATACTAGCGTGTCTGACAGGGGGAACCCTGAGTCCAGCGATGGAAAAAATACAAGTAAAAGCACCTCAGGGCAGACACTGGAAACAGTGTCTGTCAAGAAAAAACAAAAAGAAAAGAATGTCTTTACCACTCCTCCCGATAAAGGACAGGGACAGGGTATTGGTTGGAAGACGCATGCCCTCAGTAGAGGACATGGCAAAAATCTGGCAGTTTTTCCAGACTTCAGTGTCATGGGAAATTTTATGAACATGCCTTCCCCCTCCCCTCAGCTCAGCTCGTACTCCAGCCTACCTGCCTATGGAGGAGGAAATGTACTGTGAAGAGGAGGATTTAGGTGAACCTGTTGAACCAGATTTTTCACCTGAGCAGGAGTTTGGATCCCTTCCAAGGCCCACAGAATCTTACTCATCAGAATCCTCTCTTGTTACTCAAATGATGAACACCCTTAACACTCCCCCGTCAGGAAACGGAGGAGGAAGCAGAATTTATAGATATGATGGGGCTAGCTCCTACAAGGAGGCAGCTGGTCCCCATACACAAATCATTACAAAAAGCCACTTCAAAAATCATGTCTGCACCTACTTCAGCTGCAAGTGGTCATCAAGGTATAGCCTGAGCGGCTGCATGTAAGAGGACTAAGGTCCCCTTTTGTGTACAGCCATCAGATAAGAACTCCAGAAAGTTGGATACTGTTGCCAGAAAGGTTTGTACAGAAGATTCCCTGCTCATTAAACCGGCAGCTTACTTGGTACTTGCAGCCCAGTAACAGAAAGCACTGTGAAATACGGTGCTGGCACTAGCTGATAAGGCATAAGGTAAGCTGCCACAGGATCTGGCTGCCACAGCAAAATCAGCACTGGGTGCTACCAAGTACCAGTTCCATATTGCTGTGGGCACTAATGACTCTGCTGCTAGGGTCTTAGCCTACGCAGTGTCATTGATGGAATTTTCCTGGCTCAGGTCAACCATCCTTTCCCAGGAGACTCAGACCAAGGCCATAGATTTCCAGTTCAAAGGAAATTTTTTAGTGACAAAACAGAGACATAGCACGAAAAAGAGGATGCATACAAAACCACTTACAAAAATAACACTGGCAAAGAAAAGGTCTCCACTTCCTACAGGCATTGTGGTAGGGGAGGCAGGGGTAGGGGCTGCTGTCCCAGACCATACACCTCCTGAGAGTACCAACCCCAAAGATGTTACTGCAGGGGCAGAGGCAGGAGGGGCTTCAAGTGTGCTGTTGCAGCACCAGCCCCAAGCCTCAGCCAAAATAAAACCCCTGACGATTCTGCCAAGGTCACCCAACCCTTGCCATTGGTGGGGCGGAGGCTGGCCAGTTACTCCCAGGAATGGGTAAACATTACCACAGACAAAGGGGGTCCTGGAGGTAGTGGACCAGGTGGTGTCGCTGCAGTTCAACAGACTTCCAGAACTGCAGAAACACAAACAGTTTTCAGCCCACTGTCCCACAGAAAGAATTCTGCTGGAACTGGAAGTAAGCAAAATGCTAACAAGCAAACACAGTGGAAAAGGTCCCTGCCTTTCAGTGGGGCAAAGGCCCATTTTCAAGGTACTTCCTGACCTACAAGAAAAATGGGGAGTGGCAACCCATTTTAGACTTCAAGGGAAACAAACGTCCATGTCCCATCGGGCCACACCTCCGTGTGAAGCGGGGCCCGATTAGCAAATGTATAAATGGTAATAAGTGTGCCACTTACTGCTGAGTATTTTATTTCAATTCATATCTGGTTGATCCTGTGCCTTCCCCACCGACATTTTAAGTTCAAACGCCATCCCCAGGATGATGTGTCAGACAGGGAGCAGCTGGGGTGTCTCTATATGCTTGTTATAGTGCTTGATTTCTAAACAACTCTGGTGTGGAGCCAGTGGACCGCCGTGACATATGGAGACCAGATACAGACAGCTAGTGTTCCTGTTAGTCTGTACCTGGTTTCGGTATTACTAGGACACCGATAGACTCCAAACGGAGCTATTTGAAGCTACCGCAATACAGATTATATGTATTGCGGTAGCTTCAAATAGTTCTGGTTTGGAGTCTATCGGTGTCCTTGTAATACCAAGACCAGGTACAGACTAACAGGCACACTAGTTGTCTGTATCTGGTCTCCATATGTCACGGTGGTACAGTGGCTCCAAACTGGGGCTGTTTAGAAATTAAGCACTATAATAAGCATATGGAGTTACCCCGGCTGCTCTACGCCTGCCACGTCATCCTAGGGATAGCCGAGGGTGTTTCTGGGTGCGATGGTGGGTGTTTGAACTTAAAATGCCCGGTGGGGAGGGCGCAGGATGAACCAGATATGAATTTAAATAAAATACTCGGCAGTAAGTACCACATTTATTACCATTTACACATTTGCTAATCGGGCCCCACTTCACATGGAGGTGGGGCCCGATGGGTCATGGACATTTCCCTTTAAGATAGCCGAACACACATATCAAAAAGGAAAAGTTCAAGATAGTCACACTGGGCACAGTAATACCATCCTTACAAACGGGATTGACTAGGGTCACTGGATCTGAAAGCCACCCATTTTCAAATGCCAGTCAGGCACACCCACAGAAAATACCTTTAGTTCAGACTAGGAAACTGTCAGTACCAGTTTGGACTCCTCCTCTTCAGTCTCATCTCAACACCAAGGGTTTTTGTGAAGTGCCTGCCCGTAGTGGCAGCACATCTGAGAAGGAAAGGTGTAGTTTTTCCCTTTCTGTGTCGCTCCATGTTGTCAGTGAGGAAGGTAGTTAATACAGATGGGTAATGTGGTACAGCCCCAAAGCTATGGTCTCAGCACAGACCCCAGGAACTTGGTGCATTCCAGCTGCATTCCACCTCAGTTTCAGCTGTACCACTATAGGGTAGCAGCAAAGAAAAATCCTCTGTCTCGAATGCAGAATTTGGAATGCTGGTGTTTTCCAATGGACAGGCAGAACATTTTTTCCTAGCCTCAGCTAAGAAGGAGATCCTAGCCAGCAGATCTCAGTGGCTGAGGCCCCAATCAGTTGGTACTCTTCCAGACGTGTATAGATCAGAGTAACAAGCTGTGGACGAGCTTGATACAACCAGCAGACCTGGGTTTGATTCTCATGACCTCTACTTGCATACTATGTGACTCTAAACAAGTCACTTAGCCACCCCAGGGCTTCCGGTTTGCCACTGAAAACAGGCATGGGGGCGTGGCTTAGCAACTGAGCAGAGAGGTCGCATCCTAGCTCGGCTCCTGGAAGAAACTTATATTTTACAAGTTTTGGTTTTGATTTTTCACCCCCTTTTTACTTCTGTTTGACTGAATACCTAATTCTTGTGAAAATGGGCAAGCAGAAGAATTTGGCTGCATCTGCAGACTTCTTTAAGCCAAAACCCTGTCAGCAGAGAGATGCACGGTCCCAGCAGCATGGAGCAGCCTCGGAGAGTGGTGATTCTGGCTCCGGAGAAGTGACGCTGCAGACTTTGAATACCAACATTGCGCACCTCATCCGTACTGTCCCAAGATATAGATAAAAAGTTGGATGGACTTACCCCATGAGTCGCCACCTTAGAAACTAGGATGAATGGTGCCGAACAAAAGATCCAGCAAGCTGAGGGTTCAGCTTGTAAGGCCGCAGAGGCCACGACTAAATTGATCTCTGAAAACACCTTACTGCGTCAGCGTTTGGAGCACCTTGAAAATCAGGCAAGGGAGAGAAATATTTGGGTGATCGGTCTCCCCGAGGATGCAGAGGCTGAGGACCCCTTGGAATTTGCCATCACTTTCTTGCCACAGCTTTTGGGTTTGTCAGAAGGGGACCCCAGGATATCAATTGAGAAGGCCTTTCGGTTTACCCCGAGACGAACACTGACTGCCTCTTCCTTTCCATGAACCTTCTTGATTGTCTGCACCAGGGTGGGAGACCGGGAACGAGTATTAAGACTGGCACAGCGGCCCCGACATCTCCGATATGGGAACTCATACATCGCTTTATTCCCGGACTTGTCTTATAGTACCCGACTTAGAAGAAAGGCCGTTGATCGGATCCGGAGCTCGCTCAGAACTTTTAAGGTGCAGCATCAACTCCTGATTCTGGCTAGGCTTCCGGTTACATGAAATGGTCGCACCTGTCTTTTTAATGACCCTGGAGATGCCGGAAAACTGGTACAGATTATTGAAACGGAGATGGCAGAGGGCAAAGAAGAAGGCTCCGAGGGTGCGGGCCCTGATTGATGGGTTATTGGACCTAATTTATGGACTTGGACTGTGAGTTGTAACTGAGACACTGCACACTCCGTGTTATTGGATTGCTTATACCATATGTTGTACTGACCAATTATTTGATGTTGGTCACTTTTTACTAGTCCCTTTACATCATGTTATGTTAACTTGTTGAGTGGTGGATTGGGTGGGGCAACATAACTACAATGTTTTCTTTGACGTTCATATGGGGGGGACATCTGGGTTATGGCTTTTAGAAGTAGATGTTGGGTTGCTTTGCAGTGAGTATTGCTAATGTGGCGATTCCCACCACTGATCTTTCAGGATGTTTCTGTCTCTCAGGTGGTAGCCCTGCATATACAGAGGGTCTGTCGATTAACGGATGTCTGCTCCAACAGCTGTCCTTTCAACTCGATTGATATCAACTTGCCCTCGCAGTATGTCTGAGGAGAGCTGGTCCTTTCCTCGGTCTGGCAATATGGGGAGTGATCTATATTTTCACTGTCCCCCCTGGAGATTTTCTTTGTCTCCTCTTCTGCCCCCCCCCCCCATTCCAAACACCCTATATAAGTGATTCTGGATATTTCTCCAGGTTAAAGCCCACAGTTGTGCTACCATGCTTTGGGTGGTTAGCTTTCTGCAACTTGTAATGTATACGTTTCAGTGGTGATATAATGATTTCCTCGGGTAACTGGGCAGTTATATATGTGATTTCATTATGTTTATTGGGGATGATGGGGTTGTATCCCACTATGATAAACAGAAATTATTTTGACTACATATGTACTAATTCATCCCTGTTGTAGCTCTGCGTTGAATGCCTTCGATACTCTTTGGGCAATTTGTTATATATGGGTAATTCCCCCTATGTGGTAACACAAGGGAAGGGGTGCTGCATATATTCTGCTTTGATCTTTCTTGGTTAAAATGTTAATCTTGATTGTGCTAACCTTCTGTGAAAAATGCTTGTAAGAGTTCCTTGCAAACTATATGAATTCCTTGCAAACTATATGAATAAATGCCTATGGTGTCCTCTATCTCTTATTGTTACCGCAGCCAGCTGCCTACTCAAGCTGCTCATTTATGACTATTATCTCAAAGTATGTTATAACTGAGTATCTTTATTTTTTCTTTTAGTTGTTTTGGTTTTTTGTTGTGCATTCTTTTACTACCTCTGTATGAATGTTGACCCTCATCCTTTGACGTGGAACCTTTGTAAACGAGCAGTTTCTGCTCAAAGGTATTTGTAATCCGAGAATTTAATAAATAAATAAATAATACAAAAAAAAAAAAAGAAAACAGGCACTTGTACCCAGTGGGCCTTACCCGGTTACCAAAGAATAAAATAAGTAACGTCAACAACAACCTGTCAGTCACTATGCTTTCCCACAGGTCAGTGACAAGGGAACTGGCAGCTGGTATGTTTTTAGACATGTCAGCAACAACCTGTCAGCTGTTACGCTTTCAGACATAGCAGCAGCAGGGGAACTGGTGTCCCGGGCCAGTGTCTGCGTAGGACTCCACAAGGACGGCAGTGGACCCTTATAGCACACAGGGCACATAGTGTCAGTTTAATACAGCAGGGGACCCTTATATCACACAGGGCACATAGCGTCAGTTTAATACAGCAGGGACCCGTTATATCACACAAGGCACACAGTGTCAGTTTAATACAGCAGGGGACCATTATATCGCACGGGGCACACAGTGTCAGTTTAATACAGCAGGGACCCGTTATATCACACAGGACACATAGTGTCAGTTTAATACAGCAGGGGACCCTTATATCACACAGGGCACACAGTGTCAGTTTAATACAGCAGGGGACCATTATATCGCACATGGCACATAGCGTCAGTTTAATACAGCAGGGACCCGTTATATCACACAGGACACATAGTGTCAGTTTAATACAGCAGGGGACCCTTATATCACACAGGACACATAGTGTCAGTTTAATACAGCAGGGGACCCTTATATCACACAGGGCACATAGCATCAGTTTAATACAGCAGGGACCGGTTATATCACACAGGGCACATAGCGTCAGTTTAATACAGCAGGGGACCCTTATATCACACAGGGCACATAGCGTCAGTTTAATACAGCAGGGCACGGTTATATCACACAGGGCACATAGCGTCAGTTTAATACAGCAGGGGACCCTTATATCACACAGGACACATAGTGTCAGTTTAATACAGCAGGGTACCTTATATTACACAGGGCACACAGTGTTAGTTTAATACAGCAGGGGACCCTTATATCACACAGGGCACACAGGTCAGTTTAATACAGCAGGGGACCCTTATATCACACAGGGCACACAGTGTCAGTTTAATACAGCTGAGACCCGTTATATCACACAGGACACACAGTGTCAGTTTAATACAGCAGGGGTACCTTATATCACACAGGGCACACAGTGTCAGTTTAATACAACAGGGGACCCTTATATCACACAGGGCACACAGTGTCAGTTTAATACAGCAGGGGACCATTATATCACACATGGCACATAGCGTCAGTTTAATACAGCAGGGACCCGTTATATCACACAGGGCACACACTGTCAGTTTAATACATCAGGGGACTATTATATCGCACAGGGCACACAGTGTCAGTTTAATACAGCAGGGGACCCTTATATTAAACAAGACACACAGTGTCAATTTTATACAGCAGGGACATCTTATATCACACAGGGCACATAGTGTCAGTTTAATACAGCAGGAGACCATTATATCACACAGGGCACATAGTGTCAGTTTAATACAGCAGGAGACCATTATATCACATAGGGCACACAGTATCAGTTTAATACAGCAGGTGACCCTTGTATTGCACAGGGCACACAGTGTCAGTTTAATACAGCAGGGGCTCCTTATATCAGACAGGGAAACATAGTGTCAGTTTAATACAGCAGGGGGCCCTTGCATCACACAGGGCACACAGTGTCAGTTTAATACGGCAGGGGACCCTTGCATCACACAGGGCACGTGGTGTCAGTATAAAGGAGCAGCGCTAGATAATCAGGAAGTGATCAGTTTCCAGTTTTGTAGCACTACAGTAAATATGGCGGCTGCCTATCTAGTATTTCCCCCAGGCCACACTGGACAGTAGAAAGGGAACCTCCCCCATCCAGGGAGCACTAGCGACACCACCACTACCTCAGAGGTTGCGAAGAAAGCACAGCAGTTGGACCACAGTGGGCTCAGGGAGGGTGAGGAGGGTGGAACAGAGGCACACCCAGTCAATTGATCCACTTCACAATCCATACACCATTCTGGGGGAGCATAGCTCCCCTATGGATGCACCCGCAGAGAAGACTGATGATAACTGTCACAAGGGAGGCCCACAGAAAGGAGGCAGAGGACACCAAAGGGAAAGGAAGCAGCTCCTGGTGGGGGACTCAATTATTAGGGGTATAGAACTGGGGGGAGCTGGGAAAAATGAAGTAAGGTGCCTGCCTGGTGCCATGGCTTGGAGGAACAGGAAGCGCATCCTCAGGATCACGAGAACAACTGCAAGGGATTCCGAGCTGGACGTAATTGTCCACGTAGGGACAAATGACTTGGCTCATCATGAGATCAGAGCAGTGCAGGAGGACATTGCAGAGTTGGGGAGGACCTAAGACGAGTAGCACACACAGTATCCTTCTCAGAGGGTGCTGCCTGTCAAAGCATGGGGGAGGCGAGGGTATGGCACCATGCAGTTTAATGAATGGTTGAAAAATGGTGCGGAGCACAGGGGTTTGGCCTCATTGGGGACTGGGGTTCCACCTGGAGGGACACCAGCCTATACTGGCAGGATGGTCTGCATCTGTCCAGGAAGGGAACAAGTCTTTTGAGCAATCGGTTTAAATGCATCATTGGCAAGCTTTAACTGTCAAAGGGGAGGCACTGACAAGCAGCAGGAAAATCCCAGCCTCCCTACAAAACAGGGTACTAAATGAGAAAAGACTGAGGTCGAACGGTCAGTGGGGGATGCTGCAACGGAAGGTAAAGCCATCAAAAAATGGAGAGCAATGAGTACCAATACCTGTAGTCTGGGTAACAAGCTTCCTGAATTAGTGGCCTTGATGGAGGAGGAACATCTGGATATCGTGGCAGTCACAGAAACATGGTACACACAAAACCATGACTGGGACATAAACATACCAGGATACACTGTCTACAGGAGGGACAGGGAGGGTAAAAGAGGAGGAGGAGTAGTTCTTTACATAAGGGAAGGAATAAACGCAACAGAACAAAAAGGTAAACAGGGAGGAGAAGAAGCACTGTGGGTAAATTTGGAGACAGGCAATGGTACCACAATCCGCACAGGGGTTGTATACAGACCCCCTTCTCAGGGGGAGGAAATGGACAGGGAAATGATAGAAAGTATACTTAGAATGGCAGAAAAAGGGAGATATTGCTGATGGGTGATCTGAATATGCCAGATGTTAACTGGAGTGCAGTTGCAGCTGCCACTTTGAAGAGTGCAGTTATTCTAGATGCCCACAGGGGCATGCCTTAGACAACTAGTACTGGAGCCCACTCGAGAGGAGCAATATTAGACTTGATTCTCTCAAATGGAGATGGTGAGAGGATTACAGATGTAGAAGTGGGTAGCCATCTGGGAACTAGCGACCATCGAACAGTATGGTTCACAATAAACACAGCAATAGAGTCAAGCCATACAAAGACAAAGGTACTGGACTTTAGGGAGGCTGATTTGCCAAAATGGGTGAGTGCCTAAGGAATGCACTAGCAATGGGCAGAAAGGAGGGTGGAAGAACAATGGGAATAATAAAACTGCCATCACAGAGGTAACGAGCCTTGTGTGAAGCAAATAAACAAAACAAGACGATGTAAGAAACCACTATGGTTCTCAAAGGAAGTGGCAGTGAAGGTTCAAGAGAAAAGAAAGCATTCAGGAAGTACAAGGAATCGTAGAAGAAGCAGGACAGAGAACTGTATCAGTTAAAGCAAAAGGAGCTGGAAGGCAGTCAGAACAGCAAAGGCCCAAACTGAGGAAAAGATAGCCAACCAGTTAAGAAGGGGTAAAACCTTTATAGGTACAACAGGGAGCGAAGGGAAGACCAAGGGAGGGATAGTGAGGCTTAATAAAGGGGAGGGAGGGTGGGCAGAGGGAGACTGTGAAAAGGCAGAGATACTAAACAAATATTTTTGCTCAGTATTTACAAAGGAAGAGGGGGAGGTACATAAAACAAACAGTAGTAACACTCTGGATACAGAAGTTGATACCGCCCATTTACAGAAGAAAGGTTCTAGAAAGAACTCTTAAAACTGAAGGTGGACAAAGCCATGGGGCCTGATGGGATTCATCCCAGAATTCTAAAAGAACTAAGGGTAGACTAGTGACACCACTGACTACCCTTTTAACAAATCATGGGAGGATGGGGTGGTACCCGAGGACTGGAGGAGGGCAGATGTGATTCCCCTCACAAAAGTGGGAGCAAGGCAGAAGCAGGAAACTATAGACCTGTTAGTTTAACCTCAGTGATAGGGAAATATGATGGAATCACTTCTAAAGGAAAAATTGTCGAGTATCTAGAGACCAGAGGGCACAGGACCCTAGGCAGCATGGATTCACAGCGGAAGGTCATGCCAGACTAATCTGATAGATTTCTTGACTGGGTGACCAAAGTAGTAGATCAGGGAGGGCTGTGACATGGCCTACCTAGACTTTAGCAAGGCATTTGACACAGTCCCACAAAGATTAATATACAAGTTAGCCAGCCTGGGAGTGGGTCCCAAGATGACAGCCTGGGTAAAGAATTGGCTGGAGAATAGGACAGAGAGTAATAGTAAATGGAGTCCACTCAGAAGAAAGGAGGGTTACTAGTGGGGTACCGTGAGGTTCAGTATTAGACCGGTCCTCTTCAATGTTTTTATAACGACATTGCAGAAGGACTGGAAGGAAAAGTATGTCTCTTTGCAGATGACACTAAGATCTGCAACAGAGTTGATGCACAGGGTGGGGGTGGAAAGGATGAGAAGGACTTGGCAAGGTTAGAGGAATGGTCAAATGTATGGCAGCTTAGATTCAATGCTAAGAAGTGCAAGGTAATGCAGCTGGGAAACAAAACCCAGGGAAGAGTACACAATGGGGGAGAGATACTAAACAACAAAAAATGGAAAGGGACCTGGGGGTAGTCATATCAGATGACCTAAAGATGGGCAAGCAATGTGAAAGGGCAGCAAGGAGGGTTGGGGGATACTGGGATGCATAGGAGAGGCATCACCAGTAGAAAACAGGAAGTTATTATCCTCTGTACAGACAGCTGGTGAGACCCATCTGAGTACTGTGTGCAGTTCTGAGACCCAATCTCCGCAAAGACATAGACAGGATGGAAGCTGTCCAGAGGAGGGCAACTAAATGATGCAGGGTCTGCACCGGAAGACATATGAAGAGAGACTTAAGGAGCTTAATATTCAGCCTCGAGGAAAGGAGGGAGAGGGGGACATGATAGAAACTTTCAAGTACCTCAAGGAATCAACAAAGTCCAAGAGGGTAGCATCTTTCAAAAAAGAGGTGTGCAAGAACAAGAGGCACAATTTGAAGATAGAGAGCGGCTCAGAGGTAATTTAAGGAAGTATTTTCACAGAGGGTTGTGGATGCATGGAACGGCTTTCCAGAGGAGGTTGTGGAGTCAAAATCAGTGGTGGAATTCAAGCATGCATGGGATAGTCATAAGGCAGTTCTGGGGGGTTGGGGTAGGAAGAAGTAGGCTGCTGGTTAACTAGGATCTGCAGCTTATCCAGTAGGTAGGGAAATGGGCAGACTGAGTGGGCCAAGCGGTCCTTATCTGCCGTCAAATTCTATGTTTCTATACTGCTGCTTTTAACATGGCAAGTGGGAGAAATGTAAACAAAAACAAAGGAAACCAGAGCAAATTAGGGGCAGTAGTACAATGCTGGCGGGAAATATTATTATGTAAATGCTCAGTAGAGCGCAGGGAATAAAATTCTTGCAAAAGCACAGATTTGTTTTATCTTGCACTGCTGCTTTAATACAGCGGGGGACCCATATATCGCACAGGGCACACATTGTCAGTTTAATACAGCAGTGGACCCTTATATCACACAGGGCACACAGTCACAGTTTAATACAGCATGGGACCTTTATTTATTTATTTATTTAAACAGCAGTTTGGAAAACCTTTGAGCCATAGGCTCATTTACAAAGATACCTTGTCACAGTAAGACAAACGAAAATACACAGTATAACAGTAGCTTAAGACATGGATACAAACAAGCTGGTACAGGTAGGATTGATGCAAACAATACCAGAGTTATGTTGTCCTTAGTAGTAAGCTTTGTCATAAGTATTGAGTACGGCTTTGACTAGTGGCAATTACAGCTTCGGGTGTTAACAAGGTGGTTCCATAAGGAAGTTTTGAAGCACGATATAGTTGGAGCTTCGGAGATGGAGGGGGGCAGTGAGAACCAGAAGGGGCTCTAAAGCTGAAGGCTCTTGGCCGTGAGAGGTCCTAGCTCTAGGGATAACAAGAGGTTTTCCCAGAGGTCCAGTATGAACTAGTGGGACAGAGCGGAGGATGGTGGTGGTCAATCCTGGTGGGGATAGCCCAAGGAGGGTCTTTTTGTAAGGGTACAGGTCAGATATTTGAGGCGCCCACAAGATCAAGTACCAGCGCTTTAGCGCACAGTAGACAGGTGTGTGTTAGCCTAGGTGCCCCACTAATTAACCTGCAGGCCTTATTCAGAGTAGTACGAATTTTATGGAGTGTGGTCTGATCAGCAGCACCATACACCAGCAGTCCATAGTCCACTAGGGACTGGATAGAGGATGACTGCGAGTCGAAGAGCCTCCGGGGGGTGGCAGTGTTTATACCGATGTTAGATGCCCAATCGGATATTAGTGGCAGTGGCTAGGGCAGCGATGTGTCCATGGAAGGAGAGGGAGGGGTCAAAATGGATCCCTAGGTATTTATAGGAGCAAACTTGTTCGAGTGGGAAAGAGGACCCAGAGTGAATGAGGAGTTTGAAGTTGCAGGACTTGTTTTGAGGATGAGTGAAGAACATGGTTTTGTTTTTAAGATTTACCACCAATCTATGTTCCTTGAACCAGCCCTCGCCATGAAGGACTTCTGCAGCGAGTCCTGGAGGGCAATAGGGTTACGACTCGAGGCAAAGATGACTGCATCATCAGCGTACAATAGAATGTTCCCCGAGCAAGAGCATGGAAGGGTGTTAAGGTAAAGGGAGAATAGTAAGGGGCCCAGAATGGAGCCCTGGGGACAGATGTTTGAGTAGGTCCCATTAATTTTTACACGCTGTGAGTGGTCAGACAGATAACTGATGCACCAGGAGATAGGCCCAGCAGCAAAACCAGAGAGACTAAGGGCATCAAGAAGGAGGGGTGGGAGACAGTGTGAAAGCTTTAGAGGGTCATGGAAGGCCGCACCAGCCAGAGAACCAGTGTCTAAAGAGGAGTGGAGAAAGTTGGAGAACTCTAGGAGGGCTGTGTTGGTACTGTGGCCTGCTCGGAAGCCATGCTGCCTGGGACATAGGACATTGTAGGTGGAGAAGTAGCAGAGATTTGAGAGGCCACCACTTTTCCAAGGCCTTGGAGAGAGAGAGAATGGAGATTGGCCGATAGTTTCCAGCCACAGTCCTATCACCACCTTTAAAGATAGGGGGTGACAGTGATGACTTTCCAGGCAGTTGGAACCTTCCCCAGGCAAAGAGAGCGGTTGATGAGGCACATGATCGGGGTAAGGACTGTGTCTAAGACCAGCCATAGGATACACGATCAGGTGTGTCACTGCCCGTGCTATTATTCTCTTGAGGGCAGTGACAGGTCGGCCTAAGTTCTTGGGCAGAAACACGGCAGAGGAGAAAATAAGGCGAGAAAGATTTCTGCAGGTGCTGGGGAGGAGGGTCAAAAAATTTGTAGGGAGGATAGGGCTAAGGGCAGTGAGTGAGGTGTTGAGGTGGTTGGCTATGAGAGGCTGGGTCTGAGGAGATCACGCCATTAATGTTGATCTGTTGGGGGAGTGTGCACCCATTTAACTGTTTAATGTTATCCCAGAAGGTTCTGGGGTTCCCCCATGAGGCAGTGAGTGAGGACCGATAGTGCTCAGACTTGGCCTTTCTGATGGCCCGAGTGCACTTGTTTCGGGCGGCAGCATACAACTGCCTGTCACTGGGCCGGCCAGTCTCAATGGCATGGTGCCATAGGTTGTCCCTTTGTTTGAGTTGGTGGATCAAAGCTGGGGTTACCCAGGGGGCATTCTGCCTTTTAGAACGGCGGATCGACATTGGGGCAAAGATATCACAGGCATTATTAAAAGTTCGGGTAAAGAAGGAGAGAACTGTGTCGATGTCAGGAGTTGCCTGTATAGGAGACCAGTCAATTTGGGACAGAAGTTCCTTAAGTTTTATCAGTCCACCAGGTATTAGCGCCGCTGGCATGTGGACTGTGCTATGGGTTTGGGGACTGAGGATGATCAGTGGAATAGAATGGGGAGTGATCTGGAGAGTCTGGGAGGACTTGTACATTGGGGATCCGATTAGGCGGTTGGTGAGTACACATCAAGCAGGGTACTGGAGCCTCTCTTGGGGTTAGTCCTGGTAGGGTGGGTAACTAGTTGCATTAGGTCTATTGCAGAAAGGAGTCACGGGTAGAGGAGGAGGAGGGCTGAGCCAGTTGACATTTAAGTCACCCACCAGAATTTGATCAGCGGAAGAGTAGTGAGAAAGGTATTCTGTAAGAGAGGCAATGGCTGCGTTTGGTCCTGGGGGCATTTATGCAGTAGTCAGATAAAGGGTCCTTTAAAGGGTCAGGGGTTAGTTTCAGCGTAGCGCCTGGGCTCTGGAGTCAAGGATGGAGCAGGCAGGGCTAGTGCGGGAGAGATTCCCTTGACATAAATAGGCGCGGCCCAGCCCGTCTCCCAACATGGTCGGACCGGAAGAGGTGAAACCAGGAAGGCGACTAGGGAGTCAGGGAGGATTTCGACAGCCAAGTCTCAACCAGAGCGATGACATCAGGGTTAATTGATGTGACCAGGTATTGTAGTGAGTCAAACTTTTTTAGGAGGCTACAGATATTCAGGAGACCATGCATAGGCCTGTGGTGCTGGTCGGGGAGCTCCTGGGAACCGGGCCAGGGTTTGGATGAATGTTCCCTGACAGGAGTAGTAGCATGTCTGACACCCTGGCTGGGAGATGGTGAGAGGTTTTCCTACGATTGACATGGTGGCGGGAGGCTAAGGGAGCAGGGGGTGGGCAGGGTGGTACAGGAAGGGAAGGCAAGAATAAGAAGACACCCAGATGTGCCTGAGGCGAGGAGGAAGCTAGGGGGAGGGCAGGGAGGACCGAGACACACAGAGGTCCCAAGGGGCAAGAGAGCAGGTTCAGGAGCAAGGGGAGGGAGGGGTGCCAGGGCACAGTGTGGAGTAGCAGATGGGTAAGTGGGCAAGTGCACTGCTAGTGGGGATAGGCACAGGCAGAGTGTGAGGCAGGGCCAATACTTTGTGGTGAGCAAGATCCAAGGGAAGTAGTACTGTACAGGTAGGAGTAGGAAGTAGCGAAGGAGCTTAGGTCCCTCTAGTGGCCAGCAGGTATAACCTGCAAATGGGAAAGTGGGGAGATAGGTTCTGGGCAACAGGACGGGATGTCACCGGATGTGATGTCACGGGGGTGGATCCTTAAATTGACATCCACCCCTGGGTGGGTGAGTGGTTGGGATGGGCGGGGCAGACGACGCGAAGCATCGTCGGGCTAGCACACCCCTGCAGGCGTCCAGACGAGAGAAGAGGCTCTCTTTACCTCGAAAGTTATCAGGCTGGAAATTCGGCTTCCTCAGCTCCTCAGGTGAGCTGCTTGTGTTGCTTGTTTGGCCCGAGTGCCTGCTGCGGTCGGCAGTGAGCTTGGGGGGGCTGCCTATGTAGTGGAGAAAACAAAGCCTTTCATTACTATGCAGCGGGAGAAAATGTTGTGACTTACACAAAGGGGCTCCACTCTAAGCAAAGTGGCACAGGGCACACAGTGTCAGCTTAATACAGCAGGGGACCCTTATATCACACAGAGCACACAGTGTCAGTTTAATACAGCAGGGGACCCTTATATCACACAGGGCACATAGTAATAGTTTAATACAACAGGGGACCCTTATCGCACAGGGCACACAGTGTCAGTTTAATACAGCTGGGGACCCTTATGCCACACGGAGCACACTGTGACAGTTTAATACAATAGGGAAGCTTGATATCACACAGCACACAGTGTTGGTTTAATACAGCAGAAAACCATAATATCACATAACACACACTGTCAGTTTAATACAGCATGGGATCCTTATATCACACAGGGCACACAGTGTCAGTTTAATACAGCTGGGGACATTTATACCACACGGGGCACATTGTGACAGTTTAATACAGCAGGGAACCTTGATATCACACAAGACACACAGTATCATTTTAATACAGCAGGGGCAGTGATATCCTATAAGGTACATTGTAAGTTTACTGGAACAGGTAATCCTGATGTCACAGAGGGTGCCCAGTGACTGGTGAATATAGCAGGGTATCCTGATATATCACACACGGAGGTACACAGTGTCAGTTTATAAAAGCAGGGGACCCTGATATCAGACAAAAAGCAGCAAATGAAGGCTGTGCTGACAGTCTAGGGATGTGGCAACCATAGGGTTGGCTTGCCTGGAATAAAAGCATACAAAGCAACAGTTAGGCCGAAAACTTTAAAGAATCAAAAGGACGCAGTACACTTAATACTTAAAAACACATTTAATGCAGTTCTAAAGGTAATAGTATAGCAGCAACAATGTAGAATCCAAATGTGCTAACAAATGCCCGGTGACCACATGGTGAAGTTTGACTGCCCCTGATATCACAGTGGGCACACTGTGTCACTTCCATATAGCAAGGGAACCTGATTTTGCACAGGGTACACAATACCAGTTTACTACAGCCAGGCCACTGATATCACAGAGGTTCCCCAGTAACAGTTTAATACAGCTGGGGACCGTGCTGTCACACAGGGCACGCAATGTCAGTTTAATACAGCAGGGGACCCTTATATCACATAGGGCACCCAGTATCAGTTTACTACAGCAGAGGCCACTGATATCATAGAGGGCACTCAGTGTCAGTTTAATACAGCTGGGGACCCTGCTATCACACAGGGCAAACAGTGTCAAGTTTACTACAGCTGGGGACCCTTACATCGCACAGGGAACTCAGTATCAGTTTAATACAACTGGTGACTCTTATATCACTGGGGGCACTCAGTATCAGTTTAATGCAGCTGGGGAACCTGAGATCACATGGGGCATGCAGTGTCAGTTTAATACAGCTGGGGACCCTTATATTACACAGGGCACGCAGTGCAAGTTTAATACAGCAGAAAGCCCTGATATCACACAGGGCACACAGTGTCAGTTGAATTACAGCAGGGGAGCCATATATCACACAGGCACACGCTATGTGATACGACCCTAGAAAGTGTGTATAATTATACTTATCTGGGTCCCCTCTTTGCTTATAACTTTTCCTGGATAAAACACATGTAAAATACCAAAACCAAATCAAAGAATACAGGGTTGGGCCTAAGAAAGCTTAATAGTTCCCCCCCTCCACCGGTTCCCCTCCATTCAATCCTTCCTCTGCCACTACCTTCTGCCTTTAAACTTCCACCCTCTTCCCCATCCCAAACCCCTGCCCCCCTGCTTGCCCAAGTAGTTACCCACCCACCCTAAACTCCACTCCATCCTCCTCTGCCTCCTCCTCCTACTTCCCTCCTTCACCCATCACCGCCTTCCTTCCCCACCTATCAGTCTCCACCCCTACCGCCTATCCCTTCTCTGCTACTCCACTACCCTCCCCCACTTCCTCCCCTGCCCGCCTATCTATCATCCTTCTTCCAGCCTTCCCTGGACAACCAACCTTCCATGTTTTGTCACCTTCTTCCCCAACAACTTTTCACTTTGGCCTAGCTCACAGATATTCACTTATTACACCTCTGTACCACCGGTTCCTTACTGCAGCCTAACGCCTCATAAATTGAGATCTTCCAAATGTATGTTGCCTTTTTTTTACCTACAGTCTTGTATTATCAGTAAATTTTGTACATAATCTGTATCTCATTCACCTTAGCCTGTGATTAGGCATTTACTGTAAATAGTTGTATATCATTCTCTATATCGCTGCATATCCTTATCTTATTCACCTTAGCCTTCATTTTATGTAAACTGTAAAAAGTTGTATGTATTCTGTTACACTGTTGTTTTCATAGGTACACATTGTGTACTGTTTGTCTGTACCAGGACCTCCTTGTAAATGAGCTAACTCAATGGAGTTTTTTCCTGTCAATAAATACTGAAAACTGAACAACAAATGCTTAACTGGCCCCATAAGCTCTGTATGCAGCTGAAATTTAGGGATCAGAGAAAGTTGAAACTTAGAAAAGATAGTGATGCAGCTGTATAGATCAGCTTTTTTTATTTTATTTTTATTTTATTGAAATCTAGGATTACAAATACTTTTGAGCAGGAACTGCTCATTTACAAAGGTTCCACGTCGAAGGAATGGGGGGTATACATACATAAAAAGGTCAACATAATAATACATAGTTACACAATAAAAAGAAGTAAGAGACTGAGGCTTAGGAAATTCCAGTAATTCAAAATGTGCCAAATGTTAGGTAGCATGACATACCAGCCGAGGGCAATCTTAGAAATAAGCACTGCAGGTGAGAGGGAAGGGGGTATGCAGGCAGAAAGGCCATTGTCGGAGGGTAGAGAGTGAGGGTAAGAGCTCTAGAGGAGAGGGATAAAAGTCAGAAAATGCCCGGGGAAGGGAGGAAAGGAGAGGGGCAAGGGGGTAGGCAGGTAGAAGGGGGGCAAGGCGGGGAGAGGTAGCTGTCAAGACCGAAGTGGAGCTTTAGGTGTCTCCAAGTCCTTTCGCTTAATATATTTAATATCAGAGGAGGGAGCATGGCCGGCCAGGCGACATGGCGGGTGCACTGTAGCCAAGGTCCCATAGGCACCGAACTAAAATGGCAAGAAAAAAAATCATGTAAAGAGCATCATTCCCAAGGCACCCTCCCAACACTGTAAAGTCCTACTTCACCTGCTCCAAGCTTGCCTTGTCTTTGGATAGGTCATTTGTCCCCAAGTAGATAATGACTTCCAGTCCTCCCCTCCTTGCCACAGCTTCAGCGATCCTCTGGATGCGCTCCCCCTCCTTCCGAGCTGTGCCTCCTGGAAGGCACTTTACCTCCTTTTCCTCTCTGCTGTCTGTGCCCAAGTCCATTCCCTGGACAACTGAGTCCCTCAACAGGAGTAACTTCTTTGTCCTATGGGGTTCTCTTCCTCTCACCACTGGGCCTCCCTTCTGGAAGGTTCAGGAGAGGGGGGCAGAGACACATCCCCCATCCAGTCCAGCTCATGAACTCTGAATTCCTTACGCCGATCAATGGTTACAATACATGGTAGCTACTAAACCTCAAAAGAAGCAATCAAAACTAACCCTTGGGTCACTTTCTGCCACCAAAGATTCGCACCATTACCACAAGGCCAGGACCTGGTCTCGGACACAGTCTACAGCGGGAACTACAAGCGGTGACAGAAGTGACAAAATTGCTGGCCAGGATGCTAGCAGTGCTGACCAACATGCAAAATGAGATCAAAGTTGGATTTACTAATATCACAGCTCAGATCAGTCATCTCCAGGGCATCAACAGTGGACTGTTGGAGACAGCCGTGGTCCACACCTCCCGCCTGGACGAGGCCAAGAGAAGGGTGGGTGAACTAAAGGACATTGTTTACAACCTGAGTAGAGAAAGAAATTATCTAAAGGCTGCAATGACAGAGCTGAAAGCATGAAATGATGATCAGGAGGACTGGCCTAGAAGGTCTACGGATCATCAGCCTTCTGGAGGGGTTGGAGGGATCAGATCCCAAGACAAGAATGCACCAGTGGCTCATGGACCACCTTAAGCTGGGCCCAGATGCTGAATCATGGGATCAAGAGAGCCCAGTGCGCGAGACTGAAGATGAAACCAGGAGAGAGACTCAGGCATTTGTTCATAGAATATTTGAGAAATATAGACAAGGAAAAGGTGCTATGTGCAGCGAAAGTAAACAGCCCTATACAGGTGAAGGGAGGACGAGTTTCTGTATTCCAAGATTTCAACAGGGAATTGTTGTATAAAAGACAACAATTTAGAAAAATAGAAATGTAGAAATTAACAGCAGATGAGGACCCCTAGGCTCATCCAGTCTGCCCATTTTCCCTTCCTACTGCAAAAGCCGCAGACCCTACTTGATCTCTGGCGTTACCTTCTTGTTCCTATCGCTAGAGTTCCTCTATGGCTGTCCCATGCATTTTTGAATTCCCCAACTATGTTTACCCCTACCACCTCCGCTGGAAGTCTGTTTCATGCATCCACCACCCTTTCTGTGAAGAAACACTTCCTCACATTACCCCTTAGTCTACCCATATGTTGTAAATTCAAAGATGCACAACAGAGGCTGGTACTTCACGTATCTCTGCCTGTCCAGGCAGACCAGTAAAATTCTTCACTTACCCAGTTGCAGGGGAAAAGTTTTTGTGGATGAATAAGATGCTGCTAGCAAGGGGAGATCCCAGATCTGGGGGACTGCTGCAGCCCACCGGTAGGGTAAACTCTGCTGTTGCTGAATTAACTTTGCTCACTTTCTTGGGCTAGATCACTGCCGCTGACCTCCCGCGACATAAATCTGAAGTTCCTAGTCACTCTGCAGCCCTGTGTGGGCTACCGTCCATTTCATCCCTGAGGGTGACCCGTCTCTGTGCCCCTCAGCCAAACACCTGGACCCTCAACAGGCATATTTGATAACTACTGCTGTCCATAATCAACAAGATGAAGCTTGTGCCGTGGGGGGATTTTTGGTGGGCCCGGATAGGGTGGCTGCATGGAGCGGGGAGGGGGTGAGTGAGGAGGCAAACGTAATAAATTAAAAAACTTGTATCATCTTGACAATGCTGAAACCCTGCAGTATTTGAAGTGAATGGAGTAACAGTATTGTTTATTAAAACAACAAACTGACCTGCTAAATGTACTCTAAAACACTACATAAATGTAATCGGTATGTCACGTAGACAGTCTATAACAAGGAGTCTTGTGAAATTGGGATTTATGCTTTTTTTTGTGTATGCCCAGTAAGGCTAATTGACTTTAAACCCTCCAGCAAGTGCGTCTCCATGTGGCGGGATACTGTAATATGGTGGAGCTGGTGCTCGACTACATCAGGGGATGCAGGTCCCAGCGAGTATGATGTTGGGAAAACCAGCCATGCAGCAATGCTGCTTGAATGTGCACACACTCATGAAAAGGCCCCATTGCAAACCATGAAAACTGAAGTGCGAGGTGCAGATACTGACTGTACAGAAACACTGCTCGAATGTGCATACAGAAACACTGCTCGAATGTGCACACACTCGCGAGTATCAAGAGGGTTGAGATCTGGTGATCCAAGGTGCATCTCCGACGCCCATCTAGATCTTTTTCAATAAGTCACATCGAGCCTGGACCAGTTTGACAGTTTCTTCACAATCTGAGGCCTCAAAACTCCACAGTAATTGTGTGGAAGTGAGGGGTCAGAAGTGAAAGGGAAACCCCTGTGGTGAGTGGAGTCAATCCGCATTTATCAGCCCAAGCATTCTCCACCTCTGACTGCATATGGGAATGCTGGTATCAGCGGTGGGGGTGGGTGGGGTGGGATCCCAACATCAGGTAATCTGGCTTGTTTGTGTACCGTCCTAATGGCTAGTGGAAGATACATTATGGACTCTGATCTCTGTGACAGGTTAACAGATCACAGCACCTCCAGCCAAGTGGGGGAGGCATTTACAGGTTTTACCTGGTTTGTGACAAAATCTGAGGAAGCTCTAACTGGAGCTGGACAAAGACTCCATTCATAAATGTACTAAGTATCTCTTCTGAAATGCAATATGAAATTTGAGTTTGGTGCTGGGGAGGGGGGGGGCAGCAGGAGGGAATGGGCTACTGCCAGGCCCCACCCAGATATATTCAAGTTTATTGATTGCTGTGCTTTTATGTTTAATATGTTAACCTTGTTACAGAAGTACCTAGTCACTGTACACTGTGCCACCAGTAGTTTGCAGGGGAACATGTGTCAAGAGATGTTTAACCAGTCTGTTGGGGGGAGGTGAGGCAGGGTTAAATGGTTGTTATGCTGTTGATGTTAGTGTTAAGAGGGTTAAATGGGATGCTGGTGTAACCTGTAGGTCACGCTATCTTATGGGCTACTATTCCCGCCTGTGTGACTAGACACAGGTTGAGGGGCCTGAGCTCGGTAAACAGGTGCCTTCACCCAGAGGAATGGTTTTGGTGTAGCGTAACTGCTGTTGGTATAGCCTTCCGGGATGCTATAACTACCCACCAACCCTTCTAGTGGCCAACACGGTTTAGCAATAAAGCAATCACATATACCATATGACAGTAATAATATGCTCACACTCCTTGCACTTACCACCAGGGCTGGATCAGCTGCAATTGCCCTGGAGACCCCCTGGAAAATAAGACCAGTGATGCAACAATACAATGGCAGTACAATATCCCCCCAAGAAGGTACACACTAGCCAGACTAAATGTGAAGAAATACAATATGATTTATTCAGGGGGACATGAACAAGGGTGGGGCATAAATCTAGCAGTGATTGGCAAATCTGATTATATTCAGGTTGGTAAAACGTGCACTGTGAATCCTTCTGATCAAGTCCCGCAATCCTGGGTACCTAGTTGGAAAACAGGCTAGCCTGAAGCATTGCCCGTGGTAGGCCGGCACTGCAGCTGCTGTTGGGGCCCTTAGGAAGGAAAAACACAATTAACATGGGCTCAACCCAAAGATTTGTAATCTGGAGGTGGATGGCTCTGTCGGTTGCAAATAAACCCAGAATAATAAAATCAGATGAACACACAAATGATTGCAGCTTTGTTGCAGGGAGTTACTCTGTTTTGTACTCACGCTACTGAGACCAGGATGCAGGACAGACGCGATGAAGTCCTCTGGATGTTAATAATAATAATAGTAAATTGATTTATATAGCGCAATATCAGAAACTATCAAAGTGCTGTACAATTTATGAAACAAATATCCACAAATAAATAAGACAGGGCCTACACGACTCACCGTGGTGGTCGCTACCTGTTCAGTGGTGTTGAGCAGGGGGGCCAAATCCCCAAGCGGGTCTTTTGTCGGAAATGTCTCTGATTCAAGAGCGGCAGCCTAGGCCGAGGTGGCAGGGCCCAGGCAGAGCGAACAGTTCCGATAAAGTCCATGAAAAGTGCTGGAGCAGCTTCCAGCTAGCATAACAGAACTGTGGTGGGGAACCAGACCACGACCCATGCCACACATTCAGCACATTTATAAGCATTAGGTTGTTGGCCACAGTTCGGATAAAAGTCCATTTGCAATAATTCAGGGGGTCTGCAGAAACATTTTGTTCTGCAGCTCACTTCGGTACCTGACAGGCCGATCGCTTCTGGAGCAAGTCTTCAGTCCACTTGCAGGCAACGATTACACACTTTTCTCTTCAGGTTTCAGGTCTCAATACAATTATCGAATAAAGTCCAACTTTTACACTCACAGAAGTTCTTCACACTAGAAGAGGTAGCAGGCAGGCCAGCACAGCCTTCCCACCAATTCTTCTGCACTCCTATGCAGGAGCAGCTGCTCGAAGACTCGAACTGTTCACTCTCCAAACTCCAGTTCACAATTGACACACTGCTGCAGGCAGCTTTGGGCTTTCCCAGTCATCCAAAAGGTTTGGTTGGCTGATGGAACTGTCTATCACAGAAAAGGCTCCCCTTCCAGGTCCATTTAGGAGCCAAATCATAAAACTATGCCTACCATGGCGCAGCAGTTGGATTTCCGCCATGGCCTGCACCCAGGTTTGGGAATGGACTCAGTCATTGGAGGGCTGGCTGGGGGAAGGATTGAGCATCCCTTGGTCTACTCTCCTTCTCCAGGGGGGAGGGTGGCGTCGTGTTTGGTGCAACAGCGACACCCGGCGGAGGCTGGGCTGTTGCAAGCGCAGACGCAGTATATCTCTCAGGAGCGGGGCAGACGCTGGCCATCATTGCACGTCACCGCCCCTGCCTATAGGGGGAAAAAATCCTGCAGTTAAGGGCTGCCTCTATGAAGCCTCACCTCCGGCTTCAATTAGCCTCCTGTGGCCTGCTCTCCTGTTGGATACTGCACTTGCGGCACTTAAGGGGAATGGGTGCTGCAACCTCACCCTCGGGGGGGGTAAGCCAGGGGTGCTATGGAGAGCACAGGCTGATGGCGGGATGTGGGAGTTGGAGGTCCGTGACCATGGCGGATGTCGGCGACCCCTGCAGCCAAAAAGCATAGTAAACAAAAAAACAAAAAAACTACAATTCCTACAGAAATTCAATCCCACAAGACTTCTGGGGACAGTCTCCATTTTTGGTCCCCGGAGGTTCGATTGGTCCAACACTGACAGTCCAGAACCAAGATGGTGGCTCTTATGCAAAAGTTCAAACTGCAATGGAAGGCAGGTTAGACAAACTCCTATATTATAACTACTAAAGCAGATAAACAGCAAATAACTACTTTTCCTAACAGAGCTCTCTCTGCACTATTAGCAACTGCAGAATGGAGCCGAAATACGGACAGTCGGGCTGGTCACGAACCTTAATTCACACGGACCCAGTCCAGACTCATTTACTCACACAGGATACAGCTCTCTTAAAGAGACAGGTATGGAGGCTTTCTATAGCACTCTCGTGCAGACACATACAACTACTGCAGAGACAGGACACCATCCTGACAGTGGGCATTAGGCAGCCCAGGAAGACATTTATAGGAACCCCTATTTGTACCGGGGTTTCACTGGAATTTGGGGAAAGGGGGCTGGGGGAAGGGAAGGGGTGGGAAGAATAGGAGGAAAAGTTCAAAGTTTCACAGGGTTTATCAAGTGCAGATATCCTGTCTGTACCTGCCAGTCTACCTGGGTTACCCAGTGGGCTTCTACTGTAGGGAGAGCCAGGGAATGTCTTCATCCAACCAGATGCAGTGGGAAAGGTTTAGTAATAATAGCCTGGTATGTTAGCAGTCTAAAAATATCATTAAGCAGAACGGTGAAGGGGAAGGCCAAACAATTGCTTTTAATGCAGGAGACTTATGAGCAAGCAAGGATTGAAGTGTACTAGTGGCAGCCGGAGGGGGATAGGAGTAGGATCATGATGCAGCTCAAAAGCAAGGGGTATGGCCATATGGATTCCCCAGGCTTTAAGGGCTCAGCGCTTTCTAGCAAAGTGGACCAGGAATGGCGGTATGCACTGGCCCAGTTAAGATTAAATTCGGGAGACTCTTGCTGTGGGGTCCATTTATGAGCCCATATGAACATACGAAATTTGCCAGCAGGTAAAGGCCTAGAGGTCTATCTAGTCTGCTCGAATGTGCAGCTAGCACCCCTTATTCTACAGCTGCCCCTCCCCGTCCTTCCACCCTTCCCCTTCATTGGCCCTCCACCTTGTCCTGTCCCATCCCCTTTTGAAGCAGTCCACTGTTCTACTGGATACCACTTCTGCAGGTAACGCATTCCACCCAGCCACCACCCTCTCTGTAAAAAAGTGTCTCCTCATCTCCCTCCTGAACCTTCCTCCCTCCAGTCTCATATCATGGCCCCTGGTGTCCCTCCCCTCCCTTATTTTGAACAGCCCCTCTGTACCTGTCTTGTTTATTCCTTTCATGTATTTAAAGGTTTCAATCATGTCCCCCCGTCCCTCCTCTCCTCCAGTGAGTATGTGTTCAACTCCCTCAGCCTCCTCTCATATAATAAGTCCCCCAGCCCCTTGGTCATATTTGTCGCCCTGCGCTGCACCCTCTCCAGTAACTTAATGTCCGTCTTTAGATACGGGCGTCAGTACTGCACACAGTACTCCAGGTGCTGTCTAACTAATGACCTATACAGTGGCAGAATCACCTCCTTCCTCCTCAAGGATATACCCCTTGTAATACAACCCAGCATTTTGTTGGCCTTTGCAGCTGCCTTCCTACATTGTGCCGAGTTGTTCACTGACCCTGTAATGAGCACCCCCAGATCCTTCTCCTCCTCTGTCTGGGCTAGCTGCACTCCCCCCAGCTGGTAACTCCTCCTTGGGTTCTTCATCCCAAAATGCAGCACCTTGCACTTTTTGGCATTAAACACCAGTTGCCAGGTGTCTGACCAGGTTTCAAGCTTTGCCAGATCATCCTGCAACCCCTGCCATCCCCCTAGGTCATCCATCACTGCTCCTACCTTGGTATCATCAGCAAACAGACTGATCTTGCTCTTGATGTCCAATGATATGTCTGCAATAAATATCCCAAACAACACTGGTCCCAACACCGAGCCCTGTGGAACACCGCTCGTCACTACCCTAGGGTGTGAGAGCTCCCCACCCACCACCATCCTCTGTTGCCTTCCCTGAAGCCAGTTCCTTACCCATCTCACCAGCTTTGCACCTGCCCCGTGCCTACTAACTTACTTCCCAGCCTTCCATGTGGCACCGAGTCGAATGCCTTACTGAAGTCCAGATACAGGACATCCACTGCATGACCCCTGTCCAGTTGCCTAGTTACCAGGTCATAGAACTCCACCAGGTTGGATTGGCAAGATCTGCCCCATATGAAGCCGTGCTGTCTGCTGTCCTGTAGTCCTTTGGCCTCTAGGAGGGCCACCAGCCTTTCCTTCAGGATAGTCTCCATTAGCGTACCCCCGATGGATGTGAGGCTCACTGGTCTGTAGTTTCGTGGTTCATCCTTGGGGCCACTCTTGTGGAGGGGCACCACATGAGCCATCCTCCAGTCCTGAAGTACACACTCCGAATGTAGTGAGGCATTAAATAGGTTTGCCAAAGGTCCTGCAAGGACCTCTGCCAGCTCCTTCAGTACCCTGGGGTGGATGCCATCTGGGCCTGGCGCCTTATCCACCCTCAGTGCCTTCAAACCCTCCTGAACTCTGCCCTCCATGATTTCCCCATCTGTCCCCCCGTTTCTGCCATTTCTCCTCCTGGATGTCACCTCTTCTCTTTAGTAAATACTGAGCAGAAGTACTCATTTAGTGCTTCTGCCTTACCGCACCCTGCTTCCACCCAACCCCCTCCTTCCCTAATCCTTACTATGTGGTCCTTACAGCTCCTTTTCTCCCTGATGTACCTAAAGGTCCTTCTCCCCTTCTTAATGCCTTGTGCCAGCCTGAGTTCCGTAGATGCCTTGGCTCCCTTACTGCCCTTGTCACCTCCTTCGATTCCATCAGTACCCTCCTGTCCTCCCCTCTCCTGTTGTCTTGTACTTCCTAAAGGCAGCTCTTTTCCTGCTTACCTTTTCCATGACCTCCTTGCTCAACCAGCTCGGTTTCTTAGCCCTAGCCTTCTTGCTCTGGGCCTTGCAGCAGGTTTGTTGCCTCCACTATCCCCAGCTTTATGAGCTCCCACCTCTGGTTAGTGTCCATACTAGACTGAATTCTGACCAGGTACCTTTTACCACTTCCCTATCCTCCCAAAGTCGGCCCTCCTGAAGTCTAGCACTCTTGTGCCAGATTCCACTACTCCTTGCCCATATCCAATGTGAGCCATACTGAGTGGTGGTCACTCCCTGACAGCGGTTCCTCCACTGTAAGTTCTCACACCTTATGCCCATTTTCCAGCACAAGGTCAAGGGTATTCCCTAACCTGGTTGGTTCACTGACCATTTGCAGCAGGAAGCTGTCCTGGAAGGCATCCAGCAGTACCTGCTCCCTTTTGTTCCTGGTTGTTGGGGTACTCCAGTCCACTCCTGGCATGTTGAAGTCCCCCACAATCACCACACTACCCTTCTTGCAGGTCCTCCTGATCTGTCCCACTAGTTCCAGGGTTTTAAATAATTGATTAGCAGTTTTTTTCTTGGGACAATGCTAACTGTACAGAAAGTATTTATATAGGTTTTCTAGAAGTGTTATGTTTGTTAAACACAGCGAAGCAAGTGCTATGCATTTTCACAATGTTTTAGCACTTTTATGAGCAAAACGCTAATCAATTTTTGGAGTTAAATAAATCCCTGAGTTCCCTGTCTAACTCTTCCGTCTGAGATGGCAGCCTGTACACCACTCCCATTCTAAGAATCCTATTCTTGGAGTCCTGGATTTGCATCCAGATTGACTCCGTACTACCCTCCTCCCCTTCCTCCCTTGCACACTTCAGTCCTTCCTTTACATATAGTGCCACACCCCCTCCTTTCCCAATCACCCTGTCCCTACGAAATAATTTGTACCCTGGTACAGACAGGTCCCAGTCATTGTAATGGGTGGCCCATGTTTCTGTGATGGCTGCAATGTCCACCTCTCCTCTGCCATGAGCACCTGTAACTCTGCAGTTTTCCTCCCAAGGCTCCTAGCATTAAGGGTAACCACCTTCCACCCTTTCCTCCCTCGCATCTCTCTCCTTTACTAGCATCACCAATAGTACTTGCCATTTGTCCTTTGTCACTGTTATGGGGGTAAGCTCATATGGTTTCCCAACCTGTGGTCTCTGCATGTCTCTTGCCCAATTGCCACCCCCCGCTCCTAGTTTAAATTCCCTACTTCCTCTATGTACTCCTCCATCCTCTATTTCAACACTTTCTTTCCCTCCTCACTCAGGTGTAGTCTGTCCTTGGCATAGAGACTACTGTCCTCCGAGGTCCCTCCCCACCCCCCAACAGCCCATACCCTTTAGCACAACACCAGGTTCTTAGCCATCCGTTAAATTCCTCTATTCTCAGCTTTCTTGTTGTGCTCGCCTTGGGCACTGGAAGTATCTCCGAAAAAGTTACTGATCTTCCTGCCCCCTCACATAATTGTCCTAGTTCCTTAAACCTTCTCTGGACTATATCTACTGTCTTGTCAGCCAGGTCGTTCGTCCAGTGTCGAAGACGCGGGGTTCTATCAGAAACTGGCATTGCATATGTCTCCATTCACAGGTCCTTGGATCCTGGGTGGGGATTATAACTCTATGCATGACGCTGTCCTGGACAGACCAAATACTACCCTGGTCCCAGCCTCACATAACTCACTAGCATTGGGATTACTTGAGTCTACATATACTCTTACTGATATCTGGAGACACTGCAATCCTACCTGGAGAAAGTACAGCTTTAACTCACATGCCCACCAGTTATATACCAGAATTGATATAATCCTTATTACCTCACACGTGATCTTTCATGTGTCTATGGTAGACTACTCTCCAATTCTGGTCAGTGACTATGCATCCTTAACAGTGAGAGTAGATTTGGGCACCTCGGCACCCTCCAATCAATCACTCTTTATTTTACCAGGTGGATCACCATTGAGAGAACTTATTTACAAGGTGGACCTGGGCCAAGGAAAACATGTCAGCAATGTGTTACAGCACAGGACAGAATCATATAAAATTCACAGAACACAATATAACAATGACATATAGTACACCTAAGCAGGAAATAAGATTACTATTAAGTTGAGAGGCGGACCACCAGACCTTGGAGACTAGACCCCATCCTCCTCAAAGATAAGGATTACAGGAACTTCATGGGCTGGGCTATACAGGAGTACCTGTCTAACAGTTGGCATAATGACACTTCCCACTCAGTCAGGTGGGAGGCCCTTGAGGCCTTTACAAGAGGGCAGTCCATTTCCTTTGTAATCCATAAATGCAAGAGAGCGCGGTGGAGTAGAGTAAGCAGTTGGAAAGCAAACTAGAGGCCCGTGAAAAAGCCCGTATTTTGAGAGACTCACCCACCCTCTACTAGTTATTGCAAAAACTAAAGTGGAAACTGAACACACTTAGTTGTACTCAAATAGAAAGGGCCATTCTACTAAGCCAGGCAGGGAGATACTTTGACAGAGATGGGGGGGTGGGGACTCCTGGTCTGGCCAATTAAAGAGGCAGGAGGGAGAAAAAGCAACAGCCTACATTAATGGTGGTGGTGGGGTGGGAGGGTGGAAGGCGGCCATTATAGATCAGCGAGGGATTGGGAATGCCTTTTACTCATTTTACAGAGCCCTTGTGCTTATCGGGAGTATCACCCACTCCTAATAAGCTTGATTTATTTATTTTTTTCTAAAGTGACAAAATCACACCAATAGAATCAGAGCTGACTGAGGCAATGAAATCCCTCTTACCAAAGCTGAAGTGTTGCTGGCTATCAAAGGGCTGATGGGGGAACCCCAGGCCCAGATGAGCTGCCTATCGACTTTCTCAAAACCTTCACAGAGTTATTGGTAGAGCCACTGTGGGAAAGGTTGGAAGAAAGCTTCAAATTAGGTAGCTTCCCCCCCTACACATGGTCCACCCCAGTTGCTGCACTTCCGAAGCTGGGCAAGGACCCCTCCCTGTGTGCACCCTACCACCCAGTCTCACTACTCATATCTACCTGCAAAGTGACAGTCAAACTGATTGTGGTGATATTGGAAAATGCCCGTCCCACCTCTGTCCATCCTGATCAGGCAGGCTTTGTGAAGGGGCGATAGGGAAAGCCCAACATACATAGAACCCTAAGCATCATATACTAGTGGTCTAGAAAGGTCAACAGCCGTGGGGTGATGATCCATAGGTAAACCAAATCCAGGAAGTGCAGTTCTTTGCCTGTCAGTTTAAGATGCTACTCTCTTGGACTTTGTTGATTCCCTTGAGGTACTTGAAAGTTTCTATCATGTCCCCCCTCTCCCTCCTTTCCTAGAGGCTATACATATTTAGCTCCTTAAGTCTCTCTTCATATGTCTTCCGGTGCAGACCCTGCACCATTTTAGTTGCCCTCCTCTGGACAGCCTCCATCCTGTCTATGTCTTTGCGGAGATTGGGTCTCCAGAACTGCACGCAGTACTCCAGATGGGGTCTCACCAACTGTCTGTACAGAGGGATAATAACTTCCTGTTTTCTACTGGTGATGCCTCTCCCTATGCATCCCAGTATCCCCCAACCCTCCTTGCTGCCCTCTCATGCTTGCCCACCTCTAGGTCATCTGATATGACTATCCCCAGGTCCCTTTCCATTTTGTTGTTGTTAGTATCTCATCCCGTTGTGTACTCTTCCCTGGGTTTTGTTTCCAGGTGCATTACCTTGCACTTCTTAGCATTGAATCTAAACTGCCATACATTTGACCATTCCTCTAACCTTGCCAAGTCCCTTCTCATCCTTTCCACCCCACCCTGTGCATCAACTCTGTTGCAGATCTTTGTGTCATCTACAAAGAGACATACTTTTCCTTCCAGTCCCTCTGCAATGTCGCTATAAGACATTGAAGAGGACCGTCCTAATACTGAACCCCGCGGTACCCCACTAGTAACCCCCTTCTTCAGAGTGGACCCCATTTACTATTACTCTCTGTGTCCTATTCTCCAGCCAATTTTACCCAGGCTGTCATCTTGGGACCCACTCCAGGCTGGCTAACTTGTATATTAATCTTTTGTGTGGGACTGTGTCAAATGCCTTGTTAAAGTCTAGGTAGGCCCTGTCCACAGCCCCTCCCTGATCTACTACTTTGGTCACCCAGTCAAAGAAATCTATCAGATTTGTCTGGCATGACCTTCCCGCTGTGAATCCATGCTGCCTTGGGTCCTGAGCCCCTCTGGCCTCTAGATACTCAACAATTCTTTCCTTCAGAAGTGATTCCATTATTTTCCCTACCACTGAGGTTAAACTAACAGGTCTGTAGTTTTCTGCTTCTGCCTTGCTCCCACTTTTGTGAAGGGGAATCACATTTGCCCTTCTCCAGTCCTCGGGTACCACCCCATCCTCCCATGATTTGTTAAAGAGGGTAGTCAGTGGTGTCACTAGTTCTACCCTTAGTTCTTTTAGAATTCTGGGATGAATCCCATCAGGTCCCATTGCTTTGTCCACCTTCAGTTTTAAGAGTTCTTTCAGAACCCTTTCTTCTGTAAATGGGCTAGTATCAACTTCTGTATCCAGAGTGTTTCTACTGTTTGTTTTAGGTACCTCCCTCACTTCCTTTGTAAATACTGAGCAAAAATATTTTAGTATCTCTGCCTTTTCACAGTCACCCTCTGCCCACCCTCCCTCCTCTTTATTAAGCCTCACTAACAATCCCTTGGTCTTCCTTCGCTCCCTGATGCACCTGTAAAAGGTTTTATCCCCCTTCTTAACTGAGTTGGCTATCTTTTCCTCGGTTTGGGCCTTTGCTGTTCTGACTGCCTTCCCAGCTTCCTTTTGCTTTAACTGATACAGTTCTCTGTCCTGCTCCTTCTGTGATTCCTTGTACTTCCTGAATGCTTTCTTTTTCTCTTGAACCTTCACTGCCACTTCCTTTGAGAACCATAATCTTATATCTCCATAATTTTATATCTCCATACTCACAATTCTGAAGTGCAGTCCTTTCGGTAGTCCTTACATGATCGTGATCCATACCTTGGACATGGAAAAGACCTTTGACCACGTGAAGTAGGAGTACGTGTTCAAAACCCTGAAAAATATGGCTTGGGGAAACAAATGTTGGGGTAGATTAGATCCCTGTACTCCATACCTCTCAACCTCCTGCCTCATAAATCAGGGACAAGGCTTAAAAAAATCAGGGACGAAGGACCAAAATCAGGGATACATCTTTAAAATTGATGATATCCACGCAGAAAGCTGCTAGAATAAGGGGCTTAGTGTAACATGCATTTTCTAAGGAAGAACAAGTGTGTAACTTTAATGTCTGACATTATTTTGTGCTTACAACCCTCACTGTTTGGTCATGGAAACACAATTTTTAGGAGGGACAGAGTAAAATTTTGAGGCAAAATCAGGGACGTCCCTGAAAATCAGGGACAGTTGAGAGGTATGCTGTACTCAGCCACTCTAGCCAAGATCTTAATAAGTGGTAACCTCACGCAAGCCTTTGAATCAACAGGAGGCGCTAGGCGGGGTGCCCCTCTCCTGTACATGTTAACTTTGGAACCACTAGCTGTAGCCATCTGTAATACCCTGGAGATTGAGGGATATAAAGGGCTAGAGGCGAGCTTAAGGTTTCCCTGTTCATAGATGACCGCCTGCTTTACATTGCCCAGAAAATAGCTTGGAAGCAGTACAGACCCTCCTAACTGAATACAGGACATTATCAGGGCATAAAATAAATTGGACAAAAAGTGAACACATGCCAGTAGGGAGAAAGGACTGAGAGGCAGTGGCATAAAATCCTGTGAGTCTCCTACTGGTGGATAAGAGCAACTATCCCAACGAAGCTGACCCAACTGGTAAAGGTTAACTATGGTCCACTGATTTCTGGAGTGGTGGAGGGACTACAGCAATCGTGGCAAGCTTTTCCCCTCAGGGGCGGTAGGCACCAGCGAGACCAGCGGCGCGGAGAGCCCCATCATGTTGCGCAACATGGCAGCCCCTCACCATGGTAACATATCTTACAATTCTTTTTTCCAGTCTGCTGTCCTGAAATGCTTCCCTTTGGGTGGCTGCCCCGAATCGATTCGATTTCCCCCGAACCACGCGGTCCACGCCAATGGTGTGACGCCATCTCCTTTACTCTGGTCTCTGTTTCTCCACGTTCCCCTATTGTGTTACACAAAGGAAAGGTCATAGGTGCACTGGCTGGTTGGGGAACCAAATGGCAGGGGCTCTACTTGTCCGCTCGTTTTTTGCACCTCAACCCACACAGCCTGATGTTTCAGTCCCCTTCAGCCTCAAGTCCATGCATGCCATGTGTATAATACGATAAACTGGTCCCCTGACACTGTTACAGTGCATAGCCGAGGACGAGCTCAGAGAGCTGGAGAGAATTTGCAAGTACCGTCACAGGCAGCCGCCGGAGACAGACAAGCCAAGGAGAGAGAGAGCGAGACACCGGAGCCAGCCAGCAAACCTTTCAGTTGTGACCTCACCATCACAAGCCGGCAAGCTGCCGCTGATAGACGACCAGAAGCTGCCTACAGCTTTAATTCACTTTTTTAAAGCAGTTCTAAGCAGCAGTGGCTATTCAGTGGACAAGAGCAGCACTGTGCAGACAGTCCTGTCTCGGAGACTAGACCAGATCAGCCGACTCACCACCATGGGTTGTAAGAGTGAGACCAGTGCCTGCTTTCACTTCCTTCTTCTTTAATTTAGGTATGTACCATTGGCATTATGTAAAATTTATTAGTCTCCTCTAAAGCTAATTTATGGTCAACCTTCAAATTATATTAAAATTTGGCAAGGTTTTGAGATGCTCCTGTTTTGGCATATATTTTAGAAGTAACTCTCCTGAGTGAGTTAGTCCAACATCCTTTTACTGCTGCTATGTGCTGTACTGTGTTAACATTTAACAAGGTTTCCACGTCAGCATGTGTATTTGTTTATCATGCATAGGGTACTGTTTATGTTAAATCTTATTTTGCAACATATGTTCCCTGTAAGAATTCATTTGTAATCCTGGGCTCCTCTTGTGTGACACTTTAATTCAACAACTGGGGCTTCAATTTGTTCTGTTTTCTTGCCCTTGTTGAATTGGGGTTTATCTTTTAGCCTGCCAGTAGGTAGTGCATATGTTTTTATATTTATTTTTTTCGCTTCAACTCCTTCAATATAATAGTTGCCTTGAATTCAATGTGACTCCATTCTGATGTGTCTCACAAAAGGTTAATGCCTGTTAACTTCTTATTTAGAGTGCTGGAAGTTTATGGACTGTACAGCAACATAGGACCTGATTCCAGAAGGGCGATGCAGGGCTTGACACTAGCCCTGTGTCTGCCACAATGGGATCCAAAAATGCGCTAACACACCTGGATGCAACCTGCATGTTGCAGTTTTTATTGGAATTTTTAAATGTTTTGTTCTGAGCAGACCACCTCTGAAACTGCAACTTTGCAAGTAGATATAACAAAAGCATAGCATCCCCTATTTCTTTGTTTCTATATGCATAACCCTGTTCTACGTCTATCAAAGGTGTGTGGAAATGACATGGGGTTGAAATTGTTGCATGTATAAAAATATACAGATATCCCCCCCACCCCTATTGTTAAGTAATATCGGTTCCAGAGCATGTAACAGTGTCAGAGGGCGTCACAGTACTGGTAATTTACTTTTTTTTGCATTTGTGGAAAAATGAAGCAAGCAGCATGACAAAGTGTTGTATAGTGCAGTGGTTTAAAGCTCTGACCTGCAAACCTTGAGACCTTGGTTCATATCCTCATGCCCTAACTTGCATACTGTGTGACCCTTGAGCAAGTTACTTAACTTCCTTGTGCTCCCAGGTCACACCTGAAAAATAAAGTTTCGCTTAGTGTGCCTTTCCTGATTAAACAATTTCCCATCCTGGTTAAACAATCCTTATAACACAAGAGTCTGATCACTTCTAGATCCAGCTTAAAAACAACCCATGTTTTTGTTGTGGATTTTACATGTTTAGCTGACTAACATGTACTGGGCAAAACATTATGAATTGGGCATGGGTTACTGAAATACCATGGAACATCCGTAAACTCTTTTCTGCAATAAAGGAACAAGTAAGATCTGGTAATATGGGACATTTGCCTCAAAGTGGACTGTGGACGATGGACAGTGTCCAAGTTAAATATGTAATTTTAGCACCTAAGCGTGCATTAGTATTTTAATCTTGTAAAATATGGGCTATGTAGAAAGATTCCTGGGGGGGCCCCTCTGTGGGGCCCCAGTCATTGAGTTTGCTGGAGGCCCCCAAAGTCCTAAAACCGGCCCTGCCCCCCTCTCCCTAATAGGGGAAAGTAAGGCTGGTTAAAATGTTAGTTCTCCTGAAATGCCTGTACCTAGTCCAAGCTATTCCTGCCCACCTTCCAGGATGTGTATTTAGGCAAATCGAATCAGATATTCAGATATACACAAATATCTACAGAATGCTAAAGTGCAAGGATTCATAGAAACCTGCTGTAACTCAGTGTGAAAATGGGGGATGTGGGCACTGTCGAAACTTTAGATTTTGTAACTGGGCCTCACAGTTGGTGTGTGTACCTACTGGCATGGGTGGACCTGGAGGTGGAGGAGCTGGGGGTGACCTATGTAGGGAATGTCTCTCTCATGCCTTGGAGTCAAGGTCTCTTCCTGAGATCTCCAACCCTTTCACTAAAAACACTGTGAGAATTTGTCTGGCTACCCACGAATCCCTCCATATTCCACCCCAACCTCTCCACATGTGGGGATTGCTTAAGTCCTAAGACCCAAAGCTGATTACACAGTATTACACAATATTTGTTCACCAAAGCCTCTTAAGATGGCAGAAGAAGGGGCTAAATCATCTAAACCAGTTATATGTAGGAGGCAGGTTGCTGATATTCAGGGAATTCCAGAGGGAGTGTGGCTTGGGCCCAGCAGACCACTTAACTTACCTTCAGGTCTGACAGCTGGTCCTGCGGGTATCCTCGGGAACCAAGGAACTGGATCCACTCTCGCCAGTGGAAGAGGAGATGTATAGACCTCAGTCTTGTTCCAAACCGCCATTTGTCTACTGCAAACTACTCATGGGGAAAGATGAGCCCCCGCACAAGGACATCTTTAACAAATAGGGGAATTATCTTAACCTCGATATTACCCCTGAGGTCTGGGCAACAGAGGTTCATCACCTTAATTCTTGCTCAAGTAGCAACAAGCTAAGACAGGTCCAAATAAACTTTATGAGATCGAGCATATATCCTACCAACTAAACTTCACACTGTTCACATGGACAGGTCCCTGGAATGCCCTAAGTGTGGAGCAGAGGAATGCACTTTCTCCATATGACTCTCATGTGCCCTAAGTTGCTCTTATTCTGAGAGGGGGTCCATAACATATGTCTCAAGTTCTGGAAACTCACCCCCTCCAAGTACTCCATTGGAGTTCATCTAGGGAGCAGGTATTTAGAGACAGATTGAAGGACAAGCTACACCTTTGTTCTGTTGCCCTCATAAATGGCAAGGAAGGATTTAAGTCTCTAGTTCCCCTTCCCACCTGTGTTCCCCTGATTTGAAAGTAGTATGCTGAGGGACTTTCATGGCTTTATAGGCCAAGGGGATAAAATGAGGAGCCATGCCATGATGTTGAAAATGTAAAGTTAGTGAGACTACTGGGTGATGTGTTTTTTTTTTTTTTTGAAATTACTATTTATTCCTCCTCCCCAGCGTGCCACCTCCGACCCTTCGGGGGGACAACTGGACATCCCACTGCCCGGAACCCTACCCAAGCAGACCCCTAGGCCCCATGGAGCTGCGGATTACCCCCCCGGGCGGGGACGAGGCGGGGGTCTCAGACCCTGTTACTTACATTTCGTCGGTCTGAGGTCTGCTGGGCGGGCACAGGCAAATCATGGTCACGGCCATGGTCCTCCCATCTTCCAGGCTGAGGCAGGCTTGTTTCCGCATTTTCTCCCTCCCCGAGCAGCAAGCAACCTCCCCCAACGTCATGACGCACACGCCGACGTCCATGCTGCTCAATGGCCGCCCATCCCCAAGTGGAGCTTGCAGTTCCTCGAGCCTCCGCTCGGAGTCATGCAAGTGTCGGGCATCGGCCGAATCCCTCCCCGGAGAAGGCGAGCTGTCGTTGGACGCTCCAGCCTGTCGCCTCGCCGACTCCACCGACCGACCCGAGTCCGCCTCGAACCCGGTCGCCGCGGTGTGAGGTGTGGCGTCCAGCGCCTCAACCCTCAGCGCCACCGGGCCGGCCGGTGATGGTTTTTTTATTGAAAAAGTGTCCCTAGCTTCACTGCCAGAAAATGACAAATCTGCAAGTATTTGAAATGATCCATGGTAGTTAGCACATACAGTTGTAATTTATGCAAAGGTATGTGGCAGGCTGTTGTCATATAGCAGGTATGTCTGGACCAATCCCAGTCTCTTCCATTGTGAAAAGTGAGGTCAACTAGTGGTGTCATGAAGGTGATATCGTGTGGTATCACATAAGGGGGAGAAATGCTTTCCGCAGTCTGTTAACCTTTTGAATGCCAGCCTCGATCTTCAGAAGGTAAAGCTTTTCTTTGACCTTTGTTCTGGCAACAGTGGGAGGTTGGCAAACAACGTTTTAGTGACTGAAAACTGGAGATCATTTATCTCCAGTGTTTTCCAACGTGTCTGGTAATGTGGGTCTATCCAGGCAGTTACATCTCAAAGCTGTGCTGCTAGGAAATGGCTTTTTAAGTTCGCAAGGGCTGTTCCCCCAACCCTTGCGATTTTGCCAGTTGCAATCTATGGAATGCAGTCCTAGGTTTAGTTCCTGCCCAAGCGAGCCTGGAATTCGTTTATTCCATTCACTAAATGTCACTGAGGACGGGGCCATTGGTAAGGTTTGAAAGAGATAAGAGTAGTATATGCAGTAAGTTCACACGTACTGCTTCTGTTCTGTTATGTAATGTAAGTGTGGGAACCCTCTGTCTGTATCTGCATATGTAGTAGGTAACAATATAGTAGTTAACAAGGAGGGGTAATTCTGTTCAGGGAAAGAAGAAAAGTCTTGAGGTATTTGGATCCCAAAGTATTTTACTTTAGTTGGATTCCATTTTTATTTATACTGATTCTGGATATAGGGGTGGGTGATATACATTTTTGCAGATATGAGGGGTGGGTGATGTACATAGCCCAAGAGTGTTCCATAGGCACTTAGAGTGGACCACAAGGGGACAGAGAGTGGGTTGGGTTAGTTAGATAAATTAAAAGTTTGTCAGCATAAAAGGCAAATCTGTGATCCTCCCTGTAATGCGAGATGCCTGTTATTTCCTTATGTTGCCTTGTGGCTTGGGCCATAGGCTCGACTGTTAGTGCAAATAGTAGAGGTGACAACGGGCACTCCTTTCACATTCCCTAAACAGTCTAAATCTATTAAACACAGAACCGTTTGCCCAAACCACTGCTAGGGATTTTACTCATTACTTCCAACAGCTCTGTTTTGAAATCCGAACTATCCATTGCTTAATCTGATACAGAATGGTTACCCAGGGTACAGTAGTAGAGAAAGTTCCAGGAGTCCCTGTCAGAAACTTTTTCTGCATCCAGACTCAGCAGCAATGTAGGCTGCTGGGTCCTTGATGCATAATGTAGCAAGGTGAGGGTTCTTTTTATATTACCTGTGTTTGTTTTTTTGCAGTGAAGCCATTTGGTCTTGATGTATAATATCGGAGAGAATTCACTGTAGTCTCTTTGTCAGTATGGAAGTATATAACTTATAGTTGTGATTCAGGAATGGAGACTGGTCTGTGTGACTCCAGTTTTGTGGGTTTTTTTATTTGGTTTTAATATAGACAAAATAGTAGCAAATTGCCAAGATGGGGGAAGGGGCTTGTCCCCTGTGTATAGCCATATAGGCGTTTAGCAAAGGCATCAGAAGAGTCGATCAGTCAATCAATCAATCAAATTCTTTATTTATCCAGGCGAACACCATTGAGTAAGCTCATTTACAAGGTGGACCTGCATTACACAAGTCAAGTAACAATGCATTTATATACAGACAAATAGACAGTAGATGCAAGAGTACAACAGTACAGGTAGGCCTGCAATAGACAGGATAAGTAAAAATACATTTGAGTTCAGGTAAAAGATAGTCGGTAAGGGTATACATAACAATAGGGTAGCAAGTCAGTAAAAATTTATACCAGATACAACAACATACATGGTTTGGTATTCCTGTAAGGTAAAGGCATTATAGTCCAGCGAAGAGATTAGTTGAAGTGGATGCTACAAGCGAAGAGACATACATAGTCAGTTTAAAAAGACCCGGTAGAAGTGGGAGATGTGTCGGAGAAGTGGGCAGCCAGTGGGGGTCTGGAACTGGGATGATACTTAGAGCGTAAGGAATGAGATGCTGTGTGTACAAGGAATAGTGGGTGAGGGAGGGTGAGATTTAGGGTGGTAGATAAATAGGTGGCTCAGGGACAAGTTATGCACTGATACAAGAAGGAAGGAGGATGGGAAAAGCAGGAAGGATGTGGAAGGGGGGTGTAAGTAAGCTAGGATCATTGGAAGCAGTTGCAGGCTTCTGTAATGTATTTTGAGTATAAGGTCTTAAACACAGTGAGACTAACAGGAGGCCTCAGTTTCAGTGATTTCTGTAGCACATTCCAAGAGTGTTTTTACAGGCTTTCAGAAATTCTGTCGGAAACCCATCTGGGTCAGGGCATTTGCCTGCCTTTCAGTGAGTTAGGGTTGGTTCTGCTAAGATATGGCTATGATTATGTGCCTCTGTAACTGCTGAGAGTTGCAGTTCATCAAAGTACCATCGGTAGACTGGGAGGTCTGCTTCTGTATCTTGTGAATATAATGAGGAATAATATTTAGTGAAGACCATGAGATTCTGTGAAGTCTTAAAGACTTTGTGATTGGAAGCAGGGTCTTTTAATTTTACTATAGTAGCATAGTACTTTTTTTGTTTTGTTATTCTTTGGTAACCAGGTAAGGCCCACTAGGCATAGGTGCCTGTTTTCAGGGGTGACTCGGGAGCGCTGGGGAGATTAAGTGACTTGCTCAGAGTCACACAGTAAGCAAGTGGAGATTGTGGGAATCAAACCCAGGTCTGTCTGCTGGATGAACTAAACTCATTCACAGCTCGTTACTCTAACCTCTAGGCTATACTGTCAACTTCTGTTTCCAGAGCCAAAAGGCTAGTCACTTAGTGGTTTGGGGCCTCTATTGCAGTACTGTTGTTTGAGATATTGCAAATTGAGCTTAGTTTTTATATTTAGAATATCCTGTATTTTATGTTGAGTCTGCTGAATTATTGGAAATAAAGTATCCCTTTGCTGGTGGCAGTGTTGCAAAACCTGCAATTTTTCCGTAAGTTGTTTCTGGGTAGCCTCGCACAGTGTTTTGACTCTGGAGGCATAAGCAGTGATTTCTCCCCTCACTACTGCTTTGAGAGTATCCCAGGTAATAGAGGGAGAAATGTCGGAGTTTGATTTTGTTGCAATATTTGAAGACTTTTCTCTTTCAGAATTTCTTTGAATGTGGGGTCATTGAGGAGGCTAATATTTAACCTCCAGTTTGTTTGGATTGTTGGTTCAATTCACACTAGTGGAGCGTGATCTGATGGTAGTATCTGACCAATTGAGCAGGATAATACCTTGGTAACATGCTCAGTTGATAGAAGAAAGTAGTCTCATTTGGAATATATACAGTATGTGTGGGAATAAAATGTGTACTGCCTTCTGTGCGAATTTTGTATTCTGCATACATCCATCAAGCTGTATTCCGTCACCAAGCACTTAAAATGACCTATGTATGGGGAGGGTTAATGAAGGGGAAGGGTGGAAGGGAAGGGCAGCTGCAGAATAAGGGGTGCTAGTTGCACATTCGAGCAGACTTGATAGACCTCTAGGCCTTTATCTGCTGGCAAATTTCATATGTTCGCATGTTCGTATAGAGGTTGTCTTGGTACCATGATGAGATGTGGTATCTAACGAGGGGCCTAAGACCAAACTGAGATCACCACCTGTCGGTAATAATTCCTTCTTGATGTTTGACTATTTGGTTAAATAATAACCTGATGGTGGAGGAGTCTGAACCTGGGGGTAGGTACTGATTTACTTTGGTGTATGCTTCTCCCAGCAGGTTTCCCACAAGTATAATCATAGTTCCAGATGGGCCCTGCTAGGTGTATTCCAACTCAAATGGTGATGATTTAGGTATCGGAGTTAATTACCCCTGTGCATCGTCCAGATTGATAAGAGGAGGAAACTGCTTCTTTCAATCCAAACTTTAAAGTTTGTCATGTGTCTCCTGGAACAATAGGAGGCTTGATTTCAGTTTTTTTGAGAGAGGAACTATTTTTTGCTCTCTTAATAATAGGGTGGGGTAACCCATTCACATTCTGCGATATTATTTGAAAATGTCATTTGACTAGATATGGATTAAGGATAGTTACTGATACCAATACTTTCCCTTGTCTGCAAGCAGTGTGGATATGCCTACATTCCTTCCATAACCAGATTTTAATTTCCCACTGCTGTCTGTAAGACAATGCCATACATGTACCAACTTTCCAATTTTTTTATATAGAATTAAAACAGAAATTAACAGTGCCCACTTAACCTGAAACTTGTAAACAAGGCGCTGCTAATAACTTGTACAAAGAACAAGGTACAAGCAACACTGGCAGAGTTCAAGGAAGTCCTGCACTTACCATGCACGCAGTGAATAAGCTACTCACAATATGTATCCAAAGTGCAAAAGTTTTATTGTTGCAAGCTGCCAGTGCTAAAATACACAGTGCCTAACACATTTCGGAATTCAAGAATTCCTTTTTCAAAGGATCCTTCCACTCCTTCAGGTAGAGCTCCTCCCACCACAGGAAGAAAAAGAAGTTGAAGAAGTCCTGCTGTCGGTTGTGAGACCGGGAAAGGGTGCGCTGTTCCTGCTCCCTTGACCGCTCATTTGTTGTCGGCTTCTTGGCTGAGGGTTAGGTTGCTGGCTCCATGGTAGCCCCATCAGGATTGTTGACCTTGATACTGGCCGACCAAGCAGCCGAGATCTTTCTCGACCCAGTCTCAATAGGGATTGACGATGACTCGATCTTTCTCGAACCCCAGTCCTTTGGACCTTCATTCGGGAAGGTCAGGAGCAGTCAGCGGATCTGGTTGTCTCCTCTGAGGAGCTGCGTCTCAGCCTCTCATTGGTTCCCAGCGTCTTCACCAAGTGCATAGCAGTGGTGGCTGTATCACTGAGGCACTGAGGGGTCAGAGGTTATCCCTACCTGAATGACTGGCTGATAGGCGGGCCGTCCAAGGAGGCTGTGGAGTAGTCCAAGGATGTGGTCCTCCAGACCTGCAAAAACGTGGGCCTTTAGCCTTTTGCTCAATCTGGCCAAGTCTGAACTCAACCCTTTGCAGAATATTCACTTTATTGAGGCAGAGCCAGACTCCCTTTGAGCAAAGGCCCAACTTCCTGCGGTTAGTGCACTGGATCTTGCACCCTTTGCTTGATCATTTTACATTGGGTGCTTGCACCCTGCCCGGGACTTCCTGCGGCCTCTGGTGTACATGGTATCCCGCACCAGCGTGGTCACGTGGACCTGCTGGTGGATGCAGCACCTGTAGTGGGAGCTGGGCCACCAGTGGTCTTAGTGCCTAGGTCTCCTGGACTAGCTGGTCACCATGGCCCAGCTGATGTGGGATACCATCCATTGGTGGCTCATCCCAGAACATTTAGAGGAAGGAGTCCCATTTGTCCGCCCAGAGCTGACAGTCACCTTGACAACCAGTGTGTCTCTGGTGGAATGGGGACACACCTGGAAAACCACAGAACCCATGGATTCTGGACCCTCAGGGAGTCCCATCGCCACACCAACCTGTTGGAGTGCCATGCAGCGTGCCTAGCATTGATGGAATTTGCTCTTTTTGTCCGGATTCGGGTCATGCAGGTCCAGATGGACACCACCAGAACCATGTATTACCTGAACAGGCAGGATGGCATGCACTCCCTTCATCTGTGTTGGGAAGCTCTCAGCACCCTGACCCTCATGCACATACTGGATGCAGATTTCCTGGCTATCCCTGTAGTAAGAGCTTCCAACCAGCTAATGGACGCTGTCAGCTGGGTGGGCGTGATGTCACACAAATGGTCTCTGGAGCAGGAGGTGATTAACCACCTGTTCTCCCTGTAGAGCATGCCTCTGATCATCCTCTCTTCCTCCTGGGAGAACACAAAGCTGATACTGGTTTGTGTCCGCCCCCTATAGTGCAGGCTACTGTTGGTGAATGCCTTTGCAAGGCCCTGGATACCATGCCTCTTTTATTCTTTCCCTCCCTTTCCGTTGATCCACACAGTGTTTTTAAAGTGTGGAGGGACAATGCATGGATAATGCTGGTAGCCCTGGACTGACCCCGTTAGTATCGGTACCTGGATGTCCTGACCCTCAGCAGCAGGACTCTTAAGTACTTGCCTCTGCACCCGGATCTGCTGTCTTGTAACAGGGGGAAGATCAGACACCCAGATCTTCAATCCCTGCACCTCATAGCCTGGTTCCTGAGTGGTGCTAGAGTTCCAGGCTTTGGGTCTTTCAGAAGATGTACTCCACGTTGTGAAGGCTTCCCTAAAAGAGTCAACCCACCAGTGCTACACCTTTAAATGGAAAAGGTTTTCTAGATTCACCACCTATTTGTGACATACACTGAAGCCGCACTTGGCAGACTGGCAGCAAAGCAGATGATTGGCAGGTGGATAGTCTCCTGCATCGACCTCTGCTATAGGTTGGCTGTTAGGGGGCCTCTCATAGGGCTTAGAGCTCATTCCACCAGACATACCGCAGTCTCAGTGGCTGCTTCCAAGGACAGCCTTATGCAGGAAATCTGCAGGGCTGCTACCTGGAAGTCAGCACACACCTTCATTTCCCACTACCACATCGGCCTTAAGTCACATCGGGATGGTGGTTTATGGGGCCTCCGTTTTCCAGTCTTAGTTTGCCATTTAGGGGTGTGCGCCCTGCCCCCTCCTCCTGAAGAACTGCTAGGAGTCTGCCAAAGTGTCGATAGTGCACCACATCCACACCCCTAGAAATGAGGGTTATTCACCTGTAATTGAAGTTCTAGGAGTGGTGCATTGTGCACATCCACACAACCCACCCGATCTCCCCTGGAAAGTGGCACATGGATCCCTGCTACCACTGTGCAAAATCTGACATCACAGGGAGGAGCTGGGGAGTATACCACCCAGTTGGTTGGGAGGAGCTTAGCTTGAAGACATTCAACAAATTTAACTATCCACTTCAGCCACTGCCTTTTTCCCAGGGTTCGAGCTTAACATTGTTTTACTAGCCCTGCACCTAGTGTAAATTGATCAGGGCTAGTGCAGCTAACCCTCTACTTGTCCGTCTTGACTAGTGCAGGTTTTTCATGGCTGTTAATGAAGTTGAAAAAGACCCTACTTTAGCAGGCTGTAGTCCTTTTGCTGATCTCCCTCAGTGTTCCAGGTGGCCTGGTGTGATTAACGGCTCATTAAGAGCTGCAGTTATCTGGCAGTTCAAGAAGGGGAACCAACAAAAGACTTGATGTGAGTCATTATCACTCAGTTAGGATATTTAGCTAGTGTGCATGCTGTGATCAAGGGTAGAGTGGTTAAGTCACTAGCTTCCAGTTTACTGAACTTGTCCCACAATATTAAGACCAGTGTGCCTCATTTCTCAACCTTTTGAGTGTCTGTATGCAACATGGCAGTGGCAAGATGCTATGATGTATACACTGTGTGCCCAGCCAGGTGGTATGTCAACTCTGTACTTTCCCTGGACACCAGTGCAGACTAGACTCTGAAGTGGCCACCCATAGCTGCCATTACTGACTAGTGTAGGGGTCCACAGCTCCTCTTAATGGATCACACCAGTCAATGCCATCCATGCAGTCCCCCACCCTTATACCACCCAGCATGTCATTTCATCCTAAAAATAATGATTTGGAGCATGTATGGTACAAAACAAAACCTTAGTAAAATATATAATTTGAAAGGTTAAAATAGGTATTCCTGGTGTGCATAGATCATCCTATATAGAAAGAGAGGTAGTACAGCATCATGCCTGTATACTGCTTCCCCTTTAGCTGATGAAAGGACAATGTTATGAAAAATCTGTTGTTAGGGCAGAGCATGTTAAATCAATACTTTTGTGCCTGGTATATATAAACAGATATGCCAAAGTTTCTTACATCCCAAGTGTTTGTTTAACTCTCCCCAGATAAATTGTAGAACTGCCCCTGGCTCACTTTGCAGTGTAAAAAAAACTTCCAGAAGTGCAGGTCTGGTTAATCACAGGGTGGGGGATGAGAGTGTCTTTCTCTGCCTGACTCTGTACATTGCCCTGCAGGTCAGGGTGGGACAGTGGTGAAGTGCATGGTGATGGCTATTGTGTGTGCAGAGGTAGAACTGCTTGACTGAACATTTGGTATTATGGTATCCTCTGGTTTGGTGGGAGGGGGTGAAGAAAGAGGAAGCAAGGGGTACATGGTAAAAAACAGTGGGGGTGCACACTGCGTGTAATTGGATTGCTTTTTTTTGGCTGTGGCAGGAAGCAATGTTGGAGCAAGATAAATATGCAATAATCAGAGTATTTCTTGTATCATATTTTTTCTGTATAACCCATCAAAATTTACCACTATTATTGTGGGCTAGTGCAACCATCTGCGGGCTGTGCAATTTTTAATCAACTTGTCCATCTGGCAAGTGAAAAAAAAAGTTAAGGTTGACCCCTGCTTTTTCCACCCCATCTAGAAGGCAGGTTCCAATCAGTCAAAATCGGCACATCCCTCTCCACCCCCTCCCTATCAATACTGTAGTCCCTCAGGGCTCAGTTCTAGGCCAAATCCTATTTTCCATCTTTTTAAATGAGCTGAATACAGGCATGCTCTGCATCACAAATATGCATGTATGTATGCAGATCATGCCATACTATACACCCCTGGTACTTCGCAGTCAGTCGCAGCCAATCTGCAGTGGGATTTCAGCAAGGTCCAGCATTGGTTCCAGTCCAACCAGTTGTTCCTAAATGCCAAAAAGACTGTCTCCATGACCTTCAGCACAAGGCAGAGACTCACTAGAACCGTCACCACCACTCTTTTTTCACACACTGGATGGTATACCCTTAGAAAGTGTCACCTCCTTTAGGTATCTCAGAGTCTGGTTAGATCAGCATCTGGACTTTTCTGTACATGTACAATGCAATCCATAAGTCACTGCACCCCCATACTCGGTGCTCTATACAGAAACCGCAACTGCATTCCACTACCAGCCCACCAGGCTATCGTTCAGAAAATGATCCTCCCCACTTTTTACTATGCTGACATAGTCTATAGTGCCGCTCCCAAATCCACCCTCACCAGACTGGATACCCTCTTTCACTCCTTCTGTTGCTTTGCTCTATCCTGCCCCCAACCCATCACTAGGATCTCTATAAATCCCTCTCCTCCCCTCCCTTGATTCCAGATGCCTCATCCACTCTGCTACCTTTGTGGCCAAGTTCTGGTGAGGGTCACTACCCTCTTACCTTACCTCTGCACTGACCACCCCACCCCCACCCATTCTCTCCGCAACACCAGTAACAGAGTCCTGGCTCTCCCCCTTAGAACCACAACAGCCGGACAATCTGCTTTCTCATATAGGTGCTCCAAAATGTGGATTGCCCTCCCATCCACTATCCGTGACCCACCCATAACCATATTACTCTCCACTCTACTTAAAGCCCACACCTTTCCAGCCTGTACTTGCCCATAACTCCTTTAGGCCCTGTCACACTCTTCTTCCTGACCCTTCTCTTCTGAACCCCCCCAGGTTCTACAGTTCTTCAGTATTTCCCCCTTAGCCCTTCTTCTGTTACTCCTATATATCCTGGTATGCTGTACCTCACCTCACGACTTTTTATGCTACTAAATGTAATTTGTTAACTTACTCTCATTATGAATATTTATGCTAAGGGTACACTAAGTTGTTGCTGTCTTATAAATGCTGTGTCAGTTGTCAATTGTAATTCCTTTGTAAATACTCACTACTGTAAGTTCTTATCCCTATGTGAAATGTTACCAATATATTCCTGTCACCTTTTAATCATTGTAATGTGATACCTATGCGAAATATTACCATGTATGTGGAATGCTACCTTGTATTCCCCTTTCCTCCAGGATGCATCTGGACATGAGCAGGTTGCTCAGCATGCCTTCCTGGTTAAACTTTTAAATAAAAAATAAAATAACGAGGAAAGGAAGACTGCCTAAGTGTGGATGTGCACCATATACCACTCCTAGAACTACGGTTACAGGTGACTAACCCTCATTTAGCGACTTTCATCGATGGGGACTGCCAGGGGTCAGTCCCTCTTGCCCAAAAAAGGCACCTTGAATATGGGGTGTCACTCCTGGAACTAGAGGTGTATTGCTGGGTCCAACACCTGCAGGCCTCTGTTCATAAAGAAGAATGTGACGTGCTTGTAACTTGCGGTGGTAGTTGGCAAGTATGGGTAACGATGGCTTGGCAACCCATCATCAACCATAGTAGTGTGCATAACATAGTCTGATTGATGGTACTGGCTCTCCATTCAGCCTATGCATTAATCTGGATGTGAGTACCTCAGTATAGGCCCGTACAGTAGAAGTAAGTAGGGACTCAGATTATGGACTAGGGTAGTAGTTGGTAACTCAGAAAAGGACTACTGCACCTGCCATTTTCACTTAGTCGGTAGAGGAGGGCTAGTAATCCATCTGCTGTATATCTGATGAAAACTTAAAACAGCATTAAGTAGAAAGGATAACCCTCGTCTAATAGCAGATATCTGGCTAGTCGTAGGAGACTCACATCAGCAGGTAAAGGACTCCATCAGGGTGACTTAGAGTACCCCGGAGTCCCTGGATTTCCTTATCAATCCTCAAAAGTTTCAGATGGAACCAGTTCAAGTCACTGGAATTCATTGAAGCAGAACTGGATACCATCCAGGGAAAAGCTTTTCTCCCACAGGAGAGGGTGTCAAATCTAATGACCCTAGCAGATTCCTTTACCTTGGGACAGCCCAGGATGGCAAGACAGTTCCTAGCATTACTAGGACACATGGCCTCGACTACTGCAGAAGTGTCGGGTTCAAGGTTTCAGATGAGGGATATTCAGTATCACCTCAAATCTCATTGGTCCCAAAGAAAGGATCCCATTTTAAAGCTTGTGCCAGTTACAAGAACTCTGTTATTGGCTCTGCAGTGGTGGAAAGAAAGGGGCAACCTCTGACAGGGCATCCCTTTTCAGCAACCACACCACACGGTGGTCCTAACAACAGATGCCTCCCTCCTAGGGTGGGGGGCACACACAGGCAACCTCAAAAATCAGTGGAATTTGGTCACCTCAGGAGTCCAAGCTGCACATCAACCTTTTAGAGTAGAGAGCAAGTCCTCCTTGCCCTAAAGACCTTTGCTCCTCAACTGAGGGGTTAGTCAGTCTAGGATAGGACAGACAACACAACCACCATGTGGTACATCAACAAGCAAGGGGGAGCAAGATCCTCAATGCTGTGCACAGAGGTCATGAAAATTCGGTCCCTACCATATTCCCTGGAGGTGCATCTGTCTGCCATTCATCTTCCAGGGAAGGACAATACACTGGCAGATTCACTCAGCAGAATCAGTCAGGATATTCACAAATGGGCCTTGAACAGGCAAGTGTTAGTAGACACAGTTTTCAGATGTTGGGGCATCCCAGAAATAGATCTGTTTGCCTTAAAAGAAAACAATCAGATTCCTCTTTATTGCTGCAGCCGCCCCGGGCACAGTGCCCATGGAGGCTTTAGCCCTGGACTGGATGGGAAAATTCCTGTATGCTTTTCCTCCATTTCCACTGGTGTCGATAGTCCTTCTCAAGCTGAGGAGTCAGTCTGTAACCATGATGCTGGTTGCCCCAGACTGGGCCAGACAGCCATGGTACCCTCTGTTGCTCACCTTGTCCACCAAGCAACCTATTCGTCTGCCCCAGAGATACAGTCTCCTCACAGCTGTTCAGAATCAGATAGTTTTTTTGAATCTCAAGAGCCTTCACCTGAAGGCCTGGTTCTTGAGGAGTTAGAATTTTCTGAATGTAACTTGTCAGAAGAGGTACTTAAGGTATTGAAAGTTTCTAGGAGAACTTCCACAAGGAAGACTTGTACTTCAAAATAGAAAATATTTTCCATCTGGTGCATGCCTAAGCAAATCAATCCACTTAAGGCAGGCTTATCTACATTGCTTGATTATGTGGTGCACATGCAGGCTGTAGGCCTCAGGCCTGCAACCCGCAGGGTTCACTTAGCAGCAGTATCTGCTTATTTGTCTGCAGGTGCTCAGAGAACAATATCTTCACACCCTATTTTTAGGAAAGGATTGGCACATATATTCCCTCCTGTTAGGGAGCCAGTCCCTCCTTGGGATCTGAATTTGTGCATAACCAAACTCATAGAACCACCCTTTGAGCCAGTGGCTATGGCTGCAGGGTATTAAATAGCTGGTATAGCATAGCAAAACACTACGCATATCAGAGGGTACTGCTAACCATTTTCTGAATTGCATAGCACTAGGCTGGTAAATATATATATATATTTTTTTTTTCCATAGAGCTGTTTGGTCCCCGTTGCCTCCTCCCGCCAACTGGCGACGGGGACACATAGGTATTTTGCCTTTTTTTTCTCCGACCCCCCGGCCCCAGCACACAGCCATGCAAGTATGTGGAGGCACGCTACACACCCCGTGGCGCCAGCTTAGCCCCCCTTCCACCTCCCGTAACTATTTTTGCCTCCCCCTCTCTTTCTACGCTACCCACCGGACCTCCACCCTGTAGGAGTGGAACTACTGGAGGGGGATGCCAACCCACCTTCACCACCCTTGACAGAGGAGAGCTGCCCATCGGCATGCTTGATCCTGCTCGGGTCCCACCCAAGGCTGGCACCCGGATGACCCGAGGTTGTTTCCCGATCCCAGGTCACCAGCGTAGTGCGAGATGTGGCGTCCAGCACCACCAGGCCATAGCTATATATTTTTTGACATTTTTATTCAGGTTACCCAGTCAAGACACAATAGAAAAATAAGCATTTTTAATTTGCGAATCAGTTTTTGCCAAAAGCTATGCATTTTCACAGTTGAGCACTTTATCACACAAAACTGCTAATCATTTTTTTTCTGCTTATTTAATAACCTGGGCTGACCTCAAATATGTCACATGGAAAACTGTTTTCCTAGTGGCAGTTACTTCAGCAAGAAGAGTGTGTGAGCTCCAAGCTCTTTGCACTGATCCCAATTACATTATGTTCCATAAGGACAAGGTGATCCTTGGGACTAACAGGAAATTCCTCCCAAAGGTGGTATCTGAGTTTCACTTGAACCAGTCCATCACCCTTCCTGTATTTTTAACAGCCAAGTCCAGTTCAGGGGAACTGAAACGTCATAGTTTGGATATAAACAGGCCCCTCAGCTATTACATCACTTGTACTAAAGACCTAAGGGATTCCCACTCACAACTATTCATTACCTAAGGTGAAGTGGGAAAGTGCAGACCTGCCTAAAAGATATCAGTTGCACTTTGGATAGTATCCTGCATCCAGTTCTGCTACAATAAGACTGAGAAACAGCCACCCCAAGTCCATAGGGCACATTCCACTTGTGCAACTGCTACCTCTGTGGCAGCTGCAAGGGACATCCCTGTGCTGGAAATCTGTAAAGCAGCTACCTGCAGTACAGTCCACACCTTCACAAAGTACTATTGCCTGAACGTCCAGTCCAGGAGTGATGCTAGGTTTGGCACTGCAGTATTGCAGAACCTTTTCCCTAAATAGGTTCTGTACCCACCTCCCAAGGCACTGCTTAGTTTGAAGAAAAAATTACTCACCATAGTAATGTTGTTTCTCCCAAGGGATCTCCCAGGAGGATTAGACCTCCCATCCCTACCTCCCCTTACATAGCCTGAATCAGGTTCAGCAGTACTTTATGGGGGTTCTTAATGTTACCATTAGTCATTGGTGTAACTTAATGTTTTGATGCACACAAGCATGACTAGGGCACCTAGCTCTCCTTTTCATGTTTCTTCTTTTTTCCTGTTGGAACCCGTCCTCTTTACCAATGGGAGTATATTATTTTTATGGTTGTTAAATTACAGTTATTTAACTTGGATAGTCTAGTGTTTCTTCATCTGCAAAAATTAATCTGGCATTTAGATGGAACACAGTCCACCTAGAGGCAGCAGTTTGAATGCAGCATTCTAAGTTCCTTGATTTGTATACGTTCCACATTACATCATAGCTCCAGGGGCAGTCAGAGATTCTGAGCTGACTGCATATGTATAATCCTTCTGGGAGATCCCTCGGAAGAAACAATATTACTATGGTAAGTGTTTCTTTTAGTACACTAGGGAGCCCTGATATCACATATGGCACACAGTGACAGTTACTACAGTGGGGAGTCTCTTATAAGATTATCTACACCTGTGTTATTGTTCGTTTCCAGAGATCGGGTGAGGGGGTTGTTGTGTGTTTTAGGTCACTTTCTCCAGACTGTTGCTTCTCTTGTTTTTCTGATATAGATTCGGTAGAAATACCATTTTTATGAGGCGGTAGTATGTACCTAGAACTGGATTGTGTTACTGTTAAAGAGCCACTGACACCACAAGAAGAACTTTGCAAAGCATAATATTTGGACACAAAGCAGCTTGTATTTCTCATAAGCTCTGTATTTCTTTCCCCTCTTATTTTTTACTGAAGTCCTACGCATGAAAATGGTAGTTGTTCCTGGAGGGTTCCTCAGCTCCAGTGCCTTCTTCCCAGCCTGACGTCATAATACTCTGCTTGTGACATCACAGTTATTCCCATGGCAGCTTACTATGATGTCACAACAGAGCATAGAGGCAGATGAACTCTTGAAGGATGAAGATCTTGTTATTGTGGGAATTTCTTCAGTAATAAATAATGTAGAGGAGAAATCTACAGAAGATACATGAAATACAAGCTGAACTGTGATCAGATATTATGTTTTCCAAAGTTTTCCCAAATGTGTCGACTGGCCTTTAAGCCCTGTTTTTTTTTTTTTCTTCTCATCCTGCAAGCAGCAGAGGCAATGATGAAATCACAGTTTGGTCCCCATCCAAGGTTTGTTTTTATCAGTAATATACTGTACTTATATGAAACCTGTTCCCTCAGATGATGGCTAAATAAAGCACTAACAGGATATGGTTTGTGTAAAGAATGGTCTCTTTATGGGATAAATATTCCAGACTTAACTGAAACAGTTCTCTTCCCCCCCACCCAAGAGATTTTACTTTTTCCTCCCCTCCTGGGCCATGTTCGTCTTTAAGGGATATACGGTGGTCCTAGGGAATATACCCTTTTCTGGCCTGTTGACCACCAGTCTCCCCCAGTCCAGCACCACTTCCAGCATCCCCGACTCCCCCCTTGTGGCAAGGGAGGGCTCTCCCCTAATTATATGGGCTAGAATTCAGTGTTGGGCAGACACTAGGAACTAGGGGAATCCAAGAACCCAGGCTGTCGCATAGACGGAACGTGGATTTCCCCCTGGTTTTCTCTCCCACCTCCTCTTGGCATGTGCGTAGCCCCTTCAAGCCTTGGACACATGCAGTGACATTCTGTGAAGGGGGCAAGTTCCTGTGGCCCACCTCAGGAGTTGGTGCAGCATAGGGTGCTCAGTGCCTTCCTTCCCCAACTGCACCAATAACCAAGTGGCAGCTGCCACAGTCAAGCCTGTCTCCTGACACGGCGTCCTGACCTCCCTCCCGAACTCGGGTCGCCTGCACTGCTACTGTGCTATTAGGGCATCCTCTTTTCTTTTTTTAACCCTTAGACTTCTAGTTCTGGGGTTGGTCTTCCAGACAGTATTGAACTCTGTTTTATTCACACATTGAAAGAGTTAATTGACTCTGTTTCTCTCTGTTCTGCAGCTGAAAAGCCTTGATCAGTTCATATCCAACCTGATTTATGTGAATTGGAGGAAAAACCTGACCGAATACCTTCACAGCTTCTACTTCCATGGCCGAGCATACTACATACTCAATGTGCTTCGTGAGGACGTTGATAATCCGTACGTACAGCCCATTTTACTGTAGCTGATGAAGTAAGAGGCAGTGCTATCTAATGACAAGGAGAGGAATGGGAGTCAGGAGACCATAATTCAATCACAGCTCCCAGGCAGTGAAATGTGTTGGTTAAAGCAAAGTGTTGTGAGGCAGGAGAGCCTGGTTCCAGTCTCATCTCTCCCAAGCAGTGTGGTCTAATCATGAGAACAGAGTGCTGTGATTGGGAGGTGCCAGTTCTTACTTCGAGACACAGCTCTCGCAGCAGGTTACACCATTAGGACTGAAGCCGGCAGGCGTCAGGACCCCATGGAAAAATTCTAGCTAGCTATCTTCAGCGGGGACCGTCCCCTGACGTCGGTCCCGCCTCCGACGTCAGACGTAGTATATAAGGAGGTGGTCCCGCCAGATTCCCCAGTTCTTTCCCGCCGTCGACTTGCAAGTCTTGACCCTTCGGTTCACAGTTCTAGCGCGCGACGTGTGGTAAAGTTTTTCCTTGGAAAATTCGGTTTTTCTTCGGTCAGTTTCTTGTCTGATATCCTCTCCAACCTCCGGTCATTCTTCAAAGTGCGCCTGTGGGAAGCAGATCCCCTTCAAGGATCCGCATTCGGCTTGTGTCCGGGTGCCTAGGCCCAGACCACAACACCCGGTCCTGCACCTTCTGCCATGGTTTCAACAGCAGAACCCGGATCCGTTGCCAGAAGGCCCTACAGGCATTCCTGCTCGAGGAACAACTCAAGACCATGGCTTCCAAGGGGGATTCTTCGCAGAAGGCCCGCAAGCATGCAGAGAAGCATAGAGAGAAGGCCCCTTCCAGTTCCCCATCTAGGACCTCTGACTCGTGCAGCTCCAGCTCCAGGCCTGACCGCTCTGCTTCCCGGGCCAGCTCTCAGCCTCCCCCCGCTGTGGTGAGAAAGTCATCAGGCTCCTCTTCTCAGACCAAGACTCCCAGGCCTTCCTCATCCTCCAAGGCCTTGGCTAAGTCGGGGGATCGTCACCATCACCACAAGTCGGGTTCCCACCATTCTGAACCCGTCAGGTCCGCTTCCGTGCCTCCTCCTCCCCAGCGGAAGACCAAGGAGCTCACCTCACTTAAGAGGCCGTTGGACCCGACGTCGGCCTCTCACCACAGGTCCCCAGAGCCGTCGTCCGTCAGAAGACTGTCGCCGGCCAAGCCTCATCACCGGACGCCGGTAGGGGGACCGGCGCCCGCTCCAATCGAGAAGAGGACCCCGACGCCTCCGACCGACGTCGGTCAGGAGACCATCACTGAGGAGGAGTTGACTCAGTCCGAGGACCAGACGGGCGATCCCGGTCCTGTCGAGACTGCCAGGGAACCCTCTCCGCAACCTGAGCCCCCTGTGGAGCCGATGCCGGGACCCGACGACCGACCACCGGCGCCCGGTCCGTCGTCGGGCCTTTCTTTTTCAGAGGTGAAGGAGCTTTTCACTTACTGGTAGGATACCATCAAGAAGGACATGGTCCCCACTCCACCTCTGCTTCCACCTCCTTCTCCTCCTACACCGGTTACTCCTCCGGTTCCTGCTCCCCCTTCTCCATCTGGGTCTGCAGGCCGGTTACCTCAACCCCGGGAGCCCAGGACCCCTCCAAGGGGGAGACCAGACAGAAGGAGACCTCACGTCAGATCCTCTTCTAGGTCACCCAGCCCTAAGAGACCTAGAAGACGCCACCGTTCGCCTTCGACAGAGGACACGGGATCAGAGTTTTCAACATCCAGATCCCCATCTCCTCTCTCCATCCCTTCTCCGGACCCAGGTGAGCTTCCAAAGTCTCCTCCGGATGACCCTTCGTTCTCGGATATAATGAGACACATCCAAGAGAACATGGGATGGGATCGGAAGAGTTAGAACCCGAAAAGCTACGCCTTGCGAAGTATCTTGGCAGAAGGACCCCAAGCCTGTGGTGGTGCCACCCTTGGTAGACACTTTTGTGGACGTTACCAAGGCAGCGTGGAAGCGTCCACATTCACTCCTGGCGATGCCGGAGAAAGCTGACCATCTGTACAAGGCTCCAAGGGAAGACCAGTACTTGACTCAGCATCCTCAGGCCGACTCTCTGGTCATAACAGCCTCACATGACCGGTCCCAGAGACCGCAACATTTGAGCACCCTGACGCCGGACCCAGAGTCCAAGCAGCTGGACGCCATGGGGAAGCGCATGTATGCTTCCGCTACCTGCGCCATCAGATCCCTGAACTATTTGATTCACATGGTACAGTTCCAAAATGCCCTGTGGGAGCAGGGTCTGGATGCGGCTGAGAAATTGCCAGAAGGTGAGCAGAAGGAGGAGATGTTGCAGCTCCTCCGTACGGGTTCGGACGTGAGAACCCAAGTGCTACGAGCCACGTATGACTCCGCGGACTCCTCGGCCCGAGCAGCAGCTCCAGGCGTATGCCTCCAGAGGCACTCTTGGCTCCGTGTCTCCGGTTTTACCCCGGACGTCCAGAAAAACATCACGGATGCCCCATTCGAGGGAGAAGTTTTATTTGGTAAACCCTCTGAGAAGATAATTACCAAACTCCAAGAGGCCGGGAAGGCGGTGAGGTCGGTTCAGGTCATGTACCGGCCCAAGCTTAGTTCCTTTCGTAGGAACCAAAGCCGATTTCATGGCTGGACGCAGAGACAACAGTCCCGGCCCGTTCCACAACAGAGGGGCTCTGGTTTCCGCAGAGCCCAGGGAAAACAACCCGCAGGTCGAGGCCAGCGCTCTCCTAAATCGGCCCAGCCAGCGGGCCCCTCAGCCGCCACAGCCTGACTCCTTTCTGGCCCCCGGCCCTCAGGATCAATGGGATTTCATGGTCAGGGGTCGCATTGCGAATTTCCTGCCAGGATGGCAGTGTATAACCACTGACAGGTGGGTTCTCCAGATGGTCGGAAGAGGCCACTTTATAGAATTCGCAGAAAGGCCACCCTCGAGGCCTCCTTTGCTCTCCCGGTACTCGGGTCAGCACAAGTCATTGATCAGACAGGAAGTACTCGCGCTCCTGCAAAAGGGAGCGATAGAGTACGTCCCAGAGAACCAGAGAGGACATGGATACTATTCCCACTTCTTCCTGGTTCCAAAGAAAACAGGGGACCTCCATCCGATTCTGGACCTCAGCGACCTCAACATGTCGGTTGCCTACAAAAGATTCCGCATGGTGACTCTTCCGGGTCTTATTCCCATGCTAAAGCAGGATGCCTTCTTAGCGTCTCTAGACATACAGGATGCATACCTGCACATCCCTATAGCTCAAACGCACAGGAGGTTCCTGCGCTTAGAGTTTCTCGACCACCATCTTCAGTTCCGAGCCCTTCCATTCGGACTGTCATCGGCACCCAGGGTCTTTACCAAATTCATGGCAGTCGTGGCGCTCTAAGGAGACAGGGCCATTATGTGTTCCCGTACCTGGAGATTGGCTTCTCGTAGCCAGCCTCCAGAGAGTATGCGTTACGACATCCAGAGTACCCAGGACCTGTTTCGATCTCTGGGCATCTTAATCAACCACAAGAAGTCTCTCCTGGTACCGTCGCAGAAACTGCAGTTCATCGGCGCAGTTCTGGACACCGTTCAGGGAAGAGCTTTTCTTCCAGACGACAGAGCGGAGCGCATCAGGTCCCTCATCAGGGATCTTTCATCGAAGAAGACCGTCCCAGTCAGGTCGGTCCTTCGCCTGCTCGGACACATGGCTGCGGCCATTCAGACCGTCCCTTTCGCAAGGCTTCACATGCGGGTAACTCAGTGGATGCTCAAGGTGCAGTGGGATCAAAGGCAAGACCATATGCAGCATCCGGTCAGGATCACGAACGCCTTGATTCAAGACTGGCAATGGTGGCTAGACCCAGGGACACTCTCTACGGGCGTCCAGTTTATAGCGCCGTCCCTGGAGGTAATCCTCACCACAGACGCCTCAGGGCTAGGATGGGGAGCACACCTGGATGGGGTGAAGACCCAGGGAACGTGGACCCCTCAGGAGGCTCACCTCCATATCAACGTCCTAGAGATGAGGGCGGTCCTTTATGGCCTGCAGGCATTTCAGTCAGAGATCCCGCCGAGTACTCTCCTGCTTCAGACAGACAACACGGCGGTGATGTATTACCTCAACAAACAAGGAGGCACACTCTACCCCTTTGCAGGAGGCCATGAGGTGTGGGATTGGGAATCCGACACAGCCGAACCTGATCACAGTACATGTTCCGGGTGGACAACACAATCGCAGATGGCCTGAGTCGCTCCCAGGCCAGAGTTCACGAGTGGGAACTTCTTCAGGAGGTAGCAGAGGATCTGTTTCTTTGATGGGGAACTCCAGAATTGGACTTGTTCGCTTCCCCATCCAACACAAAACTGCCCAATTTCTGCTCGCTAGATCCAGGGCCTGGTGTTTTCTGGCGAGACGCGTTGTCCCTCTCCTGGGCGGACAGATTCCTCTACGCTTTCCCTCCCTTTCCGTTGATCCAGAGAGTTCTTCTGAAAGCAGGGAGGATGCAACAATGATCCTGGTGGCCCCTTTCTGGCCCAGACAGATCTGGTTCCCTTTGCTAATACAGCTATCCAGGGAACCTCCGCTCCCGTTGCCATTCAGCTCCCATCTCTTGTCTCAGGAGGCAGGTTCACTGGTCCACCCGGACTTACGCTCACTGAACCTGCATGCATGGCTCCTAGAGACATAGCCATTTTGCGACAGGGGGTCTTGCAAGAGGTTGCGGAAGTTCTTTCTGCAGCCAGAAAGCCGGCAACGCATGCGACGTATGCCATGAAATGGCACCGTTTTTGTCTATGGTCGCAAACACGCGGCCTTTCCCTTCTAGGTTGTCCGGTGAAAGCGGTGTTAGAGTATCTGCTCTCCCTTCCGCTCAGGTCTCGCCTACTCCTCTATTAAGGTGCACCTCTGTGCCATTTCAGCTTATCACCTCCCGGTTGGACAGTGCACAGTGGCACAATTAGGTGCCTGTCGAGAATTCTTGAGAGGGGTGTTACATCTTAGGCCACCCATTAAGGACCCAGTGCCTCCATGGGACTTGCTGTTTGTCCTGGAGCAACTCACGCCCACCCCCCCCCGAACCTGCTGCGGATTGCGAGCTGCATTTTCTGTCATGGAAAACGTTGTTTTTGGTTGCTGTTACGTCAGCGAGAAGAGTTTCTGAGCTTCATGCTCTCATGTGCAAAGAGCCTTATTTAGTTTTCCAACGGGACAGAGTATCCCTGAGGACGAATCCTAAATTCTTGCCTAAGGTGGTTTCCACACTCACTCTCAATCAGGACAGTGACCTGCCTGTCTACTTCCCTACTTATTCTAATAGAGGAGAGGCGCTGCTCCACACCCCGGATGTTCACCACAGCTTAAGATACTACCTGAGCAGAACTAAGCAGCTTCGTAAATCGGAGCAACTTTTCGTTTCCTTTTCTGAAAGGTTGATGGGCCAACCAGTATCCAAACAGTCCCTGTCTCGCTGGCTTGTCCAGTGCATATCTTACTGTTGTGATATCAAACAAAAGCCCCTTCCGGGTCCAGTCCGGGGCCATTCCACTAGGGGAGTGGCCACCTCCTTTGCAGCACTTCGGAGCGTCTCCACCTTGGCCATTTGTGCTGCAGCCACTTGGAGCTCTGTACATACCTTTATCAGGCACTATAGCCTGGACATCGCTTCACGGCGAAGAGCTGGCTTCGACCTGGCTGTGCTACAGGGTCTCCTATCCTAGAATCAGGACCTGGAATGAACTTTCTAGTTTCCTCCTCCCAGAGTGTTTGCAAGCGCTACTGCTTGGGAATCAGTCCTAATGGTGTAACCTGCTGCAATAGCTGTGTCTCGAATTAAGATAGTACAGTTACGTAAGAACTTACCGTAACAGTAGATCTTCGAGAACAGCTCTTGCAGCACGTACCTTCCCGCCCACCATCCCCCTTGGAGGAGCATGGCTCAGCCTTTCTGAACAGGGATTTATACCCTTCTGTCTTCTGACGGTGGATCCTCGGTCTCCATTTCTATGTCAGCCTCACGGCGGAAGTCTCCAGCGGAGAACTGGGAATCTAAGGGACCGCCCCTATATACTACACATGCCTGATGTCGGAGGCGGGACCGATGTCGTGGGCGTCCCCGCTGAAGATAGCTAGCTAGAATTTTTCCGTGAGGTCCTGACGCCTGCCGGCTTCAGTCCTACTGGTGTAACCTGCTGCAAGAGCTGTTCTCGAAGCTCTACTGTTACGGTAAGTTCTTACGTAACTGTACTTTCTGTCCTGCCAAGTAGTGTTTTTTTTTTGTTTTGTTTTGTTCTTTTTTTTTCCTCTTTTTCCAGTCCTCCTTGTATCCCACTCCTTCATGCTACGTGAGCCCTGCTACCTAACTAACTCGCCCTTTGCCACTGTGGACCATCTCTGGGCTCCCCAGGCCATCTGCCACAAACTGTAAACTATCCCTTTCAGGGTCCCCCTCCTGCCACCAAACTAGGAGGAAAATGCCTTGTACCTGTGGCGTCAACTTATGAGGATGAGTACTAGGTGCTGATGGGTTAGGTGGCATTGAGGTAACTTGGGCTCTCATCAGTTGTGCAAGGCTGAGTAATTTCCATTTTGCTCCCTCCCAGCTCCCTTGTGACTGCATAAACAGCGGCATCCTACAGGGTGCTTTGTAGTGTTGGGTCACCCTCGCTGCCTAGCACTCCACAACCAGTAGCTGCTAATAGAGTGGTGCACTGCTTAAACCCCCTGTGAGCACCCCGATGGATGCTTCCCCTGTCTTCCTTTACTCCTGCTGTCCTAGGCTCGAGACGCAAACCCAGGGCATCAGCATGCTACATGGATGCCTCGGCAGTGGGGTTTAATGGTTAGAGCAAAGAACTTCTAGTAGGAAGTCCAGGTTCCCGTTCCAGATCCCAGACTCTATGGTCTGACAGTTGGAGCAGATGAATTTGAGCCTGGAGATTGTGCTTAAAGGGCATTTATACCTTCATTGAAATCAAACATCTAATATGCAGTTACTTTCAAACCAAAGTTAAATTCCTTACTCGCCCAATGAGGGCAACCAGATGTGATTTTTAACTTTACTAGATAAAGTATAACCAGTGTTTGGACTGTGACATGAAGTGCTGCCGGCTGTGTTGATGTATCATTGCATCAGTAGTGTGGGAGTGGTTAGTGGAGCTGAAAGGGTCCTGCTGTGATTCAGGTGCAATTTTTTAGTACAGCTGGTAATGAGGTTGGATTGATTCAGTATTGTAGATTAGTGGGTCTGAAGGAGTCATGCTGTGGTGGTGGTGCACCGTTGAGTACTGCAGGTAGTGAAATCAGGTGGAGTCAGAGAGTGCGGGAGTGGTTAGTGAGTCCAAGGAAGTCGTACTGTGGTAGTGATGTAGTGTTTAGTACAGCCAGTAGTGGGATTGGGTGAAATCAATAGTGTGGAAGTGGTTAGTGAGACTTAAAGGGTCAAACTGTGGTGGTGAAGTGTTTAGTTCAACTGGTAATGTGGTTTGGTTGAGTCATTTGTGCAGTAGTAGTTAGTGAGTCTGAAGGAGTCATGCTGCAGAGGATGTTTATGAAAGTTCTTATAGTTGTGGTGGCACCCTTTTGGTGGGAGGAACACCAAGTATACATGCGCCTGGATGATCTTCTGATTCGGCAGCCTTGGAGCAGTCAGCTCACTATTTAGCTTGCAGAACCTAAACAGATCCCAGGGGAATACGGCTGGATAATGAACAAGTAGAAAAGTTCCCTACACCCCTTACAATTCCTGGAGCACTTAGGAGAGTTTCTCTCAAAGAGTTGTGTGGAGAACCTCCTCAGACGGATTCACCAGGTCAAAGTTCACAAGGTCGTGTCAGCTGACAGATGCCTTCAGAGTTTAAGTTTAATGACAGCTACCATAGAGATGATTCCTTGGGCAAGACTGCACCAGTCCTCTTCTGTTCTTCTTTCTAACTCCATAGTCACAAGCATCGGAACTATATCAAGTAACAATCTGGCTCTTGAGGTCAGTGTGTCAGTTACTGGAGTGATAGGTGAACCCTCACAATCTATAGAGGGATTACGCATTAGCACCTTTGAAACTAGTTCTGACCACTGCCACCAGTTGAAAGGGCAGGTACTGATTTTAGACTAGATTCCATCTCAGGGTATATGGTCCCTGGAGTAATATAAAAAACAATTAATGTTCTTAGTGGCACTGAGGCACTTCAGAGACAGAGCTCAACAGAAGTCTGTAAAGGTCTGGTCTGACAACATGGTGACTTTCGCTTACATAAACAAGCAAGACGGTCCAAGACATGAGATGATGGTAACCTAAATGTACCGCTTCCTTATTGGGGAAAAGCCAGTCTAAAGTCTCTGTCCATGATCCATCTGATGGGACAGCTTAACTCCCAAGCAGATGGGATTAGTTGCCAGTGGGTTCGTCTGGGAGCATGGTTTATAACCCAGGAGGTGTTTTCAGCATCTGTGTCACAGATTTGGGTCCACTGAGATAGACCCCTTGCCTCTCGAAACAACATTCACGTGACAGGGTTTTACAGGCAGTACAGATGTCTAGTAGCAGAGGTGCCATATTCTCTGTCTGAGCCATGGTCCTTCAGAATGACATATCTATTCCCGCCTTTTCTCTTGGTCCAGTTCTCAGAAAGATCCATCAGTCGCAGGACTGATTCATCCTCATGGTGCTGGAGTGGCAGCGAGGGTCATGGTTTTCTGAACCTATTTAGTCTTCTAGCAGTTCAAGAACCGTTCCGGCTCCCTCAGCAGCACAGTCTGCTACATTAAGGTCAGATTCTCCATCCCAGTGCGGCTCCGCTCTAGCTGTCAGCTTGCCTCCTGTGAGGCAGAGGTCTCAGGCTAGGGTATTCCTAAAAAGTTGAGGATACTCTTTTGCCCTCAAAGAAACTGTCTACGCCTGTGGCATATGATCAAGGCCCCTGGAATTCTGCGGTTCTGCGGTTGTGGAATTTGCCGCAGAATTTGCATCATGCCGCAGAATATATATAGTGCCACAGAATTCATTGTTTTTGGTGAATTTTCATATAAATATACTGTTTTTCATAGTGTCAGGCTTTCTTTCCCACCTCATTTATCCTGAAGCCCCTCCTCTATGCTCAGCATATGATGTCATCGATGACATCACATCATATTTAGCCAATGACAGGACTGCATTCTGCCAGGGAAATGAATAAATCATGCTGCAGAAATCAGAAAATGCTGCTGCAGAAGTCAAGGAGCCCTGCTGCAGAAATCAGAAAATTCTGCCGCAGAACACCAGGGACCCTGCATATGATAGAGTTTAAGCAGCCTTCTCCCATTAGGCCAAGCAAGCAAGGATTAGGCAGAGGAAAGCATGCAAGCTTAGTAAGTGTAACATGAAGATTCCAGTTAGGAATTTTTGGCACTTACTCACATACACTGTTTCCATTGAAGATTGATTATTGTATTGACTCTAACAATGCGTGATCTTCTTTGAGGGTATCTCCCTCCAGAGAGCCACACCTTTTGAACTGTAAGTCGATGGTGTCAATACCTCTGAAACTTTTGCCTAGCTGTGGCTACTCATGCTGGTAAACGTGTGTCCCACCTATGTAAGTTAAGTGACCCCCATCTCAGTTTTTTCTCTTCCCATCAACTGCTTGTCAGATCAATTTTGGTTGATTTTTATTTTGTATTTATTTTCTCTGCTTGCGTTATTGCATGCTGCCATCACTTCCTCTGAAGAAGCCTCCGCTTTTTTTTCACTTCTGTCAGTGTGGCATGAATATATTTAGAGACAATGCCCAATAACTTTGTGTTTGCTGCCTGGGCCTCTTGCATGACGTGAAGAATTATGCCATTTTTCAGTTTCAGCCAGGCTATGAGGAGATGGCGCCAAAAGACTCTCAAGAGTTTCCTGCAGAATGTGGTGACTACCAAGTGGTCAGCTTCAGTATCTTTCCTGATGTCCCCATCTCACTTTATTGGGTCTTCTCCCACCGGTCTTCTTGCCAGGCTGCTACACTGTCACTTTCGTGGGATGATCACCATTTGTCGTAGAAAAGTCAAAGAAGGCTTCTTCATCAGACCTTTACTGCATACATTCTAAGTCTCTGTCCTGGTCACACTAGCACCCCCTTTAGGGTAAGTCTACAGGTGCTTCATTGGCCTCCATTGCCAGCCTGTCTGTTGTTCAGACACCAGGGTTGCGCACAGGCTCTGACTCTCCTCCTGTTTACAGCATATAGCCTATTCCTAACACATTGACGAGTACTGTCCTGTCATCGCTTCTGTTGTCAACTCAGCCCCCAGCACTGTCGACCCTAATGCTATGGGTCTGGCAACTGTATTTGAATTGCTTCATTGCCTGCTTCCATCCCTGCCATTCACAACTACTGTGTCAAATACTCCATCCTCCCCCTCGCTTCCAGTGACTGTTGGTTCTATAGAAGCTATACCTGTTACCATCCCAGTGCCACCACTGTGCCAGTGCAGCTTGAGGCCCATTTCTCTGCCTTAGGAAGAAGAAAATGAATACAACTCTGACCTCCTCAATATGGAGTTTGGAACTGTCTGATTTTGAAAGCAGCACAAGGGAAGTCACAGAGTTTGGAACTGTCTGATTTTGAAAGCAGCACAAGGGAAGTCACAGAGTTTGGAACTGTCTGATTTTGAAAGCAGCACAAGGGAAGTCGCAGAGTTTGGAACTGTTTGATTTTGAAAGCAGCACAAGGGAAGTCACAGAGTTTGGAACTGTTTGATTTTGAAAGCAGCACAAGGGAAGTCACAGAGTTTGGAACTGTCTGATTTTGAAAGCAGCACAAGGGAAATCACAGAGTTTGGAACTGTTTGATTTTGAAAGCAGCACAAGGGAAGTCACAGAGTATTGAACTGTCTGATTTTGAAAGCAGCACAAGGGAAGTCACAGAGTATTGAACTGTCTGATTTTGAAAGCAGCACAAGGGAAGTCGCTGAGTTTGGAACTGTTTGATTTTGAAAGCATCAACAGGGAAGTCACAGAGTTTGGAACTGTCTGATTTTGAAAGCAGCACAAGGGAAGTCACAGAGTTTGGAACTGTCTGATTTTGAAAGCAGCACAAGGGAAGTCACAGAGTTTGGAACTGTTTGATTTTGAAAGCAGCACAAGGGAAGTCACAGAGTTTGGAACTGTCTGATTTTGAAAGCAGCACAAGGAAGTCGAGAGTTTGGAACTGTTTGATTTTGAAAGCAGCACAAGGGAAGTCACAGAGTTTGGAACTGTTTGATTTTGAAAGCAGCACAAGGAAGTCACAGAGTTTGGAACTGTCTGATTTTGAAAGCAGCACAAGGAAGTCACAGAGTTTGGAACTGTCTGATTTTGAAAGCAGCACAAGGGAAGTCACAGAGTTTTGAACTGTCTGATTTTGAAAGCAGCACAAGGGAAGTCGCAGAGTTTGGAACTGTTTGATTTTGAAAGCAGCACAAGGGAAGTCACAGAGTTTGGAACTGTTTGATTTTGAAAGCAGCACAAGGGAAATCACAGAGTCTGGAACTCAGTGCTTTGGCTTCTCAGAAGGAACTAGAAGGGGGGCAGAATCACATCTACAGTACAATAGCTTATTGTTGTTTTACATTGTTTCTTGTGGATTCTACTTGGTAGAAGGTTATTTATTTTCTTTCTTACTGTTAAGGGGCTAGCAGGGTATTGTTTGGGGCTGTTGGAATTTTGAAACCTGTTTTGGTAGCTATAAGTGGGCTCATTTGTTTGATTCACTGTGTGGCAGGCTGCATTTAGGCTTGCTGATCCAACCAATCAGCAACTTCACTACTCCCCGATAGCCAACTACCAATATCGCTCTCATAATGGGGAGTTTACTTCTGATACTCCTTTCACTGTCAGCCATGGGGTTCCACAAAGAAGATGTCCCTGTCACACAAACTAGGGTGATCCATCCGCCCAGTCTTTCTGAACAATCCCCTTTGGCTGACGCTCAAACCCTCACATATGCTCCACCATTGCTGCATCGACTACAGTGGTGTGATCACCATAAAGAGAGTGACACATGCCACCACACATGTATTTCAACCAAGGCTCCACTGCTGGATATACAGATCCCCCTAAGCCTAACCACCAAACTGCTACTTGGTGTCTCAACACAATCTCTTAAACCCACAGGGAGCACCCCAAAAGAGTGGCAACAGAATAAAAGAAGGAGGACCAAAGACAGCCCCTCTCCCTATCACTGATAGCCCTCACGAAACTCCTGCTCTTTCTATTACTCTGTATTGGTAACGGAAATCAACCCTGGACCCCTGAATGTATCACCTCCATCAGACCTAACCTCAATTAAAGGCCTCAGTTTCCTGCATATTAATGTATGCAGTCTGCTGAAAAACTCACACTGATACAAGCCTGGATTGCCCTATGCTCAGACTTTCTTGTGGTATCTGAGACATGGCTCAAACCCACCACAGCAGACAGGGATGTTAACCTACCTAACTACCAGCTATTCAGAGCTGATCGCCAAACAAGGGGAGGTGGAGTAGCCATATATGCAAAATCCGGTATAGCTGTATCCTATATTGCTGCAACATCTATGCCCAAGGAGTTTGAATGCCTATCCCTAAAAGTCTCTCTCCCCAATACAGCAGCTTTTCAGCTAGTTGGTTGCTACAGACCCCCCTCTGCTGAACACAGGCTCTTATCCCATCTGGGGAACCTGCTCAAACCCAGCATTGAAGAAGTCATTATTCTAGGTGACCTGAATTTCAACTGGCTTACCCAGGAAGCTGCACCTCTGGTATCATTCTGTGATACATATGGGTTCACACAGCTAATTAATGAACCAACAAGAATTAATGCAAGGAATAGTAATAACAGCACACTACTTGATATCATGCTAGTGAATAAACCACATCTATTCACACACGCTGGAGTGCTTCTCTGTGATATAAGTGATCACTGCCCCATCGCAGGGGTAAGATCCACCAGCATAACAACAAGCCCTGCAAAATTCCTGATGAGGAGATCCAAGAAAAACATCAATATTGAAGGATATTTGCATGATCTAGCTTACTCTCCACACTGGCAAGAGTTTTATCTTGCCCATTCTGTTGAAAAAGCTCAGCAGGTGCTAAATAACATTATAATAAATGCCCTTAACACCCATGCCCCAATCTCTAGTATCCGAATAAAAAACAAATCCTGTCGTTGGTTTACAGCTGACCTCAAAACTGCACTGCTGGAGAGAGACAAACTCTGGAAAATGGCAAGAAAACCAAGAATGCAAATGACTGGATGATCTTTAGGAAAGCCAGGAATAGATGCACCAAGAAAGTTAGGGATGCAAAGGCTGCCTTCTACTTGGCCGAACTTGACTCTTCCTACCATAATCCTGCTAGGTTTTGGGGCACCATCAAGGGTATGGTGGGGCAGGATGCTAACACCCTCCTTCCAACTCAATTACACAACAGTTATGGCCCTATCACTGGCAAAATGGAAATTCTGGACGCCTTCAATAACCACTTCACAACGGCTGGCCTTGCCTTTGACACCTCTCCAGCTAACCTGCTGAGGGAACAATTAAGCTCCCATTACACTGGTGATCAGAGAGTTGACTCTTCCTTCAGCTTCAAATCTGTTCTGTTGAAACAAGTAGAGGATCTATTATGGCAACTGGATACCAAAAAAAGCGCAGGGGCAGACTCTCTGGACCCCTACTTTCTAAAGATTGCATGCCATGTACTTGCAGTCCCCCTAACACACCTCTTTAACCTATCCCTAAACTCTGACTCTATTCCCACACTGTGGAAAACAGCCCAAGTGGTTCCCCTTCTAAAATCAGGGGACCCTATGGATCTTAATAATTACAGGCCCATTTCATTCTACCAGTGCTATCCAAGATGCTGGAGAAATTAGTGAGTAATCAGTTAAGGGAGTATCTTGACAATGCTAACCTCCTAAACCCAGCTCAATCTGGATTCAGGGCCAAGCATAGCACTATCACTGCACTAGCCAAGGTCACAAATGACTGGCAATCCGAATTAGATAAAAGAATAATGTCTGTGCAGTATTCCTGGACCTGAGCAAAGCATTCGATACTGTGGACCACTGAGCTACTACTTTCATCCCTGTACTCCATTGGCCTAGATCCATCCTCCCTTAAGTGGTTCAGATGCTATCTCACCGTAGGTCACAGCAGGTAAAAGTCAAGGTGACCTATCTCCATTAAAACCACTGTCAAGAGGAGTCCCCAAGGTTCTATTCTGGGTCCTATCCTTTTTGCCATTTATATAAATAACATTGATTCAACCTTACCAATTCCTCTGTACACCTCTTTGCTGATGACACTGTTCTGTATGTCAGCAACCTTTCCTGCAGCTGCTCGTGAAATCCTACAAACAGAATTCTCCTTGCTACAATATCAGCTACTGAGAAAAGCTTCTGTTAAATGCAGAGAAAACGAGCAATGATGTTCACAAATCAAAGCTCCACTAGCACATCCTTCCAATCATTCTCCCAGCTATGCACTATACTTGGAGAAAATCTGAGTATGTAGAAAACTTCAAATACCTAGGTGTGTGGATTGACAACAGATTTGACTTCACTCATCATTTAGAAGAACTGTTAAAAAGTTCCAAAGGCTTGGCCTTCTCTATAGATTAAAACCCTTCCTAAACAGAGACTCAAAGATGAGGTTAGTCCAGGCCATTTTGCTATCAGTTGTTGACTATGCAGACTTCCTTATAGTCACTGCCCCATCTCCTACCATCACAAGTTGGATACCTTGTATCATAGAGCAATAAGGTTCATTACAGATCTGCCATCTAATACTCATCATTGCTCTCTTTATGCTGCAGTTGGGTGGGTTTCCCTTCACCTCAGAAGGAACAGAAATGCAGCACTATGGATTTACAGAGTGTTGTCAAAAAAACTTCCAAACTATAGATATATATTTTTTTTTTTATTTAACCAGGTATAGCACACTAAGCTGAAAGCTTTTTTACAGGAGCGACCTGGGAGCACAAGGAGGTTAAGTGACTTGCTCAGAGTCACACAGTATGCAAGTGGAAGCTGTGGGATTCAAACCCAGGTCTGGTCTGCTGGATGTCACCAGATTTGCAGCTCAGAGCCTTAGACCACTGCACTATACTGCCTTCGATATATCCTGGACTGCTTCACCCAGACCTCTCTTAGCTCCTATGCCCTAAGAAGCAACAACATCATCCTGCTCAAATTGCCCAAATTCAACACCAGGCTAGGGAGGGCAGCAATCAGCTATTCTCTAGCTATAGCATGGAACACCCTACCAAAATCCCTAAAACTGTCCAATATCATTCCATTTGCATCCTTTAAACAGCATTGTACAGTCTTCTTCAAAGAGAAATGCAATTGCTACCACTAGAGCTAGCATTGTCATCTCACAAATCTCCCTTCCAAACCATATATGGCATATTCCTTCCAGACAGAAACCCCATCTTATGGCACCCAGTAATACCTTCACCATCCTAGTATTACATTATGTTGAGTGTCTGCCCCCCACTGGGATATGTATATACTGTACATACTGTAAATATTAGCTTAACTTTCCTATAACGTTTTTTATCATGTGAATTTACTGTACATCACTGTGTTTATAAACGTTATTTTCCCCTGTATGTATAACTGTCTTATATAAGTGTATGATGTATCTGTTGTGTATCAACTATTGAACCTTGACCATATCAGGTCCATCTTGTAAATGAGCCTTGCTCAATGATGTTCGCCTGAATAAAGATTTGATGATGATGATATGGAGGAAGAGGATGGGCAAGATCAGTAGCCTTGTTTTGGCTTTTGCCCTAGTTCCACTTTCTACTCCTGTAGTGACGTCATAGTAGGTCATAACTAAAGGTCAATCCCTGAGGAAGCCGCCTGTTCAGGCTTTGCTACACTTCATGCAGGACAAGCTGGGTTTTGCTGCTGAGGAGGGAAGAATCCACTAAATGGAATCAATATGAATTCCTGAAGCCTCCACCCCCCAAATCATGATTATTCCTCCCATTTACCCTGGAGAGAAACTCCTGTGGCAGTAATGGACCATCCCAGGGAGGGTTAAGAATCAGCCCTGGGGTCAGTGACCCGTTGGCCTCTTCCAGCCATCCCCCTGTCAGTCCTCTAGACCCAGTAGACTACTGCATCTGCTTCTCCTCCACTCTGGGTAGTCCCCTGCACTACAACCACAGTTTGGGGCACCCACCAAGGAGCCCTGGCCTGCTGCAAGCCAGGTTCTCAGTTGAACTCACTTAGGAGAAAGGTACTAGGGTGGTCCATGGTGAGAAGTAGTCCAGGGCGGTAATGAAGAATCATCAGACTCTGAGGGAAGTCCTTGATAGCCTCGACCAAGATTCTTCGGATGGTCGATCTGCTTCATCAGGCTTGATTTCTTTCGGAGCATTGCTCCAACCGATGTCTCAGTCCATGGAGGTTCCCTTGGAGGTAATACAAAAGTGGGCTCAACACCCATTCATCAACATCCTTGTTTGGGATGAGTCATCAGGGGTTGCCTTCTCATTTATCAAGGCCATCTTGGGACTGGCTTTGAAGCTTTGGCAGCATCCTTCCCGGTGCCCATTACCCTGATGATCCACAAGTACGTAGTCCTCATGGGATCCTTTTGAGTTTCTTGGACCACCCCTCTGCAGAGTGCCTGGTCTTGTACTTGGCCTTTCACAAGTCAAAAGGCCAGGTGGAGGTGGACAAGCCGCCTGATAAGGAGTTGAAAAAAACTGTCCTGTGTGGCCTAAAAGGTCAATATGGCTACCTCCCTTGGTCTCTGGCTGGCCAGCTACTCAGTTGTGATGGCTAACTTTAGTCATTCATTTTTGGGATCGTTGGGTGGCTCCTCCTCCCTCTGCTTCCTGTTGATAAGCAGCAGACTGTCCATATGATCCAGGACCAGGGTACAGTACTGGATAAACACCAGCTTCAAATGGTCTTGGACATGAGCAGTTCCTGTGCCCATGCCATGGCCACAGCCGTCACCACGTGATGCATGGCTGGGCTAAGTTTGTCCACTTTCATGGTGGACACCTGGCACAAACTGACTAATATCCCATTCCTGGGCACTGACCACTTTGGCCGTGGGGTGGAGGGACATCTCATCCACAATGAGAAGTCTAATGCTACCCTAGATTTTATAGTTTCATCCCAGAAGGACCAGAAACCTGCTAAGCCTAAGAAGAAGGCATTTCAGTTTTAGGCCTTTTAGCCACAGCACCCTCAGTAGCAACCTCAGCGGGGGCAGTTTCAACACAGGTGTCCAAAATCCAGGTTTGGCGATCAGGGTCAAAAGTAGGGTGGTGGAGAGCCTCTGGGACCCCGTCTGTTGGAGCTCCCTCCAAGGCTGCAAAATGGCAGGTTGTAGGGCACCATCTCCCCTCCCATCCAGTCCCTGTCTCATGTCCCAGTCAGGGTGCCACTTCTTTCTGCAGTGGTCAGCCATTACTTGGGACTAGAAGTAGTGGGCAAGGGGTTGCCTCTAGATTTTTCACACCTTACTGACTCCCAAGCTCTTTGGGAGTCCAGGGTGCCAGAAGACATGCTGTCCATACTAAAGGCTAACACATATCAGCTCCTAGAGTGCAAGGCTATAGAGTGGGTCCTACACACTGATCACACAGGGTTGTGTGTCCAGGAACTTCCTGGTTCTGAAATAGACGGGGGGGATGGGGGGAGTTGGCACCCCATACAGGACTTGCATCATCTGAACAAGCTCAAGGGGAAACGCAAGTTCTGGATGTCACTCTGAACCAGATCATACCATATCTGGAGCAGGGGATACAGTTCTGCTTCCTAGACTCCAGAATGCATTCTTCAACATCCCAGTCTGTCTGTCCCACAGTTGGTACCTCTAGCTCTGGGCAGAGGGAGTGTTGTACCAGTTCCAGGTCATGCCTTTTGGCCTCTTATCTGTGCTACAGGTCTTCAGCAAGTTCATGGCAATGGGGGTGGCCTTCCAGTGGCACAAGGGCATCAGGGTATCTCCTTACCTGGACAACTGGCTACAAGCCAGTCCATGCAAGGAGGCTGTGGAGTGGTCCAGGGATCTGGCCCTCCAGACCTGTTGGGACTTGGGCCTTATGGTCAGTCCGGCCAAATCTGAGTTGGTCAGGGCAGAACACGGCTTCCTTCAAGCCAAGGCCTGCCTCCTTCCTGCTGTGACTTCCACCAGCTTGATCTGTTGGGCCTACTGGAGGATGCACACCCTTGCAGTGGGAGTTTGACCAGCAATGGCCCCAATGCCTAGGTTGCCTGGACCAGCCAGTCTTGCTGAACCAGTTGATGTGGGATACCGTCCTGTGGTGGTTGTGCCCCCAGAATCTGAAAAGAAGAATCCTGTTCATCTGCCGAGAGTTTTCCATCATGTTCACAATGGACTCTTCTCTGTTGGTGTAAGGAGCTCACCTGGGAGACCACAGAGCTCACAGGTTCTGGTCACCTCAGAAGTCCTGATATTACATCAACCTGCTGGCGCTCCATGCAGTGTTTCTGGCCTTGAGAGACTTCGCTCTGTTGATTCTGTGTCCTGTTATCCAGGTACAGATGGACAACACGACCACCATGTCTCAGCTGAACAGGCAGTACAGGACAAACTCCTTTCCCTTTTGTCAGGAGGCTCTCTGCACTTGGACCTCTGTGTGCAGCCTACAAGCAAATCTCCCAGCAATCCATGTCATAAGAGGGAACAACCAGCTGGCAGACTCTCTCAGCCATGTTGGAGAGATGTTGCACGAGTGAGTGGTTCCTGAATCAGGAGGTGGTAGACCCTGTTCTTCTAGTGAGGCACCCCTCTGGTGGATCTGTTTGCCTCATGGGAGAACAGAAAACAGGCTGTTCTGTGCCCCCCCATGTCCGGGGCACTACAGGGGAATACCTTCTCTCAGTCATTGACCCTGGGCCTTCTGTACTCCTTCCCTCCCTTCTGCTTGGTTCACAAGGTAGTGATCAAGGCCCAGAAGGACAAGGCACGGATGATCCTGATAGCACCAGACTGGCCCAGGCAGTTCTGATATCCATCTGGATCTCCTCAGCCTCAGCAGCTGGCCACCATGGCAGTTGCCACTCCATCTTGACCTGCTGGCCAGACAACAAGGGACAGTCCTACACCCAGAACTTCAGTCCCTACACCTCTCAACCTGGTTCCTGAGTGGCTAGAGTTCCAGGCTTTGGGCCTCTCGGAAGATGTCCTCCATGTGGTGTATACATCCCAAAAGGTGCCAACTCGAAAAACCTGTGCCTTTAAATGGAAGACATTCTTGCTTTGTTACCAAGGAAAGGAGCTTGATCCCCTTGCCTGCCAAGTGGCCACATTTATTGACTATTGTACCTCTTGCCTGTCTCAGCTGGGACTGCAAGCCAAAGTCCTGAAGGTGCACCTGGTAGCTGTCTTTGTATTCTGGTCGTGGGGTGATGTACCGATGGTGGTGCAAGAGAAGGTGGTTGGACGCTTTTTCAAAGGCCTGGACCCCTTGTTCCGTCCAGTACGTGACCCACTGCTGGTACTAGCAGTGCTCATTGTCAAGCCACTTGAGCTGATGCACAAGTGTGAAATGTCACACTTGTCATGGAAGATCATCTTCTTGGTGGTCATAATGTCAGCCAGGAGGGTGGGTGAGCTCCTGGCACTCTTGCTGGAGTCTTCCTACTTGATCTTCTACAAGGACAAGGTCATCTTTCACTCCAGTGTGAAATTTCTCAAAGCAGTTCTGTCTGACGTCCACCTTAACAAGGTAATAAACCTCCCAGTGTACATTACCGGCCAACCTTGGACATTGATCAAAGGCTCCATACTTTAGACCTACAGAGGGCACTATCTTATTATAAGGAACACATGGTAGGGGTTCACGGCAAGGCTTGCCTACTGTTTGTTACTTACACTGAAGCTGCACCTGGTAGACTGCAGGCAAAGTGGATGACTGCCAGGTGGATCACATTCTGCATCAACCTCTGCTGTAGGTTGGCTGGTACAGAGTTGCCCAAGGGGCTTAGGGCACATTGCACCAGACATACCGCTGCTTTGGTGGCTGCTTCCAGGGATATCTGCACTGAGAAGATATGCTGGACTGTAGGCTGGGCAAAAGTATACACCTTCATCTTCCACTACAGCATCGATGTAATAAGTCACTGGGATGCAGTTTCTGGGGCCTCAGTCCTCTAGCTTCTGATTGCCAGAGAGGGGTGTGCGCCTTGCCCCTCTTTCGGATGACTGCTAGGAATCTGCCAGAACATGGATAGTGAACTGAATCCTCGATTTTAGAAATACAGGTTACTCATCTGTAACTGTAGTTTTAATAGTGGTATTCAGTGCACATCCACACAACCCACCTAGCCTCCCTGGCAAGTAACATCCAGATCCCTGTTTCCAGCGTGCAAAGATCTGATGTCACACGGTAGAGCCTGAGGATATACTACCCATGTGGTTGGGAGGAGCTTAGCTTGAGGAAGTTCCGATGAGTCAGCTTCTCCTGCAGAACTGCCAGAGTGTGGATGTGAACACCACTATTAGAACTACAGTTACAGGTGAGTAACATATATTTCTGTCAACAGTGGGCCCATGCCTTGATGAAGTGAGATTATGTAAAATGCGATGGGAAGGCTAGAACGTGCCTGGCTGTATTGAACCACCTTCTTGATTGCAGTACGCACTATTTTCACCAATAAAGGCAATTTTTGCACTGAGCTATGGTATTTTGTGGCAATTTTTAGTGTTCAGCTTTGTGGCGAAGAGTGCTAGGACTTCTTGCCTTCAATTTTGTGATTCCATCCGAACACTGCTGACCGTGAATGCAGCCAGTTTGCGTTCGTACAAGTGGATTTTTTTAAAAGAGCAAGCACAAATTTTAAACAAAGACCATGAAGACAGCTAGATAAATGGCAGGAACACCAGAATAAATGAGCAGCTGAGGATTACACTGCAGCCAGGTATTGCTTACGTAAGATTTCTTTAGTCTGCCTGTTCTGTGGCCTGTAGGCCAGTACTCAAAATGGCTTGACCACACCCTCAGGAAATCTATAAAGTTGAGAGATAAGGCATGGGGAACTTTCAGAAACTTGAAACTTGCCTCTGATCTCAGAAATGCATGCGAAAGAGACCTGAAAACTGCCAAAAAAGAAATACCTGAGGCAGCTGCAGGCAAAGAACTTGTCTGATCCTAGGCTTTTCTGAGGGACAAATTAACGTACTCCTTAAAGGTCACAACAGTTTTGTTCAGTGCGACATAACAACTGATAGCAGGATATTCCAAGACCCTGGGGTCACTGCTGATGCCTTTAATAACTTCTTCACAGATCTTGACAGGAGCTAGAATACTGGTTTACCACTAACAAACTAGTTTTAAATGCCAAGAAAACAAAAGCTGTACTGTCTGGCTCCAAGCATCTTGGGACTTCTAGACAGCACCTGCTTCTCCAACAGCTACCTCCAGAGGTAACCCAACTGAGGTGGTAGCCTCTGTAAAATATCTTAGTGTGTATCTTGACCGGGATGTCTCATTCAACCATCATGTTTCGTAGGTTATCTTTGAGCATAGATAGGCAATTTGCCTTTTACTATTCATATTGCTCAGTGGTTATAACCCTTCTTACCAATATCTACCCAATATTTACCCAGTTTAGTCTTATTATTTATTTAGTTTTTGTTGACCAGGTAAGTGTACTAGACAAATCCTGCCTGTTTTCAGGCACGACCCGGGGGAGGGGATACAGATGAATGCCAACTGACCTTGAACCAGATTAAGCTGTTGGTGGTATTTTTAGTGAATGAGGGAAATTTGGCCAGGACACCGGGGAAATTCCCCTACTCTGTGTGGAGAGAGTGCTGCTGGGTAATCGGAGGGGTTGCTCAGTAGGCTCTTTGGTCAGGCATGGAATCGGATGTTGTGTTGTCTGGCTCAGTGGAGCCTACTACGGAACTGAGACCAGAGCAAAATCCCTTACCTCGAGAACCGGAGAAGTGCTTAATATCCAGGAGAAGCCTCAGACTGAATCGCGGTCTGAATCGAGCTGCAACTAATTTATTTTCGATATCCAAGTTTTCTGTACCTGTGGAAATCGCGATGTCAGCCGGCCAGGTGACTGATTCCGGTCGGGCCCTTTTGCAGACGACCGCAGGGAAATACAGGAAGGGACTCATTTTGAAGCGCACCAGACATTGAAGCTGCATTGACCTGGGAATACTACCGCTGGACCCTTGTTCTACACCCACGGCCTCACAGATTCTGAAGCAACAATTTGGCTTGCATAATAGAAAATCATCCTACCCTACTATGGACTGGTCATCGGAGGAGGTTTTACAAGATGCTGGATGGACAAAATCACAAACAGGCATATGGATCCCAGACCCTACATGGACGGACAGTTCTCAGTCTTCCACCATGCATGCCAACGTTTCTACAAACCTGAGCTCAGGTATGGACATTCAGACTTCTGGGGTGGAAACTATTAATGATAATCAGAGCTCTGAAACTCGTCCTTGGCCATACCTGGGCCGAGTTGGGGGTATAGGACTTGTACAGGATTTAGCTCAGACAGGGGCACAGGCTGGCTTGCAAAACCCAGAGCAGTAATGTTCGACTTGTTTAAAAACAAATTAGAACAGGCACTTAGAAGAAACGCTGTCCGCTTTGATGCTATAGGGTGGCCTTCAAACCCACCCGATAGATATTATATTGCTAACTCGCTTTGAAAGGTTCCATGAATTTTCTTCCTGTTGATATTTTTGCATTAATTCACATCTCAGGGAGGATTCTTATGATATTAGTTTTAAATCCTTTAAGGGCTTAGAGAAATTTTGGGATAGATACTCCATTTTGAAAAATACCCTTTGTGGGTTCCATTTATGCTATCCCCTTACTAAACCAGTGTTTCGTTACATTACAATCATGTTTAGGAATGAAGGTGTCAGCGAGGTAATATTTACCAATGGTTGCAAAATAAATGTGAGGTGATGGGACCCCTGAAGCTATCTTGGACCTAGAAGGTATTTGGACAGGAGCTGGAAATTTAAGTGAAGTTACCCAAATAAATGGTGAAATTATCCATTTACTCGAACAGCTTCTTTCTAGGGAAAGATAGAGGGGTCTGTTTTATAGTGGTCAGCCTCGCCTGTTATAAATGTGGAGCCTGTACTATTTAAGTAGCTCCTGTGACCTTTTAAAATGTCCATTGTGTGGAGGGTTTAAGATGTAGCAGAAAGATGTCAAAACATCTTTCAGTGTAATCTTTGTGGTGATAATGGCCATGCCTTTCACCAATGCCCACGGCCTCTCATAACAAAGCTGGGGCTGGGATTCTGATGCCCTAATTAACAAGGCTCAGGGGAAAACAGTGATTGATCCTGGATCCCTTCACACATCAGGTAGTCAGGCTGATCCTTCACCCTCTTGGTGGACAAGCCTTCCTCCTCAGAGACTGAGGTGACTCTTTGGTTGCAGATGTATCTATTTCATCTTCTCCACCTTATATCTCTGACTCTCAACAGGCCTCTTCTTCCATGCCCCCTTTGAGATAGTGAAACCCTAGGGTTTACGAGAGCTTCTAATAAAGCTTCCTCTACTACTCCCACTCCAGTAGAAAACTTTTTTCCCTTTGCAACTGGAAGGTAGGGACTCAGATTTAGAATCTGATACTTCCCACCTATCGAATTGATTTCGAAGAGGAAGATAGCAAAGCCACAGACTTAGCAAAAGAAAAAGGGAAAGAAAGGAAGAAGAGAAAACTAGCCATTCCCAGAAGTCTGGAACTTAATGGTACTATCTCTGCAACATGGCTTAATTCTGAAAATAGCCTCCTATAATGTCTGCAGTATAAAGAACTTTAAGAAGAGACTTGCTGTCCTTTCCTTTCTTGGTACTTTAAATGTAGACATTATTCTTTTACAGGAAACTAGGTTATCCTCCTGGCTGAAATCAAACAAACACAGAAAAGATGGTGTGGGGCCTTCCTTGGACTTTTGGGCCTGACGAGCTGATGGGATTGGGGTCTCTTTACTTCCACGGCCTTTAGAGTTCTTAAACTGGTCGACATCTGTCCAGGACGTGCTCTGCTCCTAGATTTTTCCTGGCATGACTTTGATTATAGATTATTAAACATTTATGCCCTCAAGTTAAAACTGCACGTATTAAATTATTTGAGGATGTTAAGCCCTTTCTATATACTCAAAGACACGTTATCTGGGGAGGGATTTTAACTGTGATATAGATACTAAATTTAAAGGGAAGTCCAGAAAAATATATTGTGATTCTTTAGCTTTTAAAACAGATTATTAAAAATGCTGGACTATTGGACGTTTATAGGTCATTACATAGTACAGGTGGTTCTTCATATCACAGGAACATATTTTCTTCACGTATTGACTATCTTTTGTCTCTAAGTTTCTAAAACCTTCCCTTACATATATTACACCAACTGAGTTCTCAGACCATCACCTTTAATTGGGTTTTAGTCTAGCAGATATTCCCCTAAACTGTATTCAGCTAGCCCCAGATGGTGTCTAAATGTGTCCTCCTTGGAGGACAGTGATTGTATTTCGAATTACAAAATCTATTTTTGCACGCATTCTACACTTTGTTGTTATGAGAACCTTTTTTCTGGTGGAGAGACACTAAAATAGAGATTAAATCCTTTTAAGTTCTAAGGGAAACACAAGGCCAATTCACTTATATCTTCAATACCTACATTATCGGATCAATTTTACAAACTGATGTCACTACCATCGAGTGACAAACTCCTTTGTTGTCTCAAATCTCAGAATTAAAAAACAGATGGTTGAATATCAGTACAGTAGAGCTATATCACTAGACATGGAATTTAGATTTGGGGTACAAGCCCAACCAACTTCAGATCCCTATTTGGCATGTAAGGAACGCTTGACCGGACTGTAATGTCTAAATTAACCTCTTCCAAGGTAAAATAGTAACCTCCGAGAAAGATGTGATGTCTGTTGTACAGCAATTTGTTTCGATACCTTTAGGGAGAACCCGAGCTTAGTGGGAATTTGCCTGAGGACTTTTGCCTTATCTTCCAGTGATGGACACCACATTTCAAGCTCAATTATTGAAACCCATTTCTCCATTGGAAGTGGAAAAGTTATCCTATCCCTTAAACTTAAAACATCCCTGGTTTGATGGCATTCCAAATGAATTTTATAAAACCTTCATTTCGTACATGTGTCTTTTTCTTCCTTTGTGTTCAATTTTATCTTAACCTCCACCTCCAGGTTTCCAGAATTTAATGTGGCCTTATTGAAATTTATTTTAAAAAGGATTCCTCCTTACTTACTAACTGGAGGCCGATAAGTATCCTTAATAGTGACTATAAGATCTTTGCTAAAATCCTCACAAATAGATTGTCCTTAATTTCTGAGTCCCTTATTCATCCCGCCAATCCTGTGCAGTACCACATAGGAAGATACAACATAGTTTATATTTGTTAAGAGACTTATTTGACAACAGTGATAGGGGAAAAGGGTCGGGTTTTATTATTGCTTTGATCAGGTTAAGGCCTTCGACAAAGTGTGTCACTCTTACTTATTTAATATACTATTAACCTACAAAATTCCTAAACTCTTTGTATACTGGATTTCGATTTTATATTCGGAAGCAGTGATACATCCTTTAGTGAATGGAAGAATGGGGCTCATGGTTCCTGTAGTTAGGGAGTTCGCAGGGTTGTCCCCTGAGCCCTTTGTATGTGTTTGTTTTGGACCCTATTATTCGATATATTCAGGGCATTCCGAGATTATGGGTTTGACCCTGATGTATCCTTGCCAAGGGTTAAAATAACCGCCTATGCAGATGATATTACACTTTACGTTTCAGGATAGGCCTTCCTTCAGAAAGCCTTACATTGTTTTCAGATTTGGGAAAAATCTCTGGATCTGAACTTAACGCTTCAAAAGTTTTATTTTTCTTTACATCCTGAACAGGATACTCTCTTTGATACTGGGGTATTCCATTCTCATCACAACCTAATAAAATTCTAGGAATTTGGTTTGGTTAGGTGATATGGCTACTTTAACTGGGAAAAGCAGTTAAAATAGGGAATCTAAAGTGAATGTCTGGAAACAATGGAAATTTGGGAAACGGAAAAGGGTTTCTATTGTTAAGCAATTTTGATTCCCATATTTTTATACCTTAGTTATTTATACCCGCCACCTGTTTCATTAGAAACACGATGTACAGCGCCTTTTTCAGATGATTTGGGGGAATCGCTTAAATCCAGTTCGTAGGGATTTCCTTTACTTACCAGTTAAGAAAGGTGGATTGTCCATGATAAATCCAATTGTTTTTTTCATTCCATTTTTTGTTTAATTTTTAGTTTCCTTTGAATCACACTGTTCCCTTTGGCATTCATGGTCTTATTTTCTATGGAGTCCTTACTTCCAGAAATGGACAACGCACTTCTCAAATTGTTGAAACAAAATCATTTGCCCCTGTATGGAATGCCTTCTTAAAAAATGTAGGCAGTGGAATTTATTATTTAATTACCTTATTTCACATACTAGGAAATCTTTCTATAACTATATTGTTTTTACTGTACAAGGCTCCATTTTGCTTTTTCCAGACTGTGTGCCAACCAAAATGTCCTTTGCTTTATGAAATTAACTGACTATAGAATACCATCTTCTATATGGGACATTGTGTGGATATCTTTACATGGGAAATTGAAAGGGGGAATCTTAAATACAAACCGACAACTGAAAGATACTGTTTAAGGTCTTCTTGTAACTCTATTGAAGAAAGTTTATCTCACTTTCTTATTGATTGTCAGTTCGCGAAAAGAATTTTGGTGTAAGGCATCTGATCATTGGGGGTTCCATGCTGCAGCAGATAATATATAATGCTTTGGTTTTAGGGATTATACAGGTATATGGCAGTCTTATCATCCCAGCACCTTTGAATGTTTTCTGTCTTTATTCAATTTTATCTTTGGCAGGCCAGATGTCAATTTATTTTTCAGCAACAATTAGTTCCTATTTCTATAATTTTGTCACAAGTGGAGACTGGTTTATCCTCTGTTAAAGTCAAAGATAAGCAAAAATGTTCTGCTGTTAAATTTGCTTCTTTTTGGAAATCTTTTTTTGTTTGACATATATATTTCTGTGTACAATTTTTGTATTGTTGTGTAAATCTGTTTAACTGGTGATGTTATGTTCTTTTCAATAAAAACTTCCCCTACTGTGCTGCTGCATTGCTGCCAGCAGGGGGACCCTTGGTCACTAGCGTTGCTGTGGTCAGTCTGCCTAGGATGCTGGAGGAGATGGATGCATCTAGTACAGGGGAGCTGGCCTCCTCTCCTGTACTGTCTGATCCAGAGGCTGTTGTTGCTGCTTGTGATGTGGCTAAGGTTGTCGACCTCAGTCTTTGTACCTCTGATGATGCTTTGGCTGTGGCTTGTTCTGCTGGTGACTTCGTGCCTCCTTTGCCTACAGATAAATCGGGGCTGATCGCTGCATGTTCTCAGTTGCTGCGGCAAATGGCCTTATTCGACCGTAAACTTGCTGGTCTTTCCGATGTCGATGGATCCTCTGCGTTGGTGTCTTCTGTTTCTAGTCGGACTTTGGCGGCTGGACCAGAGGAAAGGTGTGTTTCACAGAATTCGGTCGTTCCTGTGCTTCCTACGGACCGTTTCCTTGATTCTCGGGCTGGCAGTTCAACGGATTCTGTAGCCGGTGCCTAAAGCACCTGCTGACTGTACCTTCAGAGCCTATTAATGGTGCCCATGTCTCTCTTTTACAGACTTCAGAGGTGTCCTTTGCTGGACAGACATTTTCTTTTCCTTCCCGAGCCCAGAGACCTGGATGGAGCAAACTGCCTGGAGTTCCTTCTGCTTCTGGAGCTGAGGGGTCGAGCACTTCCAAACTGGCGATTTTACCTGCGGACACTTCTTGGTCTCCTGATCGGGCGTTATGGGAGGCTGGCTGGGAACAATCAGGTGGTGGGTCCTGGTCTCCAGACTCGCAAGATCTTTCCTATATTCAGATGCTGAAAAACGCTGGTACATTGGTGGATGCTGTGTCTTCTGTCCCTCTGAGCTCCAACTTGCCCCGGGGTAATTTATCTGCTTCTTGTACTGTGGACTCTGAGTATGTTGATAAAACTGTTGGGGGGGATACTGCTGTGTTGGGGAATGTTGTGGTTACTGAGGCTTCTGTTTCTGGTGTTGGGGTGCATGCCTCTGCTTCTCGGTGTGCCTCCCCGAGCTTGGTTTCTCCAACTTCCGAGGAACCGAGAGGCTCGACCCCTGCTACACCAGGTTGTTTAGGTCAGGACCCTGAGGCTAGGCAGGGAGGGGTTCCCAAACCTGGTGTCTCAGTGGGTTTTAAGCTAACGGATTTGTTCCAATTCCGTAAAGGTGAGCCTGCTTCTAGACGCAATGCAGTCAGGTTTTTACATAAAGGAGGGTTGGATACTCCCCCTGACAGGCTGTATGTTGCTAAACATTTGCTTAAAGGGTCGATGCATTTCTTTTCATCTGAAATTTTGCCTGATTAGTTTAGGAATTCCACTTTGACGTAAGCTTTAAACGTGTTTCATTTGGACCGCTTTTGGGTCCAATATGCTAAATTTAAAGCTTTCCCTTGGACCCCTTTCATGTTCTCCTTTAACGGAAACCTCCGCTTAAGACCATCACTATTATGTTTAAAAACCTAAGGTGTCAATGTGGAGGACATCTTATTTTGCTCCGGCAGATGTGAGGTTTTGAATAAACCCACCCAACTTTAGATAGTGAACAGATTTGGGATGGGGGACGGAAAGTTCGGTTGTTGTTTTCCTTGGACTCTGGTCCAGCTCACTTGCTCAATTTTTTTTCCTTGGAAAAGATAAGGGGTTGATTTTTTATGCAGGGCAGCCTAGGTCTTGTTTTAAATGTGGATCTCGGGCCCATTTTAGCTCTGCTTGTGATGCACTTAAATGTAGCCATTGTTTGGATTTTGGCCATTCCTCCAGTGCTTGTTTGAACCTCTTGAAGTGTAAGCTCTGTGAAAACACTGGTCATGCTTATGATCGTTGTCCTTGGGCCTCACATAACCGGGATGATTGTCCCTCCCATGTGGGCCTCATTAACTCTGCTCAACAACAGCTGGCACAAAAGTCTGCTGAGAGCCGTTCTTGTTCTGGTTCTATGGCTCTCCCCCTTCCCTCTTTGGCCATGGCTGATCCTGTTATAGAGCATGCAGTTGGGAAGGCTCCGCCTGCCCCTCAGATGACTCTCTGTTAACTGAACCTGTTTCTCTGGCCGGAGGGCCTTCCTGTGGTTCCTGACACTGCTTCTCCTCTGGTTATGCTCTCCCCCGTGGCTTTGCCTGTCCCGAACAGGACTCCTTTACTGTTCCAAAAAAAAGGACCAGGAAAGGACTGACTGTTTCTGGTAAGGGTAAAGCCCCTGTGTTCCGGTCCTGGGCTTCTAGTAATAAATTTGCGATTCTAGCCTTGGATATTACTGATAGGGATTCTGGCGATGATGAATCAGATACCTCCTCCCTTGTGTCTAATACTGATACGGACGGGGGTGGAGAAGTCAATCCCATTGCTAAACGGACAAGACAGAGTCGAGATGGTAAATCACCCTAAACTTAGATATGGATTCCTTGTCCATTCTCTCCTTTAATGTTAACAACATTAAGGGAAAAAACAAACTTGGTGGTGTTCTGCTTTCTGTACAAGAAATGCATTGCAACATCACTTGTTTAGTGGATACCCGTTTAAAAACTAATAATGACCTTCAGCAAGCTTCTCGTGGTTGGTCTCAGGGGCCTTCCTTTTGGTCCTCTGGGGTGATGGGGTTGGGTTGGTATTTTGTTTTCTAATTCTGCCCTTCGGGTATCTCGATTGGTGGATATTTTTCCAGGTTGTGCACTGCTGCTTGACCTCTCCTTTCACACTGAACGATTTCAGTTAATTGTGGTATATGCCCCTCAGACTAAAGCCTTCGGTCTGCTCTTTTCGATCTATTCAACCATTTTACATACTTCTAGACTGATCATTTGGGCTGGGGATTTTAATTGTGGTCTCCATCAGTCTGATAGGGGACTTCAGACGACCAAATTGTTTAGTGATTCTATGACTTTGAAGAATGTTTTGTTGACAGCTAATCTCCAGGATGCCTATAGGGTTTGTCACCCCAGAGGTGGATATACTTATTTTCGGGGTACTTGTCAAACTAGAATTGATTTTGTCTTTCTTTCTCATATGCTTACTGTTTGAGATTGTCTGACTTTAGTTAGTGAATTCTCGGACCATGTAGCCTTAAAGGTTGTGTTGTCCTGGTCTGACGTTCCTCGGTGTAAAAAGAACAAGTGGAGACTTAATGACTCCATTCTGGATAATCCCAAAATTCAAAAATTGTGGAAGCGTGACTGGGCAGCATGATTGTCTGTTACTGACATTTATGAGGATATTTTAGAATGGTGGGAGGACACTAAGGCTGGTTGGAGGAAGGTTTTCTAACAGAAAGCCGCTGAGGCTCACACCTGTCAATATAAGAAGTACCTGGCCTTATGTCAACAATTACAGAATTTGATTTCTCTGTCCGAGGAAAATCATTATGATTATAGTTCACAGATTTCTGTTTTGCGTGATCAGATGAAGGCATTACAGTATGATAGGGCTAAATCCTTGGGATACGAAGCCCGCTTTGGGACTAAACTCACTAAGGGGCTTCACCCTTTAAAGACTGTCAGAATAGGGTGGACTCGGGTTATTTATAACCTGGTATCCCCCGGGAGATCTAGTTAGTCCCTGGAGGCCCTGCTCCAGGTTGTTGAACATTTCGCTTCGGCATGTTTGGGACTGAATCTTCCGTCACTGCTGATGAGTTTTTCTTTGACTCATTATCTTTGCCCTCCCTCTCTTCATGAGAATGTGAGATGCTCTCCACTCCTATTGCTGAGGGGGAAGTATTACAGGCTATCGTTGGTTTAAAACGAGATTCTGCTCCTGGCGCTGATGGCCTCACGGCAGGATTTTATTCTACGTTCCGCATTGATTTGGTTTCTGCTTTAACTCTTTTGTTTACTGACATGTTGTCTAAAGCCTCCTTTTCGAAGTCCATGAAAGAGGCAATCTTGGTCCTCATTCATAAGAAGGGGGAGGCTTCGGACATCAATAACTGGAGACCGTTGAGTTTACTTAATGTGGATAGCAAACTTGTGGCAAAAATTTTGCACGATAGACTTGTTCGGGTAGCTCGGCTACTTAGTCTTGTCCAGACGTGTGGCATCCCTGGTAGGTGCCAATCTGATAATTTGATCTTATTACGTGAACTATTTGCCCTTGGGGACCTGAATCGTGTTCAGGGTTGGGTGTTGGCTATTGACCAGGAGAAAGCCTTGATAGAGTTTCCATACATATTTGTTTTCGGTTTTAGCTGCATTTGGATTTCCCTCCAAATTTATTGATTGGATTCGTGCTCTTTATTTTCAGGCTGTGATCCTCCCTAATGTTAATGGCTGGTTGGGACATCCTGTCTTGGATAAAAGGGGGTTGCGTGGGGTGTCCTTTGAGTCCCCTCTTATATGCCTTTGGTATTGATATTTTGATAAGGGCGATCCTTCGTTGCCCTGGGATCCTTGGTCTACAAGGGCCTTCTGGCCTTCCTCCCATCAAAATACTGGCCTACGCTGATGATTTGGTTCTGACCGTGGCATCTCATTCAGATGAGCAGGTGGTACTTGATGTGTTTCATTGGTATTCCTTACTGGCAGGATCCCGGATTAATTTTTTAAAGAGTGTTGAGCTCCGTTGGGTTCCCTACTCTTCCTGAGTCCGCGCGCCTTTGCTAGTCCGCTGTCTTCTGAGCTCATTAGGATTCTCGTCTCTGGTTTGGCCTGAGATTTACCACTGTTGAACTGGTCTGGGGCATTAGGTAGGGCTGATAGGCTTTTAGCTGGGTGGTGGCAGCAGCTGATTGGGAGAACAAAAAGAGTTTATTTACTGAAAACCTTGATGGTCCCCATTTTCTTGTACCTTTGTTATGTCCCCCCCCCCATGTCTTTATTTACAAGATTATATAGTGTTTTCTTTCAGGGTCTTTGGGGTTCTAGGTTGAATCCTATCAAGCGAGGTTTCACTTATCGACCTCCTAGTGAAGGTGGGATTGGGATGGTACACCCGGTAGCTTTTTTTAGTTATAGTTTGGGTTGTGCCTTAAAACCAGGTAATAAGGGTTGGAAACCCTTTCTTTGCTCCTGGCTTCTGCCTTGTCTCACTCCCTGGGAACAAGGCAACAGGAGATTTGTGGCTAAACTTTCAGGCCTTCCACCTTTTAGTGCGGAGGTCGTGAAACTTGCCATGGTCTGGGGGTTAAAGCCTGGTGATTTTGTACACTCAAAGGAAGGCTATATATGCCCAATTTGGAAGACGAGAGCTTTGGGATCTTGTTGACTTTCCATCCTGTCCATCTGCTTGTCAGTCTTGGATTCTGAAACAACTTTTGAATCCTAGACTCCTCCTTATGTGTGGGATATGGTTTGGCTCCTGAATTACTGTAGACTTAGTGTTAAAGGGAATCACAAACATAAAATGCTGTGTGATAGATACTGCTGTCCTAGGGATTCCTGTTTTCAGTTATAGAATCTCAGGCTCATTTATTTCATGATTGTGCATTTGCTTCTGATTTTTGGTCTACTATTGCTGTTCTCTGAAAGAGCTCTCTTTTACTGAGCAGTCTTATGCTGATATTATGTTTGGGACGCATTCAGTTTTACGTACTAAATATCACTCTGAAACTATATATATATATTGTATTATGTTTTATGCGTTATTTTTTATGGCAAGCTAGATGTTTGCTAGTTTTGCACCAAAAATGGATCCCTATTTTGGAAATTGTAATGAATGTTAGAAATGCTGTACTTACCTTGAAAAAGTTTGATTTTTCTAGATATTCTAGACCGCAGTTTCTTCATTTTTGGCTTAACTGTGATTCTTGGAATTTGACTTGATTTTTTGTATCCTTCCTTTTCTTTTTTGTTTACTGTTTATCTTTGTCATTTTGTGAATGTTTTTGTAATGAAGCCCATCTTTTCTCAATAAAATTCCCCTACTCTCCGGTGGGGGGATCTCTGGTCTGCGCCATGGGGTCATCAGTTTGTGTTTCGTTGCAAGAAAGAGAGGATGAGCACGTTTCTTCTCCACTGCATTCGGCAGCAGCACCTGATACTGTAGCTCCCACAAGAGTGTTTACTTCGGATTCATCTGATCTACAGTGCGTGGTGGTTATGCCGCTTCCAGTTACTATCTCCTTGGATGCTTCTCAACATGTTCATAGCCGGGATGTACAGTCTCCTGAAATGGAACCACTTTCAACAGCTGCAGCCTGTGTCACAAGAGTTCTTCCCCCTGCGATTTCCGGGCAGGGATCTGAGAGTGCAGTTGCGGCTTCAGTGTCGCTTTCGGGGGTTCTTCGCTTGCCTCAGCCACCAGTTAGTTTACCGACTACCTCTGCACTCCTTGTCTCACGCTTTGGCTTGCCAGCACCTTCAGAGACTCGGGACACTGACTGGACTGCTTCTGATTCACTTGTTTGCGCGGGCTGGACTTGTACTGCCACGGGTTCCTGGACTTCGGATCTTTCCTGGGACTCGGAGAAATATGGCGTCCTTTATTCACTGAACAGGGCTGCACCATCCTGCAAGAGCTCCACCGAGGTACCTTTTTCTGGGGACAATATTGCTTCTCCTGACCAGGTTGTTTTACCTGATACCTTACCTAGGAAAGACTGGGGGGATATTATGGACGCTGCGGATACTGTGAATACTGTAGCTTCTAGGATTCATGAGACTGTTTCTGTATCCAGGAGGGTTGCTTCTACACAGGGGGGTTTTAGGGCATGGTACTTTGAATAATGACAACCTCCTCACAACGGATTCCCCCCCATCAGTTCGGCACACCCATACGCCAGTACCTTTTCTGGCACTGCCTGAGTTGAGGACAGATCCTCCCTTATCCAATGTACCCACCCCATCCTGTCCTCAAAGCCTGCTTTAGACACAGATGTTCCTCCACAATCTGCTGATGTTTTGCCACCCCCCCCTCCGTTGGATGACCCTGGGGAAGGCCCTTTGGCATTTCCTCCGTCCCCTCCTCAAACTCAGCATTCTACTAGGGGCCAAGTTCTTTCAGACCTGTTTAAAAATAAATTAGAACAAGCCCCTAGACGCATTGCAGTCCGCCTTCGCTATAGGGGTGGCCTGAACGATTTTCCAGATAGATATTGTATTGCCAGAACATTACTAAAAGATTCCATGCATTTTCAGGCTTCAGAGATTTATGCTTTGATTCATATTTCAGGTGAGGAAACTTTTGACATCAGCTTTAAGACTACTGTGGGGCTGGATAGGTTTTGGAACAAATATGCAACTTTAAAGAACACACCTTATGGATGCCTTTTTATGCCATCCCTGTAATGAAACCGGCAGTACGAATGGTTACTGTTATGTTTCGTAATGAAGGCATGAGCATTAGTGATATTTACCATTGGCTGCAGAATAGGTGTACGGTTTTATTCCCCCAAGGCTATTATTGATACTGAGGGTTTGGGGACTGGGGGATGGAAATTCCGGGTCAAACTTTTCCAGGTTAATTCTGAAGTCATACGTTTTCCTAATAGCTTTTTGGGAGGGGACAGAGGTGTTTGTTTCTATGGAGGTCAACCTAGAGCCTGCTACAAATGTGGTGCGCATACCCATCTTAGTAGCACCTGTGATCTGTTAAAATGCAGTTTATGTGGGGGGTATGGACATCTGAGTATGGCTTGTGAAAATGTTTTTCAGTGTAACCTTTGCGATGAGAAGGGTCATGCCTATCATCAATGCTCATGGGCTAGCAAAAATTGTAATGAGGGATGGAATACAGATACATTGATACAAAAGGCACAAGATAAAGCACAGAACATGACACAAGACCAACTACCACTCTGTCACAGTTCCAGATCCCCAGAAAGCTCCTCCCCCCCACTCCCTCCCTGGCTCCTACCATCCCATGACCATCCCCCAAGTAGACGTTAGACCTTCCACTACTAGTGATGTCTCATGTCCAATACAAGATGAGATGCTTATACCTCGCCCTAGTCCTGTGCTGACCCCTGAACAACCTGTTGGGGATCTGGAGGGATTTACTCAGTGTAGACGGGTTACTAGGACGACTACACATAAATCTCAAAAATTAGGTGAGATACCCATTTCCAATTCCTTTGATCTGCTGAAAGGGGGAGGTGAGGATTCTGACGGAGATTCTGAGACGTACTTCTTACCTTCAGATATGGAGGTCTCTGGATCCAAACCACCAGACGTTGCTTGGAAAAAACTTACCAGTAAAAAGAAGGGTAGTAAGAAACGTAAAAATATGACCATTACGGATGGGAGTGGATGATTCAACTTCCTGGTTCTGGCTACTCTAAAGCTTTCCTCCTTTAATGTCCGTAGTCTCAGGAACTACAAAAGACAGACCATGTTTTTCATTTAGCGACTTCACTCCATATTGACGTTCTTTTCCTCCAAGAAACTCGTCTGAAGTCTATCTTTGAAATTCAGCAGGTCAAAAGGGATTGGATGTGGGGTCCTTCTTACTGGACTTTTGATGAGGATGTCGCAGATGGTATAGCCATTTCGTTCACATCCACTGCCTTTTCCATTGCACATATTATAGACCTTCTCCCAGGTAGAACTTTGATATTAGATTGCACTTTTCAAGGCCATCTTTTTTGCCTTATCAATATATATGCTCCACAGACTAAAGCTGCCAGGATTAGTTTACTAGACTTAATTAAACCTTTTCTCTTTACTCGCAAGCATATTTTATGGGGTGGTGATTTCAACTGTTCAGTAGATATTTCACATAGGACTGCGGCTGGAAAGAAAGTATATTGTGATGCTCATGCCTTATGTACTTTGGTGAAGGATGCCGGTTTAACCGACGCCTATCATGCCTTGCGATCTAATGCTGGCTATACTTATCACAGGTCTGTCTATCACACTAGAATTGACTATCTTTTTCTTCCCTTATTGTATCCCGTGATCAGATTTTGGTTCGACCTTCTGAGCTTTGGACCATTCCTTACTAACTGAATATTTTCTCTGGGTTCTACACCTCCAATCTGTCTTTCACACAACACCATATGGAAACTTAATAATTCTTTTTTTTTTCTCATTTTACTGTTTTGGCACACGTACGATTACTTTTTCGAGCACGCGTGTCTGTCCTTTGTTGCTACGATTCTGTCTGGACTTGGTGGCAGGACACGAAATCTGATTTAAGGATTTTTTTTCAGACTATTGGCAAACACATGGCCAGAGACAAATACCTTATCTATTTAGGCTATAGGGACGAATTATATAAACTTTCTGTTTCCTCTTCTTTAGATTATACTTCTCAAATCAAAAAATTACGTAGTTGCATGTTTTCCTATCAGTATGATAGTGCTCGCACTTTAGAGTTTATGATGAAAGCGGGTACGTCAGCCTCCCCCTCTGCTAACCCTTTTTTAGCGTGTACAAAGCGATTACAAGCCACAGTCATGCAGGGTCTCTTTAACTCAGAGGGCTACATTGACTACTCTATCTCGGGAATGCTCTCGATTGTTGCTTCCTCATCCTAGTCCCAATTTGGTGTTGCCCCCACTGTACCTCAGACTTGTCTGCTGTTTTTACGGCACCAATTCCGACTGTCTCGGCACATCATGCTTCAGACGCTATAGCTTTCATCTCACAAGAGGAAGTGACTCGTGCCATTTTACAGCTGAAAACAGGAGTAGCCCTTGGTCTGGATAGCCTTACACATGAATTCTACAAAACATTCCAGACAGACTTAGCAGAAGTTTTTGCTCAGGTTTATAATTATCTTTTACAGGGATGAACATAGACCTCAGGTTTTGGGTTATCCCTTTTGAAATTTATATATAAAAAGAGAGACAAGCATTCTCTACATAATTGGAGACCGCTACACCTCCTTAATACTGGTTATAAGATTCTGGCAAAACTTCTTAGTGCTAGATTACAACAGATGGCACCTGATGTTATTGACCTTTCACAGTCCTGTGCTGTTCCAGGATGTTCTATCCACACAAACTTGTTCCTATTGAGGGACATTTTTGAAGCAAAACAGACGCGACACATTCCTGGTTTTGTTCTTTCTTTGGATCAGGCAAAGGCATTTGACTCAGTACGCCACCTTACCTCTTTCAGCTTATGGCCTTATATGGTATCCTAAAGTGTTCCTTACCTGGACTTGCACATTTATTTTCCATGGCACGCTTTTACTCTCCTTTATTAACGGTTACCTGACGATATTATTACACGGTGAGAGTTGGGTTAGACAAGGCTGTCCATTAGGCCTTTATTGTATACTTTTACCTTGGACCCCATCATATGACAGATTAAATGGATACAGATTATTGGGTTAGCTTCCCATTCCTCTCTACTTCGGGAGAAAATTTCATATGCAGACGATGTAGTTTTATTTGTACAGAATAAAGTCTCTGGAGATAGAGCTATCCAGCTTTTCATGATTTTTCCCCAGTGTCGGGGGACCCTTTAACTTACAAAAAAGTGTCTCTCTTCCTTTGGATATAGAGTCCACATCTATTCTGGATGTAGGTGGAATTCGAACCAGCACTGACCCACAACGAATATTAGGCATCTGGTTTAATGTTCCAGACATTGTAACATTTAATTGGGAAAAAAGACTTCTTATTGGGGAAAACAAGGTACAGCAGTGGAAAAATTGGAAATTAGGGAAACGAAAACGAGTTTTGTCAAGAAGTTTCTACTCCCTATTTTTTTTATATCTCAGTCATATCTATGCCCCTCCTCAACACTTAGACACTAGGCTGTTTAGTATCTTCTTTCAGATGGTATGGGGTAGTCCTCTTAATCCCGTTAAAAGACATTACATATTTACCTATACGGGAAGGAGGGTCTTGAAATGATTCACCCCATAATTTTTTTTCTCTCCTTTTTTCTTTATCATCTTTTTCAAAGTGTTTGTTACACTACCCACAATTGTGATACTTGGGTGAGCACTGCTATACTGTCTATTATGACGAAATGGGATACTATACCACCTAAACGTTCTTGTGGTTTGTATATGCCATCATATGCCATAGACAGTATACGTGGGCTGCGATTTTGGAAATTACGGAAAACATCTCTCCTGTCACTAACTCGAAGACAACTTTATCACACCCTTCTCGGTATTACAAGACCAATGTTGCTTTTCCCGGAATGTACCACTTCCCGTATGCAGCATGCTTTATTGTCTCTTATAGATAAACGTCTCCCGCTGCACATGTGGGATGTCACCTGGCTCTGCTGTCATGGCAAACTAAATGTAAGGGGCAATCTGAAACATAAATCATTGCAAGAGCGATTTTGTCCTAAACCTTCTTGTGTGCAGATAGAGGAGACAATGACCCATTTCTTTTTTGACTGTGAGGATACTCGTTTATTCTGGAAAACATTAGCGAATAAATGGAAATGGCCCTTCTTAAGCAGAATTACATATCAAACTTTAATTCTCAGTGATTTCTCTGGACCCTGGAACAAATTTCATTATAGTACTTTACGGGTCATCTTTTCTATGTGTAAATATTATTTATGGCAAGCACGCTGTCAGTTTGTTTTACAACAGATTTCAACCTTACCACAGACTGTTATAATGACAATGGAAATGGCATTGTTAAACCTTATGGACCTTGAACATTATAAGCTTTCTGCACAACACTTTCAACTACTATGGAAAAATATTGCCTTTCTGCATTGATTGTATACCCAGCTGTTATGTTCCTTAATGATGTTTTTTTTTCCCAAGCTGTATGCTATTTTTTATATACTTTGATGTATGAGTGACATTGTTCCTTTCTCATTTGATTGTTTCCTTTCTACACCTGATGTTTTGATTTCTTTGCTGAATAAAATTCCCCTACTCTTTTTGAGAAGTGCCATGGGATCTTTAACATCCACCTGCGCTACCATCAATCTAGGCAGTTCGGACCTCGGTTTAAACATCTCATCCAAAAGACGGCACCTCAGAAGTGCAGCACCCCTCTCATGCTGCACTACAGTGTCAGTACTGGGATATTAACCCAAGTGCCAGATGTGGGAACTGAACCCACAGCCCTCTGATCTCCCAGCCTCAGAGGCGAGTGTGCTACCTACTGAGCCACTGGTAGTCTTAAACTCTTCTATATTCCCACTTCCTACAATTTCAAGAGGGAGACCATTCTGTCATTGAGGCACAGGTCCGGAAGCATAGGAAAACCAGGAGCAGTTTCAGAATTCGAAATCATTTTATTTTCCTCAATAACAGCAAAATAAACATTATTCAGCATAACTATTTACAAAGGCAGTACAAACAGAGGAAACTAAGTCCTTCTTCTGAGGGTATCTCTTAATTCCAAGTGTCAGTCTCTCCCTCTCCTTGTCTCTCTAGCAAAAGCATTGCTGCTCTTTTTATGTCTTTGTCTGGGAACTCGTTAAAAGAGCCTACTTCTCACAGAATGTTCTTGTCAGTTTCATTCCTTACTGATGCAGCAAAAAGAACATAGTGACCCAGAACTGACCTCTTGTTTACAACTCTGGAAAGGGCTTAAAAACTGCATCTCAGGTTAACTCCTCGAGTTCCAAATAGCTTTTTGCAATCATTCAAACAGTATAACTGTATACAGTTTTAAGCAAAAGGATCCCAGTATCAGATACAGTTTTACATAAGAGATTCACATATATTTTTTATAACAGCAGATATGCAAGGGGGAAGAAAAGACAGAACAGCAAGTGAGGCAGAAAGATAGCGAGAGGTGGAGAATTGCGAAACCATTGGAGTGATCCGTTCCTAGGTCTCACAAGAAAATTTGGCTGCGCAACCAGACAGAGAAGAAACAGAAAAGGAGAGGATAGACCAGACCCTTGCGTTTAAACTCTTTCTGCGTAACAAATGAGCCAGGGCCCTATTAAACCCTGTCACACATTCCAGACTCTTACCACCCTCTGTGAGGACCACATTCCCCTCTTTTTCGTGTTGCTAGATTTCACTATGCAGTTTTAGGCTATGTGATCTAGTTACAAACTCCCCACCCTTCATCTCTAAGCCTATACAGTCCCATAGGTCATCATTTTCAAATGTCCAGTACACCAAACATTAAATCTCCCCTCATCCTCCTGTATTCCGAGCAAAGTCCCAAGTTAGTCATTCTGTCCACATAGCTCAATGTCTTAATTTCTGATATTCTTCTTTAACTCTTCTCTGTACCTCCTCTAACCCTTCTATCTCCTCCTTTGTATATTGTGCCCAAAACTGACTGCAGTACTCCAAATGCAGTCTCAGCAGTGATTAATGCAGTGGCATCAAAACCTGCCATACCTGCTATGTACAGGTATGTGTCTTTGAATGCAACCCAGTAAGTTATAACATTTCTTTGCTATTTCACTGCACTGTCTTTTGAAGGAGAAATAATCTGTAATTATTATGTCCAAATCCCTTTCTTCACTTGTTTCTACAAGCTCTTTTCCATTTAGTACATATTTTGTTTTATTATTGGTTCTGCCCAAGTGCATAACCTTGCGTGTTTCTGTATTGACTTCCAACCCATGCTTCTCTGCCCATTCCTCCAATCTGTGTAATTCCCTCCTTAGGTTTTCTATCTCATCCTCATTTCTGACTACTGACTTCAGTTTAGAGTCATCTGTGAATTTAGTTAGCCATACTGTGCCATCCGGCTCATTAAAGACACTTACATCTTGAACAGGCATGGACCCAGCACTGATCCCTGTGGAACACCACTCGTCACCTCCATCCAGTTAGATAGCTCACCCCTTAGTGAGACCCTTTGTACTCTTCCAGTCAGCCATGACTCAATCCACTTAACCAGCCGTCCATTTACTCCCATGATCTCCAATTTACTTATCAGTTCAGCATGCTTGTACACTGTGCTTAATATTGTTGCTTGCATACCTCTCAACCTTTTGTCCCCCAGATGTGGAACATTGCCTGTCAAAATGTGGAACAAATGGGCAAAATGTGGAACACTTTGTCAAATCTTTACCTAAGAAGCTCAAAACACTATTAAACTGTTGCATTTATGTTCAGAAAGTCTGTTATTAATTGAATAAAATATTTTTTGCATCATTTACTATGGATTTTTGCTTTAAAATGTTGACTTTGAATGTGGGACAAGTCCTCACAATGTGGAACAGGGAGATTTTGTGAATTAAAATGAGGAACGTTCCTCGTAATGTGGTACAGTTGAGAGGTATGGTTGCTTGTATCTATTCTGTTTCATGTGCGGTACAGTTACCTTGTATTCACTGTCACCCTGCACCATGTGTTATGGCCCGGGTCGTGCCTGAAAACGATCCCTGGGATCAGTGCACTTACCCGGTTATCAAAGTCATAAATAAAATAAACGGTATCAAGGGCCTTTCTGCAATGCAAGAAAACCACATCCACTGAGATCCCCCTATTTAGTGCTCTATTGACCTTATCGTAAAAGCTCAGCAGCTTTGTTAAACATGACCTTCCCCTCGTGAAACCATGCTGTGTTCAATCCTGCAGTGAGTTTGTACTTACGAATTGTTCCAATTCCTTTTTCACTATCTTCTCCAACTCCTTGCCCAGGACAGAAGTCAAGCTCACTGGTCTGTAATTACAACACTGCCCTTTGCTCTCTTTTTTATAAATCAGTGTAACTGTTACTTCGCTCCAGCTGGGTATAACCTCCCCGCTGTCCAGTGAGGTTTGAAATATTCTACTCACCAGAGCTGCCAACTTGTCCGCCAGTTCACTCGGTATACGTGGATGCAAATCATCAGGTCATGGCGCTTTATTAGATTTAATACTTCTTAATTTCTCTCTTATATTGTCTTCCTCAATCAGTAGTTTCCCATATTTGGTACACTCTCTCCTCTGCACTATCATGTTATTTCTTGGTTTAAATACTGTACTAAAATATGTATTCAAAAACTTGCGCCATTTGCTTATCATCAGTCACTGTTACCGCTATCGTCATCCAGTGGCCCTACCTTTTGTGTCCCTCTCATTTTATAGTTTACATAATTAAAAGGATTTATAATTGTCCTTAACCCTGCTTGCCAGATGAATCTCTTGATTTCTTTTAGCCTGTTGACCATATCCCCAAGTCACTACACCAGAAAATTGGGCCTTTGTACTGCTTGAACAGCTATCTTATTAAGGATTTCCGGCTTGCCATTGCTACCGATACATTGCTCCCAGCCCTACTGTATAGTGCTCCAGTTCTGCAGTCCCTAAGGTGAACAGACTTAAATAGGTTAACTGTTCTCTACGATAGAATTAGTGATGCACCACTGTGACGTACTCGCTCATTGAATTGTCCCCCATCTGAAGGGAGATTACGCTATCGCCACCTCTGTCTCGCATTCAAGCTTTTCAAGGGTGCTATCCCACCCATCTTCAGTGATGTTTTGGCTATCAAATGCTCAAGAGGATGCTCCGTTCCTCCTCCAGCACCCTGCTTGTTACTCTGAGTGCAAGATGCAGCGCGGGTAGGAAATACTTCGCCAGCTGTGTTCCCTCCCAATGGAATGGAATGCCTTCCTGATCACTCCTCTTAACGTTCCTCCCTAAGTGGTTTTAAAAAAGGACTCAACACTGTCCTTCTGAAGCAAGGTGTCTGCAACTGTAACCGTTGAACAATGCACACCTGTTCTGTAACTCTGCAGTCCCCTTAGCTATTGCTAGTCAACTGATTTGCCCTTGCTGAACTATGCTGTTAAACCCCAAGGTATGTTGCATGCCTTTAGATGTATCCTGTTAAATCAAATTGACTATGTTCTTAACTGTTGTCTACTGTCAATAATTTATTTATTGAAATTTGTTGACCGGGTGAGCCCACTGAGACAACAGTGTCCCTTTTTCAGGGGCAACCCGGAATTAATTACAGATGTAATACCTGCTTATTGTATCCTGTAATGTTTTACCATGATCTAATCTAAATGTATCCTGTACTGCTTTACCATGTATGTAATTAATTCCGGGCCGCCCCTGTAAAAGGGACCTCTAGTCTCAGTGGGTCCACCTGGTTAACAAAATTCAATAAATTAATTAATTGATTAATTCACAGTGGGAACGTAACCCCTTTTAAACAGATTCAGAGGAAGGAAGGAGTGGAAATGTAGAAAGCACAGCCTGTGATACAAGATGAGCCTTTCTGCAGTTACAGAAGGCAGGCCTGAAAATTTACCAGTTACATTGGCAAAAGGTGTTACTAAGGTGTACTTATAGGTGGACAGAGTGCCTGAAGGGCTATATCTTTTCATACAGCCAGAATGTGGGCAGGAATGGATGGACTTTATGAACAGATGGGAGCAAATATTGTTCCTAGCATCAACATATCTGATTGAATGTTTAGTTGAGGACACTAAACAGCTGTCGCAAGAAGCTGTTAAAGGCCCCTTTACACGCAGTGTCATATAATGGAATGACAGTTACAGAATCACTGTGCTGTTACATTTCTGCTGTTTGTTGGTGATCCAATCTGAAACAAAAGTGAGTGTTCAGTCAAAATGTGTTCCCAGCTTTTCTGGGTTTGCCGGCTCAAGTTCTGTTTTGGCAAGCCGTCTAGTTGCTTCCTTCCACTTGTATCATTACCATGGTAAGGACATCTCATGGTCTCTTGGCTGCCCAGTAAGACTGTCAAAATCCTGGAACAGCCAGGAGAGCAATATACGAGGGGACCTGTGAAGAAGCGCACGGTTGAGGGCAGCAGAGTTAATGGAGCGACCGTGTTTCGGAACATTCTGTTATATGACAGTGTGTGTAAAGGGGCCTAAAGATTTGTCTGACAAGGAAATAGAGACACAAAAATTCTGTCTGCATGAAGACTTTGCATATTTTAACTAAGAGTTGAGGGATGGTATCAAATGTGGCAACACTAAGATACAGGACACTAAGAAGTCTAAATTTAAGAGAGACACTCGGAATTATTTGCATAGCTAGATTGTTTTTCTGAAAATAGGAATACAAAACAGCAAAACAAAATGCCTAATTCTCCTGCCTGACTACCAAGATCAATATTAAAGAGAAATAGCAGTGAGAACAATTTGGGATACGGTACAAGTAATACAGAGGGGGTCAGGTCACACTTGGTTGTTTTTTAGAAGAGGAGGCTTCATGCAGCAAAAGTGTTTTTGTGATGTCATACAGATAGCAACATCTCAGACCTGAGGTGCTGCCCAGGATATAGAACTTTAAAATATCAAAGTTTAGACTCTGCAGTGTGGTCACACTCCCACTAACATTCTAGCGGCAGATTTATTTATCCGCCAAAGAGATCATTCTCCCCAAAGTTCTGTTCCAGTCCTTGTGGCTAGGTGTTCTTAGTTTTTTTTTTTTTTACTTTAAGTTTATTAGTTTACGTATACTTCAAATACAGATGTATATATCGCCTTGGAAACGGCAATGATATTATACAGTACATTCCAATAAGGAAAAATTAGATTCCTATGTTATACAGGATAAGAGTATCTCCAAGTAAGTTACATTCATTGGAGGGGGAAAAAAAAAACGTTTTAGATTCTACACTTTTAAGTCTAAGATTCTGTGTAGCTGTAACCCAAGAGCAGATGGATTAAACCTTAAAGTTAAACTGAACAGTCTCCTAAATTGCCTCGCTTCCAGGCATTGGATCCATCATTATACCTGAAGATTAAATCTTATATATTGTAAAGACGTCAGAGAAAAGTGGCAGTCCACATCTACATCTTAATCCAAAATCGACTCTTATTCTCCAGGAGAACACAGCTCGATTCTCCCAGGTGCTCAGAGTACTGCAACTTATTATTTAAAGCATTTATAGGGCTCAACATTCACCCATTTTAAAAAGATAAAAAGAGGGAGATATGCCCCGAGGGTCAAGGACCCTGCTTTTTAAACTAAATGGGGCAGAACAGCCTTTATGAAACTGAAGGTCTGTAGGTTAAACAACAGTGACTTATTTAATTAGAACAAGTAGAAAGTAACAAGTAGTAGAATGTCACCAATTGTCCCATTCAGGTTTCTTCTAGGGATTCCTCATCCGGATGCCTTTTGCGATGGTCCTTATGCTGAGCTTCCATTTGAGAAACCCATTTACCAGCATCAGTTGGGTTGGTAAACATGAACACCTTATCCTGAAATACAATATGAAGCTTAGCCGTGAACAAAACAGCGTGGGGTATATCCAAGTCCCGCAACTTTCTCCTCACCCCATCAAATTTCTTCCGATGTTGTCTGGTGGAAAGGAGAGGTCTGGAAATAGGTGTATGGTGTGGTCTTGCACACGGAGCCAGCCCAAACGTTTGGCCAAAGCCAAACTAGAGTCTCTAGTGCCCAAGCTGTCGGCCACGATCATGAGGACCCGCAGGGCCGATTCCACCTGTTTGCCTCGGGGCTGAATACAATATGCCTTGAGGAATCACCAGTTCGAAAAGTCTCCTTGGCCCACAAACTGCTCCGATATCCAGTCTTCAAAGAAAAGCAGGGGATGATCACGTTCCAGTCCCTCCAGTAGACCGAGCATTCTAATGTTCATACTCCTTACTTGATTTTCTAGGAGCTCCAATCGATTTTGCAGGTGTTTCATCTCTCGTAGTCTACTAGCATTTATTGCGTTACACTTGGTAGCCTGCTGCTGCAAGTCTTCAACCGTGCCTGTTAATTGTTCCATCGATGACTCGACCAGTGTAATTCGCCCTGCTAAGCCACCTAACTTGGTATTCATTGCCGATACTGAAGTAATCAACGTTTTTAGCTTGTGGCCTAGCAATTGTAGGGTTTCTTCTCCCTCAGCGTTGGAAGGCTGGGCCTGTCCCATGGATCTCGTGGTCGAGGTGCTAGCTGTTTCTTGGACGCGATCCTTCTGATCTATCTTTTTAGGGTTACCCATCTTGATCTTCGGTATCTCCTCTACTCGAAAAAGTATTTCTTTTAAATATTTGAGACCTAAAAGTATGGTTTTATCTTGTTTAAATTTGATATAGTTGCAGAGCTGCCTCTCCAGCATCTATCTAGCTCGGCTCCACAGCCCCAGTGTTCTTAGTTTTGACTGACATTTTATTAATATTTTTTAACTTTACATTTATTCATTTTCATAGTGTGCAATACACAGCTGAATACAGTGCCTTGTTCCGAGCATAGAAATATAGTAATTAGAAATGCAGTGTTAAGATCTAATGTGCTTCATTACTTATTACACACAAAGGAGGACAAGTCTCAAAAAGTCACATACATATGTTCCAAGAAACACAGAAGCATGGACAGTGATGGCAGAAGAAGATCAATGATCCATCCAGTCTGTCAGAGTTCCCTGCTTCGCCCTGGGACATACTGTCCCTCCAGGGTATTAGCTTTCCCCATCCCCCCCATTCCCCTCCCAGCTTCTACCATCCCGAGAAACCACTCTACCCTTCATTCTATCCCAGTCCTGCTTGAAACCACCTACAGTTTTATCACCCACCACTTTGGCAGGCAGACTGTTCCACGGCTCCACCACCATTTCTGTAAAATAACACTTCCTCAGTCCCCTTCTGAGCCTCCCTCCTGTCACTTTCCACTTGAGTACAAGTGACCGTGAACTGGTATTCAAGCTAAGTATTTCCTGCAGTTTACCATATTAATTCATTTTAGGAACTTGAAATTCTCTATCATATCTCCCCTTTCCCTTCCTTTTTTAAAATGTTTCCTATTTTTTCTCCCCTGCCGCCAGCTGCCCGGTACCTCAGCCTTGTCACGGACCATGACTTCCACCTCCACAACTGCTGCGACCCTCTGACACCCCCTGGCTTACTCCCCAGGGCGGGGTTCAGGCACTAGACTTCCCCAGTGCCACAGACAACGGGCTAGGTCGGAGGCCCAGCCTGGAGGCAAATTGAAGCAGCGGTGGTCTTCATCTAGGGCGGCCGGCAGCTGCTCTTTTTCCTGGTTTTCTTGGAGGGTGGGGACGTGCAATGATGTCCTGCATCCACCCCACCCCCTGGATGTTCTTGGCGCCAGTCGCATACACAACTCCTTGCCTCCACCAGGGTCCGGAGCGGGTCACACTCACCTCCCCAGAGAAGGAGAGCAGTCCTCGATGCTCCTTCCTTCTCCCCCCCTCAGCTGGGCTCTCCAGCGCCCCGGTCCATTCCTGAACCCAGGTCGCCAGTGTCGCAAACGGAAATCCTACCACTGTGCCGATGGGCCGGCCTCCCCTCTCCCTTCTGGTCTCCAGTGAATACGTCCAGTGCCTTGGAGCGCTCCTCATAGGACCTATCATTTTTTCCCTGAATCATTTTTGTTAACCTGTGCTGCACCATCCACGGCTTATCTCTATCCTTCCTGAGGTGAGGACTCCAGAACGGGGCAGAGTACTCCACGTGAGACCTTACTAAGGATCTGTTTAGGGGGAGTATTACCTCTTCCAGTCTGCTATCAGTACCCCTCCCTATACATCTCAGTATCCTACTCGCTTTGGTGTATGCCTTGTTGCACTGACTGAATTGTTTGATGGAGTCACTGATGATAACTTCAAGGTCCTGTTCCACAGCTGTACTGCAAGATAACTGGAGGATCCTGTTCCTCAGCTGTAGTGCTGAGTCTCACCCTACCTATCCAGTACTCTGTCCTGGAGATCTTGTTCATTTGGTGCATTATCTTGCACTTTTTGGCATTGAATTTTAACTGCCAAACTGTAGACCACCCTTCTAGCTTTCATACATCACTCTGCATTTCCCTGATTTTCTTTATCACTATCCACCCTCCCAGAGAGCTTAGTGTCATCTGCAAAGAGACACAGCCTGCCTGGATAACCTCACCAGTGTTGCTAAATGAACACATTGAAGAGGACCGCTCCCAGAACAGATCCCTGTGGTACCCTACTCATGACCTCTGTGTCTGCTGTCTTGACCCCATTGACTATGACCCTCTGCTGACTCCCTTTTTAGGCAGTTACCAACCCATTTTACTGTGTCCTCAGGCCGCACCTCCTCCATCGTCTTCAGCAAGTGTTTGTGAGGCATTGAGTCGAAAAATTTGCTGAAGTCAAAGTAAAGCAATTATGCAGTGTGGCCCCTATCCAGTTCCCTTATCACCCAATCAAAGAAAACTATTAGGTTAGTCTGACAAGACCTCGCTGCCACAAATCCATGCTGTTTACTGTCCTGGAGCCCGTTTCTTTCCAAGTAGTCCATGAGGTCCTTTCTGACCACTGACTCCATCAGCTTCCCTACAATAGAGATAAGACTAACATATCTGTAGTTCCCAGCATGTTCCTTGTCTCTCCCTAACCATGAAGTGGAACTATGTCCACTATCCTCCAGTCCTTAGGAACTACACCCCTCCCCCCATCCTTAGAGAACTGTTGAATAGACCTACCAGCGGTTCAGCCAGTTCTGCTGCCAGCTCTCTGATCAGCCTCAGATGCAACCCATCTGGTCCTAGGGTTTTTTCTATTTTTAGTGTTACCAGTCTTTTCTTGATCCTTTTGCTTGTAAATATTTGCTGCCTCATCTCCAGGACCCACTTAGTGGTTGCTTTGATGCCACTAAAGTAATCAGTATTGAAAATAATAGATCTGGGAACAAATAGTCATCTTTACCACCAAAATTGGGGGAAGCACCCTGGCTGCAGCTAAAATGATGTCTCCAGTAGTAGCATTGTCCATTACCAGGAGTATGATCTGAGGAAAAGCCGGTGTACTAACAGCCATTTTTGGTGAAAATCCAGTACACTTTCTTAATCTTGTGCCCTATGCTGTCAGAGACCAAACAGAGTGATGATTGTAAAACCTTTTTTTTGTTAATAAATGTCAGTAAGTTCTTTTCCTCTTCACTGTTGGGCATCCCCACCCTCTGTACATTGTCTGCCCTCTATGCATTCTCAGTGGACTCTAGCCAATATCGTACCTGTGAGTTCTCTTGAATTGGTTTAGTTGTGGCATTCAGGTCCCAGGAGGATTTAGCATCGACGGTTTTAGCAGGGGTCAATAGCCACCCCAATTTTTTCTTCTGGGATCAGAATTTGTTCAGTATCGCCTCACTCTTGGTGTCCATTGAGCGTCTTGTGGCAAGGACATCCTGCCATTTCTGTTCAGCACTTGTGTCTCCCTGTTTGTTGGGGCCCGTGGCTCCTACGGCCTCCTCCTGAGTCAGAACTTGCTTCGTTACTGCAGTACCCCTTGATTTGTTTCTTCTAAACATTTTTGTACCAGGTCTCTGTGTACTGTACTGTACTATACACAGATTGTGTCAACATCCAATTGTTGAAATTTTAAATCGCAATTTTATCGAAGTTGTGGAAGTGATGTACAGAGCTGTGGTGTAATGTGTCCGCTTGAGATAAAACTGTCTGGCATCTCCTGAGATGCTATTTGTATGACTCACAAATATACACTTTAGAAAAAACAAATACTGTCTTAATTTTTTTCTACTCCACCCTGCCTCAGCCACAGAAGCCACAGTTTCTGATAGGGAGGACAAACGAAGAGAGGAACGCAGCGGGGGCAGGAGGAAGTTTTTAATTAATACACAGAAAGTACAAGCACAAGAACTAAAAGTTGGTAATATGATAAATCTATCATCACATGAATTGGCCATCAAAGAATGTAAGGTATACTTTCAGAAACATAAAAACCTAGAATCTGTCAGCAGATGAGGACCATACAGCCCACCTAGTCTGCCCATTTTTCTGCTTGGTTTGGCAGTCCCTACTCTTACCTGGACTGCCTTTCCCCCACTCTGCTGTTCAGCAGGGTGCCTTTATGCTTATCCCATGCACTTTTGAATCCCCATACTGTTTTCGCTTCCAACACTTCCGTTAGTAGGCTGTTCCATGGATCCACCACCCTCTGTGAAAAAATACTTCTTAGCATTCTCCCTAAGCCTCCCTCCCTCCAGCCTCATGTTATGTCCTGTTATCCTTGTGCACTTTCTTCTCTAAAATATGCTCCCCTCCTGTACCCTGTTTATTTCTCTAAGGTATTTGAAAGTCTCTATCATATCCCCGCTCTCCCTTCTCTCTTCCAGTGAATAGATGTTAAGTTCCTAGAGTCTTTCCTGATAAGGCTTGTGGTGCAGTTCATGTATCATTTTTGTTGTTCTCCTCTGGACTGCTTCCATTCTGTCTATGTCCTTCCTGAAATGCGGTCTCCAGAATTGGACACAGTATTCCAGATGAGGCCTCACCAGTGATCTGTACAGTGGCATCACCACTTTGCTCCTCCTACTGGTTATGCCCCTTCCTATGCCCCCCAGCATTCTGTTTGCATTCCCCACTGCTTTTTCGCATTGTTTGGACGACTTCAGGTCATTGGACACGATTGGATTGAACCTGCCCACCCATCCTGTATTCCTCTCTTGGGTTTCTGTGTCCGAGATGCATTATCTTGCACTTCTTAGCGTTGAAACCCAACTGCCAAATCCTTGACCGTTCCTCAAGTAGTCTTGGGTCATTTCTCATTTTATCTACCTCCTCCTGTCTCAGTTGCAGATTTTGGTGTCATCTACGGACAGGCATACGTGCTCCTCCAGTCCCTCTGCAGTGTTACTTATGAAGACATTGAATAGGACTGGACCCAGCACCACTCCCTGTGGCACCCCACTGGTCATCTCCCCCTCTTCGGATTTTATGCCATTTACTACCACCCTCTGGTCCTGCCTTTTAGCCAGTTTCCTACCGATTTTATCACTTTAGAGCCCACACCCAGATTCCCCAATTTAAGCAACCTTCTATGCGGAACAGTGTCGAAGGCCTTGCTGAAATCCAGGTAGGCCACATCCACCGCCCCTTCCTGATCCACTACCCTGGTCACTCAGTCAAAGAAATCAATAAGATTAGTCTGACCGGACCTTCCCTCAGTGGATCCATGCTGCCTTGGGTCTTTTGCACCACTTGACTCCAGGAACTTCACTACCCTTTCCTTAAGCAGGGAATCCATCAACTTCTCCACCACTGAGGTCAGGCTTACAGGTCTGTAATTGCCTGCCTCCTCCCTACTTCCACTCTTGTGCAGGTGGACCACCTCTGCCCTGCTCCAGTCCCCAGGTACCTCCCCCCATCTCTAGTGATTGGTTGAAGAGGATTGTCAGCAGACCTGATGGACCTCCCTAAGTTCCTTCAAAACTGTAGGGTGAATCCCATTTGGCCCCATTGCCTTGTCTGTCTTTACTTCCCCTAGCTCTTCCAAGACTCTATCCACCGTAAATGGGCTGGTGTCCACCTCTCTTTCCCCATGGTAAACCTTTCCTTGTGAGCCTTGGCCTCTCCCCTGCCTCTTCCTTGGTAAATACTGAGCAAAAATACTTGTTCAGTATCTCAGCTTTTTCAAGGTCATCTTCCACACACCCACCCTCTCCCTTCTTTAGCCTAACAATACCATTTCTGGTCTTCTTCTTCTCATTAATATAATGGAAGAAGGTCTTGTCTCCCTTCTTAATAGCCTGTGCTGTTCCTTCCTCCATTCTTGCCTTAGCCCCTCTAACAGCTTTCCCAGCTTCTCTCTGCTTCTCCAGATATCTCACTCTGTCTTCTCCTTTCTGTGTCTCTTTGTATTTCCTGAATGCCTTACTTTTTTCTCTCACTTGCTTAGCTACTGACTTAGAGAACCACAGTGGCAGCTTCTTTCTTTTGCTTTTGCTAAGCAGTCTGACACATTGACTTGTCACTCCTGCTATGGATCTCTTGAGCCTAAGCCACTTCGAGTGGGAGCTCTTGCAGCAGACTATAACCATTAGGACTAACACTGCAGGCCTTAGGACCGACCAGAAAAATCTTAGCTAGCAGTATCCAGCAGGGACCGCTTCCTGACTTCATCACCACCCTGACGTCAGTCACTGTGCATAAGGGGGCGGTCCCCAGCTCCACCCCAGTTCTTTTCCCGCCATGACCCACTCACATTGGGGAAGTTCTTCACTATCACAACAGTTTCCAGCACCAGCTTTGGACAAGCTGCTGGGTGATAAAGACACCCGGACACCGCCTCTGGTGAAACCAACGCTGGTCCCGACACCGATGCCAGTGGAGGTTCCTCCTATGGAAGATGCTCCGGTGGAGGGGGCTCATGCTAATGTTCCGGCGACCCCAGATTTTCCACTCTGCAGGGCTCTTCGGGGGACTCCCCCACTCATGCCCTCCCTGATCTTCCGGCTTCTCTGGGCCCCATCCCAGGAACAGCAGCCGCTGTTTTGAACAAGGAAGAGCTGCAAGAGCTCTTCTCCTTTTGGTGGAGTCAGGTGAAGAAAGAGGAGACTCTACCGAGGTCGGACCAGACACCGGTTCCCAACCGGCCGGACAACCTTGAGCCTGAGGGCCTTCCCGGTCCTTCCCCAAAGAAGACCCCCAAGCAGCTGCTGCCTCGCCCACCCTCAAAGGCTCATTCCCAGTCCTGGTCTGTCGACCATTGTCAGTGCCCTTCTCAATCGGGCAGCCGTTGTCGGTCCCGGTCTAAGCCCAGGAGCCAATTCCGCTCTCCTAGGCGAGTCTGCTCCTGCTCCCGACGTCAGTCCCTAGGCCGACATCAGTCATTGCTCCATTGTCAGTCCCGCAACTGTCGCTGGTCCTCGGACCGGTGTCGGTCTGGTAGCTACTGATGTTTAGGCGTGAGGAGTCCTAGATGCAGCTCAGTCTATTCTAGGCCCAGTAGCAGGTCGTATTCTCCTCCTTCTGCTTCCTCATCCCTCTCGGGGGTTAGGGGTTCCCCGGGAGAAGGACCAACCCTGCTCACCTCCTGACGATCTGACTTTTATGGATGTCATGAAGGCACATCCAGGCCTCCAGTGAATGGGGGTCTGAGGACCTGGATCCGGAACTCCATCGACTAGCTCGTTACCTGAGGCAAAAGGAGCCCAAGCCTCTGGTGGTGCCTCCATTAGTGGACACCTTCCAAGATCTCATCAGGATAACTTGGAAGCATCTAGCCTCAGTTCTGGCTGTTCCGAAGAAGTCAGATAGGCTGTATAGAGCCCCGAGGGATGAGCCTTTCCTGGCGGAACCCCCTCAGGTGGACTCATTGGTCATTACGGCTGCTCACGACAGGTCTAAGCAGCCTAAGCACCTAAGCTCCCAGCCTTCTGACCTAGAATCCTGCTGCTTGGACCAGGTGGGCAAGATGGTCTACTCTGCCTCCACCTGCTCCATTAGCTCCCTTAAGTTCCTCACGCATATGGTCCAGTACCAGAATGCATTGTGGGAGAGAGGGCAGGAGCTAGCCAATGCCTTGCCAGACTCCACACGAAAGACAGAGCTTCTGGACATATTAAAATCGGGCTTGGACGTAGGCACGCATGTTCTCCGTGCCTTGTACGACACTGCAGATACGGCGGCCAGAGTGGCAGCGTCAGGTGTCTGCCTCCAATGCCATGCCTGGTTGAGAGTCTCAGGTTTTCACCAGGATTTGCAGTCTAGAATCCGGGACCTCCCATTCCAGTATTCCATCCTTTTTGGGCAGGAGACTGAGTCTCTTATCTCTTGTCTCCAGGAGTCGGGCAAATCTATCTGGTCTGTCAGACAGATGTACAGAGGGGACCAGAAATGCGCGAGATGACGTTCTTTTCATAAGCCCTCAGGTGCTCAAACCCATGAAAACCAAGAGGGCCAGAGAGGTGGCTTCAAAAGGAAAGCCGGCAACCTGGAGGCGCTCCTTTTCGAAGCCACAAGTCCTCCCAAGCCTCTCTGCCCACTTCCGCTCCACCTAATGACTCTTTTCGACCCCCCTCCTCCAGAGGAGGTTCCAGGAAGGCAGTAGGGGTTGCTTCTCCTTCATCTGAAGATTTGGAGCTCTGTTACAGTGGACCAGTGGGTCCTAGACATTATAAGGAGGGGACATACACTGGAGTTCACTGAAATTCTCCCAGACACTCCCCTGAGGTCCTCAAGATATCCTCCTTCTCACATACCTCATATAGAAGGAGAGATTCAGGCCCTCTTGTGAAAAAGGGTGATAGAACCAGTTCCTCTGCAGCAGCGGGGAAAGGGATATTACTCCCACTTTTTCCTAGTTCCAAAAAAGTCGCAGGATCTTCAGCCCATCCTGGACCTCAGCTCCTTAAACAACTATATAGACTAACGAAGGTTCAGGATGGTGATCCTTCCAGGTCTTATTCCTCTGCTGCACCAGGGAGACTGGCTCTGCTCCCTAGACAAGCAAGATGTGTACATGCACATCAGGGTCTTTCCTTCTCACCGGAAGTACCTGAGGTTCCACTTTCAGGGGGAGCATTATCAGTTTCGGGTTCTTCTGTTCGGTTTCTCCTCCACTCCTCGAGTCTTCACCAAATGTTTGGCAGTGATAGCTGTGGCTCTAAGGTGCCAGGGGTATTACGTCTTCCCTTACCTCGACAATTGACTGCTTGCAGCCCCGTCAAGGACGCACCTCCTTCAGGCGCTCGGAGACACCTATACTGTGTTCTGAGAGGTGGGGATCACCCTGAACCTTCCAAAGTCTTCCCCGGAGCCCAGCCAAAGACTCGTCTTCATAGGGGTGGTCCTGGACTCAGTCCAGGACATGGCTTTTCTACCTCCAGAGAGGGGCAATTGCCTGCGTGAGTTAGCTGGATCTGTTCTAGTAACCCCTCAGGTCCAGACCAGGACCTTCCTCAGACTTCTGGGACACATGGCGGTGGCCATTCCTGTCACTCCTTTGGCCCGCCTCCACATGAGAATCCCAAAATGGATGCTCAGGGTGCAGTGGGGATCAATGCTCAGACGAGCTAGACCACATGGTCAGAGTCAGAGAGCCAGTCAAGAGGACACTACTTTGGTGGCTGGACCCTCTCAATCTAGAGAAAGGGGTCCTTTTCCATCAGGAGCTTCCAAATCAGACCTAACAACGCATGGGTCAGATTTGGGATGGGGGGGCGCACCTAGGGGCCCGCCAAACGCAAGGGGTCTGGACTCCAGAGGAGCACGACCTCCACATCAATGTCCTGGAGATGCAAGTGGTCCTCAGTGCACTGCATGCCTTCAAAGAGGACCTTGTCCTAGGCTCTCTCCTAGTTCAGATGGACAACATGGCGGTCGTCTTTTACTTCAACAAGCAAGGGGGAACACACTCCTACCCCTTATGCAGGGAGGCGATGAGAGTCTGGTACTGGGCACTGGAGTGTCGCATCTCCCTGTCCGCAGTGCACGTTCCCGGCATCCTAAACAACTTGGCAGACAGCCTAAGCAGGTCTCAGTCCAAGGTGCATGAGTGGGAGCTACTACAATCTGTAGCCGACCAGCTCTGCGCGACACATAGGGTCATCCAGAGCTGGACCTCTTTGCCTCCCCATGCAATGCCAAACTGCCAGCTTTCTGCTTGCGAGAGCTCGCACCTGGTGCTTTCTGGCCAGACGCATTGTCCCTTTGTTGGGCAGGGAGGTTTCTTTACGCCTTCCCTCTCATTCAGAGGCAAGGCAAGGCAAATTTTATTTAAGAGGGCGCTCATCCTGGAGGCTCTGGGTGCTGTACATCAATCAAATAAAAAACAGCATGGCACAATAATAATCAATTAAATACACTGCTCCAAACAAGTTAAAACATAATTTACTGTTGAAGATGCAGGCCGAGGGGCTTGGATGATTCTGATCACCCCATTGCGGCCTTGGCAGATTTGGTTCCCACTACTTCAGTGGTTGTCCTTGGAACCTCCAATTCCGCTGCCAATATGCTTGCAGTTGGTGTCCCAGGACCAGAGCTCTCTGGTCCATCCCAGTCTCAGGTCTTTGCACCTTCATGCTTGGCTCCTGCAGACGTAGCAAAATCCAGGTATGGGGTCTCCCAAGAGGTGGTGGACGTCCTCTTCTTGGCGAGAAAGCCCTCCACTCGCTCCACTTATGCTGTGAAGTGGGAGCATTTCTGCTTATGGGCGTCATCTCGCTGTCTGGACCCCCTTACCTGTCTGGTGAACTCAGCATTGCAGTATCTCCTCTCCTTATACCAACAAGGCTTGAGCTACTCTTCGATAAAGGTGCACATGTGGGCCATTTCTGCATATCATGTCTTCTTGGGCGATAGAACCTTAGCCCAACTGGATGTGGCCTGCACTTTTTTACGAGGTATTCTGTATATGAGACCTCCCATTAGGGATCCTATCCCTCCCAGGGACCTCCTGTTTGTGTTGGAGAAGCTCACTCTTCCCCCCTCCTTTTGAGTCAGCGGCTGATTCTGAGCTGCGTTACCTTTCCTGGAAGTTTTTTTTTTTAGTTGCTGTTACCTCAACTCAAAGAGTTTCCGAGCTCCAGGCTCTGATGTGTAAAGAGCCTTATTTGGTTTTTCACAGGGAAAGGGTTTCCCTTCGAACAAATCCTAAGTTCCTTCCCAAAGTGGTCTTGGAGTTGACCCTCAACCAGTCAGTTGACTTTCCAGTTTATTTTTCTTCTCCTTCCAATAGGGGAGAAGCTCTTCACACACTGGATGTTCACAGGGCGCTGAGGTACTACCTCAAGCGCACAGCTACACACTGTAAATCGGAGCAACTGTTTGTGGCAACTGGTGTCTAAACAGACAGTTTCTAAGTGGCCTGTCCACTGCATTGTGTTTTGCTATGAGAAGCACAACAAAACCCTTCCAGGCCTGATTAGGGGCACTCCACCAGGGGAGTCTTGGCTTCTTTTGCTGCATTGAAGAATGTCTCTATAAGAGACATCTGTACGGCAGCCACCTGGAATTCTGTGCATGCATTTGTGAAGCACTATAGCCTGGACATTGCATCCAGACACTGTGCCGGTTTCAGCTTGGCAGTCCTTCAGGGACTCCTGTTTTGACTTGCTGTGTTGTCAGCTTTATTACCGTCCTTCCTCCTCCCGGGGTAAAGCACCTCCTTGGTGCGGGACTGCTTGGGATTCAGTCCTAATGGTTATAGCCTGCTGCAAGAGCTCCCACTAGAAGTAAGATAGTACAGTTACGTAAAAACCTACCATAACAGTAGATCTTCGAGAACAGCTCTTACAGCAGGTGCTGCTTTCCCGGCCTCCATCCCCCGGGTGAGGTGTTCAGCATATCATCTTCAGGCTATGCTTCTTTCTCTTGTTAGGGCCTGTTCGCAGGTCTTGGCAGGGGAACTGGGTTGGAGCCGACGTCAGGGGGCGGTCCCTGCTGGGTACTGCTAGCTTAGATTTTTCTGGTGGATCCTAAGGCCCGTGGCATTAGTCCTAATGGTTATAGCCTGCTGCAAGAGCTCCTCTCGAAAATCTACTGTTACGGTAAGTTTTTACATAACTGTACTTTCTTCTACCCCTTCTCCCATATCTTCTGCTGTCTGGGTGAGCTGTTCCCCCATCTCCACGAAGTTGGCCAGCTGGAAATATAGGACCTTAGAGTGGATAGGAGATTATTTCTAATTGGTAGCTGTTTATAATGTTCCCATTTACAGAAATTACATACATAAGCCTACATGATGCATATGTAACTGCTCCTGAATAAAAGTGGATGTGAAAACTATATTTTGCATTGTGTTGTTTTTATGGGCAACATTCTGTTACAGTTCTCTTCACAGAACCAGTGATCTGGAGTATTAATTATATAATTGGGGTTTGCTGATGAGCAATGTGATAAAACCCCAGATCACCACTAGAGAGCAGCACTGAAGCAATGACATGTACACAGTGGAAAACGGCACAGGTTATCACCACTCTTTCTACTCAACTTCTAATATCTCCACTGTGTACACGCAGGAATCTAACGTGCCGCACTACATTCCAGCGGACCTCTCCTGTGCATCACGATCCATTTAAATTAAATTAAATAAAAATACAATAGGAATACTAAACAATAAGTGGCAAACCCCTATTATATAAAACGCAGGCGTCGGCAGTCGTCAGATCTTTTTACCATCTTAGGAACATCGCCAGAATTAGGCACCTTGTTCCGTTCGATGATTTGCCCACGTTGATCCATGCTTTTGTGACCTCACACCTGGACTACTGCAGCTCGCTATACCTAGGGCTTCCAGGGGTTGATGTCCGCTGCTTGCAGCTGGTGCAGAATGCTGCGGCATGGTTATTGACTGGAGTTAGTTGCACCAGTCATATTTTTCCCATGCTGTGTGATCTGCACTGGCTGCCTATACAGTGGTGGTCCACCTTCAGGAATTAGGTCTCTTGACCTATAAAGCCTACGGTTTTAGGACCGGAGTTACCGCAAGACTCCCTGGTTGCTTGCAGCCGGACGACCCCTCCGCTCATCTGATGAGGGGTTGTTAGAGGTTCCCAAGGTGCGGTTAAAGACATCTGGTACCAGGGCTTTTAGGTTCATGGCGCCATCCTTGTGGAACTCTCTACCTCATCAGATTAGAGAGTGCAGGACCGTGGAGGGATTTAAGACCAGTTTGAAGACCTGTTTATTTAAACAAGCGTCCAATGTTTGAACTTTTAGACTTTTTGTGGATTTTGACTGAATCTGTTTTATGTGATTTTAATGAATGATTTGTTGATGTCTTATGTGAAGTGCTTTGACATTCGAATTGCGCTATATAAATAAAAAATATTACTATTATTATATATTATATTATACTTGTGGCAAGTGAGCTCAGGGTTTAATCACTCATGGCTCCGCTACACAGAGCAACTCATGATAACCCCTGAGCTCACTTGCCACTCGTTCTGATTTATCAGCTATCACATAACTTACCATCACGTATCCCCTTAGTATGTCATGGTTTGAGCAAAGTACTCTGAGCATGGTTCTGATAGACAATAGCTCATGTTTAGCATTCTGTACACAAACCATGGCATAGTAAAAACTCCAAATTACTGATTCCATGAAAAGAACTCTACAGAATGTTGTCCGAAAAGAGAAAATACAATGTTTCACATCAGTGTTTGTTCATGTACAGTTAAAAGTGACTCATTTGAAGTTGTCTCATTTCCCTCACTCAGAACATTACTCATTGCTGCCAGTTAGCACAAATTTCCTGTTCCCTTTAATCTTTGTATGGCTTTCTCTAGAAAAAGATGTTCTAGAACAAGAGGTCATGACAGGAGGCTGGAAGGGGGGCAGACTAAGGGGTAACTTGAGGAAGTATTTCTTCACAGAAAGGGTGGTGGATGCATGGAACAGCCTCCCAGTGGAGGTGGTAGGGGAATTCAGAAATGCATGGGATAGGCATAGGGGAACCCTAGTGATGGGAAAGAGAATAAAGTCGGAGATCAAGTAGGCTCTGGTGTTTTTGCAGCAGGTAGGGAAAATGGGCAGACTGGGTTGGCCTAGCAATCCTTATCTGCCTTCAGTGTCTATGATTCTATTAAATAAAGGTTTATCCTTTGCTCTCACATGCAGTATTAAGATGTTTGACACCATTATTGATCTATACCACTTCATGAGGAACACATGATCATTAAAGTCTTTTATTTTGACAACAAAAGATGGGCTGTTTTAAGGGGCCAACATTGGAGGGGTTATGAACATCAGAGACTGAGGACATGACTGTAGGAGACAGGGTTTCTGCAAAAGATATTCCTTTTGTCGACTACTAGATGCAACTTTAAGCGGGCAGGTGAAGAAGACTTAGACTGTTTAAGAAACAACTGACGGCAGAGTTTTAGAAAAGAATACTCTTAGAAATTTGAGTGAGAATAAAATATTATTGTAACTCTAGTGGATAAGGGCGGGCAGTGGTTGTAATGAATGTCACTGATTACAAATTTGAAGTAGTTAGGCAACTGGGGGTTAAAAGGTATGAGAACTTGTGGAGGATCCGACTATAGTCTTTTAAAATTAAATTGATGAATGTTTGGAAGCGGCATTTGAAACAGATCTCGTCTCTCAGTAAGAGAAAGATTTTTTTTTTTTTAACAGAGATCAGCTGTGGTTGGGACTGGTTCTGTTACAGAACCCATATCCTAGTTCATTGATCATTTTTTTAGGTCCCATAGTAAAAACTCTGCCATCTTATGCAAGGGACATAGGAGATATCCTGTGGCCTCTTAAGGACTTACCAGTTGCAAACTCAGATGGGTTGGGCACTGTGGATGTCACAACACTATTTTCTGATATCCCTCCTGAAGAGAGCCTAAGGGCCATGGGATATTATTTCAACCAATAAAAGGAAAAAATGGGTCCCCCTACTAAGCTTTAGGTCAAATTAACAATGTTTTTCTTGGAGTTCAGCATATTCACCTTTGATAACTCCTTTTACTATTAAGGATGGGGCATAGTGATGGGACCACATTCACGTTCAGGTTGTGTATTTGTATATAGGTAGGTGGGAGGAGGAATGTGTGATTCATTCAGATGCTAACCCCTTTCTCTGGAATGGGGCATTATAGTGTAGGTATATAGATGATGTGCTCGTTGTGTGGTGAAGGCATGTTAATAATCTGGTACAATTAGAGGAAATCATTTGAAACTTGAGATTAATTGTAAATAACCATCAAGAACAAATATGATTTATGGACTTGCTAATTAAAAAGGGTGGAAAGAAAGAAGAAGTTACAGAGCTGTACAGGAAAAATACAAGGCTGTAACTGGTATTTGGAACTGGGAGTAGACCTATGAATAATACACCTGCTGTTAAAGGAAAGCTGTCATCATGACAGTCTCCCGCTCCTGCAAGGCTTACCCTCCGGATAAGCCATTTAAGTATGTTGCATCGTTTTCTTCCGCCACAACATACTTTATTTTAATTACAAAAAGTCTGCTACCTGGAAGTATGGCAGACAATTGTGGGGCTCCATTATGTGTAAAGGTGTAGCAACGCACCGTGTGCTTCAATACTTTTGTAGGTAGGTCTTTTAGGTAGGAAAATGGGCAGACTAGGTGGGCTAAGTGGTCCTTATCTGCCGTCAAATTCTGTGTTTCTATTCTAAAATAAAGTATGTTGCAGCGGGAGGAAAACGCTGCAACATACTTAAAAGACTTAACCGGAGGGTAAGACTTGTGGGGGCAGAAGGCTGTCATGATGGCAGCTTTCCTTTAACTTTGTTACAGCATGCAGCCGTGGTCCAGTAAGGTGCAAAGGATACTAAAAAAGGATTGGGGCATCTTTTTTTTTCTCAAATCTATTTTTATCTCCTACTCTCTCTGGCAGTCCACTCACCTGCCGCTGTACCGCCCACTGTGACCGCCTGCCTCCTCAAGGACATTAGCGCACTCCGTGGGCCCACCAGGATATCGTCTTCGAGGAGATCAAGGGGCAGAGGTCCAGTTTTGGGCATGTGGTGGCCAGGCACTGGGATGCCGTTGCCTATCCGGTCCAAAGGTTTTTTTTTCGTACTTCTCCCCACTGAGTGTGGCGTGAAATGATGCCATGGCGCATGGCAACCCTGCTGACATCTGCCATGCTCACCCACACAATTTTTGGTCCGTGATCCTGCAGTACCCCTGGTCTCCACCTGGGGTCACTGGGACACCGGACATCCCCAAAGCCCTCCCCCGGGAAAGGAGAGCTGTCCTGGGTACGATCAATCCCTTCCTGCCCCTGCTGACCCCCAGCGCCCGAGCTGTCTCCCGAACCCGGGTCACCGGCGTGGCGCGAGTTGTGGCGTCCAGCGCCTCGACCCTCAGCACCACCGGGCCGGCTGGGATTGGGGCATCTTGAGGACTGACAGTGGGTTGGGGAGATAGAAAATAATCACCCATACATGGTGTTTAGAAGGCAGAAAAATGGGGATATGTTGGTCCCCAGTGCCCTTCTCCGTGGAGCTTTGTAAAACTAACCAAGACATTGGTTGCCACCCCTTTCTAATGGATGTAGGCAGTGGGGCCATTGAAAATACTGTAAACACATTTGCACTACAGCTGTTTTTCCCAACCTTAAATCAGGACATATGAAAAGGGTTAAGGGCTTTACTAATTGTGCAGCCACAGTGATTGTGCACATGGCCACATGCGGATGTGGTGTGTTCTAGTTTAGTAAAATGATTAGTCAGTTTAAAATCAAGGTTGGGGAACATGTTCAGGCTGCGACCCTAGAGAATTTGGGCTGTGCTTTGTTTAGCCACATATAAGCACGTGGAACAGGGAGTAATAAACGTTCAGTTAAATTTGTGAGGTAGGGAAGGTTTCCATGTGAGAAGCAGAGGACATTTTGATGCCCATCTTTTAAAAGGGAATCCTTTTGGATCTGTAGGGTGATAGTAAATGTCCAAGACTCAGTGGGAATCCTGAAAATGCCCCTTTTCAGAGACACTTATAATCCTCTAGTTAAAATTGAATTTACAATGTTTGCTATACATTTTTCTGATTTGCATTATTTCTAGTGATGTCTCTGACCTAATTGTGATGAGTCTGTATTTCGCTTTCTGTACCATATTTGTACTTGTATTCTTTTGAATGTTCTCATTTGTACTCTCCCGGGTTGTGCCTGAAAATGGGCATTTTATGTCTAGTGCACTTACCCGGTTATCAAAAACAAAATAAATACGAACATATGAATCTACCAGCAGAAACAAGCTTCATGGTCTGTCAAATCTGCTTGAATGTGCAGCTAGCACCCATACATTGCAGCTGCCCCCTCCCCTCCTCACTATAACCCCCCCACCCTGTCCCATCCCCTTTTAAAACTTCCCACAGTCTTACAGGATACCACCTCCTCGGGCAGAGTATTCCATTTAGCCACAGCCCCCTCCATGAAAAAAAGTCTCCTCATCTCTGTCCTATATCTTCCGCCCCTCCAATCTGAGATCATACCCTCTCATGTCCCTCCCCCTCCTCAACTTAAAGACCCCTTCTGTACCTGTCTTGTTTATCCCCTTCAGGTATTTAAAGGTCTCGATCATATCCCCCCTCTCCTCCATGGTTTACATATTTAACTCACTCAGCTTGTCCTCATAGGGTTTGTCCTCTAGTCACCCTGGATCATCTTTGTTGCCCTGTGTTTTAACCCCTCCAGTAATCTGATATCCTTCTTCAGAAAGGGACGCTAGTGCTGCACACAGTGCTCCAAGTATGGCCTGACTAGTGACTAAATAAAATATACACAGTTCATGCTGGTCCTCTAAAATCACCCCTTCCTTTCCGCCACAACATTGTTGGGGTTAATATTGTTTTATATTCATTATTTATTTGGCTTTTGTTAACCAGGTAAGCACGCTAGAGAGTTGAATGCCTGTTTTCATGTATGACTGGGAAAGTACAATAGCAGGCATGGTTACAAAAGCATGAGGTAAGGAGAAATGAGATCTTATTACAGTGCATAGTCTAGGTGGGCACTAGCCTGTGGTTAGCAATTTCTTTCTTTGAAAGGTCATTAATTCCTAGCAGTGAAGGATTTTTGTACCATAATGTAAATGTTTTCAGTCTATTTAAGTGTTATGTTTTCCTTAGGTTTCTGTTTCTAGCTCTGGGTGCCCTTTAAACCAGTGGACAAGCACCTGACTGTTGGAACAGTATTGAGCCACTACTAGTAGCAACATGAATTTAAAATAAAACTAAATAGTCTTCTTAAAGTTGCAGTACCTTTTCAAGTTTATAGTTCGCAGGCTGTAGTTTTCTGTATTATCAGTGATTGTGTAGAAATACATGGTAGAAACTGTTTGAGGATACCAGTTTTAAAAATCATTGGTACTTAAAGAGCACACTTCTTGGCACACTGCACAATAAACAGGAAGCTCCCTTACCTGAATGAGAGTTCCTCCATAGCAGTTGTAAAATGTTATGTTTAACCCCCTAAGGAAGGGAAGGGATCATATTTTGCCTCTGAGGGGGCTAGTGGCTCGATCCCTTCCACTTCCTGCACTCTGACGCTGTCCCTCACACTTCCTTTTATTGTGATGTTATTTATAGGACTAGCATGGGGACATGCTCCATGTAAGTTTATGGACTGTCATTTTTAAAGTAATTTTTACGATTTTAATCTGACTTTTAATACAAATTGGAGCCAGTATTCAAGTAATAAGGTTCATGTTACTTGAATACCGGCTCCAGTTTGTACTAAAAGTCGAGTTAAAATCGTGCGCTAATCATATAATGACATCACAAAACGAGGAAATATGGGGATGGCGTTGGAGATCAGGAAGTGGAAGGGATTGAGCGACTAGCCCCCTTGGGGGCAAAATACGATCCCTTCCTTTCCTTGGGGGGGGGGTAAAGATAACATTTTACTACAGCTATGGAGGAACTCCCATTCAGGTAAGGAAGTCTCATGTTTATTCAACTGGCTAAAAGAAATTTGTGGGAAAGGTGCTCTTTAAATGCACTGTCCTCATAGAGGATTGATTATTATAAAAAACTCAGTGTGTGTTTTGTATCCGTAATGTTAAGAAAAGGATTTGCACTTAGCACCTATTTTACATATGTTCTAATGAGAAGAGGTCACTCTATTATGTGGCAGCAGAATTGTCTCTTTAAGATCTTTGATACAAATGGCTATCCCATCACTAGTGTGAACATCCATTGATGAAGCGAGATTACACAAAATGTGTTGGGAAGACTAGAATATGCCTGACTAATTAGTTACCTGCTTAATTGCAGTATGCACTATTTACACAAATAAAGGCCTTATTGCATTACGTTGTGGAGTTTGTGGACATTTTTAGCATTTAAGTCTTGGGGTGGTAGATGCTAGGACTTCTTGCCTTTGACTAAGTAACTGAGCACCCTCAACTGAGAATTTGGTCCATTTTGTGTTTGTTTGTGGCATATAATTGCATTTGGGCAGCCTTCGCCTATTGGGTCAAGAAGGCAGGATTAGGCCAAGGAGTGCATGCAAGCTTAGTAAAGATAACATGACATTTTCCTGCCAGGAGCTTCCTATTGTGACATGACAGCTTTTTACCTGCACAAAGTGTTATTCAAACAGCAGGAATCCATCAGTGATGACTTTACAATATATATCATCTTTCTCCCAGAGTTGGATGCCCCTTATTCCAACTCTACATCGGTATAATCTTTTGACGTATGTATTTATTGAAAACTGATACTGGTCTCTCCTCATCCCCCGTATGCAGCCGTAACTTTCCCCCTGGTGACCGAGTCCCCCTACTTTCCCTGCCGGCTTACAGTTCCATAAGCCCGGACGCCGACTGCAGCATTGTACCGCTAATGCCGTATCTTCCCGCTTCCCTGATCCCTTCCTTGATGCCGGTTTTCAGCCTTCCCCCCTATATCGACCTCCTCACGGGTCACCGCGCTTGTGAACAAACCTGTCTAGCTCTGGAACCCCTCGCTCATCCAGAATGCCAACCCTGCCCAGCTTGGGCTCCCTCCAGCTGGGCCCCCTGCCTTTCATTCCAACCCAAGGTTCCCATGAATGCGATTGCTGTTCCATGTTTTCCCCGCATCAGCCATACTCAAGCCTGCTCCTGCCGTTCTCAGCACAACTCCCTATGTAACCCTACCCCTTCCCTGTCTCCAGCCCCTGTAGTCTATACACTTTCCTTCCTACCCATCGCCGCCCCGCCCCCCCCCACCTGAGCCTCTCATACTGGGAATTGGTTCCATGAGCCCGGTTATAGACTCTTGCCTCCTGCCGCAAAAGCCGTAATCCTTTTCGCTGTCCCACCCTACATTCTCCTAAGATTCTTGGCCAAAACAGTTGGCAGAGTTCTCTTACCTTGGTTCCAGCCCCGCCACCTTCCAACTACCTTGAGCTGTGCACTCACCCTTCCCTGCCCACATCCCCCCCCATCAGTTTCCCCAAATCTAATCCAAAATCTGTCCTTCCTCCAGTACCCTCTGCTTACTTATAAAAAATTGTATGCTTGTATCTATGTACCTGTACTTGTACTGTATAAACTGCACCGTTCTACTTGTATTGTAATTGTACCTCCCAGGTCGTGCCTGAAAATAGTCACTTGCTGGCTAGTGCACCTACCCGGTTAACAAAAACTAAATAAAATAAAATGTGTCACCGTGAATTTCCAACTGGAAAAATGAATTGGGAAAAAAATGTTGAAGTCCCTTTTAGGATTTGAACCATTGTCACTTGCTGAAAATACAGAAAAGTATGATTCCTACCAGGAGTCAAACACCTGGTCTTTTGCACACCTAGGTAGTTTCATTTCCACTGTGCAACAAGCTGCACTGAAGTCATTAGCAACAGCTGTGGTGCCCACAGATATAATATCTGCAAGGACTGGTGCATTGCAAACTATATAATTAATGAATATTTCCTGAGAGAAAAACTTGGTATCATTTTTATTAGCACACCAAAAGGATCTCTTTCCCAGATTTTGGATTTTCTTCAGGTCGGGCAGACAAGGGTCTGGTACAAAGTAGTCTGTGAGTGCAGGTCTGCATTGGGACCTCATTACGGTGCTTAATTTCACTGTACAAGCCTCTGTGTGAGGCTCCGTAGCAAGTATCCAAGGATATTTTATCCATCAAGACATGTTTCTCGGTAGCAGTTTGCGCAGCTAGGTGGATAGGAGAAATGTAGGCATTCTCTTTTTTATTCTCTTTTTTTTAATTCGTTAATTTGTTTATGTTGCTCTGGTACAGGCCCTGTTATCTGGTCTGACCCCCCACCAGCCCTGTAACCCAGCATCCCAGGAACTTAGCTCAACCTCACTTCTTCCCCCACAGCTCCCCCACCCTACCCGTGGTGAGATCGGCAGGCCCCCTCTTACCTGCTGGAGAACAGATCCAGTTCATGGAGGGAGGGCCCTGCCGCCAGCGCGGGGCCTGCAAGAGATCGGACTGTTCATCATTGGTCTGTCTGGGAGTTTCCCTCCTGGTTTTTGTCCCCTGGGACACCAGTTTCGGGTCGGTACACAAGCTCGCGCACAAGCGTGGAGTGCATCACCACCAGTGTTCCCCACCTAGAAAGTCTTTTCAATCATACTGCCACCTGTGGTCACCCAGGTTACAGTATTCTGTTGGAGCAGGACTGCCCTCTCTCCCAGGAAGAGGAGAGCACCCTTTGGAACACTCAACCCTTCTCCCTCTGGCTGGCTGGTGCCCAATGACTGAGGCTCAGTCTTGAACCCAGGTCGCCGGTGTGGTCGCAGGTGTGGCATCAAGCAGCACAACACTCCATGCCACTGGGCCAGCTATGCATCCTTATTTAAGGAGCCATGCCTGGTTTTTCAACAGGATAAGACAGTATTCCGTACAGTGCAATCTTTCCTCCTGAAAGTACCTACAGAGTTCCATGTTAACCAAGATGTAACCTTGCCTTCTTTTGTCCTAAGGCAGTGAATAACAAAGAGAAGCAGCTGTACAGGATAGACATTTACAGAGCTGTAAAGACGTATTTTATATGAACGCAGTCTTTCCAGAATTGAGATCTCTTGAGTGTTCCTTTGTATTCTTCAGTGCAGCTAAAAAGGGCCAGAAAGCTTCCAAGGGACCTTTGCTAGATAGATCAAAATATGCATTGCAAAGGCCTACGTGGCAGTGACATTGAAGCTGCCAACTTTAATTAAGGTGCATTTAACCAGGGCTATGACACCTTTCTGGGCAGAAAGGGCAGAGGAGGCCCTCGTAGCTGACTTGTTCAAGGCAGGTACTTGGTCTTCCTTGCATACATTCATGCAGCATTGCAGATTGGATTCGCAGAATTCCACTGATAATGGCATTCGGATGAAAGCTGCTTCAGATGGCTGTGAGATGATACACAGTTCAGATTAGAAGAAAATTTGCTCCCTGTTGAATAGTGGCGAGTACTGCTCATTAAATCCCTTCAGTAAATGAATGCCCAGTAACAACGTGGAATGACACAGAAAGAAGAAATTCTCTCCAACCGACTGTAATTTCTTTTTCTGTTAGTTCCAAAGTTGTCACTGGGACCCACCCTAGAATACAGTATGTTACTCTGCAGAGAATATTCTCCAGCCAAGGTGTTGATTGTGTGTTTTTTTATTGTACAGTATATCAGCAAAACTTAATGCTATTGTTTGAGGCATATATTTCGTCAGTGCATTTTTTTTTTTTATTTTAGTTTTTGTTGACCGGGTAAGTGCACTACACAAATCCTGCCTATTTTCAGGCACGACCTGGGGGAGGGGGAATACAGATGAATGCCAGCTGACCTTGAACCAGATTAAACTGTTGGTGGTATTTTCAGTGAATGAGGGAAATTAGGCCAGGACACCGGGGAAATTCCCCTACTCCGACGCTGTTGCTTTGTGGCCAGTAGAGGGCTATGGTCCATTGCGATGGCCATTCGGAGTGAGTTGTTGGACCAACAGGTTGCAGCGGAGTTGGGAGAGCGAGTCTCCTCTCCTTCTCCTTTTCAGCAAGAGGCTCTCCTAAATGCCCGTTTGGATTTGGATTTCGATGGCGATAGTACGGAGGTTTTTGTCTCCACTGGAGATTTAACTACGGATGGCTCTACTTTACTGAAGGAATAGGAGACGGATATTTGGCAGACAGCCGATATATTACCTTTATCTACAACTGCTACAATTGCCACGGAAGGTTCTATTGTACCTGAGCAGGATGTCTTTATTGAAAAACAGTCGAATGGATCTTTTTCTGTTTTGGAACGCAGTGAGTTGGCTACTGAATTTTGTGCTGATATATTACATCTTTCTTCGGCTGGCATTCCTAGCTAAGCTAGTGTGTGCCGACGGCCGATGGTTTTTCCTGAAACTTGCTCTGTCTCTTCTTTTCGGGCTGGCAGTTCTAACACTGAGGCAGGTGTGTGCCAGAAGCCCAAAGCAAGCGAGTCACGCTCCATGGCGAGTAAATCTCGGATCATACACAGCGGCAGCTTCTGGAAAGGTTTGCGCTCCTTCAGGACTAACGAACTCTGCAGTAACCACTACAAAGCCGGGTTTACTAACTGAAGCAGGATTTGTTTTTCGTTTGCCTAAAACATTTGGTGAAAAGGATGGGCAACAAGAAAGACGGTAACGTTATTTACCAGACCCAACCAAATATTCAGATGGGGGCCACGCTTTTTCCTTTAAACAGAAACAAAACGAAAGTGCCTCAGCAAGGCTGTGCCTCCAGGGAGGGTCCTTCTAAACCCTGGGCCAGCAACTAAACTTCTTTGCCTCCCCTGATCTGCCGACTGATGCTTCATTATTAACTACCTCTGATGTACACTGGACTCCTCAACAAGCCTTGCAGGGGGCAGGATGGTTGCAAAATGAGCAAGGAATCTGGCGTCCAGATCCTAGCTGGGATTCTTCCTTATCTTTTCTTCAGTCCTCCCCTGAGTGGAAACCCTCTAAGGTTGAGGTTGGTAAAGCTCCTCAAGTGTTGGAATCAGTTCAAACTCCTACAGATGAAAAAATTCCAACTAAACAGAGCTTGAAGCTTCCTGACCCTAGTTTGGATCACCCGCCCTTATTATCAGACTTATTCTCTAGAACAAAAAAAGAAGCCGCTCCTCGGTTGAATGCTGTCAGGATACGATATAAAGATGGTTTAGAGAATAGACCAGACCGGACTTATGTTGGTCGGACTTTATTAAAAGAATCCTTATCTTTCTCTCCCAAAGATGTTTTTGCTCTAATTAATATTTCTGGGGAGGATAACTATGATGTTAGCTTTCGTACAGCATATGCTTTGGACCTTTTTTGGGAACGATATGCTAATGTTAAATTTTCTCCCATTTGGGCCCCTTTTTTAGTCATACCATTAACTAAGCCTCTAATTAAATTTGTGACAGTCATGTTCAGAAATGAAGGGGTTCATGTTGACGATATTACTTTTGGTTGTCTCAGAAGTGTGAGATTCTCAGTACTCCAGAAGCCCTGTTAGATTCAGAGTCTTTCTGGACAGGGGGGTGGAAGTATAAAGTCAAATTAAAGGTGACAGATACTGGAATGGAACATATCCCTAACTCCTTTTTATTGGGCAGAGATAGGGGAGTTTGTTTTTATGCAGGACAGCCTAGGGCATGCTACAGATGTGGGGCACGGACCCATCTGTCTAGTACTTGTGATAAGGCCCGTTGCGATAATTGTGGTGAAATTGGGCATATAGCCATGCAGTATGCAAATTTGACAAAATGCGACTTATGTGCGGATGATGGCCACGTCTTTAGTGAATGCCCTTGGGCTGCTAAGAACAAGGTCTCTTGTGCCAGTCCTGAGTTATTAATACAGCAAGCACAAGACTCAACTGCTGAGAAAAAGGTGATTCAAAATGAATCCTCTGGTTCTAAGCCAATCTCTCCTCTGGTTAATGTCCTAATTCAGGCCCCCGCAACCGGAGGTGGCTCCAGTTGACAAACTTGCTGCTTCTTCTCTGAGGATAGAAGACCCTATTAGTTCCCTTTTAACCCCAGTCTGTTATAAGGAACCTGCTGTCCTTGGGAGTGAGGTAGTTGATAGCAAGGTTTTTTGGCCAGTAACAAGAAGGCGTTCTTCTAGGAACAACAAACCTCCTGTTTCTTTGCGCCTCCGTGTTGAGGAGCATGACAACACTTACGCTGCTTTGTTTTTGCCAGATGAAGGTTCTGATATGGACCATGGGGAGATGGATTCTCAATCAGTAGGGAGTAATCAGCCTTCCATGGGTGCAAGTCAGGGGGACTATAAAGATAAAAAAAAAGAAAAAAAGGAAAAATAAGAGTTTTTTTTCCCTGTCATTTGGTTTTCTAACTAAATTTCCTTATGGTTGGTTTTTCATTTGGGTCATTAAATAGTCATAGTATTTTAAATCCAGTTAAACGACAAGCAGTTTTTTCTTTCATTCATGATTCTGGTTTTGATTTGTTTTTTTTTACAGGAAACATGGATGTGTTCAAGGAACAGCTTTTGTCATTTAAAACACTGGATTTGGGCCCTCTTATTGGTCTTTTGGTCCAGATCGTGCAGATGGTTAGGTATTTTGTTTGGTTCTTATGATTTTCTTTGATTAAATTAATGGATTTAGTTCCAGGTAGATTGTTGATACTGATGGCACATGGAAACTCTCTGTTTTCGCTTTATCAATGTTTATGGGCCTCAAATCAAAGCTGACAGAGTGGGTCTTTTTAAAATGGTTCAACCATATCTAGTTTCCTCCTCTTTGATAGTGTTAGGAGGTGACTTTAACTGTGATAGGGCTAGGGTCCCGGTCAAAGGTGAAAAACCAAAAAAAGTATATTGTGATTCTAACATGTTAACTACTTTAATTAGCACAGCGAATTTAGTAGATTGTAGTATTTACAATAAAGGTCCTAGGTTTACATATTTTAGAGGTAGTTTTCGAACTACTATTGATCATTTATTTCTCTCCCAAAATTTTCCTAAAGGGCAGTTCTCCATCATTCCCTCTGAATTTTCTGACCATTTATTGTTAAAATTTATTATTGGGGAATTTAGTCGTAATACTAAGACTAGATGCAGATGGAAATTAAATCCATCTTTGCTGACATCTTTGGAACTTCAAAAGCAGCTTACTACTTTGCTGTCCTTTAGACTCTCGGTCTTTTGTTTATATGATGATATAGGAGAATGGTGGTTAGATTCAAAAAAAGATATACAAACATTTTTTATTAGCTATAGCAAATCTTTGGAAAACAAACGGTTTTTAAAATATCTCTCTCTTCAGACTCAGTTGCAGCACTTATATTCCATTTCTTATCTTACAAAATTTGATTATTCTCTCCAAATTAATAACATTAAAAAAGATATGTTGATGTATCAATATGATAGAGCTACAATTATAACCACTATGCTTTCTAGTGGAACCCAGAAATTACCTGTTGGGGATCCCTATGAAGTTTGTAAAACGATTCTCTCTGATGTGTCTTTGGACTCTTTATTGGATGCAGATGGAAATTCAGTTAATTCGGTTTTAGATTTGGAAAACCTTATTAAACTACATTACCAATCCTTAGAACCCATGGAAACTTCCTCTAGAGAGAAGATTTCAGAATATTTAAGAAATTTTGATGTTCCAGTAGTTTCGCAAGAGGCTTTGCTTCTGTTGAAACAGATTACTGTGCTGGAAGTTGAAGAGGCTATTCGTAGCCTTAATGCAGGTACTTCTCCGGGACTGGATGGTCTCCCAAATAAATTTTATAAAACTTGCATATCCCAAATTTCTGTCATTTTACATGCTGGTTTTTTTTCAACAGCAAAAGATCCCGGTTTCCTTTTCTGAAGGTTTATTGATTTATTTATTTAAATCAGGAGCTAGAACTGACATCTCTAATTGGAGACCAATTATTTTATTGAATTCTGATTATAAAATTTTGACCCATATTCTTAACACTTGACTTAAGCTTTATGCTTCCCCAGTACTCTCAGCATTACAATTTGGTGGTCTACCAGGAAAAAAGATTCAAGATGCCCTTGTTATTATTAGAGATTTTATTGAAGTTTTATTGATGAAGGGTCAAACAGGTTGTCTACTGTCCTTAGACCAAGAAAAAGCGTTTGATCGTATTGATAGGGTTTTTTTGTTTACTACTTTGGCTAAATATGGGGTTCCTTTAGCCTTTATAAAGTTTATAAAATCACTATATTCCCCGGTCTCTGTGAAAGTTTTGTTAAAAGGACAAATAACAGAGGGTTTTATGATCTTGACAGGGGTTAGGCAGGGATGTCCCCTTAGCTCTTTACTTTATTTATTCTCTATTGACCCCTTACTTCAACTCCTGACAAAATTGAAGTTAAATAGAACATCAGGATGGGGTACTTTGCCAACCTCTCTGTAATAGCATATGCGGATGATATTTGTGTTTTTTTTTTTCTCATTTAGATCATATTTCTGTGTTTTTGCAAGAACTATACAAATATGCGGGTGTTTCTAATTCTAGGCTTAATGTTTCCAAAAGTAAAGGGTTAATGATAGGCCCTTGGGGTTTCACTTCAGGTCAGGTATCAGGGATTAATATTTCTGTACAACCTATAGTCATTCTGGGTATTAAGTTTGGTCCAACTAACCTTCCTTTAGAAAATTGAGAGTCTGTATTACTAAAATCTCAGACTAAAGTAAGGAGATGGCAGTTCTGGAAACTTTCCAAACTTAAAAGAATACAGATATTGAAGAAATTTATAGTTCCACAATTGCAATTTGTTGCATATATTTTTCCTCTCCCTTCTTCTTTAGAGACTACTTTATACGGGATTTTTTTTCGGATGCTCTGGGGCAATAAACTTAACTCTGTTGAACGTTGCTACACATATTTAAGTAAGAAGCAAGGGGGACTGGGTATGATTGAACCATTGATTTTCTTTCATTCATTATTTATTTATCACACGGTTTTGTATAGCATTTCGTCTATCTCTGATGGAGTTAGAGGGGTGGTACAGCAAGTCTTGGCACAGTATGTCTCTAAATGGCTAGATATAGCACCAAAGCTTCATTCCAGACTTCAAATCCCAGATTATTTTTACCCTATGGCTCAAAAACTTTATAAATGGAAAGTTTCTCAAGCTGAGATTTTACAACATTCCAGGAAAAATTTTTAATTTTCTTTATTGGCTCGTGTGTACCCTCCTGAACCCAGTTTTAAAAATTGTCCTCCTGCACTTACTGGGCATGTTTTGAAACAGCTTACAAACGTTAGGGTGCCTGCAAATATGTGGGAGGTTTTATGGCTCACACTTTATGGTAAGCTGAACATCAGAGGAAATGCTAAACATAAAAATCTGGCGGACAGAAATTGCCCTTATTTGACATGTATCAATATGGAAGAAACTATGTCTCATTTTTTGTTATATTGTTCATATTCAAAGCCTCTGTGGACCTTTCTTGCAGATAAATGGCATATGAATTGGTTGTTTAAATTAGATTTTGACACCTTAGTTTTAGGCCCTTTGCCTACTGAGAATGCTGATCTTCATTTGGAAACCTATTTTATTTTTTTATGTTGTTTAAGGTTTTACCTATGGCAAGCTCGTTGCCAATGGGTTCTTTCCAGAAATTGATGCCATATTCTGTTTATAGTTTTCTGGTTGCCCAGGCAATGACTGCAGTGTATGATTCTGATGTGTTGCATTTTTCAAGTGCTAAGGTGTATAGGTGGTGGAAAGGGTTTCAAATTTTCGTAAAGTATAAGTAATCTTAGTTGGACTTTCTGGTTTCTTCCCTTTTTTTTCTCCCCTACCCTCCTTCCCTCTCGTTTTTAGGGATATGTGTATTTATATGTTGTTTAAAACAAGCTAAAGCACACGCTCACCCACTAGAGTTCAGACACGGAACAACTTTTAAAATCCATTTATTGAACACCAAGATGCGCTTGACGCGTTTCGGACAAAATCCTTTTTCAAAAGCTGCATCCCAGAAAACACACAGAACTTAAATACAAAAACCAAATGACATCATAATTACTAAAACAATTCCATTGGTGAACCAATAAAATAGAAAAATAGAAAAATTAACCCTTTTTAAACATGCAGTGCTACAAAACACATATAAAAACTTTCATTATAAATATCACATAATTATTGCACTACAAAATATTCATCTATATTCCAAATAAGGTTTAATTCCAAATCAGCATTTAAACCTGGTTTCTGATATCTTTAACCTTAAAATCCATTCATTTTCTTTTTTAAAATTTTATTGAAAATTACCACCTCTAGGTCCATTATATATTTTCTCTATACCCAGAAACTTAAACTCATGGTTCTCCTCATCATTTCTATTTTCATTAATATGTACCGAAGTTGCATATGTTAAGTCATTTTTATTTATTGCTCTTATATGTTCTAACACCCTTATCTTAAAAGCTCTATCCGTTTTACCTATATAGAAAGCCCCACAATTACATATAGCTAAGTATATCACACCTTGCGTATTGCAAGTGATAAGATGTCTAATTTCAAACTTCTTGTCACATCTATTAACAACACTAAATTCTTTACTTTTCTTTATGTGTTGACAAGCATTACAATTTTTGCATTGGTTACAGCCAACCAGTTCTCCTAGCCAATTGTTGGTGTGTCTCACTGGAGTAGTAAAATGGCTGTGAACCAACGAATCCTTTAAAGTTGGGGCATGTCTATAGGTCATAGTAGGTGATTTTTTCATTACATCCTACAATTGTAATGCTTGTCAACACATAAAGAAAAGTAAAGAATTTAGTGTTGTTAATAGATGTGACAAGAAGTTTGAAATTAGACATCTTATCACTTGCAATACGCAAGGTGTGATATACTTAGCTATATGTAATTGTGGGGCTTCTATATAGGTAAAACGGAGAGAGCTTTTAAGATAAGGGTGTTAGAACATATAAGAGCAATAAATAAAATGACTTAACATATGCAACTTCGTACATATTAATGAAAATAGAAATGAGAGGAGAACCATGAGTTTAAGTTTCTGGGTATAGAGAAAATATATAATGGACCTAGAGGTGGTAATTTTCGAATAAAATTTTGAAAAGGAAAATGAATGGATTTTAAGGTTAAAGTATATCAGAAACCAGGTTTAAATGCTGATTTGGAATTAAACCTATTTGGAATATAGATGAATATTTTGTAGTGCAATAATTATGTGATATTTATAATGAAAGTTTTTATATGTGTTTTGTAGCACTGCATGTTTAAAAAGGTTAATTTTTCTATTTTTCTATTTTATTGGTTCACCAATGGAATTGTTTTAGTAATTATGATGTCATTTGGTTTTTGTATTTAAGTTCTGTGTGTTTTCTGGGATGCAGCTTTTGAAAAAGGATTTTGTCCGAAACGTGTCAAGCGCATCTTGGTGTTCAATAAATGGATTTTAAAAGTAGCTCCGTGTCTGAACTCTAGTGGGTGAGCGTGTGCTTTAGCTTGTTTTAAACAAGGTTGTTTGTTTGGCTAGATGCACCGCTAAAATCCTAGTGCACGGTTCGTTTGTTGGAAGATTTGGTGTATTTATATGTGTCTATACATATATAACTATTTGTTACACTATTGTTGATTTTTTGACTATATGTATATTATGTGATTTTCAATAAAAAAAAAAAACTACTTTTTTCGATAACTGCTATGGGATCTTTAACATCCACCTGAACTACCACCAATCCAGGCAGATGGGACCTCGGTTTAACGTCTCATCCGAAAGACAGCACCTCAGAAGTGCAGCACCCCTCTCATGCTGCACTACAGTGTCAGTACTGGGATATTAACCCAAGTGCCAGATGTGGGAACTGAACCCACAGCCCTCTGATCTCCCAGCCTCAGAGGCCAGTGTGCTACCTACTGAGCCACTGACGTTGCTGTTTTTCTCTCAGGACATATTCATTAATTATATAGTTTGCAGTTTGGAGACGCTCTGGAATGACTTCAGTTTACCGGAGTCGCCACTGCAGAAGTTGTGATTGATGAAGTTACATCAACAACAGACCAGTTGACATGGATATATTCATTGAGACACAGACGGTAAGGAGAGAGAGAGAAGGTCCATCATTGTCACATATCTCCACAAGTTACAGCTGTGATTTCATTGTTGAGTTACTTTATTGCTCTAAAAAAATTAGAATTGAGGATTCTAAGCCAGCTTTCATAGACAGGGGAGGAGCCAGGCTTCTATGACAATGTCACAGCTGTAGAGATGTGTGTTGGTCCTTATTATACAGTGGGGTAGGAAAATTCTGTAACCTCATTGGTCAAAACACATCACATGACCATGGTATATCCTGTAATAACCCACGGCTGAGAAATGGCATTTATAAAAAACATACTTAAACACATTTAAAATGTATTTTACACATGGGTCCATTGTATAATCGCAATAAGGCACTCCAGGGTGTGGGTTATTGGGGGATTTAACCACTTCTTGTGTGGTTAAGTCACTTGACTGCGCCTTGTGACACACCACACAAGGCATGGGTAAACACCCCAATAGCGCACACCCTGTTGTGCCTTATTGCTTAAGTAACCATGTGTATTCAAGCAGTAAATAAATGCCCAGTGGCAGTATTGGAACTTACAGAGAAAAATATTACTGTAAATCTGATAGAATTCCTCCTATAAACAACTTGGATAAAGAAGTCCCAACTAACATGACTAAATTTGCAGATGGCGCAAAAATATGAGCTTGGTGCATCAGGAGGATAGAATAGATGGACAACTTGGTCTTTTTCTGTCTTTCAAGTCCTGTGTTCATATGGTAGTGGGACAATGCTATTAAGGGCCTTATCACACCAGGGGGGGACTGGATAGATGAAAGCAGCTGACATGTTATGTGGAAAAGTGCAAAGTGGTTATTATGTATTACAAAAAATGAATGTCTGGGGCCTGATTTTCCAAAACTTTAGAAAATCATGCCCATGCAGCAGAAAATGTTGCATCTCGGGGGGGATTGCAGAACTGCATGTCTTGCTACATACAAGCAATTTTCAAAAAGGTTGCCTTTTGCATGTCCTTTTCTTACGCATTGTATGGCAACTTGCAAACTTTTTTTGCATAGATGCTACGCCTGGTGGCAACTGTGCAATTACGAGAAATTGGTGCCCTTGCATTGAAATTGCTGAAAATAGTTAAATACAGGTTGCTACTTTAGTGCCTTTCTTCTGCATCAGTGAGTTGCACATGGTGACTTTGTAAGGGCCCTTTGAAAATTAGTCCCCTTGAAGGAAAGAGTAAGGAGCCAGCAGTGATTAGCCAAGAAATGGACTAAGGGTGGTACTAGCTGGGATGCAGAAGCATTCCCCGCAATATGTGGTGGTAATATGCAAAAGCTTTTTATGCTGGGCCGTATATAAAGAGGAGCAGAGTAGGGCAAGACAGTATCACCACTGTGCAGGACACTAGTATAGTGGTACAGCGTCTTGGATATTGCATGTAGTTTTGGGCACCACAACACAATAAAGATACTGTACATAAGAGATATAGAGGGCACAGCGGGTGCCTAAAAAATGGGACCAAGCTATGATGAAAGATTGGAGCACTTAGGTGTACGTTCACAATAGAGAAGAAAAGGGTAAGTGGAACATGAAAGTAACATTTAATGTTGGGAAGGAGAGTAACAGCAGACCTGGGGGAGCTTTTTCAACTAGAACAGAATAGTAGAACACGAGGGCACAAATGAAGGGGGGTACATAAAGAAACAGTTTTCAGTTAGATGATGTTGTACCTGTGGACTATAGTGCCATAGGAGACTGTAGAAGCTGAGAGCATTGATTCTTTTAAAATTAGGATAGTTACATGTCTATTAAGACAGAATATCAGTGGATATATATGATTTGAACAAGAGGAGGGCACAGTTCTCGGTTACATTTTTTGAAATAGTAGGATTGCAACTGCTGTTAGGGCAGCCAGGGGATGGATGGATGAACCATTGGTCTGATTTCTTCTTGTAAATCCTGTGTTCCTATAGCACAATATCTTACAAATATACCTTCCCATCACTTACATCTTCCTTGGAGAATTAGTGATTTGGTGCCATATTTTACTTGTTTGCTGTTAAGTGATCAACAGGGCTTTTTTTCTAATCACATTCTTTCTCCCCAGGACAGCGGCACACACCCCCATATGGCAGCCTCACAGCCCTGTCGGCTCCTTGCCAGGTCACCAGAGACTCTTTAACTCCACCCAGCCCCCCCTTCCCGTTATGGGACTTTGAGACACCACCCACTCTAGAGACCAAATCCAGTGGAGTCTTTATGGCAGAGACACAGGGCTCAAGAGTACCAGTGTTACACCATCCTGTTGGGGTGGGGACTCCTATTATTTTCCTTCCTTCCTGAGACTTTGGTGTTAATGGGCTTCACAATGCACATAACAGGCATGCATGGAGAGGAACCAAGCATCTCCCCTCCTTCTCAGCTGCAGCACCAACTGGGGTACCCCTGGTAGCCCTTGTAGATTGGATGCAGGCAATCTCCCACCCTGGAGATGTTAAGCGTCCTCTAGAACACTCAAGCCTCCTCTCCCCCACTGGCCTGTCAGCTTCCTGATTTCATTTCCAAACCCAGATTTCCAGCATTGAGAGTAGCAATGCTTCCACTGCACCAACAGGCTGGTTGATCTGAATATAGCTTCTAATGCTCTTTAGTAACAGTAGTGAAAGCTTTGATTTGGCAAAGATGAAGCTTTTATTAGGTTCATGAATAGCATAGGTATTCTAGGTTGCAAGATCCTCAATGTCTTCATGCCCAAGATTCCTTTGTTTTTCTATCCTTTGATTCTGTGCCTCTGACTCTCCCCCTCCCCCATCACCGGACTTCTTATAGACTTCCTGGATATCCATCTTTTACCCAGGATCACAGGTGGAGATGGTGACCTGCCATGTTGGTTCTGCAAGGGTCTACAGGGAATGCTGAATCAGATCGGGGCCTCTTTTTTTTTTCCCTCCCCAGGGTGCTGTTGGTGAGAGACATTCACACATGCATGTGGTAGCACATATGCGTGGATTACATCTGGTGGCAGTCCATTTCAGGATGGTGCACTTGCTTGTGCTACCATAAGATGTCCACCAGGTGACAGTCAAGCAGGGGGAGATGCAGTATCCCCAGGACACTTGATCCTCTTGAATTGGGGTTGCTTAATAAAGCCATACTTTCCGCCAAATAAAAATTATTTTGTAGGTTCTGTGTTTTTTTGGTGGCAAACATAGCAGCTTCAGAATTCTAGATGGAAATCTTGTGACAAACAAAAGTGTACTCCTGTTAACCTTATAAATAGTACAAGGCACACAGTGAGATGTAAATACACTAGGCAGGTGAGACTTGAATGTTCCTACTTGTTTAATTTCAAGTGCTCAAGAAACATGTCTTCTAATAACCTGTCTTGTGATAATCATTTTGCTTACAACAGGGACCAGCGAATCAGTCAGGATGCAGAGAGGTTTTGCAAACAGCTGAGCAGTATGGCAAGTAAACTCCTCATCACTCCCTTCACGTTGGGCTACTATACGTACCAGTGTTTTACCAGGTGAGTGACTGATGCAACTAAATGTGGTCATATATCAGTTAGGGTAGGGCTAGCATTGGGTACTAGTCATACCGGGTCTCACCAGACTAATGACTGACACAGCTGTTTAGGGATGTGTCTCTGTGGGGTAGGGTCAGTGCAGGGTAGTACATGTATTGGGTCTCACCAGGCTAGTGACTGACACAACAATTTAGGGATGTGTTTGTGTGGGGTAGGGCCAGTGCAGGGTAGTACATGTACTGGGTCTCACCAGGCTAGTGACTGACACAGCAATTTAGGGATGTGTTTGTGTGGGGTAGGGTCAGTGGAGGGTGGTACACGTACTGGGTTTCACCAGGCTAGTGACTGACACAGCAGTTTAGGGATGTGTCTGTGTGGGGTAGGGCCAGTGCAGGGTAGTACACGTACTGGGTCTCACCAGGCTAGTGACTGACACAGCAATTTAGGGATGTGTCTGTGTGGGGTAGGGCCAGTGCAGGGTAGTACATGTACTGGGTCTCACCAGGCTAGGGACTGACACAGCTATTTAGGGATGTATCTGTGTGGGATAGGGCCAGTGCAGGTAGTACATGTACTGGGTCTCACTAGGCTAGGGACTGACATAGCTATTCAGGGATGTATCTGTGTGGGGTAGGGCCAGTGCAGGGTAGTACATGTACTGGGTATGACTAGGCTAGGGACTGACACAGCTATTTAGGGATGTGTCTGTGTGGGGTAGGGCCAGTGCAGGGTAGTACATGTACTGGGTCTCACTAGGCTAGGGACTGACACAGATACTAACAACAACAAAAATGGAAAGGGACCTGGGGGTAGTCATATCAGATGACCTAAAGGTGGGCAAGCAGTGTGAGAGGGCAGCAAGGAGGGCTGGGGGGATACTGGGATGCATAGGGAGAGGTATCACCAGTAGAAAACAGGAAGTTATTATCCCTCTGTACAGACAGTTGGTGAGACCCCATCTGGAGTACTGCGTGCAGTTCTGGAGACCTAGGCTCTGCAAGGACATAGACAGGATGGAGGCTGTCCCGAGGAGGGCAACTAAAATGGTGCAGGGTCTGCACCGGAAGACATATGAAGAGAGAGACTAAATGAGCTGAATATGTATAGCCTCAAGGAAAGGAGGGAGAGGGGGGACATAATAGAAACTTTCAAGTATCTCAAGGGAATCAACAAAGTCCAAGAGGGTGGCATCTTTCAAAAAAAGAGGTGTGCAAGAACAAGGGGGCACAATTTGAAGATAGAAGGGGGGCGGCTCAGAGGTAATTTAAGGAAGTATTTTTTCACAGAGAGGGTTGTGGATGCATGGAACGGCCTTCCGGACGAGGTAGTGGAGTCAAAAACAGTGGTGGAATTCAAGCATGCATGGGACATTCATAAGGCAATTCTAGGGGGTGGGGGTAGGAAGAAGTAGGCTGCTGGTTAACTAGGATCTGCAGTTTATCCATTAGGTAGGGAAATGAGCAGACTGGGTGGGCAAGCGGTCCTTATCTGCTGTCAAAATCTATGTTTCTATTTAGGGATGTGTCTGTGTGGGGTAGGGCTAGTGCAGGGTAGTACATGTACTGGGTCTCGCTAGGCTAGGGACTGACACAGCTATTTAGGGATGTGTCTGTGTGGGGTAGGGCCAGTGCAGGGTAGTACATGTACTGGGTCTCACTAGGCTAGGGACTGACACAGCTATTTAGGGATGTATCTGTGTGGGGTAGGGCCAGTGCAGGGTAGTACATGTACTGGGTCTCACTAGGCTAGGGACTGACACAGCTATTTAGGGATGTGTCTGTGTGGGGTAAGGCCAGTGCAGGGTAGTACATGCTGGTCTCACTAGGCTGAGGGTCTGACACAGCTATTTGAGATCTATCTGTGGGGTAGGCCAGTGCGGGTAGTATACATGTACTGGGTCTCACTTTAGGCTAGGACTGACACAGCTATTTAGGGATGTATCTGTGGGTAAGGCCAGTGCAGGGTAGTACATGTACTGGGTCTCACTAGGCTAAGGACTGACACAGCTATTTAGAGATGTATCTGTGTGGGGTAGGGCCAGTGCAGGGTAGTACATGTACTGGTGTTTCACCAGGCTAGTGACTGACACAACTGTTTAGGGATGTATCAGTATGGGATGGGTCCAGTGCATGGTAGTACATGTACTGGTGTTTCACCAGGTTAAGTATTGACAAAGTAATTCAGGGGTTTATCATTGTGGTGTAGGGCTCGTGTAGGGTACTACATGTGCCGATGTTTCACCAGGCGAGTGACTGATGCAACCATTATTGGGTGTATCAGTGGGAGGCTGATATGCAGTACTACATGTACCAATGTTTCACCAGGTATGTGATGCAGAAACTCCAGGGTGTATCAGTGGGGGTAGGGCTGGTGTGGGAATGACACATATCAGTGTTTCTTTCACCTGGTGAGTGGCTGATGTAGTTATTTCTGGTTATATCAGTGAGAGTAGGAGTGGTATGCATACTATCCATACTGGTGTTTCACCAGGGTAGTGACTGAAACAGCTGTTTAGGGATATATCAGTGTGGGGAGGGTCCAGCGCAGGATAGTACATGTACTGGTGTTTCACCAGGTTAACTACTGACTCATGAATTCAGGAGTTTCTCTTTGTGGTGTAGAGTTCGTGAAGGGTACTGTATGTTCCGATGTTTCACCGGTGAGTGACTGATGCAGCCATTATCAGTGGGAGAAAGTCTGGCATGGGGTATTACATGTACCAGTGTTTCACCAGGTGAGTGAAACAGACACTGCAATATGTTTCATTGGCAGTGGGACTGGTGTGGGTACTACACATACCAGCATTAAACCTGATGAGAGCCATTCAGTGGTATATCACTGTGCAGTAGGGCTGGTGTGGGGGTACTGCCACGTACCAGTGTTTCAAGAGGTGATTGACTGACACAGTCAATCAGGGGTGTATCAGTGTGGGTAGCGCTGGCGCTGGGTACTACACATACTGGTATTTACCAGATAACCAACTGCTGGAGCCACTGCGGGCCGTATCGGTGTAGGGTGAGATTAGAGTACTACAAGTACCGGTGCTTCACAGGTGTTGTATGGTGGTGGGGGGTGCTTAGCTTGAGTCTGCGCTGGAACTGGCCTGGCCTCATTTTCTTTTTTATTTAAATGGTGTTTCAAACCACATGAAGTCTTGCTGTATTCTGACTATTACAGTTAGCCCCAGCACTCAAACTGCCCAGGAGAGAAGAGGGTTAATTTTCTATGCAGAGCATAGAACGTTGAGCTCGAGCTCAGTTCAGACCTCTGTCTGCTGCACTTAGAAGCACAACCGTCAGATTCTTTACTCCGCCTAACTGAATGGTTGCTCCGGAGATTTCTCCTTTGCTCGCAGTTCAAAAGTCGGTTAAAGTCTTCGGTTTTACCAGTTATTTTTCCGCAAGTTTCGATTCAGATCTCTGTCTGTGGTATAGTAAGTACTAGGTAGTGAACTAGACATAGTAAACTTGTGGAAATTGTAAAAATTGATTTTCGACCGGTTCGGCTGAACCGGCCATTTAGTGAATTACATATGCTGTCTTTGTTTCTAAACTTAGAGTGTGGTTACCGGTCCTTATCGGTTTTAAAAAAAACCAATGCATTTTCTTGTGTTTTTTCCAATACCTATGACACAGTTAGAAAACGATAAGGGTGTCTTACCTGGTTGTTTGCCATAAAAAGGGTAAGTTTGTGGTTAGGATGGCTATGTCTGAGAAACCCAAAAGAAAAACCGGGCCCACTGGGTTTCAACACTGCAGTGTGTGTGGGGAGGTCTTTGCTAAGGCTGATCCCCACACTACCTATGTTTATTGTCTGGGGTTTGACCACCTCAATTCAGACTGCGAAATCTGTAAAAATTTCCCTAAGTCTACCCTGGAAAAAAGATTATATAGGCTTAGGGATAAGGAGGCCGTGAAGTCCGCTGACCCGGATGGCCAGCCCAGTTCGGTTCCGACCGAACCTGAGGGAGTGCCCTCTGACCAGGGCGATACTTCTTCGGGCAAGATGAGAGCTGATCCTGAGGGATCAGTTCCTACAAAAAGACAAAGAAAAGAAAAATCGTCCGGTTCGGTTCCAGAGACCCATTTTCCAACCGCTGAAGAGATTGCCAAAGTGATAAGGATTGTAGAATTGCTTCGCCCGGTTCCATCTGATCCGGCGCCTTCTGGCAGGCGCTCGGTTCGGTCGGTTCCTCCGGTTCAAGGTTATGCCTCTGAAGATTTTTATGAACTGGATTTGGAGGGGGATGAAGATTATGATGATGACGATGACGATGGTGGGGAAGGTCTGGATGAGCACATTGACCCGGACATCTCCCCAGACAGGGCTTCTGGTGTTTCCCCTCCTAGGCTTTCTGAGTCCCCTTCCCACTACATGTTTTACAGCAAGGTGGCAGAAACCCTCCAGCTCCCTGTGGAGAAAGCCATAGAGGAACCTGATTATGTGGCGATGATGGACATCCCAGAGTCCAAGAGACTGTCTATTCCCCTTCAGAAGTCTTTTGGGAAACAGACACAAAAAAGGTTTTAAAAACTCCAAATTTCTGTACCTCCTGTCAACAGAAGGATGGACAAAAGGTACACCTTATCAGGTTCAGGTACAGAGTACTTGTTTCAACAATGCAACCATGTTGGGGTTGTGCAGGCTGCAGCCTGTTACAAGGCTAATTTATCCTTGGCTTCACCCCCGAGATAAAGACTCTAGGAAGCTGGATGCCATGGCAAAGAAACAGTACATGGCATCTGCCTTGGGACTCGGGCAGGCTAATTATATGGCCTATGCAGCCAGGTACCAGAAGTCCAGGTGGGACACTCTACTGGCACTGGCTAAGCAGGCCTCCCCCCAGCTAGCCTTGGAGCTGGAGGAGGTGGCTGTGGATGGGATTGAGGCATCTAAGGTACAGTTCCATGCTGCTGTGGACTCCAGTGATGTGTCATCTAGAGTCATGGCTACATCTGTGGCTCTTCAGAGAATGGCTTGGCTCAGATGTACTAGTCTCTCACAGGACACCTAGGCTAAGGCCATGGATTTCTCTGTGGTGGTAATTCTGCTTGGGGAGCAGACAGAGAATTACATGAAAAGATGGAGGAGTATAGGACCACCTATGGGTGCACAGGCCAAGGAAAGGCAGGCAACTCCTCAAAGGCAGCAAGCTAGGGGCAGAGGCAGGCCTTTTCTATAGGGCTTTCTACCAAGCACAGGCCTCTTCTCCTTTCCTCAGAGGGGTTCTTCAGAGGAGAGGCAGAAGGGAGATGAGCAGGCTGCATCCACCCTCAACCTAGGGCTCCTGCCAAGCAGACACCCTGATGTGTCAGCCTGGGTCGACTCCCATTCCTGTAGGAGGCAGGCTGGCTTACTTGCCCAGGACTGGATGTCTGTTACCTCAGACAAGTGGGTCCTGGAGGTGGTAAGCCAGGGGCTGGTTCTCAGCTTCAAGAAATTTCCAAAGCTGAGGGCCAGATCTTTTCCACCTGCAAGCATTTCCGAAACCATTGCCTTAGAGGCAGAGGTTTCATCTCTACTGGCTCTAAAGGCTGTAGAGAGAGTTCCTACATTGCACAGGGGCAAAGGTCTGTACTCCAGGTGCTTCCTTACCCCAAAAAAGACGGGAGTGGCGACCCATCCTAGACTAAAGATACCTGAACAAACATCTTTTAAAACCAAAATTCAAAATGGTGACTATGGGAATAATCCTTCCTTCTCTAAGGCCAGGGGACTGGCTAGCCTCCCTGGACCTAAAAGATGCCTACTTCCACATTCCCATCACGTGCTCCCACAGAAAGTACCTCAGGTTCGAATTGCCTTCAGGCCATTATCAGTTCAAAGCTATGCCCTTCGGCCTGACATTGACTCCAAGGGTATTCACAAAATGCCTAACAGTAGTAGTGGCCTTTTTAAGAAGGAAGAATATTTCCATATTTTTATACCTGGGCGACTGGCTCATTGTGGGTCAGTCCCCAGACCAAGTCAGGTCAGACCTGCAAGTGACTCAGCAAGTGCTCACTTCCCTAGGATTCCTTCTCAATCTTCCCAAGTCAGTTCTCAAGCCTGTACAGCTCCTCACCTTCATAGGTGCAGAGTTGGATACAGTCAAAGCAAGAGCTTTTCTTCCCCTGGAAAGGGCAACGGCTATTGTAGAGCTGGCTTCTTCATTCCACCTTCTGGTCTCTCGGCCAGCAAGGCACTTCCTTCAGCTTCTGGGCCACATGGCAGCTTCGGCAGCAGTGGTCCAAGGGGCCAGATTTCAGATGAGGTACATTCAGTTTCACCTGAGGGCCTTTTGGTCTCAGAAGAAAGATTCTCTAACCAAACTAGTTCCAGTGACTCGGACTCTGATCCAGGCTCTCGAGTGGTGGCAGGATCAGGGCAACCTCAGACAAGGAGTCCCATTCGTCACTCAGTCTCACTCTGTGGTCTTAACCATGGATGCTTCTCCATTGGGGTGGGGAGCCCATCTGGGGGCTCTTACAGCCCAGGGACTGTGGTCACCTCAGGAATTCCTTCTTCATATCAATCTCTTGGAACTCAGGGTGGTCTTTCTGACCTTGCAAGCTTTCTCTGTCAGTGCAGAACAAGGTGGTTCAGGTCAGGACAGACACCACCACCACCATGTGGTACATCAACAAGCAGGGAGGCACTCAGTCCACGACCTTGTGCACGGAAGCCTTGAAATTGTAGTCCCTAGCTTATTCTCTGCAGACCTCTCTGATATCAGTCCACCTTCCAGGGAAGGACCATGTGCTAGCAGATGCATTGAGCAGGATCTCCCAGGGCCATCACGAATGGTCCCTGGACCCTCCGGTGTTGAAAGTGATTTTTTTAAGGTGAGGCACTCCAGAGATAGATCTCTTTGCAGCCCCAGACAATCACCAACTTCCTCTGTTTTGTTGCAGACCCCCAGTCTTGAGCTCAGTCCCTCCGGATGCTCTGATCTTGAACTGGGAGGGGAAATTTCTATATGCCTTCCCTCCTTTTCCTGTACTGTTCAAGGTTCTGGTCAAGATAAGGTCACAACCCTGCAAAGTGATTCTGATTGCTCCAGACTGGGCCAGGCAGCCTTGGTACCCCCTGTTGCTGTCCCTAGCAGTCCATCTTTCCCTGTCTCTTCCCAGGAATTACAACCTGTTAACCTCCTCTCAGGGGAGGATTTGGTACCCCAATCTTCGGTCTCTCAATCTCAAGGCATGGCTCTTGAAGAGTTAGAGTATGCAGATTTGCATCTGTCCCAAGGGGTTCTGGATATTCTCAAAGCCTCTCAAAAGCCTGCCACCAGAAAAACTTGTAACTCCAAATGGAAAAGATTCAGCATTCAGTGTTCCAAGAAGCATATATCCCCAGACACTGCTGAATTGTCTACAGTTCTGGATTATATGGTTCATCTTAATGGCCTAGGCCTCAGACCAGCTACTCTCAAAGTACATTTGTAAGCTGTTTCTGCTTTTCTGTCAGTGGGGAAAGCCTTCCTCACTGTCATCTCACTCTGTATTCTGTAACTTTTTCAAGGGATTGCTTCATACCAAGCCCCCTTTTAGGGATCCTACTCCTGCTTGGGATCTTAATGTTTACATTGCTCAGTTTATGCAACCCCCTCTTTTGAGCTTTTGTCTTCAACAGAGCTTAAAGTACTTGACTTGGAAAACTGTGTTCCTGGTAGCTATTACCTCTGCCAGGCATATCAGTGAATTGCAAGCTCTGTCAGTGGAGCCTGATTTTATCTCATTCCATAGAGATAAGGTGGTCCTTGGAACTAACAGGAGGTTTTTACCTAAAGTGGTTTCAGATTTTTATCTGAACCAATCTATATCTCTCCCTGTGTTCTTCACTGATCATTCTTCTTCAGGAGAAAGAAGTTTACACAGTTTGGATGTTAAAAGAGCCCTTAGTTACTACATTGAGCGTACCAAGGCTCACAGGTTTGACTCCCTCCAGTTGTTTCTCACTTATGGGGAATTGGGGAAGGGCAAACCTGCCACTAAGAGTACTACTGCCAGGTGGTTTGTGTCTTGTATTCAATTCTGCTATGAGAAGCTAGGCAAAATACCTCCCTCAGGTCTGAGGGCTCATTCCACTAGAGGTACAGCTGCTTCCCTGGCTGTGGCCAGGGATATTCCTTTGCTAGAGATATGTAAAGCAGCCACCTGGAAAACAGTCCATACATTTACCAAACATTACTCCCTGGACATCCAGGCTAGGAGTGATGCTCGGTTTGGTACAGCAGTACTGCAGAGCCTATTCCCAAGGTAGGTTCTATTCCCTCCTCCATGGAGGTACTGCTTGGTAGTCTGCAATAGTCAGAATACAGCAAGACTTCATGTGGTTTGAAGAAAAAATTACTCACCTTAGTAATTATGTTTCTTCTAATGGAGTCTTGCTGTATTCTGACCTCCCTCCCCGCCTCCCGTCTCAGAACCTGTTTTTGGGAAGTGGACTGGCAGGTGCAGTGTTGCACCCCAGGGGTGCATTTGGGCACTCCCTCCTTTTAGAGGGTTGTTCACTACCTGGTTTTTGATTTTGGATTTCTTGACTTGAGTCTTTTGGGGATCCAAAATATTTGGTTGCCATTTGACTAGTAAAAATGTTACAATTTCCACATAGTAGTTAGTATTAGCTCATAAGAATGTGACGGATGTGCTTCTGAGTGCAACAGACAGACGTTTGAAACAAGCTCAACGTTCTATGCTTTGCATAGAAAATTAACCCTCTTCTCTCCATGGCAGTTTGAGTGCTGGGGCTAACTGCAATAGTCAGAATACAGCAAGACTCCTTTAGAAGAAACACAATTACTAAGGTGAGTAATTTTTTCTTCTGTCGTCATGTGTCTCTTTTTTCAGTACAGGCTGGCTTGGCCCGCTCTGCATCTTCAGTTACTTTGTTGTGGGAACGTTCGAAAATAAGATTCTGATGGGACCTATCATCTCGACCCTTGTCCAGCAGGAGAGACTGGAAGGGGATTTTAGGTGAGTGGGGAACATAACTCGTTATTTACAGCCCTGCTGCTTATGCTTTCTTTGGTCACTGTAGCAGCATCCCTACCTTGCACAGTCAAACTTTGTCAGAAACAGAATCTCAGCAAGAAATTGCAGTTCCATCAACATTATATACATTTCAAGCAAAAAAAGCTATAACTCAGTTATGGCTTAGGCCTATACCTCCTGCACTAGCCCAGTGGCGTTGTATTATGAATGAAATATATCACCTAGAAAGACTAACTGCATGTCATGTGGGTAGAGTCACCCGTTTTGAATTAACTTGGAAACCATGGGGTTTTTATATGTCTAGAACGGACCTTACATTCATGCCTTGAGGATCTACAGTAGAGGTATTATCCTATATCTATTTTGTGATTATTCATACTGTTCAGCTTTCCTTTTAGACCTAGTTTAATTCTGGAACTGCCTCTATTTTGCAGAAAAGTAATGTAAAGTGCTTTATAAGACTTGTTATTAACTGTATTGGAATTTATTTGCACAGATAAACAATTTTAAAAAAACATTATATACATTTCAGTCTGTACAGTTGTCTCTGCTGTTCAGGCAGGCTTCTGTTAGTCAGGTAAAGAATTTGTCTTAGCAGAGGATCCCTTGTCTCGGGACAGGAGCAAACTGATTTAGTTGTGTGCTAAGCCTGAGGAATGTTACAGAATCAAAGTATTTATTAGTAAATTCTTACTAGGGCATGGGTGACTGATGACTTATATGGAGGCAGTATAGCTTAGAGGTTAAGCTTATATGGAGTCAGTATAGCTTACGGGTTAGAGCACCAAGCTGTGAAGCTAGAGACCCATCAGTCCTGGGTTTGAATCCCACAACTATCATATGCATACTGTGTGACCCCGAGCAGGTCACTTAACCTCCCCATGCTCCTGAGTCACACCTGGAAATGAACTTCAGCTCAGTGTGCCTTTCCTCACCAAAAAATTCTGAAATGAAATTCTAAAACTGTATCAGGAAGTCCAGTTGCCTAATTTGCTTGGACCCATGTGAATACCAGGCGCAATTCTCATACTGTGTGTCGGGTGTTCTCATGTGTTGCACAGTGTAGGGTCCCGCGTGACTGAGCAGCTGGTAGTTTAAAAAAGTGTTCTTAACCTAAAAAAAAGCCTTACCATATTTTATAGGTGCAATAATGACTCCTTTAGTGTGTGCTGTGGGTATTATCACCTGTTACCCCTTACCTCTCCCCCCACCTTGTGCCTTGATGCTATATTGAACCATGTAATGATATTTATTAAAGGATAACAACATTACTTAAACATCCTATGGAAATGTTAAAATATTTGCTTAGTGCTGTAGTAAACAGCCTGGCCTTTTTTTCTGCTGTCATGAGCCCCTCAGCACCCCACTCCTTCAGGCCTCCTAGTATCCACCTTCTGCCCACCTGAGTCACCCCTTGCTTCTAGGGATCCATGTCCTGGCTCCCTGGTGCAGTCTGTCCTTCACTGGGTTCCTGACTTATCCCTGCTCCCCAGCTTAGAGCACGGGGGCTGGGGGGGGGGCAAGCTTGTGAACTTCATTGGGTGGGAGGGGGAGCCACAGCAGAGAGGGGGTTGGTGGCATGGGTGGGGAGTGGAAGTGGCTATCATCTGATACACTGTGCAGTCCATTATACATTTTTGGGTACACTAATCCACCTCCCCTGTCACAGTGGCCTCGGCATCCTGAGGATGGGAACACCCTCAACTGACACTTTATTATTGGCACTGTTCACTTTTTTCCTGCATTTAAGTACCATTTTATAACATTGGAAAATGGTGAACAAAGCGACTCTGCATCTAAACTTGTGATTCTTGACAAACCCTAAAATGGCTGCCGATCTACTTGATGATGTCATGAAAGCTGGAGAGCTCAGCTGCACTGCAATACCCCTGTGGTACAATGCCAGTAATTGTGCGGTTTTAAGTTGTTTTTTTATAGCCCCTTCTCTGTGACCAACTTTTTCAACCCATGACCACCTCCCAACCCCTTCAAACCTCACCCACCAAGGCTTAGCAGCTGGGAGAAGGAGTAAGTCCATGTAGGAATAGTGGCAACATTGATCTCACCCAGCAAGGCTTAGCAGCTGGAAAAAAAGAGCAAGTCCATGTAGGAATAGTGGCAGCATTGATCTCACCCAGCAAGGCTTAGCAGCTGGGAGAACGAGTAAGACACAGCTGCATGGGGGCTGCTAGAAGCAGGCACTAGATCAGTGGTGAAGGCATCGAATGGCACCTCAGTGGCAGGGTTTCCTCCACAGAGTTCTGGTAAGGCAAGCTTAGTAATGGAGGTTCCAGTCCCTGGCCACAAGGAGGAAAATGGGGATGACAAGAGCAGGCAGAAAAAAAACTAGGACTTTTTGTGTTCTAATTTATTCTCAGTGAAGACATTTGATATACAGTTCAACATGTCACTATGTACCTGGCCACTTCTCTAGCTCTGTTTTGCTTCACAGCAGCTTCCTGTCACATTGCAGATGAGGGCACCACTACTACATGGGATATTGTGATAATCGGCAGAGTATGGTCTTGTGATGATCAGCAGAGGGTGTCCTTGTGATGACCAGCTGAGTTTGTCCTTGTGATAATCGGCTGAAGGTGTCCCTGTGATGACTTGCTGTGGTCCTTGTGATGATGGCTGAGGGTGTCCTTGAGATGATCGTCTGAGGGTGTCCTTGTGATGACTGGCTGAGGGTGTCCTTGTGATGATCAGCTGAGGATGTCCTGGTGATGACTGGCTCAGGGTTTCCTTGTGATGAGTGGCTAAGGGTGTCTTTATAATGACCAGCTGAGGGTGTCTGTGTAATGATCAGCAGAGGATGTCCATGTGATGGCCAGCTAAGGGTATACTTGTGATGACAGTCTCAGGGTGTCCTTGTAGTAACCTGCTGAGGTTGTTCTTGTGATAGTTGGCTGAGGGTGTCCTTATGATGACCAGGTGTGGATGTCCTTGTGATGACCAGCTGTGGATGTCATGTAGAAGCAGTATACTGTAGTGGTTAAGGGCACTGAGCTGCAAACCTGGAGACCTGAGTTTGAATTTTGTCTGCTTCTACTTGCATATTGTGTGACCCTGAGCAAGTCACTTAACTTCCTTGTGCTCCCATGTCGCACCTGGAAACAAGCTCTGGCTTATTGTGCCTTTCCTGGTTAAACAATGTCCTCTTTCCCCTTCCCTTCCCTTATGATGACCAGCTATTGGTGTCCTTGTGGTGACTGGCACCAGGTGGTTTTGTGACAGCTGTCATGGGGTGTCCTGTTGATGCCCAGCTGGGGTTTTCATTGTGATAATTACCTGTGTGTATCCCTGAGATGTCTGGCTTTGGGTATTCATATTATGACCATCTGGGAGGTGGGGGGGGCCTCATCATGATTGGTTGTAGATGTCCTTGTGATGATCAGGTGGGGTGTCTCTGTGATGATTGACTGGGGTTCTTTGTGATAACCAGCTGGACATTGCTTGTGATGACCTGCTGGGGGTTCCTTGTAATGACCAACTAGGCATTTCCTTGTGTTGACTGGCTGGGGGTTTCATTGGTCAACTAGGGGCATCCATGAGATGACCAACTGGGTGCATCCTTGTGATGACTTGCTAGGGGTATCCTTGGAAACCATCCAGGGGTTTCCTTGAGAAGGCTGACTGGAGGTGCCCTTGATAACCAGCTGAGTGTTTCTTTGTGATGGCTGACTTGTGACGTCCTTGCTAACCTGCTGTAGGTTTCCTTGCGAAGGCTGGCTGGGGGTATCCTTGACAACCAGCTAGGTGTTTTCTTTTTATGGCTTGATAGGTGTGTCCTTGTGATGACCAGCTAGACTCGTCCTTGGATTGTTTCAAGTTTATTGCAGGAAAACTCCATTGAGCAAGCTCATTCACAAGGAGGTCCTGTGACATAAACACTTAAAGTACAAACACAGATAGGTAATAACAGTATATACAGAAATGCACGTTACATAGATACAGGCTGATATACATACAAGGGTACCATAGGGTGACCACAGGTGGTAAACATTGATATGAGACAGGGAAGTACTTACAGGTTGCATACTGATAAATGAAACATGATGACGTGTGTAATACATATACAGTATTTTGGCAGCTAGAACAAACAACAGTCTACAACTGATATGGGGGGAGGAGTGATTTGATAGAGTAGCAGTGGAGCGTAAGCAAAGATAAAGCCAGGAGTAGAAGGGGAAGGGAAAGCAGTTAATATGACAAATCAATTATACCTTACCAGTGGATAAATATGGCACACATGGGGAAGGAAGAGACTTAATGACAGTTACAGGTGTCTTTTATTTTGGCTGAACTTAGCGATTTATAGAAGTTTATTGAAACTGTGCTAGTTAGTTTCAGTACAGTTTGTAATTGGTTCCAAATGGAGGGAAGGGCATATGCAATAGCATGTTTACCAAAGGAAGTCCGCATCCTTGGTATGTCAAGCATAATAAAGTCAGATTTTCTTAACGAGTATGCACTATGTGAGATACTAATAAGGGAAGAGAGATAGCTTGGCAATTTCTGCAGGAGCAGTTTAAGAGTCCATAGCCCAGCGTGGAGCAGGCATCTAGTAGTAAGGGATGTCCAACCAACAGCTGCATATAAGTCACAGTGGTGCGAACAGTAAGGGGAGTTGGTAATGAACCGTAACGCACGGTGATAAAGGATGTCCAGTTTACTTAGATTTGCAAGAGTGGTGGAGGAATAGATTACATCGCCATAGTTGAGTAGGGGGAGAAAAGTGGCCTGTACAAGCTTGTTTCGAGTTTCAAGGGGGAAAAGGGGCCTATTTCTGTAGAAGAAACCTAACCTTGCTTTTAACCTTCTAGAGACATCTTCGACGTGGTCATTGAAGGATAATTTATTGTCGATCCAGATACCCAGATATTTAAATTTGGTTACAATTTCCAGAGGCTCGTTTAGTGTGGTGACAACGAAGTCTTGGGCAAGGGTATTGGGGCCTGAGACAGCACTGCGGAGAATAACATTGCTTTAGTCTTTTAGTATTGAGCAGAAGCTTTGCCTTTATTAGATTATGCCTGTTGTGCGAGTCCGCTTGAAGCACTCCTTGACTTCAGATAACGATGAGCCAGAAGTATACAGCACAGTATCATCTGCAAAAAGCAGATTGGACGTAGGTATGTTAGCATCTAAGTCATTAATATACAGAAAACAAGATATGGCCTAAGATGGATCCTTGGGACTCCTCTTGCAACTGCAAGGCAGCAGAAAAAAGCCTTCCGCCTTTACTTTTGGAATCTTCCAGTTATGTAGCTAGAGAACCACTGGGTGGTATGGTATGTGGCACCCAACTTTGCAAGGCAATTGACTAATAGTTTGTGATCAACAGTATCAAAAGCTTTGCTGAGGTCCAAAAGACTGCACCAGTTACCTTCTTAGCATCTATAGCAGAGATCCAATCATTGATTACTTTTGCTAGTGCAGTGATTGTGCTATGATTAGCCCGGAAGCCAGATTGAGCTGGGTTAATGAGAGAGAAGGGTTTCAAGTAGATTTTAACTGAATATGGATCAGTTTTCGAGGACTTTAGAAAGGATAGGCAATATGGAGATAGGCTTATAGTTGTTTACACGCATGGGTCACCAGATTTAAATAGAGGGAGGATATGTGCTGATTTCCAGCAGGACGCACAGTAGCAGATGTAATGGAAAGACTGAAGATGTGGAGAATTGGGGCAGTGAGATGGGCATAGCCTGACCTTAGAAAAAGGGTTCCAAGCCATCGCCCCCGCGCTTTTTGGTGTCTAAGTTAAGAAGAGAATCTTCTACTTTATAGTTATCTCGCGAGTTGGAAGAGGCTGGGTGCAGGACTAGATGTGGCGGAGGGGTATGCTGGCTCAGCGCAGCACCAGCATAAGGTGACGAGTCAAAGCTAATCCAGCTGTGGCAAAGTGGGAGTTAAGTTCCTCCAGGATTAGGGACTTGTTTTCCACAATCTTGCCACTTGCAACTATCTTTGTTGGGACAGAGGGGCCATGGGCATTCTTCTATAGCTTTGATAGTCTTCCATATTTTATGAGGGTTACCTCTAGCTTGTTCGAGTAGAAATATAATAGTTAGCTTTAGCAGAGCGAAGTTTTTCACACAGTTATTCCTGGCTGTTCATAAGGCCTGCCAATCCGAAGATTCTTTGAATGTCTAGCTTTAGCCCAGAGCTTATCTCGAGCTATAAGGGCTGCCTTGAGATCCGAGGTGAACCAGGGATTGAATTGTTCCGCACTACTTTGAGAAAGGGCATGCTTATTTATTATTGTAGTGAGTTTGTTCATTAAGGATGCAAGCTGCCTTGTTGACATCTTTGGCTAGGTAAAGATCTTGCCATCTGATCATGCTCAGGTCAGATAGGAAGTTTACTGCACTGAATTTCGAAGGATCTTTTGTTATAAAGATGGGCCGCGGACGGGCCTTAATTTGAGATCTTATGCAAGCAACAATTCCATGATCGCTCATGTCGTTGTGAAACTGCCAAATGAGATATTTTGTGTGGATGGGTGGTTAGTACCACATCTAGAATGGAACTGTTGGCAGTATTTGGAGTGTTGTTCCTAGTAGGTTCACTGACTAATTGCCCAAGACCTAGCTCGTCACAAAGGGATTTGAGGCCGTGTGATTTAGGTGACAGCCAGTCCATATTTAGATCTCCTAGAAATATTGTTTCAGTTTTTGCATCTACGAACATGGATTTCAAAAGATTAAGGACTTCACCACCACCAGACGGGGGTCTATAGCCACCTAGGATAGTGATACATTCCAAGGAGGGGAGATGAAGGCTCAGCGAAACTAACTCAGATTCCTTGGCTAGAGATTTGCAACTAATATTGGTGACCAAGTACTTAGATTTGGCATAGATAACCACACCGCCGCCTCTAGACTATCTGCTCTAAATAAATTGTAGCCCTGCAGTGATATTTGTTGATCCGTGTTCGTCTTTTTTAACCACGACTCAGTAATTATGATAAGGTCTGGGTTAACGTGCAGCCCAGGCTTGCAGCTGTACAAGTTTTTTAGGCAGGCTTAAAATGTTGACCATCATCATTTTGAGACCTGTGGTTTGTGCAAAACCGGAGGCGAGGTAAGTTGTGTGTGTGGGGGGCAGGGTTGAGCTCCACATTTCCTGAACAGAGAAGAAGAAGAATATAACTTTTAAGGAGCTTATAAGAATGGAGACTGCTTTTTTATTTCTTTCGCACCCATATCGTGCTGCGTAAGAGGCGGCGCCACTGTAAAGACAGTTGATTGTGATCAATGTGAGCGCTTGGGTAGACATAGGTGAGGACAGTAGCAAGGGGGTGTAGGCTAACCGGGGGATAGGCTAAAAGGGGAGAGGAGGATGACATAGTGTCTGCACGGTAGACTGTTATAACATTAGGTATTGATAAGGTACATTGGAGAACTGAATTGCACTGAGGTACTTCGAATTGCACTGTATTGCTGAAAACTCTGCACCTTAGGAGCAATAAAAACACAATAAGGAGAGCCATGGTCCCAGATTGAGTGGTCTCGTGATTTGTATTAGTGCAATATGTTCTAGGCAAGATATTTGCCCACCTAGGTACTCACTTAAAACCTAGATGAGAAAGTACAGCAGAAAGGGGAACAAGGAGAGCAGGAGCAGCTTAGTTAGTGGCCATCCACCCTTCAGACTCAAGTCCCCTTGTAGCAGAACCGGGAAAGAAGTAGAATGATAATGCAGGCCATATTGCCCACGAATTAATACAGTGATTTATGTAGAAGACCAAGAATCCCTCTAGTGGCAGGTCTGCATAACCTGCTAATGGAAAACTAGCCACAAAAAAAAAAAAAGGTAGTTAGACTTATCGGCACCAAGGCAGAGTGCTTGGATGGGGGAGGTGGAGGGGCTGCAGGAAGAGCAGTCAGACAGAAGAGGTGTAAGCACTTTAAAACAGTAGTAGAAATTACAATCCAGCTAATACAGTTGAAAAACTCCTAATAACACAGTTGAAATGTGCTTAGTTCTATGGAAAGTCTAACAAAGTGCCAGGTGTCTATAGCAGGGGAAAACTCCTGCCAATCAGAGTGGGTTTGCTGGAAGCACCTGTGTTCCTGTGGCCTCAGCAAAATCGATAGGCGAGGTAAGTTGTGGGGGGGCCAGGGTTGAGCTCCACATTTCCTGAACAGAGAAGAAGCAGAAGTATAACTTTCTTTAAGGAGCTTATAAGAATGGAGACTGCTTTTTTATTTCTTCGCGGCAACCCATATCGTGCTGGGCAAGAGGCGCGCCACTGTAATGACAGTTGATTGTGATCAATGCCGCTTGGGTAGACATAGGTGAGGACAGTAGCAAGGGGTGGGCATAACCGGGGTTAGGCTAAAAGGGGAGAGGAGGATGACATAGTGTCTGCACGGTAGACTGTTACAACATTAGGTATTGATAAGGTACATTGGAGAACTGAATTGCACTGAGGTACTTCGAATTGCACTGTATTGCTGAAAACTCTGCACCTTAGGAGCAATAAAAACACAATAAGGAGAGCCATGGTCCCAGATTGAGTGGTCTCGTGATTTGTATTAGTGCAATATTTTCTAGGCAGTAATTTACCCACCTAGGTACTCACTTAAAACCTAGATGAGAAAATACAGCAGAAAGGGGAACAAGGAGAGCAGGAGCAGCTTAGTTAGTGGCCATCCACCTTCAGACTCAAGTCCCTTGTAGCAGCACCGGAAAGAAGTAGAATGATAATGCAGGCCATATTGCCCACAAATGAATACAGTGATTTATGTAGAAGACCAAGAATCCCTCTAGTGGCAGGTCTGTATAACCTGCTAATGGAAAACTAGCCACAAAAAAAAAAAAAAAGGTAGTTAGACTTATCGGCACCAAGGCAGAGTGCTTGGATGGGGGGGGGCTGCAGGAAGAGCAGTCAGACAGAAGAGGTGTAAGCACTTTAAAACAGTAGTAGAAATTACAATCCAGCTAATACAGTTGAAAAACTCCTAATAACACAGTTGAAATGTGCTTAGTTCTATGGAAAGTCTAACAAAGTGCCAGGTGTCTATAGCAGGGGAAAACTCCTGCCAGTCAGAGTGGGTTTGCTGGAAGCACCTATGTTCCGATTGGCTGCGCTGTCCCGTACCTTCCAAGGAGCTGCAGGCGGGTGTCCTGGTCTTGGTCGGTTGCTGGCTGGGTGCCGGCTGACCGTGGGTGAGCTGGAGCAGCCCTGTTCAGGGACAAGCAGCTTCCAAGGAGCTGCAGGCGGGTGTCCTGGTCTTGGTCGGTGGCTGGCTGGGTGCCGGCCGACCGTGGGTGAGCTGGAGCAGCCCTTTTCAGGGACAAACAGCTTCCAAGGAGCTGCAGGCGGGTGTCCTGGTCTTGGTCGGTGGCTGGCTGGGTGCCGGCCGACCGTGGGTGAGCTGGAGCAGCCCAGTTCAGGGACAAGCAGCTTCCAAGGAGCTGCAGGCGGGTGTCCTGATCTTGGTCGGTGGCTGGCTGGGTGCCAGACGACCGTGGATGAGCTGGAGCAGCCCTGTTCAGGGACAAGCGGCTTCCAAGGAGCTGCAGGCGGGTGTCCTGGTCTTGGTCGGTGGCTGGCTGGGTGCCGGCCGACCGTGGGTGAGCTGGAGCAGCCCTGTTCAGGGACAAGGAGCTGCAGGCTTGACCAGCTGAGTGTTTCTTTTTGATCAATAGCTGTGTGTCATTGTGATGACCAGTTTGGGGTGTCCTTGTTATGAACAGCTGAGTACCTCCTTGTGGTGACCAGCTGTGTGCATCCCTCTGATGACCAGTAGGGTGTGCCCTTGTGATGATGGGTCTGGTGTTCCTTGATGACCAGCTGGCTGTCTAATGACTGGATGGGTAGGTCACTGTGATAATTAGCAGGGTGTGTCCTTGTGATAACTGACTGAGTTTGTCCATGTGATGATTGACCGGGCGTGTTCTTGTGATGACCAGTCTGCGGTGTGCTTGTTAGGAGCAGTTGGGTGTGTCCTTGTGGTGGCTGGCTAAGTGCATCATTGTAATAAATGGCAGGGTGTACCCTTGTGATGACCAGTAGGGTATGCAGTTGTGATGATCGGCTGGGTATGTCCTTAAAGGGCCATTCACACGTAATTTTCTGCACCGTTGTGAGTGGTGCAGAGCTGCTACAGCATTGTTGCCGTAGCCTTGTGAATGCAATCCGCATCTTTTTTTTTGTTGTTGTTGTTGTTGCTTGGGTTGCATTTCACCACAGTCCCTTTTATCTTTGGATCATGTAGTGTTGTGAGCGTTTCGAGTGGCAATCTGAACAGCCTGCACTGCTCACAATGGTGCCAGGCATTTGCCGGAGCTTTTCCCACACTCCTGACCGGAAGAATGCTCACAATGCAGGAAGCAAGGAAAGGGCTTCCTGTAACACCACAGTTGCTGTTTGTCTGAACACTTCTTCGCAGCATTGCACAAACTGCAGCGGAGACAGTGTGGACTGCGGTGTTGCCGGTAGATGCCATGTGAAAGCGGTTTATGTTTTCCAGGTGGGTACAGTCTTGTGATAACTGGTTAGAGGTGTCCTTGTGATTATTTTTTTTTTCACATTTTATTGATGAAGTATGTAAAATACAGTAAACCTTGTACGTCATATACCAGATGATACATAGCCCATATAACATGAATGGTCAGGAAATCATTAAAAAAACAGGGCATAGTACATTATAGTACATTCATTCAGGTATATGGACAACAAGTAATGTAGAAGTAAAGTCCAGTAGGATAAAGACTTAGATAGTTGCTGCTGTCACCAACTCTATGTCTGTGAAGTCCGTTTACTGGCTTTTCCCCCCGTTGCAGGATAATATGACCAGTGGAAGGCCCAAATATTAAAAGATTGCCTAAGTTGCATAACCCCCGCTGTCCCAGCATCAAAAAATTGCCTAGCAGGAAAGCAAACAATTTTAAGTACTATTAAAAAGTTCACAAACTGAGTGGTGCTAACATTGCACCAATATATAATAATGCCAAACTCACCGATACATACATAGGGTGTTATCTGATAGCTAATGAAGAACAGATATCAACATTACAGTCAGTTACCTCTACCCTACACTCTAGTCTAGAAAAAGCGAGCACTGTTTAATATGTGCAGTTTAAAACATTCTGTCCTGAGACAGAACTGCAAGGCAGTAAGAGACACACAGATATCAGGTACAGTCACCACTTTTTAATAGATTCAGGTGTCCTACCTAAGCTCCGGTTCCTCCACAGTGCCTCTGGAGACATATTTATTTGTGAAAGTGGTGGCCGATGCTGTATGAAGAGGTGTGTCTTGTTGGGGTGATACAGACCTGCAGTTGGGCCGGGAACAACATCTGTGCCCTAATACCCTCTTCCAGCAACATTTTCTTTACTGTCTGCAGGTCTTTATTTTTTATTTATTTTATTTTTTATTTAGTAAACTCTAGGATTACAAGTACCTTTGAGCAGGGACTGCTCATTTACAAAAGTTCCATGTCAAAGGATGTAGGGGAACGACAATGCAAAGGAAGCAATAGATACATATATTACATTTCAAAGTTGAATTAAGCATGGCATGTACAGTGGTTTGCAGAGAGAGAGAGAGAGCAATAGCCAGTATGAGTAAGTTTTGATGGTGAACTACATATGGAGTGGAGAACAGTAGGAAGGAATGAGCAGGCAACGCCATTGTCGGGTAGAAGTGGCGGGTGGCATGAGATTGGTCATGGTGGCTCAGGCCTAATGTGAGCGGGGAGGGGTGGGTAAAGGGAGGAGTTTGGGGGGGGTGACAAAAGAGGGACCGGAGACAGGAACCCAGAGCACCACTGTCACCGATACAATGTGAAGACCATTCTTTAGGAGAGGCAGTCACACTGCGTGTTTGAGGCAATGGAGCATTGTAGTTCCCTTTTAAAAGGGACCAAGAGTCGTAGTTGTAAGTGCTTCTTTGTTAAGGGTATTGTAGTACTGAGGTGCCCTGTGTGAGAATGATCTCTGTCCCATAGTGGCACCAATCCGGCACCTGGGGACCTGGAACGTCTGTTGCAGAGCTCTACGTGTAGATTGGGTGCTACTGTGGGCAGTGAGGAGTTTTGCAACTCCAGGCGGCATATGCCCAAGGAGAATTTGTTTTGTGAGTAGACAGATCTGGTACTGTATTCTGCTCTGGAGAGATAGCCATCCAGCCTGGCATATAGGTCACAGGTGCGAGTTAGGCGGGGGGCACCTGTAAGGAGCCTACAGGCTTTGTTGAGAGTCACAGATATCCTCCATAGAGCCGTAGGGGAGGCAGAGCCGTAGATGGCAAGACCAAAGTCAGTGATGGAGGTGACAGAGCTATAGATAGCCAGCCTAAGGTCTTCAGGGATCAGGCAATGCTTGTGCTTGTGGAGCAGGCCAATCCATATATTGGCAGCTCTTGCTACATTACCTATATGATGTGAGTATGAAAGTGAGCAGTCCAGGGTGATGCCAAGGTATTTGAACTCAGGAACATGCTCAAGTGAAGCCCCTGCATGGTTCTTGATGTTGAGGAGCAGAGTTTTGTACTTGCTCCGTGGGTTGTAGAATGTCATAGTCTTAGTTTTGCTAAAGTTCAGAACCAGTTTATGTGAGCGGAACCAATCTTCAAGGGAGGCAGTATAGCGCAGTGGTCTAAGGCTCTGAGCTGCAAATCTGGTGACATCCAGCAGACCAGACCTGGGTTTGAATCCCACAGCTTCCACTTGCATACTGTGTGACCCTGAGTAAGTCACTTAACCTCCTTGTGCTCCCAGGTCGCTCCTGTAAAAAAGCTTTCAGCTTAGTGTGCTATACCTGGTTAAACAACTTAAACTAAAACTTAAACTAACTAACACACCTGAAATCGCTTTGAAGATGACTCTCTAGCAGGCTAGTTTCACAGTTCCTTGAAACTAGTACTGCATCATCAGCATAAAGTAATATTCTCTGTTGGCAGACGCTAGGGAGACCATTAAGAAAGAGAGAAAAGAGTAGTGGTCCAAATATTGACCCTTGGGGGACACCTGAGAGGACTGGCTTTTCATCTGAGGTGACTCCAGCGATCCTGACACGTTGGGCCCTGTCCCCTTGGTAACTAGCAAACCAGTTCACTACATGTTTGGAGAGGCCAAGGGCGGACAGTTGATCGAGAAGTAGCGGGTGGTTAACGGTGTCAAAGGCCTTCGTTAGATCAATGAATACTGCCCCACCACACATGCCTTGGTCGATGGTGTCATGGAGGAAACTGGTGAACTCCAGCAGTGCCATGGTGGTACTATGCCCTTTCCGGAAACCATGTTGTTCAGGGCAATGGATTTCATACTTATCCAGGAACTCCACAAGTTGATCAGAGGCTATACGTCTCGAGCTTTTGATGGGGAGGATGGAGATAGGCCCACAGTTTGTGTGTAGCGCCTTGTCTCCATTTTTGAACACTGGTGTGATAGTTGCTTGTTTCCAGAGCAATGGGAATTAACCCAATTTTAGGGAAAGGTTAAAGATCTTAGTCAGGGGTTCAAGGAGTTCATCTAGAACTAATGCGAGTAGCTTCAGATCAAGGGAGTCACCACTGTATCCGGTTTTGCTGATGGCCTTGCGTATATAGGTTCTGGCTAGGTGCATAGGGACCTCTTGGAAGAAGAACTGTGGGGCGGGATGTGCTTTGGACGACGTTGTTGAGGTGGAGGTGGTGGTGGGGACATTAAAGAAATCAGGTGGTAGGACGCTGCTCAGGTTAGAAAACGCATTGTTGAATGTGTTAGAGATCGTATTAAGGTCAAGCGTAGGTGTACCATCAATGTTAAGCATAGTTGGTGGTGTCTTGGCTACCTTCCCTGTGAGGTCCTTCAGGTTGTTCCAGAATTTTTTCCCCATCACCCCAGGAGTTGGAAAGTGCCTCTCTAAAGTGTTTGCGTTTGGCATTGTGGATAGACCGGGTATAGCTATTTCTTGCGGCTTTGTAAAGTTGGATGTCCTTCTTTACTCCTGTGGCTCGAGCACAGTGCCAGAGGTGGTCCCTTAGTTTGAGCTGCGCTAGGAGTTCAGAGTTTATCCAGGGGTTCAATATGCCTTTGACTTTCTTCTTTACCAGTGGTGCATAAATGGCACAGGCTGTGGTGAAGAGTCTAATGAACAGTTCCAATGCTTTGTTTACATCCTTGAGAGTGTCAATTTTAGACCAATCAAGCCTGCTTAAATGAGATTTTAGTAGGTATAGGTGTCCCTGCTTTAGAACTCTAGTGAATATAATTTTCGGGGTGGGGCTTAGTGGTATTAATAGCACATGAGCAGATCACAGGCGAGTGGTCACTTATGGAGTCTCGGTGGGTAGACACCTTAGTAATTTGGTCAGGGCGATTTGACATTATCCAGTCTATTAGGGTGCTGGTTGCTGTCCTGTAGTTGTTTCTAGTGGGAGAGGGGACAAGCTGAGTGAGGTGCTGCGCAGCGACAGTATCCTTATAGATGCTGGCCTCGGGTGCAAGCCAGTTGAGATTAAAGTCCCCCATTATTATGGTCTCCATACCATGGCGCAGACCCTTGAGGCATTCCATTAAGTTATTGAAGCTGGTATCCTGGTTCTTTGGGGTTATGTATACACAGTCTACAGTGATATTTTTGTTATGGGCCCCTAGAAGAACTCTGATAGCGAGGATCTGAGATGGTGAACCTGGGTTTGGAACTTGGATAACGTGTCCCATGAGAGAATCTTTTAGGTAAATGGCGCAACCACCGCCCCGCTTCGAGATCCTGTCCATCCTGAAGATTGAGTATCCAGGAATTGCTACCGCAGAGTCAGGGATCTTGGGGGTTAGCCATGTTTCGACAACAGAGAGGATGTCAGGATTGTGTTGTTGGATCCAGGTTTGGAGGTTATTGAGTTTGCCAAGAAGGCTACAGACATTAATGGATGCGAGAGTGAGGGACCCCATTGCTCTATTCTATTTTTTTTTCCTCTTTATCCTCCTCCCTCCTTACAACCACCTCTTCTTCGGGAGACACCTTATGGCCTTATCAGCCTTCGCTCACCTACCTGGAGCCAGTGCAGTCCATGCCCCATTGAGCCGTGGCTATACCCCCCAGGCGGGTACGAGATGGTTCCCCCAGCCACCCCGACGTCCTCTAGTCTTCGTCGGCATGCTGTCCCTGGACAGGTAGGGGCATTGAAGGTCGGGGCCCTGGTGCTCCGTCTACTAGGTGGCTGCAAGGGTTTTTCCTGGTGTTCCATGATGTGCCATGTCCGGTGACGTCAAGGCGCCGAAGTGCCGACGTCTGGTACATCGCTCCCTCATCTGTTTGGAGCATCGGGCTTGCTGTACCTCAGGTCTCCACCTGGGGACAGGCAAGCACCGAGCTCAAGTAACCCCCCTCCCCCTGGGAGGGGCAGGCAGTCCCTGGGACACTCAAGTCCTCTCCTCCCGGCCGGCCCTCAGCTCCAGGCTGGGTTCCGAACCGGGTCACTGGGCCATAGCGGAAGTAACCGGCCAGGCCCAAGGGCCGGCCCCATTGCTCTATTCTGAGGGTGGATGGTTGGACCATGTGTCCAGGGTTAGTGAACGTTTCCTGAGAGGAGAAGCAGTATTAAAAGAAATCTCATGAGAGAGGTTTTTAGAATTTTGATGGCTTGCTTGTTGGTTAGGCGTCTCCATGCTTTGGTGCATTGGTGCATGGGTTGACTAGCCTTACTGCAGATTGCTGCAACATCTAGTAGGTTACTCAGTGGGCCAGGCGTATGAGGCTTCAGGAGATAAGTAGTCAGTCATAGTAGATAGCAGTGGGACATGGGATAGTTATATTGGATCCCAGTTATCATGCCAGAAGTATAGTGCAGAGCAGTAGTTGGCATTAGCTGACAGTTTGGGTGGGAGGGTGTAATTTCTTGCAGATTGGTGCAGAGCAGCAGTATAAAAGCTGTAACTAGAACTGTTGATAGCAGTTTTGAAGCCACCATGGTTAGGGATAGGAGGGAGGCACAGTTATACTAGAGGGTGGGAGAGGGGGAGAGAAGTTATCAGTGAAGAGAGAAGTTATCATTGAAGACAGGTGTAATTGGTTGAGTTTTTGCAGGCTTGCGTTGTTGATGATATATCTGGAAGGAAGGCAAGTTTGCTGCCTTCCCAAATGATGTCGCCCTGATTTCTGGCACCCTGCAGTAAGGGAATGTATCCCTCCATGCTGGAAAGAGTAATTATGGCAGTCAGAAGTCTTTGTGTGTCCCCACCACACAGTCTCAGCCGTATGGGGATTGCAAATGCTTTCAGGATTTTCATGCCAGAATCTGCTGGTGATAAACACAGATCTGTAAAAATAAGTCTTTCAGTAACACTTCATATTTCTGTTTTGCTGGCAAATCGTTATTTGCCACGATTCTGACATAGGCCTGCCTCTGAAATTTCTTACGATTTTCAGCTTTCGCCTTGAGATACTGTAGGTCCACAAAGTATTGTCTCCTGTGCTCGAGGAGAGCGATGCGCTGCAAGGGTGGCAGACCCAACAGTGCAACAGTAAATTCCTCGGAAGGCTGCATGCCAAGGCACTAGGGGCTTCCTGCTCTAGGTGAACACTTGACTGTACTACTGAATTTAACAGGATAAATGCTGAGTATCAGCTAAACTAGCAGTTTCGAGCGTGTTTCTCTGCTGGTTATTGGTTTTGGAAGATACTGTAGGTCTCTGACCACCATGATGCTAATGTCTTTCTGCCAGTTCACGTCTCGTGACAAGTCCATGAGTGCAGTGGAGTTTGTATAGTAATCGGCTTCTCAAAGTTGATAAGTTTTGCTTCCACAGCAGCAAGATGTTTATTAATCTCCTCGCCCAGTGGCTGGATCTTGGAAACATAGATTTTATTGGCAGAAAAGAACCTTTAGGCCCATCCATTCTGCCCCTTGTCCCTGCCTATTTTGACACCACTGACCCCAGTTAGTCATAGATGTCACTCCCTCCTCCCGTTCCACTACCTAATATGCCCCTGTGCGTATCCCATGCATGCTTGAAGCTCCCCACAGTCTTTGCACCCACTGCCTCCTCTGGCAGGCTGTTTCTTTCATCCACCACCCTTTCTGTGAAGAAGTATTTCTGCACATCTCTCCTGATCTTCCCCCTGTATCTTCATTGCAGGCTGCTTAGTTTCTTAACTAGCCTCCTGTGTGGCACAGTGTGAAAGCCTTACTGAAGATCAGATGGGCCACGTCCACTGCTCTCCCTTAATCCACCTCCCTGGTAACCCAGTCAAAGAAATCTATGAGATTAGTATGAGAGGACCTCCCCCATGTGCTGACCTATTGGGAATTGAACCCAGGCCCTCAGAATACTGTCACGGTGCTCTAACCACCGAGCTGTAGGCTCACATACCATTGCATTGTCATCAGTCGTGTGGCTGGGAGATCTACAACAGATGCTCCACCAGGCTGGGAAGGCCTGGTCCCTTCGCATGTGCCATCACCGAGAGATAAGCATCCATGCCCTGTGATGCATGTGTTTGGTCTTTCTTCTGCCCCATTCTGAATCCCGGCCATAACCCGCATCCAGTCCAGCCAACAGAAATGAATTTTCAGCAGTGTAGATTAGTTAGGTAGGCTTTTTAAGATTGAAGAGAGAGAGGAGCTGTATAGAAAAGCTGATGCTGGGCTGCCCTGTCGGTACAGTGGTAGTGCTACTACTCGCGACACCGGCAGTCTGAATTTGGGAACGAACTCGAGTTGTCAGGGGCCAACTGGCGGGAGGAGGATTGAGCGTCCCAGAGTATGCTCTCCTCCTCTGGGGAGGGAGGGTTCCATCCTCTGCCACAATACTGCCACCTGGTTGACCACAGGTGAAGTGCAGCTGGAAGGGCCAAAGGAGAGTGGGGATGTCACTGACGTTGGCAGGCAGACATGCAGATAGTATGTGTGGGTCCACCTAGATGTTCATGCATGTGATGTCCCTAGGGGGATGGGATGGGAGAAAAATGGAGAAAGCACGGCACCAGCACCTCCGCAGTGACGGCCAAGGTACATGCCGGGCCTCAGCCTCCTTCGCACACGGCATCACCTGAAGAAATGCAGCAGTTCAGGGGTAAGATCTCCACCTCAACCCCACCTGGGTGGCAGATCCAGAGTTCCATGGTGGTAGGTGACCATGTCCAGGGAGGCAGGGGGCTCGGGAGGTGCCTGGAAGGTTCTGAGACCCTGGAAAGGCTGGAGAGGAAGGGGCCATAAACATAAATTTAAAAGAAAGCTGATGCCATTTTGTCTGCTCCACAGTGCCCCAGTCCTTGTGATGATTGACTAGATGTGCTTGTGATGACCGCTAGGATGTGCCCTTGTGATGACCATCTGTGAATGTCCTTGTAAAGACTGACTGGGAATGCATTGTAATGTGGGGCTGGAATTCTGTCATTATTCATAGTTTAAGTATCTGAATGTTTCCAACTTCTTGTGTTTTTTTCTCTTTACTTTGTCTAGATTTAAACACATGCAGATTCGAGTGAATGCAGAATCAGTAGCATTTTACAGGTAAACTGTGATAAGGTGGATGAGATGTTTGGGTGTGTGTGTGTGTGTGTGTATATACCTGTTTATCCTTATGCATGTACACCTCTATGTCTATGTACATGTCTATGTAGTGTACCTCTGTAACTGCCTACTGTTTGTGCATCCATGTACTTGTGTTTGTGAACATGTGTTGGTGTTGCTGTGTACCTGTGTATTTTATGTATCAAGTGTACCTATGTATCTGTATACTTGTGCGTGGATGTGTCTGTGTACCAGTGTTCATCGCTGTGCATGTGTGTATATGTGTGTGATGTTTTTTACTTTTACCTTTTTCCATGTGTCACCTCTCCTTTCTCACTCTTCTCTCTTATTCTTTCCTTTTGCAGAGCGGGGTCAGTGGAGCACACGCGTACAAACCACAGACTGCACAGCCTCCTGCAGACGCAGAAGAATCTCATGACCAAAGAACTGTGGTTGTACAGTGAGTATGCCCTTTTGTAACACTCCATCAAAGTGACACAGCCTCATATCATAGCTCAAGTGAGCTGCCTTTCAGTGCAGCAACAGCATTTGCACTCGTGATACCAGTGACCCAAGTTCAGGAACGAGATTGACATTGGGGCTGGCTGTGGGCGGGTGGGTGATAAGGGTCCCAGAGGATACTTCCCTCCTCCAGGGAGGTTAGGTGTCTAACTCTGCTGTGCTGTTCTACCTGGGTGACCACAGGTAACAGTATAGGCAGGCAAGTTGCTGGAGGGATGGACAGTGCTTGGTTGTGTGCACCAGCACAGGATGTCAGGCAGAGTCTCTGAGGGGGTGTCAGGCAGAGTCTCTAAGAGGTGTCAGGCAGAGTTTCTGTCTGAGGGAGTGTTGGGCAGAGTCTCTGACGGAGTGCCGGGTAGAGTCTCTGACAGGGTGTCTGGTGTCATGAACCCACTCCTGAGGGTCAGGTCCACTGAGCTCACAGTGTCCACCCCTAAGTGCAGTCCATCACAGGGAGGGGGAAACGGGGGATACCCTCTTCATAGCCTTCTATAGTGTTCACTGCATTCACAACTGAACACTCGCTACAAAATCCCAGGGTCCCCTCTTTACTCTGGATCAGGGTACAATACTAGTCTCGATTGTTGTAGCCAAATATAAACCTTCTTGGTTGTTACACAAAGGTGGACGATACAGGCCTTACAGCCTCTTCAGGGTAGCGTTGTAACCCTGATTCTGTCTTCTCCAGCAAGGCGTGCAATAACCTGGTTCAAATCCCCACAGACCCTTCCTTGAGACTTCGGTATTCCCCCTATCTTTACCCAGACTTTCCCTTTCAGACCCTTTGTTTGATTTGGTAGCTTATGATGGCACCCCTTAGCAATAACAGTTTAGTCACAGATTATTACTGAAACATCCCACAATCACACATGCAATATAGAAATCTCACTCAGGCAGGTTTCTTAAACAAAACAAATGTCTTTACTAAATTAAATAATTATCATACATTACAACAAAAGGTTTGATTAATTTGATCACAGAATAACACAAATAAAGAGTGGACATGTACATACAAAGAAAACACCTTGAAACTGTTAGTTAAGGTCTACCTTAAGTTTGTAGTGGATTGAAGTCTAGGAAAAGTAAATTAAAGTTTCAGTTTCTTTTGATAGCAGTCTTGCGTCTTGTGTGGCAGGAGAAGGGCCCCTTGACGATGCTCAGCAAAATGAGAGCGTGCCCCTGGTTTTCAAGCTCTTTATTTTTATTTTATTTTTTCAGCTCTCTTTCTGCACCTACCCCGACTGCCTTTCTCAGCTGAGGATGTTCGGGTGGAGCTCTTGCTGCCTGCCTGCAGCTCTCCAACGTGCTCTCCGGTCCGAACCTGCCCTCCGTCCCAATTCATCCACTCAAACCACCCCCGCTCTGAGGCCCCTCCGGTGTGAGGCCACCAACTCTCTAGCGCTCTATCTAGAATCCAGTGGAGCGGTCAGATCGGAGGGGGGAGACCAGAAGCACACGCTGGCAGAGCCCAGCACTGGACATGGGGCCCAGCCACTGATCCCACCATCGCCTACTGCCGCGGGGATTTTTCATTGTTAGCGCCACCAGGATTGCAGCATGCAATGGCTTCTGCATGGCAAATTCCCTGTGCCTCACACTGCTGAAGCCTGCCATCAACCCTCCCCCTGACTACGTCTCGACATCTAGCACCACCACTGGTCTCCACCAGAGGCTGCTACTGCATTGGAAGCTTCCCCCGCAACCCACCCGGGATAGGAGAGCAGTCCTCTGGAAGCTCAATCCTCTCCCTTCCCTGCCAACCCCCGATGACCTGGATCCATCCCCGAACCCGGGTCGCCGGCATGGCATCCAGTGCCTCAGCCCTCAGCTCCACTGGGCCGGCTTTTCAGGCTTTTTATATAGTGTCATAATCCCTGGTCTGTCCTAACTTTTGGCCAGTAGATGTCACACTTGCGCTTTCCCAACAACACAGTTTTCTGGCTACCTTGTGATGTAATACTTCCCTGACAATTCTGACACCTGTAAGAGAATTCGCAATAGCCTGCCTGAATGGATATTTCTGTCCTTTCCTTTCATCTCAAAGGCAATATACCATGACAGTTTGCTGGGACAAAAGCATCCTGCCTTTGAGGTGAAAAAGGGCCATCTCCTGAACATTTTATTTACCTCTGTTTCCCTCAGTTAGTTAACCAGGGAAATACCCTTTGATCAGCTACCCCCAAGCCTTTGACAAGTAATTGTCAGCTTCCTAGCAAGCAAGCTGGTTCCTCTCAGGTCAGAGGAAGGTCAAACATTTAAAAAAAAATCCAGTCTCTCTCATTGTCCTATGAGACCTTTCCTTAACACTGGCATTCTTGTGGCATGTACACATACTTAAAATATAACAGAATATAACACCATATATCTGTACATCTGACTAGCAGTGGCATAGCTCGCCACTTCAGGCAGAATCTCTGACAGGGTGTCATGCAGAGTCTAATGGGATCTCATGCAGAGTCTCTTTGACAGTATGTCAGGCAGAGTCTGATGAGATCTTGTGCAGAGTCTTTAATGGGGTGTCTGGCAGAGTCTCTTTGATGAGGTGTCATGCAAAGTCTGTAATGGGATGTCATATGTCAGGCAGGGTATCTGATGTGGTATCAGGCAGAGTGTGTGATGGGGTGACAGGAAGAGTTTCTGATGGAGTGTCAGGCAGTCTGTGACAGGGTGGCGGTCAGAGTCTCTGATGGGATGTTGGGCAGAGTCTCCGATGGGGTATCAGGCAAAGTCTCTGATGGAGTGTCAGGCAGAGTGTCTGAAGGGGTGTCAGGCAGAGTCTCTGACAGGGTACATGGTGTCAGGCCGAGCTTCAGGTGGGTTATTGGGCAAGAGCCAGGGATGATGTGATGGGCAGTTTTAGACGGTATAGGCAGAACATCTGGCGGGGTGCCAGGCAGAGCCTTGGGCGAGCTGTTAGGCAGAGTCTTTAGTGAAAGTGTTAGGCACAGTCTTGAACAGGATGGCAGGCAGTGTCTCTGACAGGGTGTCAGGCAGAGCTTCACTTAGGTTGTCTGTCAGCTTCAGGTGGGGTCTTGAGCAGTGCTTCTCGGGGTTTGCCAGGTAGAGTTTCAGGCATGGTGTCCAGCAGAGCTTCTGATGGAGTGTTGGGCATAGGTTCAAGCAGGGTGTTGGGCATAGGTTCAAGGAAGGTGTTGGGAAGAGCTTTTGGTGAGGTGTTGGGCAAAGCTTCTTGTGGGGTACGAGGCAGAGATTCATGCTGGGTGCTGAGCAGAGCTTCAGGCAGGATGCAGGGCAGAGTCTTGGTTGGGGTTTTAGTTAGAGCCTTCAGCGAGGTGTTAAGCTGAGCCTTTTGTGGGGTGTCCAGCAGAGTCTTTAACAGTGTGTCCTGCAGTGTGCCTGAGTGGGTGTCTGGTAAAGTCTCTTGACAGGGTGTCTGGCAGTCTTTGACAGGGTGTCAGGCAGAGCTTTATGCGGGTTGTTAGGCAGAGCTTCATGCATGGTGTTAGGCAGTGCTTGGTGGGGTTGGGCAGAGCTTCAGGCCGGGGGGTTGGGCAGAGCTTCAGGTAGGGGGTTGGGCAAAGCTTCAGGAGTAGGGTTGGGCAGAGCTTCAGGTGGGGGTTGGGCAGAGCTTCAGGAGTAGGGTTGGGCAGAGCTTCAGGAGTGGGGTTGGGCAGAGCTTCAGGTGGGGGGATGGGCAGAGCTTCAGGCAGGGGGTTGGGCAGAGCTTTGTGTGGAGTGCCAGACAGATTTGTACATGGTGGGCTGAGCTTCCAGTTTGGTTTTGGGTGGAGCTTCGAGCAGCACAAGGATGAGATTCAGGCAGAATGTTGGAATGAGCATCAGGCAGGGTCTTAAGCAGAGCTCATGCTGGGTGTTGGGATGAGCTTTAGGCAGGGTGTTGGGCAGAGCTTTTCGCAAGGTGTTGGACAATGTTTTGGGCAAAGTGTTGGGTAGAGCTTTGGGCAGGGTGTTGGGCAGAGCTTTGGGCAGGCTGTGGGGGCAGAACTGTTGGAAGGGTATTGGGCAGTGCTTTGGGCAAAGTGTTGGGCAGAACTTTGGGTACGGTGTTGAGTAGAGCATTGGGTAGGATGTTGGCCAGAGTTGTGGGTAGGATGTAGTGCAGAGCTGTGGGCAGTGTGTTGGGCATAGCTGTGGGCAGGGTGTTGGGCATAGCTGTGGGCAGGGTGTTGGACAGAGCTGTGGGCAGGGTGTTGGGAAAAGCTTTTGACATGGAGTTGGGCAGAGCTGTGGGCGGGGCGTTGGGAAGAGCTGTGAGCAGGGTGTTGGTAGAGCTGTGGGCAGGGCGTTGGGCAGAGCTGTGAGTAGGGTGTTGGGCAGAGCTAATGGGTAGGATGTTGGGCAGAGCTGTAGGCAGGGTGTTGGGAAGAACTTTGGGCAGGGTGTTGCGCAGAGCTGTGTGCAAGATGTTGGGCAGAGCTTAGGACAGGGTGTCAGGTTGAGCTATGGGTGAGGTGGCAGGCAGAGCTTATGTATGTTCCATTACATCCACTTTGTTCTCATGATACATAGAGGGTGACACCTAGGGTTAGTCCAGTGGTGCTTGCAGTGTTGGAGATTACACAGTGCCATGTGTGTATGCACACACACACACACTTAGGTCATTAGGGTCGTGGTAGGATCCACAAAAAGGGAAAAAGTTCTCTCTGATTGGCCATAGCATGCCAGCCCTGGCTGATCATGGCCCACAGAAGTTTGGTTCCCTCTTCCAACTCTAGCACTCTGGTGTGATTTGTTGTGTTTACTGTACCCCCTACCAGCCCACGGACAAATGGCAAGAGGGACACCCCAATCCAGGTGGGCAAGCCAGGGTGGTCTGGAGCAGCAGGCCTGTTTAGTCTGGATTGGGAGGGGCACTGGCATCGGTAGGCAAAGAGCTGGAATGGAGTGCTGTAGAAGAGCTGGAGGCCCATGTTAAGCACAAAATTTATTTATTTAGCTTTTGTTGACCGGCTAAGTGCACTAGACAAATCCTGCCTATTTTCAGGCACGACCTGGGGGAAGGGGATACAGATGAATGCCAACTGACCTTGAACCAGATTAAGCTGTTGGTGGTATTTTTAGTGAATGAGGGAAATTTGGCCAGGACACTGGGGAAATTCCCCTACTCTTTTCGATAAGTGCCATGGGATCTTTAACATCCACCTGGACTACCACCAATCCAGGCAGATGGGACCTCGGTTTAACGTCTCATCCGAAAGACGGCACCTCAGAAGTGCAGCACCCCTCTCATGCTGCACTACAGTGTCAGTACTAGGATATTAACCCAAGTGCCAGATGTGGGAACTAAACCCACAGCCCTCTGATCTCTCGGCCTCAGAGGCGAGTGTGCTACCTACTGAGCCACTGACACTGCAAAATAAGGGAGAAAAGAATGAAATTGTTTTTAATAATATTGCATAGTCTAGTTGTAATCCTTTGTCGTCTGTTCATAAAGTACTTCCATAGTTTGTACTGAAATGCACTGCACAAATTAAATTAAAGAGGCAATAAAGTCAAAATGTACAACAAATATGTTATGCAGAGTGTTTTGATTTGTAAGTGTAGTCCTAGTGTATCCTTCCCTTTGTTTGCTGTAAGGAGCTTTTTTTTTTTAAACTCATTGTACTCTGGGTGGCCATTTTGCAACAAGTTAAGCAATGGATGGTTCGGACTTCAAACTAAGCTACAGTGAGTGATTTGCTGCTAGTTTTATGGCCCCTGGAGATCTCCATGTTCGCATTTTGTATGCTCTTTTTTGTCCTACAATGCCTCCTGTCCCCATGTGACAGTAATGCGTCCAGGACCATTCATTCAACAAGCGCAACTTTTTTCCTTGTCAGGTTTACAGCAGTAGAGCTGCGATTTTAAGTAACTCTTCCTGCCTAGGGAGTTTTAATGAAGGCTGCATTTAAGCAATATACCATGGCAGGTAGTGGGTATATGGGTGGATTTAACACGCCTGGTGTGGTTTAGTCACGAGGCGCAGCCGAGTGACTTAACCACACCAGAAGTGGTAAATCCACCCATATGCCCACTCCCTGGAGTGGCATATTGATATTATACAGTGTTTAGATTTGTTTTATAACACATAAAAAGACATTTTAATTTATATAGATTTGTTATTGATTTTTATTAAAATATACTTCCTCGCTAGGTTAAATAGTCCGCTTGTGTCAGTCAAGGGTGGACAGGAAGACTGAAGCAATCTGCGTGTGAGAAAAGCCCGACTTCAACGTCACAAATTCGCGCTCTGGTTGTGTCACCGGTCCTTCCGGTACTAACGTGAACTGCTTGGCGAGTCTTTTCTGCCTGTCCATGCAGTAGTAACGCTATTGAAAAAGAAATGCCCGACTTCAACGTCAGACACTCACGCTCTGGTTGTGTCGCTGGTCCTTCCAGTTCTAGCGTGAGCCGATCGCCAAGTCTTTTCTGCCCATCCATGCGGTAGTAATGCTACTGAAAAAAAAATGCTTTAGAGAGGTGAGTCTGGTAGACGCAGTTACGGGGAACAGTTGGAAAACATTATGTTTGGCCCCAACTGGCATTCTGACTGAATTACTTTCCTTTGAGTGTAGCAGGGGGTTCCGAGGAGTTGGTTAAGCGGTGATGTAGATGGTGATGTTTTGGACGTATTTTTGGGGGTCGTATTGATTTTGGTTAAGAGGCTGACTGGCACCTTTTCCAGTGGGAACACTGGAAGATTTATCACAGTGGTAAAGGTGCCAGACAGCCACTCAGATTGCAATATTTGTCACTTTGTATTTACACTATTGTATAAGTAAGCAATAAGGCATGATGGGGGTGTGCGTGAAACACATTTACTGCACGGCCAGGCGTGTAATAAGGCATGAGGCTGAAGGACGAGTGACTTTAGCTGCTGGCTGTGTGGTAAAATGTGTTCCATGCACATCCTGGAGTGCCTTATTGTGCTTATAAAATGGGCTTCTTTTTTAAAAACTTTTTACAGTTGGGAAAAGCATGTTTATATGTAGAAACAATAGATTTACTTGTGTGCATTTATGATAAAATAGTCCTTCCGCCCACTACAGATGATGCAATTGTATTATTGCCTACTTTCTTCTTCCTGTTTTTTTTTTCCCTCTGTTTTTCCCTACATTCAAGATATGGAATGCTTACAATGGAATATGTGGATTCAAAATTCTGCTCAGTTCCACTGGTAGACTGTTACTCTCCTAACACACTGTGCGCACACACACACACACACAACAAAGGCCTCTGTTAAAGCCAGAGACTCAATTATCTCACTGTCAGGGCAAGGAGAAGAGATATCCTTGATGAACAGATAAAGATAGAAGTTGGGGGGGGGGTCATTATCAGCGAAGAAACAGTTGTAATGAAAACTATAAACGACACTTAATGTTTCTGATTTGTTTATGTGTGGAAGGAGAGTGTGATGATCAGGGAAACAACATTTAATTCATTTGTTTTATTTTGTATTTAAGGTAGTTTTATTTTTAGGGCCCAGTGCAAGTAAATATGATGCTTACAGTTACAGGGCAAAAAACAACGGCTGCCAGTTGAATTGTTACCATTCTGTTAGCGTAATGATTCCAGTGGTGATCAGTGCACTTTTGGCAGCACTTTTTATTTTCCATGCATGGAACATAATTGCTACATGAACAACAGTCAATCAGATTCCAGGATTTTCCCTTGCCATTTTATAATTACAGATGACAAACACCTGATAGATAACTGTCTGGGCTTTTCTGTAAGGAAACGGAGCTGTGATACTCAGTGATACTCAGGTCCTGACTGGTTCAGGAGCCACATGAGCAGTTAGGGTAGCCAAAGAGCCGCAACATACACCTTTGGATTCACAGAGCAATTACAAATAAGCTCCCCTCCTACATCACTAACCTGTTCACATTAAACCTGGGGCCTTACCACCTGAGACGCTGCTCCTACATAACCTTCATTGTACCCAAGGTCAGGACACTGCTGCTGCTAATAGTTTTGCTCTCCCATCCGTATGTTACTCCCTACAGAAGGCCCTCAAGCTTATTTCCATTCCGGGTATCACTGCCTTTAAGTCTATGCTCACCTCTGTCCTTAAAGAGGACAGGAATTGATTACTTATGTGCAGCTGTTTGAAATGTCTCTATTTTCATAAATTACATTTATACCTCTAAAGGATCCCTATTTAACTGTGCCTGAATAGAAGCTGAAGCTGTCAGTTGTGTTTTGTATTGTTTTCTTTGTATGAGTGACTCTACGATGCTGGTTCGACAACACTTTTGTTGACCGGCATCACATCAACAAGTTTATGAGCCTCAAGTTGCGGTCGACATAAATCCCAGTTGTCTCCCAGTCTGTCTTTACGTCGGGGGGCTTCGCCCTGCGAACCCCCCGTACTATAGATTCTCAACTCTGTGTCGGAGTAGATTTGGGGAGAGGGTGCAGGACCAGGAGACAGTGTGCCCCTGTGTCAGGCTCACCAACACAGCGACCTGTCGGCAAACTGTTGATTTTGTCGACAGGTATGTAGTTCGCTGTGTTGGTGTCACTGACCATGGCACATATCTGTATGGACAACATTTGGTGCAGTTCCTTTCACGGAACCAAGGATTTGGGGTTTTGACTTGTCACTTCATAGTTTCAGAAATGTGAGCATGAACTTATCAATACAGTGCCCGTGGTTCTGAAACCATGAAGTGACATATTCAAAACTCCAAATTCTTGGTTCTGTGAAAGGAACTGCATAGAATGTTGTCCATACAAAAAAAAAACAATACAAAACACAATTGACAGCTTCAGCTTTTATTCAGGCACTGTTAAATAGAGACCATTTAGAGGTATGGATATAATTTGTGAAAATAGAAACATTACAAGCAGCTGCACATGAGTAATCAGTTCCTGTCCCCAATAGACATATGCAGTGTCAGTGGCTCAGTAGGTAGCACACTCGCCTCTGAGGCCGGGAGATCAGAGGGCTGCGGGTTCAGTTCCCACATCTGGCACTTGGGTTAATATCCAAGTACTGACACTGTAGTGCTGCACTTCTGAGGTGCTGTCTTTCGGATGAGATGTTAAACCGAGGTCCCATCTGCCTGGATTGGTGGTAGTTCAGGTAGATGTTAAAGATCCCATGGCACTTATCGAAAAGAGTGGGGGAATTTTTATTGAAATCATAACAATTTATACACATTCTCATATATACAAAAATTCTAATTTAGAATGAAATATACATTTCCATAAAGCACCTCAAACCATCGAAAACTCAATTTAAGCAATAACACTTATTCCATCCCAATGTAACAAATAGCAAAAACAAGATAATTCTAATCATAATATAGCAGTTCCTAGTAAGAACACCTATTATGTAAAGAAGAAATAAAACGAAACAGCAAAAACTTGACTGAGTAACGATATATACACCCCAAAAACTAAACTAACTTAACAAGGGAAAAAAAAAAAATAAAAAAAAAAAAGAGAAACAGAACATCCCCCCCTTTTTTTTTAAAAAAAGGTTGAAAGAAAACCATTGCTTTACCAAGTCGTTTGTAGTGTCACACTGAAATTCAGAAATCATCCACTTCTTAAATTCCCTTGCAATAGTAAAGTACAACTCCAAAGCCTGTATTTCTTGTTGTTGCAAAACTAAACGACATCTACATATCCAGATCCAATAGACAAAAAAAGCAAATAAAATCCTAATTATGCCTATGTGCTTCTGAGTAAATTGTGAATCTGGAATTCCAAAAAATAACAGAGTAGGGGCGGGAGGTATAGATACCCCAATTTTCCATCTGTTTTTGACAACATCCCAGAATTGAATGATAAAAGGACATGAAAAATATAAATGATCCATTGTTTCTATAACATTAGAACAACTTTCTCTGGGACAAAATCTATCATGAATTGATTTGTGTTTTTGATTCCCTTTAATATTAATTTTCTGGTGCATTCCTAACCATATTGTGTCCCACATTTGTTCAGGGATATGTGGCTCTGAAACATATGCAGATATGGACTTGTGTTGGGCACTAGTAAAATGGGAAAAAGGGTTTACCTGAAACTGGATTAACAATAATTCATCATATAAATGCCTTTTAGAAAGGGTCTGGACCACTGAATAACCAATATCCCATTTAATCACCCAATCAAAAAAAACCTCCTCCCATCTCTTTACTAACTTAGGACGCCTTTTGTTCTTGTGGAGAAACAGTCCCTTTTCCCATTCTGACAGAATTCCTTTGATTATCGGGAAAACCCATTTAATCCATTGTTTCGTAGAATCTTTTATTACTGGAACTAGATTTGCATATAAAAATATCGTAAAATAAAATAACATAGGGTTCAGCATGTTTACTCCGCCGTCTTTAACTTGTTTATAGAGTACTGACCTTTTGATCGGATTCAAACGGCTCCCCCAAAAACAAGTAAAAAAACAATCTGGATAAAGAAGCTTCAAATTTCTTTGGCACCAGAAAAATAGCACTAAGATATATAAATATCGGGGCCAAAAAGGATTTAATCAAGAAACCCTTTTTTTTTCCCCTACTTTCCATCTGTTCCATCTGCTTACCATTTCATTCCCTACCGATAACAGTCTAGACCAGTTATACTCAGCCATTGCTTTGCCGCTAAAGTAAACGCCTAAAATTTTGCAAGGGTCTGTGGCCACCTCACATCCACCAAACGTCCTAGAATCTTCCCAAAAACCTGCTAAGGCTATACATTTAGTTTTCCCTATATTTAAGGTAGCTCCTGATATTTTCCCCACTACTTGAATTAAATTGAGAGCAATGAGTATAGACTGCGGATCCTGAACAATCAAACACTTATCATCAGCATATGCGATTACTTTATCCGCTGATGAAAATCCCCCCGATATACCCAAAATATTCGGGGATCTTTGCAATAGTCTCATAACGGGGTCAATAAAAAATACATAAAGGAGTGGGCTTAAAGGACAGCCTTGACGCACCCCTCTTAGTACTGGAATTTTCGGACCCATCCAGCCATTCTCATAAGGGATTACATACGCAAGCCCATAGCAAATTTTCAGCCAGTCCACAAAACCTATTGGGATTCCATAAGCCAATAGGCAGTCCCATAAAAAGGAGTGAGACACCCTATCAAAAGCTTTAGCCTGGTCTGAGCTTACAAGAACCCCTAAATCGTACCCAATATTACTCCTTCCATCTCCCTCCACTATTTCCCGAAGCAGTAACAAAGCATCCGTGATACTACGTCCGGGAACTGAACAATATTGAGATGGGTTAATTAAGACATCCATGACTGAAGCTAGTCTATTCCCCAACAGTTTAGCAAATACTTTAAAATCAATATTCAGCAAAGTGAGAGGCCTCCAATTAGTCAAATCAGCTGTATCATCTGATTTAAACAGAAAAAAACAATAAGCCTTCATACATTTTATTAGGTAAATAACATTCCTTCTGAAAAAATTTAAAAACTTCTAACATTTCTACTGGAATTATTTCCCATAATAAATGATATAGTTCGGCAGGTAACCCGTCAGAACCTGGTGAAATCCCTGTACGAAGACTCTTAATTACCATATCCAATTCTGATGTAGAAAAAGGGGCAATCAAAGCATCACAAAATTCCGTTGAAAGTTTAGGTAGAGCTGCTGCATGAAGTAATTGCGAAGTATAGTGTGAGTGTACCACTGGGGAACCAAACATATCTGTTACATGCTGCACAATAATGTTCATAATTGAAACATTATCAGTGGCTAAAATGCCCTGAGGAGTCTTTAAGCCTGTTGTTAACTTTCTCTCTCGTCTTTTTTGGCAACTAACATATGGATTAATACTTTCTGCCTTCCCATGAGTACCAAAGGATTGTTCTTTTTGAAGAGAACATAACCTGTCATATTGATATGATTTCATTTTCTGTTTTATGAAACTAATTTCTCCACTAAGATCCACCCCTCCCATGCTCTGACTTGATAGCAATTCGCCCAGTGTGTGTCTAAAAGCTAGGTATTCCCTATATTTTGTTCTGGCCTGAACCCTCCCCTGTAACTTAAGAAAATTAATAATAATATTTTTTTAAATCTTCCCACCGTGATCCCATATCCTCATAAAGAAAAAGTGTTGTGGCCTTGTCTTGCACTACAGCCTTGAGGCCAGAAAAATACCTGTTTCTTCCAATAATGAGACATTTAATCTCCAGAACCCCAATCCAGGTTCCCCGACAGGGGGAATTTCAATACTAATCCCAATCAACATATGATCGGATGATGCTATGGGAAATACAAAGGTTTTTGAAATTTCTAAATTTTGCTTTAAAAACAAAAAGTCTATTCTAGAAGAGAGCTTCCCTTTAAAAAAGGTTGCTTTCACCCCTCGTCATATTATTTTGAAAATCTTTCAGACCAGCCTGAAAAACTAAAGATTTCAAAAATTCTTATCATAATATTGTTTTCCTTGTCACCCTAGATTGGAAATTTATATTAAAGTCACCCCCAAAAAATCTGTCTACTAGTAAATAAATATGGTTGAATTTTAGTTAATAGATCAATCCTTAAAGCTTTTGATTGTGGGCCATAAATGGTAATTAATCTACAAGTTAATGTATTTATAACTACATCCAACAGTAAAGCCCTACCTGGTTCAATATCCACTAGACGTAAAATCTGTACATCAGTAGAACGAAAACAAAACCCTACCCCACAACAGGTTTCTGAGCCTATTGACCACACAGAAGTACCCCACCACCAATCATTAGAAGCTTGAGATGTTTCCGCTAAAGTATGAAGCCTAGTGTCTTGTAGCATAAAAACATCGAACTCCAAGTCACTTAGGATACCAAAAGTCATCTTACGTTTATAGATCGATTTAATGCTGTTAACATTTAAGCATGCCACTCTTAGGTTCATGAAATCAAGGAGGTTTGTTTAAATTTTTCCTACTTGACCTAGTTACACGTTTCTACCAACTTATCTTGCGGGGGTTGCAATATCAAATCGGATTGAGCTTGACTGGAAACCTGGGAAGCTTCCTCTATGGGATCCTCTTTATCCAATAGCTCACCCCATGAGGAAAAAGCTGAAAATCTGTTAGAGAGAGGTAGTGGAGAAAGAGGTAACTGTGTTTGCCTTGGGTCTGAGCCTTCCTCTTTGTGAAAGGTGGAACTAGAAGCCTGAGGACATCCTTCTTGTAGAAAACCTGTCTCCCTATTATTATTAAGAGGTAACGACAAATGGGCCGAATCTTGCTTAGGTGAACCTTGCGGGGTAGTAAAAGGAGTACCTACTACCTCTGCAGTAGCAGGTTTGGGACTCTCAATAGTACATAAAGGTAAGGGTGGAATCATATTGAACATACTCCTGTCTAAACTCGCCTTCATAACTCCAGAAACAAAACCACTACTGCCTCCACGTCCCCTGTGCCGAATCGGAGGAACTGAAGACAAGTCTACCTCATTCACCTGGGGTTTTCTGGCTTGTGACAAAATTAATTCATGTTCGGAGACAGACTCCGTGTTATGAGCGCCATGGACATCCCTGGAAGCTATGAGCAGCATCCCCACATAGGTTACAGATAGGGGGCGCAGTGCATTGATCTGCGGAGCGACCCAATATGCCACAAAGAAAACATTTGATAGCGGTACAATCATTATTTAAATGCGATAAATCACCACATTTGTAACAGCTTTTAGGTTGACCAGCATAGAATAATATCCCTCTGTCTCTACCTAAAAAGAAAGAGCTGGGTAAATGTTGAATTCCATTTTCAGTGTGTTTTAGTTGAACCCTAAAAGTCCAACCCCCATTCCAGAACCCATTCACATCTATTATTGGTTTGGGATGGTCCACAGTAGAACATTGTTTTTCCAACCAGAATTTAATATCTGAAACATCAACGCCCTCATTCCTAAATAAAACTGTAACAGATTTAACAGTAGGTTTAGTTATAGGAATAGCCAAAAAATTAGTCCAATCCACCAAGTGCTTTTGCTCATAATACAGTTTCCAAAATTGATCAAGTAGCACCATCGAGCAAAAGCTAATGTCATAGTTCCTATCACCTGGAGCATGGATAAAAGCATAAACATCCACAGGAGTAAAACCCATACTATCTTTAATTAGGGTTTTCCCCACCCATACTCTGTCTGGAACTATAGGAGCGTCCCCAACATAACGGAGACGAACTAGGAACCTTCGTTTTGCTGCCGTTCTGGGTTTATGAAAAAGACCAGCATATGATTTAGAAAACCCTGGTGTTGCATAGGCGGCAGCTCTTTCGTAGTATTATCAGTCACCGACTTCACATCTGATGGATTAGACGTATGCTGTCCCTCACTCCTCACCCTTTCTGTACTTGAGTTCAAAGAGGTTACCTGAAAGTCCTGAGGTAAGGAGACGCTGTTGGAAAGTTCAGAAACTCGGTTGCTTGGCAGAGCTGTTTCCGCGTCTGACGCATCACCTAAATTCCCAGCCTCTGTTTCAAGCTGCATGGCTGTAGTGGAGCTCTTTGAAGTTAGCGACTGCAAACCACTGCGACCAAGTGCACTTTCCCCAGAGCAAACCGGAGAACCCGGCAACAAACTTGCTGGATCAGGAGTCCAACGGTTCCCCGAAAAGATCCATCCTGCTTTGAATAGGGCATCCTCTGGCGACCATTCTGTATTATTGGCAGTTTGCTCAGAGTCTTTTACCAACATCACAGTTTTGTTCCCTTCACAGCTGGAATCCGTACAGGTAGATATTCGTTTGCTGGTACTAAGTGAAGGACTAGCTACCGACCTTTTCCTTTTTTTCCGTTCTTCTTCCAGTCTGGACTTGCTTTGGTTATATTCTTGTTCTGCGTTGGAAATGAGAGCAAGTAATTGGGATTTCTTGACTTCCAGTTCTTTTTGTAGTCTTAATTTCCTCAGAATGCAACTCTCCAACAGCCTCCATCAGAACGGATTGCTCCAAATAAGTCTCTGGTACTACTTCTGAAACCAAATTCTGTGCCAAATGAAAGCTGTCGTCTTGTGGCATACCGGATGCCTCTGTAGCTTCACAAAACTGACCGTCCTCCTCCATGGTCTAGGACAGACTGTGCTAACCCACAGTCTCCCACAGCGCAACAGCGCCCTCTGCCTCCGCAGAGTAGGGGAATTTCCCTGGTGTCCTGGCCAAATTTCCCTCATTCACTAAAAATACCATCAATAGCTTTATCTGGTTCAAGGTCAGTTGGCATTCATCTGTATCCCCCTCCCCCGGGTCGTGCCTGAAAATAGGCAGGATTTGTCTAGTGCACTTACCTGGTCAACAAAACACGAAATAAAAAATAAATAAAATATGAAACTCGCAAATGGCTGCCTTCAGTACGTACTCTGGAAGATGGCTTTCTTTAACATAGCCTGTATCATTGCATTAGCACTTATGCATGTCTCCTACTCTCCTTCCCTATCTACTCCCCTCCCTCACCTATATTTCCTCTTCTACATCACACCCGCTGCCACGCTCTACCCATCCCCTCCTCGGCCCCGACCCCCCTTGTATATCCATAGCAAAAGCTAATGGTAGAACTGTTTGAGATGTCTGTAATACCTTGTTAAATACTGTGATGTTTGTGTTTGCTCCTTTAAACCATGTTTTATCATTATTGTGTTCTCTTTCTCTGTAATATTGTGCTCTATCACGCTTGGTTGTGTCTCTGTATATATTTTACTGTCCAGGAGCATCTTGCAAATGAGCTTGCTCAAAGTTGTCAAGCTTGGTTAGTCATTTGATTTGACGCCTCCTACTAAATTGTGCCTGATGTCACACAAATCACAGACTTTGGGCAAGCAACAAAAAGTGGAGATTCTGAGAGGGATGCCAGAGACTCAGTTAAGCCTTTTTATTACAGTAAAAAGATGTTATGTACAGTAAAGTGTTCCCCACCATGTACTTCCATTCTGACACTGGAAAACAGAGCAAGTTAGGCTTCAAGTGCACAGAGCAGTTTCAGTGAAACATGCAACCTTTTTTTGTTTGGGACAGCAGAAACACTTTTCCTCCCGACCACCAAATGCTGTAGCACGTCAAGCGGCCGGGGAAGGAGTGGGGAGAACCACACTCCACTGGACAGGGAAAGTCTCTCTCTCTTGCACCAGTAACATGGTGAGTGAGACAGTCAGCACTCAACCTGTTTAGCTAAAAAGAGAGAAAGTCTCAGCCTCTCACCACTCTGCATGGTTATAATCGCAATGGCGGCAGAGAGTGCATAGTTATCCGAGATTCAGACCATAACCATGGTTTTCAGCGTTGAAGAGTCTCAGGTGATACGGAGGTGATAAGTTGTTAGAAGAGTGACAGGTGATACACTGAAGAGCCGAGTGTGGCTTACAAGCTGCTGTCTGAATATCATTGAGCCTAGACTCTTCACTGATTATAGCACTGGTGGCTAGGGGGGATTTGTGTGCTGTTTTTATGGTTGTGTGTAGTATGATGAAATGAAAAGCCTCAAAAATAAAACATTCACTCTGCTGGCTGCACCTAGACACATACGTAGAAAACAGAAAGTTTCGGTTAGAAAGAGCTATTTAGTTGAAGCCAGAATATCATGCTTCTAACAACAGATTGCTGCTGCAGCAGTTATTACTATCTGAATTGATGACCCGGGGTGCATCACTGTCACACATGGGACAGGATGTGTTGTAGGAAAAAAGAGCCATAAAAAATGTGAATATGGAGAACCACAGGGGCCATAAAACTAAAATGCACATTTTAAAAAGAAAGAAAACACCTTACAGAAAACAAAGGGAAGAATATACTAGAACTACACCTACAAATCAGAATACTCTGCACTTCATATTTATTTTGTGAATTTTGACTTTAGTTCCTCTTTAAATAAACCATTAAAACTACTTACTCCAGATAGCCCAACGGAAATGCATCATCTTGTTTTCAGTAGGGTCCTGCTTCTACCCAGTTTTCTATCTGGGAGGACTAAAACACTGGGAAATCAAGTGACTTGCTCAAGGTCACACAGTAAGACAGTGACTGGTGGGAGTAGAACCTGCAATCTCCTGGCTTATGTTTCGGACTTTTAACCACCAAACCATGTTTTCTTTCTCAGTGTCTCTGTTGTGGTTCAGGTGCAGGAAGATGTGATTTATAATAACTGAATTTTTCTTCATCTGCAGTCGGGATCAACACGTTCGACTACCTGGGCAGTATTCTCAGTTACATTGTGATCGCAATTCCAATATTTAGTGGGGTCTTTGACAGCCTGACTCCAGCAGAACTCGCGCCCTGGTTAGCAAGGTAAGGCAAATCACCAAGAAGTGGTCTTTCTACATCTCCTAGCTGTGGTTTCAGTTGGGAGAGACTGGGACTGAAGTTAGCTGTAAACGTCTTCATAGTTTTCCTACACCATAGCCTACTGTGACTCTCACTGGGAGAGGCTGAGACAGGTACAACTGTGAACTCCCTAAAGTCCATGCTCCTACAGTATAGTCTTCAGTAACTCCTGCTGGGAGAGGCTGGAACCCTGTCCCCAGCAGCCAGTGTTCCTATGCAGTCACCAACCACGGCACTTGCTGGAAGTAGATAAGACGAGAAGTAACTGTGAGCTCACCGAAAACAGTGCTCCTACAATATAGCCTTCTGTGACTCCTGCTGGGAGGGCTGGAACTCCCTCCCCCCCCAACCCTAGCAGCCAGTGTTCCTACACCATTTCCTATCAAGACTCATGCTGGGATCAGACAGGACAGTGGTAACTGTTAGCTCCCCAATAAGCAGAGCTCCTACTCCGTTGCCTACAGTTACTACTAAATGAAAAAGGTTAGGGCTGGAGTAGCTGTAATCTCCACAATGTCCAGTGCTCCTATACCACTGTCTCTTCTGAGAGAGGCTGGAACTGGAGTAACTGCGTGTTCCTCTATACTCAGTGCTTCTACAGTAATTTCTGCTTGAAATGGCTGAGAATGGAATAGTTGGATTTCCCTACAGTCTTGTTTTCAGAAGAAGAGGTTGGTTTAATGGCAGACACCCCCTCCCCCCCAGCCTGGCATATGTTATGGTGTGGCGTTATTGTGGGTTTGGGGCAAGGAGTTGCAGTTTGATGTTGTGGTTAAAAGTGGCTGTGTGAGTTTGAGATAAAGAGTGGCAGTGTCATTTTGGGCTGAGGGGGGGCAGTGTGGTCTGGGTGTGCAGAGTGGCATTGCAGTCTTGGGGTGTGGAGTGGCAGTGTGGTCTTTAGGGGGTGATGTGACAGTGTAATCTTGTGTGGTATGGCAGTCTGGACATGGGGTGGGGTGCAGTGTGGCAGTGTGTTCTTGGGGTGTGGAGTGGCAGTGTGGTCTTGGGATGTGGAGTGGTAGCTTGTTCTTGAGATGTGGAGTGGCACTGTGGTCTTGGGATGTGGAGTGTAATTGTGTCTTTTGGGTGTGAAGCAACTTTGTGATCTTGGGATTTGGATTGGCAGTGTGGTCTTTGGGTGTAGAGTGGCAGTGTGTTTTTTGGGTCGGAGCCCCTGTGTAACTTTAAAGTGAAGAGCGGCAGTGGGTTTGTAAAGTGTAGACTAACAGTGCGATTTGGGGATGTAGAGTGGCAGTGTGGTCAGTGAGGTCTTAAGGTGTGGAGTGGTAGTAGAAACAGTGTGCAGAGTGCTGTGGTCTTGAGCAATGACGTGGCCTAAAGGTACAGAATGGCGGAGTGGTCTGGGGTATGGGTGGCAGTGTGATCTGGGATGCAGAGTGGTGATGTGGTCTGAAAGTAAGGATTGGCAACGTGGTCTCAGGCTAAGGAGCAGCAGCCAGGCCCCTGAGTAAGAAGTGGAGTCATGGTCTTGGGTAAGGAGTGGCAGCATGGTCTCGAGTAAGAAGCAGCAGCATGTTCTCGAGGTATAGAGCACAGTGTGGTACTGGTGGTTGAAGCAGCAATTTGTTCTTGGGATCATAGTGAGCACAGAGTATGAACAGGCTTGAATCTTGTTTGATAAAAGAAAAGTTTCCTTTTTTCCTGTGTAGTTATTGATTACTTCCTTATCCCTGGGAATTTGCATATTGTTCCTTTATAACGTAGGCCGAACATTTCCTGCGTTTTGCTTGTCTAAATAAGTTCTGAGACACATATGTTAGTCCCCCACAATTGCACAGGTTAGAACAAGTTCAGGCAGTGGGCTTTGGAATTTGGGCAAATTGCATCCAGAATTCATGACCCACTTAATTTATCCCCGATTGCCATCACAAACATGGCTGCCGTCTTTACTCAATGAAAACCTTCAACAAGGTCCCAAAAGTAAAACTTCTTTTATTTTAAAAACAAATAAACTTTCTAAATACTATTCACACTTGTATTTCCTGATGTTTCTTTGGTGACCTCGAAAAATCTTCCTCCTATCCTTACCAGCTTACCAGGCGATCTCTGCTGCTGCAGATACAATTGACTCCATGGCTCCATAGTACGCCTTCTGTTGTGAGTGTGGGGTGAATATTCTGCTAGAGGAATTCTGCAAACGTTTGAATTCCTGTATTCTATAATAAGCAAACGTTCCATCTATTGAATGTGTAGAAAGACAGATGATTGACAGGTGGGGAGGGACTGCTTTTTACTAGTTACTTTTTATAACACAAGATAATACCCGTTTTAAATTTGTTTTAAAGTTGCCCTTTTTTTTTTTTTTTTAATTTTGTTTTTCAGTTTACCCATTTTGTAAGTGCAATAAGATACTCCAGGGGCTGGATTTTCAGATGACCCCAAATGCCACAAGCCTTGGGTGCACCGAACATGTGGAGCACAGGGTTTGCAGCATTCTCCTGGCTGGCCTTTTCTGGCGTAGCTTGCAGCAATCCCAGGTCACACCCGATGTGATAGCAGTAACAGAAACTTGGTTTGAAACTGGGGACTTATGGGGAAAGAATATTGAAATATATCAAATAATAAGGAAAGGTAATATGGAGCTGAAGCACTGTAGGTCACACTTGAGCCAGGAAAAAAGCAGTATGCACAGGAGTGATCTACAGGTCTCCAGCACAGAGGGAGGAGGTTGACAGAGCATTAATGGAAAAAATACACGAGACGGCAGCAAAAAGGGAAGTACTGCTGCTGGGCAATTTTAACATGCCAGACGTGGACTGGACTATCCTGGCAGCTGCCTCAGCCATGAGCTGAGACATCATAGAATCCTTGCAGGGGGCAGGCCTCAGGCAGTTGGTTCTGGAGCCCACCAGGGACAAGACGATCTTAGACGTTGTACTGACCAGTGGAGACATGATTGAGGAAGTCATGGTGGAGGGGCATCTAGGGTCCTGTGATCACCATACTGTGTGGTTCAGCATCAGTACAGTGTCACAGGAGAACCACACAAAGACATGGGTCCTGGATTTCAGGAGGGTGGACTTTGCTGAGTTGGGGAAAGTGATCAAGGAGGCGCTGGAAAGAAGGGAGCCAGGGGAAGGGGTTGAGAAGCAGTGGGCACACCTAAAAGAAGCCATAGTGGAGGCAAAAAATCAGTGCATTAGGCTGAGCAACAAGGGAAAAAGAAGGAACAAACCACTATGGTTCACAGAGAAGGTGGAACAGAAGGTGAAGGACAAAAAGGGGGCCTTCAGAAAATAAAAGGAGGCTTAAAAAGAGGATAGGGCGGTGTATCTAGAGAGACAGGGAGGCAGGGAAAGCAGTTAGGAATGCAACAGCACAAACAAAGGAGAGACTAGCACAGACGATAAAGAGGGGGGACAAGACATTTTATAGATACATTAGTGATAGAAGGAAGGCCAGGGGATGGGTTGTAAGGCTCAGAGGGGAGGAAGGGGGTGGGTGGAGGGTGACTTAGAAAAAGCAGCAGTACTGAATGAATACTTCTGTTCAGTATTCACGGTGGAGGGAGAGGGACAGGGACCACAACTAAGCAGCAAGAGCAATGTGGAGGGAGAGGTAAACATCAGTCCTTTTTTAGAACAGTGAGTCCTGTAAGAGCTCACAAAACTGAGGGTGGACAAAGCAATGGGACCAAACAATGCACACCCTAGGATATTTACTCATTCACGCCACAAGAGTTCTTTGAGAGTTCCACCACTTGTGTCCTGTATACTCTTAGCACTGCATCCTGGGCCTTTCTAAGCAAAATCAAGCCATAATCAGCATGCCACAAACAAATGTGAATACCTCTTGAACCATCAGTGCTACACACAAAGTACGAGCGGCAAAGTTGTTCAGCACAAAATTACCTTTCCAATGGTGCTTTGCAATCAATTGTAATCAATAAGGTTTTTATTTTATACTAGCTGAAGTACCAAATAACTGTAGTTTTTTTTTTCAGATTTTTTCAAGGTGCTTAGGTGAGGATTGAGAGACAAATGTCAGCCATGCACACCATACCTTAAACAAATGCGAATAACTCCTAAAGTATACACGATAGACAGAAAGTATCACCAGCAAAGTTGTTCAGCACAAAATTAGCTTTCTAATGGTGCTGTGCAATCAATTCTATGCAATTTGATTTGTTTTAATATTTAGGTAAAAACTGCTGACTTCCTCAGACATTTCTAGGCCTGAGTGAAAGTCAGTTGAGTACGTCTACAGTCGATATTGGTCTGAGTGGCTATGCTTTCAGACACCACCTACAGGCGTATCTGGGCCTGAATGAGTTTTAAAGCAGCGCCGCTGGCAGCCCTGTTTAGTGAGTCACTCAATACAGTGATGTTCCAGAGGACTGGATGGGGGCATATGTCCTTCTCCACAAGAGTGGTAGCAAGGAGGAGGCAGAAAACTATAGGCCAGTCAGCCTCACCTCAGTCAGTAGTGGGTAAGATTATGGAGGTGCTGCTTAAGGAAAGGATTGTGGAACAGTTGGAAACCATGGGAGCACAGAATCCAAGACAGCATGGTTTCACAGCAGGAAGGTCATGTCAGACAAATCTGATTGACTTTTTTGACTGGGTGACGAAGGAGGTGGATCAGGGAGGAGCAGTGGATATCGTCTACCTCGATTTCAGCAAGACCTTCGACACCGTACCCCACAGAAGACTGGTGAACTAGCTAGGTAGCCTGGGGGTGGGACACAAAGTGGAAAACTGGGTTGGAAACTGATTGAAGGACAAGAAGCAGAGGGTGGTAGTAAATGGGATCAAGTCCAAGGAAAGAAAGGTGACCAGTGGGTTTCCTCAGGGGTCATTCCTGCGGCCAGTCCTTTTTAATGTCTTCATCAGTGACATTGCTGAAGGGCTGGAGGGGAAGGTTTGCTTATTTGTGGATGATACCAAGATCTGCAACAGAGTAGACACTCCAGAAGAGGTCAAAAGAATGAGGAGGGATCTGGGAAAACTGGAAAAATGATCAAGTGTGGCAATTAAAATTTAATGAAAGAAGTGCAAAATCATGCACCTGGGGTAAAGAAACCCAGTGGAGAAATACAGTATTGGGGAAGGGGATTTGCTGACACCAAGGAGGAGAGGGATTTAGGGATAATCATCTCAGATGACCTAACAGTGCAACAAGGCTGCTGGCAGGGCCAGTGGGATGTTGGGGTGCATAGGAAGGGGTATCGCTAGCAGAAGAAGGGAAGTGGTGATGCCATTGTACAAAACGTTGGTCAGGCCTCATCTAGAATACGGTTTTCAGTTCTAGGGGCCACATCTTTGCAAGGACATAGACAGCATGGCGGCGGTCCAGAGAAGGGCAACCAAGATGGTGCAGGGCTTGCAACGTTTATGAGGACAGATTAAAAGACCTCAATATGTGTACACTTGAAGAGAGGAGGAGTTGTGGGGATATGATAGAGACCTTCAAGTATCTTAAAGGCTTAAACGAAGTACAGGTGGGTGACATCTTCCAGTACAAGAGTTGTACAAGGATGAGGGGGAACAGTATGAGATTGGAGGGGGGACAGGATAAGGGGAAATGTGAGGAAGGTTTTCTTCTTGGAAAGGGTGGTAGATGCTTGGAAATGCCTACCCCAGGAAGTGCTGGGTACTAACACAGTAGGGGTATTCAGACATGCATGGGATAGACATAAGGGAACCCTAGGTATGGGGAAGAGAGGTAAAAGCCAATGACCAAGTAGGGTCAGCAGCCACTGATGAAGGCAGGGAATAGGGGCAGACTGGGTGGACCTAGCAGTCCTTATCTGCCGTCAACTATTGTGTCACTATGTAATGTATATCTGTAACAATTTAGTATGGGCACTAGAAGGTGTAATAAATGATGGATCTATTTTGGAAACATAGTGGGTAACTGTTGATGACACTGTTTCTGGATCCGTAGCGCTGGATGTTTGCTATTGGGCACCAAATGATATCAGTAATTTCACGAGTAGATCAAAATGTATGGTAGTAGGGGATCTTAACTTCTAATCATTGATTGTCAGTTACATGAAGCTGACTCTCATATGGGGAAGGAACTGATGAATTTATCAGAAATAGGGCTTAAACAACATATTAAGGCAGTGACAAGAGGTACAGCGATACTAGGCTTAGTGTTGGCTAATGAAAATATTGATATCGGTGATCCAACCATAATGGAACTCCTAGCCGGAAGTAATCACAACATGATCAGTGTACCTGTCAATCTAACAATGTTTAGAAATGATGGAAGCAGCTGTAAGATATGATTACCGTAGAGCAGATTTCAAGGACAGGAAGGAATCATTAAAAAACTGAGCTGGCCCAGTGGTGTGGAGAGCTGAGGCACTGAGCACCTTACCACCTGCTACGCTGGCAACCCGAGTTCGGGAATGAGCTCTGGTTGCCGGGGGTCGGTTGGGGTGGGAGAAGATTGAGCATCTAAATGACTGCTCTCCTCTCCCGGGTTGGGGAGGCCTGTCAGCTCAGTCTTAGACTGCCACCTAGTGGAGGTGTGGTGTCTGTGCAGCTTGGGCAGCACATAGGGAGGGGCTACAAGTGCATGATGCATGTATGCCTCCATGTGCACATATACACGCACTGCAACAGGGATGGGGCCAGAAAAACGGGTGCGGTGTGCACATATATGGAATCCAGATGAACATGTATGTGCATACCGCACTGCTGTGCATGAAAATGTAATTATCTGTGCTATACCAGGATTTTAGAGAAAGAGTAAGGTTCTTCTGGAAGTTCCAGGTTTCCAGTTGCCTTGGTGGTGCAGCTAGTAGCACATTCGGAATGGTATTCCAGGAAGCATGGGTTCAAATCCCAGCTAAGTCACTTATTTCTTTCTCTCTCTTCTGTTTGTTTGGATTCCATATACGTGCACACTGCACCCTTATGTATGAAAAAGTTTCCAAGGAAGCAGATGCCAGTCGGAGGAGGCAAGGTTTGCAGTAACTAGCTACTCCAGCCATTGTATAAAGAAACGGTTCTACAGAGAAAAAAATTAGGATTGGAAACAAGAATGGAAAGACATGAGACCAGAAGAATGCTAAAGAAAAATAAAGGCAAAATTATATAGTACTGAGAAATTTGCATACCCAGAAAGAAAATGTATAATAAAAATGGAAAACTCTCACCTTGGTTAATAAAAGAGTTCAGAAAGCTTTTATAAAGAAAAAGGCAGCGCATATAGGGCTGTGCGTATGAAAAACAACCCATCCAGTGTTTCTAAATATAGGTGGCTAGCAAATATATGCCAGCATAAAAAATGCTAAGAAAGAGCATGAGTACATAGTAACCACAAATAAAACAAATGGCAAATTATTAAACATTAAATTTCTAAAATTTATTATTTAGATTTGAGGCTTTTACCTTACAGCGATAGTTCATCCAAGGCAATTTTAGAATTTTTGCCACACCCCAGTTAGGGAAGGAAGGGATGATAATTCGGGCCGGACTTATGGCTTGGCGATCCCTTCCACTGCAATCCTACCCCCACGCTCAGACATTTTATGGTATCTAACCAGGGAGAGTGTGGGGGTGTGCCCCATTGTAGTTTGTGGGGGGTAATTTTAGAAACAATTTTAAAACTGTTACAGCATCCTTTGATTTTAAGTGAAAGCCACTGCTATACTAATAGGGCCCCAATTAGTTGAGCAGTGACTTTCATTTAAGTCAAAGAACTAAGCCATAAATCAAGCCTACATCAACAAAGTGGACTTAAGAGCTTTATATGGCACATTGGAACAGAGAGCAGACAAATAACCACCATCGTATTTTGTCATAAGACCGAGATAAATCGTTTTGAAAAATAACTATCTTCATGTTTGAGGGAGAGTGGTTTTTTTTTTTTACGAAACAATGGGTACAGCTCTGGGAGCAACATTAGCACCTGCTTATGCAAATATATTTATTGCTCAATTTGAAAGAAATTACATATTTTCAGAGAACAATACATTTAGGGAAAGCATACTAATCTATAAGCATTTCTTTTTTTTTTTTTTTTAATACTTTCTTTTATTTCAGCCTACCTTCTCGGCTGGGGGGGGTGTTCCTATGGTTCTCCCCTTTGGTCCACTGGTGGCTCCCGTATCGGGTGCCATGCCCGAGCTGCTACCTCCTTCTGTCTCCCTCTCTGAGGCCATGTCGCGGACCCCCTTCACGGAAGGCCAAGGGGTCAGGGCCAGAAGGAGCTCCTTGGAGCATCCAGTACGGAGCCACAGGCGATCCTCATTCACACTGTGGGAATTAGCCCTTTTGTGGCCTGAATTTCTCCCTATGGTATGGGCATGCAGTGACTCCCAGGATGCTGCGGCACTGCTCCTGTGCACTGCACATCAGATGTCTGCCCATTCCGACCCCACTAGTGTACTGGGAGCAGCGCTACCCCTAGCCACCACCAGGAGCCAGCACCTACGTGGGACTCCTTCCCTTCCCTCCCTGGAAGAGGAGAGCAGTCACAGGACACTCAATCCTCCTCGCCCTGGCCAACCCCGACAGCCCGAGTCTGCTCCTGAACTCGGGTCGCTGGCGTAGCACCAGGTGTGGCATCCAGTGCCTCAACCCTCAGCGCCACCAGGCCAGCATTCTATAAGTGTTTTATTGATGATATCTTGATTTTATGGAATGACACAGAAGACAATTTAAAAATCTTTTTTGAACACATTAATAATTTCACTCCATATCGTACTTTCATGATGGCATCAGATAAACACAGTATATCATTTTTGGATTTACTAGTAATCAAGGACAACAATCACTTGTAACCACAGATTTATATAGAAAAACAACAGATAAGAACACCCTCCTGCACTCATCGAGTTAACCACCCAAGAGAGCTAAAAGAGAGTACTCCATACAACCAATATAAATAGTGGAGCAGAAAAACAATATCAAAGAAACAAAAATTTATGATGGAAAGATTCATAGACAGAAGCTGTAACATGGACATTCTTCAAAAATCAATAGAAAAGGTGGATAGAACAGAGACTCACTGATAACAGATACTCCCCAAACTAAGGAAATATCAAAAAAGGAAAAAAATTTTCCACAACTTTCTCCAACTCATTCGTGAAAATCAAGAATATATATTTTTTGGAACAGGAGTATTCTACGAAGTTCAGACCAGGGTGCAAGAATGTTCCAGAACTGACCATGGGTCACAGCGAAAAGAACTACAACTGTAAGAGACAAATTGGTTAAAACCCAACATTGGGAACCACCACCAGCAACTTGGCTTCATAGGAATCGTTAAAATCAAATGAACCAAATTTTTCCATATTTTTAATAAAAGCTTGAATTCACATGAATTCAAGTTCCGGTGTCATGATTAGTGTTTCCTGAAAAGTCATTGCTGTTTGGTTTTGTAGTTTTCTTTAAATCAACATGTGTTAATGTGATCTGCAGTAACTGAAAGCAGTGAAGAATTTACTGTCCCTATCAGTGAGCAATGACGTCATTTTGGTCTAGCCTGCTGCTTCAGCAGTTAAGTCCCTGATTGACTGAAGAAGCTGTTGCACTTCCCAGTCAGAGCAGTCTGTAGAGTTGATTGTTTTCATTCCAAGGTTTTTATTAACCCATCTGGTTTGTGTTTAGATAGATTAGCTTAAAATCTATCATTCTGTTCCCATAAAAATGTTGATCAGTTGAGTTTCAGTGCTGAACTGAAGTGGTATGAATGTTTGTAAGAAATCACTGTGTCTGTATCACAGCTGTCAGTTCTTTCTCATCAAAACTCTGCATTGTTTACTGGCTATATAACACAGGGTAGTTTAATGGATATAAAATAAACTAAATGTTAATTCATAGTAGTAGTATGTCTTTAATGTAGCCTCCATAAAAAGGTTCATGTGAGAAAATATTTTTTTATGTCAGATTGTGACAGGGCCTGTCCCTGCCACTGAGACTTGGGACCTTTTTCTCTTCTTAAACCTCTGGTTGCAACCACTTTCCTGTTCCTTTTTATGCTGTACCTATTTTTCTGTATGGAGGCAGGCCACCTCCTTACAGAATCCCCTGCTTAATTCCCTGCTGTTTAAATTTCTCTTCATTTCCTGGTCCCTTGTCTGTTCATGTCTTCCTGAGTTTCCTGAGCTGGTGAACGCTTTGTTACACAAGCAGCACATTATGATTTAAAAGGCATTTATAAACTGCAGGTAGTTATATTATAAAGATAGGCTGAAGAAAAGCCTTTATTTAGTAGATACCCCAGCAGTGCTCCTGCTTAAAAGTCTCTGTACTTTTAAAAACACCATTTGGTGCTCCTTTTGGTGAAACAAAAGGAATAGCTAAGTTAGTTTGCTTAGCTTCTGTTGATAAAAAAAAGCTGTTTTTGTTTAAGGAAACACAGAGCAGAGCTGTAGCCAGTTGTTTTGCCCCTAAAAATATGTTTGGAGATTTCAAACCACAATTGAAGCTAAACTAACTCCTGTGCTGCAAAACACCTGAAAAAGGAAGAAATGGTTACAGGTTTACTGTGTTTTAAACATTTCTGTGTCCTGGTAAACCAAAGAAGGTTTTGTTACTGTAAACCTAGAAAGAACTGAAACACTTAAACAAACAAGGAAGTTACCAGAATGCTGTTGCTGAGCTGCACCTTGGAAGCTAAGAGGAGGCCTGCTTGCTAGCAGCTCTACAGCAGAATGAGAGCCACTATAAGAAGTGAGCGGCCCCTAGTGGTCTATATTTAAAGAGGGCAAACTGTCAGTCAAATGTTAGATGACTGTTGTTTGTATCAAATCCTTTATACAGAGTTTTTATTGTATAAAAAGTTCAAATGAAAGTTTGTATTGATGTATAAAACAAGGTTATGCTAATGAACACTATTTTGAAAGGTTATTCATTGATTTTACCTTGTTTCAAAAGAATACTGGGTCACCTGACCAAGGAGGTGGGTATATAAACCCTACCTCTCCAGATGGTAAGTTAGATAGGGTCAGTTCTTCCTGACCTGGCTGGAGGGAAGGGTCAGTCTGTGAGTGAAGAGAAGTCTTTGGCATTACCATCAATTGTTTATTATTTGTTTCCTGTATTTATTTTTACTTTTTGGTGCTGTAAATTGTTTATGAAGTAATAAACATCCCAACAAACAAACAGTGGGTTGCACCGAAACTGCTGCTTCTGTGTACGTTATTTGCCTGTAGACCCACCCTATAACACAGATTAACAAATAGGTGTTTGCCACACTCTGCTATTTCAGGAACATATGCTGTATGAACTCACAAAATTCAGTTCTTTGAGGGCTTGTGTGTGAAAATACATCATGTACTGTATGTGCATAACTAGAAATACTATATGATATTCTGATGTCCCTGTCTCCTGCCAGACGGTTGAAGCAGCAGCAGCACTCTGCTGCCCCCCTTTCCCCTGCCCCCACAAGTCCTTTTCTCCTGCCCCCATTTGAGGCTGCTGCACCCCACTGTCTTCTCCAAACAGTCAGGATTGCTGCACCCTGCTGCCTCCTGCACAAACAGTTGAGGCTACTGCACTCTGCTTCATTCTGTCCCCCACAGTCGGGTCCGGTGCACCCTGTTGCCCCCTGTTCTTGTGTCCACAGTCGGGGATGCTGTGCTTTGCTAAGCCCTAGAGTCCCAGGTCCCCTGCCTTCACAGTTGCGGCTGTTGCACCATGCTGCCCCAGGCCACCAGAGGTGAGGTATTTGCTGCACCTGCTTACCACTTCCATTGCCCCAACTGGGCAAGGCTGCTGCACACACACACCCTGTCCCACAGTCAGGGATGCCATACCCTGATGCTTCCCTGTGTCCTGCCACACAGTTGAGGCTTCTGTACCATGCTGTCCTCTGTCTCTGCCACCACATCCAAGGTTGCTGCACCTGTCTACACAGTCAAGGCTGCTGTATCCTGTTGTGCCCTAGAGCCCCATGCCTCCACAGTTAGGGCTGCTGCACCATGCTGCCACTTGCCATAAGACAAGGTAGGGCATGTACTGCACCCTGTCCCCTGCCACCACAGTTGGGGCAATTTCTTCCTGTTGCCTCCTGCCCCAGATTCAGATCCTTTGCTACACCTTGCTGTCCATGGCTCTTGTCCCACACAGGTGTGTCTGCTGCACCTTGTTCCACAGTTTGAGCTGCTGTACCTTGACACCTCACCTGTCTCCTGCCTAAACAGTCAGGGCTGCTGCACCTTACTATTCTCTGTCCCCCACCCCATAACACAAGATGAAAGTATTTTTTTTTCTTTTGAGCCATTTTTGCAGTGTACTTAAGGATCTGACTCTGGTGGCAGAGAGCAACATGGTGCAACAATCCTAACTGTGGAGGCAAGAGGTTCTGTGGTGCAGCAAGAGACAATGGTGGTGGGGGACAGAGGACAGCATGGTGCAGAAGCTTTCACTGTGAGGCAGAATACAGTGGGGCATCAGGGTACAGCAGCCCTAACTGTGAGGTGGGGTGCATGTGGTGCAGCGGCCCTGCCCATTTGGGGCAATGGAAGTGGGCAGCTGGGTACAACAAATGGTGGCCTGGGGCAGTGTGGTGCAGCAGCCCCGTGGAAGCAGAGGTCCTGGGACTCTGGGGTTTAGCAGAGCACAGCAGCCCTGTCTGTGGAGACAGGAACAGAGGGCAACAGGGTGCATTGGCCCTTTACTGTGGGGGTGGGAGACAGAGTGAAGCAGGATGCTGCAGCCTCAACTGAGGGGCAGGAGACGGGCATCAGGATGCCATATAATATTTCTAGTTATACACATACAAGATGTATTTTCGCACAGTAACCCTTAAAGAACTACATTTTGTGAGTTCATACAGTACATGTTCCTGAAATAGCAGAGTGTGGCAGACTCCTGTGTGTCAATCTGACATAAAAAAACTTGTCCTCACATGAACCTATTTATGGAGGCTACATCAAAGACACACTACGTCTATAAGTTAACGACATTTAGTTTATTTTATATCCATTAAACTACCCTGTGTTATACTGCCAGAAAACAATGCAGAGTTTTGATGAGAAACATAAAAACAAAGACTTTGACGGCAAATAAGGACCACTTGGCTCACTTAGTCTGCCAATTTCCCTACCTACAGGATAAGCTGCAGATCCTAGTTAACCAACAGCCTATTTCTTCCTACCCCCCCACAAAAATTACCTAATGTCTGTCCCATGCATTCTTGAATTCTCCCACAGTTTTAGACCCCACATTCTCCTCAGGAAGGCGGTTCCATGTGTCCACCACCGTCTCTGGGAAAAAATACTTCCTCACATTGCCACTGAACCGCCCCCATACCTTCAAATTGTGTCCCCTTGTTCTTGCACATCTCTTTTTCTGAAAGATGCTACCCTCTTGGACTTTGTTGATTCCACTGAGGTACTTAAAAGTTTCTATCGTGTCCCCCCCCCCTCCTCAAGGGTATACATGTTAAGCTAATTTAGTCTCTCCTCGTGTGGCTTCTCTTGCAGACCCTGCACCATTTTAGTTGCCCTCCTCTGGATTGCCTCTATCCTGTCTTATGTCCTTGTGGAGATGGGGTCTCGAACTGGACGCAGTACTCCAGATGGGGTCTCACCAGCTATCTGTACAGAGGGATAACAACTTCCTGTTTTCTGCAGGTGATGCCTCTCTCTATACATCCTAGTATCCCCCCAGCCCTGCCTACTGCCTTCTCACATTGCTTGCTAACCTTAAAGTTATCTGATATGATTACCCTCAAGTCCCTTTCCATTTTTGTTGTTGTTACTACCTCCCCGCATTGTGTAATCTTCCCCAGGGTTTTTGTTTCCCAGGTGCATTATTTTGCACTTCTTTGCATTGAATCCAAGCTGCCATACTTCTGACCATTCCTCCAACCTTGCCAAGTCCCTTCTCATCCTTTCCATGCCCCTTGTGTATCAACCCTGTTGCAGATCTTTGTGTCATCTGCAAAGAGACATACTTTTCCTTCCAGTCCCTCTGCAATGTCACTTATAAAGACATTAAAAAGGACTGGACCCTTAGAAAGGACTGACTGCTGTGATACAGACACTGTGATTTCTCACAAACATTCATACCATTTCAGGTTAGCACTGAAACTCAAATGATCAACTTTTTATGAGAACAGAATGATAGATCGTAAGCTAATCTATCTAAACACAAACCAGATGGGTTAATAAAAACCTTGGAATGAAAACATTTAGCTCTACAGACTGCTCTGACTGGTAAGTGCAACATCTTCTTTAGTCAATCGGGGACTTAATTGCTGAAGCAGCAGGCTAGACCAAATGATGTCATCGCTCACTGATAGGGACAGAAAAATCTTCACTGCTTTCAATTACTGCAGAGCACATTAACAAATGCTGATTTAAAGAAAACCACAAAACTAAACAGCATGACATTTTCAGGAGACTTGTATCATGACACAGGAATTCATCTGAACTCAAGCCTTGAAAAAAAAATGGTTAATTTGATCTTTAAGGGTTTAACAGATGTGAGAACTGTGTACACAGTGACAATGGATTGAGAACAAAAGAGATAAGAAGCATGTCAGGATAGAATTTGTAAAATAGATTTCATCACCTGTACAACAGACCATGTTGTGTACTGCATAATATGCCCATGCTCCTTGTATTATATAGGGAAAACATCTAGAGCCCTAAAAACCAGAAGCTTGTACCATAAAAGTAACATAAGAAGAAAAGTTGAGAAATCACCACTGTCGAGACATTTTCAAGAACGGGGGCATCAAGTTAATACTCTGAGGTTTATTGGGAATAGAAGAAGTGTCCCCACTGGTTAGGGGAAGGGATTGGGAGAATAAATTATTGAGACGGGAAGCTTGGTAGATTTTCACTTCACAGACTATCAATCCAAGATACAGCATGGACTGAATGAAAATCTGCATTGGACTTCCTTAAAATGAATGTGTCTACAGAGAATTACATAATCTAAGTATGATATGAAGGGAAGAAATTTTTTTTAATAATTCAGGAACACAGTGCTAATTTATCTGTAGGAATACCATTGTTAATTTGACTACACAATGTTTTGGTTATTAGAGAATGAAACATTGTTAATGCACTTGTATAAATATCATGTAGGAAGTCCTCACAATATCAGATGATATTGAGACAGACCCTAGTATTGGGAACTAACAGTCTGATTTCAGGAACTAACAGTAGGTCAGTTTAAAGGAAAGTATACACAAATTAATTTATCATGCAGAATCATCGGCAGTCCATTATTATGTGTAAAATAAGGCTGCATGGAATTGAATAATAATTAGTAAGCCATCACCCCCGAATTTACACATTTTGTAAAGGGTTAAAATATTAGTGAAAATTTAGAGAAAGTATTAAACTAGCTGAAACTCACTAAGTTTTCACATCCCCCCACACACACACATTCTCATGTCTTGCATGGTGCCACAATATTAATTAAAGATTAGAAAGGACTAGGAAAGCATTAGGATGTACAGTCAGATAACGTTTAGGATTTGGTATCATATTACATTTTAAAATGTTATATGATTAAAATGTTTTTTATCTTAATGAATGACTTACATACTAGTAATGCTTAGATTGTGTACAGAGAAACGGACCAGCCAGTACACATTTAATGTCTGCACCACAAAGAAGTGGGTAATATTTACTAAGCCCCCCCCATTATGGCAATTTGTAGGGATTAAATATTTTTAAACTCTTTCATTTTCACTGTTTTAACCTCTTTGTTTTGTTTATTTTGACTAATAAATATTGTACAGTATTCTACCCTCTGTGTTGTTACACTGAATGTATGTATCCTACCCTTGGCTGCTATTTTTCTCCCAAATTTTTCTCCTAAATTGATAATGTACAAGCTTTTGCTCATTTCTGTACTGTCTAAGCATTTCCAATTTATGTATGTGGGTCTCGGCCCCCAGGTCGCATCTGGAATCGAGCATGTTGCTCAGTATGTTTTCCTGGTAAAACTCGTAAATAAATAAATAAATAAATAAATATTTCCTAAAATGGACATGGCTACCTGAAAACCTGCCCGCATTAACATCTCACAAAGTTACTGCACTGAGACAGAGGGAACCCAGCCAAATACATTCTCGGTTTCCTAGGAGAATGTTAGACTGGGTTTTCATAATGACCAGGCCACTTTGCCATATCATGAGAATGATGTGAACATGCATTCATTTGTGTTACAAAGTGCCCCGGCTCCTGCTTACCAGATATAGAGAAGCCTGAAATTTAAAGGACACCGAAACCATCTTTTTTACACATTTTGATTTTTAAAAAATGACTCCATAGGCTTGTAAAGGAGAGGCCGTTGTTTACATTTATTCTGAAACTGCATTTTATTAAAGCAGGATAAATTCACTGTCATGGCATTTGAAAATTGTAAACACAGGGGCCCAGATATTCAGACTGCGCGGGGCAGTGGCGCAAGCCTGAGCACAGTGCAACGGGGCTGCGCCAGGGCATGGACCAGGTGATATTTAACGGTGCCGTGCCATGGTCAGGCACCATTGAATATGGCAGGGAGGGCGCACACACTACGCATGGCGCAGTGGCAGTGCACCAGCGCACGACACAGAAACTGAGCGGGAGATGTGCCAGTGCAAGTGCAGTTGCGCTAGGCGCATCACCCACGATATTCAGCCTGGGGCATGCAAATGGGGCGATAATGCATGCAAGGTGCAAATGGGGCCATTTTCATGCGATGCGCCAATCCCTGGCGAATGACGCCTGGCACCCTGGCAAGCTGCAACCATCGGGGATCGACACCCTGTTGTGCTAATGCAGCCCCCCGCTCCCATATGCCCGATTGTGGGCATCTGTAACCGACATACCACTCCCCGGTGGTCTAGCGGCAACCTCCATGCCTGCTCATGGGCCAATGTAAAGGGAACTGACATCCCTGGTGGTCTAGCGGTAACCCCCCGTTCATCCGATCGCGGGCTGCTGTGGAAATAGTGAATTTCCTTGTGGTCTAGCGGTAACCCCCCTTCACCCAATCACGGGCTGTTGAATAATAGAAATCCCTGGTGGTCTAGCGGTAACCTTCTTCGCTTGATCGCGGGCTGCCGTGAAAGAAAGAGTTGCCTGGTGGTCCACTGGCACCCCTCCCACCCACCCACAGAGGTCCCCACCACCCAGCACCCCGTCATCGGCGGGTGGCACCCTGCCCGCATGCATCACGAATGACAGCGCCTGGATCGATCTAACGCCTATTGGTCTACGTGGACCAGTGGGCATGCGACCATATTAACTACACAGGTGTGATATGTGAATGAATGTGTTCAGTCACATATCGGCTTGTGTAGTACAGTACAGTCACGTGGACCAATAGGCGCACAGATCATACCGTATGCTGTCATTTGGCGGGCTGCGCACGCCTGCCGATGATGGGGTGCTGGCCGGGGACCTCGTGGGTGGGGAGGGGTACCACCACTGACCATCAGGTTCTCTGTTTTCACAGCAACCCGTGATCAGGCGAAGGGAGGGGGTTACCGCTAGACCACCAGGGATTCTCTATTATTACAACAGCCTGCAATCGGATGAAAGGGGGGATTACTACTAAACCACCAGGAATTCACTGTTTCCACAGCAGCCCGCAATTGGGCGAATGGGGTGGGTGGGTGGTCCACTGGACCACCAGGGGGGTATGTGTGCCCAGCAGCGGTGTTCTGGGTTGGCGGGTGGCCACCCACGGTTGGCGGCTGCTGTGTTGTGCCATGCTATTCAGCATCCCGCGTGTGGGTGGCTGGGACTTGGCTTCTGCTTTTCCGGGACTCAGTGTAGAGCCCCCTGTGCGGCGCAGTGCAGGGTTGTGCCGCCATATGCGTCGCACATTCGGGGCTGAATATTGGGATGTGCCGATATGCATGGGCATGCCCCCTGCATCTGCACCGCTTAGGGTTACATTGCCCCCCAGCGCATCGGGACTTTCACTGTGCCTGGCAGCCGTTTGAATATCCTGCTGGGGCACAGTGCAGGGTTGTGGCAGCGCAGCTGAGTTGTGTCAGGCACAGCCCCTTTGAATATCCGGGCCAGAGTCTCCTGTTTCACAAATCCTGCTCTAAGAATCCTAAAATGGCTGCTTTGATGATGTCATTGAAGCGAGAGATGCCCAGCTGTGCAGATGGGTTCTAGCTGTGCTAACTATATTCAGATGTGAATAACTTTAAAATGAAAAATGAGAGCATGGTACTGTGGGCAAAAAAGTTGTTCAGCATAAACATATCTGCAAAATGATTGGTATTTCATTTATAGATACTGTTTAGTTTTTTAAAAACTAGTAATAAAAGCAGCAGAAAAATTATTTTTCATGTTTTCAACAAATAAATACAACTAATATTAAAACAAAAATGATAGCATGGTACCGTGAGCATGACATTTGTTCAGCTCAAAAATATCTAGAAAATTAGTATTTCCTTTATATGTGCCTTTTAGTTTTTTTTTTATAATTATCAAGAAACAGGAGAAAGTTCAGTTTTTTTTTTTAACTTTTTGCAACAAACAAATGCAAATAACTTTGAACTGAAAAATGAAAGCATGGTACTTTGAGCACGAAATTTGTTCAGCACAAAAATATTTACAAAATGAGTAGTGCTTCATTTATATGTGCCTTTTAGTTATTTTATAATTAACAAAAAACTGCAGAACGTACAGTTATTTTTCACTTTTTGCAACCAACAAATGCGAATAGCTTTAAACTGAAAAATGATAGCATGGTACTTTAAGCTCAAAAGTTGTTCAGCACAAAAATATCTATCGAATGAGTGGTGTTTCATTTATAGATACCTTTTAGATTTTTTATAATTGGCAAAAAATGGCAGGAAATTCAGTTTATTTTTTTCATTTTTATTGAAGGTATGGCATAAATGGAATAAGCTACTTCCCTACTGGAAATATTGTTAAAATCCTTTGTTCTCGTGCCCTCCTTCAATTAACCAAACTGCAATTTAATTTTCAAATAGCTCCCATTTCCTGCCTTCCAAACGAGTGGAGGGGGTGCAAAACTGTTGTATGCTTAATGTTTCTATTTCTGTTTTCCCTCCTCTGTTAGCCTCGCCATGACAGGTTGAGCCACTGATTCTCATATTCCCACTTTACGTTATCAGGCAACGTGATCTAGGGAATGCTGCATTTGTCATGCAGCTACCTGTCGACACTTCCTTGTCTTCCTTGCGTTTACTCAGTGCACATGAAACCTGCCTTTGCCATACTACCCAGAGCTACAGCTCGCTTTGATGCCATTTCACATTTTTTGGTTTCATTTTGTGTCATTCAGCTGTGTGCTATTTAAGATGGAATGTTACCTCTTTTTCCAGTCAAAGAAGCCAGGGGCCTGGTCCTCCTCAGAGCAGCCACCTGCTTACTCTCCCACATCCTTAGCATGGGCTTCAATGGCAACATAGGTGCCTTTAGCACCTGAGTAAAGACATCCACACTTCTCAGGTGGTTGATGGCACTCAGCTGCACCTCATGCCTCAGAACCCAACTCACAACCCACCTGGGCCTGCAGTAATTTAGCATTACCACACACCCTGTTGTGTGTTATTGCTTACTTAAAATTTATAATGTGATACTATGGGAATTTTATATTGGACTTCCCAGGTGGTTGAAGACACTCAGTTGTGCCTTACAACCCAGCTGGGGCATGCAGCAGTTTAGCCTTGCTGCACACCCTGACATGTGGTACTGATCTCCTAAAATTTATAATGTAGCTGGCCTGGTAGCACTGAGGGTTGAGGGGCTGGACACCACACCTTGGTCTACGCCAGCGACCCAGGTTCGGGAAAGAGCCAGGGTCGTCGGGGGTTGGGGGAGGGAGGACAAGAGTTGGACTGAGCAGCCGCAAGGTAGCTGTCCTCTCCTGGGGATGGGTCTTGCCACTCCCACTGCACGGCTGGCCTCAGAGGAAGGCCCAAGGATAACGTAGGTCAGAAACAACACAAGAACGGGTGAGTGCTACAGGACCATGGCGTGTGCGGCTGTAGCAAGATGTGGGGAGAAAAAATGGACCTGGCAGGCTGTATGATGATCCCAGCAGAAGGCCGGGACAAGATGTGACCCCCCTCACCCCCAAGGAAGGAGGGTGGAGTCACCTGCCAGTTCCCCAGGAAAAATGGGGAAAAAATCTAAAATAAAAAAAAAAAATTATAATGTAATCTTATTCAGATTATATACCGCAGTTCCCAGGTGGTTGAAGGCACCCAGCTGTGCCTCATGCCTTATAACCAACCTGGGGCATGCAGCAATTTAGGCTTGCCACACACCCTCCCGTGTGTTGTTGCTTACTCACAGTTTACAGTGTAATCCTATGGGAATCATACACCACACTTCCCAGGAAGTTGAAGGCAATCAACTGCATCTCATGCCTCACAACCCACCTAGGCCATACAGCAATTTAGCATTGTCACAAACCCTGCCATGTGTTATTGCTCACTTACAGTTTACAATGTGATCTATGGGAATCATTTACCGCACTTCCCAGGTGGTCGAAGGCATTCGGCTGTACCTCACACCTCACAACCCACCTTGGGGGTGCAGTAATTTAGCACTGCTGCACACCCTGCTATAGGTTATTACTCACATGCCGTACCTCCAAAAAAGTGGGAAAAAATTACATTTCCAGTCATATTTTGCTGATTATAAAAAATCTAAAAGGTATCTATAAAGGAAACACTACTCATTTGATAGATATTTTTGTGCTGAACAACTTTTGTGCTCAAAGTACCATGCTATCATTTTTCAGATTAAAGCAATTTGCATTTGTTTGTTGAAAAAGTGAAAAATAATTGAACTTTCTGCTGCTTTTTTACTCATTTTAAAAAAACTAAACAGTATCTATAAATGACACACCAATCATTTTGTAGATATTTTTCTGCTGAACAACTTTTGTGCCCACAGTACCATGCTATCATTTTTCATTTTAAAGTTATTCACATTTGAATATGGTTAGCACAGCTAGAATACATCTGCACAGCTGGGCATCTCACTCTTCAATGACATCATCAAGGCAGCCATTTTAGGATTCTTAGAGCAGGATTTTTGAATCATGAGAGTCTGTGTTTACAATTTTCAGATGCCATTAAACTGCATTTATCCTGCTTTAATAAATGCAGTTTCAGTATAAATGTAAACAACAGCCTCTCCTTTACAAGACTATGGAGTCACTTAAAAAAATGTGTAAAAAAGATAGTTTAAGTATCCTTTAAAGGATTAGATAGTGTTAGGAGTAATAGCGACACAATCCACGCAACTGATTTCTTTTAAAAAGTGAGAATTAAAACATCGTGGAAGAAATTTCCTAAAAAACAGTAGTTTACAACAAGAAATGGCAAGGGAATATTTCATTGCTGGCACAATTTCACAACATTTAATCAATACTGATAATCACTGCCATTATGATGGGTTTCCTTTGATATTTCACGGATTAATACTTTGAAATAGAAAAAAGGGATGAAATTGAACACTACTGACAAGTGCTCAGTGTTTGAAGGGACATTGATTTTGATCTGTTTGTGTTTTTTTAGATCATTTAAAAGCCGGTTAGCTCTGAGGAAGAAACCAGGGAAGGGTTTGAAACATTAGCACCATAAACAGAAATCAGAATTGAAGGACTGAATAACTGCAATGGAGAAAAATACTTTTTATGATGGAAAATTAAAGAAAAGTTTATTGAAAACCATTTTCACTGGGTTGAGTACCTTGCAATTGTGAAATCTCTTAGAGATGTTGCACTCCCATATAATTTGCATACCCTTGATGCAATGCTTACAACTCATGTAATTCATGTTTACTCATACATGGTAAAAAGCAAGTAAAAACGATGTCCTAACATGTTGGTCACTTTAGGTAAGGAGTTGTTTCATTCAGCTTACCTGTGTTTTGAACACCAAAACTGAAAACATTTTGGCCATTACAACATTAATGAGTGAGGCTGAACAGTTACACTTCAAGAATTACGTGGATTGCTTTCTTGTAAAACATGGGAATAAATTGGTATCAAAACTGAACTGAGAGAGGGCTTTTTAGGGTGTGTCACCTATCACAGCATAAGAATACTGAATCGCCTCCCTAATTCTGCCCACTCTATGGCTTTCTTCTTTCTGCTTTGAAGTCCTTAACCAATTACAAGGCACACAAGTCACAGTCTAAGAAAACAACATTATGTGTGAACCTCCTAATTTCCCAATGATGACAGTTTCACTGTTGCAACTCATGTTAATAATTTGTTAATTTTAACTGGTGCGCTATATGTATTATATTACCATTTAAAGCTCGCCAAGAAAATAAGGTGCGTGGGCCATTTAACAATGTAAAACCCCAAAAGAAGGCTCATACACTGAGTGCACAAATGCACCATGACCATAATAAATGGTTATAGAAAAATGTATTTTATTGCTCACCATAAAAGTCAAAGGGACACAGAAACAAGGCACTCCCACAGCCTGACTGAATGACCCAACGGCATTTCGTACCTACAGTGGCACTTTGTCAAGGGTGAAATTTACACAGTAAGTTGTTGCTTAAACACATATAATTGATGGTGTCATAACAGGTGAAATATATAAATAAATAAATCAGTGACCCACCATATTTAAAAGACAACCCCGCCCCCTTAAACATCATTAAAGTGCAACAATAAGGACCTAATGGCTATTATCTATTAATTGCAACCAGTATCATAAAGCACATTCATAAACATTCCTTTGTCATGCATTTAATTGTAGCTTTCAGTGCCAATGATTTAACGGGTTGATCAGCTCCTGCTTCCATCTTTGGCTCTATGTGTGTTTTTTTCAAAGGGTTTCTTTTAGCTTTCTGGTGCAGTATTTGATTGCTTCAATCATCACAGGTCCCACAGGATAAGAATATAATACACACCAGTGTCTAAAAACAAGGAATAATAGAAAACAGTTACATCCATGAAACTAAACACAGCAAATTCAAACAATCGAACATATGGCATTAGCCGCTGCTTGTTTTACCAGATATTAGTGCTCTGGATCGCTCTGTTCCATTTTCACCCGTGCATGAGCTTGTATACAACCAATGCTGAAATAAAAAAAAATTGTAATTATAGCACAGCTTATACAAAACAGGTACAGTTAGACATTTTAAGTAAACAGTCATACAGTATGCGTTTAAAATCTATTTTGTTTGATTCAATACAGACATTTACAGTTGGAGTGTTCAGCAGTTTTGGAACAAATCAACTGTAAATGTGATGTACTTTATTTTGATACTAAGCTGTTGTATAGAACTCTTGACCCTTTGAAAATAGGGACTCCCTAAAGGATCTTGTGTGTAATAAATAAATAAAAAATTAAAAACATGAGGAAAAGAATGTTTCCCGATTTGAGTTTTCATTAGTTTGGCTTGAAATGTTCTGATAGAAGTTACTCTTAAACAACAAGTAGAATGAGTGGAAATTCCTTTTGCTGCCAGTTTTTCATGTCGATAAGTATCAAAAATGTTATGCAACACAATGTATAAATTTACAAGTACCCTAGTATCCGGGGAAATTACTGATAACTTTTTATGTTTGCTTGCGTGCACAGCACACAAGAAACATATTAAGGTTAGTAGAGCATTGCAGAGGTGTGGCAGTGTTTGGCCAATCCAGCGAATGTTTTCAGAGGCGTGTCCCTCAGCCACCAATCAGCAGGGAAGCTGCCAATGATGGCAGTTTCAGAGCGAGTGCCAGACTTGAAAGAAATCTGCTGCTCAATCAGGGACAGTTCTGTCATCCCTGATTGCAGCATCCCCCCAGCCCCTTCCGCAACCAGGCACACAGCAGCGGAGAAGACTCCAGTCATGCGCATTACAGTGCACAGCAGTGTGCATGCTGGAGTTACGAGCAGCCGTTTGCTCAGTGTGCCTTTCATGGTGGAGCATATCAATAAATAAAGTTAATTAAATATAATTACTGGTGACCATAAATATCAATCGGATTACTGTTTTGTTAAAAAATGTGTATCAGCCAGATTTCGGGTTATAATGCTCCAAAAGTAATAATAACCCAAAATCCGGTTGTTATGACACTTAACCCCAAATCTGGTTGATATGATATTCCCCAAAGAAAAGACTTTAAAACTGTTGCAGTCTATCGTTTCACAAAGCGTTTTTCAGTTGCAGTATTTTCAACTGTGTTTTATTCATGTATAGTTCAAGTTCTTCAAAAATAAAACTGCACTCTAGCTAAAAAACGTTTTTTTTGCTTTCAAGCTGCTAGAAATACAGTCTAAACCTCCACACCGGCAATTATAAAAAAATAAAGGCTAGGTAAGTTTGATGTTATGGATTTTTTTCACACACCCTCGGTGTGTGATGACCATATAAACCTGCGAAACTTAGGCTCTGGGGTTTATGGTCATCACTACCTCTGGTATGTGAAAGAACCATAACACACTACTTACTATACATTATTCTCTATGTAATAAATGAGCCGCACCTGGCTTTGTAGGATTGGTGGCTCCTGCCGCCCAACACGCAGTCGTCCTCGAAACTGACATCGGGTGGCCAGTCTCGTGTTGGCATGTTCCCACCCCACAGTTGTGGCACACTGCGAGCCCACTCCAGTGTGCCCAGATAAACTTTTTTTTTTTTACCACACGGGATGCCCACCCGTGTCGAATGACTCCTCCCCAAGCCCGAACATATCTTTTGTCGACAGTGGGTGCCCACTCCGTGTCGGCATGCCCCCAACCCCGAACATATCTTTTGCTGATAACGAGTTGCCCAATCCCAGTATCAGCATGCCCCCACCCCTCATTTGTGGCACACAGGGATCCCACCCCAGTGTGCCAAAGTAATTATTTTTTTTCTGACACCAGGATGCCCACTCCTGTTGTCGGATGCGCTCTACACCCCTTTTTTCAGTTAACTTGGGTGTCAACCCTTGGGTTGGCATTGGTCCCCCCACAAGTCTGGCACACTGAGCCCACCCAGTGTGCTCAAATCCATTTTGTAATATTTCACCTGTAAAGAACAAAACAGTCCCACAATTTTTAAACGTGAAAAAGAAAGCGGTCCTCGTTGTCTCACTGCCCCTCCTGCAGCCTCCTCTGTGCGCCCCACCTCCTGCACCCCCCTTACCCATACTTAATTTCAGAGGTCGAGAACAGTGATCTTCTGTGGACCGGGAACACGTCTGCACTCTTCAAAGTCCAACCGGGAACTAAAGAAATGACGGTAAGCCCTATAATAGCAGTGAATGGGGGGTTTTCAATTTAGGTTGATATCTCAGCCAGTGTTTGTTGTTGTGGTCCCAAATTTTCAAAATCGGGTTCTTAGGACCCCACCTTGTGAACACTGACACTGTCATTTTGTTTCTCAGTCCCGAAAGGTGATTTCGTGGGCACTGCGTGGAATCACCTTTCAGGACATAGTAACGAAATGACAGTGTCACTGTTTATGAGGTGGGGTCCCAAAAAAAATATCTTGCAAGTTTGGTGAAAAAATTCCCAAAACTGACTGTGTTATGAGCGTGCGTTGCACAGTTTGTACGCATGCTCGTAATTTCGCCAGTTTTTTATATTTTCACTCCAGATTTCCAACATTGCCATTTTTTCAAACCTCCTTATGAACAGTGTAGCTGTCATTTTTTATATCCTGACTGAAATGTGTTTTCACACCTGTGGCGCCAAATGTCACAATCACTGTGCTAAATCACCTTTCGGGATTGAGTAACGAAATGATAGTGCCTCTGTTCATAAGGTGGGGTCCCAAAAAACACAAGTTGAAAATTTGGAGCGAAAATGCCAACAAACACCCTGGGCATTATGGTTTTCAACCGTAATGCCCCACCCTGTAAAGACTGACAGGCGGGGTGTGACTTGGGGTCGTCGGCCGTAATGCGAATGCCATTCCACCCCACTCCCACCCTGCAGCCAGAGACAGGCATTGAGGTGTGCCTTGGGGTCTTCGGCCCTAACGTTCCGCCCATTCTCCTATACTGCACCCATCTTAGCTTATTTTTTATTTCTTTTTTTATTTATTAAATTCTCGGATTACAAATACCTTTGAGCAGAAACTGCTCGCTTACAAAGGTTCCACGCCAAAGGATGAGGGTCAACATACATACAGAGGTAGTAAAAGAATGCACAATAAACAACCAAAACAACTAAAAGAAAAAAATAAAGATACTCAGTTATAACATACTTTGAGATAATATTCGAAAAACGAGCAGCTTGAGTAATCAGCTGGCTGCGGTAACAATAAGAGATAGAGGGCACCATAGACAGTTAGTATTGCAGGCATGCGACCGGGAGAGGAAGTTGGCAGGTTAATGGGCCACTGTCAGATTGTGGTGGAAAATGTCTTGTACCAGTGGAGATGTGAAGCAGGAAAGGAGTCACAAGGAAGGCCCAGTGCCAGAGGGAATGAGATTGGGAAAGGGCGGGCTGTGAGACATGAGTGAGCTGGGAGGTGTTTAGAGAGATCTCTGTTCAGAGAAGCAGTCACATTGAGTGGTAGAGGTGAGGTAAAGTTTGAGATTCCTTTTGAAGGGTCCAAGTGTAGTAGAAGAAAGTGCTTCTTTATTGAGGGAATTGAACCATTGAGCGGCTCTATAGATAAAGGACCGCTGACCCATGGAGGTACGACATCTGGGAACCTGAAAGGTTAGAGATTGGGCACAACGTGTTTGTGGAGTGCCACTGTAGGTAGTAAGGAGTGAGCTAACACTAGGTGGCATGAGAACAAGGAGAATCTTTTTGGTAAGTAAGCAGGTCTGGTATTGTATTCTACTGCGTAGGGGTAGCCAGCTGGCCTGTGCATAGAGGTCACAGGTGTGAGTTTGTCGGGCTGTACCCGTCAGTAGTCTGCAGGCTTTGTTGAGAGCAACTGAGATCCTGCGGAGGGCACTTGTTGAGGCAGAGCCATAGATGGCAAGGCCATAGTCAGTGATAGAGGTGACAGAGCTGTAGATGGCTAGTTTAAGGGCATCCACAGGCATACAGTGCTTGTGTTTGTGTAGTAGTCCAATCTGTATATTGACGGTCTTGGCAACAGTGTCAATATGCCGAGTGTAGGAGAGGGTACTATCCAGGGTAATACCAAGGTACTTGAACTCCTTGACATGTTCGAGTGGGTTCCCAGCGTGGTTCTTGATGGTGAGGGACAGAGAGTTGTGCCTGCTCTGTCGATTACAGAAGGACATGGCTTTAGTCTTGCTGTGGTCCAGGACAAGTTGATGAGAATTGAACCAGTCTTCGATGCGATTGAAGTCGAGCTGCAGCTGGGATTCAAGGACTGTAATGTCATGGTGGCTGGAAAACAGGACTGCATCGTCTGCGTATAGTAATATTTTTGGTGGCAGACACTGGGAGATTGTTGATGAAGAGGAGAAGAGTAGAGGCCCAGAATAGACCCCTGGGGACTCCAGAGCGGACCGTTTCTCATCCGAAGAGATCCCTGCAATCCTTACACGTGGATCCGATTATCAAGGTAGCTGGTGAACCATGGAAGGGCATCGCTGAAGATCCCAATGGAGGACAGTTGCTTGAGCAGTAGGGGTGGTTAACTGTGCTCAATGCCTTGGTAAGGTCTATAAATACTGCCCCTCCACAATTCCCTTTGTCAAGCGTGGCATGGATGAAGGTTGTAAATTCCAGTAGTGCAGTGGTGGTGCTGTGTCCTTTTCTGAAGCCATGCTGCTCTGGGCACTGTACATTGTACTTATCCAGGAATTCAACTAGTTGGTCCGACACTATTCGCTCCAGCTTTGGATAGTGGGGAGGAGTGAGATAGGTCTGTAATTGGTGCAGTGTCCTATCTCCGCTTTTGTGAACCGTGTGACAGTGGCTTTCCAGAGAGAGGAAATGGCCCAATCTAAGCAAGAGATTAAAGATCTTTGTAAGTGGTTCTAAGATTTCATCGAGGACTTGTGCCAGCAGTTTCAGGTCAAGGGAGTCACCACTGTACCCTTGTTTGCCGATGGCCTTTTGAATGTATTTTCTAGCTACTTGTGGTGGGACCTCCTTAAAAAAAAACTTTGGGGTTGTACGTTCTAGTTGGGGGGTAACTTGGAAGGAGCTCGAGGGGAAGACGTCGAAAAAATTTGGTGGAAGGACAATGTCCAGGTTTGTAAATGCATTATTAAAAGTACTGGTGATGATACCTAGGTCGAGTGTAGGAGTGCCATGAAGGTTGAGCATAGTGGGTGGTGCTTTAGGATCCTTGCCTGTGAGTTCTTTCATATTGTTCCAGAATTTGTTTCCCTGGCCCCAAGAGTTGGTCAGAGCCTCTTTGTAATAGCTGCGTTTAGCTTTCCGTATTCTTCGAGTGCAATCATTTCTGGCTGCTTTGTATAATTGTATGTTTACTTGCGTCGGAGTTGCACGAGCACAATGCCAGAGGTAGTCTCTGTGCTTGAGCAGAGTTAAAAGGTCAGTAATAACCCAGGGGTTGGTCTGTCCTTTGACCTTCATTTTTTCACTGGTGCATAGATGTCACAGGCTTCGTTGAAACGCTTGATAAATAGGTCCAGATCTTTGTTGGTGTCATTGAGGAGTCAAGCACTGCCCAGTTCAGCCTGGTTAGATGGGATTTAACAGCTGGAGGTGCCCTTGTTTGATAACCCTGGCATAGATAAGCTTGGGAGGGGGCTTGTGGTATTTGTTTGACCAGGAGCAGATGACAGGCGAGTGGTCACTTATTGTATCCGGGAGTACAGAAACAGTGGAGATTCGTTCAGGGCGGTTAGATAGAATCCAGTCTAGAAGCGTAAGGGAGCCTGTCCTATAGTTATACCTAGTGGGGGCATTGACCAGTTGAGTGAGGTGATGCGCCACGGCTGCATCCTTATAGGTAGCGGCCTCAGTGGAGAGCCAGTTAATGTTAAAATCACCCATGATTACGGTTTCAAAATTATGTTGCTGGACCCTTAGATATTCCATGATGCTGTGGAAGCCAGCAGCCTGGTCTCTTGGGGGTAGGTAAACTGAGATGACAGTGAGTTCCTTGTTATGTGCATCAAGGAGGATTTTGATTGTGAGGACTTGAGAGGAGTTGCTCAGGCTAGGGAATGGGATGATGTGACCCATAAGGGTATCCTTAAGATAGATGGCGCAGCCCCCGGCCCATTTAGCAATCCTGTCTTGCCTGAAAATGCAGTAGCCAGGGATAGAGACTGAGGTATCAGGGATTTTAGGGTTTAACCATGTTTCCACAACTGAGAGGACATCAGGGTTGTGCTGTAGGATCCATGTTTGGAGGGAGTCAAGTTTGTTGAGGATGCTGCAGGCATTGATGGATGCCATGGTGAGTGTCCCTGTCCTTCTGCTTGGTGCCACTGCTGGCTGCCCAGGTGGTCCTGGGTTGGGGTGAACATTTCCTGAGAGCAGGAGCAGCATAAGGAGAATTTGTAGGAGAAAGGATTTCAGCATCTTGTAGATACCTGGTGGTTAAGTCATAAGCCAAAAGAAATTATCAACAGCTGAGGTCCAGAGTCACAGAATGGGGTGAGTGTAAGGACTGAAGACCCCAAGACACGCCATGACACTTATCAATGTCTGTAGGGGAGGGTGAGGTGGAATGGCGTGAGCGTCATGCCTGATGACCCAAAGGCACACCCCCAACGCCTGTCAGTCTCTGCAGGGTGGGGTTGGCGTTAGTTCATTACTTCACTGCCATTCCTATTATGTATCTTTCTAATTCCTGTACTACTAATGCCAGTACCAGCAAGCAAACATTTGGCGTTATCAAGTGCTTGTTATACAAGAGGCAATGATGAGTTTTAGTTAGGCCACGCCTCCTGAAGAAGGGTGTTTGAACCTAAAGCGCCATGGCTAGTGTGGTGCTGGATGACTCAGCAATAAAGCTGTTTAAACTGTTATTTTGAGTGTCTACCTGATTTTCTTTGGTGTGCTAGATATTTGGATTTGTGAGTTTTAGTTAGGACTGTCATAGCAAATCTACATATGTTATTTTATGCAGCTTGAAAAATCTTGAAAAAACTGTACTGGGGATGTTGTATAGTACATAAGAACCATATTCCAAAGTTAGTATAAGAACTTGTTTTGCAATAACTATATGTGCACCACTGGATAGGGGGTCCATGTTTCTGTAAAATAACTCCTATTCTTGATTTACCAATTTTTTTGTTTTTTTGTTTTTTGTTACTGTCTTTAATGTCCCCTGCTGTACTCACCTTAGGAGCTGGGGTCCTGTACACTGACTCCTGTCCAAAGTCTGCAGTACTTGATGGGGAGTCGGCTTTAGTTCCATATCTGCCAATCAGCTTCGATCAACCTGTCAGTCCTTGGCTTGCCCCAGAGGTGGGTTTCTCCTTTCATACCGTGGGGCTCAACATACCCAGGAAAGGACAGAGATCACCTCGGGTTGATTTGCATCCATGGGGGAAGGGCAGCCATTCTGTGTGCTCGATGAGCATGGGTCATAATTGGACTGGCCCTGTCATGCTGTTGCCAACCAGGGAGGTTCTCCTCAGTTGATCTCCTGCCCCCCCAACCCTATTACTATGCGTGCATGTATGTAAAAGACTTGGGGGGGGGGGTGCCCTTTAATTTGCAGTCATCCACATGGCCAAGGGCACTAAACAAGGACTCCTTCAGGTGTTGCTCACTTTTGCTGTGCAACCCAACCACAAACCCCCAGGAGGAGAGCATCCAGACAGACGGACACTCTTAGCCTTTCCATCCAGCCTCCACTCCTGACATCCGGGCTTGGAGTGAGAAGCTGGATCATCATTATGCCAGAGTGTTACCCTGCTGCTCAGTGTCCTGAAGCTGGATTTGATTATTTTTTTTATGGAAGCATTCATATGTGTAACCAAGCAGAAAGGAAAGCTTATCTTTCCCTGGAGAGGATTCAACACCTAATCCATTGTGGAGCATCCTTCCAGTCAGGTATAGAAAGGCCTGTAGAGTACAGCTGTAGTCCCATGGTTGAGAGAGACTACACGTGAGAGACTTACAGTGGTACATCGAAAGGTGCTGGTGCAATACCACTGCTCTACTAGCTCACATGGTTCCAGTGAAACAATTATAATAAATATCTACTCTGTTTCTGCTTCTCAGAATGCCTTTGTCTCCATCTACCTGATTAGCTGTTTCAGCCAGCTGATTGACCTCTCATCCACGTTGTCCGATGTAGCAGGTTACACTCACAGGTAGGTGCTCTCTTCTTTTATTGCTGATGGAACGGCATTATTGGTGAACCACTGATGTGGTGTTGAAGCAGAGCTCCAACTCAGTGCTTCCAAACGGTGAAATAAAAATCGTATTTTGTCAGTTGCTCTTTCCTACAGTGCAAGGTATGTGCCTGCAACTTTAAAAAAGGCGACTTTTAGATTGCATGCCTTGCTTGTCCACAGCAGGACTGCAGGAGGCACAGTTATCAAAGAGAAGGTATCTGTTAACCAGAAACACATCAGTGTGTATTTTGAGAATCTGCATTTAAGTGTTGGTAACTTCTTTATAGTCTCACTGTGGGCAGCAGGCACAACTGGTGGGGGAGGAGCACACAGCAATACTCAAGGACAGAAGAGAAGATTGGGGGAGAGTCAGCAATATCCATGAGTAGATGCTTCTCCAAAGGCTCTCCAACTTCAAGATATTAATTTAGATATAAACAATTATTTTCCTTTTTTCACATAGTTGTCATACCCTGCAGTACCTATAATTCTGTCTTGTAGTTGACTGAACTGGAATAGAATAGATCATCCAAAAGATGCCACTCCGACAACTTCTCAGAAACAACTGCCAACAGCAGGCAGCAGGCCCCAGCAGCAGTGGGCTCCAACATGCACTGGATGGAGAAAGGGAGCCAGCCTGGCAAATGGTACTGAAATATAGACACACAGGGCAAGATTTCCTAAAAAAAAACTACGACGTAAGGTGTCTGCACCAAATGGGGATGATGCGAGAGGCACATTGCATCATAGTTTGCGGTAATCTTGATTTTTCAAACACTGGCCATAGCGAAATCAGGATGCCATGCAGCAAATCCCCCCGTGCCATTCTTGTGGCAAAAGCACCCTTGCACCAGGTCACAATGGGGTGTGTTCCATGGTGGGGCTGCACCATCCCCTTATTTCATATTCTACAGGCCCTGCCATGGTCTCATCGGGGCTGCTTTTAGACTAGCCAAGAGGTGGTCTAACGACCATGCGCAACGGGGAGGGGGGCTACAAGGAAGGGACCCAACAGCAGAAGAAGCACGGGGGGGCCTTTGGGGTTGACGGGGACATGGTGGAAATGTGCGGGGGATGAGGTGGCACCTTGTGGGGGGTGCCCTGTGCTGCTAGATAAAACTGATCAGACTGGGCACAGGGGGCTGGCAGAAAGGGACCAGGACCCAGCCTCAGGAGTATTCAGCCCTAGCACCTGCTCCATAGGTGCCACTGATCCAAAAACCATCAGTGGGCAGCATTGGCTGCAGGTTGCGGGGTGCAAGTGGTGGCTGGGAATGGTCTCTGGGCACCGTGGCAGTCCCTCAGTACCAGGCCTCCCACGTGGAGCCTGCCTATGGTGTTTGGGTCAGTGGCACATATGGGGCAGGTGCCAGGGCTGTGTGCACCTGAGGCCAGGTCCCTACCTTCTGAATCCCCGTACCTAGGCCAGTCGGCTGCCTGCTCTTATGCAAAGCACTCCTGCAGGGTGCCATCTCACCACCCTCACATTGCCGCCATGCCCTTGTCACTCCCTATGCCATCCCCATGCTCTTTATGCCCCCAGTCCCCGTCTTGCAGCCATAGGTACCACCCACACACCTTCACGCCTTCTCGAATATTGCCCTGGGTGGGAGAGCTTGACGGATCCTTCCGTCAAACCCCACATGTGCGCGACTTCTTTGGCACAACCCTGCGGAAGCGTAAAATCTCGGGTCTTGGGCACTGGGACTTCCATTGTTTTAAAATATCGCATAGGGTCCCTGATGCACTTTGAGATTGCCACAGCCCTAGATTGCTGCAACTTGAGGCGATCTAAGGATTCTTTGAAAATCAAGTCCGTAGAATCTGACAGCAGATAAGGACTGTTAGGCCCACCCAGTCTGCCCACTGTTTCCCCACCTGTACTGTCACTGCAGACCCTACATGATCTTGGGGGTAGAGTACATGGGCAGACTCAGTGGGCCTGGCGTGTCCTCTTCTGCCATCAACTTCTATGTATCTGTGTATCTCTGGCTCCCCCTTTCCTTCCACTTAGATTCCCTTGTGCCTGTCCCCTGCATTCTTGAAACTCACCACTGTTTTTGCCCCACCACCTCCGCTGGAAGCCTTTTTAGCCGTGGTCTGTACCAGTTTTTATCATCTGAGGAATATCGCCAGGATTAAGCCCCTGGTTCCACCCCGGATCTCCGTACCTTAGTGCATCCTTTGGCAAAGTTGAGGCTTGATTACTGTAATGCGCTCTACCTCGAGGTCTCGGGAGGTACCCTCCGCAGGCTTCAGCTAGTGCAGAACGCAGCTGCCAGGTTGTTGACGGGGCAGTCTAAGTATTGCCATGTCACCTCGGTGCTGCGTGAACTGCACTGGTTGCCAGTCAGGTGGAAGATCCTCTTTAAGGTGGGCTTGCTCACCTTTAAGGCCCTACATGGCCTGGGCCCTGGTTACCTGGCTGACCTTCTTACACCTGCTGCCTCAGTCTGCTCTCTCCGTTCCTCCTCAGGGATCCTCCTTGCAATTCCCAGGACGAGGTTAAAAACTGCTGGCGACAGAGCTTTTAGTGTTGCCGGCCCTGTCCTGTGGAACTCACCTCCTCCATCAATAAGGGAGGCCCCTTCAGTGGAGGTATTTAAGGCACGCCTCAAGGCCTTCCTGTTTGTGCAGGCTTTTCCTGACCCAGCTGTGTAAATACTGCCCTGTGCTGACTTGTTATATTTTTGTCACTGTTTTTTCCTTTTTCTTTTTATTTATTCAATCTTATGCATCAGTACTGAAATTTTATGATTATTTTATTTATTAATGTTGTATTATATTGGTTTTATGTACGGCGCCCAGAGCCTCCGGGATTGAGCGTCTTTTAAATAAAAATTACCTTGCCTTTTCCAGGCATCCACCACTCTTTCAGTGGAGAAGTACTTTCTCGCATCTTCTTAAATTTTCCAGCTTCATTGCATGTCCCCTTGTTCTTGTGCATCTTTTCCTCCGAAAATAATCCTCTCCTGTATACCTGTTCTGTGCCCATGAGGTATTTAGATGTCTCTATCATGTCCCCTCCCCCCCTCCTCTTTTCCAGGGTGTACATATTGAGGTCCTTCAGTCTCTTTTCTTAAAAGGCTCCTGATGCAGCCCCTGCACCATTTTAGTTGCCCTCCTCTGGACAGCTGTCACAGTGTCTGTGTTCTTCCTGAGATGTGATCTCCAGAACTGGACACAATACTCCAAGTGGGATCTCATTTATCTATGCAGTGGCAACACCACCTCCCTCCTTCTGCTTGTGATACTTGTCCTGTGCAGCATCTCATTGGCCCTACCAACTGCATTGTCCCATTATCTCGTCACCTAGACGTCATCCAGTATGATTACTCCTAGGTCCCTTTCTTGTTCTGTGACTGTCAAAACCTCTTGTCCCATTTTGCACTCCACCTCCGGGTTACTGTGACCTGAGTGCATTATTTTGCACTTTTTCACATTGAAACCATGCACTTGACCACTCCTCAGGTTTTCTCAGATCTTCTTCGAGGGTATCTCAGTCATCAGGTCACACCGGAGGAACTTCACCATCAGTGAAGCAGGATCCACACGGAAGATTTTCGGCAGTACATCTGGGGCGGCTCACACTGATATCATCTGCCGACGTCATCAACCCTATAAAGGCGTGAGCGGCCCCACTCCCTCCTCAGTTCTTTCCCGCCTTCGACTTGTTCGCATGGCTCTCCGTGGAAGCTCCCATGCAGGTTTACACCATTTTTCATGTATAGATTTTTCATGCTTAATATTTTAGAATCTCTTTTGCTAAAGAGATTCCTTTAATTTGTTTATGTCAAGAGTTCATCTTTCAGCTTCTTTCTTCCTTCGCTGCCGCTGTGGAAAGAAGGTTGCCTCTACAGATTAACACTCTCTCTCTGTGTCTGCTGTCTTGGGCCTGACCACAAAGTCTCTGACTGTGAGTTCTGCCAGAAGTTTAATCAAACAACCCTCAGGCGATGCATGAAGGCACTTAAAAATTTCCTTATAGAGCAGCAGGTAGCCAGTTCTAGGCAGGGGTCCTCCAGGGTCCCTGCTTCCCAGTTACTGGCAGGATCGTTGAGCTCCCAGGCCGCTAAGGCCCGAGACAAATCCTCAGGGAAAAGTCATAGAAAAAGACCACGGTCGGGACTGTTCCCCCCCCAGCAGCGGTCCCACACTCCGACGGCCTCTTCCTCCTTGTCTGGGGGTACTTTGTCAGCTGCAGCTGTCCTGACACACAAATCTGCTGTCCAGGTTTCCGTCCCTACCAGCCCCATAACGACAGTGCCTCCACCCGATTTCCAGGGTGGTCAGTTGTCGACCTCTGGGTCATCAGCCCCCTACCTGTTGATGACAGGGTTGTTGTTGACAGCCCTCCTGTCTAGGCCTGATGCTTCCTCAAGTCCTCCGCTATGGGTTTTGTGCTCTCAGGGCCCCTCAGGTGGGTTGTCGCTTCCTGTGCCGTCGACCTCTCTCCCCGTCGATGCAGTCTTCTACAGTCGACGACCCCAATGAAATTTTGAGCAAATTCACTTTGGTGATAGTTCACTAGTTAGGCACATATAGGCCTACATTGCCTGCGCCATCAACAGTACCATCATTGTCAACACCTTCACAGGCTGCCCCATGGACCGTTGTCGGTACCTTGGATGTTGGACCTAGACTTGGAACAGGTCGACGTCAAGGAATAATACCATCCTGATCTTATTCTTTCTGATGAAGATGAGGAAGAACAGGAACCCCTCTCATCAGACAGGTCTACAGCTTCCTCAACGAGTGAGGATTCTGTCAAGCATTCTCCTAGGTCTCCTCCAGAAGACCCTGCCTTCTTCAGTATCATGAAGCAGTTGTCCTTTGCCATGAGTTTTCATACTGAGGAGGAGGATGCCACCCGGAAAGACTTGATGGATTTCCTGGAGATCCCAGAGTCTCCTCCCAAGATCATTCCTCTTATTTTGCCTACTTTGAAGAATGCTACTACTGTAGCCTGGCACAGGCCTGACATGATGCCTGCTATGCCCCACAGGGCAGATAAACTTTATCATGCCCCGAAGGGATTTCCACATTATGCTGTGCAGCCTGAAACAGATTCAGTGGTCATAAAGGTAGGTCATGACAGGTCTAAGGTGGCCAAGCACCTTAGCCCCCCCCCCGACAAATACTCCCACAGAATTGATCTTTAGGGCAAGAGGGTTTATGCTTCCTCCACCCTTGGGCTGAGCATTGCCAGCTACCTTTCCTGCATTGTGAAGTTCCAGAATACCAACTGGAAAAAGGCCAAGGCTGCTGCCCAGGCTCTTCCGGACTGTACCCAGAAGCAGGAGGTTCTAAGTTGCTTGCAGACTGCTGGGGATGTTAGCAAGCACCTCTTGCGGGCTCTGTATGATATCTCAGATACTGTTGCCAGAGCTGCTGCCACAGGTATCTGCCTTCATGGGCAGCCCTGGCTGAAGGTGTCTGGCTTTGCCACGGATATCCAGCAGACGGTGTTAAATGCCCCCTTCAATGGCCCTAAGCTCTTTGGGCCAGATGTCCAGGACATCATTAATGATTTGCAGGCATCTGGCAGGGCTATCATATCTGTCCACTCTCTCTATCATATGCAGCCTAAGAGCAGGCAGCGCCCTCCCTTTCATAAAGCGTCCAGTAGGCCAGGAGCAGCCTCTCCGCCCCAAGGCAAATGCAGAACTTCCACTGCCTTGCCCACCCACTCCACTGCTGGAGCCACAACCAGGTGTCCTAGAGGAGAAATAGCGAGCTAGAGATACAGGCAAGATTCAGGGAGCTCGCCAGGGTCTGTCATGACATAGCCCCCCCACCCAGCTGGCTCCTTGTTCCTCCCCCTATCTGGCATGTGGCACCCAGATAGGGGGAGGAACAAGGAGCCAGCTGGGTGGGGGCCGGTAGAAAGGATGAGGGACATGGAAGGGGGGAAATGGAGGAAAAGGCGTGGTCAGAGTGCTCCTGCTGGGGGATTCTATGATCAGGGGTATCAAATGGGATAGGGAGGGAGAAGCCTGGCCAGTTAGAACAAGATGCTTCCCTGGACTAACGGTGCACAGGGCTAAGCACGAGGTATATCAGCTGGCAAAGGACTGTGGGGTTCCCCAGACATACTGGTCCACCTGGGCACAAATGACATTGAGGGAAATAGCGAGCTAGAGATACAGGCAAGATTCAGGGAGCTCGCCAGGGTCTGTCATGACATAGGATGCACAGTTTTCTTCTCAGAAATCCTGCCAGTGCCAAGGGCTAGTGGGGAACACAAAAGAAAAATTAGGGAGATAAACCAGTGGCTCAGGGAGTGGTGTGAGGCCAGAGGGTATGGGTTGATGGGGGATTGGGGGGAGACCTGGGAGGATAAGGAGCTGTATGCTAGAGATAGACTACATCTCAATTTGGAGGGAGGGAATCCTTGTTGAAAATAGAGGAGTTCATTGGTGAAAAGTGGGGTTTAAACTTGTGAAGGGGGGTGGATGGGAGAAAAGGCAGTCAAGGGATGCCGATAAGGAGGGACTCTGTCTCCACCCCCTGGGGACCACGAGAGGATTGCAGGAAAAGACCAACTGGCAAAGTGCAGACCAGGAGAAAACAGAATCCCAAGGGAACACGAGCAGGGGAAATGAAACTATAGGGAAAGGGTGGAAGGTAGTCTCAGCAAATGCCAGGAGCTTAAGCAATAAATACCTGAGCTCCAGGCGATGTTAACTGAGGGGAGCAGGTGGATGTGGCAGCGTCACTGAGACTTGGGCCACTGCAAGACATGACTGGGACCTGAACCTGGAGGTTACACTATGTTCAGGAAGGACAGGGGGGAGGGAAGGGGAGGAGGGGTAGCAATGATAGTCAAAAACTGCATTGGCATAGGGGGAGTTGAGGAGGCGGAGGGAACCGTGGAGGCGATTTGGGTCACCTTGATAACAAGGAGGGGGCAAGAGAGTAAAAATAGGAGTGGTGTATAGACCCCCTGCACTGGCGGAGGAGCTGGAGGACAGTCTGGTGGCAGATGTTAGGAGACACTGCAGACTGGGCAGAGGAAGGTGGTGGTGTTAGGGGACTTAAACATGCCAGGAACAGACTGGGAGACTATGACATCCTATGTGACCAGGGAACAGAGGTTGTTGGATGTCTTTAAAGACGTGTTCCTAACTCAGCAGGTGAGGGAACCGACCAGGGAGGCACGGGTACTGGATGTGGTCCTGGCAGACAGTGACCAGATTGGGGGCCTGGAGGTAAGGGACCCATTGGCGGGGAGTGACCATGCCACGGTCTGGTTCTGCCTGGACCTAGGAGGAGTAGAAGGCTGCACAAAGACGGAAGTAACCGACTTCAGGGGGGTGGATTTTAAGGAAATGGGAAGGATCCTTAAGGAGCATTTGAATGGGATTGGGTCAGACATGGACGCTGATAGTAGGTGGGAAATCATCAGGAGAGGGGTGCAGGATGCTACCAGCACCTGTGCAAGAGTAAGATGAAAATGCGGTAGGGCCCAAAAACCCTGTTGGTGGACCAGGGAGGTCCAGGAGGTGGTGGGAAAGAAAGCAGCCTATAAGAAATTCAAGTGCTCAAGGAGTGAAAGGGATCGAGGGGAGTATGAGCTGTTGTGCTAGAAGGGCCACTAGAGTGGTGAGGCTGCTAGGCAAGGAAGGAGCAGAACCTGGCCAGGAAATTAGGAGAGGGAAAAGGGTTCTTTAGATACATTGGGGAAAGACGAGGGTGAAGGGGCAGATTAGCAGGATTAAATCAGGGGAGATGGGCACAAGACCCAGAGGAGCAGGCTGAGGTACTAAATGAGTACTTCACCTCAGTTTTCACCAGGGAAAATGGGATGCTGCATCATACATGGGAGGAGACAGATATAATGAGGAGGGGGGACCCTACAACCGGCAGGTCTGGGGAGAGGGGGGACATCACTGGCAGGTGGGGGGAGGGCTAAGCAGGGAGAAGAGGTACTGGAAGTGGAAATCACAGCAGAGAGAGTGAGGGAAGCCCTCAGCTCCCTTAAGACAGAGAAAGCACCGGGGCCGGATAAATTACATCCTAGAGTGCTGAAGGAACTTGCAGATGTCCTGGCGAAACCCCTGGCAGAGCTTTTCACCATCTCTCTGAGGACAGGGTGGGTGCCCCAAGACTGGAAGGTGGCGAATGTAGTGCCTATCCACAAGGGGGGATCAAGGAGGTGGCAGGGAACTACAGGCCTGTCAGCCTGACATCAGTGGTGGGCAAGGTGATGGAGGGCATTGTCAAGGAGAGGCTAGGGGGGCCCTGGATAAGTCAGGGTGCCTGGACGATAGACAGCATGGATTCATCCCGGGGAAATCGTGTCAGACAAACCTGGTGGAGTTCTATGACTGGGTGACAAGTGCCTTGGACCTGGTAGACCAGTGGATGTCCTCTTTCTGGACTTCAGCAAGGCATTTGACTCTGTTCCTCACGGGGCCTGTTGGATAAACTAGGAGAAATGGGGTGGGAAACCAGATGATCCAATGGATAGGCAATTGGCTCCAGGACCGGACCCAGAGGGTCGAAGTTGGTGGGATAATCTCGTCCCCAAGGAGGGTCATTAGTGGGTCCCACAGGATCAGTCCTTGGGCCCCTTCTGTTCAACGCCCACGATCTGACATAAGGACAGGAATCAGGAGTGAGATGAGTCTCTTGCAGATGACTCAAACTGGGGGCGTGGTGGATGGGGAGGAGGGAGGGTGGCCCTGCAGGGGACCTGGAGGCTCTGGAAAGATGGTCTAGAAAGTGGAAGCTGAGGTTTAATGCAGGAAATGCAAGGTACTCCACCTGGGGCCAGAAACCCAGGCCAAGTGTACACCCTGGGGAATACTACAAGTCTCAATGGCTGAGAGGGACCTGGGGGTGGTGGTGGATGTCAAGATGAACAACTCTGAGACTTGTAGGAGGGCAGCAGCCAGGCCAACAGGATGCTGGGATGCATCGCTAGGGGATCACCTCCAGAAGGAGGGAAGTGATACTCCTCTGTATAACTGCTTGGTGAGGCCAAGACCTGAGTACTGCGTGCAGTTTGGAGGCCACACTTAAAGAGGGACATTAACCTCCTGGAGAGGGTCCAGAGGAGGGCAACCAAAATGATTTGGGGCTTGGGGACAGGACCTATGAGGAGAGGCTCAAGAGCTAAATATGTACACTTTGGAAGAGAGAAGGGACCGGGGACATGATAGAGGTCTTCAGGTACATGAAGAGGGTAAATAGGGAGGAACAGTGAGGGTGCTTCAAGGAAGGAGGAAGGGCCACTAGAGGGCATGGGTGGAAGCTGGAGGGGAAGATTCTAGGGAGAAAGGAGGAGGTGCTACTTCACTGAGAGGGTGGTAGAGCCATGGAATGCACTACCTAGGGGCTGGTGGAGGCAGAGACAGTGGAGGGGTTCAAGAGGGGTGGGACAGGTACAGGGAAGGGTTCTGGAAGCAAAATCCAATGCAGCAAGAATATCTGGAACTGGGAAGGAGAAGTCAGAGAAGGCGAGGGGATAGCAAGGTCAGCACCCAGGGTGGGGGCTGACCAAACGAGCAGACACGAAAGACCATTAGGCCTATTCTGCTGGCATTTTAGTATGTTAGTAGGTGATGGACCAGCCCCAGTGGCTGGATCCGCCTCCACTTGACTCCTTGCCAGACCCCCTCTTTCGGTCCCCTACCAAGAGGTGGTGATCAGAGGTCAGTTCTCCCTCCATCTCGATCAATGGAGAACCATCACATCAGATCCCTGGATTCTTTAAATCTTAGAAAGTGGCACAGGAAAATAAATGAATCCCATTGGTTAAACAGTCAAATGAGAGATTCATTTATTTTCCAATAGAGCCCGCTGCAAAACACGTACAAACGCGGGGTACCCCATAACTCATCTGATCAGTGGGCACCCCTAATGTTTGCAAAACCGATCCACAATCTTGTAGCAGCCGAAAAGTCATTGGGTGAAAAGTCACGGTTAGGCCGTAATCATCCCCAACAAAAGCATTCTTCCACAGCAATTCTCAGTCTTAATGAGGCATCATAACGCTAAACAGAGCATTCCATTCAAGTAATCGCCAAGCAGTGTCAATAGTGGGACAAAGCAATGAGATCCAGCATGATCGGTGAGAGCATCGGTATTTTCCTAGCATTTCATGCCGCAGATGGACGTCCATCTGCGGCACGGAAGCAGAAGAAAATACCGGCGCTCTCCTAGGGAGGTGTACCCAGCAATATTCTCTTGACCTGCAGTACTCCCCACAAAAAAACAGCACATAAAAAAACACCCACCATAGTGGAGAAAGAAATACCTCAAAAGTTGTTGCTAACAAGCGCCCAGATGCAGGAGATAATTCAGCCTTCTGAATGGTGCTGAACAGATGAAGAGCATAATTCCCAAAACTGTTAACAGACTGTAGTTGAATGCCCATCTGCACCTCTATTTGTTTACGTAAATCCCGGCGCATTATGGGCATCTGATTTTGTTTGTGTGTTGCAAAAAAATAGAGGCAGCGTGTCATATTAGCCCCCGTTGTTGCAAAAAATAGCACAAAAATATCACAAATGTAAAAAGAAAAGTAGTCAGCAAGCTGTTTTCTCACGTGGAAAGTACTCAGTATCACCAGGCAGTCCCGAGCAAAGCTCGAGCAGACGAGTCACGCACGTCTCCATAGGTGGCTGATTTAAAATAAACTCAAACCGCCACTGATCGCACAGAGACCACACAATTGGAAAAAAATTTCCCACTTTTTAATGACATGCTTCAATATGTCAGCAGAAGAAACTGTAAATCTTACATTTCCAGAAGCTGACAACACAGCTGCTGACCTGAACCTTGAACCTGACAACACAGCTGTTCAGCTGTCTCCTGAAGTTACCAACATACTTGCTGCGGTGTCCCCTGAAACTGGCAACATAGATACTGCGCCAGCCCCCGAAGTTAACAACATAGCTAGTGATCCATTGATTGAAGCTGACAACATAGTTGCAGAGCCCATAAAGAAGGAAGTTCAAAGCAACCACCCGCTTTGGTACTGTGAGTACAGCGGAGCTTAATGCACTGGAGAGCCAGAGGGAAGAAATAAACACAAAAAAACACACAGTGGGCAGTAGCAGTGTTTGTCGAGTGGGCCAGCAAAGAAAAAATATCAGTAGATTGTCCAGATGACAGTTTTGATGTTCTAAATAGCTACCTGCGGAAATTCTATGCTGAGGCCAGAACTGGATCAGGTGAGCAGTATTCAGTTTCTGGGTACTGCGCTCTGCGTTCAGGCATCAATCGGCACCTTAATTCCCCACAGGTGGGGCGTCACACCAGCATTATCTCAGACCCTGCATTTCACTCTAGCAACAACATAATGACCTCAATACTAAAGAAACTTTGTAAAGAGCAGAAGGATGTTGCTGCCCACCACCCGTCCATCTCAGAAATGGACCTTGTCAAACTAAAAAGTTTGTCAGCCACGTCACCGGATACCGCACACGGATTGGTCTGCAAGGTGTGGTTTGATCTCCAGCTCCACATGGCCCTCCGAGGAAGAGAAGGAGTGCATGATCTGCGGCCAGATTAATTTACAGTCAAGAGTGATGAACATGGGCAAAAGTATGCTACACTTTCCCATAATACAACCTCAAAAAAACACCAGAATCCGCTAGAGGCCAACAAAGAAAATAGTTGTGGTTTTATGTTTGAGGATCATGGCAACCCTCTGTTCCCTGTACTACCGTTCTGCAAATATCGTTCAAAATTACCAGAGGATGCCCCTGCATTCTACCTTCATCCCAGGAAGATTCTCAGACTCACCTTGACACCCAGGAGTGCCAGTATATGAAGGACCCAATGGGCAGAACTTTCCTAGGAAATATGATGGTGAGACTGAGTAAAGAAGCAGATCTATCGGCAAGATACACCAACCACAGCATTCGCTCAACAGCTGTACAACGCCTAACTCAAGCAGGGTTGTCAGCTCGAGAAATCACCAGTGTCACTGGCCACAGATATGAAGCCAGTCTGCAACACTACTGGTCAGCATCCATGGAAAACCAAGAAACTGGAGTACAACTTGGAGCATCTATCCAGCAGGCACAGCAGCAGCAAGCACAGTCAAGTACGCCATCTACAGGAACCAGCAATGAACTACGGGTACAGGAGTCGGCAATATCCAGCTCCACAACCACTAACTTCAACCAGTCAATTGCACCTTCAGTGCACCAATAATTTCTTCTCCACAAACAAGTAGTGGTCTCTGTTTTTTTTGGTTTTTTTATCGGCAGGTATTTATCACAGTGCAACTGCGTGGTTATTTTGCATTTTATTGTTTTACCACCAATTGTTTTACCCACCCACCTTTAAAAGAGGGACTACTTTATCTAAAATCTGACAAAATATGTAATAAAATTAAAATAAATTATTGTAATGTTTAAAAACTTTAACAGACTGTGTCTGAGAGTTTCTTTTCATTTTCTAAGAGCAATAATACCCTCCAGGGTGGGCGGTATGGGCTATACCGGACCGCCCAGGAGCTATAAGGCCCTCTGCTTGTGGCGTCGGGCCTCATCACATCTCTGGGCAGTCTGGTATAGCCCAATACCGCCCACCCTGTCGGGTATTATTGCTTACATAGATAGGGGTCACACTCTGGAACTCCCTGAGCAACCCACAGAGACTCCTCCTTTGCCCTCCACCTACCCCCCAGCCCACCTGTCTGTTCTCCAGGAGGAAGTACAGTCCCTTCTGTGCAAACAGGCCGTTGAGCCAGTGCCCAGGTGCCAGAGAAACAAGGTGTTTTATTCCAGGTTCTTCCTGGTCCCCGAAAGAACCAGGGATCTGAGACCCATCTTAGATCACAAGGACCTCAATCTGTATGTCCAGTACAAAAGTTCAGAGTGGTAACTTTGCAGGCCTCCTGCTCCTTCTCAAGCAGGGCAACTGGATATGTTCTCTGGACATGCAGTACGCTTACTTACACATCTTGATGTTTCCACCCCACAGGAGGCTCCTCCAGTTTCTCTTCTAGGGTGAGCATTAAAAGTGCTGCCCTTTGGTTTGTCCTCTGCGCCGCAGGTTTTTACCAAGTGCTTAGCAACAGGAGCTGAGGCCCTCAGAAGGGAAGGGCTGTATGTGTTCCCTTATCTGGACAATTGGCTCTTAAAAGGTCCTGTCCAGGGAACTGCTTTTGCAGACCCTGGAGCGAACTCTTCAGTTATTTCTCTCCCTGGGCATTACTGGCAATTTGCCCAAGTCAGTTCTAGTACTCATCCCAAAGACTGCAGTACATAGGGATGGCTCTAGACTTGTGCAGGAAGAGCCTTCCTGCCTCAGAACAGAGCTGAGAGGCTTATTACTCAGGCTTAGGTAGGTGGCCCAGAGCCATTATATATCCCTACCAGGGTGTAATGCAGTTGTTGGGGCTACTAGCGCAGTCGCTCCCACTGTTCCACTGGTCAGGCTCCACATGCATATCCTCCAGTGGACTCTCCAGTGCAATGGGACCAGAAATACCCAGTTTGTGCTCCTGTGATCCAGGGCCTGGTATTTTCTGGCGAGACATGTCCCTGTCCTGGAGCAGGAGGTTCCTTGCAGCTTTCCTATGTTTCTCTGATTCAGAGAATGCTAATCAAACTGCAGATGAAGGTAATGTGTATGCTACTTCTTCATACCTACCTGTAGGATATCTGTATTGTGCCTATTCGTAAACTCAATAAATATAAAGTTTAGAAAAAAATGCAGATGGAGGGGGCCAGCATGATTCTGGTAGCCCCATTCTGGCCTCGTCAAATATGGTTTCCATTACTACAGCATCTGGTGGAGGAATCTCCGGTCCCTCTCCCTCCCTGCAGGAACCTGCTCACCCAGGCTTAGGGGACCCTGGTTGCGTGCTTGGCTCCTGAGGATGTAGCCATCACAAAACTTGGGGTTTCTAATAGGGTAGCAGATGTTCTAGTGGCTGCTTGGAAACCCTCCACTCGAGCCACTTATGCCATGAAGTGGAAGAAGTTTGCCATCTGGGCTGCCAAGCATAATCTGGACCCTTTCACCTGTCCGGTGAGCCAGATCCGGGACTACCTGATATCGCTGTTGGACTCAGGTCTCCAGTACTCCTCCCTCTAGGTGCACCTTTCGGCTGTTTCAGCTTTCCATGAGCTGGTGGGTGACCACACCATAGCTCAGCTGGATGTTTCCCATATATTTTTGAGGGGCATCCTGCATCTGAAACCTCCAGTTCATTTCCCTGTCCCAGCTTGGGATCTGAATTTTGTTTTGGAGAAATTGACCCTGTCTTCTTTTGAGCCAGCCACGACTTGTAAGCTTCGCTTTCTTTCCTGAAAAGCTTTATTTTGGTTGCTGTTACCTCTGCTCTAGGATTTCTGAGCTTCAGGTTCTCCGTGCAGGGAGCCTTATTTAATTTTACACAAAGACAGGGTGTCTGTGCACGAATCCTAAGTTTCTCCCTAAGGTGTGTCTGAATTTACCCACAACCAATCTATCCGTCTTCTTGTTTATTTTCCTGAGCATGCCAGTCCAGGGGAAGCACTGCTCCATATGTTAGATGTGCGAGAACTTTGAAGTATTACCTACTCTGAACCAAGGAATGTAGAAAGTCGAAGCAGTTGTTTGTTTCTTTCACCCCAGGCAGAGAGGGCATTCAGGTTTCTAAACAGTGTTTTTCTAAACGGTTGGCAAATTGTATTGTGTTCTGCTTACAACAAGTATGGCAAAGAGTTGCCTGGAGCTGTAAAGGCTCATTTCACAAGAGGCATGGCTACCTCTGTGGCCTGTTTCAGAGGGATCTCAGCCACTGACATTTGCGTGGCTGCCATCTGGAGTACTGTCCATACCTTCACCAAGCACTACAGTCTTCACATTGCCTCGAGAGCCCGTGCAGGATTTGGCAGGTCTGTGCTGCAAGGCCTCCTGTCTTAAGTTTAAGGTTGGCCTTCCTCCCAGACTGTCTTGCTGCACCTGTCACTGCTTGGGACCCATTCCTACAGTATGACCTGATGACTGAGATACCCCCGAAGAAGACAGAATAGTTATGTAAGAACTTACTGTAACAGTAGATCTTCAAGGGGATCTCTGTCATCAGGTCTGTCTTCCTCCCACCATCCCCTTTTTGGGGCTCTTTACTGGAACTGGCTAGCTGGTGTATCCAGCCTTTGTATAGGCTTGGGCACCTTTCTCTCCCCCATTCCCCTGTGGTTAGAGCTATGCTCCTTAGTCTTCAGGGGACAGAACTGAGGAGGATGCAGGACCGCCACGCCTTAATAGGGTTGGTGTCATCGGCATGAGCGCCCCAATTGTACTGCTGAAAATCTTCCGTGGATCCTGCTTCGCCAATGGTGAAGTTCCTAGGTGTGACCCGATGACTGAGATCTCCTTGAAGATCTACTGTTATGGTAAGTTCTTGTGAACTGTTTTGTCTCTGCACATTCTTACCATCCCTAAGGAGTGTCCACCCTGTTTCAGATTTTGATATCATCCACAGAGAGGTAAACCTTCTTCCAGCTCATCTGCAATGTCACTTATAAAGACATTAAAGAGGACTGGTCCCAGTACAGATCCCTTTGGCACCCTGCTGATAACCCTCCCTTCCCCAGAGTGAACTCCATTTACCACCACCCTCTGTCGCTTGTCCCTTAACCACTTTCTTACCCAGTTTACCACTTTCGGACCCACCCCAAAGCTGCCCATTTTCCTTGAGTCTCCTATGGAATGGTGTTGAAAGCTTTAGTAAATTCTGTTTCCTGATCAGGCAGTGAAGCAAATCTACCAGATTTGTCTGACATGACCTACGAACCACCCCCTCCCCAATGTAAATCCATGCTGCCTCAGGTCTTATAACTATCTGGATTCAAGATATTCCACAACCCTTAGCAGTGACCCCATTAACTTCTCCACCACTGATGTCACTGGCCTATAGTTGCAAACCTTCTCTTGCTACCACTTTTATGAAGCATCTGCCTCCTCCAGTCCTCCAGAACCACTCCTGTTTCCAGTGAGTTGTTGAATAGGGCTATCAGAGGTGCAACCAGTAGCTCCTTGAGCTAGCTCAGTACCCTAGGGTGGAGCCCGCCTGGCCTCATAGCTTTGTTTACTTTGTGATTGCAAGTCTCTTCAGGACTCTCTCCTCTGTGTCTACCTCCCTTCCCCTAGTGCTCCTGCTGCTTTTATGTAGCCCATCCCTTCCACCATGAAGACGGAACAAAAGTATTTGCTCAAGATATCGGCTTTTTCCCTGATCCTCCTTGGTACAGGCATCTCTGCTGTTCTTAACCTCACAATCCCTCTCCTAATTTTCCTCTTTTCACTTACGTAACTAAAAAATGTCCTGCCCTCGCTAGTTACCCCTTGGGCTCTTCTTTCCTCAGATTATGCCTTTGCACCGTCACCACTTTCCCTGCTTCCCTCTGCTTCTCCTGGTAACCTCCCTGTCCTCTTCCCTCTGCGTTTCTTTATACCTCCTGAATACTACCCTTTTAGCCTTTACCTTGTCAGCCATTTCCTTTGAGAATCATAGTGGTCTCTTTTTTTCTCGTTTTTTTTCCTCACTTCCTTTGCGCAGAGGTTTGTTGCCTTAACTTAGCAGCCCACTGTTCCCCCATCCCACCCCGGTCATCACCCCTACTAGGCTGTCTGAGGAATTCACCCATTTTTTTTTTTAAAGCTGCCCTCCTGAAGTCTAGGACCCTCATCCTCTGGGTTTGCTTCCACTGCCGTTGTTAGGCTGAACTACACTGTATGGTGCTCACTGATCCCAGGTAGCCTCCCACCTTGATGTTCTGCAATACGCTCCCTATTAGTGAGCAGCAGGTCCAGCATTATCTCATCATGAGTGGGCTTCCTGACTAGAAGCCTGAAAAACACCTCTTACAGGGAGTCCAGGATATCCCTGCTTCTACCCAAAGATGCTGCTGGGAGGTTCCAGTCTACATCCAGCAGATTGAAGTCCTCTGCCAGCAGCACCTCTCTGTTTTCTGCCATTGTGCTAATGACTTCCACCAGTGCCCTTTCCAGTTTCTCTCCCTGTGCTGAAGGTCTGTAGATCATGCCAGTGCAAATAGTGGCACCAATTCCTGTCTCCAGAATGACCCACAGTATCTCCGACCCTCCATCCCCCAGGATTCCCTGTGTTCTCTACACTTTGATACCCTTCCTTACATACAGCATCACCCTCCTCCCTTCCTTCATGTCCTGTCCTTCCTGAACTGAGTATAGCCTGGTATGGCCCGCGCCCAAGTTATGGTTTCCTGTGCGCCACAACTTAGTAATGGCCAAGATATCCAGGTCTGCCTCTGGCATGATGGCCTATAGGTCTGGAATTTTATTTCCTAGACTTTTAGCATTTGTACACATGGCCTTCCACACTTTGTTACCCTTCCTCCTGCTATCCCCTTTTTCCTTTCTGCCCTGCCTCCTTTTCCACTCTGTTTACAACTCATGTTTTTGTCCTCTTTGCTTTCTACCACCCTGTTTTTTTTATTTTGCCTCTCCTTGAGTCCTCCCTACTTCTCTACTTCTGTCCATGGGGTGGGGGCATGTTCATGCCTCCCTGATTTCTTCCACCATCCTCCTCAGCTAGTTTAAACATCCTTCAAAGTAATTTAAAACATCTGTCCACTCAGGGCTGTGGTTCTCCTCCCAGACAGGTGCAGGCCATCACCGCTGCATAGGCCCTTATCCCTCCAGGTTGTTCCCCAGTTCCTAATGTAGATGAACCTCTCCTCTCTACATCATTCGTTCAGCCATGAGTTGAAGCTCCTGGTGTAGAGAACCTTATCCTTCTCCCAAGTCATAGGCAGGCAGCAGCTCAGCAAACGCCATTGTACGTGCTGTCTGCCTAAGACCACTCCCCAACCCCCTAAAATCTCCCTGCGCAATCCCAGCCCAGTGCTGATTACAGTTTAGACAGCAGACCAAAAGGTGGAGGTATTCTTCTTTAGCTCAAACACATTCAGCCAAGCATGATGCAGTACAGAACATGACTACTGGAGCTAATAGGATTGGTTTATTTATTTATTGTTTATGTCAGAGATTTAGCAGGAGAGACATACTGCACTGGTATCAGCTCATTTCCAGATGCATCCTGGGGAAGGGGAAGAGAAGAAAAGATAAAAGATACAAAATACAGAATATAAAATACATAGACTGGAAATAAGTATGTCAAATTAAACCGGACATTCATGCTTTAGAATAAATTGACAGTCAATAATTAGCATGCAGTAAATTGTGGAACTGACCAAAGAACAATTAAATAGTAAACAGCTTAACCAAATGATAAACTGGGGGAATGACTGAAATATGAGGGAAGTGGGGAAGTGCTGACGGTCAGTGAATTAGGTGAGTTACACGTGAAGGAGTAAACCCAACCTAGAAACAGCTGCCAGTGAGTCAAGAACTCAGGGAGGAGAGATTAAAGAGCAGGAAAGGAAGGAGCAGAGTGAATAGAAAGAGGAGGAGAATCCCAGAGTCCAGGGAAATGAAATGAGACGGCAGGTTGACCAGCAGTAGGTTTCATTTGAGGGAGAGCAAGCATTCCAAACCGAGTATGAGGATGAAGGGGGGAGGGGAGGGGAGAGGAGAGAGGCTAGGAATGAGGGGAGAAAGCCAGACTAACATTGGGCGATAAACTAGACACAGTGGGTAAGGCGTCTGGCATCAAGAGAGGGGATATGGACAGCTTGCGACCTGCCCTCAAGGTAGGAGCAGAACCACTCAACTAAAGAAACTGAGGGGCCAGCTGCCTTAAGCTTTTCCAAGAGAATGGGATGGGCTACAGTGCTGCAAGCTTTGGCTAAGTCGATGAAAATAGCTGAGGTGACATGTTTCATTTGATGTTGTCACTGGGTTATTCAAATACTAGTGGGTAACACATGCCTCCCTACTAGGGACCAGCACAGAATTAAAGCTATGATATCAACACAGAACTCTGACTCCCTCTGAATTCCATCTGGCAGTTCGGGTTTGAATTCCCAAGTTGTTTCTGTGTCTGTCTAGGGACTTCTAGACATGTGCAACCATACCCTGGGTGGCAGGTGCTATGAAACCTTCCACCATGAGCAGAGTGTCAGAAAAACAGTTTGTGATGTGCGACCACAGCTGTGGGATCAGAGGGCACATTAAACAGCAGTCTCACTCTGAATAATTGGAAAGTCCACCCAGGGCATAGAGTCCATTGGCACAGTGGGGGGAGGTTCCTGGTGCCATGAAACTCCTTGATTGCACTATGTTTTCATAAAACATTTTTGTACAGCAGGACTAAACAATGGGATTTCTTTGGAAGAAATCTTCTCCTCCATTCCCAAATCCTGGCTACGCTCTGGCGCCGAGCAGTATTCACAATTTATTTAATTCACATCCTTTTCTCATTCAGTTCATCTGAATCCTGACATTTCTCATCCTGTATGCGCATACTGTACAATAAGGTTCAGGACATTAATTTAAAATACTGTATATTTACAATTCCTCTTTTTCCATCCCTTTTCCTCCCTTAGCTCACCTAGCTCGGCCAGTAACATCATATCTAGCAATGTTGGTTTACAAAGTGCAGACATCTATGGCAAATCACAGATGGTCCCAGCATATTTATAGTCCACTCTAGCCTTTTTCTTGTCTTATTCCTTTCTTTTAGCTCACATTTTGGCAGGTGAGGTGAGCTCCCTTTATTAGTGGGAGACTCAGTCAGACTAAACCCTTGTGCTCCATTAGCATTCAGTGAACTCTGCAGCCGCAGCTGGTTGTGGGCACCTTACTATTCTTCAGGACATTCCAAACATATCTCATGTCCTCTTTTCTCAAGGAAACTGGGGAATCCGAGCCGGCCTGGTGGCGCTGAGGGTTGAGGTGCTGGACGCCACACCTCGTGCCACACCGGAGACCCAGGTTTGGGAACGTGCCCAGGCCATCTGGGGTCGGCAGGGAGGGAGACGATTGAATGTCCAGAGGACAGCTCTCCTCTCCCGGGGAGGGAGGGGGGTTCATGCTCAGCGCTTGACTGGCCTCTGGTGGAAGTCGAAGGCACGGCATGTGCGGAGCTTACACCTAGGGAAGGGGAGTGGTGATGTCGGTGGTGATGCCATGATGTTAGGGTGCGTGCCACTCTCCCAAGAACAAGGGAAAATGCTCTCCAGGTTGTGGGAAGACGGAGCACCAGAGCAGACCCCTCATTGCTCACGCCTGCCTGACCTTCCAGTTCCTGACGAAACCTGAATTGTCAGGGTGTAGCAGCCTCACCTCGTCACCGACCGGGGGGGGGGGCCACGGCTCCATGGGGTGAATGGGAAAGGTCCAGGTAGGTGGCGAAGCAGGGGCAGACTCCACAGGTGCTCACAATGAGGCGGAGTCTGGAGAGGCGGGGGCGAATAAAATATGATTAAAAAAAACAAACAAACTGGAGAATCCCAAACCTCATGGGCTTCAGATGGCATAGACTGGACACCGACACGTTACCTTCACTCAGAACAGGGACACCTTGGGTGTCTCTTACTGTTTACAGCCTCTGAGAAGTACTCACAAAACCTTTAGGTGCCTCATCCATAGAATATCATCCCTTTGGGGTGAATCTACAGAATGGCCACTACCAGTTCACAGCCCAAAAAGTTTCACTCCAGCAGAGAAAAGTTCTAACAGAACAGAGAGAGACCGACGGTGCTTCCTCCCTGTGAAAGCTACAAACTGTGGGTTGTGCTGCTGCAGGAAACCCTCCCACCTGCCACTAGTGCCTGCCACACACCCCAGTCGGAAAAGCTGCAGAAACTTAACCCTTGAGTGTCAGGTGGCATGCAGCACACTATTAGTAACCCCAAAATGGGATTATAAGCGGTAACACATGCATGCAGCAAAGACTCTAAAAGTGTACTTTATTTTTAAGTTTTCCTCTGCTAAATGTATGTGAAGTAGGTGGAGGGTAAATTGAGCTAAGATGTCACACACTATAGTCCACCAAAATGTTGCAGCCTCATTGTCGTGGGGTAAAATTCTCCCATATTTTGAATTCATAGAACTTGATCAAGATGGCATGTCTCTTTTTGGGCGATTTAAGAAGAGCTTCAGAATTTGTATTTTCCCACATCTTGAGTGGAACAAGGATTGTGACAGAACTCTTGGGACTGGGGATTTGGTACCGCTGTATTGCTTATATTTGAATTTTTTTAAGTTCATGTCAAACTGTAATTTGATCTGGGCCAGAGGATAACTGCAGTATTCTGATTTCTTGCTTCTTACTTCTTACTGCAAAAAAGTTTACCTGCACTTCATTGTTTGATCCTTAAAGAGACGTTGTTATTGTATAGCGGACATCCCTAGGAAAGGATAACAACATCTCACAGAGTTGTGTAGCTGCTGTTTGTTGGTCTAACATCCAGTTTCTGCATATGTTTTGGGAGTTGCTGTCTGTTTTTGTTAAAGGTTTTGAAAATGTAAAATTGTATGTGAATTACCCCAAAGGTCATTGAGCAGTAGAGACTGAAGTAACATAGAATGAACATTAATGATGTAGAATGTATGTCCTTTGCCTCTAATGAGTTAATTTATTGCAGTGGAGTATTTTTATCTTTAAAACAATTATATATTCTAACAAAAAAAAGAAGAAACTAGAACCGTAAGAAAACAGCACATAGAGTCACCTTACAGACATAGTATCATGCTAGAAACACAGGTTTGGGAGGGGACTGTGGTCACTGGAGTCAGGCAGGCCAGTGGTACAGAGGGTGGTTCCACATTCCACTCGCTATAGCGACCCCTGCATTGGGCCAGGGTAACTTGCCCTCTGCGTGATCGCACTGTGTCACGTGATGCCATTAGGCACCAGTGCGTTGTAAATTGATCAGTCAGGACATAATTTGGAAGGGACTGCTGGTAAAAATGTAAAAAAAGCAGTTACAAGGGTGAAGATGACAATCCTCTGGGGCCCCGTGTCTCCACTGGATCACCACAGCTTGATGAAGACAAGAGGGGTGATGCATGATCCTGTCTTCCCACCACCCCCTCTGGCCCCGACAGCCTGAGCTCACAGCTCAGCTTGGGTTGTCAGCATTGCGAGCAGTGGCCCTTAATGCTGTGCTGATGGGCCAGCCCAGCCCTGCTGTATCATTAAACTGGAAAGATGAGAAGACGGGACTCTGGAGCGAGTGGTATGGTGACGGGACTGGGTGGTTGTGTCCCTGCCAGAAGGCAGATGCCCAACCAGAAATCGATACCCTTCCCTTACTTCCCAGCTGTTGTCGATCTGCAGAGCTGGCTGTCTTCATGTGGAAGATTCCCACCGTGTGGAAGGGTCACTCTGTACCAAGGAAGTCTTCCTACTCCACCCTGTTTGTTCCCAGAAAGCAGTTTTTGAGCTGACACTGTCCAGTCGCAGCAGTGTGCGTTAGTCTGACATAGTAAATCTACTGCAGCCCTGCTCCAGTGTCTTGGTTAGTGACAATAGGTTTATGTGCGGCCTCATTTATTCTGAGCTCCTTTTGAGTTACTCCGTCTTTTGCTCTCCAGTACTTTTATACTTCGTATAATTCTGGTGATGTAATTTGACTTGATATTCACAATTTATTTGTTGTATATGTTGTATAATTCCTTATAAGCTTTAACTTTTTACAGATTGCTTGCTCTTCCTTCCCAGGACACATCTAGAAATTAGCTGCTTCAGCGCGCCATGTCTTTGTGGGAAAAATATTGTAAATAAAATAAATAAATTGTTATTCTCAGAAGCATCACTCTAGAAATGGTGTCTTAGTTATTTTCTTCTGACTCTTGCAGTTGCAGCCTGTTATGGTTTGTTTCCTTACTTGTTAAGCTGAACTTGGTTTGTGCAAGTGTCTTTTTATAACATGTACAAAAATCTGATGAATAATTTCTTTATACAGAATCGGAGAGCTACTAGAGAATCTAATGGAACTTAGTAAGAAGCAGACTGGCACTGGTCCAACAACAGAGGATTCCTGGGACTGTGACAGGTATGTGGGACCCTTTCCCTTACAGACTACTGGGGCATTGACAGGTATGTGGGATCCTTACTGTCACAGTCAGTTGTTGTGCTGACTGGTAATAGGACCCTTCCACTTACAAAATGATGAGTCACTGACAGGTATGTGTGACCCTTCCTCGTTTGTACATCAAGGACACTGATAGGTATGTGGTTCCCTTTCTCTCATGTAGAGCCAGGAAACTGACAGGTATTTGTGACCCTTCCTATCACGCACAGCTAGGACACTGTTAGGTGTGTGGGTCCCTTCTTCTCACCTACAGCTCAGACACCAATAGGTATGTGGGTCTCTTCCTCTCACATACAGCAAGGACACTGATAGGTATGGGGGTCCTTTCCTCTTTTTTTTTTTTTTTCATGCTTACCTCGTTGCCAGTACTTCAGCCCAGTCATGGACACCTCGGCTCCACTCCCAACTTCAGCTGCGACTTTCCGATACCCCTTGGCTTATCCCTCAGGGCGGGGTTGCAGCACCGCCCTAGGCGCAATTACCGAATAGGTCGGGGAGTAGGCCCTGGGAGCTAATTGAGTCGGAGGGGCCGGCTTCATGGAGGCGGCAGGCAGTGGAGTTTTGTCCCTCTATACGGGACAGGGACGGCAGTGATGACCACATCTGCCCCACCCCCAACGAAGTTGACATCAGCGCATGCATACACTCAGCCTCCGCTAGGTGTCTGTAGAGGACCGAACACTCTGTCCCTTCCCCCCTGGAGTAGTTTATTTCATTCAGTGCAAGAGATGTCCACAAACAGGTTATGTAGGAGAGACACGCCAACAGCTCCGCACTAGGATGAACTCACACAGACATACTATTACAGCAAGGAAGACTGAAAAACCAGTGGGGCATCACTTCTCCCAGCCTGACCACTCAGTCTCAGATATGTCAGTAATGGTCTTAAAAGGAAATCTCAAAAACACACAACAGAGGCAGCTTTTGAGATTAAACTTATTTACATCTCAATATGGTAGCAGATGGATGAACTTGGATATTGGCTTTATGGGACACTACAGAAACTAACATCCACAGACCTTTTCTTCAAACTGACATATTATAGGACTTCAGCATGTGTGAGATGTGGATGCGTGTGTGTATGTATGTGTGTGGGTATGTGTTGTGAGGTATGTGATATAACAGATGTGGGACTTGCTGTCACTTTGAGGTAAGTCTCTATTTAGCTATATGGAGTTATAATGTGTTACTATTTTTATTTCACACACATAAAGAATTTCTCCTTACTTTTTATCTTTGCCTGGGTGGGGGATTGATTCCATTGCACCATATTCAGATTACCCAGCCTGCTAGTGTACATACAGGAGTGTTATCTTATACTGTTATATATAATTTTAACTCTGTACATATTGGGATGTGTGATCTCATTTGCTTGGGGGTCCTGCACATATCTTTTACATTAGGCTAATATTGTAGTAATTTACACAGGATTTCATGACAAGTTGTATTCCTTTGGGGAACTATTACAGTGACTGAAGTTAATATAGGTTCACTAGGAGAGAGATTGAGTGTGTGTGTGTGTGTGTGTCTGTGTGTGTCTGTGTGTGTGTGTGTGTGTGTGTGTGTGAGAGAGAGAAAAAAGGAGGGGGGAGAGAGAGAAAGAGAGAGAGACAACATCTCGTTTAAGCTATGAATCTCCCCCACCCACATTATTGTGATATGGGGTGGGTTAGGTTGTATTGTTTGTATGAACAGGAGGAGATAAATTACATTTTTATCTCTCTTTCAGATTCCCTTGACACTTGTGGTACATGAAGTTGCTACATTCTCAGTATATATTGACATCAGTACATATCAGGCTGCATGGTCTGAATTCCTTGAGGTTCCTCGACTAGAGTTTTTTAACACTAATATTATCAATTTATATTTAAATTATCATTTATATAGTCCTGAGGTTTTTGTAATTTCTTGGGCCGTTTATTTAGCTTGAGAATACAGCTGGGTGGCATGTCCAGCTAGGTTTTACACATCACACAGTGTGCACTGATGTTTTAGACAACTTTACTGGTAATTCTTGTCTTTAATGCATACATTGTAATTTCATGAGCCCTATAACTATCTTAGTTTGTCTTTAAGCTGGGTGGGGTTGCCTTTCAGTAATCACATCCTTATACTGACTGTGACACTCATGGCTTGATTTGGGAGTTATCTGCTTCAGCAGTGTTATCTTATGTCAATTAAATTTATGTGCAGTAGGATTCTTTGCATGTGTGTTGCACAGCACATCTGAACCCAAGGTTCATTCGGACTGAGGGCAGTATTGTACTGTTAAACTTCTTGACATCATCTTCTGGTTTTTTTAAATGAGTATTTTAAACCAATGGGGATTTTTTTCGTTTTTCTGCATTATCTAGCTGTTATAAGTATTGTATTTTCTAAACAACTGCCATGAGCTTCTGAAGAAGGACTGGTTGGTCCGAAAGCTAGAGCACTTTGTTCTTGTTGTTACATCTATGTTGGTCCATTAAAGGTATCAAATCATTTGCTTCTGGATCTCCCTGGAGTAGGACAGCAGTCATTGGACATTTAGTCCTTCTCCCTGGCCAGCCCTCTGATGTCCCGGATCCGTTCCCAAACCTGGGTCGCTGAGCCACAGGTCGGCACCCAGTCCCTACACCAGTGGGCCAGCCAGGGTCCTTCCTCTTATGTACAGCTGGGACGCTGATAGGTATGTTGTCCCCTTCCTCTCATGTACATCTGGGACTCTGATAGGTATGTGGGTCCTTCCTCTCACATACAGCGAGGACACTGATAGGTATGTGGGTCTCTTCCTGTCACGTATAGCTGGGACACTGATAGGTATGTTGATCCCTTCATCTCCTGTACTGCTAGGACACTGATGGATGCGTGGGTCCTGCCTCTCATGTACAGCTGACACTGATAGGTATGTAGGTTCCTTCTTCTCATATACAGCTGGGACACTTATAGTATGGAGTTCCTTCCTCTCACATACAGCGAGGACACTGATAGGTATGTGGGTCTCTTCCTGTCACGATAGCTGTGACTCTGATAGGTATGTTGATCCCTTCCTCTCCTGTACTACAAGGACACTGATAGGTACGTGGGTCCTTTCTCTCATGTACAGCTGGGACACTGATAGGTATGTAGGTTCCTTCTTCTCATATACAGCTGGGACACTGATAGGTATAGGGTCCCTCTCCTCATGTACAACCGGGCACTGACAGGTATGGATCCTTCCTGTCATATACAGCTAGAACACTGATAGGTATGGGGATCCCTTCCTGTCACATGCAGCTGGGATACTCATAGGTATGTGGGTCCTTTCCCTCCTTACTGCTAGGACACTGACAGGTATGTGGATCCCTTCTTTCTCACAGATGAAAAATTACTCACCTTAGTAATGTTGTTTCTTCTAATGGAGTCTTGCTATATTATGACAATTGCAGTTTGTTCCACCATTAGAACTGCTCCGGTCTGGTGCGGAACAGTTTGAAAAGTGGTAGGGCCAATGAAGTAAGGTAAGTTCTCCTCATTAAATACATTAACATAATTGCTAAAACTGATAGGGCCACTTATGAAAGTGGTAGGCCATGGCCCTAGTGGCTCCCCTGTTCGGCACCTATGGGCTCCGGAGGTGAAAGAGTTAATCTCCATGCCAGGCATGGAACTTAGAGCACGAGCTCGGTTAGAAAAGCTCTGTCTGGAATATTTCAAACTGAAACTGTCAGATCTTTACGAGCAAAACTCACTAAGGTTCTGTGTGAAAGCTGTAACCTACTCTAGCCAACTGGCTACTTAAATATTAACACATTTTCCTGGACCCAACACCAAGACTCAAGTCAGGGGACCAGAAAATAAGATAAGATAAAATAAAACACAACACCCAAACACCCCAAAAAAGAAGGGGTGGAAAACATAAAATGGGCATCAACAAGTGCCAACACTGGACTGCCCACCCCATACCCAAAGTAGAAGTTCTGAGAGGGGCAGGCTGGGGTCATAATATAGCAAGACTCCATTAGAAGAAACAACATTACTAAGGTGAGTAATTTTTTCTTCAAACAACATGAAGTCTTGCTATATTATGACAATTGCAGACTACACAGCAGTACCTCCATGGAGGAGGACAGAACCTACTTAGGAATAGGCTCTGAAGCACTGCTGTGCAAACCGAGCATCCCTCCTGGCGTGGATATCCAGGGAGTAATGCTTGGTGAAAGTGTGTACTGTTTTCCAAGTAGCTGCTTGACACATCTCTAAGATAGGGATGTCTCTGGCAGCAGCTAGAGACGCAGCTGTACCTCTGGTAGAGTGAGCCCTCAAGCCTGAGGGGGGAACCTTACCCAGTTTTTGATAGCAAAATTGGATACAAGAGACAATCCACCTGGCAATGGATCTCTTAGTGGCAGGTTTCGCTTTCCCAACCTCACCATAAGTGAGAAAATAGTTGGAGGAGTCAAACCTGTGACCCTTGGTACGCTCTATGTAGTAACTTAGGGCCCTTAACATCTAGTTGTGCAACCTCCTCTCACCAGAGGAGGAATGGTCAGTGAAGAACACTGGAAGAGAAATAGATTGATTAAGGTGGAAATCTGAAACCACCTTAGGCAAAACTTCCTGTTAGTCCTGAGGACTACCTTATCCCTGTGAAAGGAAATAAAGTCAGTCTCCACTGACAAAGCTTGTAACTCACTTATGTGCCTGGCAGAAGTGATAGCTACTAGAAACACAGTTTTCCAAGTCAAGTACTTAAGCTCTGCCGAAGACAGAGGTTCAAAGGGGGGTTGCATCAGCTGAGCAATGCAAACATTACGATCCCAGGCAGGGGCAGGGTCCCTGAATGGTGGATTAGTATGAAGCAATCCCTTGAAAACTTGGAAAATACAGGGTGAGCGGAAAGAGAAGAGGGCTTCCCTGCTGAAATAAAAGCAGAGACAGCTGCCAAATGCACTTTCAGGGTAGCTAGTCTCAGTCCCAAAGAATTAAGATGGACCATATAGTCCAAAACAGTGGGCAAATCAGCAGATTCCGGGGAAATATGCTTCCCAGAACACCATATGGAAAACCTTTTCCATTTAGAGTTATAAGTAGCCCTAGTGGAAGGCTTCCTAGAAGCTTTCAAGATTTCGAGAACACCCTGGGAAAGGTGTAGGTCAGCAAACTCTTAACTCCTCAAGAGCCAGGCCTTGAGGTTGAGGGATTTGAGATTTGGATACCAAACTCTCCCCTGGGCACAGGTTAACAGATTGTGGTTCCTGGGGAGACGCAGTGGAAGATGGACTGCTAAGGACAGAAGGAGTGGGTACCAGGGCTGCCTGGCCCAGTCTGGAGCAATCAGAATCATCTTGCAGGGCTGAGATCTGATTTTGACTAGCACCTTGAACAGGAGAGGGAAGGGGGGAAAGGCATAGAGAAACTTCCCTTCCCAATCGAGGAGAAAGGCATCCAGGGGGACTGAGCCCAACACTGGGGGCCTGCAACAAAACAGTGGAAGTTGATGATTGTCTGGGGCTGCAAAAAGATCTATCTGAGGGGTGCCCCATCTGGCAAAAACTATCCCCAGTACTGGGGATCCAGTGACCATTCGTGATGGCCTGGGAAATCCTGCTGAGAGCATCTGCCAGGACATTGTCCTTGCCTGGGAGGTGAACTGCTATGAGGAAGTGTTCAGGAATAAGCCAGAGACCACAACTTCATTGCCTTGGTGCACAAGGCCAAAGACCGAGTGCCCCCTTGTTTGTTGATGTACCACATTGTAGTGGTGTTGTCTGTTCTGACCTGTACCACTTTGTTCTGAACAGATGCAGAAAAAACCTGAAGTGCTAGAAAAACAGCTCTGAGTTCCAACAGATTGATGTGGAGCAGAGATTCCTGAGGGGATCACAATCCCTAGGTGGAGAGGTCGCCCATGTGAGCTCCCCATCCCAAAAGAGACGCATCTGTAGTAAGGGTCAAGGCGTGAGATAGAGGGATGAAGGGAACCCCTTGTCTCAGATTGCTCTGATCCTGGCACCACTGAAGGGCCTGGATCAGGGTTCGAGTCACTGGGATCAACTTGGATAGGGGATCTCTTCTTTGAGACCAAAAGGCTCTCAAATGGGACTGAATGTCCCTCATCTGAAATCTTGCTCCTTGCACTACAGCTGTGGAAGCAGCCATGTGTCCTAGGAGCTGTAGGAAATGCCTTGCTGGTCGAGAGACCTGCAGAGTGAAGGAGGAGGCCAGGGCCACCAGGGTCCTTACCTTTCTAGGGAAGGAAGGCTCTGGCCTGCTTTGTGTCCATTCTGCACCTATAAAGGTGAGTACCTGGACTGGTTCCAGAACTGACTTTGGAAGATTGAAGAAAGCCCAGAGAGGTAAGCAGCTGCTGGGTAACTTGCAGGTGTGATTTGACCTGGTCTGGAGACTGACCCACAATAAGCCAGTCGTCTAGGTAGGGAAAGATGGCAATCTTTTGCCTTCTTAAATGAGCAACTGCTACTCTTCGGCATTTTGTGAATACCCTTGGGGCAGAGGTAAGGCCGAAGGGCATTGCTTTGAACTGGTAATGGCCTGAGGGCAGTTCAATCTGAGGTACTTTCGTGGGAGCTTCTGATAAGAACATGGAAGTAGGCATCCTTGAGGTCCAGGGAAGCTAGCCAGTCCCCTGGCCTTAGGGAGGGTAAAATCATTCCCAGAGTCACCATTTTGAATTTTGGTTTTAAAAGGTGCTTGTTCAGATATCTTAGGTCCAGGATGGGCCGCCATTCTCCTGTCTTTTTTGGGGTAAGGAAGTACCTGGAGTACAGACCCTTGCCCTGGTGTAGGGAAAACCCTTTCTACAGCTCTGAGAGCCAGGAGGGTTGAGACTTCTGTTTCCAAAGCAAAAGTCTCTAGAGGATTTGCAGGTGGAAAAGATCTGATTCTCATCTTTGGAAATTTTTTGAAGCTGAGAACCAGACCCTGGCTTACTACTTCCAGGACCCACTTGTCTGATGTTAAAGACTCCCAGTCCTGGACGAGTAAGCCAGCCTGCCCCTACAGGTAATGGAGAACGGCCCTGGGCATCCCATCAGGGTGCCTGTTTGGCAGGGGCTTTAGGCTGAGGGGTGGAGCAGGCCTGCTTGCACCCCGCCTGCTTCTCCTCTGAAGAACCCCTCTGAGCATAAGCCAAGAGGAGGCCTGGGTTTGGTAAAAGGCCTGTGAAAGGCCAGCCTCTACCCTGGGGCTGCCTCTGAGGAGTGGCTTGCCGCCTTGGCTTGTGTACTCCTATAAGTGGTTCTATATTCATCCATTTTCTTCATATAATTCTCTGTCTGCTCCCCAAACAGAGAATTTCCCACCACAGGAAAATCCATAGCCTTAGCCTGGGTATCCTGTGACAAACTAGTACACCTGAGCCAAGCCAACCTACGAAAAGCCACAGATGTAGCCATAACTCTAGAGGATACATCATTAGAATCCACTGCAGCATGGAATTGCACCTTAGATGCCTCAATACCATCAGCAGCCACCTGCTCCAGCTCCTTGGCAAGCTGGCTAGGGCCTGTTTGGCTAAAGCCATGACAGTATCCCATCTAGATTTCTGGTATCTTGCCACATAAGCCATATAATTTGCTTGTCTGAGTCCCAGGACGCTGCCATGTATTGTTTTAGCCATGGCATCAATCTTCCTGGAGTACTTGTCAGGAGATGTGAAGCCAGGGAATATTAGCCTTATCACAGGCTGCAGCCTGAACTACCCCAATATGGCTGCATTGCTGTGAAAGAAATTCTGTATCAGGACTTGACAAAGTGTACCTCCTGTCCATCTTTTTGTCCACAGGAGGCACAGAATTAGGAGCTTTTAAAATTTTTATTGTTTGTTTCCTAAATGATTTATGTAAAGGAATAGACAATCTCCTGGACTCTGGGATATCCATCATCTCCACAAAGTCAGGCTCCTCTTACTCATCCACAGCTTCCTCCAATGGAAGCTGGAGGGTTTCAGCAACTTTTTTAAAACCGAAATGAGAAGGGACTCAGAAAGCCTAGGGGAGATTCTCCTAAAGGTCTGTCTGGGAGATGTCCGGTTCAATGGGCACATCCAGACTTTCAAAGTCACATTCACACTGTTCATAATCATCCTCCCCCTCCTCTGGTTCATAAAACTCCTCTATATCATATTCTTGAACCGGTGGAACCGGCCGAACCGACCTTTTGCCAGATAGTGGCGGTTCGGACGGAACCGGAGAAAGTGACTGGACAATTTGGATTGCTTTGGCTATCTCTGCAGCAGTTGGAGAAGGAATTTTGACTCCACACCTGCTGATTTTCTAGTTCTCTTTGCTGGAACTGGCTCCTCTGAGTCAGCTTTACGCTTGCCGAGGAAGTCTCGCCCTGGTCAGAGGGTACCTCCGGTTCGGGTTGGCACCAACCGGGCTGGCCATCCAGGTCAGCGGACTTTTGCCTCGCTCCTGAGCCTACCAACTCTCTTATCTAGGGTAGCTGCAGGGAAATTCTTGCAAATCTGGCAGTCTGCATTGAGGTGGTCAAACCCCAGACAATAAACACATGTGGTGTGTGGGTCAGCCTTGGCAAAGGCTTCCCCACAGACACTACAGTGCTGAAACCCAGTAGGCCCGGTTTTTCTTTTGGTTTCTCAGACATAATGCCAGCCTAACCAAAAATCCTGCCCTTTTTCCGCAGTGTTGTAAGACTCCTTATCGGTTCCCAACCGTGTCACGGGTCATGGAAAAAAACTGTAATGAAATCCGGTTTTTTTAGAACCGATAAGAACCGGGAACCGCACTCTAAAAAGCTTTTAAATGCTTCAGAATAAAGTTTTAAAACAACCTGATCGGTTCAAACCGAACCGATAAACATTTACAAGTTCCACACAGAAATAAACCTGTCTATTACTTACAATACCATAGACAGAGCTTGAACCGATCGGTTTGCGGTTAAAATAATAATAATTGTGGTTGAATTTAACCGAGAAAAACTCTTTTAAACCGAGAAATGAACCGAGCAGTAGGAGGAATCTCCGAGCGACTGTTCAGTGAGGCGGAGTAAAGAATCTGACAGTTTCAGTTTGAAATATTCCAGACAGAGCTTTTCTAACCGAGCTCGTGTTTAAGTTCCATGCCTGGCATGGAAGTTAACTCTTTCACCTCCGAGCAGTTCTAATGGTGGGACAAACTGCAATTGTCATAATATAGCAAGACTTCATGTTGTTTGAAAGGTAGGTCATTGATAGATATGTGGGTCCAGAGAACAGCAAGAGGAAGGAGCTGCTGTTAGAACTTTACTGCTCTACTGTACTAAAGAACTAGAACTCTACTACTGGGAACTTCAATTTGGGGTAAAACAAAAAGCAAAAAAAAAGAGTGTGTTTGTGTGAGTTGGGTGAAGGAATTGTTATCTGTGCAGTTAGCTAGGTGAAAAATAATAGCAAGAGGAAGGAGCTGCTGTTAGAACTTTACTGGGACTTTATTGCTCTCCATCCCCCACCCTAAGCCAGTTCTACTTTTATAGGCACAGGATTTGACTGACAACAGGAACTTCCTGTTTTGGAGCAGCAAGGGAGTAATTACAGAGGCACAAAGACTCACCATCCTAGAAGGAATAGAGTAGCTCTCTGCCCCCCTCCCCAGCTGCTGGAGATCTGACTCTGAGCAAGTAAGGAGGAGACTACTGAGGAATATAGGAACTTACTGTCCCAGAACAGGAAGATCAGGAGCTTTAAAGATACAGAGGCAGTAGGAAAGTAGGGAGATAAAAAAAAATTATATAAAAAAAATAAAAATAAAATGAGAGAGAGAGGAAAGAGTAAGTATGTAAAATAACAGTTAAGGGGCCACAAATAAAACATGATGGGAGTGGTGCAGTACAGTGGCTGTGGAGCAGCAGTCTACCAGGAGACGTTCTGGGGGATGCGGTGTTGTCCCATCTGCAGGCACCTCCCTGGGCCAGGGGAGGAGGAGGTTGCTCATCGGGCTCAGTTGGCCAGAATTTGGGGGACCTCCTTTCCCACCCAGGGCCACCGCCGCTGCCTCAGAGGTTGCCGCGAAAGAGAAGCGGTTGGACCACAGTGCGCTCAGGAAGAGTGAGGGTGGTGGAACAGAGGTACATCCCTCCAGTTGTACCTCTCCACAATTCATATGCCGTTCTGGCAGGGTGTGGTTCCCCTATGGAGGCACCCACAGTGGAGACCGAGGTGGATGCTGGGAACCTCCACAAAGGAGACCCACAGGAGGATGGCATGGGATCCCACAGGGGAAGGAAAGAACTCCTGCTGGGGGACTCCACTGTTAGAAGGGTAGAACTGGGGGAGGGAGAGGGAGGTAAGGTGCCTGCCTGGTGCCATGGCTTGTCGGGACAGGGAGTGAATCCTTAGGATCGCGGGAGCAGCTGCATAGGGGAGGGAGCTGGATGTCATTGTCCACTTAGGGACAAATGACCTGGCTGGGAAAGGGATCAGAGCAGTGCAGGATGAGTTTGTGGAGTTGTGGAGGGGCCTTAGACAAGTAGCACGCATGGTAACCTTCTCGGAGGTGCTGCCTGTCTATGGTGTGGGTGACGCTAGGGTGCTCTGCACCATGGAATTCAATCAGTGGTTGAAAAACTGGTGCAGAGCTCAGGGTTTTGGCTTCACTGGGGACTGGGGATCCACCTGGAGGGTTGCAAGCCTATACTGGCGTGATGGTCTGCATCTGTCCAGGAGGGGAACCAGGATATTAGGTGATAGATTTAAATGCTTCATTGGCAAGCATTTAAACCAGCCAAGGGGAAGGCACTGAAAGGAGAAGAGAAATCTTAGCACCCCCCAAAATCAGGGTAGTTAGTGAGGTAAGCACCAAGATATAGAAGTCGATAGGGAGAAGGGTAGGGGTAAATGGAGAAAATGACAAAGGCAGTAAGGACAGGGATGAGGCAAAAAGGGGTAAGGCCATAAAAAAATGGAGGGTAATGAGTACCGATGCCTGTAGTCTAGGTAACAAGCTCCCTGAACTGGTGGCCTTGATGGAAGAGGGATGCCTGGATATCATGGCAGTCACAGAAATAAGGTACACAGAGAATCATGACTGGGATGTCATCATACTAGGGTACACAATCTATAGGAGGGACAGGGAGAGTAGAAGAAGAGGAGGAATAGCTCTCTATGTAAGGGAAGGGATCAAAGCAATGGAACTAAAGGGTAGACAGGGAGGAGAGGAGGCACTGTGGGTCACCCTGGAGGCTGGAAATGACACCACATTCTGCACAGGGGTTGTATAGAGACCCCTGTCTCAAGGGGAGGAAATGGATAAGAAAATTATAGAAGGCATCCTTAGGATGGCAGAGAAAAGGGAGAGATTGCTGATGGGGGACCTGAATATGCCAGATGTTAGCTGGAGCACCTTTGCTGCAGCCACATCCAAGAGCAGGGTCATTCTTGATGCTCTACAGGGGGCATGCCTCAGGCAGCTAGTGTTGTAAACCTCTCAGGAGGGAGCAATCTTAGACCAGATACTCTCAAATGGGGACGGAGAGAGGATCTCGGATGTAGAAGTGGGTAGCCATCTGGGAATAAATAACCACCAAATGGTGTGGTTCACAATAAACTTCGCTGTAGAGTCAAGCCATACAAAAGTGAAGGTACTGGACTTCAAGAGGGCTGATTTTGTCAAAATATGAGAGGGCCTCAGAAAAGCACTAGCAAACAGGCAAGAAGGAGGGGTGGAGCAACAATGGGGAAACATCAAAACTGTCATCACTGAGGCAACAAGCCTTTGTGTGAAGCAAATAAATCAAAACGAAAGAAAAAAACACTATGGTTCTCAAAAGAGGTGGTGGGGAAGGTTAGGGAGAAAAATATAGCATTCAGGAAGTATAAGGAAATACAGAAGGAGCAGGACAGAGAACTGTACCAGTTAAAGTAGAAGGAAGTGGGGAAGGCAGTCAGAATAGCAAAGGTCCAAACCAAGGAAAAGATAGCCAACTCAGTTAAGAAGGGGATAAAACCTTGTATATGTCATTAGGGGAGCAAAGAAAGACAAAGGAGGGATACTGAGGCTGAATAAAGAGGAGGGTGGGTGGGCAGATAAGGACAGTGAAAAGTAGGATACTGAATGAATACTTCTGCTCAGTATTCACAAAGGAAGAGGAGAAGGAGGTACCTAATCCAGTCAATAGAAGCACTCTGGATAGGGGGGTCGATATCAGTCTTTTCACAGAAGAAAGGGTTCTGAAAGAACAACTAAAACTGAAGGTGGAAAAAGCAATAGGGCCTGATGGGATTCACCCCAGAATTCTAAAAGAACTAAAGGAAGAACTAGTAACACCATTGACTAGCCATTTTAACAGATCATGGGACGATGGTGTGGTACTTGAGGAGGGCAGATGTGATTCCCCTTCACAAAAGTGGGAGCAAGACGGAGGCAGGAAACTACAGACCTGTCGGTTTGACCTCAGTGGTAGGGAAAATGATGGAATCACTTCTGAAGGAAAGAATTGTTGAGTACCTAGAAGCCAGTGGAGCACAGAACACAAGGCAGCATGGATTCACAGTGGAAAGGTCATGTCAGATGAATCTGATCGATTTCTTTGACTGGGTGACCAAAGTAGTAGACCAGGGAGGGGCTGTGGACATGGCCTACCTAGACTTTAGCAAGGCATTTGACACAGTCCTGCACAAAAGATTAACAAACAAATTAGCCAGCCTGGGAGTGGGTCCCAGGGTGGTAGCCTGGGAAAACATTGGCTAAACAACAGGACACAAAGGGTAATAGTAAATAGAGTCCACAGTGAAGAAAGGGGGTTACTAGTGGGTACTACAGGGTTCAGTACTGGGTCCTGTCCTTTTTATGTCTTATAAGTGACATTTATTTATTTTTCATTGACCGGGTAAGTGCACTAGACAAATCCTGCCTATTTTCAGGCACGACCCGGGGAGGGGGATACAGATGAGTGCCAACTGACCTTGAACCAGATGAAACTGTTAGTGGTATTTTTAGTGAATGAGGGAAATTTGGCCAGGACACTGGGGAAATTCCCTCACTGTCAGAGGGGGAACCTTTGGCTGTCTGCAGGAAGATGGCCACTTCTGCTCTGACTTCGGAGGAGATGGATGTGTCTGGGACAGGGGAGTGGGCCTCCTCCCCTGCTCCTATTGACTTAGAGGCTGCTGCTGTGGTTAATGAATTTCAGGATGCTTCCCTGCCTGAGGAGTTTTTTGTTTTGTCGGGAATAGTGGATTCTGCTGTGGTTGAGTCCCTGGAAGTGAGTAATGCTTATACTGAAACTATTCAGGAGCTTACCAATAAGGAAAGGATGTTAAACAATGTGCTTTTGGAAGATGAGCAATGTACGCGTCGCAAGGTCCAGTTGTTTGGCGAAATTGCTACATTGAGAATAGTTTCGGCTCCTTCTGCTTCCCGTGCTTCACCTTCGCTTCCCAGTGTCACGCATCTACATTCCCCAAAGTGTGTGACGCTGCAGATGGATATGTCCGGAGACGCTAGCACTTCCACCCGAATCCCTGCAGTCTGCAGTCGACAGAGTACCATTTCTTCACAGCCTGGGACTAATTTTGAAACACTGAAGCAGACCACAAAGCGTTTTGGTATGACTAGTACTGTATTGAAGGGGGATTCTGTTTCATCTGTAGCGAGTGTTTCTACTGTGCGACAGGGTGATGTGCCTCAAAGGGTGGGTGAAGTGCTTCAAAGGGTGGGTAATATTCAAACAGCGTCAGTTACAATACGTGCTCCTTCTGAACAGTTATCCCTTTCCCCTTTACCTCCTACACCTCGTGAAGGGTGATCCCCTGAAAAGGCAATAACTGAGGCTGGGTGGTTGAAACATGCTGATGGTAAATGGATACCTGACCCTACTGATGAGGTAGTAAAAAGATATAACTCTCCTGTTGCTGGCTTGGCTGAGTCATTTGTTTTGAAGAATGCTTCTGCTATGTCATTGACACCTGACCCCCCAATTCCAGCAGAGGTTAATCCAGGGGTTTCTAAGTTGGCTATTCAGACATCTGCTTTGCCTGCTGCTTCTGACAATGCTGAATCTGTCTCATTGAGGGATGCCAGGGGTCCTTCCCCTTTTAAACTTTCAGATTTATTTGCAAATAAGGGTGAGCCTGCTACCCGTAGGAATGCTGTATGTCTGATTTATAAAGGTGGCTTGAGAGACCTGCCAGATTGATTGTATATTGCAAAAGCTTTACTTAAAGGCTCTATGAAGTTTGTGTCTTCGGATATTTATGCACTTATTCATATTGGTAACTCCAATTATGATATTAGCTTCAAAACTATTTCAGGTTTAGAACTATTTTGGATAACTTATCATACTGTTAAGAACTCTCCTCTTTGGATTCCCTTTTTAGCTGTACCCTTAACCAAACCTGAAGTTAAGTTGGTTACTATCATGTTTCGGAATGAAGGGGTTCATATAGAGGATATTCTCTTCTGGTTGCGTAAGAGATGTGATGTTTTGGATAGGCCTATACCAATTCTTGATAGTGAAAGGATTTGGAATGGGGGTTGGAAGTTACGAGTCATGCTTTTTTATGCGAACAGTGGGCCCCAGCATCTGCCCAATAATTTTTTCTTAGGGAAAGATAGAGGTAGTTTGTTTTATTTCGGTCAGCCTAAGTCCTGTTCTAAATGTGGTTCCAAAACACATCTTAATACAGTCTGTGACACACCACGTTGTTCTCACTGTTTTGAATTTGGTCATCAGGCTTATACATGCCTTAATTTGTTCAAATGTAATTTATGTGAACAAACCGGACATGGATATGCTAAATGTCCTTGGGCATCCTATAATAGGGAGGATTGTCCTTCTCAGGAAGGATTGATTGTTGTTGCTCAACATATGGCTACCGTCCCTGAAATGCCCCCTACTGGAGGTAGTATACGGCCTAGGTCTCCGTTGCCTAATACGCACCCTTTAGAAGTTTTGGACAGTGGTCTGGGTGATTCTGTTTCTGTCAATATGCAGGATCAAACTGCCCCGCTATCGCCTGCAGTTGCTCCCTCTACACTCTCTAATCTCCCTATACTCTCTAAACCCTCTGCATCTAACTTGTCTTTACAGAACAGATCTGATGAGACTGAGATGCCCCCTCCCCCTCCCCTGTTTTTGCCTTTTAAAACGGTTACTGCTAAGAAACGACATAGATCAGGAAACACTATCCCTGCTCATCCTACCCCATGGCTGTTTTATGGACATAAGGGTGGGCTTACATAGGCTCACGGAAAGTGGATTTGGTAACGCATGTGCTAACTGGGTGCCACTGGAACCCATGTAGGTCCAACTTGCGAAGGGGGGTATCAGTGGTTATGTACTGTCACTTGACGCTGAAAATAAGAGATTAAGAGAAACAGCAATTTATGGAGTGAAGTTCGGTTATACAAAGCAGGGAGAGGGAGTGGTGGGATTGGGGCCATGGCTGTTCGGTTCTGTTTTGGTGACGGGGAGAATAGTGGCCATATACCTCTGTTACAAAACGGAGTGAATGCCTACGGCCCTGGTGGAATTTTCCACATAAGGCCAACTCGAGATCACAAATAGTGATCTCCCATGGCACCGAAGTGTGAAGGGACTTTTCCCTTGGAAGTGTGTTCACAAGTTTGTTTGTTCAACAGTTTAATAGTTGATGATGTGTTTGATTAAGTTAAAATCATGTGCTCTTGAGCACATAGTTAAAAGTTAAACCTTTTTTGGCAACTCATTAATATTGAAAAAGTGCATGGTTTCACAGGAAAGTAAACTAAAATCACCTGGTAATGGGGCTCTAAGGGGCTGTAGGATTAACATGGGAAATACCAAGAGAAATTAAAAATGGCGGAACTAAACATAATATCCTACAGTGTCAAGGTGGTGAACTCTCCAGTGAAGTGTACCAGATTATTGAATGAGCTGAAATCACTTGATGGGGACATAATATATCTTCAGGAAACGCATCTCTCAGATGGGAGCATGCAGAATTGCATAGAACCTGGGTAAGGCAAGTATGGGCAGCCTCTCACCCTAACTCTAAGAAAGTGGGTGTGGCTATTCTTATAAAGAAAAACAGTCCGTTACTAGTTAAAGATACAGATCAGGGTTTACAGGGGAGGTATGTCAGGGTTACGGGAGAACTGCATGGCCAAATGGTATACCCGGTGAATGTCTATGCCCCAAACACAGGGACTGAAGTATTTCTAACAGACCTGTTCTCGAAACTGGCAACCTCACCTCAGGGACAGCTCATAATTGGAGGGGACTTTAATATAGCCCCCCTTCCACCATGTAGATCGATCCTGTGGTGCCTCTCTTGACTAACCAAGCAGCTACTAAAAAACGTAATGCTTTAACAACCTATTTTTTACGCAACAGTCGGATCTGTATCACATTAGTGAAGCAGAGATTCATCCTGTTACATTATCGGACCATGGACCAATATCAGTAAAATTGATTTGGGATCAGGAAGAAGGAATCAAAATGTGGAGACTAAACACCTCCCTACTTGATCGTAAAAAATTCATAACACAACTAACCCAAACAGCAATGAATTTGGCCTCGGATTCCCCGATGAAGGACCGCTCCCCATTGATTTGGTGGGATACCTTTAAGGCGGTTGTGCGGGGCCAGATTATTAGCTATGCATCAGCCCAGAAAAAAGTAGTACAGGCAAAAAACTACCCAGTTGACCAACCAAATCATAGAGCTAGAGAAGCAACTCAAACAAAACTCAGAGAAAAATAGAACTAGACGAGAATTAAACAAGGTTAGGAACGAACTATCAGACTTAGAGAACAAAAGGGCAGAGGGGAATCTTGGATACCCTAATCAAAAATATTATTGGGGGGGGGAGCTGCCAGGCTCTTGGCCTTCCACTTAAGAAAAGCTGAGGCAGAGAGAGACATTCCGTTTATAATAGGTGAAGAAAATAAGACCTGGCTTTTGCCGGCAGAGGTAGCACATCAATTCAGAAACTACTCCCTCTAAACGGAGGACATGACAGACAAATAAGTTAGCGCGGCTACCAAAACATTTCTTGAATCCCTCTCACTCCCCAAGATCCCCTTGGAAGCACAAAAAATGGAATCTGCCCTCGTCATAACCTACAAGAAATTCTACAAACCATCTTAGGGCTCCTGGTCGGCAAATCCCCAGGGCCTGATGGGCAGAGCGCCGAGTTCTACACAAAGCTAAAGAAAACTATCACACCATGGCATACCTCTCAAATGCTATGAATTCCGTATAGCGCTGTGCTTTTCACACTCAAATTTACCCTTGCTCCTCACAAGTTTACTGATGTTCCTCATAATGTTAAAGCTATTTCTGGACACACAAACTATTAAATCATTGAACTAAGCTGATAGAAAAATTCCTTATCACTTACTGTATGAGGTCCACTATATGTAAACATAATATTGTTTAAAATAAGAAAGTGCTCCACATTCTGACCCTTTGCTATGGTTTTTGAAGGTCAGTGCTATGATTTTTAGTGCTGAGAAGTTGAGAGGTATGCACCATGGTTGCAGATAGTTTTTAACACCTGCTTAGAGGAGAATCACTTGCCCGCATCCTGGGAAGATGCGGTGATCTCAGTCATCCCTAAGCCTGGCAAACCTGAAATGACCCATGCTGATTATCGACCGATATCCCTCCTCAATCAAGACCTTAAAATTCTCACAAAAATATTGGCCACACGCCTTCAAAAGCATATTGAATATTTGGTCCACCCCAATCAGACCGGTTTTATCCCCCCCCATAGGCATATGCCTGACAACATTAGACTGCTGCTTAACATAATGACACAGGGCACAGAAGCCCCCCCTTCCCCAAATGACTCTATTTTGGATGCAGAGAAGGCTTTGACCACCTTAATTGGACTTACATGAAATTAGTTATGGAGCATATGGGGTCTGGGGGCAACTTTTTAAAGTGGGTCTCTTGTGCTATCAACATCCCATAGCCAGAGTCAAAGTAAATGGCACTGTGTCAGGCTGCCTTGATATTGGAAGGGGCACAAGACAGGGATGCCCTCTGTCACCCTTGCTGTTCGCCCTCAGCATGGAACCCCTAGCTCAAGCCATTAGGAAGGATCCTAAAATCAAGGGAATTACAATTAACCAACCAATGTATAAAGTGTCACTGTACACAGATGACACCTTAATATATCTGGAGGACCCGGCAACATCCCTAAGCCCCACTTGAGGTCTTCTAGAGCAGTTTGGAGGGATGTCAGGGTTTAAAATTAATTTGAACAAATCCGAAGCCCTAGCACTTAATAAAGTTCCCACAAATGAAATAATACACCCATTCCCATTTAAATGGGTGAAAGACAGAATTCGATATGTAGGGATACAGATCCCAAGAGACCTTTCGAAATTGTACCAACATAATTATGTTGCTTTGAGAAGAGAAATATTCAAATATATAAATAGATGGCAACCCCTCCACTTTTCGTTCATTAACAAAATAGATGCCATTAAAATGAATATTTTGCCGAGATATCTTTTTCTCTTCTCAACTCTCCCAATCCAGTTCTCCAGGGCAGACTGGAAGGAACTCCGGAAAAAGCTTTCCATGTTTATTTGGGCAGGGAGGCGTCCATGGAAAAGATGGGGTTTATTAACTGAGCTCAAGAGTAAAGGCGGTCTTGGAGTACCAAACTTATATAACTATTACCTTGCTGCCCAACTGCTTCCCATATTTAAAATATTGTCTCCGTGTCTGAGAGGCAGCTGGCATTACATAGAGGACAGGGACCTTTCCACGCCTCTTAATGTTATGCAGTGGACATTGCTGCCCCCAGACCTGAAGAAAATCCAAAATAAATTAACCCAGCATACACGATCAGCCTGGTTGGAAGCTAGACAATGGTGGGAAATTCCCACAATAATTTGGAAATATATCCCACTGAATAGACTGCCCAATTTCCCAGCCTCAGATAGGACCCGATACTCAAGCGATGGGAAAGGGTGGGCCTTAGATTTCCCACCCAATTCATACAAGGTACAGAACTCAAATCCTTTAGCACATTACAGCAAGAATTTGGGTTACAACATAAAGAATTCTTCAAATTTCTTCAGTGTAGACATTACCTTATAACTACCATAGGTCTGTCAGCTCTGACAGCAGACCCTGCCCCACCTATAGTTACTACCTGGCAGAATAGTAAAACATGCAGCACAAGGCAATACATCTTGACCATTTATAAGACATTGCAAGAGGGAGCGGGTGTCCTGCTGGTTCAGAGAATGCAAGAGGGGTGGCACAAGGAGATGGGAGAAAATTTCACAGAAGAGGAATGAGGGAAAATATGGGAAGGGGTTCATAGAACCACGGGATCTCCCTCCTGGAGGTGTTTCCGTTGGTGTGTGAATATCAAATTTTTTGTCACCCCGACAATCTTGTGTTACTACTCCTCGGCTCACACAGATAGAGGTTGGAGACTATGTGGAGGGATGGGGCAGCCAAAGTCATATTTTCTGGAGCTGCCCGATCATTCAGCCATTTTGGTCTGGAGTGGCGGAGGGGATGGAAAAAATTCTTGACCAGTGTAATAAACTTACCTTTGTAAACTTAATACTGGGGCTCCCACCGGAAACATTAGATTCTCCAAACCTGAGATACCTCTTTTACATTTTAGTGGCGGCTGCCCTTAACGTAATAACACAAAATTGGTTAACACCTAAACCGCTCTCTACGTGTCTATGGAGAAACAACATTGAAGATTTCAGAGGTATGGAGGCTATCACGGCTAGACTATGGTTGAGAACCACCCAGTTTAATTCAAGATGGCTTCCCTACTTTGACTTCATGGAGGTTGAGTATGGAATTCCTACTTTGGAGCAGCTCCTTCAATCCTAAATGATTTTAGAGATTAACTGCACATATAACTAATTACCAGGTCTGAGATATCTTGCCCCACCCCTCCCTCCCTCCATAAGGCACTTCCAGAGTGGTAATGGTAACTTATCCCTGTATAAATATATGACATTTAACACAATAACACAAAATCTGAAAATGAGTTGAATGTAGTTGTTATTTTTATTATGTTCTTGGTGTTGTATGCTGTTATACATGGAAAAGCAGGAGGTGATCCATTGGCTCCTTGGATTAATATCAGGGCAACATCACCTCATGATGTACTCTGAAAGAAGAAGAAAAATGGACTGTATATCTAGAAACAGTGTAAACTAATGAGTTAACATCAGAGAATGGAATATGTAAATTGTAACTTTCTTGCTTTTTCAATAAAAATTATAAGTTTGCTTACGCCAACTGCTGTGCAAATCATGGATTTTTGGAAGTGATAGGGAGTACTGGTATCTGCTGGGCTGCTAAATTAATAAAAAATTTAAACAGGATTTTTTAGTATTCAGTGGCTCAGTCCTACCTTTACAGAGTGCAGACAGAATACATTCACTGCAGTGTACAGTAGCTCTTACTCATGTATCTCCCTATTTTCTGCACTAGTGTATGTCTTGCTCGGTCAGAGTGTATTAGAGATTTAAGCACAACACCGTGCTTTTTTTCTAGTTTAATTTAAAGAATTGCCAGTACCTTAGGCCTAGGGTGTTCAGTCCGTCATGGTGGAGCGATGGTTAAGGCAGCGCTGCAGAGAGAGAGAGAGAGAGAGTCAGGTTGAGGGTAGCTACTAGCAGGCAAGAAGAACTGGGGCTGATGTTTTACACATGCTGATATTTTACACCCCTCTCCCCTTTGTTGAAGGCTGATAGCAAGGTGTGGGTGTACCAGACACATGTGCTTTTACTGCTCTGTTAAGGCACCACCCATCACACTTCAAAACCCACTAGCCAGCACAAAAAGTTGATTCTGCAGCATTCTCTGACCTTATTGGGCAAGCAAGTTGTTAATCTGCTCAATTGTTTGTTTTCATGGCTGTTTTACTGCTCTGAGCTGGGGACATAAAAGCTGAATTTCTCAAGTTCATCTCCTGATTCCACTCTACAGTTGCTCTTTAATGAAGAGGCTCTTGTCTGAGTGTGTTGTGAATTACACTGTTTACGCAGCTTAAAAACGAAGTCCAAAGTGTTGGGTGGGACATGATGAATGGCTGAAATAATAGAGGGGGACAGATCCCCCCATTCCCCCCAGTGGATGCGCCCATGGTAGGCCAGCTTGATATTAATTGGTTAAGTCTTCTATTACTTATGTATTTGTATCCCTATAATGCTCTGTGATGTGATAAACCTTGGGATTTAAGAGTGTGTACTCTTTTCCTTTTTTATTTTACTTATTTGGGTAATTCCCCCCATGATGTAACTAAGGGGAGTGCATCATCTTTATTCCGGATGTGTATTCTGAGGTTACACTTAATATATGTATCCCTCTGTGTTTGATTTTTACTGCAAGTTTTATGTCTGAAACTTATAGATAAATAATAAAAAAAAAAAAACCACTTAAGCTAATACTTCCTGCGAACTCTGTGTGGCACTAAGCTCTTAAAAACCCTGTAACCTAAAGAAAACCTTATAAAAATAAATACATCAGGCACAACTGTAATGTGGACTCGGGGTGGGTGGGGGGATGAACTCAGGGCTGGGCCTGGGTGCTGTTGCGTTCCTTGCCATCCCCCTTGACACTGGCACTGAACCAATTTGTGCGGAAACACAAGTTTAGGACAAGCACACTGAATTAGATCATTCCATCGCTGGGACAGAACATGTTGTTCTGCTTCCTAGACCACCAGGATGCATTTTCCCCATCCCTGTCTGTCAGTCCCACTGTCGGTACTTCCGGTTCCGAATGGAAGGGGTTCTATACCAGTTCCAGGTCATGCCCTTCAGCCTCTCCACAGTGCCCAGGGTCTTCACCAAGTGCATGGCAATGGTGGCAGCCCACCTACGGTGCCTAGGGTTCAGGGTGTTACCCCTACCTGAATGATTGGCTATTAGCCAGTCCATCCAGTGCGGCCATGGAGAGGTCCAGAGATCTGGCTTTCCAGACTTGTCAAGAGCTGGGCCTGTTGGTCAACCCAGATAAGTCTGAACAGGTATAGAAGCAGGTGATTCTAAAAAAGGGAGAAGAAAGGGAGCACTCGGTTAAAGTCGGGTGCCATAAAATTCAGAATAGTCTATATACAAAAAACAGCACTCCAGGCAGACATAAATACTTAATCAAATATTTTTATTAATGAATACAACCCATAATAAGTAAGCAGAAATTTAAATACATATATAAATATATATTTGAAAAAACTTCATAAAACACAATGTACAAGGTTCACATACCATGTCAGTGATAGCAGCCCAGCGCTTCGAGGCCATAAGGACCTCTCCGTTGGGGGTATGGCCTCCATGTGAAATGCACATTTATATAGTGTTTTAGCTACCAGGTGTGTTAAATCACCCCTTCAGTGCATTTACATACCTCAGTTAAACTCATGGGCCCGGATATTCTGAAGGGTTGCGCCATGCGCAACCCACTGATGCGCCCCGGCGCGATATTCAAACGGGGATTGAGCCTGGCACAATCCGATGTGCCGGAGTGCATCAGTATTGTGGCGCGCGCGAGGGTGGGGTGTATGCCCATGCATACTCCGCACATCCGATATTCAGCCCAGGATGTGCTGAGTTCATGCAAGCGCAAACCCTACTTGCGCTGCACACAGGTGAGCCCCTCCCCAAAAGGCAACAGCTGGCCACCCACAGGTGAACTGCGTATTGCGAGGCGCAACCACGGCAGCTGCCACTATGGTGGCCACCACCAACTCCAGCTGCACCTTGCGGGCGGCACCCCCCATGCCCGATCGTAGGCATATGTAGTAAAGGATAGTCCAATATCCCTGGTGGTCCAGTGGACTGCTCGCAGCCCAATCGCCGGGCATATGTATTAATTTAAAGTCCAATATCCCTGGTGGTCCAGTGGAGTGCTCGCAGTCCGATCACAGGTGTCGGAAGCCGCAGAATTTACCAGGAATTCAGTGGCTCATTACCACTGAGCCCCACCGCCCGCCCCCGTCAGCGGCGGGCGCAGCCTTCCCTACTCATTAGCTTTCCATTGATGAATGATACGGCACGATGGGTCCACAGCTGCCACGGGCGCAGCCTATGTTCATACTACACAGTTCAGATATGTGAATGGATCCATTCACATATCTGGACTGTGGTATCGGTATGGTTGCACTTCCATTGGCCCACGCTGTAGGACCAATGGGCATACAGCCCCACCGTATGGTGTCGCGGTGACGGGGCGGCAAGCTGGTGGGGAGCTGCCGCTGACCGGGAGGGAGGGGGGCGTGGGGCTCCAGGGCGGGTGTGTGAGGGGTACCGCTAGACCACCAGGTTGGGTTGCTGTGGCATTATTTTAATGAAACATATGCCCGCGATCGGGCTGTGAGCGGTCCACTGGACCAGCAGGGATATTGGACGATTATTTTTATACTTAAGCCCGTGATTGGGCTGCAAGCGGTCCACTGGACCACCAGGGATATGGGATGATTATATTAATACTTAAGCCCGTGATCGGGCTACAAGCGGTCCACTGGACCGCCAGGGATCTGGGACGGTTATATTTATACTAAAGCCCATGATCGGACTGCAAGCGGTCCACTGAACCACCAGGGATATTGGATGGTTATTTTTATACTTAAGCCTGTGATCATAGAAACATAGAAGTTGACAGCAGATAAGGACCGCAAGGCCCATCCAGTCTGCCCATTTCTTTTTCTACCTTATAAATGTGCCATCAGCCTTTGCTCTGTCAGTGGCCTATCTATTCATAGTCATTTGTATTGCTCCCTTATGCCTATCCATGCCTGTTTGAAGCCCTGCACTGTATTCATAGCCACCACTTGTTGTGGTAAGCCATTCCATGCATCCACCACCCTTTCTGTGAAAAAGAATTTCCTCATTCCCCTTAATCGCCCCCTCTAATCTCATGCTGTGTCCTCTTGTCCTGCTATTTTTCTTATATTTAAACATGTTAGACTCTTTCACCTTGTTACTGTCCTTAAGGTGTTTGAATGCCTTGATCATATCACCTCTCTCCCTCCTTTGCTCAAGGGTATACATATTGAGCTCTGTTAATCTGTCCTCATATGTCTTCTGATGCAGTCCCTGCACCATTTTGGTTGCCCTTCTCTGGACTGCCTCAATTTGGTTAATGTCCTTGTGAAGGTGTGGCCTCAATACTGCAAGTACTCCCGATGGGGCCTAACCAGTGTCTTGTAAAGAGGGATTATTACCTCCTCTACGACTTGTGATACCCCTACCACGACGCCCTAACACCCCCTAGCCTTACCTACTGCTTTAGAGGTCTGCTTGATGATTTCAGGTCATCAGTGATGATGATGCCCAAGTCTCTTTCTTCCTTTGTGACTGCTAGCAACTCCTCTCCCAGCCTATAGGTGGCTTCAGGGTTTCTCTTCCCTATGTGCATGATTTTGCACTTCTTTGCATTAAATCCCAGTTGCCACTCTTCTGACCATTTTGCTAGTTTATCCAGATCTCTTCTCATTCTGCCCACCTCATCTGGATCATCTACTCTGTTGCAGATCTTGGTGTCATCTGCAAACAGACAAGCCTTACCCTCTAGTCCATCTGCAAGGTCACTAATGAAGATGTTGAAGAGGACTGGCCCCAGGACTGATCCCTGAGGTACCCCACTTGTGACTGGCATCTCTTCTGACTGTATACCATTTACCACCACTCTCTGTTTTCTGCCTGTCAACCAGTTTGCCACCCAGTTGACCTACTTCTGACCCACCCCAAGCCTACCCAGCTTATTTATCAATCTTCTATGTGGAACAGTGTCAGAAGCTTTGCTGAAGTCAAGGTAGGCGACATCAACTGCTCCCCCTTGGTCCACACCGCTGGTTACTCAGTCAAAGAAATCTATGAGATTAGTTTGACAGGACCTTCCTTTTGTAAACCCATGCTGTCTTGGATCCTGTGCCCCTATGGATTCCAGGTGTTGCACTATCCTTTCCTTAAGGAGTGCCTCCATAATCTTGCCCACTACTGAGGTAAGACTGACTGGTCTGTAGTTCCCCGCCTCCTCCCTGCTACCACTCTTGTGGAGCAGGATCCCATGAGCCCTTCTCCAGTCTTCTGGGACCTCTCCTGTGCTCAGAGACTCACTAAACAGTTCTGCTAATGGCTCTGCTAGTTCCACCTTTAGCTCTTAGTACCCTGGGATGTATGCCATCAGGTGCCATTGCCTTATCCACTTGAGCTTAGCAAGCTCTTGTAGGACCTTTCTTTGTGAAGGTAGTAGTGCTCACCTCCCTCCCCGTGTCCATGATGCTGAGCTGTGGGCCCTGCCCTACCTTCTCTTCAGTAAATACTGAGCAAAAGTATCTGTTTAGGATAGATGACTTTACAGGGTCCTCCTCCTCACTTGCTCCCTTTTCTCCATTAAGCTTAGCAATACCCCCTCTGGACTTTCTCCTTTCGCTAATGTATCTATAGAAAGTCTTGTCACCTTCTTTTACTGTTCGTGCTAGTGTTTCCTCACTATCGGGCGTGAAGCGGCCCACTGGACCACCAGGGATATTGGACGTGTATGATATTCTACGTATGCCTGTGATCGGGCAGTTGGGCTCTTTTCCATATTGTGCAGGGGGCGTTGGTCCCCGACGGCTGCAGCCTGGCTGGGCGCCAGGCGCAAAGTCGCTGGGGATCGGCGCGCCTGCATGCAAATGGGGCCATAATGACATGCAAATGGCCCCATTTGCATGTGCACTTTTGAATATCACAGTTGTTGCGCTTAGCGCAGCGGAACTTGCGCTGGCGCATCCCCCTGCTCCACTCTGGCCACTTGCACTGGCGCAGTGCCACTGCGCCATGCGCACTGCGGGTGGCCAGGGTGCGATATTCAGTGATGCTGTGCCATGGCGCAGCTCCGTTGAACATCACCCTGTCAACGCCCCTGCGCAGCCCAGTTGCACTGCGCCCAGGCTTGTGCCACAGCCTGGCGCAGTCTCAATATCCGGGCCATGATGCCATTGGTGTATTCATCCATCAATAATGCTTGATGATCTGTTACAACATTCAAGTGCATTTAGTAATAGTGTTGGTTTTATGTACTTCCTTGCAATTGATTCCCAAAGTCTATAACAACCATCATAAACAAACATCCTACTTTTTTCTAATATTAGGAGTTGTCATGTGGTATGAGGCTCTCCTTAGTTCACTCAGTGCAATATTTAAAGGGATATTCCCTAATTTTAGCACCAGGGTGAACTGCCTGACACCACATGACAAATACCCCAATCCTTTCACGCGAAAATTATTTTAAAGAAAAAAGAGGAAAAATTAATACTTTAAAACACAAATGTTCACATTTATACTATATTAGATTATACTGAGCTCCTATGGAGACCCCCCCAATTTGCTCATAACCAAATGATGTTCTGTTTACCTCTGAGAAATTATCTCGAGCTCCATGTTACTGATTTACAAAAAGGGCTTCCAGTCCATATGATCATTAAATCCTGTAGGTTTTAAGGTCTTCAGACAAAAAAATCAATTTAGATTCCTTCTGATCCAGCACCCTTTCTCTGTCTCCCCCTAGACAATGGGGTACATGGTCAATGCCCATGTAATAGATAAGATGTCCCCTTTGTCTCTCTACTCTATCCAGGTGTTTGGCAATAGGGTGCTGTCAATTATTCTGTCTCAATACTCTAAAATGTCCTTGCACTTTCTTTTAATTTGCATGTTGTTTGCCCAATATATACAAGTCCACAGGTGCACCAGATGGCATACACTACATGTGTGACGTTACATGATATAAACTGTTGTTGCTTCACCTGCCTATTACCTCTGTTACTAGGATTGAAAAATACACTACCTTGTTTAGCATTGGAACACGTTACACAATCATGGCAGAGAAAAAATTCTTGTGGTTTGATTGTCAACCAGTTTCCTACAGGCAAAGGTTCCTTGTACTCACTGGGAACTAATAGATCCTTTAAATTCTTCCCCCATTGAAAAGATATTAGGGGCTGTCTTTTATTTTATTCTTTAAGATCCTTATCCGTACTCAAAAATGCTAGTGCTGTTTAATCACTCATCTTATGTCCATAGACATTGCTGAATATGTAGTTATAAAGCTTAACTTTTCTTCACTTTCTTTTTTTCTGTATTCCAGAAGGTCTTTTCTGTCTATCCTAGTAACCTTTTCTAATGCCTTATGCAAAATGTGCTTCGAATACCCCTTCACTCGTGGTCTCTGGAAAAGTTCTTCACTTGCATTATTAAAATCTGACTCCCTGGTATTATTCCCTTTTAACCTAATTAGTTGGGAGTATGGTAAACTCTGCACTAGATGCTTTGGGTGGGCCCTGCGGGCATACAAAGTACTGTTCCCTGCTGTGTTTTTTTCTAAAACCTCTAGTAGTGACTATTTCACCACTCACTCCCACTAAATGGAGATCCAGAAACTCTGTTTCATATTTGCTGCTCTTAGCTGAAAATCGTATTCCCATTTTATTCTGATCAATGTACTTGAGAAAATTCTCCATTTCTGCAATTGTGCCATCCCAAACTACTAATAGACCATCAATGAAGCGTGAATAAAAGACTGTGTTTCCAAAGAAGGGGTTACAGTCGGGGTCATGTATGGCCCTCTCCTCCCACCAGCCCATAAAAAGGTTTGCGTAGGAGGGGGCCACAGAGGACCACATTGCATGCCCCTGTTCTGAAGGTAGTATTGCCCATTGAAGAGAAAAACATTTCCCTTCAAAATATGTTCCAAGGCTGTAACAATGGAATTGGAAAAACCTTTTCGGATCTGGACAACATCATTACAACTGCTTCAGTACCTTGTCTGTGATCTATAATAGTATATAAGGAATTTGCATCTAAAACTAGCCAGGTGTAAGAGGGTTGCCACACAAAATCTTGTAATTTCTTCAAAACTGTTGTTGTGTCCTTTATGTATGAATTCAAAGATGTTACTTCTTGTAAAAGCTTATCTATGTACTTCGCCAGAGGTTCATATAGGGAATCACTGCCTGAGATAGTGGGGTGTCCAGGGGGATTTTCTTTATTTTTATGTAATTTTGAAGCAGGTGATCAAGTTCATCAGGGCAGAACTAGACTCCCTGAGGACCGGACACTGGATCATACTTCCTTTGACCAATCACATCAGGTTTGTCTGTCATGCCCTTCCCGGGATTTCCTGAGGCTGCTGGAGTATATGGTATGCTGCACCTATGTAGTTAATTGGGCCCACTGGCGGATGCACCACCTCCAGTGGAAATTGGGCCAGTGTCTAGACCACTTGGACTGGCCAGTCACAGTGACCCAGCCAGTGTGGGATGCCACCCAGTAGTGGCTGATCCCAGAACACCTAGAGGAAGGAATCCTTTCTGTCTGCCGATAACTCACCGCTACACTCAAAGTGATGATGGATGCATCTCTGGTGGGGTGGGGAGGACACCTGGAGGACCACAGAGCCCAAGCGTTTTGATCACCAAGGGAGTCCAGACACCACACAAACCTGCTGGAGCTCCATGCAGTGGGATTGGCACTGACTGAATTTGCTCCTGTAGTCGGGGTCTGGTCATGTAAGTCCAGACAGACAACACCACGACCATGTTTTACCTGAACAGGCAGGGCAGAACTCCCTCCCTTCCCTTGTGTTGGGAGACCCTCCACAACTGGACGCCCATGCGCAGCCTGGATGCATAGCTCCTGGCAATTCACGTTGCAAAAAAAAAACAGTCAGTTGGTGGATGCTCTGCCTGGTTGGAGAAACGTCACACGAGTGGTCCCTGCATCAGGAGGTGGTGAACCACCTGTTCTTCCGATGGGGCACTCCTCTAGTGGATTTGTTTGCCACATGTGAGAACACAGAACTGAAGCTGTTTTGTGCCCGGCCCTCCCACAGTCTGGGACACTGTTGGGGGCTGCCTTTGTAAGGCCCTGGACCCCAGGCCTCATGTACACCTTCCCTCCCTTCCCCTTGATCCACAAGATAGTGAGCAAGGTCTGGAAAGAGAGGGTATGGATGATCCTGATAGCTGCAGACTGGCCGAGGCAGTTCTGGTACCCAGATCTCCTCAGGCTCAGCAGCAGACCTCCGTCTCAACTGCCTCTCCGCCTGTATCTACTGACTAGACTAAAGGGGATTGTCCCGCACCTGGACCTGCAGTCCCTGTACCTCATGGCCTTGTTCCTGAGTAGCTAGAGTTCTAGGCCTTGTGTCTCTCAGATGAGGTGCTGCACATTGTGGAGGCCTCCTGAAAGGAGTCAGTTCATAGATGCCTTTAAGTGGAAGAGATTTTCCATTTGGCATCAGGGCAAGGAGCTTGATCGCAACAGGAAGTCTCTTTATGGGTGCCCTCGGATGGGTTCACTAGTACTCCTCGGTGTACTTCAGGGACTGATTAGGACATTCTTTATCTAAGTGAAACAGCTACACCAAATCAGCCAAACTCCAAATAGTTCTTTTTCACTCTTCAGTACCTTATTTTCATGAGTACGCCTCAAAAAGGACCATGTACTGACATGCTTGATGTTTCACCCTTAAAAGGGCTTCATTAGGGAAGCTCACAGTCTCATAAGTCAGGTTTGAGACAATAGCTTGTGCCAAGAAGTCTCATTAGCTGGTATATTTACTTTCCCATTTATTGTTTGGTTTGTACCGTAAAAAACATCTCATATATTTTTGAAGCTATTAATTGAATCAGTATTGACTATACTATATGGAAGTCTGTTCCAGCTAGACACCACTCTTTGGTTAAACCAAGATCCCCTCTACTTTTGATAATTTTTTGTGTCTGTGTTTTTAAATATGATTTCAGCTTTCTAACAAGCTATAGTACTTTGTTTCAATGATTCATTTGTTTCGTTGAATCATAACAAGTCTATCCTGTGAGTCCAAAATTAAGTAGAATGTCCTTTGTTGGTTTTAAACCGTTTAAAAAAAAAAAAAATGCACATTGTAGTATTTTTTTAAAGTACTGAAATAAATAAGTATTGTCACTTTAAGGCACATGTGTATTTAACAGGATTGCCACCAGAGGTCAACCCCTTGACAAAGGGCACGCAAAGGCACAAAATGGTGGTGTTGTGTCCCAGCCAGTGGGTCTTGGAGTGATTGCACAACATGATTTGTACAAATAAATCTTTTTTATGGTAATAGTATAGAGCTTAAGGATCGTAATGACCTGACAGTGCCATCTAGGCTGCTCTTGTGACTTGTTTAATTCCTGTGTTGAAATCCTCTCTGTTACCTAATCACAGTGTATTTGAATGCTCACATCTTCTGTGTATAATCAGTTAGCTAGATACTCCTAAGCTCATATTGTATGTATTCACACCCTTACGATGTGGAACCTTTGTAAAAGAGCGGTTTCCTGCTCAAAGGTATTGTAATCCAAGATTGAATAAATAAAAAAAATAAATGTTTGTGGTCAAGTGCCCGATTCTTTGTAATGACTGCTAGTAAGTTAATACCATGAACATTGCATTTTCTGCGGAGCAGCCCTGCAAAAGATACAAGCACCTTACCCTTCTCTCTGCTTCTTTACTAGTTCCCACAGTTACCTTCTCTCTACTTCCCTACTAGTTCCCGCGTCTATCCCTCTCAGAATCATCTACTATCAGCTGCTTCCTCTTCTAATGAGGGCCTTCTCCACCCATCCGGGGACCTCCCCTTTGGGGTTCTCCACTTCCTCCCTTGTCACCACTTCAGATGCCTCCTCCCAGCTGTCCATCCCGCCAGAATGGCGATGGAGTTACGTAGTGGCAAAGGCGGAGGATTGTGTACTCCACCCGCCATCCTGGCCCTTTCAGAGTCAACCAAGGTCCATCCTTCCCTCCCTCCTCTGCCTAGGCATCTTTTGAGGCAAAGGCGGCTTAGTTAGTGGCCTTTGGGAGGGACCAGAGGTCCTCTGGAACCTTACCAACTCAGCATGGAGTCCAGTGTCCTCCAACCTCAGTATTTTTATTAGGCGGATCCTTCTCCTTTTCTGTACCTATTTCTCTACTTCCATTCCTTACTATTAGGTTGCTGCCTGCTTGCCCTCTGCTTCATGTCACTTGATACTAGTTGATTGTGAAAGCTTGCTGATGTAGCTAGAGCTGGTACCTTTAATTACACACACAGTTTCATAACATACTTTTTTAAAAGACAGTGTCCCTAAACTTACCCATTTCCTAAGCAAGTTCATCCAGGTTCAATGCACTGTTACTGAACACAATATATATTACAATTTGAAACATGTAAAGTTTCTTTTTTTATTATTTATATTTTATTAAAGTAGTTTTTACATGAGCCATACCATAGTAATGTACAATTACAGTAGCAATACAGACAATAAAGATGATCATTCTCCATTAACACAGTGAATGTCCTCCACCCTCTACATTTCTAGAGTGTTGTCTCCCTAGGTCTCTTTAAGAGGCCTATAGTTGTTAATCCATGCAGCTCTCATGCTATGTAATTGCATTGGTTCTATGATTCATGATCCAGAATAACCACTTGTTCCAAAATTCCTGCAACGATCTAATGTAAGATTTTAGCCCAGCCATTTTTCCATCAAGTAAATTTGATGTTGCATCCTCCAATTCCTCTGCATTGGAGGGTCCGGTTGTAACCATATTCGATATATTGATTTTTGACAGCCAGCAACAAAAGTACCACCACTTTCTTGGTATGTTTATTTCTGATATGGTTGGGAAAATGGTGTAACAAAGCGATCTGAGGGGGAAAGATGTCCCAGGTCAGGAACATGTAGTTTCAATAGAAATAGATCCCTTTAAACCCCATTTTACTTTTCTCTAAGTAATCCTACTTTTACCCACCCTTTAGCTCAGTATTCTTGTGTTAATGCTGTTTACCTGCTGAATTACTTACTGTATCCAGGGGTTGATGCTGGTTGCTGCCATTTGCAGATTTCAGAAACACATGTAAATACTTCTCACTATACATAAATTACAGTATAGTGCGGTTTAAGGTGTCACACTTGGGGTGCATCATCTCCTGTCAACTGTTGCCCCCAGTGTGTTGCCCTTAAGCTACAACTCTTCAGCTGAAGGACCACAGTGGAGGACCATTAGGTTGAAGCTCAGAAATACTATTTGTAGGTCACACCCCCTCACACAGTCTGTCTTCCAGTTGGAGCAAAGAAGCAAAGGGGCAGAGCACTGTAGGAAGCATGCTACTAGCAGATCTTGGCAGCTCACAATTGTTAAACCCACCCACTTAGTTCTGGTACTGTGCTTCACTAGAGCCCAACTGGCTCCCAATTCCCACCAAACAGCTGGTCACTTAGGCAGAAGGTAGAAAGCGGTAGCAGGGATTTGAATACCACCCTTTCTATGTAGGCCATGTCCCCCTCACAGAGTCTCCAACTCCCAAGTGAACATTAAGAGATAGAGATGTGCGAAATCTGCAATTTTCACTCCACAAAATATTTCATGAAATTTGAACGTTTCGTGAAATATTTTGTGGGTACCAAATGCAAAATTTCATGCCTGAAATGCAGAATTTTGCCACTCGTGGGCAAAAGTTCCACCGTTTGCAGCGAAATTCCACATTTCGTGAGTGAAATTTCACATTTCTCTACTCATTAAAACATTTCAAATGCGACTTCGCCAAGACCACCGGGAAAAATTCCCGATTTCGCTGGAACTTCGCTGGAGAAATTAAACTTCGCTGCATCTCTACTGACAGGTATATGTGACCCTTTCTCTCACTTACAGCTGGGACACTGACAGGTATGTGGATCCTTTTCGCTCATGTACAGCTGGGACACTGACATATATGTGGAGCCCTGTCTCTCCAATAGTGCTGGGTCACTGACAGACTCGGGTATGAAGGTCCTTTCCTCTTGTTCTACTGAGACCCTGACAAGGTATGTGTGGCCATTCTTTTTACGTACAGCTGGGGCACTTGCAGGTATGTGTGGCCCTTCCTGTCATGTACAGATGGCACATTGACAGGTATGGGGATCCCTTTCTCTCACATACTGCTGAGACATTCATAGGCATAGGTACTCTCATGTACTGTGTCCCTTACTCTCACATACTGCCGGTGCATTTACAGGTATGTGTAACCCTTCCTCTTACCTAGGACACTGACAAGTATGTGGGTCCTCTTCCTCACATGTACTGCTAAGACACTGACAGGTGTGTGTGACTCTTTCTCTCATACTGCTGGAACACTGACAGGTGTGTGATCCTTCCTGTCACACATTGCTGGGACACTGACAGGTGTGTGTGACCCTTCCTCTCTCACACTGCTGGGACAGTGACAGGCATGTGGGTACCTTCCTCTCTCCTGTTTTTTCCCAAATCACACACTGGGATTTGTACAAATATGTAAGAAGCATAGCAGTTAAACTGGAGTAGTTAGAGGGACTAACACCGAGGAATTTGATAATATTAGCATTACTAAAGGATAAAAGGGAGGAGGGGTGTGGCAGTTTTTAGAAAGCTAAGGTAAAAGGAGTATCCTATTAATAGGCATCTGCCACTGAGCTTTGGACCAAGGGCTTATAATAAATCCGAAAAATATTTGTAGAGAAGAGAAAAGCTGCTTGAACCATGGCATTCAAGCAAATATCAAATCATTCCTTTTTTTTTTCTATTATATTTTTATCTGGAGTTTTTCCCCATTTTCATCTGCCTCCCTCCCTGGATGCGCACATGTAGAGGCACGCGCATCCCGAGGCACCTTCCTGACTTGCCACCCCCTTCCCGCCTATGCTGCCACCGAACCTGCACCAAAGTGGAGACATTAGAGAATGGCCTTTCGCAGAGAAATGTTTGAATCATGAGATTCCCTTCTCATTTTGCCAGCCGCACAGAGCTTCTACCAGTGCTTGATTGGATGATATTTGAGGACTTACATCTCTTAAAGAGAGACATGGGAATCCCCGCAGGATCTGGAAAGGTCTGGCCATCCAGATGTTCCGGGATTTGGGCCTGATAGTTAGCCTGGCCAAGTCAGAGGTGGTGTTGAAGCAGGTGATTCTGTTCACTGGAGCAGATTTTGACTCACTAAGCCAGAACCTGCTTAACCCTGGACAGGGTGGAGGAACTGTCCTCTTTTGCCTGCTCATTTTAGGTTGGATAATCATGCCTGACCCTGGACTTCTTCCGGCTGCTGGGTGCACTGGGCCTAAAGGCACATGTGTTTCATTTAGTGGGAAATGGAACAGCAGTGGTCCTAGTTGTACACAGCCATGAATCAGTCAGTCTGGGTGACCCATCTGATGCTGGACTTCATCAATTGCTGTTTCCCTAAACCTTTTGGAGGGCAGCCTGTGTGTCCTGGTGGAACCATCACTCACTTTGACAACCAATGCTTCCATGGTGGCTTGCAGTGCACATCTGCTGGATTTCAGAGTGCATGCGTTTAGGTCACCAAGTGAACCCTGGCTTCATTTTAAGCTGTTGGAGCTCTGTATGGTCCACCTGGCATGGATGAAAATCGCCCATCTGGTAAGGGGCTGGTTATGCCGGTAAACATGGACAACACCACCGTGTTCTGCCTGAACAAGCATGGGGGAATGCGCATTCTGTTCTGCAGCTCTGAGAGGGGCTTCAAACAGGGTCTCTAGTTTGGGCCTTGAAGGCAGACCTAATAGCGGTCCATGTTTCGGAGGCTGACAGACAGTTGTCAGGTGCTGTCAGTCATGTGGGAGAGATGTTGCACGAGCGGTCCCTGAGTTCCATGATACAGCAGCCTGCTCTGCAGCTGTAGGTGTCTGCATCACAAGGCATCCCTGGCTGTGGGCTGCGGGCTGCACTCCGGACAGCCAAAAATGGATTATGAATGTGCCGCTTATTTATTTATGTATTGAAATTCTTGGATTGACACCTATGATCTAAAAGGCTCTTTTACATATGTACCATGTCAACAGGTTACATATAGGATGAGAACTTAAAAGATAAACTGTTCACAAAAATGAGCAGTTACAAACAGACAAGGTAACAGACATTGTACAATGTATGCCAGGCAATAAGATCAAGATGTATATAATGTTTAAATTAAAGACAGACATTGAGTAGCAGCCAATGAGGCCTTGCCAGGCACGGGTAGAATAGCAAGTATCACGGTAGGTTAGTAGGATGGAGAACACGAGGAAGGAAGAAATACAAGGGATGAGGGAGGTGATAGGTTAGGGTTGGGAGCATATTACAAAGCGAGGGATGTGTAGTAGCCAGGGAGGCATTGTCAGGTGTAGTACTGTACATGAGGGAAGGGTGAGTTTGGTGGTGCAGAGCATGGGGGTTGAATAAAGGGGTATGGGATGAAAGAAAGGAGAGAGAGAAGAGGGTATTAGTGGGTGGGTCATAGAAAGGATAGGGTAGTTAAGTCAAGTGAAGGAGGAGGGATAGTTCCTTAAATAGATAGCTTCAGAAGAGCTGAGTGGCACAGCATATCCATAAGGAATGACACAAGTTAATGGAGTAATTTAGGTAATATTATTGGTTGCAGTCGTTGCTGTTATTTGCCATGTGGAGTTGACAGTTTATGTTTAAAAGGGCCCATCTTGGTAGCTGAGGAAACATAAGTGGGAAGCAAGCTGATGGTGCTTATCTGGACAGAAGGTGGAGTAGTCTCTTAAGAAGTCTGAGTAAAGCAGAACAACTTTTAAAACTTCCAAACCAACTGTCTACAACCCAGAGTGGTAGGGGATGCAGCTCATTCCACAATAAACAGTCCTTTCATGCCAGGGTCAGAGGAGGCTCCCAGAATGGATCACAGCCACCTCAAACACAAAAGAAAGTGCAGCTGAAGGCACAGGTGCCGGAAGCACTCAATGCCACCAGCTGAAGCTCCGGCCATGGGTCCACTTCAGCTGCCCGAAGTTGACCACTCCTCCCAGTGTGGGGTGTCTCACCCAGTTCTACTGTCAATGGGAGTTCATTTCAGCAAACAGCTCGGTTCCAAGGATTATCTGAAAGGGGCACTCCTTGGAATTGTCAGAACCTCCACCAGACAATCTGCCCAGGAAGCAGTTCCCCTTGTGAGCTCACCTGTCAGAGCTGTTAAAACAGGAGATTGTTGCAAATCTGCTGAGAATAGGACAGTGGAAATAGGGCCAGAGTCAGAATGGAACAAAGGGCTCTACCCCCACTACTTCCTAGTACCCAAGAAATCAGGGGGCAAGCGCCCCATTTATGACCTCAAAAAGCGGAACTAGTATATGGATCAAGAAAAATTCAGGATAGTTTCACTGGGTTCCTTGCTAACCTACCTGAAGTCACAGGAAGTTTACTTTACTACAGTGTTTTTTTTCTGATTCTATGCCCCTTGGGTGCCGAACTCGTGGCACATGAGCATGCAGTGCGTGCCTTGTGTGTCGGATCGCATCAGTGTCCTCCCACCCAGTTCCTTGGCTTCAGTTGCATCGCCAGTTGTGGTTACCCAGCTGGTGGTAGTGAGCAGAGTCCAAACTTCCTCCCCAAATTGGAGAACCTCCTCTGGGCCACTTGTCTCACCTTCCCTGGTCGGCCCTCAAATGACTCGGGCTCGTTCTCAAACCCGGCTGTCAGCATCACAAGCAATAGTTCTACCGCTGTGCTGAGTAAGTTCTGAGCACCAGCCTTCCTTTTTTTCCCAGTTGTTTAACCAGGTGAGACACTGTCCAGAGGAATCTATGGAAAGCTCGATTCTTGGAAGATGTGAAAGGTACATACTTACCATAACTGTTGATCTTACTGAATGTCTTCTCCATAGATTACCATGCCATCCACCATCCCGGACTCACTCCAGTGTTATTGTGTTTTGGTCTTCCTCATTTTCTCTTGATCTGGCCTGTGAAGACACTCTATTACTGGATTTGGTGGCCCTTCTTACTTGGGCTACCGAGGTTATCTTATGCCCTTAGTACATAGGGTACTCTTTAGGTTTGTGCTGATCACCTCCTCGGTAAAAAGTACTGGGGCAGTTGGGGCTGGTGCTGCTGTATACCAGCTAGTGTGTCACGATGACTCATGCCACCAGTTCCTACCAGAAAAGTTCTGGCTCCTATGGGTCCTGTCACCTCGTCCCAGACCCAAAAGTGGTAATCTTTGGAGAAAATATTCAGGAAGATCAACAGTTACAGTTAGTGTATAACTTTCATTTTCCAGACCAAGGCAGAAGGCAGTGTAATCTAGTAGTTGGAACACAGAGCTGTGAATCTTACAGTGTGACCTTGAGCAAATCAGTTAATCTCCCTGTACTTATCCTCCCTTTTCTCTCTCTCTTTCTGCAACCTCCCTCCGTCCCCAAGCTTTTCCTTCCTCAATCTCACTTCAGCACTCTATGTACACCTAACCGCTGATGCCAACTACTCATGGACTGTAAAGTGCTGTGGGATAATGTGTGAAATGTGTAATATTATCGAAAATCACTTCTGTATTGGTTCACATTGTCAGTGGAGAGTTAATACATATTTGGGGGCCCACAACATATGCTCAGTTGCACTGATGCCATTGGTTGGTGGTTTGCCAGCGTAGGTTGCTCCCACCTACACTAGGCACGCCTGCTTCTCCTAGCAGTTCACTGTTGAGTGCCCCCATGGGTTGTTTGCGCTCCATCTATGTGATTCTGCTCTTGCTGGCCGCTCACTGCGGCACTCTCCCATTCAAAGACGTCATCACGTGTCCATGCACTGCCTTGTTTGGCTCACTGAGCACAATAGTTGAAGAAGAGCATTTCTCTCCAGTTCCACTTTGTGGATCCTGCGGAGCTTCTTGGAGTTGGAGCGTTACTCCACAGCACAGCAAAGACATATGCCCCCCCCCCCCCATATATATTAACTCCCCATTGACAATGTTGGAGCTAACAGAAAAGGAATTTGTAGTAAGTATGAAGGAATTTCTCCATTGTCTTCCTAAACATATGAGACCCTGTTGGAATTTGTACAGTACCATCACTAGACTAGCAGTATCAGTTAGGAAAAGACTGGAATTCCTGCCCTAATAGCTTTGATTTTGTCTTTATCTTCAAATGACTACCAGTGTCCCAGAACCGGAGGTTCCACCACCTGATACTGCCTTTATCCTGAATCAGGTTTCCTTCTCCACTCCTTCCTCAGATGACCTGCTTGTGAGAGATTTGGATTTGAAAATATCACAAGGAAATAACTTGCTGATTGTGGGAAACACAGGAACGGGCAAGACTTCCCTTCTTCGGGTTCTTAACAGGCTGTGGGACACCACAGAAGGTAAGGATAACTATTCGCTTGCATGCAATTACTGATGTGCGCTCTTTTAGTGGTCTGGTGTTTATACCCTAGTGCAGAAACACCACAAGAGGTAAGGATTGCTGTTTTCTCTTCTTTCTCTCTCTCAGTCTCTCTTTCAGTCAGTCAGTGACATTTTCTTTATAACTGATCAGGCGTTTTATACCTCTCACTAAGCGTCACAACCCAGTCTATTCTTCACCTGTCTCCTGTCACAGCTGCTCACACAAAGACCGGCTCCGCTTGTCAGTATAATCTGAGAACTAGGAATAACTGCTTGTTGGAAACACTGACCCTTTCCACTGATTGATGGGTCTTACTTTGTGTCGTGTCCTCAAGGAGTGGATACAAACTGCCAGTAAACTGTTACCTATTCCTTAAACAAAGCTGAGTCAGTACTGTGCAGAGAATGCACATGTTTGATCATAGCATGAACGTGACCAGTATATACAGGAATAACGCAGCCTATAACTTTTTGTACGACAGCAGGATAAAATAATCTGTAAACGGACATAGCTGAGAATGAAAACTGGGTTAAACAAAAAAAAAATAACTTTAACATATTTAAACTCCTTCAAGGGCAAAAATAAAAATAATGCAGTAGATTACTGCATGCCCACGAGGGGTAAAGGAATAAAAACAAACCTCCTGCCTGGATGGACAAGACCACCACAGAACTCGTAAAGGAAGAAGGAAGACATTTAAGGTTATGAAGCATGGACGGTATCAGTATGTATGGAAATAACATAGAATATCACTCCGTACACCAGAAAGATATAATAATCTATAAACAGAAATATAGGAAAAGACAAAATAACTTCAACTAAAAATAAACATACTTTTAAATCTCACCCCATGCAGGTTAGCTATTTTGTCTAGAGTCTGATGGTTGCCCTCCTCACAAGATTGCCTTTGTAGCTCTTCTGTGGTTGTTTAACCATTATTTTTTTATAAAAGTCATAAAAACTGAGACAACTCCATAAAACAGAGCTGTTCTGTAAAACCCCTTCCTGAGTCGTGATGGCAAATCTGCACTGCAACTTGTCAAAAGGTCAGCAGGACAGAGGGAACAGTGCCTCTCTGTCATCCCGCACTTCATATCAAAGAGCTTTGGCAAAGAAAAAACAGTAACAATTATAATGATGCTTCTTTCTATCACAGTAAGAATGGCTTTTTTTGTTGTTGTTTATTTCTTCAGGCTAACTCTGCTGAGATGCAGTATCTCATTTTTGGTGGGGTTCTGCCTTTACCAGTTGTTACAGCTGGGAGAACTGAAGCACTGAGAGGGTAAGTGGTTTGCTCAAGGTCACACAGCAAGCGACTAATGGGATTTGAACCTGGGGTTCTTTGTTCCCAAGTCTGTGCTCTAGCCACCAGCCCTCCCTTTCACCCAGTTTCCCTTCTCTTACAGTCACTGACATGCTCCCTGGTAGGAATCTAGTGTTCTCGTCCTTTCTTGTAGAGATAGTGTGCAGTATGCTCAGATCTTGGTTACTTAGCGTATTTCCTCAAATAGCACATTTAGAAGTCTGAAGATTCCATTGGTTAAAGGGCACCTGCTATGGTGCTTTACAAACAAAAATGCTCCCTTACTTGTGAGGCAGTTAGTCCAGTGTTGTTATAAATGTTGTTACGTTTGACCCTTAGGAAGTGAAGTGGTCGTAATTTGTCCTTAAGGGACTTGAGCGCACAGTCCGTTACACCTCCCTGTCAGCTGGTTCTGCCTCCACGCTCAGGTGTTTGGTGATGTCTGTATAGGGAGGACACACGGAGGCACACTCCATACAAGTTGATAGATTTTCTTTTTTTAACCCTTTTTATGTATTGAAAACTATCTTTTGGTAATAATTAAAGCCAGCGCTCAACTAGCAGTGCTGTTGTTAGTTGAGTGCTGACTTAAAGATGTTTGAAATATATAAAAGGTGTTAGAAAAAGATGCTCAGTAGACTTGTATGGAGCGTGCCCGAGTGCTTTCCTATACAAACATCACCAAACGCTGAGCACTGTGAAAGTTAGTGGGTGAGACAGATACACAAACTCAGGTAAAAGGTGTAGAACGCACTTTGCGATATTTATTTTCCAAAATAAAAAAAATAAAATAAACATGCAGAAAGGAAACAGGTGATTAGTCCTTCAGTTCTGCAAAAACAGTGCACAGTTCCCTCAGTGCACAACTTCCAGGCTTAGTTCCAGCCAAATAGATTCCTAGCACATGAAAACTTGCATGTACTGTGAGATGCTTCCTCCTTGACAGTCAGGTCTCCACTGACTGACTCATCTGTTTTGCATCTCAGGAGGTAGGCTTTTATACCTGCCTATTGATGATGTCAGCACCATGTGATCTCTCTGACTTGCAGTTCTCTAAGTAAACACAGGCAGGCTGGCTCATCCTAAATATACACAAATAGGCTAACTCATCTGACATGAGATCATGATATTTGTTTAGAAAATAGGGTATAACATGTTTACACACCAGATTATTACAGCATCTCTCTTCATTTTTCTTAAAATCAATGTTACCCTCTAAATTGGCACTAGCCCTCTTATTCAAATGACATCACATTTATAGTAACAGTATAAAATAACTGGTTTTCATCCAACCAAGTAGTCGACTCATTAACTTGAGGACAGCTACAGTATTTCTGTAGCTAGCTGCCCCTTTTATCTTCATTCCCCACTAACTCAGAAGAGGAAATAAAACAGTGAAAAACAATGTTGTTGGCCTTTCATTCATCAGATAGGGCCTCCCTAGCACACATCTCCCAGCTAAAGAGAAAAGCAGGGTAAACAATTTTTCGCCTTCCAACACCCTGGAAGGGTAGGAGTTTCCACCCCTTGCTTACCAGCACAACTGCTGTGCATGAGCCCTTCCCTAGGGGCAGGGAACATCTCTGACTGGCAGACCAAACAGGATTTTAAGTAAGCTGACACCTGTCTGTACATTCCTGGCCAGTAGCAATGTGGTACCAGATTATTCAGCATGCTTTCATGACTGAGGTACCCACAAATACTGGAATGAGCAGCCTCTAGTACCCTCTGCTGATATCTCTTTGGCACCACCACTTGTATATCTATCTTGTTAGATCTGGGTTTGGGTCTCATATGGTACAAAATCTCATTACTAGTTAATGTCATGAATACATTTGATTACTTACCCCACCGTTTACAAGTACACCATCTTTCATTTTTATACGCTGTTTTAGTTTCTCTATAGTATGGTCCCCAGACTGCAATCTACCCCCAATTCAGTATTTTCCCATTTTTGCCTAGTGCATCTACAAATGAAGTCCCTTCAGCCAGCTTACAGGCCTCTTCTTGCTTGACTGTAGTTTCACTGCACAGCACAATATTAAAAGGACCAGTCTCACCTGGGATTTCAATGGTATTCAGGCAGCTGTCCATGCTTTCCTGACACAGACTTTGGGAATGGACCTGGGGTGCTGGAGGGCAAGCCAGGGGGAAGGCTTGATCGTCTGAAGACTGCTCGCCTTCTCTCGGGGGAGGGTGGGGAGATGGCCCAGTGCTTGCTAACTCCTGGCGGAGGCTGAGGGTACGACAGCGTGTTAGGTCACACTGACTAAGGGGATGTGGTGAACGTCGGTGTACGCCTTGACGGTAGTGGCATACCATGCCCCTAGAGAGCAAATGGGAAAAAGTGCTCCATAGTAACAGGATGGCGGTTGCCAGCTCACGCTGCACTTAGGCCCCAGGAGCCTTGAACCACTTCAGCAGCACCGGGCCAAGAAAATGAGTGTGCTAGCCGACCCCCACTGGTGCCTCTCTCGGAGGAGGAGGGACCTGTCCAGCGAAGGTTACACTGGGTTACCTGGAGAGGCTGCGATGTGGGTGGTTGTGGCTGGTCTTGGGGCAGTGTGCCAGCAAGCCCTAGGCAGCCAGAAGGAGTGGCCACCAAGAGCCAAGAGGCGGGGGGGGGGGAATTAATTGATGCTGCTGGTCTCATATCTGCTTCCTTTGCACTGTAAAGCCATATTCAGACTGGACCCTGGCTATCTGTGTAACCTCCTGACTCCTCGTCATACCCACCACTCTCTCTGCTTCTCCGAGTGGGCCTCACAGGGCACAGTTAAATTGTCTGGTGACAGAGCCTTGAGGTAGCTGGCCCAGTCCTGTGGAACATTCCGGGTTCTTTGACAAAGGCCCCTCACTGAAGGCCTTTAAGAGGGTTCTGAAGTCACACCTGTTCAAGGAGATCTCGGACTATAGGCAGTGGCTCTTAATTCACTGTCTGTTCTCAGAAGGTATTGTATTAATTTTATTTCTATCTGTTTTATTATCTGATGTATTATTTTAATCTGTATTTTAGTTTGGGTGATATTTATTATGAGTTTTATTTTATTTCTTAATTAATTGTGATTATGGTGTCCTGAACTATGTACAGCGCCCTATCACCCAGGAATGGGTGCTCTATAAAGGTTACTTACTTACTACTTTCTTAGTACAATGGAAATGACTGCTAATGGTGTAGTTCAACCCAACCGTGTTTTGTGTCATCATCAAATCTTTATTTATTCAGGCGAACATCATTGAGCAAGGTTTATTTACAAGATGGACGTGATAAGGTCAAGGTTCAACAGTTGATACACAACAGATACATCAATACACTTATATAAAACAGTTATACATACAGGGGAAAAAAACGTTTATAAACACAGTGATGTACAATAAAATTCACATGATAAAATGGGTTATAGGAAAGTTAAGCTAATATTTACAGTATATACAGTGTATACATATCCCAGTGGAGGGCCATGGCAAACACACAGCATAATGTAATACTAGGATGGTGGAAGGTATTACTAGGTGCCATAAGATGGGGTGTCTGCCTGGGAGGGAGAACTGAAGAACAAAGATTATGCCATATATCGTGAATTTTTGTGAGGGAGATTGTGAGATGACAAAGCTAGCTCTAGCGGTAGCAACTGCATTTCTCTGTGAAGAAAACAGTACAACGCTGTTTAAAGGATTCAATTGGAATAATATTGGACAGTTTTAGGGATTTTTGTAGGGTGTTCCGTGCTATAGCTAGAGAATAGCTGATTGCTGCCCTCCTAGCCGGGTGTTGAATTTGGGCAATTTGAACAGGATGATGTTGTTGCTTCTTAGGGCATAGGAGCTAGGAATGGTCTGGGTGAAGCAGTCCGAATATAGTTTGGAAGTTTTTGATAACGCTCTGTAAATCCATAGAGCTGCATTTCTGTTCCTTCTGAGGTGTAGGAAACCCATCCAACTGCAGCATGAAGAGAGCAATGATGGGTATTAGATGGCAGATCTGTTATGAATCTTATTGCTCTATATGGTATAAGGTATCCAACTTGTGTAGGTAGGAGATGGGGCAGTGACTATAAAAGAAGTCTGCATAGTCAACAACTGAGAGAAAAATGGCCTGGACTAACCTCATCTTTGAATCTCTGTTTGGGAAGGGTTTTAATCTATAGAAAAGGCCAAGCCTTTGGCGAAGCTTTTTTAGCAGTTCTTCTAAATGATGAGTGAAGTCGAGTCTGCTGTCAATCCACACACCTAGGTATTTGAAATTTTCTACATACTCCAGATTTTCTCCAAGTGTAGTGCATAGCTGGGGGAGAATGATTGAAGAGGAGGTGCTGGTGAAGCTTTAATTTGTGAACATCATTGCTTTAGTTTTCTTTGCATTTAACAGAAGCTTTTTCTCAAGTAGCTGATATTGTAACAAGGAGAATTCTGTTTGTAGGATTTCACGGGCAGCTGCAGGAGAAGGGTTGCTGACATACAAAACAGTGTCATCAGCAAAGAGGTGTACAGAGGATTTGGTGAGGTTGAATCAATATTACTTATATAGATGGCAAAAGGATAGGACCCAGGATAGAACCTTGGGGGACTCCTCTTAACAGTGGTTTTAATGGGGATAGGTCACCTTCAGCTTTTACCTGCTGTGACCTACCGGTGAGATAACACCTGAACCACTTAAGGGAGGGTGGATCTAGGCCAATGGAGTGCAAGGATGATAGTAGAAGCTCGTGAGTAGAAGCCCTGAATCCAGACTGAGCTGGATTCAAGAGGTTAGCATCGTCAAGATATTCCCTTAACTGGGTACTCACTAATTTCTCCAGCATCTTGGATAGCACTGGTAGAATAGAAATGGGCCTGTAATTATTAAAGTCCATAGGGTCCCCTGATTTTAGAAGGGGAACCACTTGGGCTGTCTTCCACAGTGTGGGAATAGAACCAGAGTTTAGAGATAGGTTAAAGAGATGTGTTGGGGACTGCAAGTACATGGGATGCAATCTTTAGAAAGTAGGGGTCCAGGGAGTCTGCCCCTGCGCTTTTTTTGATATCCAGCCGCCATAGTAGGTCCTCTACTTGCTTCAACAGTACAGATTTGAAGCTGAAGGAAGAGTCCGCTCTCTGAGCACCAGTGTACTGGGAGCTTAATTGTTCCCTCAGCAGGTTAGCTGGAGAGGTGTCAAAGGCAAGGCCAGCCGTTGTAAAGTGGTTATTGAAGGCATCCAGAATTTCCATTTTGCCAGTGATAGGGCCATAACTGTGGTGTAATTGAGTTGGTAGGGAGGTGCTAGAATCCTGCCCAACCATACCCTTGATGGTACCCCAAAACCTAGCAGGATTATGATAGGAGGAGTCGAGCTCAGCCAAGTAGAAGGCAGCCTTTGCATCCCTAACTTTCTTGGTGCATCTATTCCTGGCTTTCCTAAAGATCATCCAGTCATTTGCATTCTTGTTTTTCTTGCCATTTTCCAGAGTTTGTCTCTCTCCAGCAGTGCAGCTTTGAGGTCAGCTGAAAACCAATGACAGGATTTGTTTTTTATTTGGATACTAGAGATTGGGGCATGGATATTAAGGACACTTATAATGCTATTTAGCACCTGCTGTGCTTTTTCCACAGAATGGGCAAGATAAAACTCTTGCCAGCTTGGAGAGTGAGCTAGATCATACAAATATTCTTCAATATTGATGTTTTCTTGGATCTCTTCATGAGGAATTTTGCAGGGGTTGTTGTTTTACTGGAAGATCTTACCCTGGATGGGGCAGTGATCCTTATATATGAGAAGCACTCCAGCATGTGTGAATAGATGGGGTTTATTCACTAGCATGATATCAAGTAGTGTGCTGTTATTACTATTCCTTGCATTAATTCTTGTTGGCTCATTAATTAGTTGTGTGAACCCATATGTATCACAGAATGATACCAGAGGTGCAGCTGACTGGGTAAGCCAGTTGAAATTCAGGTCACCTAGAATAATGACTTCTTCAGTGCTGGACTTGAGCAGATTCCCCAGGTGGGATAAGAGCTTGAGGTCAGCAGAGGGGGGTCTGTAGCATCCAACTAGCTGAAAAGCGGCTGTATTGGGGAGAGAGACTTTTAGGGATAGGCATTCAAATTCCTTGGGCATAGAGGTTGCAGCAATACAGGATACAGGTATACTGGATTTTGCATATATAGCTACTCCACCGCCCCTTGTTTGGCGATCCGTTCTGAATAGCTGATAGTTGGGTAGGTTAACATCCCTGTCTGCTGTGGTGGGTTTGAGCCATGTCTCAGATACCACGAGAAAGTCTGGCAAGGTATGGGCAATCCAGGCTTGTATCAGTGAAAGTTTTTTTCAACAGACTGCATACATTAAATGTGAAAAAAACTGAGGCCTTTAATTGAGGTTAGGTTTGCTGGAGAGGTAATACATTCAGGGGGTCCAGGGTTGATTTCCACGTTACCAATACAGAGCAATAGAAAGAGCAGGAGTTTCATGAGGGCTGCCAGAGATAGGGAGAGGGGGCTGTCTTTGGTCCTCCTTCTCTTATTCTGTTGCCACTCTTTTGGGGTGCTCCATGTGGGGTTATGGAATTGTGTCGAGACACCAAGTAGCAGTTTGGTGGTCAGGCGTGGGGGGATCTGTATATCCAGTAATGGAGCCTTGATTGAAATACATGTATGGTGGTTTGCGTCTCTTTTTGGGGGTCACCCCACTGTAATCGATGCAGCAATGGTAGGGCATATGTGAGGGTTTGAGCGTCAAACAATGGGGATGATTCAGAGAGACTGGGTGGATGGATCACCCTAGTTTGTGTGATAGGGACATCTTCTTTGGGGAACCCCATGGCTGACAGTGAAAGAAGTATCAGAAGTAAACTCCCCATTGTGAGAGAGATATTGTTAGTTGGCTACCCGGGAGAGTAGTGAAGTTGCTGATTAGTTGGATCAGCAAGCCGGTGGAACAGTTTATTGGTTTAGGGTAATGCTGAGGGCAGGGAAGAGATTTAGGCGGGAAGATGCCTATAAAAGTAACACACAAGGGGGAAGGGCGGGTGGGCAAAAATTTTGCGGCTTTCCCGAGTCCTCCCTCGCTGTCCCTCCGGCCTCGTGGTTCCCTGGGTTGGCTAGGTTTCCACGACCACCCGCTGGCGGGCGAAGCCCGGCACTTCAGGCTGGGTGTTGTGGGGCAGGGGTGGCAGTCTGGAGAGACAGAGGAAGGTGCACTGTGTTAAATAGAGGCAGAACAAGTGTTCCTGCTCGTCACAGTGCCTAAATCTGCACAACAAAAGGCTGTGGGGGGGGGGGCTGTGGCGCCTCAGTGTCTGGCCCACCTTACAAATGCAAAAAGGATTTGTAATCACAGCAAAAACAGTAAATCAACAGTTTCCCCCTGCAATTACCTTAGCAGAAAACAGCACTTTTAGGTATTTTACACAATTTAAGGAAGGAAAAGTGGCGCCTCAGCGTCTGGCCCACTTCGGTTACCAAGGATTTGGAATTACAGCAAAAAAAATACAACAAATCAACAGATTCCTTTTACAGTTGCAGCAATAAGAAGACAGCTCTTTTTGGGAGATTTTTGCAAGAATACAGGGAAGAAATTCCCAAGTCCCAAACAGATTTCGGTAAAGCAGGCTCAGTCAGTATAAGTCAATGGGGCAGGAGAGCCAATCGGCTGCTGTGCCTAGAGGAGTGCTCGCTTACCGATTGGCTGCGGCTTTCCCGAGTCCTCCCTCACTGTCCCTCCCAGCCTCGTGGTTCCCTGGGTCGGCTAGGATTCCGCCGACCGCCCGCTGGCGGAGCGAAGCCCCGGCGCTTCAGGCTGGGTGTTGTGGGGCAGGGGTGGCAGTCGATTGGCTGCAGCTTTCCGAGTCCTCCCTCGCTGTCCCTTCCGGCCTCGTGGTTCACTGGGTCAGCTAGGGTTTCGCCAACCGCCCGCTGGCGGGCGAAGCTAGCGCTTCAGGCTGGGTGTTGTAGGACAGGGTGGCAGTCGATTGGCTGCGGCTTTCCGAGTCCTCCCTCGCTGTCCCTCCCGGCCTCATGGTTCCCTGGTCGGCTAGGTTTCCGCCTCGACCGCCTGGCTGACGGAGCGAAGCCCCGGCGCTTCAGGCTGGGTGTTGTGGGGCAGGGGTGGCAATCTGGGCAGTCAAATCCTTGATTTACTCTTAGAGCATACCACCTGAACTTTAGGCACACCCCCAAACAGTGCAGCCACTCAAGATGCAATAGTTTCCTCGCAGTACTCTCCCCGCACACATCATGAGTGGCTAGACTGTGTTGGGTTGTTTCCAAGTCCAGAAAAGATGCTGTGGGAGTTGATCGAGGACTGCAAACAAGCATGTTTTTATGTGGTAACACCAGTACAGTGGGCAGTCTTTTTCACGTTTAAAAAAAAAGGAAAAAGGACTCAGAATCAAACTACCAGTTACACCAGCAATCTCTACAGAATGTAATCAATCATACAATATCATTTTTAAACTAGAGACACTTTGAGGCCCAAGGGGGTTGATGATGTCCCTCTAACCTTGATACAAAATTGCTGCCTCAGAGGGATTGTGTTAAGGTCACTTCTGCACCATGCTTGCCTCTGCAGGGATACGAGAGGCAATACTACACATGACCAGCCGCTCCCTGATATAATGTTCTCCGGGTTATTGGAATGGCTCTGTTGCATATGTACTTGGTAATCCCTGGTGTACTGTTCTCAGGGTTATTGGAATGGCTCTGTAGCATGTATACTTGGTGATCCCATGTGCACTGTTCTCAGGGTTATTGGAATGGTTTTGTGGCACGCGTACTGGGTAATTCCTGGTGTACTGTTCTCAGGGTTATTGGAATAGCTGTGTGGCATGTGTGCTTGGTGATCCCTAGTGTACTGTTCTCAGGGTTATTGGAATGGTTCTGGGAGCACGTGTGCTGGGTGATCCCTGGTATAATGTTCTCAGGGTTTTGTAATGGTTCTGTGGCATGTGTACTGGGTGATCCCTAGTGTACTGTTCTCAGGGTTTAATGGAATGGTTCTATGGCACATGTACTGGGTGATCCCTGGTATAATGTTCTCCGGGTTATTGGAATGGTTCTGTGGCAGGTGTACTTGGTGATCCCTGGTGTACTGTTCTTAGGGTTATTGGAATGGTTCTATGGCATGTGTACTGGGTAATCCCTGGTGTACTGTTCTCAGGGTTATTGGAATAGCTCTGTGGCATGTGTGTGGTGATCCCTGGTGTACTGTTCTCAGGGTTATTGGAATGATTCTGTGGCATGTGTGCAGGGTGATCCCTGGTATAATGTTCTCAGGGTCATTGGAATGGCTCTGTGGCACGTGTGCTGGGTGATACCTGATATAATGCTCTCAGGGTTATTGGAATGGCTCTGTGGCACGTATTCTGGGTGATCCCTGGTATAATGCTCTCAGGGTGATTGGAATGGTTCTGTGGCACATGTGCTGGGTGATCCCTGGTATAATGTTCTCAGGATTATTGGAATGGCTCTGTGGCACGTGTGCTGGGTGATCCCTGGTATAATGTTCTCAGGGTTATTGGAATGGTTCTGTGGCAGATGTACTGGGTGATCCCTGGCAGTGGGAGACATTTGTTTTAAAGTTGCAGTTTGTCTTGCTCAAGAGTCTTGTCTTGTGTTTTATTCCACAGGTTATATTCGAATGTTAACCTGTTTCGGGCCCCATGGGATTCTGTTCCTGCCTCAGAAGCCCTTCTTTACAGATGGAACTCTCCGGGAACAGGTAAAACCTGCTGGAAGGCATTCTGAAACAGTGAGTGGGCTCTGTTGTCCTGTTATATTAGGCTGAGAATGTTGCCTTGGAATAGGATGTCCTTGGTAGTAGTAGAGATTAGTGCTGAATGCAAATTAGGCAGCTTAAATACAATTATGAAGCACAGAGTGTAAAGGCAACAGAGTTGTACTCACGAAAGCTCAGCAGCACATCAGGTGACAGAGCTCAAGTTTAGATCATTTGTGGTATCCGTGTGATGCTGCTGTTTTTAAGTTTGTAAAATAAATGAACTGGTTACTGTGAGTATCTTGAGGAATTGTGGAAGTCTGTCTCTGCTGGTGTAATGTTCTGCCTATTGCTTAGTGCACAAGCTATTCACCATTTGCAACAGAGACCCATACAAGCCATTCCTTCACTATATATCTCCTAGAATCAATTGACATAATACTGCAAATCACAGTGTTGTGTATAAACCTGTGTGTGATCAGGTTTCCTATCGGTTGTCACTGAGATGTGAGGTTTTCTTCATATTTTTTATTTTCAAATAAGATCAGATCACAAGCACGTATATGCAGTAATCAGTGCATAAGTATACAGACAAATGCAGTTCAAATTAGCAAAAAGGATCAATCAAAATAAAGGTTCTTGTCTTTTTAAAAGTAAAAACAATAAGTTTAACATACTATCTTTTATAACACATTAACATTAATCATTGATAAAAAATGTGCAAAACATACTCCTTATTGTAAATCCGTGTTACAACAGTTCCCCTAAAACAGAATATTTATGGAGATTAATTTTATAAGAGAACAGAAAAGGGAAACATTTAGTGATAGGAAAAAGTAAATATCACTCTTGATAGTACAGTATAGAATACAGAAAGAAAGAAAGAAAGCAAGCAGAGTGTGGAAGAGAGACAAAACCGTCCAGTGCATATACTGAGTTTTCACAAGGTGTTGAGTTTACTTTGAGCATCCCAGTTCTTGCAGAACTCTGAGCAGGTTTCCTGTCTGTTGTCACAGAGCTGAGACCAGGTTTCCTTTCTGTTGTCACAGAGCTGTGTACAGGTTTCCTGTCTTATGTCACAGAGCTGTGTACAAGTGTTCTATTGGTTGTCACAGCTCTGTATACAGATTTCCTGTTAATTGTCACAGAACTGTATGCAGGTTTTCTGTTAATTGTCACAGAGCTGTGAGCAGGTTTCCTGTTAATTGTCACAGAGCTGTATACAGGTTTCCTGTTAATTGTCACAGAGCTGTGAGCAGGTTCTGCCTGTTACAAAGTTGTTAGTAACATCTTACTTCGAGAGGGCTCTTGCAGTAGGTAATTGCAAATAGGACTGAAGCCAGCAGGCAACAGGACGCCACAGAAAAATTTCTAGCTAGCAGTCTCTGGCGGGGGACCGCCTCCACGTCAGGTGACCGACATCCGCCTTCCCATTCTTTCTCGCTGTTAGCTCGTGCAGCGTCTCGCGGTTAAGTTCGCTGCTTCTCAGTCAATCGTCAGTAGTTTTTTACTGCCTATTTTCTACTTTTTTCGATAATTCGTCAGCCTTACCTACAGCTGCTGTGTATGTTGTCCCCGACTCACTCCGAGCACAAAAACAAGTGCAACTCTCGCGGTGCCCAGCTCCCGCATAAGGATAGACATTCCCAGTGCCTTTTTTGTCTAGGCCCTGACCACCCCGTCGAGAAATGCCAGCTCTGCCAGCAGTTTAACGCGGCCACCCGAAAGCAGAGGCAACGGTCCCTGGAGGACCACGTTCTTAAACAAAAAATTACCTCCATGGAAAAGGAACTGAAAAACTGGTGCCTTGACATCTCCTGAGGCCACAACAAGAAAAACACGGGACTCCTCATCAGTCATCGTGGTCTCGGCTGGTGTCGTGGTGCTGCAAATAATGCCTCCCGGAGGCAGCTCCATGGCGGCTGTCTTGAGGTTTCCAACACAACATCAACCCCCCTTCCAGCTCACGCTCGGGCCCCTCGGGAGCCTCCGGGTCTAAGGAGGCATCCGCTCCCAGTAAGGTCGCCGCTGTGCTGCCTTCTGTTCGAGCGGGCCTGGTAAGTCTGATGTCAGCTCCTCCGATGCTCACCCAGGCAAGGCTGTTAAGACGCCCGACCCTCCGGGGCAGCGTACGCCCTTCACAGCACCCGCTAAGGCCGCCCCTCCTTCACGGCCTTCGTCTGGCCCTGGGTCCGATAAGTCGGACGCCGGCTCCTCCGACGTCCGCCCCAATCCCGTCGATAAGACGGATGTCGGCTCCTCAAACGTCCGCTCGGCATTAGAGCCGACGCCAGACCCTTCAGGCCTGTCCGTCGTCCCGAGCTCACCACAACGCTCGTTGCACTCCCAGGCACCAGCGTCTCCTCTGCTGGATCCCGGGGATGGTAATCCTTCTTCCCCGGGTGACACTGATGAGGTGGGTATGCTGCCGTCGGGTCTCCCTCCTGTTGGGCTGGATGACCCGACGCCGGCCTACCCGTCACCCGACAATATTCCATTGCCAGACGCCGCCCTACGCCGGGCCTGCCGCCTGCCGGACCTCCCATTCTGGGCCCACCTGCTGGGCTGTTTCAGGATGTCTGCTCCCGCACCCCCCGGTCCTGGGTATCCGACCCGTCTATCTGTCACTATCAGACCAGGCCACGGTATCCGGCACCCCAGTGCCCGGCCCTCGACCTCACCCGATGCCGCGCAGTACACGATGCCTCAGTACCTGACACCGGGCTTCCCACCGCCGGGTATGGATACACACCTTATGGATACCTCAGTATCCATATCCCCTCCTCCTCCACCGCCCCTCAGCCACCGGTGGACTTGAAGGAGACTGTGGCTTCCTGGTGGGCTGAGGCCAAGGCTCAGCTCACCAGGGAGGTAGAGAGCTGTCTTCCGACACCTGTCCCAGTTCTGGATCCCCTGCGTTGGAGACGAGAGAACCTCTCCCCATCTCCGGTTACCAGAGGCGAGCCCTCCAGTTTCAGGGCAGGGCAGGATACGCTTCCCCGAGGGCTTCCCAAGGGGTCCATTCCTCCCCCGCACCGGGAGGAGGAGTCTTCTTCCTCTTCATCCTCCTTGGAGACCTGGGATGACTCTGATGGTCGTTCTGACCCAGACAATGAGCCACGCACTCTGGACAAGCCCAGGCCAAGGACTCATCTGAAGTCTTCTCCGGAGGATTCTTCCTTTAAGGAGTTGCTGCGCAAAATCCAGGCAGCTAATCAGTGGCATTCCTTGGAGCTGCATCCACAGTGTAAGAAACTCGCTGCGCACCTGGATCTGCCTGAGACCGCTCCGACCCTGGTGCCACCCTGGATTGAGCCTCATGCTGACCTTGTTTCCACCATTTGGAAGCAACCGTTGGCATTAACCCCCCTTCCTAGGAAGTCGGACAGGCTTTATCAGGCTCCGGAGGGTGCTGACTCTGTAAATTCGCACCCTCAAGCCGATTCAGTCATGATTAGCGCTGCTCACGGCCGGAAGGCTAACCCCAAGCACTTGAGTTCATCACCACTCGACAAGAAATCCCGCCTTCTGGACCAGTATGGGAAGAAGGTTTACGCTTCTTCCACTCTAGGTATTAGCGCCCTGAATTACGTTGGTCATATGGGGGATTACCAGAAGGCAATCCTTAGCGAGGTGGAGGCTAAATTGGACTCCCTTCCTGAGTCTCAGAGAGCAGGAAGTGGCAGATCTAGTCCAGTCTGCGCGTTTGTCCAGTTGGCACATGCTTCATGCCACGTACGATGCAGTGGACCCTGCTGGTTGGAGCTCGGCTTTCGCCATGGGTTTGTGGCATCATGCCTGGCGCCGGGTGTCAGGTTTGGTCCCGGAGGTGCAGTCCGCTATCCAGGACGCGCCATTCAGGGGTTCAGTGCTGTTCGGTGGTGATGTCAAGGACATCATCACCAATCTGCAGGAGCAGGGTACTGCACTTGTCAGTTGACTCCTTGTACAGACCCCCTCAGGCTCAGTGTCGTCCCTTTCATAGGCATTCTCAGCAAAAGGTGAAGCCCTAGGGAAAGCGGGCCAACAAACAGTGGGCCCCTCCAGCTGCCAAGCCCCCCCTGCCCAAAAAAGCAGCGGGGGCTTCAGCCGTGACGCTGCCTCACACCTCCTGACTCCTTTCCTCTTCCATAGCCTCTGGGTCTTCCAGAGGAACCGGTAGGAGGGAGGTTCTTCCTCCATCTACCAGGTTGGGAGAGGATCACTTCAGACACCTGGGTGCTTCAGCTAATCGCAGAGGGACACTCAATAGAGTTTCTTCGGAAACCTCCTCAAACCCTCCCCCCCAAGGTCGTCTTACTCCCCAGAACATCATCTTCTGGTTCAGGAAGAAATATCCTCTCTTCTTCTTCTGCTGAAGGAGGTGATAGATCCCGTCCCCCCCCCCCATCTTCAGGGGACGGGCTACTACTATTTCTTCCTGGTCCCGAAGAAGTCAGGAGATGTGAGGCAGATTCTCGACCTCAGCTCCCCAAACTTGTTCATGGAGTACAAAAGGTTCAAGATGCTCTCCCTGCAGAGTCTTCTGCCCCTTCTTCGGCCGAGACAGTGGCTGTGCACTCTGGACATGCAGGATGCTTACCTGCATATCCCTATTCGCCCTTCCCACCTCAAATGCCTGCGTTTTGCGTTCCAGGGGGACCACTACCAGTTCAAGGCCCTCCCATTTGGTCTTTCCTCAGCACCCCGAGTGTTCAAATGCCTTTCGGTGGTAACGGCCTACCTGCGTACCCAGGTGGTACAGGTTTTCCTGTACGGATGACTGGCTCCTGGTGGCCTCGTCCAGGGAGGAACTCCTGCGTTTCCTTTACCTTACCTGGCAGGTTTTTACCTGCCTGGGGGTTACCGTCAACCAGGCCAAATCCCACCTGATTCTGTCCCAGAGGCTCCAGTTTATCGGGGCGATCCTGGACACAACCTCCGGCATGGCATTCCTGCCACTGGACAGGGCGGCCTCATTCCAGGCTCAGGTCAGCCTGTTGTCCAGCCGCAGGCAGGTCAGTGCCAGGTCGGTCCTTCGCCTCCTCGGACTCATGGCGGCTGCTATTCCAACAGTCCCTCGCGCTCGGCTTCACATCAGAATCTCTGTGTATGCTTCCGTCTCAGTGGGATCAGCTGGTGGACGACCTAGATCAGTTGGTTCTGGTCTCCAATTCTATGGCTCAGGACTTGCAATGGTGGACGGTTCAGGAGAACCTTTGTCAGGGAATTCCCTTCTGTCTTTCTCCCCCCTCCCAGACACTGACTACAGATGCCTCAGACGAGGGTTGGGGGCCCATCTCGAGCCTCACAGGATCCAGGGCTCCTGGTCCAAGCTCGAAAAATCTCTCCACATCAATGTGCTCGAGCTTCGGGCTGTGCTTTATGCTCTTGGGCTCTGCATCTTTATCTGCTTCCGGTCATCTAGCTGTCTAGGCGGACAACATGTCGTAGTCTGGTACATCAACAAGCAGGAGGAACTCGTTCCTACCTCTCTGCAGGTAGATGATGCAGGTTTGGGAATGGGCAGTGCAGCACAACCTTCACCTCATGGCCATTCACGTCCCGGGTCGAAGACATTGGCAGACCACCTCAGTCGGTCGTCTGCTCACGCTCATGAGTGGGAAATCTAGATCAGGTTGCAGGCGACATCTTCCTACGCTGGGGAACACCACAGGTAGACCTGTTTATGCCTCCTCTCAGACGCAAAACTTCCCGCCTTCTGCTCACTTGCTCCAGGGCGGCATTTTGGAGAGAACCTCTGTCTCTAGACTAGAAGGGAAGATTTGTCTATACCTTCCCCTGATCCCTTGATTCCGAGGGTCTTACAGAAACTCAGCTCAGAAGGAGCTCGCATGATCCTCATCGCCTCCTTTCTGGCCCAGGCAAGTTTGGTTCTCTGTTCTGCAACAATATTCAGAGGAACCTCCTCTTCCTCTGTCTAACTTTGCTGAACCAGGATCAGGGGACCCTGGTCCATCCAGGCCTCAAGTCCCTTCAGTTGCGCTTGGCTCCTGCAGACATAGCTCAAGCCCGTTCTGGGGTTTCCCCATCAGTCGCTGAGATCCTGGTGGAGGCCAGAAAGCTCTCCACTAGATCTACCTATGCCATTAAGTGGAAACGGTTCTCTATTTGGGCTGCTTCCAAAGATTTCGAGCCATTCTCTTGCTCTGTTGGGCAGCTGCTGGATTACTTGCACCATCTCTTTGTTCTGGGTCTCAGTCATTCCTCTCTGAACGTTCACATGGCAGCCATCTCAGCTTACCATGTTCCTTTTGGGGACAGGACTTTTGTGCAGTTGGAAGTCTCCAAGACTTTTCTTAGAAGGGGTCCTCCACTTGACACCCCTATTCGGGTTCCTGCCCCTCCTTGGGATTTGAATTTTATCCTGAGAAGCTTACTCTGCCTCCTTCGAGCAGCCTCAAGCGGACCTAAAGTTCCTCTCATGGAAGACTCTCTTCCTTGTGGCCATTACTTCTGCTCAAAGGATTTCCGAGCTCCAGGCCCTCGTGCAAAATCCCATATTTGATTTTCCACAAGGAACGTGTGGCTCTGCGTACCAACCCTAACTTTCTCCCCAAGGTGGTAGTGGAATCTACGCTGAATCAATCCATGGAGCTGCCTGCTTTCTTTACACAGCACTCCAATCAAGGGGAGTACCTCTTGCATACTTTGGATGTTCACCGAATTCTGAGATACTGCACCACTCGGACGAAGGATCTCAGAAAGACTGATCAACTGTCTCTTTTGCTCATAAAAGAGAAAGCAGTGCTGTTTCTAAGCAATGCCTATCTAAATGGTTGGCTCATTGTATCACTTGCTGTTACAACAAGTACAACAAGACCCTGCGGGTCAGGTCAGAGGCACTCCACCAGAGGGCGCTGCCTCTGCAGCTTGTTTCAAGAATGTGTCAATGACAGACTGCAAGGTCTTCTTTCCTAAGACCTTCACAGCCAGAGGGTCTGCTTTTGGGTAGTTTTCCTCCTCCTGTTTGCTTCTGCTTGTTCCAGACTGCTTGGGATAGTTGTAATTACCTGCAAGAGCCCTCTTGAAGTAAGATAGTACAGTACATAAGAACTTACTGTAAGTAGATCTTGAGAGAATGCTTGCAGTGAGTGCTCTGCCCACCCTCCATCCCCTAAGCTTTTCAGCTCCTTTTCCAGTGATGGAATCATCCGCTTCTCTCTTGTCTTGCCTTTTTTGGTCTTTGGTGGGAAAGAACTGGAAGGTGGGCATGGGGGACTGACCGCCCCTTTATACTGACGTCGCCTGACATCGGTCACCTGATGTGAGGGCGGTCCCCCGCCAGAGACTGCTAGCTAGAAATTTTTCCATGGGGTCCTGACGCCTGCTGGCTTCAGTCCTATTTGTAATTACCTGCTGCAAGAGCCTTTCTCGAAGATCTACTGTTACAGTAAGTTCTTACATTATGTAACTGTACTTTCTAGGGACATGGATATGTTGTTCATCCACACTTATTGGCAGGTCCCTTGCCGCTTTAAATCTTGCTGGAAGGTCTTCAAGCTGGCTCCTCCCACCCACCCGGGTGGTAAAACTCTTGGCTCCGCCCCATGACGCCAGATCTTCCTTACCGCTTGGAAGCTCAGGTTCCCTCCTTAGCGCTCCGCGTTTTCGACTGGTTCCTGAAAATTTCAGTCTTCGAAATCATTGGAAGTGTGTTTTCTAAAACTTCGATCTTTTCTTCTTCACTACGGCGATGGCTCAGTCCTTTTCCGGCCCCGGGAGGCGCACGGTTAGTTCCTCCAGGAGGACTCACATTCCACATGCGTTTGTGCCTGGACTTGGACCCACGATCCTCAGGCTTGCGATTTCTGTTCTGCCCTTCGGTCAGCTCTCTGGAGGACATGGCGGCCCGTTCGAGAGCTCGGACATCCGTAGTTTTCCACTTCGGAGATTCCCGGACGGGGGTGTCTGCTTCGACTGTTTCTCAGCAGTTTGATCCTGCCAGGGTGGGCGGCTTCTCCCCTCTCTCCTCGGTTGCAGGCGCTATCCCGCTCTCCTTGGGTTCATCTCTTGCAGCTTCGTTCAAGGGCTTGATTCCCTCTCCTCAAGGAGGGACCTGAAACCCTGCTGCTTGGCCCTAAATCTAAGGGCATGAGGCGGGATCTCTTCATCGGCTGGGGCGGGAAGTTTTCTCCTCCCTCGTGACCCGATGCTCGGCCGGAGCCGAGGATGCAGCCGGCCTCTGGCCTCACGTGTCCCCGTCAGGTCAGCCGGCCAGGACCCCGTCAAGCGTTGTCGAGTCTCGACCTGTCTTTGGGCGGTCTTCTGGTGCACTTCATCCCTCCGCCCGGCGAGAGCTGAGGAATTCTGTCCAGCCACTTAGGGTACGACAGCCCTCGGCCTTTCTTCTGAGCCAAGGGAGGAGCGGGCACGTCCCGCTCCTTCCCAGGCCCGCCCTCGGTTCCCCCAAGGATTTGGGTCTCGGTCATCCTCTCGGTCTAGCCGCTCACGCTGATCTCGGCGTTCTCGGTCGGAACACCGAGTTAAGTGGCTTTGCCGTTCTTCCTCGTCCCCCTCCTCGGATGAGGAGCAGCTTCGATGCCGTTGGCGTCGTTGTTACGAGGAACTTATGTGGCGACAGCAGTTGTTGTCCGGGTATCAATCGACCCCGATTCATTCTCCAGATAGCAAGCAGCCGCCGCTCGGTCAGCAGCCGTTCGACTCAGTCGAGGAGCCCTCTCCAGGGCCGGTTGCTCGTCCGACCCTCGCTGCCCCTCCGCCTTAGCGGAGCACAAAGGCCAAGCCATGACCTGTTCCTCAGGTTACTCGGTCCCCTCACTCCTGCCCGCCCCCGGCGGACGAAGAGTGCCTTGGGCCTGCGGCAGCTTTTTGCAGACCCTTCAGAGCCTGAAGCCGGCTCTGCTATGTTTCCTAGCAGGGAGGACCCGGGGTCTTCCCAGGAACATTCCGTAAGCGACAGCCCATCGTCTTTGATGGGTCTGCTTCAGCTTATTCGAATTCACTGGGATGCAGCTCGAGCCCGTCTCAGACAGGCACCTTACCCCTCACGGAGATTCTGGACTGAGGGGTTCTCCTGGAGGCCTTCCCAGTGGCTGAGGCTATGTGGGCCCAGCCTTGGAGCTCATGGCGGCCTACTTCCTGCCCTCGCCTTCGGCCAGGGTGGCTCGAGTACCCTGTCCCTGTTGGTTCTCTGCCGGTTTCTCGGAGCACCCCTCGGCTGAAGGGTAGTCACGATGGCGTTTTCCAATGTCTTGGAAGCGCTAGGGATGTGGATAGACCCCTGTCAAAGGTCCAAGGATGGACTATGTCGGGCGCAAGGTTCCTTTCAGTCCTCCTAAGCCTCCGTCAAGGCCAGCTCAGCGGCTCTTATGGCACACTGTTCCACGCCCTTCTGGGCACCCTGGACAAGGTTCTACCTCATCTCCCGGCCGAACTGGGACCACGGTCCGGCGAGTGCAGGGACTTGGGTAGGACGGTGGCAAAATAACAGCTCAGGCGGCTCTGGATCTGGGTGACTCCTGTGCCAGATGGGTGGCGGCCGCAGTGGCCATGCGCCGCAGGCGTGGCTGAGGTTATCCTCCTTTCCTTGGAAACCCAGCACGAGTTGGCGGACATCCCCTTCTTGGGGACTGACCTTTTCGGCCCTGGAGTGGAGGGACATATCCAAGGGCCTGAGAAGTCCGATGCCACTCCGGACTCGGTCACTCCTGCCCGGAGGGTCAAGGGCAGCCGTCAGCCTTTGCATAAGCCCCTTTGCCCCCTGAGCCCTGCGGCTCAACCGGCCCAGCACAAGGGCCAGCAGGCATGCGCTGGGCGGCCTGTGGCCAGTCCAGCATCTTCCTCCAAAAGGAAGCAGGGAGGCAGGAAACCGAGAGCCCCCTCGGCTCCTTGCCCCTCCAAGCCTGCTCAGTGATGGGCCAAGGGGCACTGCCCTGGCCCCGTCGTCCCAGTCCGGGTTTCTCCATGGGGGGACGGCTCCGCATCACGTTCTGGAGGTATTTAAGGGTAGATCCTGTCGCAGGTTGCGAGCGGTTTCCCCTTTTGAGCCATTGCCCCATGGGGATCTTGGGTCCCCTGCCTCTTGTCGGTCGTACCGACACGCCTGGCCCTCTAGTTAGAGGTGATCAGGAAGGCTGCGGACCCCCTCCCCCAACCCTGGGTTCGTGTCCAGGTATTCCTGGCCTCAAACAGATGGGGGCTTGCGCCCATTCTCCCACACGCCTGGATATTCCATCCTCAGAACGTGGCATGTGGCTGTTTCCTGGGCCTCCAGGATGTACCTACTCCTCGTTCCATCCGTTTCTTGGGAGGCTTCTCCCCTTCTTAGCGGGGGATCTCCTTACGAGTTCCTAGCCAGGCCTTTTTTTTGCTCAGCAGTCTCTGCGGCACTGAAGGGTCCGGACGTAACCCCACCCGGAAGGCAGACTGGTCTCCTGTTACAGGAGCCAAGTGGGAACTCGTGCCTTAGTGGTGAGGCTTCTTCGGGACTAAGCTTGACTCTTGAGTCCGAGCTCGGCTCCGGGCGGACAGGGCTGAGGTTCTTCCTCCCTTACCCAGTCGGGTTGGCCAGGTAATTATGTCCTGCCAGGACCTCCTGCACCTCCTGGGCCTCAGGGCGGCCTTCCCCTAGTGGGAGGGGCCAGCCAGAGGTCACAGCGCTGCGTCCTTTGGTCCAGTCCGTGACTACAGCCCAGGAGTTAAGAGAACACTCCCTTCGGACCGTTCTAACTGCGGCAGGAGAACATCCTGTTCGTTCGCCCTGAGTCGGCGGTCTTCTCCGACCGATGCTTCTCGGATGGGTGGGGTGCCCATCTAGGGGAATACAGAGTGCTTCGTCTCTGGTCCTCTCGCGAGTCCCGATGTCCTTCTTGCTCGCTGGAGCACCAGGCGGTCTGCTTAGCTTGCACTGCTCGCTCCGTTTGTACGGGGTCTAGTGGTCTTAAGTCCAAGTAGGACAACACCACGACCATGTGCTACCTACCCCGCCAGGTTCGGTCGATCCCCTTGCCTCGGCGCAAGGAGGTTCTCTGCATTGGGTTTTTGCGCAGTCGAGGGTTCCCAGCCATTTGATGGCAGGAGCCCCCAATTTCATGGCTGCTGCCCTAAGCCGGACATAGGCTGCGCCTCATGAGTGGTTTCCCCTTCCGGAGGTAGCACAGGATCTTCTCCCTCTTCCCTCCAGGGAGAATACGAGGCCGAGACTGTTTTATGCCCGCCCCCTCAGCAAGGCTTGCTGTAGGGGATGCCATCGGAGCCACGGACCCTGGGCCCCTCCGTGCCTCTCCCCAATTTCCCTTGACATACGGGCAAGGCGAGGAGGGACTTGGCGCAGGTGATGCTGGTAGCCCCAGACTGGATTGCCAGCTCTGGTATCCAGCTCTCCTCAGTCTCAGCCCCAGGCTCCCGAGGTGGCTTCTAGTCCGCCCGGTCCTGTCTCTCCTTTTCAGGGGAAGGTTATCCATCTGGACCTTCAATCCCTGCACCTGTAGGCCAATCCCTGTGCGGCTAGGGGCCAGGCCTAGGGTCCTTCGGCAAGGTCCTCGACCTTTCGAGGCGTCCTGCTAAGAAGTCGGCCAAGATGTTCATCCTCTGGGAGAAGTTCTCCTTTTTGATGATGGGATAGGGCCTTGCCCTCCCCCGTCCCTGGGCGAGCATTCCAGACCATCTGCAGTCCATCCTTAAACCAGGGCTTCGGCCGACGAACCTCTAGGGTGCTTCTCGGGTCACCTCCTGTCTTCGGGCATGGGTCGGAGGCAGCTGGTGGTCGCAGAAGGTGGTCTGGCACTTCTAGGCCTCGATCACGCCTCCCTTTGGGAGAGTATCCCTGTTTCTGTGGGATCCTTGCTGGTATGGGCTTAGCTCATGAGCAAGCCATCCAAACCTTTTGCACAGGTGCGAGTTTCCCCCACCTGTTGTGGAAGAACACCTTCTTGGGGCTACTCTGCCATCCAGAAGGTGGGGAGAGTTCCAGGCGCTCCTTTAATCTCCCTATCCGGTCTTCCACAGGGACTAGGTTGTCCTGCGCCCCACCTGAAGTCCTTCTGAAGGCGGTGGCGGAGTCTTCCCTTCCGGGGTATTGCCTCTGCCGGGGTTTATCCCCATTCACACCTCGGAGGCCGTATACAGGTTCCATAGGAACCTGTTTAACGCTCACCTACCTAGGGAGCGTAAAGCTAAAGTTCGGGAGAGGTTCGCCAGCTGTTTATCATCTTCGCTGAAGCCGCATCTGGCAGACTTGCAGCCAAGTGGACGACGAGCGAGTGGGTCACCCCTGCATAGGTCTCCACTATAGGCGGGCGGGCATGGAGCTCCCAGAGGATAACCGCCATTTTACCCGCTCCTTCCACTGCATCGGGTGGCTGCTTCCGAGATACTTGTCCAGGATATCCATGGGGCTTCTGCCCGGAAGCAGGCTTCCGTTCCCCTTCCACATCGACCTTGGAGTCGGCGTAGAATGCTGAGTCGGGGCCTCGGTTCTCCAGTCTTTCTACCTAAGTAGGGGTGTGCGCCTTGCCTCCCTCCTCCCGGAGAACTGCTAGGAGTCTGCCAATAAGTGTGGATGAACAACATATCCATGTCCCTAGAAATACAGGTTACTCACCTGTAACAGGAGTTCTAGGAATGGTATATGTTGTTCATCCACACGACCTACCCGACCTCCCCGGCTTCGACACACAACCTGGCTTCCAGCGGGCTAGATCTAGCGTCATGGGGCGGAGCCGAGAGTTTTACCAGCCGGGTGGGTGGGAGGAGCCAGCTTGAAGACCTTCCGGCAAGATTTAAAGCGGCAAGGGACCTGCCAATAAGTGTGGATGAACAACATATACCATTCCTAGAACTCCTGTTACAGGTGAGTAACCTGTATTTTCCTGATTGTCACAGAGCTATAAGTTGGTTTCCTGTTAGTTGTCAAAAGAGCTGTGAGATTGTCTCTTGTTAGCCATGAGTAGATTTGATGTCAGTTGTGTACAGAGGTGCATGCAGAAGATTTCCTATCTATTGCTGAGATATTGCTGTGTGTTTTTCAGGTCATCTACCCACTGAAGGAGATCTACCCACGCTCAGGTATGCAACACATTATCTCAGGTGTGCTGCTTCCCCTCCTTCAGACATGCAGATTTCTTTCTACACAGCTCTTGCTTAGATACAGTGCCTTTATGTAAGCATTTATTTCTCTTCCAAAAATATCCTATGCTTTCTGCTTTCTCAAATACGCTCTAATGTCTTGCGTATACCACAGATGTGTAAAAGAGGTTTGTGGCAGGATAGATATCACCGCTAACTTAGCTTATGAACATCAAGGTAAGTTGAAAATGAAATGAATCACTGGGCCCTGAGGATACATCTGAGGTACTCCCGGAGGTGATGTATATAACAGCAGGTGAAGGTAAAGGATACAATAGCTTAGGTGCAGGCAACAGTTATTACTAAAATTGTACACTTCCTACATAAGACCCATTTTGCACTATTGCTCGCAGTTCTGGAGCCCAAATCAGAAGGGCAGTATAAGACTGATGAAAGTGTGCAAAGAAGAACAACCAGAATAATCACTCCTATTTGGGATGTAAGCTACAAGGATAGACTGGCTGAACTAAATATGTACAGCCTGGAATAAAGACTTATAAGGGGTGATATATACTATTTGTATATAAGATAGTGGACAACCCAGAACTGATGGAAAGACTGGGTTTCGATTTTCTCTAAAGCATCAGTGGAGCATGGGGTCATAATAGAAAACTTTCTAAAGCCCACTTTGACGCCATTAACAAGGCTGCTTTCTTCACAAATCAAATCAATAGGTAATGGAATTTACTGCCATCTAACTTGATAAGCACTCCCAATTTCATTACATTCAAAAAGGAGTTTGACATACATCTAAATCAGGAGTTCAGAAGTAGACATGTTAACTAGAGAATGGTTGGTTATAATGGGCAAATTGCCTTTTACCAACCCAGAAAATCTTTTGTATGACCTTTAGTGTGCTCTACCAGCGATTTTCCAAAAGTCATTGGAAGCCAGCGTGGTACCCAGGAAGTGCAGGAGGATGACAGCTGTGACTCCTCTTCTTAAAATGAGAATAAGAGGTGTTGATCAGCTTTAAAAAATTTTCTCCTGTTAGAACAGTCCAGCTATAAATAATAGCTAGTTGTAGGTTGTGTATTTGTCCCCTTTTTATAATTCTCCCTTACTAGGTAAGGGAATGATTTAACAGCCCCAGATTTAAAAATGAAAATGTTTTGAGACATTTTAGATGTTGTTACCTGGTGTATACTGTATTCAAATGTATGTTTATTTATACGTGATATATAATCACTCTTTGAGAACCATGATGTGTTAGTATTTCAGTGTTTGACACGTTTTGTGGACTATATTTACGGTTGTAAAGATTGTAACATTTTGTCCTAAAGGAACCACTGAAAATGAGCCTTGGCTAACCGGGTAATTCTTATTCATATACAAAGTATGAATAAATTATAGTAGTAGTAGTACTGCTACTTACTACAACTGACATAGCTAACTGTGGTCAGAAAGCCTGACCTCAATTATTGGAAAAATACTGGAAATATCAAGAATCAGATTTCCAGACATCTGGACAGATATCCACTGTAGTAAGAAAGGCAGCATGAGTTTACTGTGAGAAGACTGTGTCCACTAGACAGATGAAGGGTGGTTGATCTAATACACTTAGATTCAGTGTGTAGTCAAATGCCGTGCGCTACATTTGGGGAGGAGAAACAGAGGTGGGACCTAAACACTTTGTAGGATTCCTCTAGCTGCAGAGGAGGATTAAAAGGACCTGGGGTAATAACAGACAAAGGCCAAAGCACAACATGCAGGGTGTGGCTGCTGTCAGTAAGGTGACAGAATGCCAGCCCGGAGGTGCTGAGGGGCTGGATTTCACACCTTGCACTACACTGGCGACCCATGTTCAGGGACGAACCTGGGTTGTCGGGGGGGTCAGCCAGGTGGGGGAGAGGATTGAGCAGCCGAAAGGCAGCTCTTCTCTCCCGGGGAGGGAACTTGTTGCCCCCACAGTACAGCTGCCCCCGGCTGGAGGCCTGAGGGTAGTACAGGTGGGTGGGGGCATGAATAGGGAGGGCACTGTGGAACCACTGCATGCACGTGCCTCCACACATGTACGCACAGCTGTGGCATGGGTGGGGAGAAATAGGGAGCTGGCAGGCTCCATGGTGTCCCGGTGGCATTCCTGGTAATGGGGACGCCAGCTGGGGACGGATGTGACCCCACCCCCTGGGGGGAACTGGAGCCCTGATCGCCAGCTCCCTGAAAAATGGGGGCAAAAAATGTGCATTAAAGAAAATAAATAAAAATAAGATGGTAGAATGCTGAAGTGCATGTAAAGGGAGGAGCGGCAGAGCAGGGGAGGTAATACTGCCACTTTACAAGGCTGTGGTCAGGCACCACATGGGTTGTGTGTGCAGTTCTGGGCTCCCAGATATAAAAAGAACATTGAGGTAGTCGAGAGGATGCAGCACATGGTCTTCAAACTGATCAGGGGCACAAAACCCACAAGGGGAGATTGGAAGCCCTTAACATGTTAACCCTGGAGAAAAGGAGGGGGGAGCTGGGACATGATCTCAGACCTCCACATGCTGAAGGGTATTGATAAGGTCAGACAGAGTCATATGTTTAATCTGGTGTCTTACAGCAGGACGAATGGACACGCAGTGAACTCACAGGTGGTAAATTCAGGGGTACTGTAAGGAGACACTTCTTCCATAGAGTGGTGAACCTATGAAATAGCCTACCAGCTGAGAAAGTGGGCATGAAGATGGTACAGTCCTTCAGGGTAATAAGCCTGAACAAATTCCTGCTTACCAAAGGGAATCGCATGAGAGTGCCCAAGTTAGTAGGTTGGTGGGAAATCGCTATAAATGAGTACATGTTTGCACAATGTTGGTACAGTGCCTTCCATCGAGGTCAAGCACTCTGTCTGAGGTTTTGCAGTTTATTGCATGACAAGTTGGATTAATCGTGCATTACTGTATATCCCAGCAAAAACTGATACTGCACTCGATCCTAGTGGACAGAGCTGTACCTGCCTGAGAGGTGGGGTGCATGCTTGATGGTTATAGTTTACACTGTGACCTTAAATTACTATGTTGCTTTCTCTTTAGTACTCCTTGTGCTGTCTTACTGCTGACTCTAGTGGGCATAGTCTCTTATTGCTCTCTGGTAACCTGGGTTTGGATGTAGCAGAGAAACATGTGGTCCCTTTCGAAGACACTTCAGTTCTTTCTGTGATGGCATGGTGCCTCGTGGAATCTCACATTTGAATTATTTTATCACCCAATTAGTAAATGTTGATATTTTGCAGGTTCTTCTGATGATGAAAGGATTGTGAGGTTCCTGGAGCTGGCAGGACTGGTGAGTTAGACACATCTCTCTGTCACCCTTGCTAAGTGGTTGGGAAGGTCTGGGTCATACCATAACAGTGCCTTCAGTGAAGTGGAGAGTCTTCCTCTCCCACCTGAGTGTGTTGAGTACAGACAGTGGGATCGCTGTGGTTGTAGCCAGACATAATGTGTAGCCTGCTGCGGAGCTTATGACAATGCCAGTATGGGGCAGATGTCGTGTTCCAGGGAGCAAGAGTTACAAAGTGTTTGTACAGTATGAGCAGGAGTCTGTTCAGGGCAGTGAGACTCAAAGGGTTTAGTGTGGGACAAGAGTCAGTTTTTTTTTTCTTTATGTTTATTCTTGTGAAAGATAAAACATACTGTGAGTTAGTTTTAGGGAACATCAAAATTAATAACAGAAATTGGCACTGACTTGGTTAGCATATCAGTATCCCCAAAACTGTTATACCTCCTGAGGAGTAAATCAGACCAGTTATACACTTAAAACAGTTCTAACCAGAAAGTGGTGTGAAATGAGCCCTGGACTGTGTGACAAACAAAAAAGGTAAAAGTTTCACAGTATCCCAAAAAAATCCCTCTCCCCATTGGGGAATACGGGATTCATGCTTGAAACCCAGAGTCCAGCTGTCTGCATGAGTTCGGAAGGTCCATTGGACCTATAAAGAAATTGTTAAAGTGTTGTGATGTGTCACAAACGCACTCAGCAGGTCAGGCCCTCTGCTCCCACGGTGCCAACCTCAGAGCGCAATAGTGTGAACAGGCAACAGACAGGGTAACCCTCCTGTCTGCTTTTGGGTTTGAATCACCTTTAGTCTTAAGTTCTGGGGAAGATTCAAACTGTGAACCGTATGCTAGCATACCCAATGTACAGGCTCAGATACGTACCCTCTTCAGGGATTGTGGTACAATCTTTCGCCAGGGGCACCCACCAGGCTTCCAAAATGAACCCTTTTATCTCTATAAGAGACCTTGGGTATATTCTTACCTTTTCCCAGTTTAGTAACACCATCAAGCTATTGAACAGTTTTGTCAGACTTAACCCCTTATACGTCACATGCAAAAAGAACTGGCAGACACCCAGGCAGTCTTTTGAATAAAAGATTCTTTACTAAAAGATGATAAATATATGAAAAATGTAAACACAGAACACCATATCAAAGAGCATCACAATCACATAAAAGAAAAACAAGGAAAACTACAGAACTAACTCCCACCAACATACAGTCATATCTTTTCTATCTAATGTATTACCTCTGTAAGTGCAGTTAGAGAACTATGTCTCTCTAGAGTCCCCAAAAAAATATGGCAGACAGTTCAGACACAAGTATTAGTTTAAAATGTGTTTCCACACCCCTTCAGTGAGTCATCTAGCTCCTTCTTTTAGAATTAAAAAAAATACAAACATGATGTCCTATCAGGAGGTATATTAAATAAGGTGACATCAGCAGAACCTCATTTCCCAAATTGTGAGTCTTTGATCAGCCAGTTCCTTTGAACTGGTGGCTGGTTGAGATCAAAGGGTTTTTATGACATTTTAACACATTGCTGTTATCAGTAGGCTCCTGTAGGACACCATAAAAGTTTATTAGGCTTAACCTCTGGCAGATGGCCAGAGCCTTAATTAAGAACAGACAGGAAACTCTAGGTTTCCCCTTTACTGGTCAGTTTACATATCCTGTAGCTTAACTGAAACCTGGGGGGTTGGGGGCACCCATGGGCACAGGCTGTCTTATGTAAGATAATCACATATTGTATTTTTATTTTACAAATATCATATAACAATCATAAACAGCTGGCCAAGCATCACAATGTACAAATCAGTTAGCACTGAATGACCAGTACCAAATCGCAATATTCAGAGCCGGCCCGGTGGCACTGAGGTTGAGGCGCTGGACGCCCATACCTCACGCTTTGCTGACGACCGAGTTCGGGAGTGAGCTCAGGCACAGGCGGTCGGCAGAGGCGGGTGAGGATTGAGTGCCGCTGGCTGCTCTCTCCCCGGGGAGGGACGGGACATCGCCGCGTGCCAATGGAGACTGGGGGTGCAGCAGCATGCAGAGCAGCACGTACATAGCATGGCTGATGCTTGGCAGGGCTGCTGTGCACCGTAGCATCAGCGGACATGCACCACGCACAGGAGGGGAGCGACACTAGAACAGGGAAAACACCGGTCTGCGGGTAGGCGACGGCACCGCCTCCCATGCCCACTGCCGGGTCCATCCTGCCTGGCCTTGCAGTGTCCTCACCCAGGCTCTCACCCACAAATCGGAGACTGACTGTATAGAGCGCCCAAGAGGAGGGGCACCCCACCTAGAGGGATAAGCGGGGCACCGTTATGTGGTTTGAGAGGGCAGGAACAGGCAGGATGCTCGAGAGAGGCTCCGCAGGCCGTGACGGAGGGAATAAAATAGGTAAAAAAAAAAAAAGGCAGTGTTCACTTAAACAGACATACTACTACAGCATTCTAAAGAGAACTTGTAAATGGCCTAGCCCTGCAAGTAATACCGCAGCATAATTCGACAAGGATCAGTAAGCAGTGTCCAATGGACAAGCAGGTGTTAATAGTCCAAGTCCTCATACCTGTTTGCGTCAGCCACAGAAAGCAAGGCTAGCCTGAAGAAGACACTGCCCATGACTCCCAGCAATTACTACAAAGTAATGTTAACCAGAAGTTCTGATGAATGCAACTAGGTACACCATTTGCTGAGAAGGGCTGTTTTCTCTTCCAGATAACTTTGTAACCATTGCACAGTCACACATTTTTCCCACTACTCTTGATCAGAGTCCTCATTGCCTCTTCACTGCTTCGATTCCAAATACCTGTCTACTCCTTTTCCAGCATCAGAGGAGGTTGCTGAAAATATGTATTTTCCCATCTATTACATTGTGCAGCGTGGTAGGAAAAATGATTGAGTAAGGAAAATCCACTCCCTTTAGTGTTCCCCAGACTTCCAGACTGCTTTTGCAGCTGTTGAGTGGCATAGCTAATGTCAGAAAAAAATAAATCTGTTTCCCATCCAGAAAGATGGGGCTCTCTTTGTGTGTCAGCCTTAAGATGTGAACAAATGAAATGCCAGCAGAAACAGGCCTCACGGTCTATCGAGTCTGCTCGATTGTGCAGCTGGCCCCTCAACTTGCAGCTGCCCCACCCTCCCCTCCTCATAACCACCCCACTCTGTCTTAAATACTCCCACCGTTCTACATGATACTTGGGCAGAGTGTTCCACAAATCTATCACCTTTTCCATGAAAAAGTGTCTCCTGATTTCCCTCCTGAATCCCCCAATCTCAGCCGATGCCTCTCATGTCCCTCCCCTTCTGATCTGAAGAATCCCTTCTGTGTTAATCCTGTTAATACCCTTTAGGTGCTTAAAGGTTTCAATCATATCCCTCCTCTCTTCCAGGGAATACATTTGCAGCTCTCCCAGCCTCTTCTCGTACGGTTTTCCCACAAGTCCCTGTATCATCTTCATTGCCCTACGCTGCACCCCCTCCAGAAATCTGATGTCCCTCTTCGGGAATGGACACCAGTACTGCACACAGTGTTCCAGGTGCGGCCTAACCACTGACTTGTGCAGGGGTAGGATCACTTCTCTGTTCCTGGGGGAGATTCCCCTCGCTATGCACCCCAGCATCTTGCTTGTCTTTGCAGCCGCCTTCCTGCACTGAGCTGAGTGGTTCATACTCCCCGTTATTAGTACCCCTAGATCCTTTTCCTCCACTGTGCTTTCCAACTGTACCTCTCCCAACTGATATTTCCTCCCCTGGTTCCTTGCTCCGAAGTGCAGTACCTTGTACTTCTTGGCATTGAACTCCAACTGCTATGTCTCTGACCATTCTTGTGGTTTGGTCAGGTCTTCCTGCAGCCCCCTCCACCCCTCTATGTCATCTACCACTGCACTGATCTTAGTATTGTCTGCAAACAGACTGATCCTACTTCTGATCCCGTTTGAGATATTGTCTATGAATATCCCGAATAGCACCGGTCCCAGTACTGAACCCTGGGGCACCCCACTCGTAATGTCCCTTGGTGATGAGAGTTCCCCCACCACCACCACCTTTTGCTGCCTGTCCCTCAGCCAATTGGTGATCCAGTTGACCATTTTTGTCCCCACCTCAATGTATTCCAGTTTTCCCCCCAGCTTCTCATGCAGCACAGAGTCAGAGGCCTTGCTGAAGTCCAAATATAGGACGTCCACTGCATGGCCCTTGTCCAGTTCCCTGGTAACCCAGTAGTAGTACTCGACTGGGTTCGTCTGGCAGGATCTGCCTGATACAAAACTGTGCTGATGGCCGTCTTGGAGCCCATTATCTTCCAGAAAGGTTGCCAGCCTCTCTTTTATTTATTTATTTGAATTTTGATAACCAGGTAGGCCCACTGAGACAGACATGTCCCTTTTTCAGGGGCAACCCGGGGAATAAAAACAATTCCACAAATTGATACATTATAAATTAGGATACAGAAGGTAAAAAACAGAAGGAAAAACGAGAACAGTGTGACAGTATACGGGGTATATGGGCTGACAGTGCACAGAGCAAAGTTCATGGTGTATGAAATGGTTAGGGATTGTGGAGAAACCGATTTCTGGTGCATTTGGGAACTAACGATCTAGAAGGAAATAGCGTGTTGGAAATCCAAGCAAGGTTCCAAGAACTTGCCAGAGTCTGTCGGGATAATGGATACAACATTTCCTTTTCGGAGATATTGCCAGTACCAAAGGCCTCAGTGGAGAAAAAAATGAAGCTCACAGAGGTTAGTGACTGGCTTAGGAAGTGGGGTGAAGAGAGTGGGTTGGGGGTGTTAGGGAACTGGAATGGAGTTTGGAAGGATAAGGGACTGTATGCCAAGGACAGGCTTTAACTTGCCCCATTAGGGAAGGAAGTCCTTAAACAGGGGATGGCTGACTACATTCAAGAAAAGGTGGGGTTTAAACTTGTGAGGGGGAAGGGATAAGGGAGGGTCTGACCAAGCTCTCTCCTCCAGATGAGGGAGTAGCCTTCAAGCCCAAGGGGAGGGGAAACAGACTGGGGGTGGAGGTTTCAGGAGGAGCAGAGGAGGATGGAAGTATAAGGAACCTGGGTGGGAGTTCATTAAAGAGGATCAGGGATAAGGGTGGGGGTTGGTGTTAGTAAATGCCAGGAGCTTGGGAAACAAGTTGCCAGAGTTCCAAGCCATGCTGTTCGGGGAGGTGGATGGCGGCGGGTCATGGAGACTTGTGCCAACAAAACCATGACTGGGACCTAAACGTAGGGGTACACTATGCTTAGGAAGGATAGAAAGGAGGGCAGAGGGGTGGAGTGGCTATGTTCATTAGAGATGACATAGAAATTGCTAGGTGGAAGAGGCAGAGGAAAGCATGTAGGCCTTATGGGTCACCTTGATCCCCAGCAGGAGATAAGGTCAAGCTGGGTGTAGTATAATAGGCCCCGGGATGAGTGATGTTCTAGAGGATGGTTTGCTGGACAACATCACTTGCCCAGTGTGGACCAAAAGGGGAAGAGTGGGTGTTGATGGGGACCTTAATATGCCAGGTACAAACTGGGGAACCATGTCCTCTAAGGTGGCCAAGGGCAGAGGCTGCTGGACGACTTTCAGGATGTGTTCTTAACACAGCATGTGATGGAGCCCACAAGGGAGGGGTATGTCCTGGACGTGGTTCTGGCAGATGGGGATCTGGTAAGGGACCTGGTTGTACAGGACCCCCTGACTGGGAGCGACCACAATACTGTCTGGTTTCAAATAAGCATGGGGGAGGAGGGGGAGATCTAGGACACTGGCAATGGACTTCAGGGGCAGACTTTGTGGGCATGGGAAATATTCTCAAGGATCACTTGAAGGGATTACATCAATGACAAGTGTGGAAAGGAGATGGGAGGTCATAACAGGGACTTCATGAGGTAGTCAGGATCTGCGCTAAGTTGAAGCGTAAAGGAGCAAGGTCACATAAACCATGCTGGTGGTCCAGTGAGGTACAGGTAGCAGTCAGAAAAAGAAGGCGGCCTACAAAAATATAAAACAACAAGAGGGATAGGGATAAGGAAATGTACCATCTTGCGTCTAGAAAAATCACCCGTCTGGTGAGGGAGCAAAGTCCAGTAAGAGCAGCGGCTGGCACAGGGGATACATGGAGGGAAAAGGGTCTTCCGGTACATTGGGGAGCGAAAAAACTAAGGGCCATCTCAGCAGATTGAGATCTGAAGGAGGGTGGGTGGAAGAGGCGAGGGACCAGGCAGAGGTATTTAACGAGTACTTTGCCTCTGTGTTCACTAGGGAGGGGGGGATATCTACAAAGCAAGGCACGAAGGGGATAGAAGCAGCAGTGAGTGGGATCAGGGGAGCAACAGAAATGGAGCAAGAGGGAGGGAGAGGTACCCCAGGGGTGTCACAACTGGATAAGGATAAAAAAGCCAGTAAGGTGGAGGGGACGGATGATGCTATCTCCACCAAAAGGGTGTGGTTAGCCCTCAAGGCCCTAAAGAAAGACAAATCTCCTGGGCCGGATGGCATTCATCTGAGAGTACTATGGGAATTGGCGGACATGCTGGCTACACCCCTGGCGGAGCTCTTCAGCAGGTCACTTGAGACAGGGAGGGTACCTAGGGATTGAGAGGCACGTGGTGCCAATCCATAAAGGGGGTAGGGAAGTACCAGCTAACTATAGACCCATCAGTTTGACCTCAGTGGTGGGAAAATTAATGGAGAGTATACTAAAGGAACGATTGGGGTGTACTTGGAGGTGGGAGGTCTGGATAATGGCAGCATGGGTTTGTGCCAGGTAGATCATGTCAAACCAATCTTGTGGAGTTCTACGAATGGGTAACATCAGAACAGGACAGGGGAAAGCCTGTGGATGTATTATTCTTGGACTTCAGCAAGGCATTTGACTCTGTCCCCCACAATGGTCTGGTGGAGAAACTGATGGGGTTAGGAGTAGGCCCTTTGATGGTCAGATGGATTGAAAACTGGCTAGCTGGACGCACCCAGAGAGTAGTGGTCTGTGGGGAGCTCTCGAACCCTAGAGAGGTTGGTAGTGGGGTACCGCAGGGCTCGGTCCTGGGTCCAATCCTGTTTAATGCATACGATCGACATCAGGAGGGTATAGGTGTGAAATGAGTCTCTTGCGGATGACTCCAAGATGGGGCAGTAGTTGAGGGAGAAGAGGGAGGTTGGCCCTGCAAGGGACCTGGACACCCTGGAAAGCTGGGCTCACACATGGAAATTAATTTCAATATCACCAAGTGCAGGTGTTGCATCTTGGTCGGAAACCTAAACACAGGTACACCTGGGAGGGGGGCGCTGGAGGCCTCAATAGGGAAAAAGACCTAGGGGTCATGGTGAATGCATGTATGAATAACTCTGAGCAGTGCAGGAGAGCGGCTAGCAAGGCAAACAGGATGTTGGGATGCATCGTAAGGGGATCACCTCTAGGAGCAAGGAAGTGATTCTGCTACTGTACAATGGACTGGTTAGACCACCTTGAGTACTGTGTACAGTACTGGAGACCACACTTGAGGGGACATACAGCTCCTGGAGAGGTACAGAGGAGGCAACTAAGATGATACGAGGCTGGGGATTTGATGTATGAGGACAGACTTGAGGAGCTCTGCCTGTTTTCATTGGAGGAGAGGAGAGCGGGGGACATGATTGAGGTCTTCAAGTACCTCAAGGGAATAATTAGGGTAAACATGGAGGGGATCTTTAGACTAAAGCAGGGAGGTATCACCAGAGGGCATGGTTTGAAGTTGGAAGGTGGAAGGGTGAGGGGGGAAAAGAGGAGGAGGTTTTTCACTGAGAGGGTGGTGGACCCTTGGAATGCACTGCCTGGCAAGCTGGTTCAGAGATCCACAGTGGAGGGCTTCAAGAGAGGGTGGGACAGACACAGAAAGTGGATGTATCAGATGATGGCCTGTCCCAGGGGGGTGGGGATGGGTGATAGGGGTTTCTGGAGCACAAGGGATGGGAGGGCCTCGGCACCCAACTAAGGATCTAAGGTTCGAGCAGACTCGATAGACCGTAAGGCCTAATCTGCTGGCAAATAGTATGTTAGTATATAGACAGTGAGTAACAGAAAGGTATGCAGAGTGGACTTCCGGTGACATCACGGAGCTTATGAAAGCCTAAACCCAAGAGCTCCCGAACCCATTGGTATAATCTGGTGGAATCTGCTACGCAAACTTAAAAATTGAACTTGCAAAAGTCATATAAAAATCTAAGAGGTGGCAGCGAGGGGCCGTAAACTGAAAAATGGCAGGAACAATGCCTCTCAAACGAAACTCGGGCAACTTACTTTGGATGAAGAGATGGAGGCCTTCACTGCCCGCTCACACAGGGACCCGGCTTTCTCCAGTTCATCCCTGGACTTGGAAGAAGACAAACCTGGTCTCTCTAGAAAGTCAGAGCGCACCCTGCAGAAAATACTATACTCTGTCCAAAAAATAGTCGTCCATTGCAGATTTAAGGCAAGATATGTGGAAGATTGACTCTAAAGTGTCCGAAAACTCCACCAAACTCAACAAGCTCCCTTAGGTCCAGGATTCCGGGGAGAGGGTACTCCTATACCTGCTGCAACGGGACCGTGAGACCCATACCAGGCTTGAGGACATAGAGAACAGATCTCGACAAAATAATTTCCGGGTGCATGGGGTACCAGAGGGGGGTGGAGGAGGGGTTCGCCACACCAATTGATTTTATACAACATTTACTGCGCTCAGTCCTCTTGGTGCCCTCCAACACAGATTTAGCCATGGATAGGGCTCACCGCTCCTTGGTCCCAAGGCCTACCAACCCTACTGCCTGGCCGCATTCGTGGGTGGTGCGCAGGGTGCTTTTTCAATCCAAGGAGTGGGTTCTGAAAGAAGTATGGAGACTCAGGGACATAAAATATCAAGGTACCCCTGTCTTCTTCGAGCAGGACTTTTCACCTGCCCTGCAGGCAGCGCGTATAAAAGTGCGTGCAATAACCAGGGAGATTAAAGAAAAGAAAAACATTAAAGCTCAACTTTTATTCCCATCGAAGCTGCTCATACACTTGGACTCTGGCCCCAAAATATTCACTAACCTCGAAGCAGCCTCTCTCCTGAAAGAATGGGGGATTCAACTGCCTGACCTGGAACGGGATCTTTTAGAGCACAACCTCCGGAAAAACGCTTGGCAAGTAGTCAACAAAGGCACAGAACGCTCTTTTCACGGATCGCTACCGCACGCCCTGCTGAAAAACGCCACACAGATGCTGCAGTGAGTAGATGGCAAGAAGAAGAACTTCAATCAAGCTTCCTCTCCAAAATCCCCACCTCCTCGCTGAACTCTCTAGTAGGAGGGGTAATTTAAATAACTACAATTGGGAGACTCCACAGTAAAGGTGACTACCTGGTTTGCTTCACTGTCTCCTGTGGGACTGCCAGATATATTCAGATAAGTGTACCAGTCTAGTGCTCCACATGGTGTAACTCTCTGTATACCCATTTGTTAAATGTTACTAACGCTGCGAACGGAGCCTTATCATTGCGGGGGGGGGGTCATCTTCCCTTTTTACTCTCCGCAGTGACTGTGGTCTGCTCCTGGTTGCCATGGGGGAATATTTCAGCCCTAAATAAGGGCACCATCTGTAAACATTACCACAATGGTGACTAACCAGGGGAAGGGAATGGGGCCAGGTGCCTATATCCTCCGGGGGGATCGCTGTGAGCTTATTACTCAACATGACCACCAGGTGGAGCACTGCCCTAGAGATTGATAATCCTTCTCCAGCCAACAAAAAATGAAGGTTTCTCCTTAGATTTCCCTTCAAGTGGGGGATAAAGTCTCTACAGAGGGACCACAGATTCAAAATATCCAGTATCAATAAATTCTTTGGAACAGTATTTGATATTGGGATTCCCTCTCGGCTTTATATTTTCATGCAGTGCAAGCTGGGGTGGAGGCCAATATATTGACATGTATTCCCTAGGAATAGATGGTCGACTAGTGATTTGTCACATAATAAAGCCAAGAGGGAAGATACAGGGGCTGTGGAATGGTTCTGTCTGGAGCCGGGTGGGGATTTCTTAGGCCTGATTTGTTGGGGGCTCCCCAGACAACTGCAGGACAACCAAATACCCTGTGGGGAGGCGAGGGGGAGGAGGAAAGAACTCTTAATTTTGTTAGCACACTGTATTGATGGAGACAGGGGAGGGAGGCGTTGGAGTTCATACTCCTTAGCGCGTTCATTACTTTGTAGAGCAGCATTACACCTCTGCTCTTAGTCTCGTGGAGAGACTAGCAGTATTGTTATCAGACACTCTCCACTACAAGTGGATCCAGGCCCCCACCCCGGGTGTGGGGCTAGGAAATATACCTAGGAAGCAACTAAAATAAATTCCTTGTGGGATTCCACAAGACCGGTTCCATTTCACTAAGATTGTTGTTACTACGGCCTAATGTTGTGGGCTGTGATGTTATTGTTAAGGTTCTTTATAGACAATGTTTGGTGCAGCCGAAGGAGAGAGAGATTACAGATTCACAGGCCTCCATTTGGATATATTTATTTTATTTTTTTTATTTTGTTTTTGTTGACGGGTAAGTGCACTAGACAAGTCCTGCCTATTTTCCAGGCACGACCGAGAGAGGATACAGGTGAGATAACACTGATCTTGAACCAGATTAAGCTGTTGGTGGTATTTTTAGTGAATGAGGGAAATTTGGCCAGGACACCGGGAAATTCCCCTACTCTTTCGATAAGTGCCATGGGATCTTTAACATCCACCTGAACTACCACCAATCCAGGCAGATGGGACCTCGGTTTAACGTCTCATCCGAAAGGCGGCACCTCAGAAGTGCAGCACCCCTCTCATGCTGCACTACAGTGTCAGTACTGGGATATTAACCCAAGTGCCAGGTGTGGGAACTGAACCCACAGCCCTGTGATCTCCCGGCCTCAGAGGTGAGTGTGCTACCTACTGAGCCACTGACACTGACTGATATAAGGATAAACAAACGGGTACTATACACCCAGTAGCTTTTAGGGTAGGAATACCCCAGATTAATCCTGTTCCTCCCAGTAACACGCAAAAATGTCTACCTTGAAAGTCATCTCCTATAATATAAAAGGAATTAACTCCCCCATCAAACGAGCAAGATTGCTACAAGAGCTTAAAAAATGCTGGGAGATGTGATCCTTCTCTAGGAAACACACCTGTCTGAGCAAGAGCTTTCAAAATTGCAAAGAGGGTGGGTAGATCAAGTTGTGGCTGCATCTCGCCCTAAATCTAGAAAGGCAGGGGTGGCCATACTGTGGCGAAAAGGACTAAATTTAACTCTAGAGTCTACAGAGGGAGGGTTGCAAGGTAGGTACGTGAGGGTCTTGGCTCGGTCCCAAGGCAAACTTTTTCACTTCATTAATGTATACACCCCAAATTCTCATTAGGAGATTTTTTTTAACTCACTTTTCAAAAAGCTAGCGGAACTACCACAGGGGCAGCTCCTACTCTGGGGAGACTTCAATGCCGCACCCTATCCCCAGAGAGACCACTCCTCGGGAGCAACAGCAACAAATAGGTTATCATCCAGATCACTAGTTGCCTTAATGAGGGAAATGGGCTTAGTTGACATTTGGCGGGCTCAACATCCCCAGGAAAAAGATTTTACATTTTATTCCAATGCACAGCAGTCTTATTCCACATAGACTTATTTTTCACATATACAACTACCCTCCACCGGATCGCTAATTCCCATATACATAATATAACCCTGTCTGATCATTCCCCAATTTCGATCCTTCTTGCTCTCCCACAGCAGGACAGACAAACTTTGTGGAGACTTAACATCTCCCTTTTAAATAATAAGACATTTGTCTCCAAACTAAAACAGCAAATCTCTGATTTCTCCATAATTCACAGACCTACAGACCATTCACCTCTACTTAAATGGGACATGCTCAAAGCGATCCTCCGGGGGGGAGGTCATAAGTTTTGCAGTGGCCCAGAAAAAATTATTGCAGCTAACATATAACAGACTAGCCCAGGAACTAGCTGAACTAGAAAAACATCACAAGGTTAACCCCCATGATGAGCATATCCTGGGGGATCTAACTAAGATCAAAAAGGACTTAACGGATTTTGAAAACAAAAGAGCGGAGGGTACGCCTAGATTCGTGAGTCAAAAGTACCATGAGGTAGGGGGTAAGGCATCACGATTACTCGCATTTCGCCTGCGAAAGGCACAGGCGGATAGGCATGTCCCTTATATTCAGGAAGGAGGACCACAAGGGAAAAAGTGGTCCTCACCCAAAGAAATAGCCCTTCAATTCCAAAAATATTACCAAAAATTATACACAGAGGATAAGGACTTAATGTCTACACAGGAAAACACCAAAACCTTTTTAAAAGCCCTTAACCTACCTAAAATACTGGAAGCGGTGAAGACAGAATTAAATCGGCCTATCACAATGGAAGAGACTCTGGAGGTCATACACCAGTTACCTTCAGGTAGGACCCCCGGCCCAGATGGGTTTAGCAGAGAACTCTATAAAGAACTCACGACCCCACTGGCTCCGCTTCTAACAGAAGTGTTTAACTAATGTCTAGAGGAGGTAAGGCCCGGACAGTTGATCCCATTCTATAATTTCAGTCATTCCCAAACCTGGTAAAGACACTTCAAAGTGTGAATCTTTTAGGCCCATAGCCCACCTCAACCAAGACCAAAAAATCTTTACAAAAATTCTGGCTGTTCGCTACAAAAGCATATTGAACTGCTGATTCACCTGGACCAAACAGGTTTTATACTGCATCGCCATATGAGTGATAATGTTAGAAGACTTCTAAACATTATGCAAATGAATAAATCCCCTCTGAACCCCGCCCTGGCCATCTTCTTGGACACGGAAAAAGCCTTTGATAGGTTCAATTGGGCCTACCTCTTTGAGGTGATGAGTGGGATGGGTATGGAGGGAAATTTTGTAACTTGGGTTAAACTTGGTTACCTGAATCCCCAGGCCAGGGTGAGAGTGAATGGCACCATCTTGTCTCCCTTTTATATTACTCGAGGGACTAGGCAGGGATGCCCCCTATCTCCTCTGCTTTTTGCAATTAGTATGGAGCCGTTAGCCCAAGCCATAATGCAACACGACAAAATTGAGGGAATAGAAATTCAAAACACTTCCCATAAAATCTCCCTCTATGCGGATGACACCTTGATATATTTAGGCAATCCGGCTTCGGCACTTCCGCATTTGTTAGACCTTTTGAATACTTTTGGAGATATCTCTGACTTCAAGGTGAATGCAACAAAGTCTGAGGCACTGCTGATAGGGACGGCTTCAGATCTGGACCTTGAGGCCAGGGTCTCATTTAGGTAGGTCGAACACAAATTAAGATATCTCAGAATACAGATTCCAAAACAGTTAGCTTTACTGTAGAAACATAATTATGAGGCATTAGGGCAACAAATAAAAGCCGATATACATAGATGGACACTACTGGGGGAGGGAAAGGGTTAGGGGAAGATTGGGGAGTCGGAGGGGGGGGGAATCAGGGTAAGAGAAAGGGTTAGTGAAGGGAATGGACAGACAGTAAGGGCAGAGGAGGGAGGGAGGAGGGTACACGGAGAAAAAAGCAAAGGGATTTAGTGCAAATACCACTACAGATTGGGAGAGGGGGGGAGATTTTCTTGAAGCTTCTCTTAAATTGGGGAAGAGACATACATGAGAGTAGACTAGGTGAAAGAGTATTCCATTTTTGCAGTGCGGAGAAAGCAAAGGACCACCTGCCAACAACAAGGCGGGCTTTGGGAAGGTTAAGCAGTGGGAGGTGTGAGTGGTGGAGGGTCCTGGGGAAGGTCTTCAGAGTGAGCAGACCGGAGAGGATGGGAGGAGATGGGAGGTGAGTGAGTTTAAAGGTAGTGCATAACACCAGGAAGTCTAATTTGGGCTTGAAGGATGGCCAGCCCAGGGACCTCTGTACGTCACAGTGATGAGTCCGAAACAGGTGCACCAGTGGAGAAAGCAGAGCAGTCCTATGATGGGCCTGTTTGAGTTTGGCCAGATTAGAAGACCTAACTGAGTGGATTATGGGTGCACGAGTAGAATGAACCAGGGAGGAGGGTGGTGCCAGCACTGTTTTCTCACACAGGGAGTTAGGAAGGGGCAGTGCGATGGAGTAGACTGAGCTTCTGATTTGTAGTTTTAATAATACTTTCTAGGAGGCGTGGATATGTTGTTCATCCACACTTCTTGGCATGTCCCTTTGCCCTTTAAATCTTGCTGGAAGTCTTCAAGCTGGCTCCTCCCACCCACCCGGGTGGTAAATACCTCGACTCTGCCCCATGACATCAGATCTTCCTTTCCGCTGGAAAATACAGGTTCCCTCGTGCTCTTGCAGCAATTCGTAGGCCCTGGATTCAAAGCATCGGTTCTTGCCGAAACTTACTTTAAAACTTGTTTGAGTTAGCGATTCCAATTTTACCGCATCGGACATGGAGGAAAAATCTTCCCCCGGATTTCACCGGTGCCCCTGCAGCCAAAAGATGTCGCGCAGCGATCCCCACCTACCGTGTGTTTATTGCCTAGGTGTCGGACATGACACCTCGTCATGCACTTTTTGCCTGGCCTTCCACCCCAACATCCTGGACGACTGCAAGGCATGCTTAAAGCTGGGGAGACTGGAGAAAAGGAACCCGACAGTGAAATCGAAGGAGGCGAGGTGGGCAGTTTCCGTGGCTGCAGGATCTGCCGAGCAGCTGGAACAAATGAAGGCATTTGAGGAGGAAGCAGCAAAAGCTTCAGCCAATCGAAGCTTTTTTTGTTCCACTTAACCTTGGCTCCACCTTTTCCCCACCAGGGGTGAGGCGCCCTTGGGTACGCACTCCTCCCGCCCTCGGAAGAGGGATAAGGACAAGGACCCTGGGTCTTCGTCCAAATAAACACGTTCTTGAGACCGAGAAAGGTCCGAGTCCCAGGAACACGCGGTCTCGACTTTGGTCGAGATCGCATCCTCGGCTGCCGGCTTCACGGATCTTCCGTCTGGCCAGGGACGAGGAAGTGGCGGCATGAGGGCGGAAATTTTCTCGACTCCAATCGATTCCTCTGTCGCCGACCCGGTCGACGACTCTTTGAAAGGACTCCAGTTCTTGTCTTTCCTGATGAGGAGACCCAGCCTGCTGGCGTCCCCATTCAGGACCCGGTTCTGGATCCTCGGTTTTCACCAACCCTGGTGTCTCTGATTGACCGACTCGGCCTGCCTGATATCGGTCAAGGTCTAGAACTCCCTCGACCCATCGGCCGAGGAAACACAAACATTCAGAAAAGAGGCGCCGCAGGTCTTCATCCTCCTCGGATGAGGAGAGGCTTCGGTGGAAACTCCGTCGATGCTATGAAGACCTCATGTGGCAACAGCTGGTTTTGTCCGGGCAGAAGCCGCTCCACCGTCTACCCTGGCCATCACTCCGCCTCCTAGGCGCGATCCCGACCCTCCAGAACCAAGCCTTCAGTTCCCCGCTCATGGGGCTGGCCGCATCCTGGTTCAGCCTGCCTTGGTCTCTCCACCCGATTCTGGTGGAACCACCGCCTAAGCAGCCTCAGGGGAGGGGCTCCCTCGAGAGGACTGAACAGACACAGGCTTCCCCAGACGTCTGTCGATAGCAGTGCGCCCGATGGGTCCTCGGCGTGTCGAGGGAGACCTGGGTGAGGCCGTTATATCCGATTCTTGGATTGGATGTCACGGATTACAGTCCCATCCCGGGATGATGAGTCATCCATAGCAGGATTGGAGGAAGTCCTTCCTTCTTTCAGGGCATTCTCTTCCTGATCTGCGACTCCACGGGAATGCCCCTGGAGTCCATCCAGAAAAGGCGGAGTACCCCTAACGGATATCCTCAAAGGGGATACCTCGATAGAGCCTTTCCAGTGGTTGAAGCCATTGTTGGCCCAGCCCTTGAACTTTAGCAGCGTCCAGCTTCCTGTCAGCACCATCTGCCGCATGGCCCCCAAGTTACACAGTTCCCATGGGGTCCCTGGTGGGGTTACAGAAACACCTTTGGCGAGACCTGGTGACCACTTCTGTGTTCAGGTGTACTGGAAGCTCGTCCGACACTGACCGACCCCGGACAAGGAGTCAAAAATATGGACCACTCTGCCCGTAAGGTCTATGCGGCGTCTTCCTTAGGTCTTCGTCATGCCAGCTTGGCTGTTATCGTGGCACACTTCTCTCATGCCCTCCTGGGGTCATTAGACGAGGTCCTCCCTCACCTTCCTATGGACATGTAGACCACGGTCAAGCAGGTCCGTGATCAGAACCATGCTGTTGCAAAACAGCAGCTCAGATAGCCCTGGACATAGGTGATTCCTGTGCCCGGCTCTTTAGCAGCCGCGAGTGGCCATCTCGCCGCGAGGGCTTGGCTGAGGCTTTCCTCCTTCCGGTGGATACTCAGCATAAGTTAGCTGGCGTGCCCTTCCTGAGACACCGACTTGTTCAGTCCAGGAGTGGCTGGTCACCTTCAGTGCATAGAGCAGTCCAGTGCCACCATGGTTGCCACTTCTGTAACAGGTTCTTGAGCAAGAACCAGCAGAAGAGAAAGAAGAAGCCATTTGCACTCTTCCCCTGCAGTCGGACAGCCCTCCTATCAAGGAGGTCAGCAGCAACAGCAGCAGGCTCAATCTTGGTGCCCACGGCCCAAGCAGGGTCCTCAACAGTCCCGTAAAGGAGGCCGAGGCGCAGGTCCAGGAGCCTCCTCCTCCTCCTCCTCCTCTAAGCCTGCTCAGTGACAGGTTGGGGGTTTCCATCCCTACACCCATCACGCCAGTTCTGGGTCCTCCTGTGGGGGTCTGGCTCTGCCACTTTCTTTCTGCCTGGTCCGAAATCACCTCGGATAGGTGGGTTCTCGAAGTGGTCAGTAGGGAATGCCCTTAGAGTTCGAGCAGTACCCTCCCAACCGAGCCGCGCCTCGGGAGGAAAGGATCTCAGCTTGCACTCAGTCGGCTCTTCGAGATGACATAGCTCAGCTCCTCCTCAAGGAGGCAGTAGCTCCAGTGCCAGATCCTCCTACAGACCCAGGCTTTATGTCCAGGTACTTCCTGGTGCCCAAGCGGACAGGGGGCTGGCATCCCATCCTAGATCTCCACGACCTGAGTCAGTATCTCAGGTCCTGCACCTTCCGGATGGTAACTCTGAACCAGATCATACCATCCCTGGAGAGAAACATGTGGTTCTGTTCACTGGATCTACAGGATGCATTCTTTCATGTCCCAATCCATCCGTCCTATCAGCGGTTCCGCCGCTACAGGGTTGAAGGGACCCTGTACAAGTTCCGAGCCATGCCATTCGGACCCACGGATCTTCGCTAAGTGCATTGCAGTGGTGGCAGCCCACCTTCGGCGTTGAGGAGTCCGAATTTACCCTTACCTCAATGACTGGCTTTTGGCAGGTTCCTCCCTTCAGGAGGTGGAGAGCCCAGGGATCTGGCTCTCGAACCTGCTCCCAAGTCGGCCTCCTGATCAATGAGGCCAAGTCGGACTCGTGCCTCTCAGGTGATGGGCTTCATCGGGGCAGAGCTCGACTCTTGTCAAGCCGGAGCTCAGCTCCCGGCGGACAGGGCAGAGGTTCTCTCCTCCTTTGCCCGATCATTTCTGGTTGGGCACTTGCGCCCTGTCCGGGACTTTCTGCGCCTTCTGGGTTACATGGCAGCATGCACTTCAGTGGTCCATTGGGCCAGATGGTACATGCGCCCCTTCCAATGGGAGCTGGCCGCCCAGTGGACTCAGCGCCATGGCCATTTTGACCAGCTGATCACTGTAACCCATAAGATGTGGGATGCTCGCCAATGGTGCACCGCCCCAGACCGGTTGCAGGAAGGGATCCCGTTTGTCCGCCCCGAGCCGACTGTCGTTCTTACGACCGATGCCTCTCTCATGGGCTGGGGAGCCCACATGGGGGACAGCAAGGCCCATGGGTTCTGGACCCCTGATGAATCCCAATGCCACATCAACCTGTTAGAGCTCAGAGCAGTCCGACTGGCACTGTCAGCTTTCGCTCCTCAGCTCCAGGGTCAAGTGGTTCAAGTCCAGACGGACAATACCATGACCATGTACTACCTCAACAACAGGGTGGCATGCACTCCTGTCTGCTGTGCAAGGAGGCGCTCCACATCTGGACCCTTGTAAGCCGGTTGGAGGCAGATCTCCTAGCCATTTATGTGGCAGGAGCCTCAAACCAGCTGGTGGATGCTCTCAGCCGTATAGGCCAGACATCCTACGAGTGGTCTCTCCATCCAGAGGTAGCTTACAGTCTGTTCTCCTGTTGGGGCAAACCATTGGTGGACCTGTTTGCCTCCAGGGAAAACACCAAGCTGAGTCTGTTCATGCCTGCCCCTTCAGCGGGATTCGCTGCAGGGGATGCCTTCTCGAGGGCAGTGGACCCCAGGCCTCCTCTCGTCTTCCTCCATTTCCTTGATCACAAGGTGTTACTCAAGGTGAGGAGGGACAAGGCAAGGTGATCCTGGTAGCCCCAGATTGGCCACGCCAGTTCTGGTATTCCATCTCCTCAGCCTCAGCTGCAGGCCCGGAGTGGCTTTGCCCCAGACCTGATATCACTTAACCAGGGAAGGTATTTCATCCAGACCTTCAATCCCTGCACCTCACAGCCTGGTATCTGAGCAGCTAGAGTTCCAGGCTCTGGGTCTTTGTGGATGTTTACACTGTGGTGGAGGCCTCTCGAAAGGAATCGACCAGGAAATGTTATGCCTTCAAATGGAAGAGATTTTCCATTTGGTGTCAGTGTAAGAGTCTGGACCCCTTATCCTGCTCTGTGGCTGACATTCTCGACTACCTTTGGTCTCTCTCCAAAGAGGGTCTGCGGTCATCGACCCTTAGGGTGCACCTGGCAGCCATTTCTGCTTATCGGGCACGGACCAGTCAGCCAACATTGGCACAGGAGACAGTGGTCGGGTGCTTCTTCAAAGGCCTGGATCACATATCCCCTCGGTGCGTAAACCCCCCTCAGGATCTACTGTGGTTTGGCCAAAGCTCATGGGCAAGCCATTGAACCCATGCACAAGTGTGAGCTTTCACACTTGTCGTGAGAAACGGCTTCTAGTGGCTATCCGTCAGCCAGAAGGACAGGGGAGTTCAGGCACTTTTGGTGGACTGCCCTTATCTGGTCTTTCACGGGACAAAATTGTCCTGTGCCCCACCCAAAATTCCTTCCGAAGGTGGTGTCAGAGTTCCACCTTAACCAGGTGTTGACTGTGCGGTATACTACCCTAACTACACCTTGGGCGCGAGTACAGGCTCCATACTTTGGACCTGAGACGTGCTCTCTCCTATAAGGAGAGAATAGCCGAGATTGCGTGGAGAGGTTACGCCAGCTGTTTGTCACCTATGCTGAAGCCGCTTCTGGCAGACCTGCAGCCAAACGGATCATTGCAAGGTGGATTACATCATGCATAGGTCTGTGTTATGAGTTGGCGGGCAAGGAGCCTCCCAGAAGGATAAGAGCTCATTCCACCTGCCATACTGCTGCATAAGTGGCTGCTTCCAGGGACATCCCTATCCAGGAAATTTGTTGGGCTGCTACCTGCAAGTCAGCAAACACCTTCATCACCCACTACCACATCGACCTTGAGTCACGCCAGGATGCTGGTTTGGGGGCCTCAGTTCTCCAATCTCTGTTCCCTAAGTAGGGGGTGTGCGCCTTGCCTCCCTCCTCCTGGAGAACTGCTTGGAGTCTGCCAAGACGTGTGGATGAACGACTTATCCACGCTCCTAGAAGAACAGGTTACTCACCTGTAACAGTAGTTCTAGGAGTGGTATATGTTCACCACACACCACCACCGACCTCCTGGCTTCAGGCGCTCTGCCTTCCAGTGGGCTAAGATCTGGCGTCATGGGGTGGAGCAGTATTTACCACCTGGGTGGGTGGGAGGAGCCAGCTTGAAGACTTCCGGAAAGATTTAAAGGGAAAGGACATGCGAGGCGTGGATGAACAACATATACCACTCCTAGAACTACTGTTACAGGTGAGTAACCTGTTCTTACATGTATGTCAAAGGATAGGTGATTGTCAAGCGTCATACCCAGATATTTGAATGATCCCACCTCTTGAAGGTAGTGAACCTGAGAGGCGTAGATAATCAGAGGGAGCTGGGAGGTTAGGTCAAAGGAGGTATGGTGGAACAGCATGGATTTGGTTTTCTTTGTGTTCAGTACCAATAGGTTCTATTTGAACCAAGCTTCCAGATGTTGGAAGTCTTTTTCCAGGTCACATTGAATGTTGGAGATGTCAGTGCCATGCGGGTATAATATGGCGTCATCTACAAAGAGCTATATTGATGACCCCCCCCCCAATTTAGAGGCAAGTCATTAATAAAGATTGAGAAAAGTAAAGGCCCAAGGATAGATCCCTACGGGACCCCGTCCGTGATAAGAGATAGAGGGGAGAGGGTGCCTGCCCAGTTGACACATTGGACACAGTTAGATAGATATTTAGAGATCCAGGAGGGGGAGTTGACTCCATGAGTTTCCCCCATAACTGAACTGAGACTCACCAGTCTGTAGCTGCCTGGATCATCTGTAGGGCCACTTTTATGAATGGGCACCACATGGACCATCTTCCAGTCCTGTGGCATGCATCCTGTGTCCACTGATGTATTGAACAGGTCTGCCTGTGGTCCCGCAGGATCTCTGCTAGCTCCTAAGTACCATGGGGTGATTGCCATCTGGTCCTGGCGCCTTGTCCACCCTCAGTACCCTTAGTCCCTCCAGCACCCTGTCCAATGTAATTCTGATAAGTCATCCCCTCTCCCCCTTTGCCCACTCCACCGTTCCCATGGGGTATCTGCCCCCTCTTTCCTTCATGAACACAGAGCAGAAGTACTCATTCAGTGCCTCTGCCTGGTCCTTCCCCCTCGCCACCCACCCCCATCTATCTTTCCTTTTTAATTTTACCTCCTTTCACTGCGGGCTCCATGGGGCTCTGACCCAGGAAGGGGTACATCCTCCGGCCCGACCCCAGCTCGTCTGCCCCCAAGGTCCCCCGTCCACTGCAGGGCCAGGTGTGGGGGTGCTGGCGGTTCCCCGCCACCCGGTACATCATTGGGGGGTTGGGGGGCAGACTTCGCCAGAATGGTTGGGCCATCACAGGTCCATGGAGCCCCAGCCATTTTCCGTTTTCTCCCTTCCCTCCCCTCTGACATAAGCACATCGGCTTCCGAGCCTCTCGACCCATCCCTCCAGCCACCGCTGGAGGGCAGTCAGCGAGCAGGACGATAATCCCCTTTCTCCAGAGAGAGAGGCAGTCCTCTGGATGCTCAGTCCCACCCCCGCCAACCCCAGCGGCCCAGGCTCATTCCGAACCTGGGTTGCAGGCGTACGCAGGTGTGGCATCCAGCACCTCAACTGTGAGCATCATGATACGCCCCATCTTCTTAATCCTCACAATCTGGTCTTTTTCTTCTTCTCTGCCAATGTATCTGAAGAAGTCCTTTTCCCTTCTTTGATTCCTTGTGCCAGTCTCAGCTCTCTGGAAGCCTTGGCGGTCTGACTAGCCTGGTAACCTTCCTGGACATCTTTGTATACTCATCTTTGTCCCTTGCCCTCCAGATTTCCTAAGCCTCCGGAATGCTTTTCTTTTGGCCCTCACCTTCCATTACCTCCTGAGTCAGCAGCTCGGCTTCTTTGCTCACCCCTTCTTGCTCCGTTTCCTGGTGCAGGTCTCAGTAGCCTCTGCCAGCCCTTTCTTAATGATATTCCATTTTGGCTGGCACTCATGCACATCTGAATTCCACCAGATGCTCAACCAAAATTTCCCCATCCTTTAAAGTCTGCTCCTTAAACTTGATCACCCTGGTACCTGTTCCTCCTGTTACCCTTCCCATATTGAGTGTGAACCACACTGTGTGATACTCACTCCCAGATCCCTTAAAGCCACCCCGTTTGTTAATACCAGGTCCAGAGTCCTACCTTCCCTAGTCAGTCATGATCCAATTGCACCAGGAAGCTATCCTGAAATGAATCTAGTAATCTTGCTCCTTTGCACATGTGGTGGTTGGGGTGTTCCAGTCCACCCCAGGGAGGTTGAAGTCCCCACCACTGCAGTGCCTGCCTTCTACAGACTCTTCTAATCTGCCCAGCTAACTCCCTATCCAGGTCATCCCCTGAGCTGGTGGCCTATATACTACCCCCATCCTCAGTGTCTATAGAGTCTTGAAACTGCATTCATGTTGCCTCTGTCCTGCCCTCCACCCCCCCTCTCTCATACACCTTATCCCCTCCCTCATGTAGATTGCCATACACACCCCCCTTCTCCCTAGCCCTGTCCTTCCTCAATATCCTGTACCCTGGGATCATCATATCCCAGTCCTGGTTCTGGGTGGCCCATGTCTCCATGATGGCCACAATGTCCACCCTCCCCACAGCCAAGAGAGCCTGTAGTTTGGCTGACTTGTTACCTAGGCTTCTAGCATTCAGCGAGACCACCCTCCAACCCGTGTCTTTCTCCCCGCCACCCTGGTTTCCCCCCCTCCTAATCTCTCCTTTTGTCACCACCTGAAATACCTCTCTGATAGCTTGGGGGGTAGGCACACTTGGCTCCCCCCTCTGGGATCCCTGCCACCCCACCCACGTAGTTTAAATCTATCCGTGATGCTTTGTACCCCTCAGGAGTCAGGTGTTTAGGGCAGTGAGACACATACAGGAGGTTGAGTGTGGGCTAGAGTCAGTAGTTTAGAGGCAGTGAGATATACAAAGGTTGAGTGTGGGTCAGGAGTCGGTTTAGGGCAATGATACACACAAAAGGTTAGTGTGGGGCAGGAGTCTGTAGTTTAGGGCAGCGAGATACACAAGTGGTACTATGGGTAGGGGTCAGTTGTTTAGGGCAGTGAGATACACAAAGGGTTAGTGTGGGGCAGGAGTCAGTAGTTTAGGGCAGTGAGACACATAAAGGGTTATTGTGGGACAGGAGTCAGCAGTTTAGGGCAGTGAGACACATGAAGGGGGTTAGTGTGAAGCAGGAATCAGTAATTTAGGGCAGTGAGATACACGAAGGGTTAGTGTGGGGCAGGAGTCAGTAGTTTAGGGCAGTGAGATACACAAAGGGTTATTGTGGGACGGGAGTCAGCAGTTTAGGTCAGTGAGACACATGAAGGGGGTTAGTGTGAGGCAGGAGTCAGTAATTAAGGGCAGTGAGATACGCGAAGGGTTAGTGTGGGGCAGGAGTCCGTTGTTTAGGGCAGTGAGATACATGAAGGGTTAGTGTTGGCAGGAGTCAGTTGTTTAGGGCAGTGAGATACACAAAGGGTTAGTGTAGGGCAGGAGTCAGTAGTTTAGGGCAGTGAGACACACGAAGGGTTATTGTGGGACAGGAGTCAGCAGTTTAGGGCAGTGAGACACATGAAGGGGGTTAGTGTGGGGCAGGAATCAGTAATTTAGGGCAGTGAGATACACAAAGGGTTAGTGTGAGGCAGGAGTCAGTAGTTTAGGGCAGTGAGACATACGAAGGGTTATTGTGGGACAGAGTCAGCAGTTTAGGGCAGTGAGACACATGAAGGGGGTTAGTGTGGGGCAGGAATCAGTAATTTAGGGCAGTGAGATACACAAAGGGTTAGTGTGAGGCAGGAGTCAGTAGTTTAGGGCAATGAGATACACAAAGGGTTATTGTGGGCCGGGAGTCATCAGTTTAGGGCAGTGAGACACATGAGAGGGGTTGGTGTGGGGCAGGAGTCAGTAATTTAGGGCAGTGAGACACACAAGGGTTATTGTGGGGCAGGAGTCAGTAATTTAGGGCAGTGACATACCACGAAGGGTTAGTGTGGGGCAGGAGTCAGTTGTTTAGGGCAGTGAGATACACAAAGGGTTAGTGTGGGGCAGGAGTCAGTAGTTTAGGGCAGTGAGACATCGAAGGGTTGTTGTGGGACAGGAGTCAGCAGTTTAGGGCAGTGAGACACATGAAGGGGTTAGTGTGGGGCAGGAGTCAGTAATTTAGGGCAGTGAGATACAGAAGGGTTAGTGTGGGGCAGGAGTCAGTAGTTTAGGGCAGTGAGATACGAAGGGTTATTGTGGGACAGGAGGTCAGCAGTTTAGGGCAGTGAGACACATGAAGGGGTTGTGTGGGGCAGAGTCAGTAATTTAGGGCAGTGAGGCACAGAAGGGGTTATTGTGGGGCAGGAGTCAGTAATTTAGGGCAGTGACATACACGAAGGGTTAGTGTGGGGCAGGAGTCAGTTGTTTAGGGCAGTGAGATACACAAAGGGTTAGTGTGGGGCAGGAGTCAGTAGTTTAGGGCAGTGAGACATGCGAAGGGTTATTGTGGGACATGAGTCAGCAGTTTAGGGCAGTGAGACACATGAAGGGGGTTAGTGTGGGGCAGGAGTCAGTAATTTAGGGCAGTGAGATACACGAAGGGTTAGTGTGGGGCAGGAGTCAGTAGTTTAGGGCAGTGAGATATACGAAGGGTTATTGTGGGACGGGAGTCAGCAGTTTAGGGCAGTGAGACACATGAAGGGGGTTAGTGTGGGGCAGGAGTCAGTAATTTAGAGCAGTGAGATACAAGGGTTAGTGTGGGGCAGGAGTCAGTTGTTTAGGGCAGTGAGATACACAAAGGGTTAGTGTGGGGCAGGAGTCAGTAGTTTAGGGCAGTGAGACATCACGAAGGGTTGTTGTGGGACATGAGTCAGCAGTTTAGGGCACTGAGACACATGAAGGGGGTTAGTGTGGGGCAGGAGTCAGCAATTTAGGGCAGTGAGATACACGAAGGGTTAGTGTGGGGCAGGAGTCAGTAGTTTAGGGCAGTGAGATACACGAAGGGTTATTGTGGGACGGAGTCAGCAGTTTAGGGCAGTGAGAACATGAAGGGGTTAGTGTGGGGCAGAGTCAGTAATTTAGGGCAGTGAGACACACAAAGTGTTATTGTGGGGCAGGAGTCAGTAATTTAGGGCAGTGACATACATGAAGGGTTAGTGTTGGCAGGAGTCAGTTGTTTAGGGCAGTGAGATACACAAAGGGTTAGTGTAGGGCAGGAGTCAGTAGTTTAGGGCAGTGAGACACACAAAGGGTTATTGTGGGACAGGAGTCAGCAGTTTAGGGCACTGAGACACATGAAGGGGGTTAGTGTGGGGCAGGAGTCAGTAATTTAGAGCAGTGAGATACACGAAGGGTTAGTGTGGGGCAGGAGTCAGTTGTTTAGGGCAGTGAGATACACAAAGGGTTAGTGTGGGGCAGGAGTCAATAGTTTAGGGCAGTGAGACATGCGAAGGGTTATTGTGGGACAGGAGTCAGCAGTTTAGGGCAGTGAGACACATGAAGGGGGTTAGTGTGGGGCAGGAGTCAGTAATTTAGGGCAGTGAGATACACGAAGGGTTAGTGTGGGGCAGGAGTCAGTAGTTTAGGGCAGTGAGATACACGAAGGGTTATTGTGGGATGGGAGTCAGCAGTTTAGGGCAGTGAGACACATGAAGGGGGTTAGTGTGGGGCAGAAGTCAGTAATTTAGGGCAGTGAGACACACAAAGGGTTATTGTGGGGCAGGAGTCAGTAATTTAGGGCAGTGACATACACGAAGGGTTAGTGTGGGGCAGGAGTCAGTTGTTTAGGGCAGTGAGATACACAAAGGGTTAGTGTGGGGCAGGAGTCAGTTGTTTAGGGCAGTGAGATACACAAAGGGTTAGTGTGGGGCAGAGGATCAGTAGTTTAGGGCAGTGAGACATCACGAAGGGTTGTTGTGGGACATGAGTCAGCAGTTTAGGGCAGTGAGACACATGAAGGGGTTGGTGTGGGGCAGGAGTCAGTAATTTAGGGCAGTGAGACACAAAGGGTTAGTGTGGGGCAGGAGTCAGTAGTTTAGGGCAGTGAGACACTGAAGGGTTATTGTGGGACAGGAGTCAGCAGTTTAGGGCACTGAGACACATGAAGGGGGTTAGTGTGGGGCAGGAGTCAGTAATTTAGAGCAGTGAGATACACGAAGGGTTAGTGTGGGGCAGGAGTCAGTTGTTTGGGGCAGGAGTCAGTAGTTTAGGGCAGTGAGACATGCGAAGGGTTATTGTGGGACATGAGTCAGCAGTTTAGGGCAGTGAGACACATGAAGGGGGTTAGTGTGGGGCAGGAGTCAGTAATTTAGGGCAGTGAGATACACGAAGGGTTAGTGTGGGGCAGGAGTCAGTAGTTTAGGGCAGTGAGATACATGAAGGGTTATTGTGGGACGGGAGTCAGCAGTTTAGGGCAGTGAGACACATGAAGGGGGTTAGTGTGGGGCAGAAGTCAGTAATTTAGGGCAGTGAGACACACAAAGTGTTATTGTGGGGCAGGAGTCAGTAATTTAGGGCAGTGACATACATGAAGGGTTAGTGTTGGCAGGGAGTCAGTTGTTTAGGGCAGTGAGATACACAAAGGGTTAGTGTGGGGCAGGAGTCAGTAGTTTAGGAGTGAGACACACGAAGGGTTATTGTGGGACAGGAGTCAGCAGTTTAGGGCAGTGAGACACATGAAGGGGGTTAGTGTGGGGCAGGAATCAGTCATTTAGGGCAGTGAGATACACGAAGGGTTAGTGTGAGGCAGGAGTCAGTAGTTTAGGGCAGTGAGATACACAAAGGGTTATTGTGGGCCGGGAGTCATCAGTTTAGGGCAGTGAGACACATGAAGGGGTTAGTGTGGGGCAGAAGTCAGTAATTTAGGTCAGTGAGACACACACAAAGGGTTATTGTGGGGCAGGAGTCAGTAATTTAGGGCAGTGACATACACGAAGGGTTAGTGTGGGGCAGGAGTCAGTTGTTTAGGGCAGTGAGATACACAAAGGGTTAGTGTGGGGCAGGAGTCAGTAGTTTAGGGCAGTGAGACATGCAAAGGGTTATTGTGGGACAGGAGTCAGCAGTTTAGGGCAGTGAGACACATGAAGGGGGTTAGTGTGGGGCAGGAGTCAGTAATTTAGGGCAGTGAGATACACGGAGGGTTAGTGTGGGGCAGGAGTCAGTAGTTTAGGGCAGTGAGATTCACGAAGGGTTATTGTGGGATGGGAGTCAGCAGTTTAGGGCACTGAGACACATGAAGGGGGTTAGTGTGGGGCAGGAGTCAGTAATTTAGAGCAGTGAGATACACGAAGGGTTAGTGTGGGGCAGGAGTCAGTTGTTTAGGGCAGTGAGATACACAAAGGGTTGGTGTGGGCAGAGTCAGTAGTTTATTGCAGTGAGACATACGAAGGTTGTTGTGGGACATGAGTCAGCAGTTTAGGGCAGTGAGACACATGAAGGGGGTTAGTGTGGGGCAGGAGTCAGTAATTTAGGGCAGTGAGATACACGAAGGGTTAGTGTGGGGCAGGAGTCAGTAGTTTAGGGCAGTGAGATACATGAAGGGTTATTGTGGGACGGGAGTCAGCAGTTTAGGGCAGTGAGACACATGAAGGGGGTTAGTGTGGGGCAGAAGTCAGTAATTTAGGGCAGTGAGACACACAAAGTGTTATTGTGGGGCAGGAGTCAGTAATTTAGGGCAGTGACATACATGAAGGGTTAGTGTGGGGCAGGAGTCAGTTGTTTAGGGCAGTGAGATACACAAAGGGTTAGTGTAGGGCAGGAGTCAGTAGTTTAGGGTAGTGAGACATGTGAAGGGTTATTGTGGGACATGAGTCAGCAGTTTAGGGGCAGTGAGACACATGAAGGGGTTGAGTGTGGGGCAGGGTCAGTAATTTAGGGCAGTGAGATACACGAAGGGTTGGTGTGGGGCAGGGTCAGTAGTTTAGGGCAGTGAGATACACGAAGGGTTAGTGTGGGGCAGGAGTCAGTAGTTTAGGGCACTGAGACACATGAAGGGTTAGTGTGGGGCAGGAGTCAGCAATTTAGGGCAGTGAGATACGAAGGGTTGAGTGTGGGGCAGGGTCAGTAGTTTAGGGCAGTGAGATACGAAGGGTTATTGTGGGAGAGTCAGCAGTTTAGGGCACTGGAACACATGAAGGGGTTAGTGTGGGGCAGGAGTCAGTTGTTTAGGGCAGTGAGATACATGAAGGGTTAGTGTGGGGCAGGACTCAGTAGTTTAGGGCAGTGACATAAATGAAGGGTTAGTGTGGGGCAGGAGTCAGTAGTTTAGGGCAGTGAGACACACCAAGGGTTAGTGTGGGACAGGAGTCAGTAGTTAAGGGCAGTGACATACGTGAAGGGTTAGTGTGGGGCAGGAGTCAGTAGTTTAGGGCAGTGACATATATGAAGAGTTAGTGTGGGGAAGGAGTTGGTAGTTTAGGGCAGTGAGATACATGAAGGGTTGAGTGGGGCAGCCCTTCAGATAACTCTGTTTTGGACGTATTTACTTCAAAAATGAGCTCAAAGCGGCCTCAAATGTAGTCTCTGGAGTCATTGACATCCAGTAAATGTCCCTTGTTTAAGCTGTGTCCGCTTTTCATGGTGTGTGGACGTCTGGCCTTTTTGTTTAATCGGGAGGGTTGCCATGCCCTGATGCCATCCGTTTTGTTTTACCCCTGCGTCCCTCACTCAAACTGTGTTTCATCTACCACACGCATGCACAGTCCGTTTGGCCCCTAAGCCTTCAGTCGTTTTGTCGTGAGATGATCAGAGGGGGCAGACCAGTGCAGACAAGAGTGAATGAGGGACTAGTTTTAGAGAGATGAGATGCATCACATGCTGAGCCTGTGCATTTCGAGGAGTGGGAGGTGGGGGCCTAGTTTTCAGCAAGGCCCGGGAGGCAACAGTGACTAAAGTCACTGACTGCTAATTTGAGACAGAGGACTTCATGATTCTGTGGAGGAGTTTACTCCACTGCCTGCCCCAGGTGCCAGTCAACCACTCAGGGATCCGGAGGAGCAGAGGGCCATTGGCCAGTCCGGTGCCACATGACACGTGTGAACGGCGTGGTCATACACGGAGGTGGAGCAGAGAGTCGGAGACTGTGGAGTGACTCGAGAGTTGGGAACCTGGCAGGAAGAGGTGAGACTAGGAGCTGGAGGAGCCTGAGGTTGGCGGTCGCGTGACGGTCCAAAGGAAGAAAGTTGCAGGTGGACCGCAGTGGAGTGGAGCTAGGCATCTGTCTTTGGAGGAAGTCTTGACGGCGTTGCTAAATCTAGTTGTTCTGTGCTACCCACAGGCATAGTCTTCCTCTGAGAAAGATAAAGGTATTTATTTTGTTATTGCAATGCCATGCCACTACTATCTGTGGAGTGACCTGTCTAGTGCAGTGCCTGGGTGACTCTTGCAGTCTTGCTAGACCCAGGCAGGCAGGAGGAAGGTATGGTGTTTTGGGACTGGGACTTGGAGGAGTTGTTAAGCAAATGTGGGGTAGATGATCATTATGATGTCAGCGTGGCTCAGTTGGTAGCACATCCATCTCTGGACCAGAAGGTCGTGGGTTCTCATCCCACACCAGGATTGGACTTGCACCTAAAAATCGCTAACATCCGAGTGCAGTATTGGGGGGTGCTGTCCTTCAGATGAGATGTTAAACCAAGGTCCCTTCTGCCCATCCTGGTGTTGTCCTGGTGGGGTGTCCAGGTGGAAGTAGAAGATCCCAGGCACTCTTCACAAAAGGTAGGGAACATTCCGGTGTCCTGGCCAACATTCCACTTCCGTAAACGGTCCATGCAATTATCCAGGCTGTGTTGGGTGATGATGATGTGATATGGCGCCAACATTCAGTCACTTTACTACCAGTCTAGCATTGCTTGTAAAGCGCTTTGGGATACACTGTGTATGAAGCGCTATATAAATGCTGATTCTTCTATTGTCAAGACTATAACAGCTTTAACATTGTAAAAATACATTCATGTTTTCTTTACTGGATCTGGACAATTCAAAACAGTAGTAGTGCAGCAGTAGTACAGCCTGTAACCTCAGGGGTGGACTGTTGGTTACGATATCTATGCTTTATTATCCTGTTAATCAGATCTGCTGCCTGATACAGAATTCGGCTGCATGGCAGGTCGTGATCTATGCTGCAGAAGCAAGATCATATGGCACCTTTGCTCCATGAGGTGCAGTGGTTGCCTTGCCTGCGAGGTGGCAGATAGATTTCAAGATCTTGCTAAAAACCCTGTACTGGCTGCACTTTTCCTATCTCCATGGGAACACGGACACCCTAATGACCTTTGGTAGTACACTGTGCTACTGTGCCTGTGCCCATTTTACAGGTGTGAGCCTGGCTCTCCGCGTTCATATTACCCCTAGGTTGGTAGTGCTGCCAGCCAGAGGGTTGCCTCTAGGTTAATAGCACTGCCAGCCAAGAGGGTTGCCCCTAGGATGGTAGTGCTGCTGGTCTGGAAGTGAGATGACCCTTCTTAGACTCCTGCATCAGCCCCTGTGAGAGGACAAGTAGGTTATTCTGTACCTCCTCCATAGGTGGGCACTGCAGTGTTGGCATTGCCGCAGGGTGCCGTATACACATGGTGAGTGGAGAAAGGGTAAAATGGAGTAAAATCACCAGCATCAGTGTTTGACTGCCAAAATTTGTCGACTGGAATTATTTTGACTTCCAAAATTGACAGCTGGAGTATCTTGACTCCAGTAAAAAAATAACTTCAAATTTCAACCCATGGAAATATTTGACTTCCACCCAAAAAAATTATCTGAAGCCCTGAATGTGTGGCAGGAGTCAGTAGTTTAGGGCAGTGTGACACACAAAGGGTTAGTGTGGGGCAGGAGTCAGCAGTTTAGGGCAGTGAGACACACAAAGGGTTAGTGTGGGGCAGGAGTCAGTAGTTTAGGGCAGTGAGACACACAAAGGGTTAGTGTGGGGCAGGAGTCAGCAGTTTAGGGCAGTGAGACACACAAATGGTTAGTGTGGGGCAGGAGTCAGTTGTTTAGGGCAGTGACATACATGAAGGGTTATTGTGGGGCAAGTGTCAGTTGATTAGGGCAGTGACATACACGAAGGGTTAGTGTGGGGCAGAAGCCAGTAGTTTAGGGCTGTAAGATACATTGGAGGGTTAGTGTGTGGGGCAGGAGTCAGCAGTTTAGGGCAGTGAGACACACAAGTGGTACTGTGGGTAGTAGTGAGGAGTTCAGAGCCGTGAGATTTAGAAAGGTTTAGTGCAGCTTCTGTCAGTCTTCAACCCAAAGTTTCTCTGCAGGAATGACCCACTTTCGTTGTTTTTTTCCTCAAGAGCTCTCTTATGAAACGTACTGGAGGCCTGGATGAGAAGGTGGACTGGAACTGGTGAGTAGAGCATTTGCTCTCTTTAGTGACATTCTGGCAGAGCCTGTTGAATGAAGGATGTCCCATCACCCTCATCATGTGTGCATGCGCAGACATGTGGTTGTATATACAGATGTGCGGACATAAGATAGAAGCAATATGAATACAGTTTAGTTTGACAATATAATGAAATGGTTGATCCAAGAAAGGTTTACACCCCAAAGTTGTTGTCTTGATCTTTTTATGAGGTGGAGCAGTTTTAGCATTAACATATGTAATAGTGTATGTGCTTAATGATGACAATAATATACATGTCTGTAAGTAATGTATTTAAGTGAAATTACAATATTTTATCTTTGTGTTATATAGGTAGTCTGTGTAACACAGAACTTTATGCTTATGGTATTTCATTGTAAATGAGCCTCTCAGCTCATTTAGGATTGTGTCCATGTTCATGTTTCTTCTGTATTGATCAACATGAATACAAATTTTACTGCTATAGTATGTATATATCTGCATACAGGCAAATGTGCTTTAAGTACACTTATAACATGTGGAGAAAACAATTACTGCCGTCTGTTTGGCTGTAACTTTTAATAAGCCATGTAATTATGCAAACAATAATACATGACAAATTGGGTGGTAGTGAGCTGTAGCGGACCACCCATGGGCGTACTGTATAGCCCCAGGAAGGTCCGGTATAGTTCATACGGTCCTCACTGGAGAGTATTATAGCATTTAGAAAATGGGCTATTTGTAAAGTTTATGAAGGGAAAAAATGGGCTATTTAAAATATTAAAAGAAATGTTTGAAAATCATTATTAAGTCCCTTCACTGGCTCTCAGTAGAGTGCTGTCGCCAGAAGGCACTTGTTATTGTGTTTAGAAGATGGCTTTTTTTTTTTAATAAGGCGTCTTTTTTTAAGACATCCTTTTTTCTATTATTTATGTTTTTTAATTGAGCGAGGTCAAGAATGGCTGTCAGCTTGGTTGGTTGGGCATATTAAGTAAACTGAAACCACGGCTGTTTCAAGTGAAACCACAGCCTTGTTAGTACAGTAATTATTGATCTTCATTGAGAATATAGAAACATAGACGTTGACAGCAGATAAGGACTGCAAGGCCCATCCAGTCTGCCCATTTCTATTTCTACCTTATAAATGTGCCATCAGCCTTTGCTCTGTCAATGGCCTAGCTATTCATACTCATCTGTATTGCTCCCTTATGCCTGTCCCATGCCTGTTTGAAGCCCTGCACTGTATTCATAGCCACCACTTCCTGAGGTAGGCCGTTCCATGCATCCACCACTCTTTCTGTGAAAAAGAATTTCCCCACATTCCCCATAATCGACCTCCATCTAATCTCATGCTGTGTCCTCTTGTCCTGCTATTTTTCTTATATTTAAACATGTTAGACTTTCACCTTGTTAATGCCCTTAAAGTGTTTGAATGTTTCGATCATATCACCTCTCTTCCTCCTTTGCTCAAGGGTATACATATTGAGCTCCGTTAATCTGTCCTCATATGTCTTCTGATGCAGTCTCTGCACCATTTTGGTTGCCCTTCTCTGGACTGCCTCAATTTGGTTAATGTCCTTGTGAAGGTGTGGCCTCCAGTACTGCACGAGTACTCCAGATGGGAGCCTAACCAGTGTCTTGTAAGAGGATTATTACCTCCCTCTTACGACTTGTGATACCCCTACTAATACACCCTAACATCCCCCTAGCCTTACCTACTGCTTTAGAGGTCTGCTTGGATGATTTCAGGTCATCGGTGATGATGATGCCCAAGTCTCTTTCTTCCTTTGTGACTGCCAGCAACTCCCCTCCCAGCCTATAGGTGGCTTCAGGGTTTCTCTTCCCTATGTGCATGATCTTGCACTTCTTTGCATTAAATCCCACTTGCCACTCTTCTGACCATTTTGCTAGTTTATCCAGATCTCTTCTCATTCTGCCCACCCTATCTGGATCATCTACTCTGTTGCAGATCTTGGTGTCATCTGCAAACAGACAAGCCTCACCCTCTAGTCCATCTGGAATGTCACTAATGAAGATATTGAAGAGGACTGGCCCCAGGACTGATCCCTGAGGTACCCCACTTGTGACTTGCATCTCTTCTGACTGTATACCATTTACCACCACTCTCTGTTTTCTGCCCGTCAACCAGTTTGCCACCCAGTTGACCAACTTCTGACTCACCCCGAGCCTACCCAGCTTATTTATCAATCTTCTATGTGGAATGGTGTCGAAAGCTTTGCTGAAGTCAAGGTAGGTGACATCAACTGCTCCCCCTTGGTCCACCACTCTGGTTACCCAGTCAAAGAAATCTATGAGATTAGTTTGACATGACCTTCCTTTTGTAAACCCATGCTGTCTTGGATCCTGTGCCCCTATGGATTCCAGGTGTTGCACTATCCTTTCCTTAAGAAGTGCCTCCATAATCTTGCCCACTACTGAGGTAAGACTGACTGGTCTGTAGTTCCCTGCCTCCTCCCTGCTACCACTCTTGTGGGTGGGATCACATGAACCCTTCTCCAGTCTTCTGGGACCTCTCCTGTGCTCAAAGACTAGCTAAACAGTTCTGATAATGGCTCTGCTAGTTCCACCCTTAGCTCCTTTAGTACACTGGGATGTATGCCATCAGGTCCCATTGCCTTGTCCACCCTGAGCTTAGCGAGCTCTTGTAGGACCCTTTTTTTTGTGAAGGTAGTAGTGCTCACCTCCCTCCCCCTGTGTCCATGTTGCTGAGCTGTGGGCCCTGCCCTACCTTCTCTTCAGTAAATACTGAGCAGAAGTATCTATTTAGGATAGATGCTTTTACAGGGTCCTCCTCCTCCTCACATGCTCCTTTTCTCCTTTGAGCTTAGCAATACCCCCTCTAGACTTTCTCCTTTCACTAATGTATCTATAGAAAGTCTTGTCACCTTCTTTTACTGTTCATGCTAGTGTTTCCTCAGTTTGGGACTTTGCCTGCCTTACTGCCTTCCCTGCTTGCCTTGGGGCAATTTGGTATGCCTCCCTATCTTCATCCCACTGTGATCCCTTATATTTCCTGAAGGCCAGCCTTTTGGCTCTGACCTTTTCTGCTACTGTATTTGAGAACCAAAGTGGTTTCCTTCTTCTTTTGTACTTCCTTTTCTGTCTAACACAATGGGATGTTGCTTCAAGTATTGCATCCTTAATGCTTGCCACTTTGCCTGTACCCCTCACCTGTGTTTCTTTTTGCCAGGGCTAGCTTAACTCTGTTGGCCATTTTATCAAAGTCAGCTCCTCTGAAGCCCCATATTATTGCGTTGGAATGGGATGATTCAGATGTAGTGGCCAAATTGAACCATACCATGTGATGGTCACTGGCCCCCAGGTGACCTTCTACCTGGAGATCTGTGATCCCTTCCCTGTTAGTCACTACTAGATCTAGGATAGCCTGTCTCTTGTGGGTTGTTGTACCAGTTGTTTGAGGTCCTCCCCCTGCAGGGAATCCACCATGTGTCTAGTTCTGGCAGATGTTCCTGCTGGTATTGACCAATCTGTATCCAGCATGTTGAAGTCTCCCATTATCAAAACCTCCCTTTAGCTGTCATGTTTTGTATATCTTCTAACAGTAACGTGTCTATGTCCTCCCCCTGGTCTGGGGGCCTGTAGACAACCCCAGTTCTTATGGCTGTCCCATTTCCTGTTTCCAGGGTGACCCACAGTTCTTCTGGCTCCTTAAATGTATTCTGAATTTCTGTAGCTTTGATATTTTCATTGACATACAGGGCCACTCCACCCCCCCTTTTTTGCACCTCGGTCTCTTCTGAACAGTACATAGCCAGGTACTGAAGTCTCCCAAGTGTGGTTACTGGTAAACCACGTCTCACTAATTGCTACTGTGTCCAGTTTAGCCTCTGACATTATTGCCTGCAGGTCTGGGATCTTATTTCCCAGGCTGTGAGCATTGTATACCGATTTTCCATTGGCCAGATTCGGTCTGTTAGTTGTTGGGTGAGGTTTGGCATTTCCTATGTGCGTTGTATAGGGAGATAGACCTTTTTCTTACCTGGTGATGCAAATGAACTGGAAACATGCTGAACCCTGTTTGACCACTAGCTGAGGGAAGGGTGTTCTTCCCATTAGAAGCGTATGGGGTGCTACCCTCTCCCCATTGGGCCACACCTTTGGAACTGTAAGCTGTCAGCATCAGGAGCTCTTGGAAGCTTTTGCTGGCAGAGCCGCCCACAGTGTTGTGCAGCATCAATGCACATATAGTGTGGGCAGCCCCATCATTCCTCAGTTCTTTTTCCCGCCATCGATCATTCTCGTCAGACCGAGTCTCTTAGCGTATGAATCCTAAATTTCTACCAAAGATGGTATCAAAATTTACACTGAACCAAACGATACACGTTCCTGTTTACTATCCTCAGCATGCCCATCAGGGTTAAGAATTACTCTATACTTGAAATGTACATAAAATACTGAGATATTATGTGAACCGCACCAAGGATTGCAGAAAGTCCTCTCAGTTTTTTGTTTCATTCACCCCTGGGAAAGAGGGCGTTTCTGTGTCTAAACAAAGCTTTTCCAAATCACGTTCTAAGATTATAAGAAGTGCAGTAAGGAACTTCATGGTGTTGCTCGTGGTCACTCCACAAGGGGTATGGCTACTTCTGCTGATTATTTCAAAAATGTCCCTGCCTGATTTATGTGCTGCAGCCACATGGGCTACTGTTCACACTTTCACTAAACATTATAGTCTGGACATTGTCTCTCGTAGTCATGCTGATTTTGGGCTTGCTGTACTGCAAAGCCTCCTGTCCTCATTACGTATCAGACTGTGCTCTCCTCCCTTCTGCTTTGTGCTTCTTGGGAGGCATTCCAAAACTCTTGCCTAATGGAGGAGGTATCCTCAGTGAAGACAGAACCGTTACACAAGAACTTATCCTAACAGTATCTCTTCAAAAGAATCTCCTCCATTAGGCCATGCCGTACCCTCCCTCCTCCTCCCTGTTCTATATAGTGAAGGTTATATCAGATGCAGTGCCTAAAGCTTTACTCCATGAATTATGTATTTTTTCCAGTCCCATGCTGGTACAGAACTGAGGAGAGATGGGGCCACCCATGTTATACATGTGTCAGTGCCGCACATCATCATAGGCAGCCCCCGGCTAGCACAAAGATTAGGAGCGGTCCTGACGCTGACCGCTCACATTTCTAAAGGTGTGGCCTAATACAGGCGATTCTCTCTTAAGATCTACTGTTATAGTAAGTTCTTAGGTTTAGAGAGTTTCAGAACACAGACACTGATTTCAAGTCAATTCAGTTTTTATTTAACCAGGAAATACGCCATTGAGACACTCGTTTATAGGATGGTCCTGGAAGGACGCAACAGGATCACTCATATGACAACAGAGCTTTTACAATACATAGATGGACAAAACAAAGTGTATATCAGCAATTCATGTAGAATAAAATAGTAAATTCGGCCGGTGGCGCTGAGGGTTGAGGCGCTGGACGCCACACCTTGCACCACGCCCGGCGACAGACTCGGGTGGCCGGGATCGGCAGGAAGGGAGAGGATGGGCGTCCGGAGGACAGCTGTCTCTCCTGGGAGGGATCTAGGGGCGCTCAGTGCTGGCGACCCCGATGGAGATCGGATGCTACAGGTACACCCAGGCGGCGTGAGGGTGGAGTCACGGCAGACACTAGCAGGGGCAACCATGCAGGCATCATTACGCGCTACACTCCAAGGGGAAGAACGCCGCAGGAAAAATCCCTCTGTGGCACGATGGAGATGAAGGGCTCCAGGGCAGGTCCACATCCCAATACGCCGCAGCGCCAGGAGACTTCCAGGCTAACCCAACAGCCAGGTAGCCCCTCTGATTTCAGAAAAGACTGCCCAGGGAGGAGGCCACCCTCCCGGGGTGATCCAGTGGGCTGGACCTGCCTGGGTGTCGGGGAGGAAGCTGGTAGCGGGGGGGGCGAATCGGGGAGTAGAGGCCTCTGCCGAGAGAGCACCACGGAATGATGCCTAGGCTGCAGGGTGCATAAATAGAATTTTAAATAAATAAATAAAAATGATTAGGGATCCTCCATACCTTGGGCTGTTTTTTTTTTTATACTTATATTTTATTCATTTTTATATTGTATATCAATACAAGTTTTCCTTGCAAGGAACATCAAACGTTATACATTCTTTTAAAAGAATCATTCAAACAACATGAAGTCTTGCTATATTATGACATATGCAGTGAGTCCCAACCTTCGAACTGCTCCGGAGGTGAAAGAGTTAACTTTCCATGCCAGGCATGGAACGCAGAGCTCGCTCTCGGTTGAAAACTCTGTCTGTTGTTCTTCAAACTCAAACTGTCAGATTCTTTACTCCATCTCACTGAACAGTTGCTCGGAGATTTCTCCTTCTGCTAGTTCATTTGTCAGTTAAAGTATTAATTTCTCGGTTTTGACCGAATTTAAACATAACCGGTCGGTTCAAGCTCTGTCTGTGGTATTGTGAGTACTAGATAGGTTTTACATTTATTATTCTGTGTGGAACTTGTAAACGGTTATCGGTTCGGTTTGAACCGATCAGGTTGTTTCAAAAATATATTAATCTGTCTTTAGAGTGTGGTTACCGGTTCTTAGCGGTTCTAAAAAAAAACGGAATTTATTACGGTTTTTTCCACGACCCGTGACACGGTTGGGAACCGATAAGAGAGTCTTGGTTGGCGGATTGCCATTAACGGGCAAGTTTGGTTAGTACTGGCACTATGTCTGAGAAACCCAAAAGGAAAACCGGGCCCACTGGGTTTCGACACTGTAGTGTCGTGGGGAAGCCTTTGCTAAGGCTGACCCCCACTCCACCTGTGTTTATTGTCTGGGGTTTGACCACCTCAGTGCAGACTGCAGTTTGTAAAACTTTTCCTCTGCCACCATAGAAAACAGAGTTGGTAGGCTCAGGAAAGGAAGGCAAAAGTCCGCTGACCGGATGGCCAGCCGGTTCGGTTTCAACTCGAACGGGAGAATGCCTCCTGACCAGGCCGAGACTTCCTCGGGCAAAGGAGCTGGCTCGGAGGAGTCGGTTCCAGCAAAAGGACTAGAAAATCATCAGGTGTGGAGCAAATTTTCCATCTCCAACCGCTGAAGAAATAGCCAGCGATTAAATTGTCCAGTCGCTTTCCCGGTTCCCACTGAACCGGCACCATCAAGTAACGTATCACGGTTTAGTCGGTTCCACGGTTCAAGAATATGATTTAGTGGAATTTTATGAACCGGAGGAGGGAAGAGGAGTATGAGGAGAGTGAATGTGGATTTGAAAGTCTGGATGTGCCCACTGACCCGGACATCTCCCCAGACAGACCTTCAGGAGTGTCTCCTCCCAGGCTTTCTGAGTCCCCTTCTCATTTTATGTTTTATAGAAAAGTGGCTGAAACCCTCCAGCTCCCTATGGAGGAAGCTGTTGATGACCAAGAGGAGCCTGACTATGTAGAAATGATGGATATCCCAGAGTCTAGGAGACTGTCTATTCCTTTGCATAAATCTTTTCGGAAACAGACAGTAAAAATTCTAAAAACTCCTCACACTATACCTCCTGTGGATAAGAGAGTGGACAAGAGGTACACATTGTCAGGCTCTGATATGGAGTTCCTTTCACATCAATGCAGCCATGTCGGAGTAGTGCAGGCTGCAGCCTGTGATAAGGCAAATATTCCCTTGGCTTCACACCCCCTGAAAAGGACTCCAGGAGGATTGATGCCATGGCAGAGAAGCAGTACATGGCAGCATCCTTGGGACTCAGACAGGCAAATTATATGGCTTATGCAGCTAGATACCAGAAATCCAGATGGGATGCTGTTATGGCTCTAGCAAAACAGGTCCCTGGCCAGCTTGCCAAGGAGCTGGAGCAGGTGGCTGCTGATGATATTGAGGCATCCAAGGTGCAGTTCCATGCTGCTGTGGATTCTAATGATGTGTCATCAAGAGTCATGGCTACATCTGTGGCACTTCACAGGATGGCTTGGCTCAGATGTACTAGCCTGTCACAGGATGCCCAGACTAAAGCCATGGATTTTCCTGTTGTGGGTAATTCTCTGTTTGGGGAGCAGACAGAGAATTACATGAAGAAAATGGATGAGTATAGGACCACCTATAGGAGTGCACAGGCCAAGGACAGGCAGGCCACTCCTTAAAGGCAGCCTTCCAGGGGCAGGGGCAGGCCTCTTCACAGGCCTTTTTACCAAGCCCAGGCCTCTTCTTCAGCTTACGCCCAGAAGGGGTTCTTTAGAGGGAGAGGCAGACGGGGTACAAGCAGGCCTGCTTCCACCCCTCAGCCGAAAGCCCCTGCCAAGCAGGCATCCTGATGGTGTTGCCAGGGCCGATTCTCAACTACCTGTAGGGGACAGGCTGGCTTACTTTGTCCAGGACTGGAAGTCTCTAACATCAGACAAGTGGGTCCTGGAAGTAGTAAGCCAGGGACTGGTTCTCAGCTTTAAGAAATTTCCAAAGATGAGAACCAGATCCTTTCCACCTGCAACTCCTTCAGAGGCACTTGCCCTAGAAGCAGATGCCTCTACCCTCTTGGCTCTCAGAGCCATGGAAAGGGTTCCACCCCTACACCAGGGCAAAGGGTTGTACTCCAGGTACTTCCTTACCCCAAAAAAAGACAGGAGAATGGCGGCCCATCCTGGATCTCAGATATTTAAACAAGCACCTTTTAAAACCAAAATTCAAAATGGTGACTCTGGGAATTATTTTACCCTCTCTAAGGCCAAGGGACTGGCTAGCGTCCCTGGACCTCAAGGATGCCTACTTCCATATTCTCATCAGAAGCTCCCATCGAAAGTACCTCAGGTTCGAGCTGCCCTCAGGCCATTACCAGTTCAGAGCAATGCCCTTGAGCTTCACCTCTGCCCCAAGGTATTCACAAAATGCCTAGCAGTAGCAGTTGCCCTATCTAAGAAGGCAAAAATTGCCATCTTCCCTTACCTGGATGACTGGCTCATAGTAGGCCAGTCTCCAGACCAAGTCAAGTCACATCTTCGGATAACTCAGCAACTGCTTACCTCTCTAGGTTTCCTTCTGAATCTTCCAAAGTCAGTTTTAGAGCCTGTCCAGCTTCTCACCTTCATAGGCGCAGAACTGAACACACAGGAAGCCAGAGCCTTCCTTCCTTTGGACAGGGCAAGGACCCTGGTCTCTCTGGCCTCTTCATTCACTCTGCAGGTCTCTCGACCAGCAAGGCACTTTCTGCAGCTCCTGGGACACATGGCTGCTTCTACAGTAGTAGTGCAAGGAGCAAGATTTCAGATGAGGGACATCCAGTTCCATTTGAGAACCTTTTGGTCTCAAAGAAGGACCCTCTAACCAAGTTGATCCCAGTAACCCGAACCCTGATCCAAGCCCTACAGTGGTGGCAGGACCAGAACAATCTGAGACAAGGGGTCCCCTTTGTCACTCAGTCTCATTCTTTAATCCTTACTACAGATGCATCCCTCTTGGGGTGGGGAGCTCACATGGGCGACCTCACTACCCAGGGACTGTGGTCCCCTCAGGAATCTCTGCTCCACATCAACCTGTTGGAGCTCAGAGCAGTTTGTCTAGCGCTTCAAACTTTTTCCAAATCTGTTCAGAACAAAGTTGTTCAAGTCAGAACAGACAACACCACTACAATGTGGTACATCAACAAGCAAGGAGGCACTCGGTCTACGGCCTTGTGCACCGAAGCAATGAAGTTGTGGTCTCTGGCTTACTCCCTGAACACCTCCCTTATGGCAGTTCACCTCCCAGGCAAGGACAATGTCCTGGCAGATGCCCTTAGCAGGATCTCACAGGGCCATCACGAATGGTCACTGGATCCCCTGGTCCTGGGGGTAGTATTTGCCAGATGGGGCACCCCGCAGATAGATCTTTTTGCAGCCCCAGACAGTCACCAACTTCCCCTGTTTTGCTGCAGGCCCCCAGTCTTGGGCTCAGTCCCTCTGGATGCCTTAGTCCTAAATTGGGAAGGGAAGTTTCTCTATGCTTTCTCCCCTTCCCTCTCCTGTTCAAAGTGTTAGTCAAAATCAGATCTCAATCCTGCAAAGTGATTCTGATTGCTCCAGATTGGGCCAGACAACCCTGGTATCCACTCCTTCTGTCCTTCGCAGTCCATCTTCCCCTGTGCCTTCCCAGGAATCACAATCTGTTAACCTGTGCTCAGGGCAGGATCTGGTACCCGAACCTCAAATCTCTCAATCTCAAGGCCTGGTTCTTGAAGAGTTAGAGTTTGCTGATCTACACCTCTCCCAAGATGTAATGGATATATTGAAGGCTTCTAGGAAGCCTTCCACCAGGAACTACTTACAATTCCAAATGGAAGAGGTTTTCTATATGGTGCTCTGGGAAGCATATTTCCCCAGAATCTGCTGATTTACCCACAGTCCTGGATTATATGGTCCATTTAAACACTTTGGGGCTGAGACCAGCTACCCTAAAGGTGCGTTTGGTAGCTGTGTCTGCTTTTATTTCAGCAGGTAAACCTTCTTCTCTTTCAGCTCATCCTGTATTCTCCAAGTTTTTTAAGGGATTGCTTCACACCAACCCTCCATTCAGGGACCCTGCCCCTGCCTGGGATCTTAATGTTTGCATTGCTCAGCTTATGCAACCCCCCTTTGAGCCCTTGTCTTCAGCAGAACTTAAGTATTTGACTTGGAAGACTGTGTTTCTGGTAGCCATTACTTCTGCCAGACACATAAGTGAATTAGAAGCTTTGTCAGTGGAGTCTGATTTTATCTCTTTTCATAGAGATAAAGTGGTCCTCAGGACTAACAGGAAGTTCTTGCCTAAGGTGGTTTCAGATTTCCACCTTAATCAATCTATTTCTCTCCCAGTGTACTTCACTGACCATTCCTCCTCTGGCGAGAGGAGGTTACACAACAGATGTGAATAGAGCCCTTAGTTACTACATTGGCGTACCAAGGGTCACAGGTTTGACTCCTCCAACTGTTCCTCACTTATGGTGAGGTTGGTAAAGGAAACCTGCCACTAAAAGATCCATTGCCTGGTGGATTGTTTCTTGTATCCAGTTCTGTTATGAAAAGCTGGGTAGGTTCCCCCTCAGGCCTGAGGCTCACTCTACCAGAGGTACAGCTGCTTCCTGGCTGCTGCCAGGGACATCCCTATTCTAGAAATATGTCAAGCAGCCACCTGGAAAACAGTTCACACTTTTACCAAGCATTACTCCCTGGACATCCAGGCTGGGAGTGATGCTGGGTTAACACAAGCCGTAGCTTCAGAGCCTATTTCCTAAAGTGAGTTGTCCTCCTCCATGGAGGTACTGCTTGTGTAGTCTGCATATGTCATAATATAGCAAGACTTCATGTTGTTTGAAAAAAATTACTCACCTTAGTAATGTTGTTTCTTCTAATGGAGTCTTGCTATATTATGACCTCCCCCCTGCCTGCCCCTCTCAGAACCCCTGTTTTTGGGGTATGGGTGGGCAGTGCAGTGTTGGCACTTAGTGGATGCCCACTTTGTTGTTTTCACCCCTTCTTTTTTGGGGTGACTTTGTGTTGTGTTTTTCATTTTTTGGGTCTCCTGACTTGAGTCTTTGTTTTGGTACCAAAAAATGTGTTGTTATATTTAGTAGCCAGTTGGCTAGTGTAGGTTTACAGCTTCCATACAGGACCTTAGTGAGTTTAGCTCGTAAAGATCTGACAGTTTGAGTTTGAAGAACAACAGACAGAGTTTTCAACCGAGAGCGAGCTCTGCGTTCCATGCCTGGCATGGAAAGTTAACTCTTTCACCTCCGGAGCAGTTCGAAGGTTGGGACTCACTGCATATGTCATAATATAGCAAGACTCCATTAGAAGAAACAACATTACTAAGGTGAGTAATTTTTTCTTACAGTTTACATAGGAATTAGTATCCCTCACTTGATCCCTAATGTGGAAGACAAACCAAATGTATTTTTAACCAAACTGCTTATTTCAAAAAGCTGTGTAAATAGCCCAAAAGCCCATGGCCATTACCTGTTATTTTAATACTTAATGTGTGAAACTGATTCCCTACACCCACAAGGGTTGCTTGGTGTCATGTGAGTTTCTCTATGTACTATTAACGTTGTAAATTATAGTCAGCGGATACAATCTCAACTCTTATGACTCTGATAACTTTGCATCAGAATTTACTAAACTGATTCTGGATATAGCTAACCCTGAAACAGGAGATGAAACTATTACATCAGATTTATTTAATACTGCCTCAAAGAGAGTATACTCTCAAAATTACCATGAGCGCTAAACACTGATCTCCCCATTATTTCCATGGGGAAGTACACTTACCACTCTATAGCAGTGATCCACAGCTCTCAACTTATTCAAACTAAAAAGGCTCCTCTAGGAAATTTTAATAGAAAACATGAATCTAAAAATATTAGAAAAGACCACATTAGCCGGCCTGTTGGCACAGCGGTTGGATTTCCGCTTGCGGCACCAGTGACCCGGGTTCAGGAGTGGACCCAGGAGCTGGAGGACCGGCCAGGGAGAGAAGGCTTGAGCATCTGTAGACTGCTTGCCTTCTCTCGGGAGAGGAATTAGTCTGGACCCGGTGCTTGCTGACTCCTGGCAGAGGCCAGAATGCGACGCAGCTGGGTCGAGATCTAGAAGGGCGTGGTGAGCGTCTGCATATGCCTTGGCGTTAGGTGGCACCACACCCCTGGGAGCAAACAGGAAAAAATGCTTCATGGCTGGCGGATGATAGTTGCGGCCTCTGCTGCATCAAGTTCGATGCTGCCCAAGTTCCACCTCAGCAGCACCCGGGGTGAAATGTAGAGTGTGCTGGCCGTTCCCCACCGGTGCCTGTCTCCTTCAGAGGAGGGGGACCCTTCCGGTAAAGGGACACACCGGATTACCCTGGGGGGCTGCAATGTAGGGTGGAGGTGGCTGGCATTGGGCAGGGGTGCCAGCGAGAGAGCTAGGCATAGCTGAAGGAGTGGCCAACTGGGAGCAGGGGAAGGAGCAAAAAAAAAAAAGGCCGCATTAACATTGCCTTGATATTGTATTGTTATATTCCATCTGCTGAGCAGCTGCCCTACGGAGAAAGACAATATAGAGCAGTGCAAGTTTTTCAGGTAGCTTCTTCTTTGTCTTCCGATTCGAGCCCCTAGTAGCTTTCATGGTGGCCGCCATTTTGCTGCCCATTTCCCCGCATCAGTTGGGTCCATGAAAATGTAAATTTTACTGTCCTGAATAATTCTCAGTTTTGCAGGAAATTGTATGGTATAGGGTATGTCCAATTCTCTAAACTTTGCTCGAACGCCATTGAATTTTTTCCTTCTAAGACGGGTAGCATAGGAGATGTCAGGGAACAAATGTACTAATGCACTTTCAAATGTTAAAGGCCCGTACCTCTTGACCTAATTCAGCAGTCGGTCCCTGGTAGCCATACTGTCCAACACCACCATCAATGTTCTAGGTAGCTCAGCTGGTAGTTTTGAGCGGTTGAAGCAAGCGATAGGCTTTAATTATGACACAGTCCTCATCTAGACTAGGTGGGCCAAGCAGTCTTTATCTGCCGTCAAATTCTGTTTCTGTGTTTCTATCTTGTAGATGTGGCGGAATTGATCAAGCAGCCAGTCCTTTATAAAAGTCGATCAAGTCTCCCTCAGAGCCTCTGGCATGCCCACAATTCTAAAGTTCTGGCTTCTGATCTGATTCTCGAGGATTTCGAGCCTATTATTAATGTGCTGTTGCTCCTTGGCTCTCTGCAGTGTTGTGCTTTGGCACACTGTAGCATGCCGCTTTACTTCCTCCACTTGGCTCTGTAACAGATCCACAGCTTTCTCTACTGTGGTAATTCTCCCTGCCATAATATCCAGCTCTGAGTTTGTGGATGCCGATGAAGCCAGGAGCTGTTGCATTTTTTTGCCCAAGGATTAGAGCATCTCTTCCAGCTCTTCTCCTTCGTTTGCTCCTCCATGCATCGAACGGGTGTTTGGGCCTGGTGGTAGTCCTTGCCCTCTCCCGACTACAGATTTCTGTGAGTCTTCCCCATCATATTGTGCACTTGTTCTGCTTTCTATTTCAGTAAAAATCTACCGGTTCAGCAAGGAAAATATTATAGTTTTAAAAGTTAAGCGTTGTTATGTCACAGAGCTGAAATACACTGCGACTTCTCAGCTCAGGTTCCATAACGCCCCCCCCCCCACCTTTTTTTTTTTTTGTTGTTGATTACTGGGGTTGGGTCTCACTTTATACCCATCAGAGGTTCCTCCCAAAAGTAGTATCTGACTTTACACCAGATTGGATCATTGACATCCTGTATTTTCCCTTCCTCATGGAATGCTGGACAAGTTGTCCTGCATTCTCTAGATATCCATAGAGCATTATGCTTCTGTCTGGATTACACAAAATACTGCAGCAAGTCCTCACAAGTTTTGTTTGTGCACCCACAGGATGGTGGCCGCCACTGTTTCTAGGCAGTGCCTTTTCAAATGGTTGGTATGCTGTATACCTTTCTGTTAGCAGGAGCATGATAAAGAGCTTCCTCGTCTAGTCAGTGGACATGTCACTTCTGTGGCTTGCGCTTCCGTTTGAGGACCGATGTGTTCTGCTGCCACTTGGAGTCAGAGTCACAATTTTTAAACATTTCAGTTTAGATCTGGTCTCCCATAGTTGGTCTGGCTTTGGTCATGCCATCCTCCCAAGGCCTCCTGTCTTAGCTCTTAGGGAGCCAAATATATTCCCTACCTTGCCTTCCTCCTGCTCTACAGTATCTACTGTAACTGCTTAATATTCATTTAATATGTGTGGTTCTATGGAGAGAAGGTGCAAGGTGCCTCAGCCCTCTTCACCACTGGGCCAGCTACACATTTGGTCTTTTCCATTCTGTCCCTCTCAATTGGGTCTATCAATCAATCCCCGATTCCCTTAGCCACCTCATGAGGTGTTGGTCTCCCATTTCTGTTGGAATTGTACAACTTTGAATTTGTCTTAAGTGGTAAACTGAGGGGGTGTGGGACTACCCACATTGTATAGGTGCTAATCATGTACGTCATCGTGGGCAGCCGGAGCCAGGCAAACGTTTCTGAGTGCTCCTGATGCCGACAGCTTCCATTTTAATATGTGTGGCTTGGTGGAGGAGATTCTCTTGCAGATGTACTGCTACTGGTAAGTAGCTAAACTTTACAGACTCAGAGTCCACTCTGTTCCACCATGAGTGATGAAAGGTGTCCGTGTGGCTCAGTTGATAGCACGTCTGCCTTTGGGTCAGAAGGCTGTGGGTTCTAGTCCCACACTGGGATTTGGGCTCATTTTCCCAAATGCTAGAACTTCTGTGCAGTACCTGGGGACAGGTGCTGTTCTGTCAGAGGGAATGTACATTGGATGTTAAAAAGAGGTATTTTCTGCTCATCTTCAGAATGGTCCTAGAGGATATACAGATGGAAGTCAAAGAATCCGTGGCACTTTTAGCATGAGTGGCAGATCTTCACCAGTGTCCTTGCCAGTTTTTCTTTCTCATGAAGCCAGTTTAGGCAGTTGTCTATGGGTGTTAGTGAATGGAATGGCTGCCACTACCTGTTTATAATCTCTTCACTACCAGTCTCTCTCATCATTTGTGAAGCACCTTGGGATGCAGTGGGCTTTATTGCCAAAATACTTTTTTCATAGGCAAAAAATGTGAGAAATATTTTTAAAATAGGGCCCATAAAAAACACTTCACAAGTGCAAATTCTTGTTCTTCTTCTCCTGATGCACCTCTCCATTAGAAAGAACACTCCCTCTTCTATACCCAAAGATCCCTCTGTGCTATGGTGAGTGACATACCTCATTAGGAGAGAATATCCCGGTCTTTCAAGAATTGATCTTCTCCATAGAGCCCACTCTTTGGTCTTAGGGCCAGAGGCACTAGGACCCTACAGGGCTACTAACATTTTCATCTGGTATGCACCACGCATGCGCAAGGCATCAAGTTTGGTGCCACCGAGGACACAGTGGAGCACACCTACCGACCAGGCGTGCCTTAGATCTGCTCTCCATATTCACAGAGTTTTCAACCTTAAAATATTACTTTATCTTGGGAATTTTGCTTAATAATTGACTGAATTGGAATCTCTACAAGCTGCTGAATCTTCCAATCTATTTTTAGGAAAGATGGGCTGAACTAACAAGGGTCCTGCAGGCGCTGCAAAGTTGAGGTCTGCTGAGTCGGAACAGCACAAGGCAACCACCCAACTTGCAATAGAGACAGCTCCTCCATAGATGGCGCTCCAACACTCGATGCAAGCCATAGATAACAAGATCAAGTCAATACTAAGTCGTTTTGCAGGACAAGATGGCAAGATTGTGAAGGCTAATAAAACTGCCTCCTCTGCACAAACAACTGCAATACAAGCGCTTAATACAACAACAAAATTAGTCCAGGAAAATGCGCAGTTAAGATATCGGCTGGAATCCCTCGAGAGCTCGCAGAGGGCTTCTAATGTGAGGATTGTGGGCCTACCTGAGAACTGCGAGGGGGATGGTCTCTTGATCTTACTTCGAGACACAGCTCTTGCAGCAGGTTACACCAGTAGGGCTGAAGCCGGCAGGTGTCAGGACCCCACGGAAAAATTCTAGCTAGCTATCTTCAGCGGGGACCGCCCCCGACGTCGGTCCCGCCTCCGGCGTCAGGCGTGGTAGATAAGGGGCGGTCCGCCCGATTCCCCAGTTCTTTCCCGCCGTCGACTTGCATGTCTCGACCCTTCGGTTCAGCTCTAGTGCCGATGCGTGGTTAAGTTCTTTCCTACGGAAATTTGGATTTCTTCAAGCAAGTTTTTCTCTGATGTCCTCTCCGACCTCCGGTCACTCTTCAGAGTTGCTTGCGGAAACAGATCCTTCAAAGACCCTCCATGGCCTGCGTCAGTGCCTAGGCCCAGACCACAATACCCAGGCCTGCTCCTTCTGCCAGGGTTTAATAGCAGAACCGGGATCCGGCCTGAAGGCCCTTCAGGCTTTTCTGGAAGAAAAGCTAAAGACCATGTCTTCCAGGGAATCCACAAAAGACCCACAAGCATGCTGAAAAACAAAGGGAGAAGGCCCCTTCCAGGTCTCCCTCCAGGGCTTCGGACTCACGCAGCTCCAGTTCCAGGTCCGACCGCTCCCCCTCCAGGGCCAGCTCTCAGCCTCCCCTGGCTGCGGTTATGAAGTCTTCCTCTTCTCAGGCCAAGACTGCCAGGCCGTCTTCGTCCTCATCCTCCAGGGCCTTGGTCAAGTCAGGGGATCGCCACCATCATCATAAGTCGGGTTCCCGCCCTTCCGAACCCGACGTCAGGTCGGCTTCCTTGCCTCCTCGCAAAACCTTGGAGTTTACTTCTCTGAAGAGACCTCAGGACCCGACGCCGGTGCGCCTGTGATCCCCTCGCCATAGATCCCTTGAGCCGCCGTCCGGGCCGGCACGTCGCCTGCCAGGCCAACACCTCATCGGACGCCGGTAGGGGGACAGGTGCCCGCTCCTCTTGAGAAGAGAACCCTGACGCCTCCGACCAACGTCGGTCAGGAGACCATAACCGAGGAGGAATTGACTCAGCCCGAGGACCAGACGGGCGACCCCGGTCCTGTCGAGACGCCCAGGGAACCCTCGCCGTTACCCGAGCCCCCTGTAGAGCCAACGCCAGGACCCGACGACCATCCACCGGCGCCCGGACCGTCGTCAGGCCTTTCTATAGCAGATGTGAAGGAACTGTTCACTTACTGGTGGGACACCATGAAGAAGTACATGGTTCCCACTCCTCCTCCTCTTCCTCCTCTTCTTCCTCCTACACCGTTTACTCCTCCGGTTCCTGCACCCCCCTCACCATCGGGGTCGGCAGGCCGTTTACCTCCTCCCCGGGAGTACGGAACACCTCCCAGGGGGAGACCAGACAAACGGAGACCTCCGTCCGAATCCTCTTCTATGTCACCCAGCCCCAAGAGACCCAGAAGACACCGACGATCGCCTTCGACGGAGGACACGGGATCAGAGTTCTCAACATCCAGATCCCCATCTCCCCTCTCCATCCCTTCTCCGGATCCATGCAAGATGCCGAAGTCTCCTCTGGATGACCCTTCATTCTCGGATATTATGAGACACAGCCAAGAGAACATGGGATGGGATGCGGAAGAGCTAGACCCCGAAAGGATACACCTTGCCAAATACCTTCGGCAGAAGGACCCCAAGCCTGTGGTGGTGCCACCCTTGGTTGACACTTTCGTGGATGTCACCAAGGCAAGCGTGGAAGCGTCACATTCACTCAGCGATGCCGAAGAAAGCTGATAAGCTTGTACAAGGCTCCTAGAGACCAGTACTTGACTCAGCAGCCTCAGGCTGACTCTTTGGTCATCACAGCCTCACATGACCGGGTCCCAGAGACCGCAACATCTGGCACCCTGCCACCAGACCCAGAGTCCAAACAGTTGGGCGCTATGGGTAGGCGCGCGTCGCTTCAGCTACCTGCGCCATCAGATCCTAATTATTTGACCCACATGGTACAGTTCCAAAATGTCTTGTGGGAACAGGGTCCTGAGGCGGCTGAAAAAACTGCGGAAGGTGAGCAGAAGGAGGAGATCTTCAGCTCCTCCATACGAGGTTCGGCGTGGGAACCCAAGTGCTCGAGCAGCGTATGACTCCAGCGGACTCCTCGGCCCGAGCAGCAGCTTCTGGCGTATGCCTCGGAGACACTCTTAGTTCTGGCGTCTCGGCTTTACCCAGACGTCCAGAAGAATATCTGGAAGCCCCATTCGAGGAGAAGTCTTGTTTGGTAAACCCTCAGAAGATTATTACCAGACTTCAAGAGGCCGGGAAGGCGGTGAGGTCGGTTCAGGCCATGTACCGACCCAGGCTTAGTTCCTTTCGCAGGAACCAAAGCTGAATTTGTGGGCGGATGCAGAGGCAGCAGTCCCGCACCGCTCCACAACAGAGGGGCTCCGGTTTTCGCAGAGCCCAGGGGAAACAACCCGCAGGCCGAAGCCATCGTACTTCCAAGCCGGCCCAGCCAGCGGGACCCTCAGCCGCCACAGCCTGACTCCTTTCCGGCCCCCGCCCCTCAAGATCAATGGGAAATCATGGTCGGGGGTCGCATAGCGAACTTCCTGCCAGGATGGCAGGCTATAACCACAGTCAGGTGGGTTCTTCAGTTGGTCGGAAGAGGCCACTGTATAGAATTCGCAGAAAAGTCACCCTCGAGGCCTCCTTTGCTCTCCCGGTATCTGGGTCAGCACAAGTTTCTGATCTGGCAAGAAGTACTCATGCTCTTGCAAAAGGGAGCGACAGAGTTCGTCCAGGGAACCAGAGATGACAAGGATACTAGTCCCACTTCTTCGTGGTTCCAAAGAAAACAGGGACCTCCGTCCGATTCTGGACCTCAGCGACCTCAGCGTGTCGATCGCCTACAAGAGATTCCGCATGGTGACTCGTCGGGTCTTATTCCCATGTTGAAACAAAGCGCTTCTTAGCGTCTCTGGACATCCAGGATGCTTACCTGCACATCCCTATAGCTCAGGCGCACAAGAGGTTCCTGCGCTTCGAGTTTCTCGACCACCACCTTCAATTCTGAGCCCTTCCATTCGGATTGTCATCCGCACCAAGGGTCTTTACCAAATGCATGGCAGTCGTGGCATCGTCTCTAAGGAGACAGGGCCATTATGTGTTCCCGTACCTGGACGATTGGCTTCTCATGGCCTCCTCCAGACAGGCGTTGTTACGTGCGATCCAGAGCACCCAGGACCTGTTCCGATCTCTGGGCATCCTAATCAACCACGAGAAGTCTCTCCTGGTACCGTCGCAGAAGCTGCAATTTATAGGTGCAGTACTGGACACCGTTCAGGGAAGAGCTTTTTCCAGGCGACAGGGCGGGCGCATCAGATCCCTCATCAGGGACCTATCGTCAAACAGGACCGTCCTGCCAGGTCGGTCTCCAACGCTGGTCACATGGCTGCGGCCATTCCTACCATCCCTTTCGCAAGGCTCCACATCGGGTAACCCAGTGGATGCTCAAGGTGCAATGGGATCAAAGGCAAGACCACATGCAGCATCCGGTCAGAATCACGAACACCGTGATTAGAGACTGGCAGTGGTGGCTAGACCAAGGTCGCTCTCCACAGGCGTCCCATTTGTAGCGCCGATCACGGAGGTAATTCTCACAGAGCGCCTCAGGTCTAGGGTGGGGGGCACACCTGGACGGGGTGAAGTCCCAGGGTACGTGGACCCCTCTGGAAGCTCATCTCCATATCAATGTTCTAGAGATGAGGGCGGTTCTCTATGCCCTGCAGGCCTTTCAGTCAGAAATCCCGCCGAGTACTCTTCTGCTTCAGACAGACAACACGGCGGTGATGTATTACCTCAACAAACAAGGAGGCGCACACTCTTACCCCCTTTGCAGGGAGGCCATGAGGGTGTGGGATTGGGTAATCCGACACGCGTGAATCTGATCACTGTACATGTTCCGGGGTGGACAACATGATTGCAGACAGCCTGAGTCGGCTCCCAGGCCAGAGTCCACAGTGGGAACTTCTTCAAGGTAGCAGAGGATCTGTTTCTCGATGGGGACTCCAGAGTTGGACTTGTTAGCATCCCCATCCAGCATAAAACTGTCCAATTTCTGCTCACTAGATCCAAGGCCTGGTGTTTTGTGGCGAGGCGCGTTGTCCCTCTCCTGGGCGGACAGATTCCTCGCTTTCCCTCCCTTCCGTTGATCCAGAGGTTCTTCTCAAACTGCGTAGGAGCTTGCAACTATGATCCTGGTGGCCCCTTTCTGGCCCAGACAGATCTGGTTTCCCTTGCTAATCCAGCTATCCCGGGAACCTCCGCTCCCATTGACGTTCAGCTCCCATCTCTTGTCTCAGGAGGAAGGTTCACTGGTCCACCCGGACTTACGTTCCCTGAACCTGCATGCATGGCTCCTAGAGACATAGCCATCTTGCGTCACGGGGTCTCGCAAGAGGTTGCGGAAGTTCTTTCTGCAGCCCGGAAGCCGGCAACTCACGCTACATACGCCATGAAATGGCACCGTTTTTGTTTACGGTCGCGAGCACGCGATTTTTCCCCATTAGGTTGCCCGGTGGGAGTGGTGTTGGACTACCTGCTCTCCCTCTTTCGTTCGGTCTAGCCTACTCCTCTATCAAGGTGCACCTTTGTGCCATCTCTGCCTACCACCTTCCGGTGGGACATCGTACAGTGGCACAATTAGACGCCTCTCAGGAATTTTTGAGAGGTGTTACACTTTAGGCCACCCATTAAGGACCCAGTGCCTCCATGGGATTTGCTCTTTGTCCTGGAACAACTCACGCTTCCCCCCTTCGAACCTGCTGCGGATTGCGAGCTACATTTTCTGTCGTGGAAAACGCTATTTTTGTTGCTGTTACTTCAGCGAGAAGAATTTCTGAGCTTCACGCTCTCATGTGCAAAGAGCCTTATTTAGTTTTCCACCGGGACAGAGTATCCCTGAGGACGAATCCTAAATTTTTGCCTAAGGTGGTCTCTACACTCACTCTAAATCAAGATATTGACCTGCCGGTCTACTTCCCGAACTACTCTAATAGAGGAGAGGCTCTGCTCCACACCCTGGATGTTCACGCCAGCCTGAGGTATTACCTCAACAGAACTAAACCACTTTGTAGTTCTGAGCAACTTTTCGTTTCCTTTTCTGAGAGGATGATGGGCCATCCTCTTATCCAAACAATCCCTGTCTCGCTGGCTTGTCCAGTGTATTTCATTCTGTTATGATCTCAAACAAAAGCCCCTCCTGGGTTCAGTCCAGGGTCATTCTACTAGGGGTGTGGCCACCTCCCTTGCGGCACTACGAAATGTCTCCACTTCTGCCATATGTGCTGCAGCTACTTGGAGCTCTGTGCAGACATTTATCAGGCATTATAGCCTGGACATCGCCTGTCGGCGTAGAGCCGGCTTCGGCCTGGGTTCTGCAGGGTCTCCTGTCCTAGATTCAAGACCTGGAATGTATTTCCTAGCCCTTCTCCCAGAATTTTGGCAGCGTTACTGCTTGGGAATCAGTCCTAATGGTGTAACCTGCTGCAAGAGCTGTGTCTCGAAGTAAGATAGTACGGTTACGTAAGAACTTACCGTAACAGTAGATCTTCGAGAACAGCTCTTGCAGCAGGTACCTTCCCGCCCACCTTCCCCCTTGGAGGAGGCATGGCTTTAGCCTTTAACAACAGGGATTTTTCCCGTTTGTCTTCTGACGGTGGATCCTCGGTCTCCCATTTCGATGTCAGCCTGCGGCGAAGTCTCCGGCCGGAGAACTGAAATCAGGCGGGACCGCCCCTTCTCACGCCTGGCCGCCGAGGCGGGGCCGACGTCGGGCGGTCCCGCTGAAGATAGCGAGCCAGAATTTTCCAGGTCCTGACGCCTGCCGGCTTCAGTCCTAATGGTGTAACCTGCTGCAAGAGCTGTTCTCGAAGATCTACTGTTACGGTAAGTTCTTACGTAATTGTACTTCTTCCTCCAAGAATGGCTCCCAAGGCACTGAAGCTTGGCCGGAGATCAGGGCAGAACATCTCTACGCGATACTGGATTTCCCAGATCTGCTGTAGCTCAGGATAATGCACCCAGAACAGCTGTGATCACTACCAGGTTGAGGGCCGGGATCAGATTTTAACAGCTGCCAGAGCATCCGAGAGACTTAACTTTGAGGGGTTACTATCCATATGTTTCCGACCTCTCCTATGCCACGAGGTTTGGGCGTAAGAAATTTGATGGTGTCTGGGCCAGACTCAAGTTTAGGGTGGCCCACTCTCTACTCATGCCAGCTCATCTCAGTGTTTTATGGGGAAAGACATATCAGTATACTGACCTGATCAAGCAGGGAAAAGACAGTGTGTATAGTGTTGGAATTTGACAGAGCAGCAGCTCCAGAATGACCGAATCTGAAGAAGAAGAGGAAGAAGAGACCTGAAGTGCCAGGATTAAGGAAATTTTTACTGTCTATCAGAGCATTAACGTTAGGTTCAGTGTGCCTACCTAGACAAGTTGAATATTTTGTTTATTAGTAGGCACTTTACAAATGTTAGTAGTTCTGGGTTGCTGATTATTTTAGAAAGGAAGCTACTCTGGAGCAAATTAATTTGTTGGGTTTACTATCACGAGGGAGATTGGGGTAAATTTTGCTAAAAATGACACAGTTTTACCAGTTCTTGTTTACATCAGACAAATGTCAAATGTTTGGTAATGTTGAATCTCTGGATTGGGAGGGCATTTCTATTGTGCACAATAAATATGTAGAGACATATGTTTGGAATGGGGACCACATCAGCACAAGTTCCTGTGTCTTTAAGTTGCTTGGACTTTTATAATTTAATGTGAGGTCACCCAAAGTCCTGTAGGGTGCAGCTTATCTTGGACTTTTATATTTTTTTGGAAATTTAATCTTATAAGACATACCCACATCCGAAAATCAGATTGTATAGATTAATCCTCCTATGTACATTGGATGTATTTCGGTGAAAAATTGTGATTTCTTACATGAGATGCCTGTATGATATTGTTTAATCAAAACAATAAAATATAAGTTAACAAAAAAAAAAAAAAGTTTATGCACACACCCATCAATGGCATAAATAGCGGTGCCAACTCCAACTGCCTCAGTTTCTTTTTAATCGCCACTGATAGTACGCCTTCTAGGGGGACCAACATATTTTTGGGGTTTCCCGGAATAGGCTTTCAACTTTCTAGTTTTAGGTTTATTATTTGTTTTTAGTATGTTGTTTGTTTAAAAAGTGTATGATTTATTTAGTTGTTCTCTGTCAGAGTTTCAGATTTTCTACCTCATTCCAATCAGTTTATTCTCCAACCATTATGTCAGGTAGGTTGCCTGTTAAAGAGTCTGTTTTCTGACCACCACTCTCAGGTCGAGTGTTCTGGTACTGTGCAGCCTCATGCCCAGGATAGGCAGTCCTCCCGGAGTCGTAAAAAGTTATGGCTTTAGCCCCACTTATGCTTGGAGTCAGATTCCTGTGACCACTTGACTGCGTCCTTCTCTTGGCAGGAGATGAGTGGGCACATGTCACATTCTAGTTCTTGCCATTCTGCCTCAAAACCATTTGCCCCATGGTGTGCAGTTTGTGTCATTGTCCCGCAAGGGAACCCGTTGCCTGTCTTTTTTCACGCTGCTGTGCTGGTACCTCAGTCCCTGGCATCCCCACTGCCTATAGGGATGTCTCAGATGAGCAGTCTGGCTGTGGACTTTGAATTATGGCATTGGGTCACTCTGAGATCTGCTACCTAGACACACTACTCAGACAATCTTGCCTGCAACAGGTTTTCTGCAGGAGACCATGTGATAGGGTTGAACAAGGCCCTGTCCCATTTGCTATGCAGAAAGAGTTAAATGCGGATCTGTTCTATCCTCTCCCTTTTCTCTTTTCATCTGCCTGGTTAGCAACCAAATGTTTTCATGAGACCTAGGAACTGATCACTCTGACAGTCTCGCAGTTCTGAGCCTCTCACTCTCTCTGCCTTCACTTGCTGTTTCTGTCTTTTCTTCCCCTTTGCATATCTGCGGTTAGAAAAATATATGTGAAACTGGGATTCCTTAGTTTGACAATCTATACAGTTATACTGTCGAAATGACTGCTGGGAGAGACATAAAAAAAAGAGATAAATGGGTAACAGTGCAATGGTTTTGATGCAATGCTAATGGATAAACTAATAAACTGGAAAACATTAGAACTGAGAATTGTGAAGGTTGAAAAAACAAAATGTGTGAGTTTAAACTTCTGTTTGCTATACTGCATATGCACTGAACTCTAAAGGTTATAAGCTAATGCTAGAAGAGAATTAACAGAAGGTTTTGGAAACCTGTATTTAATACAGGTTCCCTCTTAAAGGAAAACTGCACCCTCATATCTTCTAAATTTTATTTGTTTCCATGCAATGGGTAGGGTGGTAGGCTGCGACAACTGCGGTGCACCAATCTTTCTAAAAATTGCCTGGAGTGTGGGGGGCTGTTTGGTGTGCAACCACACAGAGAAACTTAGAAAGGAGATCGAGGGTCTGCAGGAGGAACTAAGACAGGCAAGGCAGACTGGGGGTGGGTTTAGCCCAATACTGGAGGGAGGAGGGGAGATGAGGGAGGCGATTTGAGCCAACAGTGGTGAGGAGAGGGTCAGAAGAAGGGAAGCGGAGACAAAGGGGCCCAGGCCAGGAAGAATGATTGCCAGGGAAACCGGGTCATGAGACAAAAGACAAATGGAAGGAGGAGATAGGGACTTAGGGGAGGAGAAGAAGTGGCAAAAGTCATGGTGTGGAAAGGAGAGAACAGGTCACTATGAAGAGAGAGGGAGAGAGTGGGCATTTGTGAAGGGTCTTCAGAAAACAGTTTTGCACTGCTAGAGAGGAGGAAGGAGGAGAGAAATGATGCAACTGGAGGAGTAATTGATAAGTGCCTGGACCAAACCAGTGCGGGGGGAAGTTTTGCTAGGAGAATTGCAACAGGGGCAAAAGGGGGACATAATGTGCAGGAGGAAGAAGAGGAGCCAGAAGTGAGAGATGGAGATGAATGAAAGCAAGCAGGGAGTAAGAGGGGTAGAATCTTAGTGCTGGGAGACTCAATACTAAGAGGAGTCAGGTGGGGTAGCAAGGGGAGAGGCATACTGCATTTGGGTGGAGGCCATGCCAGGAATGACGCGGAAAAGGTGGGACAGTCTGTTCTGAAATATGCTAGAGGGGTAGGGACAAACTTCATTTAATTATACATCTTGGGACGAACGACCTGACTGACATGACAGTAGATATAGTCCAGAGGAGGTTTGTGGAACTAGGACAATTATGTGAGGAGCAGGTAGATCAGTAACTTTTCAGAGATACCCAGTGCCCAAGGCAAACACAACAAGAAAGCTAAGGATAAAGGAATTTAATGGATGGCTAAGAACCTGGTGTTATGCGAAGGGTATGGGCTGTTGGGGGTGGGGATGGGGAGGATATTAGTCTCTATGCCAGGACAGACTACACTTGAGTGAGGAGGAAAGAAAATGTTGAAACAGAGGATGGAGGAGTACATAGAAGAAGTTGGGAATTTAAACTAGGAGCGGGGGGTGACAAGTGGGCAAGAGACATGCAGAGACCACAGGTTGGGAAACCATATGAGCTTACCCCCATAACAGTGACAAAGGACAAATGGCAAGTACTATTGGTGATGCTTGGAAAGGAGGGCAGGATGGGAGGGGTGGGAAAGGGTGGAAGGTGGTTACCCTTAATGCTAGGAGCCTTGGGAGGAAAATTGCAGAGTTACAGGTGCTGATGGCAGAGGGAGAGGTGGACATTGCAGCCATCACAGAAGCATGGACCACCCAATACAATGACTGGTACCTGTCTGTACCAGGGTACAGGTTATGTTGTAGGGACAGGGTGATTGGGAAAGGAGGTGGGTGGCACTATATGTGAAGGAAGGACTGAAGTGTGTAAGGGAGGAAGGGGAGGGTACGTGAGTCACTTTGGATGCAAATACAGGATTCCAAGAATAGGATTCTCAGAATGAGAGTGTACAGGCTGCCATCTCAGATGGAGGAGTTAGACAGGGAACTAGTGGGACAGATCAGGAGGACCTGTGAGAAGGGTAGTGTGGTGATTGTGGGGGACTTCAGCATGCCAGGAGTGGACTGGAGTACCCCAACAACCAGGAACAGAAGGGAGCAGGTACTGCTGGATGCCTTCCAGGACAGCTTCCTGCTGCAAAGGGTCAGTGAACCAACCAGGTTAGGGAATACCCTTGACTTTGTGCTGGCAAATGGGGACTTTGTGAGAGAAGTTACGGTGGAAGAACCGCTGTCAGGGAGTGACCACCACTCAGTATGGTTCACATTGGATATGGGCAAGGAAGGAGTGGAATCTGGCACAAGAGTGCTGGACTTCAGGAGGGCCAACTTTGGGAGGATGGGGGAAGTGGTAAAAGGGTACCTGGCCAGAATTCAACCTAGTATAGACACTAACCAGAGGTGGGAGCTAATAAAGCTGGGGATAGCGGAGGCAACCAAAACCTGCTGCAAGGCCCAGAGCAAGAAGGCTAGGGCTGAGAAACCGAGCTGGTTGAGCAAGGAGGTCATGGAAAAGGTAAGGAGGAAAAGAGCTGCCTTAGAAGGTACAAAAAACAGGGAGGAAAGGAGGAGTACTTGGCGGAATCAAGGAGGTGACTCTGGCAGTAAGGAAGTCAAGGCATCTCTGAACTCAGGCTGACATGGAGGCATAAGAAGGAGAGAAGGACTTCTTTAGGTACATCAGGAGAAAGGAGCTGTAAGGACCACATAGTAAGGATTAGGAAGGAGGGGTTGGTGGAAGCAGGGTGCGATAAGGCAGAAGCACTAAATGATTACTTCTGCTCGGTATTTGTAAGGAGAAGAGGGGTGACACCCAAGGGGAGGAATGGCAGAAGCAGGGGAGGGTGACAGATGGGGAAATCATGGAGGCAGAGTTCGTGAGGTTTGAAGGCACTGAGGGTGGACAAGGCGCCAGGCCCAGATGGCATCCACCCAGGGTACTGAAAAAGCTGGCAGAGGTCCTTGGGACCTTTGGCAGACCTATTTAATGCTCCACTACACTGGGTGTGTACCTCAGGACTGGAGGATGGTTCATGTGGTGCCCTCCACAAAAGTGGGCCCAAGGATGAACTAGGGAACTACAGACTGGTGAGCCTCACATCCATCGTGGGTAAGCTAATGGAGACTATCCTGAAGGAGAGGCTGGTGGCCTCCCTAGAGGCCAAAGGACTACAGGAAAGCAGACAGCATGGCTTCACGTGGCAGATCCTGCCAAACCAACCTGGTGGAGTTCTATGACTGGGTAACTAGGCAACTGGACAGGGGCCATGCAGTGGATGTCCAGTATCTGGACTTCAGTAAGGCATTTGACTCGGTAGCGCATGGAAGGCATGCTAAGTAAGTTGGGCACAGGGGCAGGTGCAAAGCTGGTGAGATGGGTAGGGAACTGGCTTCAGGGAAGGCAACAGAGGGTGGTGGGGGGGGGTGCGCTCACACCCAAGGGTAGTGACGAGCGGTGTTCCACAGGGCTCGGTGTTGAGACCAGTGTTGTTTGGGATATTCATTGCTGACATATCATTGGACATCAAGAGCAAGATCAGTCTGTTTGCTGATGATACCTAGGTAGGAGCGGTGGTGGACGACCTAGGTGGATGGCAGTGGTTGCAGGATGATCTGGCAAAGCTTGAAACCTGGTCAGACACCTGGGGTTTAATGCCAAAAAGTGCAAGGTGCTGCATTTTGGGATGAAGAACCCAAGGAGAAGTTACCAGCTGGGGGGAGTGCAGCTAGCCCAGACAGAGGAAGAGAAGGATCTGGGGATGCTCATTACAGGGTCAATGAACAACTCGGCACAATGTAGAAAGGCAGCTGCAAAGGCCAACAAAATGCTGGGTTGCATTGCAAGGGGTATATCCTCGAGGAGGAAGGAGGCGATTCTGCCGCTGTATTGGTCATTGGTTAGACCGCACCTGGAGTACTGCGTGCAGTACTGGCACTCGTATCTGAAGAGGGACATTAAGTTACTGGAGGAGGTGCAGCGCAGGGTGACAAAGATGATCAAGGGGCTGGGGGACTTATCATACGAGATGAGGCTGAGGGAATTGAACATGTACTCACTGGAGGAGAGGAGGGACGGGGAGACATGATTGAAACCTTTAAGTACATGAAAGGAATAAACAAGACAGGTACAGAAGGACTGTTCAAAGTAAGGGAAGGGAGGGACACCAGGGGCCATGATATGAGACCGGAGGGAGGAAGGTTCAGGAGGGAGATGAGGAGACACTTTTTTACAGAGAAGGTAGTAGCTGGGTGGAATGCGTTACCTGCAGAAGTGGTATTCAGTGGAACAGTGGACTGCTTCAAAAGGGGATGGGACAGGACAAGGGGGAGGGTCAATGTAGGGGAAGGGAAGGGCAGCTGCAGAATAAGGGGTGCTTGCTGCACATTTGAGCAGACTTGATAGACCTCTAGGCCTTTATCTGCTGGCAAATTTCGTATGTTCGTATGTCAACAGACAACTCTTTTCATGTAGCTGTTAGAGATGCATGCAACTGCCCTAGTCTGTTTTCACACTTCATACTAGGCCCTGTAACTGTCCTGGGAGGCTCCATTTGGTGGTTGTTGAAATCTCATTGTCCTTGAGAGCTGCATTAGCATATGAGAACATGATGCGTAATCAGCCTTTAAATTCCCCAGTTTACCTGTCTGCTTAATTAGTCTTCAAAGAAATGAGCTGCAAGAAGGTATGAAATACCACCTTTACCTTCAGTAAGCTTTGCAAACTATCAGAGTTGTAATGCACGGGTTTTCCCTTTAAACTCCATTCAGTTTATGTGTTTCCGAAGAGTTTTTGCAGGGTATTTGTTCTTTCAGCATAGAGATACATGATATTAATGGTTGATCTGACTTCTTGGTCTCATATGCTAATGCAGTTCTCATGGACAATGGCATTTCAACAACCATGAAATGAAGACCTCCAGGGCAGTCACAGGGGCTACCATGAGCACTGAAAACAAACTAAAGGTAACACAAATAGCCCTAACAGCTACAGGAAAAGAGTTGTATGTTGACATGGAAACAAGTAAAATTTTAATGATATGAGGGTGTAGTTTTCCTTTAAAGAAGGGGGTATGTGACAGGATCGAATAAGGCCCTGTCCCGTTTGTTATGCAGAAAGAGTTACACACAAGGATCTGTTCTCATGCTTCCATAAATGGCAGCCTCACTCTGGACCAGGTCACCATGGCTAACGCTTTTAATGCGGCATTCACCGATCTTAGTCATGTGCTTCCTCCAACCTTCTTTGACCCCCCACCAGGCTCTCCAGGCTTGGACAAAGCAAGAATAACACCGGGCCATCCACCTTTCTACTTTAAAACTATCTCGGAGGCCCTAGCCGAAAAACAACTGCTCCGAGTGCTTGGGAAGTCCAGATTCACTGGCGACTCCCTAGACCTGAAACTCCTTGCCCTCACCATTGACGAAGTCCTGACCCCACTCACCAAAATCCTTAACCGATCCCTAATGCTTTCTCAGTTCCCCCAAATATGGAAATCTGCTGTTGTGACACCAATTCACAAAAGTGAGGATAAGTCCCTAACCTCTAACTACAGACCCATCTCCATTCTTCCCCTCTCCGAAAGCACTGGATAGAATAGTTGCCAATCAACTTACAGAACACCTTGCTAACCACAACCTGCAATGTTAGGAGCAGCATGGTTTTCAAAAGGACATAATACCATCACAGCTCTCTTGAATTCACCATTTACATCCATGATGCTCTGGATCAGGGACATCTCGTCAGCGCCACCTTCATCGATTTGACAAAGGTATTCAACACTATCAACCACTCTCTGCTGTTTGAACAATTATTTTTCCTTGGCCTCTCAGATGACGCCACATGTTGGTTCCAAAGCTACCTTAGTGACCAAACCCAACAGGTCAGAGTTGGTGAGTTCCTCTCACCCTCCCGTCCGATTCGCTCTGGAGTTCCCCAGGGGTTCATCTTGGGTCCCTTGCTTTTCAGTACTTTTCTGAACAATCTCCCTACATCATGCCCTAATAGACTCCTGTTATATGCAGACGATGCAGTTATTTTCATCTCCCACCCTGACTTCTCCCTCCCTCCTACAATTGCAACTGCAAACAAGCTTTATGCAAGTGGAGACATGGTTTAAATCTCAAAAACTCATATTAAATCACAAAAAAACTAAAACTGATGTTTCATGGCATCCATAACAAACATAAAAACAAATGTCTGTCTATCACAAACAGTGAAGGGACGTTGCTCGAACATGTTCAGCTGTTTAAATACCTTGGGGTTACCCTTGACAGCACCTTGTCTTACTCTGAACACATTGAGAGCATTGCCAAGATCGTGAACACCAGCATTGGGCTTCTCTTTAGATATAGGAGCCGCCTCACCAATGAAGCCCTAAGCATTGCCATTCAGAGCTCTGTTATATCAATAATCGACTATGGGCTTGTGATCTACGGCTCTGCCACTGACACCGCACTTCAATGAAGTTCGCATCTGGAATCGAGCGGTTTATTTCCCGCTCAGTATGCCTATCTGGTTAATCTCGTTAATAAATAAATAAATAGCCATTGCCCTTAACAAGACATGTCATCTACTGACCTCTGCCCACGCCTCTCACATACCTGTGACATCTACAAGCAAGCAAACTGGCTCCAACTCCTGGCAGACTCAAGTACCAAACCTGTATGCTAGCAAAAAGATGACCTTAAATATCCTACTCTCAAGGGTTCAGTCTTACTGGCCCCCACTGCAGCACCGCCTAACCAGGAGCTCAGAATATCTTACTTTTCTGTTCCACGCTGCTGCACTACCTAAGGTCAGCACTCCTTTACATTGAGCCTCATCCTGGTACAACTCGCCCATCTGCTGTTACCAACAACACTACCCTGGCACTTTCAAGTGCAACCTGCATCAGCACCTTGTCACAGTGGCCTCCTGTGAATGTTTCTCCTAACTAAACTTACTCTCCTTCCCTCTAATTCCCCCCCCCCTAAGTCCCTCCCACCTTTTAACCCCCCTCTATCTCCAATCTCTTCCCTTTTTATTTCCCCACTATTATCTACATAGCTTCCTCTACATGTATCTGCCATCTCTCCTAGCAGTTTCTAATTTATTCTAGTGAACCATATTACAACTGTTTTTTTATTGTACATGTTCTTGAATAATATAGACAAATTAATGTAACTTAACATACATACTGTGAATCATTGTACATTTTACAGTAATTCCATATGAAAGCTTTAATGTACCCAACAAAGCCTATGGCTGCTTGAAACTACTGTACTTGTTATTGTCCTCACTATGTTCTGTATTGTTTCCCGACGTGGAACCTTTGTAAAGAGCCTTGGCTCAAGGTGTCTTCGAAATAATAATAATCTAACAAACTCTTTCTCTCTCTTTTTGTTTGTCTGGTTGCAGAACAAATGTTCTCATGAGACCTAGGAACTGATCACTCTTGACAGTCTCGCGATTCTCAACATCTTGCTATCTCTCTGCCTTCACTTGCTGTTTCTGTCTTTTCTTCCCCTTGCATATCTGTGGTTATAAAAATCTATGCAAATCTTTTATGTTAAACCTGGATTCCTTGGTTTGACAATGTATACAGTTATACTGTTGAAATAACTGCAAAAAGCTATTTGGAATTTAGGGGGTTAACCAGAGATGCAGTTTAAGCTCCTCTTAGGCTTGTTTGCAAACTCTTTTGCAGAGCTGTCAGCAGGAGGCCAGCTTGGGTCACTGTTCTACTTGCAAGCCTGCTCTGCAAAAGAAACTGACAAGAACGCGTCATGAGAAACACGATGTCTCAATCTAGCTCCAGGCAAAGACTTATAAAAGAGCAGCAATGCTTTTGCTAGGGAGAGTGAGAGACAGAGACTGAAACTTGTAATTAGAGATATCCTAAGACACAGGACTTTGTTTTCTCTGTTTGTACTGCCTTTGTAAAGTTATTCTGAACATTATTTATTTTTATTTTACTGTTATTGATAATAATAAAATGTCAGTTGCCAATTTTACAACTGCTCCTGTTTTTCCTATGCTTCCTGACCTGTGCCTAGATGACAGACAGTGAACTTAGTTTTTTTGTCAGACTCCATCACTGCCATCCCTAGGTGCCATGTGGTGCCGAGTGTGGTGCCATTTCTCATAGAATAAACTTGTCTTCGAGAGTTTTTTCTCCAGCGCAGGCGTCATAGTGGGGCACCTTGGTGCCGGTGTTGGTTCTGGCCTTGGTGCCAGTGTCTGTTCTGGTCTCAGTGTCCGCATAACTGCCAGTCGCAGTGCTGGAGTCATTACCAGCATCGATGTTAAGGTTAAAGCTGGCTTCAATGCCAGCGCTACTGTAAGCCTCAGTGCCGACGTCGTTTTACTCAGTTGGTGTTTCTGTTGTGCAGTTTGCATCATATTGACTTATCGTGCGTGATTTTCTTGCTAGTCTGTACATATTCATACAAAGCAACTTTGTTACGTAGTTTGTGTTTTGCCCACACAAGTTTGTGTATTTTTTCGCAAGCCAAACTATTCATGAAATTTGCATTTTTCATGCAATGTGCAGTCTTTCACTCATCTTGTGCTGTGTTTCGCATGCAGATATGTGTTATTTGTTGCCCTTAGTGATACCAAATTGGTGCTTCCCCACATAATCTGCTTCATTCTCACGTATCTTGCATTATTTTTTATGCAACTTGTGTTGTTTTTTTAGCACAAGCAGCATCACACAAATGATGTCTTCTTAAATCTTCCATTATCTTCACAAAGTTTGTGACTCGTTTCTTGCAAACTTGCTTATTTTCACACTCAGTTTTGTGCTATTTTGACTCATGATTTTTAGGCAAGTTTTGGAACTTTTTCTCTTAAAGTCGTCTTTGTGGGGGCCGGCCTGCCAGCACAGTGGTAGCTCTACAGCTTGCGGCACTGGCGACTCGTGTTTGGAAGCAAACTCAGATCATTGGAGGGCTGGCCGGAGGGAAGTGGAGACACTCCTCTCCTCCGGGGTGGGAGCATTGACATCCCTGCTGCAATACTGCTACCTGGGTGACCACGACTGGAGGTGCAGATGGGGTATGCTGTGGGCAGGGAGGATGACGGCCGAGTTCTGGAGTGCTTGCACGATTGACCTGCTTGCTTCTTGGCTCTCTGTGTTGCCAGCTCCTCTGGGGATGGGAGCAACATGGAAAAAGCCCTGCAACTGACCTGGTGATGGACCCTGGCACCCTGCACACTAGAACGACAGAAAATGGATGATGTCGTCCTGCCACCTGACCAAGACAAATGCAGGTAGGGGGGAATGGGATGGGGAGCTGCTCCCTCCTCTGGGGGGAAGGGGTAAACCAAGGCAGCATGGAGGAATGACACGGAGAGGAACGGGAGTAGGCAGTGCCCAGCCTTGGATGCCTTAGGGATCCTGAGAGAGAGAGGTACAGCTGCAGAGAGAGAAGGGGGCAAAAGAGAAATATAAAAAAAAAAAAAGTCCTTGTAGGCTTCCCTATTGGGCATCACACTCTGTGGCCTCTGCTGCACTACTGACTACAGAGTTTCTATACTGGGTGGTGGTGGTCTGGGCGGGGATTTCCTTGCAGGTTCTTGGTGGACTAGATTCAGACCCGCCCTAAGATATTTGTTAAGGCTATGCTTTGGGGTGCTCTCATCCCTTCTCCATCCATTTGCTTTCTTGGGAATTCTTGGTGTTTTCTTCCACTGTTTTTGTCCTGCACCTTTGGTAGAGACCTCTCTTCTCCCCACCCTCCACCCCACCCCCGATTCTCCATCTCTGGTTGAGGTCCTCAGTCACCTGTTGGCATACTGTTTTTGCTCCAGCCTCTGTTGAGCAGCAGCATGGAGCCTTATTCCAGAAAGGATTTTTGGGAGGATTCCTGTTGGGAGGTTCATCACCCCAAGCATCCCCTTTTTCCAAGGTTCTGATTAGCTTTTTTTGTTCCTCCACCTGCCACTTCAGGCAGGTTGTGCAGCTTTTTCAGAGTCCTTTCCCCTGCTGGGATGGTGTATCCCGGTGTTTCCGCAAGATTTTTTCTTTGTTAGCTACAGTGGCTAAAACACTCAGAAAATTTTTTTACCACCCAAAAATACTTGAATAGCATACAAGCACTTTCTCTGCATTTAAGTGTGTGTGACTGTGGCTAATTAGTTAAAAATTCCTTAGCCACTTGAGGTAAAAGGAAACCATTTTTCATACCTCTAGATGCTCTGCTGTTTTTCATCTAGTGTCCAATATTCTGATAGGTTTTGATGCTTTTTGTTAAATTAATCTAATTTCCTTGCCTTTGTAACTATGAATCCCTTTCTCCTCAGCGGTCGCTGTTCTCTCTTTTGATAGTGCCTAAACATTCTGTGACATCAGTTCACTTCAGTAAGTTTATTGAGCGACTCATTACAAGCCTTTTCAATTAAAAAGAACATCTGATATGGTACGTAATTACAAAAAAATACAGTATACAGTGCCACTTACAAACATTCAGTTTTAAAAAGGTTATATTTGCTAATAAAGCAGCAACATGGTGGACTACCAGAATAAAATTACTGTAGTAAAAAAATATATCCTGATTTCCTGATTCTTATTGTACTGGTTTCATTAGAACCTTAGTTACATAAGGTGCTTTTACACGGCGCCCTACTTACTTCGCAACAGTGTGCTGCATTGGCTCCAGCTCATTCTGCACAGCAGCAGTTTCTTTTTACACTCCAGCCCTTACATCAGTGTCTGGGCTGTTTCGGCATTTCAGCCACATTTCCGTGCTTACAAGATGCTGAGACTTCCTTGTCCAGCCCGAGTTCAGCTAAACCAATCTTCTGATGCCGTAAAGAAAGATGAACTCGTCAGACTGTACTTTTAAGAATCGAGGGCTAAAATGTACCATGAAAGCGCTCTGAAAGTGGAGCCGTGATACTAGGCATGCACTAATGCATATTCATATCCCATTCCTTTATTGCTTGAAACATGTCCCTCCGTTGCTTATTTCTATACAGTTTTTTTTGTTCCTGCAAAAAGGTTTTATAGTGTTTCCTAGACTTATTTAAGCCACAATAGTTTTCTTGAGATGGATTCTGCATTAATAAATGAATGAACCATGAGGCTGCAACTTTCTGTTGCTTACAGTCTGTGTTAAACCAAGTTCTGTTTTTAACCCGATTTTTTCAATTCATGTAGAAGTGAAAGAATAATTTCAAAAATTCTTTTCATTCCATCATACATTTAGTTGGATGTACAAGCTGGGGTAAATACTTCCGTCAGGTTATTAACCTCCAGCATTCTAAACACTTCAGACAGCTTATGTCCTGGTTCTTCTGAGAAATTGTTTTTTTCTATTTACAATTTTAATACACCAAGGGGAGTAATTTCCATTTATACGAGTAGGGCCTGATGGAAACAGCGTAAATATTAATTGTGTTGGAAAAGGATCACTCTCAGGTCTTTTGATGACAGAGAGTATTTCAAAATCAGAATAAAAAAATCTCCAATAAAATGTTAGAGTAATCTGTCTCACTAGCCCCATTTGGGGAAAAGTATGTATGGTTTGCTGGGTGATATCCTTCTGTTATTCCATTTAATACATTCAAGCCAGTATTTTCTAGGAATAGAAGGAATCATCTGCCGCTTCTATTTACAAAAGTATCTTTTTGAAACCCTTTCATAGATAAAATGATCTCATAAATCGGAGTATATAGTTATGTCACCAATACGAGAATTAAAATCACCCATTACTAAGAGGACTGCTTCAGGGTATTTAGAAATAGCCTTTGTTGTTTGCAGTTCCAGGGTATCCCTATCTTCCTCATAATATTCGTTATTTCTTGGGTGGCTATAACAATTGCAGAGTAAATACAATTCCTCATGCCACAGTACTAAAATTGTTATTATATTTGATTGGATTACTATTTTTTTGCTTTCAAAACTGTATGTTTGGATGTTTCGAATAAAACTGATAATCCTCCTACTGGCCTGCCTAGTGTATTCTTAACAGCCTTTGCTGAAATGCAGTTGAATCCCTCTATCCATATGTCATATTTTGACCAAATTTCTTGTAGATCTACAAAATGATATTGTTTGAGAAATGTTTTTAAATTGTTTATGTGCTAAATTCCTGTGAATCCCTGCTGTATTCCAGGATACGATTCCATTATGTGTTTGCAGTGCTTCTATTACCAATTGGTCATTATTATGCAAATACTAGTACATATGTAACCCCTAGATGGCGCTATCCCAGGGCTACTACCCCTGCCTGATTTGCCACTAACAGGTTGAGGGCCTGGATCTGATGGCGGGTGCTGCCTCCCACCCAGAGGTCAGGGTTTACAATAGTTAAACTAACGGTCACAGCCCTCTGGGACACTGCAACCCCCTTCTTCCCACTAGTGGCCCACACAATATATCAGAATTACCTTCACAGTATACACTTACCCCAGGTCTGGTTCCGCACTGGGACCTCCTGTGAAATGAGATACAGTGCAACAATCACAGTACAGTACTTTAACATAGACAAATACCTTAGGCAGTATAACTTTGCTGAAACAAGCAGCTCTGATTTATTTAGGGGATATAACAAGGACAGGGGAAATCAGGTTAATTAGCTTATCACTCTAATAATCTCACTTATGGCTCTGTGCACAGGCCTATCCCTATCAGTTACTGTCCCTGGGTACCCAAGCCCTAGTGGCTAGTCCAAACCGTGGCAGCTGGTAGGGCCCTTTCACACAGAGAAAAGGAGAATTAAACAGTCAGCAGTACAGTAATTCCATTTGGATTTAATGTGGCAATTCAACAGGGAGCGACTCTGAATTAGTACTCACGACCTCCAAATAAGATAGGGTCCTTCAATGTCAGCAGGGCTCACTTGAGGTACACAAACCTCTTCACACATCCATATAAAGAAAGCACTATACCAGGCAGGCTGCATCTGTATCCCGATCGCAATTACTGCACAATACCCGAGAACACACAGCAGATTCAGTTCCTGACAGACCGAGTGCAATTCACAATTCCTCCAGTCTTCTACAGGGTGAGCCTGGTTTCTACTCTTCAGAGATCCTTTGATTCTTTTCACAGGACGGATTCAGTCCTAACAAGCAGTTACACAAGCTGCAGACCGGAACTCTGGGCCTTACACACGTTTTTGACTAAAACTGCACACTGAAAAAGCACAGGGCCCTTCCTTCTTCATTGCCAAAGCTCAACTGAAACTCCAACCGACAAAACCGGGCACTTCCTTTGAGTTCCTCCCAGTTCTTGACTGGATTGGCTGTCACTCACAATAGACTGCTGCTGTTGGTCCAAAAGGCACTGAAGTCTAAACTACATCTCCCAGAGTCACTGCCCATACAATCCTCTTGTGGCTGGCTCAGATTATGAGTCCAAGTTCTGATTCGTCAAGGCACCGTTTAGAGCTAGCTTACCCCACACTGATTGGTCCAGTTCAGCAGTTCAAAACTAGAATGGGGAACTAGCAGACACAGTTCTGACTGCAAAGAAAGCAGGTTAGACAAACTGTAATTTCATTATTACTCTAAATAATTTCTGGCAAACAGTTACATCTTTCAGATAGGTTCCCTTTGCACTCCTAGTGACTGCAAAATGAAGTGAATTGGCAGCAGCCGAGTGGTACTCAGAGAAGCACACAGTCCCCCATATAAACTAATTATCTTGCAAGCAGACAGCTCTTAAAGAGACAGTACCAGAGGTTCTAAAAACACTCACTGATAAATGGCTTAAACGCCAAACACCATTCAGGCTTGGAGCATTCAAGCAAGCTCCTGGAAGTCTTTTGGGAACCCCCAATTGCAGGGGGTTACACCTTCCTGGTTTGGGAAAGCTTGACGTCGCGTACAAGCAAGTACCCTACAAGTTTCAACTGCAACCATATACATTTGCATTAGGCTCGCATATGTAATCATCAGTCAATATATCATTTTACCAAGAACACATTTCTGAAACATTGCAGTACGTCACTCTTTACACAGTATTACATACACATTGTACCATAACTCAAGTTATTACCTCTTGTACATGAAACCTGAAGAGAGGGGGCCCTTCCCTATCAGTTACCTTGGGGCTGTATGGGGCAAGGGCACCATACTTAGAGGGCAACACAAGTAACTTGGAGTTAACACTGATGCTCAGTTTGGGCAATGAGCTCGGGGACACATACACTCCTTTATGGACAACATTGAGAGGCAAGTCCACAGGCCTCCCAAGTGAATCATAACTGAGGTGCACCACAGGCTTTACAGCTCGACCAGTCTTTCTAGGGGGAACTGTTACAGTCTCTGCACTCTGAGCCTCATTTTCAGCATTGTCCTCACTTGTCAGGGGAGTCTCCCTGGGGGTAGAGAGGCTAGAACTTGGGGCACTTTCAGCTCCAGGAGTTACAGTTTCGAGTCCACAACATTTGGCTCACATGGAGAGCTTTCGGACACTGGCAGTGGACTGTCAGGGCACTCAAAATACTCTTCTTGTTCGGTGTATCACCAGTCTGCCCCAATCTATCATTTTCCTCCTGAAAGCTCAAACAGTTCAACCATGCACAATGATTCCATTTCATCTGATCTGATGCTTTGCACTTCACTTTCTGGGAGCATTGGCTCCAGGGACAAGCTGGGGCTTGGACAGTCCAGAAGGCCCAGCTTCATCTCCAGTATTGACTAGGGGATTGCCCCGAAACAATTGACTCAGTTCGAAGAAGGATAGTATTCAAAGTCACTCTCACTTTCTTCGATATGGACTGACAGTCATGCTCAACTGGGACTTGTGCAGGGGAACACTTTAACTCTTGCTTCTGTAGGTGCAGACTTCCTTGGTCTTTTCTTAGCAGCAGCTCTAGTCACTGGTCCAGAGGGGCATCTTCTAGGGGCTCAGACTCAATTAAGATTTGTCCAATGGGCAGTAAATGATTTCTATGCATTGTTTTACATCTTTTGAATTATTCTCAGGCCTTACTTTGTACACTGGCAGATCATCTAGTTTGCCCACTACAATGTGAGGGAGATGGTGCCATCTGTCAGCAATCTTGTGCTTGCCATGCAGTCCCAGATTTCTTAGCAATACCCGATCTCCCTCCTGGAGTTCCTGTGCTTTCACCTTTTATCATACCTTTCTTTGTTGGCCAGATTTCTTTTAGCAGCCATGGTTTGAGCCAGTTGGTACGCATGAGTTAGCTGGGCCTTTAACTTTGCACATACTGTAAATAGTTGTCAGCTTGAACCCCATCAGGAGAGACCCCAAACACACATCTACTGGTAGTCGAGCTTCTCTTCCAAACATCAGGCGGTAGGGGAGAATCCAGTGGCATCACTTTGGTGCAGTTATAAGCATGTACCAGGGTGCTAATTTGTTGGCTCCATCTAGGCTTGTCCTTTGGGTGCAGGGTGCCTATATCTAGCAAAGTGCGGTTGAAACGTTCAGGCTATGGGTCCCCTGGGGTGGTAAGGAGTGGTTCTGGTTTCGCACTCCCCACAGAGAAAGCATCTCTTTGATCAGACGACTCTCAAAGTCTCTCCCTTGATCAGAATGGATTCTTTGTGGAGCCCCATAGTGAACAAAAAGTTTTCTACAAGTACTTTGGCCACAGTGGATGCTTCTGGTCTTTGGTGGGGAAAATTTGGGCATATCTCGTGAAATGGTCAGTGACCACCAGCACATTACTGATATTTCTTTGATCTGACTCAAACTCAGAAAATCAATACAGACCAGCTCCATGGGTGCACTGGTGGTGATGTTAACAAGGGGCAGCCCTCTGGGTAAAGCTTTCCTCTGTAGCAGCGACTACAAGTTCGAATGTGTTGCTCCACATCAGCCCCATCTTAGGCCAATAGAATCTGGATCTCACCAAGTCAAGTGTTCTGTCTATACCAAGGTGCCCTGTGGTTGTGCAAGGACCTCAGTACTGAGTCTCAAAGGCAGTGGGCAGCACTAGTTGTTGTTTGTCTACTTGTCCCCTCTGTCTACTGTTTCTCTGTATAACAGTTTATTGATCAGTTTCAACTTAGGACCTTCTTTGTATAACAGTGCAGTTCTCAAATCAGTGGAGCGTAATTTGACACATCTTTTCCTGCATAGAGGGCTTCTAAAGCTGCTTTGATCATGGGATTGGGATTGAGTCCGCGAATACTGTCATTGTCCAGCTGAGGCAGTGCACCAATGTCTATTGCAGAAAAGTGGCAATAAGCAGCAGGTATGCAATTCTCAGAGGCTCCCAAGCAATCCACCATGCAGTCCACTGCGTCCTGTGGGACATTTGTTCCTCCCTGTCAAACTTCGGCAGAGTGCCCGAATGTCAGGTTCTGCCAATCGGACCCAATCATTCTGGGGAACAGGCCTCCGGGAGAGAGCATCAGCATCTATGTGGTCAGACCTGCCGGTATTCGAGACATAGTCATATGTAGATAATGCAGAAAGCCACCTATGCACAGTGGCATCCAACTTAGCTGAGGTTTGCACATAGGTCAAAGGATTATTGTCAGTTTTACTAGTATTTTAGCCCCATACAAGTACTCATGGAATTGGTCAACAATAGCCACTTCAAAGCTAGGAACTCTAACTTATGTACAGGATAGTTCTTTTCGGATGGGGTCAGGCTTCTACTGGCAAAGGCCACTGGTCTCAGGCCATTCTCGTGCTCTTGGTACAACACAGCCCCCAACCCTTGCAAGCTAGCATCAGTGTGCAGGACGTAGGTTTTCTTGGATCGGCATAGGCCAGCACTGAGCATGGGTAAGTTGATATATGATCTCATGAAAAGCAGTCTCACAATCAGAGTCCAGCGGGCCCCAAATACTTCACTCAGATGAAAATACACTCTTTCAGTCTTGAGGGACGCTGACTTTGGTATTTTTTGTGGGTTGGGGATACCCTTGAGTAAGTTAAGTAAAGGGGATCACTCTTGAATAGTCCTTGATGAAGCGACGATAATAACCACAGAATCCCAGGAATCTTTGCAGTTCTTTTAGATTTTGGGCTGTGGCCAGGTGGTCAAGGCCTCAACTTTACTTGGGTCGGTCTCTATTCCCGTGGATACTATGTGTCCCACATACTTTACTGATGTTTGAAAGAATTGACACTTATCAATGGACAGTTTAAGGCCAAAGTCCTCAGTCGGTCCAATACCTTAAATAATCTGCCTCATGTTCCTCCAGTGAGCTGCCAAACACAATAACATCATCTAGGTATACCAGGCACTCTAGTAAGTTCATGTCCCCACTGCACGCTCCATCAATCGTTGAAAAGTGGCTGGGGCACCTGAAATCCTTTGAGGCATCCTCATGAATTCATAGAAGCCAAGCGGACAGATAAAGGCCGCTTCTCACGGTCCTCTGGGGCCATCGGGATCTGGTAGTACCCACTGCGGAGATCCAGCACAGAGAACCACTTGCTCCCGCTTAGGCAGTCCAAAGCATCCTGAATGCGGGCATTGTGTACTGATCAGGGATAGTCCCACGTTTAAGGTGCGATAATCACACACATCCTTACTGTTCCATTCTTTTCCTCACTACCACAATGGGGAAAGCATAAGGGCTTCTGGATTCTTGTATTACACCAGCAGCTAACATCTCTTGCAGATGCCGCCTCACATCTTCTATGTCAGCAGGTGCCAGGCGTCGAGACCTCTCACGAAATGGTCTTTCATATGCAGCCGGATATTGTGCTCAGCTCCTTGCACATCCTACATCCCATTCCTTTAAAGAAAACACCTGGTCTCTCTGGGCAAGCTTCTCACTGATCCTCACTTTCCATTCAGCTGGCAGCGGGAGTCACAAATCAAACAAGTCAGGCTGCTACTCTGTCATTCTTCCTTGAACTCTTGCTGCTGGGTAGCACTGCAGTGTCTGCACAATGCACATTAGCCAGGATGCAACCTCTGTTTACTCGAATGTCTCTTTCAGACACATTATGAACTTGGACCATTACCCTTCTGGCATAAGCATGGGCTCTAGCGGGCAAAATACTAGGCTTGACCAGCAGTCCCTCTGGCAATTTTCCATCGCCTGGTGCATCCAACATTAATATTTTATTCTTAACATCCTTTCTGATACGGACCTCTCCTGTATGGTACACTGGGCATTTGGCGCCAGGATCAGAGACTCAGGATCCTTCTTCCATACAATTCCGACTGGTTCCTCTGGTTCTGTTTTCAGCATCTCTGTGCCTCATAGGCCTTCTTAATTAAAGCCGAACTCTTAAAGCTCTACTAGTCTTTGACCCTGTTTTTCATAACACAACTGTGCCAGCCTTCCGAACATATGAGCATTTGTTCCAATCAACAAAGGGACACCATCATACAGTCCAGTGGGGACACACTAAGGCTAGGGTCTCTACTTGTTCGGCCACTCCAGCCACGGAGGTGGGGAAAGACAGCAAATTCGGATATACCGGAATAGGGTAGGCCTTCTCACTTAACCCCCATACATGCAGTCCTTCTAATGGTTGTAAAGGTACGCCTGACAAATGCTTCTGATACCAATCCTGGAACATAATTGTCACTTGGGAGCCACTGTCTAATACAGCTCTTGTAGACACTCCATTCACCTTTACAGTGGTCTCCATGGAGGGACCCACTATTCTGGACCAGTCTGGAGAGGCGGTAGTGGGGGCCTGGGCAACTGCCTTGCCACAAAAGGACGTGAATTAGCATTTTGGTGCCCTCACTGGGATCATGTAGTGCACCTCTTAACCACTGATTTCTTCTCAAGCTCTCCTTGTAGCCTATATGCAACTTTGTCAGTGTCTTTTGGGGACTGGCATTCCCTTTCATGTGCCCATCTTTCCCACAATTATAGCAAAACATACTTTCTGGAGTTTGAGCTGGCCGAGGCGCCACACTGGGAGCCAGGGCGGGGTGACTTAACTGGAAACCTGGGTGCCATCTCTGTCTCGCGGCGTGATAAGCATTTGGAGACATCTGTCAGTTTCTCCACTTCCATGGTCAAGGAATTGAGTTTGGAGGCGGTTATCAGCAGGAGATAACATGGGTGGGTACCCCACCCCCATAGCAGATGCAGTCGGATATAGGTCAGGGGCCCGTACTTGCAGGCGTGGCCTTCATAAAGGGACTGTTTTTGAATTCCCGGATCTCTCTCAACAGTTCGCCCCATTGTGGCATATCTTTTTCCTTGTCAGAGCACTCATTGACTGTCAACCTCTGCCCCTGAACTTCACTTGATGGGTCACCCTCAGTCTCTCGGTCGAGCCACAGCTGTTGGTGCAGGTACCTCCCGAGGTCGCTTTTCTCAACTCCTCAATTTCTCTCATTAACTCATCATAAGGGGTGGGATTCCAGTCGATTTGCCAGGCGAACTGAAGCAACAGCAGTTCTGAGAAGGGGCAGACTTAAGGAGTCTGTCCAGTCTGGTTCGGTCCAGTTCAATCGCTGGCAAACTACCCTTTCTGAGGCATTCTTGCAACAATTTTTCCAGCCGAGAGACATACACAGACCAACTCCCTTGGTACTGTTGTGCATTTCTTACTCTCCACCATAGGTCCTCATCAGAATCTGGGCTCCATACACATTCTCCAAGGCCTCAAGATAGGCCTGCAGTCGCTCAGGGTTACTGGCCCGCTTAGCACGGATGGTAGCCAGGGCAGGACCTCGGAGGCTCTCACTAACCTCTTCGCCTGCCTTCCGAGCATTGCCATTCTAGCACTTGGGGCAACATAGTCTATCCAGGTCTCCCAGTCATCCTCCCTTGGGGGTGGGAGGTGCCAGAGAAGATCCTCAACCTTGGTAAGAGTCGTGACTAATGGCAGGTGCAGAAATAGGAGTCTGCATTGGTTCAGCCACCATTACGGGCACTGGAGCAGGAGAGGGTGTTGGGGAGGAACACCCCAGTGGCAAGAATAGTTTCTTCAAGTCCTCCACAGTTTTCCCTCTCCCAGCAACCATTCAGCAAATTTCTCCTCAAAAGTTTCAGATAGTGGTGGGGGCTGATTCCCCCCCGGGTCTTTACTGTCCTTAGTTATCACTCTCCAAGCAGTGAGGGCTCCTCTGGGGTAATGGTCTGTGGCACTTTTGGAGCATCTATGGGATCCTTAAACTCTACTAGGGCCAGGAAAGTGTGGGTGAGCAGATTAGCATGCCGACCCACCACCACAGGGTTTTGTAAACCTTCCACCTTGGAAAGTACTCCCTGCACAGTGTCCGTATTGATACCCAGGGGGATGTCCAGGATAAGCATAGCATTTGGGGGTCGATCTCCTCCCCAGTACACCACTCCACCAGCCGGTGCACAGCCACCTCTGTCGGGTACCCATTTTTTCTTTAACAGTGGTTCAGAATATGGCCACCAGAGGACACACAATCCCAGCGGTGAGCCTCCAAGATGTAACCCCTAGATGGCTTATCCCAGGGCTACTACCCCTGCCTGATTTGCCACTAACAGGTTGAGGGCCTGGATCTGATGGCGGGTGCCTCCACCCAGAGGTCAGGGTTTACAATAGTTAAACTAACTTGGTCACAGCCCTCTGGGACACTGCAACCCCCTTTCTTCCCACTAGTGGCCCACACAATATATCAAATTACCTTCACAGTACACACTTACCCCAGGTCTGGTTCCGCACTGGGACCTCCTGTGAAATGAGATACAGTGCAACAATCACAGTACAGTACTTTAACATAGACAAATACCTCAGGCAGTATAACTTTGCTGAAACAAGCAGCTCTGATTTATTTAGGGGATATAACAAGGACAGAGAAATCAGGTTAATTAGCTTATCACTCTAATAATCTACCTATGGCTCTGTGCAGGCCTATCCTATCAGTTACTGTCCCTGGGTACCCAAGCCCCAGTGGCTAGTCCAAACCGTGGCAGCTGGTAGGGCCCTTTCACACAGAGAAAAGGAGAATTAAACAGTCAGCAGTACAGTAATTCCATTTGGATTTAATGTGGCAATTCAACAGGAGACCCTGAATTAGTACTCACGACCTCCAAATAAGATAGGGTCCTTCAATGTCAGCAGGGCTCACTTGAGGTACACAAACCTCTTCACACATCCATATAAAAGAAAGCACTATACCAGGCAGGCTGCATCTGTATCCCGATCGCAATTACTGCACAATACCCGGAGAACATACAGCAGATTCAGTTCCTGACAGACCGAGTGCACTCATAATTCCTCCAGTCTTCTACAGGGTGAGCCTGGTTTCTACTCTTCAGAGATCCTTTGATTCTTTTCACAGGACGATTCAGTCCTAACAAGCAGTTACACAAGCTGCAGACCGGAACTCTGGGCCTTACACACGTTTTTTGACTAAACTGCACACTGAAAAGCACAGGGCTCCTTCCTTCTTCATTGCCAAAGCTCAACTGAAACTCCAACCGACAAAACCGGCACTTCCTTTGAGTTCCTCCCAGTTCTTGACTGGATTGGCTGTCACTCACAGTAGACTGCTGCTGTTGGTCCAAAAGGCACTGAAGTCTAAACTACATCTCCCAGAGTCACTGCCCTTACAATCCTCTTGTGGCTGGCTCAGATTATGAGTCCAAATTCTGATTCGTCAAGGCACCGTTTTAGAGCTAGCTTACCCCACACTGATTGGTCCAGTTCAGCAGTTCAAAACTAGAATGGGAACTAGCAGACACAGTTCTGACTGCAAAGAAAGCAGGTTAGACAAACTGTAATTTCATTATTACTCTAAATAATTTCTGGCAAACAGTTACATCTTTCAGATAGGTTCCTTTGCACTCCTAGTGACTGCAAAATGAAGTGAATTGGCAGCAGCTCGAGTGGTACTCAGAGAAGCACACAGTCCCCCCATACAAACTAATTATGTCTGCAAGCAGACAGCTCTTAAAGAGACAGTACCAGAGGTTCTAAAAACACTCACTGATAAATGGCTTAAACGCCAAACACCATTCAGGCTTGGAGCATTCAAGCAAGCTCCTGGAAGTCTTTTGGGAACCCCCAATTGCAGGGGGGTTACACATGTACCTGGTATCATTTGTTATTCGGCTTTAAGGTGCCTTAAGGTTCAAACATATTTGTTATGGTTATCTGACTTCCCTCTCTACCCCAGGTTTCTGTTGCTGGAGTAAGTCTGTTGCTAAGACTGGCATTATTTGTACCTGTGTCAGTACTGTTTGTATCAAAAACTACTTCTTAAACTACCTGTAAAAGTGCAGTTTTGGATATATATATATATATATATATATATATATGTGTGAACAAGGCTGCAGTATCACAGATCTGTGTTCCCAAACTATCCAGTTTGTAAGCTTCCAATAATATTTGATTAGAAAGCATGCTATCTCTTACACCTACAATAACCTGCCCATAGTTATTAATACCTTGATCCTTCCACACCCACCTTACTCCTTTATAGCCCACTCTGATGCCCATAAGTTTACCAGTCAAATAACAGACAGTTTGCATTAGTGTTTGATTTTCCTGGTAAGTTACATCTAGGCCACGAATAAAGTGAGTCATGACTGCATTTTTGTTCATTTTGTGTACTCAAGTTTTATTTAGAACTGTAGCCTCTAAGTCCTTTATTTGCAACTGTTTGCTATTAGTAAAATTCGCTTTTGGTTCCTCTAGATGTTACAAAATAGTAACGTGGGGGGGGGGGGTTCAGTTTCAGTTCCTGAGTGACTAACCATCAGTGCTTGTCTCCATATCCACGCTACCCCTCTCTCACTGTGCTCCGTTAAAACTACACCCCCTGGCCACCCTTCTTTATCACCTGCTTGCCTATACTCTCTCTCCCCACCCACACCTTCCTCCTCCTCCCTCATCCTTCCTCCCCCTTACTCCCCGCCTCCTAGCCTACCTTTCTACTTTCCCTCTACCTTCCTCTGCTCCCTAGTCCTTTCAACCTTCCTGTGGGCCCATCGCCTGCTGACCTCCCTCCCCTCTATCCCTCTCACCCCCCCCATTCTGTCCTTCCACCTCTTCTCGCACTTATTAACACTCCTTGAACTTCTGTACAAAGTCTCTGCTGTGACTGCTCTTTGGTTGTTCATTTGTTATGCATAGCCTGCCCACAGACGGCAAGACCATGGGTTAAAGATATCCCCATCCCACTGCTGCTACTGTGTTTTAATGACAATGTTAGTAATCCAACTGCTCGCATCACCTGCTAGCATATAGGCCATGCCGTCATTTTTTTGATTGTACTGTTCACTGACGTGGACAAGCTCCCTGCAGGACTTGTATAGCTACCCAGTCTGTATAGGTCTAGCATCACTGTTCATACCTTGTGTTATCTTGTCTCTTACCTATTGTATACTGCCTATATTTGACTCATATTGTTTATACCCTGTTGTCTTTTCTTCCTCTACCCCCTCTGTAATATTGTATAATGACTGCTACTTGCTGTGTTTTCTAATCTGACGTGGAGCCTTTGGAAATGAGTCCCTGACTCAAAGGCTGTAATCCGATTTTCTCAATAAAAAAATTAAATTAAATAAACTTGTACTGTAAAACAAGTTTTGTTTGCATTCTCTTGTTTTGAACTATGTTAATGGTCACTCTCATCTGTAACTGACTGTACTTTACTATTGTTGTAACATTGTTATCGTCTGACGTGGAACCTTTGTAAAAGGACCTCTGGTTCAAAGGTTATTATAATCCTAGAAATCAATCAATCAAATATTTCTATTGTATTTACAATTACAGTGACAGTCTTCAAAGTCAGTGCTATTTCCGAAGCATAGTATTATCTTATTCCTTCCATTCGGAATCCCTACTTCAATTTCCAGTAATTTGTTAACTAGTTCATTAACCTGTAGGCTTCTGACAGAATTAGAATGTACAGGAATTCTAGACTGATATATCCGTCCATGGCACAGCAAGGGTTAAGCTTCTCTTGTGTTTTGTGCCTGCTTTTATAAATACTTTGATGGTAATGACTGCCTCATTTCTGGTTAAACAAATATAGGTTTCAGGGCTTTTTGTTTTTTATCATCACGGTATCTGTAACTTTGTTGGTTGTAGAGCGGGCATTTTTAGCTTCTACAGCTACTCATCAAACCATTGTTGTCAATTTCTAGTTACTGACTTACTCTACTATTTACATCTATTGGGAAAGAGGAGTTGTTTAATAATTGATATGTTTCCTCCCCCTTCCCCCGTACTCCCTTGCTTTTTATTTAATTTGAACCCCCCCCCTTTTTTATTTTTGTTATGGATTCTTTTTTTTGTAAACTTTATTTATCACCATTACAAAGATATATATATATATATATATTGACTGTTGAACATATCATGACAATATAAAGCAATGCCAGTTATTATGAAGCACAGAGTTCAAACTGAGATACAAGTCAGTAGTTACATTCATTGGGATTCAGGTTCCAACACCAAGACACAGAGTACTCTAGTATTGATTTGCGATATATCATCTACTCCTCTAAGCCTATAAATGGTAATAATGATTAGCACCAAACTTAAAAGAGGAGTAGAAGGTCAGAACTCGACTCCATCATCAGGATGGAACATCAAGGGCCCATCAAGCTACTGTCATGGGTTCCAGTCAGGAAAATTATCCAAGGTTGGGAACCATGGCAAGCTCAGTGCTGCTTCTAGGGTGCCCAGATTTGAAGGTAGTTATGGATCTGGTTCCTCACTAGATATTGTGAATGCTCTTAATTTCATGCTTTGCAAGAGGGACTTACCCAGTGGGTTATTGGAGGAGCTGAGTTAGATAACCAGTACTGTGCTAAAATCTGCTTACCAACCACAATGCCCAGACATCTTAGAGGGTGGTTCAAAGGTTTTTCCCCGTTGCCCCCTAAGGGCAAGCCCAGAAGTATGTCTATAGGGTCCATCCGATGTACGCAGCCTAGTATTTTAGATAATAGATTTAAAATTTCTACCTAAAAGGGATACTCTTTGGAACAGGACCATATCATGTGGAAAAAGGTGCCTGGGGCCACCTTACATTTTGGACATGTATCTGAAATATTGAGATCTAGTTTGTGTGCCAATACTGGAGTGAAGTAGGTTCTATTCAGACTGTTGTAATGAATAGTTCTGTCTATTATTAACCGAACAGATCATTCCTCTCTTCAGAAGTAGGTCCCAGTCTCCCTCGGTTAAATAATCTGGTGCCAGGTCCACAGCTCACCTTTGCTTTACGTGTATAAAGGGTCTGAAAGAGCAGCCAATAATATTCTATAGCATTGACGTAAAGGTTTTAAAGAGCCATTATGTGATGGGTGCAAGAAACCCTCTTCTAGTGGGGAGTGTCTGACTAGTACGGGGCTTGCTGGTCCTCAAGCAGGAGTTGAAGTCTAGATCTAACTCTCAAATAGGTAAAATAATGGGTAATATTAAGACCAAACTCTTTGGTTAGTGTCTGAAAGTCTAGTATCCCCGTATAGCTGATAAATGCAAGATTTTCTTTTTGGTACCAAACTAACAGTAATTGCCAATCATGGATGGAGCCTTTCCCTGGGGCCAAAAATGTGTATAAGGGATGCTTCTGGTGATAGTGCGGTCTTGTAATCCAGTATATTATGGGCCTGGATCCATGCCTTAATAGAAGAACAAGTAAAAGATTTTTGGATTTCCCCAGCTCATTGCTAAAAAGTGCGAGAGCAAATAACTGGTTATTGAGGGGAACATTCTCCCTCAGTGTTTCCAGTTCCACCCAAGCTCTTTTAGGGGATTCCTTCGACACAAGATCCTGTATATGGGCCAGTTGTGCTGCTAGGTAATATAAATCGATATTGGGTAGGCCCAGTCCCCCCCCCCCTTACCCACTGGTTTCCATAGAATATCTTTCTTTATACATGGTCTGCATCCTTGCCATATTAAAGATGTTATAGCAACGGCTTGGCTCTGAGGGTTGAGGGTGCTGGATGCCACACCTCGCCCTGTGCTAGCGACCGAGTTTACAGGACCACCTCGGGTGGTCGTTGGGGTGCCGGCACGGGGTGGTGGTGGTGTGGGAGCAGGATCGAGCATTGGGTGTCCTCTCCCGGGCAAGGGGTGGGGTCGCCGCCTGTAGTCCCACCTGTCATCGAGGCACAGGTGAGGAAGCATAGAAAAAATCAGGAGCAGTTGTAAAATTTACAAGAAGAGCATTTATTTGTACTAGCAGTAACATAAAAAAATAAAATTGTTCAGTATAACTATTTACAAAGGCTAAATAAACAGAAAAAGTCCATCTGAGTTTTCCTTCAATCTCGGTGTCCCTCTTGCAAGCAACTGCATCTTGGCCCTCTCATAGGTCTTTACAACAACCCCCCTTCTTAACAAGCATTCTGTTTTTTTTTGTTTTTTTTAAGTGTTCTAGTATATTTCATCCAGGTGCTGGCAAAAACACAGTGTCCCAGAACTGAGGCCCCTTTTCCACAGCTCTTCTGCAAAAGGCTTAAAAATTGCACTCAGGTAACCTCTTGAGTTTGCAATGGCTTTTTGCAATCATCTCAAACTATAATTGTATACATTTCAAAAATGAACACTATATAATTATAACCAAAGAGATCTCAATATTAGTAGGTAGGAACTTGACTATATGCCAAGTGATATAGTTCTGTTTCCTTTTTTAAAAATAAATCACTGCCTTTTTTTTTTTTTGCAAGTGAGCTGACATTATCAAGCCGACACACTGAACAGTAAAGCTTGTAATACCAAACTTATGCACACCGCTGCCAACCAGTCTGTCACAAACCCCACTCAGCAGGTCAGACCCTCTGCTCCTACAGTGCCAACCTCCGAGTGCAGTCTTGTGAACAGGAACAGAACAGGGTAACTCCCCCGTCTGTTTTGTGGGTTCGAATCAACTTTTGGTCTCAGGTTCTGGAGGGATTCAAACTGTGAACCTCTTGCTAGCGTAGCCAGTGTACAAGCTCAGATAGTTCTGCTCTTTGGGGATGCCAGATATCTTTCGCCTACGGGAACCTAACCAGGTGTACAAAATGAACCCTTAAAAATTCTATGACAGACCTCAGAATAAACTCTTACCTTTTCCCAGTTTGGTAAACCAGTAAGCTATGCACAGTGTCAGCTTTAACCATATATGCTTCACTCGTCAAAGAAAGAATTTCAAAGGCACACCAAGTAGTCTCTTAAAAATAAGAAGTTTTACTTTAAATAGATAAAAAATATGTAAAATGTAAATACAGAACAATATATAACAAAACATACAGTCTTTTAAAGAATAAGGTTTAAATTTCTACCAACCATACACTTAGACTTGTCTATTCTAATGTATTCTTATCTCCTCACAGTGCTGATAGATGTTGTAGCTTCAGAGTGCAAACATGTGTCTTATAGGTCAGTCGCAGTATAATTAAAACACTGTCTTGAACCTGCCTTCTCCATGATGATATATATACACACACACACACACACACATACAAAACAGGAAGTCCCATCAAGAGGTATAAAATTCTGTGACTTCAGCAAAACTCATTTTCCAACTGATAACACTCTTAATTAAGACTGTGATTTCTCAGACCCTTCTTTCATCCAGGAGCAGTTTCCTGCTTTTACAAAGACATCAAAGGGCTTTACAACTCGCAGGTTTCTCACCTAGCTGGAACAGTTTTCCAGCTCCAGTTGAAATTAACTGCCCTTCCGAGGACGCTCATAAAATGGATTTTTAGTTCTTGGCTTCAAACAACCCAGATCCTAAATAAGGCTATAAATGTGAGTTTTGCAAGTTAATCACCTACAGAGATCTGCTGTTTAACTTATCCTGTGTTTTGAAGTGATACGGGGGGGGGGGGCAGCCCACAGGCTGTCTCAGCATGTTTCATGAGAGACACTCAACAACACATTTTTATATTACAAAAAGCATATATTAATCAGAACCAGCTGCCCAAGTGTTACAATATATTCATCTTGACTGTATTTACACAACCTAAAAGGGTAAATGTTTGCCATCTCTTGCTGTCCTCTCGTATTTTGCATAGCAGAGGTTTGTAATTCAAATCTTGTAATTTGGACAACCTTTTGGGGAGCCGTTTCCCCAAATATTTAATATCAGTGTGGGGGTTCATCCCCGCAACCCTAATATGTGTTTTCTTGTCTACTAGCGGTAGCCATTGACACTTACCCCAGTTTGTCTTGTGCCCGACAGTGGATCATACTGATTGAATAGTTAAGTTAGGGCTACTAGATCTTTGTCGGGTGAGCCAGGAAAAGCAAAACATTGTCTGCAAATAATGAAATAACATGTTCCGTGTCTTCCTTCCGGAAGCCTTCTGTATCTGTATGCACTCTGATGGCAGCAGCCAGGGTCTCTGTAGTCAGCACATACAGTAGAGGGAAAGGGGCAATCCTGTCCGATCAAGCAGGTTAGTTGAAATGGTGGTGAGATAGTATCATTAGTTAGGATCTGAGCTTGTGGGGAGTGATATCGCTAGAAATCCAGGAATGGATATGGGGACCAAAGTTGTATTTAGCCAAAACTGTAAACATAAAGGGCCATTCCATGTGGTGAAAAGCTTTTTCTGCGTCAAGTGCAAGGAGGCCCTGACTGCTGCCATCCCCACCTTGCATCCAACATCGCATGATGTTCAAAGTGCAGCGTATGTTGTGCCTGGCATGCCTGCCCACCACAAAGTCCCCCCTGATCCAAGTGCACCAAGCAGGGGAGGACTCCCTCAAGTCTACCTGCCAAGACTTTGGCCAAGATTTTATAATCCACGTTTAGCAAGGAAATAGGTCTATAAGAACCGCATTTCCTGGTGTCCTTCCCTGGCTTGGGCAATATTGTAATGGTAGCCAAGAGTTGAGAGTGGGGCTGCCGCCCCTCTTCCAGGGCCTCCCAGACCATTTGATATATTTGGACCATTTCTTTTAGATCGTCCCAAAAGACTATAAAATTCAGTTGGTAGGCCATCGGGGCCTGGGGCCCTTCCTGTTCTAGATGACCAAATGGTTCTCTTTAATTCTTTCCTTGTTACCGGCTGGTCCAAAGCTACCTTCTTTTTTTTTTTTTTTATCTAGGGTTGGGAGATGAACATCCCTCAGAAATGTCTCCGGCGGGGGGGGGGATGTATTCTGTGGGGCCTGCCCTCCCAGCTCAACAGCCGAGGGAGACTCGGCCACCAGGCAGACGGCGCTTCCATAGCCGCAGTCCAAGACCACAAGCACGAACACTCTGCCTGCAAAGCCATGAACCCTTCCCAAGGCTCCCAGCTCAACAGCTGAGGGAGACTCAGCCACCAGGCAGACGGCGCTTCCATAGCCACCGCCTGAGACACAAGCATGGACACTGTGCCTGCAAAGTGCAGCCAAAGCCGCCAGCTAATCAGAATGTGGCGTCTTTTACAGGCCCAGTTCGATTGGCCCTGATCGACCTCTGTTATTTTCTTGAAAATCTGCAAAAAGAGCTGTATCATTTATTTTTATTTAGTTGTTTAACCAGGAGTAGCACACTAAGCTGAAAACTTTTTTACAGGAGCGACCTGGGAGCACAGGGAAGTTAAGTGACTTGCTCAGGGTCACACAGTATGCAAGTGGACGCTGTGGGATTCAAACCCATGTGGGATATCAGTATATTTCTTACAGTTATTCTGCTGAAGTTTTGCTACTGTTAAATTCTACTGCCTAAAGTGTACCAAACTTAAAGTGTTAAATGTTTACAGCCCTTCCCTGTCCCTGTAGCTTGGATTCCAGACCTTTGGACGCCAAGTTAAATCGCTCCTTTTGTTTTGTAAATTTGCACTCCTGCTGGTTTGCTTGGCCTTTTGTCTGTGGCCAGTATTTAATCTGCAAATTTCTTTCTGTCCCAGTCGTGAACCCTCCCAAGGGCTCCCAGCTCAACAGCCCGAGGGACTCGGCCATGGTGAGGATAGGCGCTTCCGTAGCCGCCCCAAGACCACAATAGAACACTTTGCCTGCAAAGGTACGGCAAAGTCGCATTTTTGTCTACCCTCCCATCCCCTTCTTGTTAATTATTATATAGACTGCCATCATCCCGCCCCTTCTCATTCCTTGGCCCATTACCTTCTTTTCTACCCAATACGCTTATCCTTCCGATTACCCTGCCCTCCTATCTCATTACAGATGCACATGACTGACTAATTGTTGCTGCACGTTTCCTGCCTCTTCCGTTAGTAAGTTATTGTTTCGGAGTAGCGAAATTTGGCAGCTATTGAGGGAATACTGATCTACTTCAGCTGCGAACCCAGAGGGAGTTGTTCAGGCTGCTTAAACACTACAGTAGATCAATAGTACCAGTGACTTCCAAGTATCTTACTTTATTGTAAGGTGTCACTATGTGGGGAGGATTTTGGCTTCCCTTCCTGACTATTCTCTGGCTGGTGCCTTTTTGCATTATACCAGCCTTGTCAAACAGACTCACAGGGGGAATCTGACCTTCCGTTACAATGTTTTGTGCACAGTAACTTATCCTATAGCTATCTATATGCCTCCAAGCTCCCACACCTGCAGCCTCATACCTGGGTATTCCCTGGTGGTGGGACTTGCACCGAATTGCCCTTGCAGGGTATGTCTCTTAATTTCTCTAGCATCAACCCCTCCCAGTACCTTGCAGCTAGGGTTTTTGTCTATGTAGTTCTAGGCCAGTACAGTTCAAGAAGTGGGACATTGCATAGCTATAGATAACACAGATAGTCGTGGAAGGCAAGAGATTTCAAATTGTCTCTTGCTGCCTTCAGAAAACTTTTGCTTCTCCTCTTGTTGTATTCAGGTAACGTTGAACTCAGCCCTGGTCCTACAGAAGCCCTCTTATCTCCATCAGACCTCACATGGCTCAAAGGAATGAGCTTTATGCACGTTAATGTATGTAGTCTTTTAAAAAAGATCACCTTAATCCAGTCCAAATTTGGATTATCCATACTTCACCAGAATCTTGGCTTAAACCAACCACGCCTAACAGGGAAGTTAATATTCCTAATTATTTACTGCTTAGAGCTGATAGGCAGACTAGAGGCAGTGGGATGGCTATTTACATCAAGGACAAATACACAGTTACCACCCTTGACTCATCCTCCGTTGCAAACGGATTTGAATGTCTGTCTCTCAAGGTCGAAATATCTCCTTCCCTGGCATTTTGTGTCATAGGATGTTACAGGCCTCCATCAGCTGAATCCCAACTCCTGTCTCATCTATCTACTATTTTGGGGTATGGGTCCCTTGAAACAATTATTCTAGGGGATCTCAATTTTGATTGGCTATCCAAGGCCGCAGTACCTCTCAAATCTTTCTGTGACACTCATGGGCTCATGCAAGTAATTGAAGAACTAACGCACCCTAATAAGAAAAAAAACAGGAATAGTACCCTGTTGGGTGTCATTATGTTTGCTTGCACGCATATGCAAGAAACATAGTGCCATCATCCGAGTTTTCGGAGGTGTGGCAGCCCTCTTCCAATTCAGTCAGTGTGTTTGCAGGCACGGCCCCAGTTCTCCAATGCCTGCTGGAGCTGTCTATGACAGTCCAAAATGCAGTGGCGTACAGTTGAAAGGGGGAGCTACACTTCAGTGAGCAGTGATAAGATATCACCTGCTCATGCGTCTCCCCACACACACCGCATGCACGCCTGTGTGCTCACCCCCGCATTGTACAGCTGATGGGGTGCCCAATCCCCGTCAGGCTGTGCTCGCCCCCTTCCAAACAGAGTTTTACATACCCGCTGGGTGCCCACCCCAGAGTGTGGTTTTATGTATAGCCGGCGGGGGTGGCCAATCCCCTGTCCGGCTCCACTGCCTCCCAAGAGTACAGGCTGCCACGCTGGAGCCCACCCCAGCGTGGCAACAGATGCTGTCGCCGAGAGGTGCCTAACCCCGTCGGCTCTCACGCCCCCACAAGCCATCCTTGTCCCACGCTGGCAAATGTCCCACGTTGTCTCCTCCTTTGTAAAAAAAAAAAAAAAAAACACAAACCTGCAAATAAAAATGGTCCCTACGCTGTCTCTGCCCCCCACCCCTCACCCACTGCGCACCTGCCTCCCACACCCCTCACCCCATACTTACCTCCGGACCTCGTGCGACGAGTCTTTGGTGGACCGGGAACACGTCTGCACTCTTCAAAGCCGACCGCGAACTGAGGAAATGCCGGTAAGCTGTATAATGTAATGAATAGGGTTTTTCAACTTTGCTGCATATCTCAGGCATTTTTTGGAATTTTGGCACCAAATTTTCAACATGGGGTTTTTGGGACCCCTCCTCATGAATTCTGTCACTGTCATGGCGTTAATCAGGCCCGAAGGGTGATTTTGCAGTCACTGCATGAAATCACCTTTCGGGACTGATTAATGAAATGACAGTGCCAGTGTCAAGCTGGGTCGCAGTACCCCCTGCGTGATCACTACTTTTGCCTTGGAGTTTAAGGATGCTGTGACTTTGTAGGCCAGCCCCAACTTGATATTGACTGCCTTAAGTGTTAGTGACATGGAGGCTGAAATCCAACCAAGGGTCAAGGGTTATACCCAGGTATCTGAAATAGTCCACCAAATCCAGGAAGAGCCGTCCGACCCATGTATGGCCAGTGTTGCAGAGCTGGCTTTGACCCTTGTGCTGATCAAACAGCATTGACACTGTTTTTACAGTGTTGTTTTACGTTGGTCTCACATATACTGCCTGCAGGTATCACAGCCCCTTCTGCTAACACTGCCAGGGGCATTTCTTGCAGATATTTGCATTGTTGCCGCTTGGGCATCTAGACACAATCACAGCCCATTACAGTTTCGGTCTAAAGGCTCACAGGCATACTGCTTTTGGGTCTTCCATCCTGAAGTAGCTCTTCAACTGAGTCAGCCCCCTCCAGCCTTGGTACTACTATTGGTCTACACAAGTGTGACTGTGTAGAAGAAATCCAGATATGTGAGTGACAGACTTTCCTACCTGTAACTATTGTTTTACTACTGGTATTCCTTCTATGGTCACACTGTTTGCCCAGCTTCCTTGGCTTATAGCCCTCAATTGTGGTTACATTCTCACCCCAGGAGTCCTTCAGCATTAGTAACAACAGAGGTAAGCTGACCAGGTTGCACTGTCTCAGAAGTGGAGTCAAGAATATTCATTAAAATAGAGTGGCCAGTCAGGATCAAGCAGGAAGATGTACGGAGTGCAAAGAGCCCACAGGGCTTCAGAGTTTTTTCTCAACAGTTCAGGTGGTTTCCTGCCCTTTGGGGTCCGGCTCTGTCAAAACCCCTATCCCCAACAGAAAGATACCTGCTGGAGCTGGAGGTAAAGACTCTATTATCTGCAAAATTGGTGGAGAGGGCTCCCCTTTCACAGCATGGAAAAGGTATCTACCCCAGATACTTCCTGACATTAAAGAAAAACGGGTAGTGGTGACCTATTTTAGACCTCAGATATCTAAACAGGCACATACTCGAACCAAAATTCAAGTTGATTACCCTTCAAATGGTAATACACTCTCTGCAGAAGGGAGACTGGCTAGCCTCCCTTGATCTCAAGGACACCTATTTTCACATACCAATAAGGCAGTCCCACAGAAAACTTCTGAGGTTCAGGCTACATTCAGGCCATTACCAGTTTGCAGTCATGCCCTTTGGACTCACCTCTGCTCCCAGAGTATTCACAAAGTGCCTTTCTGTAGTAGCAGCCCACTTGAGAAAGCAGGGTATCTCAGTCTTTCCATACCTGAATGACTGGCTTATAGTGGGCAAGACCCCTCAGCAAGTCAGAGAGGCTCTAAACCGCACATGACAAACTCTGTCCTCTCTAGGGTTTCTTTTTTTTAATTTTTCTATTTATGTCCCCTTTGTCCCTACCAGCTCTGCATCATCTGGAGGTGCCTATTAAGTCTACCCCTGCCATTCGCCTTACCGAGCTGCTGGGACCCCCATCTTGCCACAGTTTACCCCCTGGGCAGAGACAGGGTGGGGCGGCAACACCCCGAACCATTCCATGTCTCGTCGGGCCCAAGACAGCTAGGCAGGCAGAGGCATATTGGGGTCAGGCTCGGTGCTCCATCTTCCCGGAGCCGGAGGGTGTTTCCTCATTTCCTTGGCCGTCACTGCACTCTTGACGTCAAGGCGTCTAGTGCCAATGTTGTGACGTCCACTCACTGGTTGTGAGCTCGGGCTTGCTGTGCCTCAGACTTCCACCTGGGGCCAGTCAAGTGCCAAGTCACTACCCCCTCCTCCTTGGAGAAGGCAAGTGGTCCATGGGACACTGAAGCCTTCTCCCCAACCCGGCCCTCCAGCTCCCGGGCTCGCTCCGAACCCTGGGTCACTGCATGCGAGTGGAAATGCGCAACGCATCTGCCTCTCTGGTGTTTCTAATCAACTAAAAGAAATCCCATTTGGAACCCTCTCAGCTCCTCAACTTCATAGGAGCAGACTTGGATACTCAGCAGGCAAAAGCTTTTCTTCCTCAGGACAGAATTCAAAACTTTCTTGAATGCAGCAAATTCTTTTCAGCTAGGCCAGCCAAGGCCTGTGAGATATTTTCTACGGCTCCTGGGCCACATGGCTTCCATGACAGCTGTGGTCCTGGGGTAAGGTTTCAGATGAGGGGCATTCAATACCATTTGTGAGCCCACTGGTCACAAAAGAAACATTCTCTGTCCAAGATAGTACCAGTGACAAAAACGCTGCTTCAAGCTCTCTCGACTGGTGGAAGGAAGAGGAAAACCTCTCAGTGGGCATCCCCTTTCAGCTCGTCAGTCAGTGACACTTGGATGCCAAAGGAGTCCAAAAGCCACATAAATCTTCTGGAACTCAGAGCTGTGTACCTGGCACTGAAATCTTTCGCCCCTCAGGTTAAGGGACACACTGTTCAGATCAGAACAGGCAACACCACTGCTATGTTTTACATAAACAAGCAGGGTGGCACGAAGTCTACTGCCCTGTGCACAGAGGCCACGAGAATCTGGTCCCTGGTCTTTTCCCTGGATGTGAGTCTCTCTGCCATACCACCTCCAGGCAAGGACAATACCCTGGCAGATGCTCTGAGCCTCATCAGCCAAGGTCACAACGAATGGACTCTGAACAGACAAGTCCTTGCCAAGGTCTTCAGGGGGTGGGGCACACCAGAGGTGGACCTGTTTGCATCCCACCTCAACTACCAGCTTCCTCTGTACTGCTGCAGACCCTCAGCAGTGGGCACTCTCCCAGCAGATGCACTAGTTTTGAAGTGGACAGGGAAGTCTCTGTATGCTTTTCCTCCATTTCCTCTGTTACTCAGAGTGCTACTAAAGCTCAGGGATCAGCCTGCAACCATGATCCTCATAGCTCCAGACTGGGTAAGGCAAGCCTGGTATCCTGTCCTGCTGGCCATGTCCCACAAGAAGCCGATTCGACTTACTCTGACTCACTGTCTCCTCGTCTCCTCACCATACCACAAGTAGGGGTGGATTATCCAGACCTGGAATCCCTTCACCTCAAAGCCTGGTTCTTGAGGAGCTAGAATTCCCATACGCATAGTATTCAGAACAAGTCCGGAAAATTCTTTGCATGGCTAAGAGGCCAAGCACAAAATAAACCTATGCAGCTAAATGGAAAAGATTTTTTAATCTGGTGCAAAAGGAAAAGAATAGACCCTCTGAAGGTTCCATGTCGCTGGCTCGCCGCAGCAACAGGAAGTTCACCGACCATCACTACAGCGATGGCACAACACCACCAATTGGCATTGTGCCATCGCTGTTCAAAAGTGTTTTTGGAGACAGTGAACTGTCGATTTTGTCGCTGTGATGGTCTTCGCTATGTTCCCATCACTGTGGGAATGGTATACCCCCTCTGAAGGCCGCTGTCCCTTCCGTTTTGGACTATCTAGTTCATCTGCAGTCATCAGGCCTCATCCTTGAGGCTTCACTTAGCTGCAGTTTCAGCCTACCTTTCCACTGCGAAAGAAAAGTCTATAATTTCTTGGCCCACTTTCAAAAAGTTCTTTGAGAGCCTCCTTCATTTGCAGCCTCCAATTAGGGAACCTGTTCCCCCTTGGGACCGTAGTCTCTGCATCGCTAGGCTCATGGATCCCCCTTCGAGCTCATGGCTACAGTCCACATTAACTTATTGTCTCCTAGTTAAGTACGTTACCTGGAAAACAGTATTCCTAGTGGCTATCACTTCTGCAAGAATGATTTCAGAGCTACAAGCACTCTGCACTGAGTCTAACTAAATGGTCCTCCGTAAGGACAAAGTAGAGCTCAGAACCAATAGGAAATTCCTTCCCAAGTTGGTCTCTGAGTTCCACCTTAACCAGTCCTTTACTCTCCCTGTCTTTTTAACTGACAGTTCCACTCCAGGGGAAATACTGCTTCACAGCCTAGATGTTAGGAGAGCTCTGTCATATTACATGGGACATACCAAAAGGTCAGAGGCTACTCTACTCAGCTTTTCCTCACCTGTGGTGAGGTGGGCAAGGGAAACCAGCCACCATGAGAACTAATAGTTTCCTTTATTCACTTCTGTTATGCTAAGGCTGGCAAACAGCCCCCTCAGGGCCCACTCTACTAGGGTCACTGCTGCCTTTGTGGCAGCTACAAGGGACATCCCCTTGCTAGAGGTCTGCAAAGCAGCTAGCTGGAAGACTGTACACACATTCATAAAGCATTACTGCCTAGATGTACAGTCAAGGTCTGATGCCAGATTTGCAGGACGGTCCTGAAGAGCCTCATCCCTAAGTAGGTTCTGTACCCACCTCCCAACTGTACTGCTTTGTAGTCTGCTATTGTTACTGATGCTAAAGGACTTTTGGGGTGAGAAGAAAAAAAATACTCACCATAGTAATTCTGTTTCTTCCAAGGGGTCCTTTATTTATTTATTTTTTTAGTTGTTTAACCAGGAGTAGCACACTGCTGAAAGCTTTTTTACAGGAGCGACCTGGAACCTTTAGCATCAGTAGCCTCCCACCCTGCCTCCCCAGGCACCTACATTAAGAGGGCTCTGCTTCTGTGTCTTTCTGCCAGATGTTTTCAGTTTTTTGGATTGTTTCTAGAGCATGTTAATGGTTAATTATAGTTCTTTTTATAGTTCATGCTATTGCATGGTTTTAAAGCTTGTTGGCACAGTCCTTTTAGTCATTGTTCTCCTTTCATCTTCGAAAAAATTCTGAAGCCCTGTGGGCTCTTTGCACTCAGCACAACTTCCTGCTTAATTCTGATTGGCCACTCTATTTTAATGAATGTTCATGGCTCCACCTCCAAAGCAGTTCAACCTGGTCAGCTTACTGCTATTGTTACTGATGCTAAAGGACCCCTTGGAAGAAACATAATTACTACGGTGAGTAATTTTTTCTTCTGGGCCATCCTCACTTTTCTTGTAATTCAGTCATGAAAGATCTGAGGCTGGCACGGCTAGGCTATGAGAAGGAGGGGAATAGTTTAAGCTCAAGCCAGTGAGCTTTCAGGGTATGTTGCACATGCTCAAAAGACTGCACAGGTGTGACTGTAGAAGGAGTACCAGTAGTGAAACAATAGGTACAGGTGAGTACCTTTGTCTTACTTCACACAGAGGGTGGTTAACATGTGGAATAGCTTACTTGGTAAGGTTGTGGAAGTTAGCACCTTTCAGTCTTAAAAATCTAAATGACACAGATTCCCCGAAGGAGACTTCATTGAGGGTAACAGAACATGAGAACTGGTAGGATTTGGGCTGACAGGCTTGAAAGTTTAATACTCAAACTGGGAATAGTCACTGCTATGCGGCACAAGGTGGGCCCTAAGTCTTTATCAGATTATTGTTCTAGGAATTACTACCTTTGAGCCAGAGGCTCTTTTACAAAGGTTCCACGTCAGTTAGGTACAGTACAAAAGGTTACATAGATAACACAACAATTTGTGTTGTGTCAAGAGCAAGAAAACATATACAAATACATATCAAATCACTTGTGCAAAAGGACATGAGATATCAATAATCACATTATTATTACAAGAAAGAGGTCATGCCAGATTAGGAGAAACAAATAGGGAAAAAAGTCCAGAACAGAGAGGTTAAGTGAAAGGTGTGGGGAGCAGACAATAGCAGGAGAAAAGGTTTCCCAAACATGTCTTTGTCAAATAACGGAACAGGGTGGATAGTGAGGAAATAGGAGGTTTAATCAGGGCAGTCACAGGGACCTGGAGGTGGCAAGGTGAGAGAAAGCCTTGATTTGAAAATACCTAGAGAGGTGGAGGCAATAATATATGAGTGCTGAGGGCATTTAGCCAGCAGGAACACGATAGGCAAATGATCTTTGTCCCTGGGAAGTCCGCATCGGGGACTTGGAGAGGCTGGTGTTCTGATCTTCTGGTAAAACAGGTGCTCGCTCCGGGCATAACAGGTCTTGGATACAGGGTGGAGTGAGGCCCAAGGGATTTTTTACCATCAGGCAGGTAAGGTACTTTATCCGGTTTGAGAATTGCAACCAACCTGAGTCAGCATAGAGTTCCCATGTGTGGAGTGCCGATGTGCACCAGTGAGTAGCCGACAGGCCTTATTTAGGGATGTTGTAATGCGACTCAAGTGCTGTAGTAGTGGCAGATCCGTATATAACTAAGCCATAGTCAATGACTGAGATGATAGAAGATTGGATGGCAACCTCAGTGCAGAATGGGTAAGAAGCTGTCGGTTCGATACAGAATCCCAATTAAGCTGATTAATAGTTTTTGCTGTACTATCAATGTGAGTTGTGTAAGGTTAGGCCTTGATCAAAGTTGATTCAAGATATTTAAAAATTGGCACTTGTTCAAGGGTATTTCCAGGTATGTATTAATGGTGAGTGGACTTGCTGTTCTTGTTTTATGGGTTAGAGAAGAGCATGGATTTAGTTTTTGTGGTTTAGAACCAGCTTATGTTCAAGGAACCACATCTCAACTTTGGAAAAAGCATGCTGAAGGTTGAGGCGTAGAGGTTCGGATCTTTATGAGTGGCAAGAATCACGGCATCATCGGCATAGAGGATTAATTGTTCAGGGCAGGATTTGGGAGGGAGTTTAGGAAAAGGCTGAAAGGAGGGGCCCCAGGATGGATCCTGGGGAACTCCTGAGCGAACCGGTTTGAGTCTGAGAGAACTCCAGCTACTTTTACAGATTGAGAGCTGAGCAAGGTAATTTTACCCAGTCACCAGGACCCTACGAGAGCCCTAGGGATAGAAGTTGTTTGATAAGTAGGCCATGGTGAACTGTATCAAATGCCTTGGTTAAGTCAATGTAGACTGCTCCAGTTAGGTTTCCTTTGTCCATGGCATTGTGGATTGCTCCTGAGAATTCAAGTAGGGCAGTCGATGTGCTGTGCCCTTTCCTAAATCCATGCTGCTGAGTGCATAGGATGTTGTGCTTTTCCAGGTAGTCTGAAAGTTGGTCCGCCACCAAGCGCTCAAGGGCCTTAGACAGAGGTGGTAGTATTGATATCGGACGATAGTTACCAGGCTGTGACTTATCACCACTTTTGTGCACCGGAGACAACTGCAGCCTTCCATTTCCTAGGGAATTGGCTGTAGCAGAGGGAGAGACCGAAAATTTTTGTGAGGGAGCAGTACTTCCTCCAGAGTGAGGACAGAAGTTTAAGGTCAATAGTGTGGCTAGCTTGCATAGAGCCTTAGAAATGGCCTTCTTTACATATTTATAGACTTCATGTGCCTTTACTAATTTGAAATGGAAGGGTGGTTTGGTTGGAGAGGCAGTAGTAGAAGTAGAAATTGGAGGGTCAGCATCAGTAAAGAAATCAGATGAGAGGACACCACTAAGGTCTGTGAAGGTATCATTTAGGGTGTTTGCAATGATCTCTGGGTCTAATGTAGTGGTTCCATCCACATTCATTATTGTAGGAGAGGATTTGGACTGCTGACCCATGATATTCTTTATGTTGTCCCAGAAGGATTTCCCTTCCCAGGAGTTGGAGAGGCATTCTTGAAGTAGGAGCTCTTCATCAAGCGGATCTATTTAGTACAGTGGTTAGAGCCTGTTTATACTTTTGAATGTCCTATAGTGTGCCAGTAGCTCTTGCAGTGGCCCAGAGGTGATCCATACTTTTGAGTTGCGCCAATAGCTTTGCTGTGAGCCAGGGATTTGTGAGTGCTTTGATTTTACGCTTTTTTACTGGTGCATAGGTGTCACAGGCAGTGTTGAAAGTAGTAATAAAGTAATCAAGGGCTAGGTCAACATCTTGAGTTTTGTAAATCAAGGACCAGTCTATCTGCCTAAGACAGGTCTTGAGATGAGTAAGGTTGTCATAAGGTAGGACTCGGCTATAGATGGTTTTGGAGAGCTACAAACTTATTTGTCCAGGTACATATTATTGGAGAGTGATCACTGAGTGAGTCAGGAGAACACTTACATTGGTTATACGGGTAGGTGGCTGGTAAGGATCCACTCAATGAGGGTGCTGGTCCCTGATTTGTAGTTTTTCCTGGTAGGGGAGTTTACCACTTGTGTTAAATTTGCTGCTAGGATGGCATCTTTGTTTGACCCTGCATCAGGAGCAAGCCAATTTATATTAAAGTCCCCAAGGAGAAGGGAGTTCGATGTCAGAAGGTTGTGTACTTATGAACTCGAGGACAGCCTGTAGGCGGAATCAGGATCTTTGGTGGGATACAGACAGCAGCAATCGTGAGGACTTTGTTTTGGGCACCAAGTAGTATCTTGATAGGGAGGAGTTGCACTGAGGTTTCTGTGGTGGGATAAGAACCAGGAGACAGGTGAGGTAGTCCTTTATGTAGATTGCACATCCACCACCCCTTTTGAGGTCCTGTCCAGCCTGAATATCTTGTAGCCTTGTATAGAGATGGCATGATCCGGAGTATTAGGTGTCAGCCAAGTTTCGATGATGGCAAGGATATCTGGGTTGTGTTGGCTGGAAAGATTTGAAGGAGGCCAGTTTTGGGAGGAGACTGCAGATGTTTAAGATAGCAATTTGAGCCCCCATTTTGTCAGGCTTTGTTGTACTGTAGGAGACAGGGCCAGGATTTGAGTGGACACTTCCTGATATCAAGAGTCGGAGTTTAAGAGACAGTTGCTGTACTTTGTAGTCAATTGAATTACACTTCTGAGGCTTGTGCGCTTGGACCAGTGCAGGCGTCTAGGGACCCAGAGCAAAGAGATTGTTAGTAATAGAGGATGATATGCCCATTTATCCTTGTTGTAGCTTGTCAGTTGCACCAGTCGCTTGCAGATAGGTACCTGGTGGTTAAGTCAAAAGCCAAAAGAATGATCAACAGCTGAGGTCCAGAGTCAATTAAATGTTAAATTCCTGAAGGTGATTAACTTTGCCTGCACATATGCAGGATGTGAAATCTTTGTCTGTATGCTTCTTTGTCATTCAAACAGGTTGCTGAAAAGCCCACATACAGACCATGGAGCAGGTCAGATGAAAATGTGGATTCCAACAGGACCCAGAGTCACCAAGTTTGTCAGATGTAGTTGCTTCACTTGTGTTTTGGTTGGGATAGCTTCCAAATAGTTGATTTTAAAATGAAAATAAAGATACCTGATGATGATTTTTTTGCAGAAATCCAGTCCAGGAGACTTTCACGGATGTAGTGGGCAAGAATGGTATAGTTACCACAAGCAGAAAAACATGTAAATCCACAAAAACTAAGCTACAGACACAGACAAACACAAGCAGCCACCACACAGACCCAGGGGGCGTGGCAAGCAAATTACTATCTTAATATGTAGCACTCCATTGTCGCTCATTAGGAGGGTTGTCCCCTGTTTTGTTCCCAGAATGTGTTGTCCCACAGTAGGTGGCGTACTTCTTAATGTCCATCATTAGGAGGGTCATCCCTATTTTATATGCAAAGCTCTGTCTGTCCAATGAGTGATATTCCTCTCTACAATACTTCATTAGCAGGGATTGCATGGAAACACTTTTTGTAGCCTGTGTGTGTGTTCTGCGATTAGCTAGAAACACTGTTCTGAATATTTATGTGCTCAGATGGCTAGAAACATTGTTCTGAATATTTATGTGCTCAGATGGCTAGAAACATTGCTCTGACCATTTATGTGCTCAGATGACAAGAAACACTGCTGTAATGGCCCATGTAACTGCCACTCTTGTGAAACTAGTGTTTACCCCATGTTATTCTAAACGTTACCTAACCTGCCTGTGATTGTACTATATGTTCTGATTTTAATGTCTGTATATGCGCACTTTCCCTTGAATTGTTCCTACTTCTTATTGTACTGTTGACTGTAATTAACCCCGGGTCGCCCCGAAAAAGGGACCATTACGGTCTCAGTGGGCCTACCCGGTCACCAAAATTTAAATAAATAAAAATAAATAAATGTGTCCTCTCAACAACTAGGTATGATGTCCTGTCTCCTGGAGAAATGCAGAGATTATCCTTTGTGCGGCTCTTCTATCTTCAGCCACAATTTGCAGGTTAGTTCCACCCCCTACCACTGTTTCTATATCTCTCCTCTTCAGTTTACAAGACAGCCTTTCTGTTTCACCCCCTGTGTGTATCTCTCAGCCCCGATTCACATTCTGGCCTGTCCCTCTCACCCTCTAACATATCTGTCTTAGTTTACAGGTTAAATTGTTGCTCTTACCATCTGTGTATCTCAGTCTCTATTTACACAGGCCCTCTATATGTACAGTATCTCTTAGCTTCAGCTTAAAGGGTGGGCTTTCCCTTTCACCCTCTTCAAAGAAGTGCCTTAGTTGGATAGACGAGACCATTACAGAACTGGTTAGGAAAAAATAGGGTAGTGGCTTAAAGAAGTACTTGGGCTGTTACCATTTGAGAACATCAGATTTCCCACTTGAAGCAACCCCAATGTTTTAGGAGATACGGGGACAGAGTTATGAGTCTCTGTCCTCTCCAGAATTGCAGAGGATATTGGAGGTGTGGGAACAGCACTCCCCATGAGAGGGCTGGGGCAGAGTTGGATGCAAAATCAGGTGCTGCAGTTGGATAAGGGATCTCCTGGATGGGTCCAGTAGAGGGGTGGCCAGGGATTGTATATTGGAATTGGCAGACACACCCTTGGAGTTGTTAGTGTTCAGACCCAGTGACCAGTCCCCTGGCTCTGAGCCATTAAACCATGGTCCCTTCTGTCCTTCTCAGGTCATGTCTGGGTAGGTGTCCAGGTGGATGTCAAAGAACCTGTGGCACTTCTTGCAAGAATAGTGGATTTTCCTGGGTATTTTCCCGTCCAGCATTCCCAGTCCCATAAAACTGGTCCATGCAATTGCTCACAGTTGTGTGTGGTTACTGATGAGGAGAATGACTGCAACAGCACGTTTACAATCATGCCTTAGTGCAGCTTGTGTTAGTCAAGTTGGACTTGACTAACCCTATCTGAGAGTTTTAGCAATCACTGGTCAGAAGAAGCTTTCAGAACTGGATGAAGAAAAATCTGAATCCTTTTAAACATCAGGAGAGGATGTAGTCCAGTCTGTCAGTCCCTCACCTTTCAACAGTAATATCAAAATGTGGAGTAACCTGCTTTATACCAGCCTACACTGCATCTGGCACTGTAGATAAACCAGTGTTCCCACTGAGATCCCAGCTGTGGGGTTTGCCGTCCCTCCCCTAAAATTATATGGGGTACAAAACAATTTTAGGAGTGCATTTTTTCATTCTCCAATACGGCACCCTGATCCCCTCATCCAACAAATCCTTTCTCCCATCTGTCAGTCTTTCTGCTGCCTAGGTACCTATGGCAAACCAGCCTACTGAGACAATAAAATGGAACATTTGAAGGTTGGGGACAGATTGAAGGCACACTCAGCTCTCCCTGTCTTTTTGTGGTCCTCCCTATCTGGGGTAGGGAGAATGGGAATGACAGGTTGAGGAAGGAGGTGACTGAGATATTTAACAAGTGGCTAAAAGGATGGTGTAGGGAGGAAGAGTACCATTTTGTAGGTGACTGGGGAGGCTACTGTGACAAGGGGCTCTTTGAGGGTGACAGCTTTCACCTAACAAGGGAAGAGACCAGTGTGCTTGGGCAGAAGATTGATGTCTGTGTATGTGGATATTTAAAATGAGAGGTGGGGAGACTGACTTTGGGGGAACCATAGAGAATGGAGATCAAAAAGGGAATCTACCTAGGACTCCCCCCAGAAATGAGGACTAGGAGCAGTGTGGGTGATAGCACCAAAGCAGGGGTTCATAAAATGTTAAGTAAGAGTGCCTGGGGAGGGCTAACAAAACCAGCAAGGAGTAGGAAAACTAGGACGTTAAGAGGGAAGGGGAGAAAAAAGGAGAGGAACTGATAAGGGGGAAAGGAGAGGTTTAGGCTGAAGTTGGAATGTAGTCTGCCTAAACGCCAGGAGTATAAGAATGAAAATCAGTGAGCCCCAAGCGCTGGTGGCAGAAATAGTTTTAGACCTCATAGCCATTATGGAAATGTGATCCACATGGGGATAAAGTCTAGGACCAGGCAATACCAGGGTACACCATATATAGGCAAAATTGGGGAAAGGGAAAAGGAGGAGGGGTAACCTTCTCTGTCAAGGAAGATATAGAGGTGGTGGGGGATGGGTCCATCAGGGATGGGAATGGGGAAACAGAATTGATGTGGGTACGGATCATGACAGCATTAAGTAAGAAACTGTGAATGGGGCTGGTCTGTAGAGTGCCAGGGTAGGGCGACGATGGTGATATGGAACTAGGGGAAGAAATAGAGAAGGGAGCTGCAAAGGGAGGGAGGGAGGTAGTGGTAGTGGGGGACCTCAGTGTGCCAGACATAGATTGGGACAGTCCAGCAGCTAAGAACGCCAGAAATGAGGCCCTGCTAGATGAGTTGCAAGACTGTCTGCTGGTACATCTGGTCAGGGAACCCATAAGATAGACTGCTATTCTCAACGTTGTCCTCACCAGCTCACAAATGGTAGGCAGGGTGCAGGTTGGGGAACCACTGGGGTCCAGTGACCATAACATCATATGGTTCGAACTGGTCCTGGGTACCAGGATACCTGCATCAAGGCTAGGGTTCTGGATTTCAGAAGAGCAGATTTTGACCAGATGAGGGAATTATTCCAGGATAAGTTGGTTGGAGTGAAAACTGGTGGGATTCAAGAGTGCATGGGATAGGCACAAGGGAATATTAGTGTAAAGGAAGGGAGAAAGAGCTGTAGATTAAGTATGGTCTGTAGTGATAGTGTAGATAGGGAAAAATGGTCATACTGGGTGGGTCATGCAGTCCTTACCTGCCGTCAAATTCTATGTGTATGAGTGGACAAAATCGGGTTGGGGGTGGAGGAAATGTGGGTAGTAATTAAAGGGTTCTCCAGGCATCTATGTCATGCTTGAGAATAGTTGCCAAGAGAAACCAGTATAAGCGACCAACCTGATTCTCTGAGAAGGTCAGGGAGGCAGTGATGACCCCACCCAAAAAAAGGCCTTCATGCATACAAAGAGAAGCAGGGGGTGAGGAATGGAGCACATACCAAGTAAAGATGAGAGTGGCCATGAAGGTAGTTAGGGATGCAGAAGCAAATAGCTGTTTATTGTGGAGGAGAGGGTCAAAGGAGAGGGAAGTCGGTTTTTCAAATATATTAGGGGAAAAAAGAAAGACGAGGGGGAATTGTAAGGCTGTTGGAGGAGGACAGGGTAATAGAGGCTGGACAGAAGGCAGCTGCACTTGAGGACTACTTATGCTCAGTATTCACAGTGGAGGATAGGAGGCCTTTGCCGGAGAGTGCCACAAGGGTTGCTGCAAGAAGAATCCCAGAAATGGATCAGGTGGCATTTACAGGAGAAAGGGTCAGAAAAGGACTAGCAGCTTTAACAAACTCTAGCCAGAGCCGATGGGGCTGTGAAGAGCTACCAAATGACCAAAGTCATTTTCTTGTTGGTGCCATATAGTGCTGTTTAGTCACAATCATCACAGTGCTCCCAGATCCAAATAACCATTTTCCTGTAACAAGCCCTCATTTTCCCTGCAGAGGCAGCATCAAATCCCTGTATGTTTTTCCATAAGCCACTAGTTCCTTATCTGTGACTTTGTTGTTTATCTAAATGTAATATGTTGGCAGCCTTTTATCAGGAAAAGAGCCCTGATTTGCTGTTGGGTATTTGGAATGATTTGGATTTATATGGAATCCATAAGGCATAATGGGGGAATTTATTTATTCATTGAATTTTGTTGACTGGATAGGCCCACTAAGACTAGAAGTCCCTTTTTCAGGGGTGGAGGTACAGATGGTAACCAACAGAAATTGTAACATGACATAAATCCTTAATTGAACCAGATTAAGCTGTTGGTGGTATTTTTAGTGAATGGGGGAAATTTGTCCAGGACACCATGAAAATTCCCCTACTTTTTGAGAAGTGCCATAGGATCTTTAACATCCACCTGAAAAGGCAGACAGAAAGACAGGAGCACCCTCACCCCGATGCTGCACTACAGTGTCAGTATTGGGATTTAAAAGCTAGTGGAGCCAAACCAGGCAGACAGGAAAATAATATACGTTTTAGAAGTAGTCAGTTATAACATTTTATTTCTGATACCTTTCTTTACCTTTTGCCCATCAGAGAGTTTTCTATGTCATAATGTTTTGGTGGATATGTGGAACAGCTCTTGGCATAGCAGCTGACATTTTTGTGGTTTCGCTGACATCACATGTGAATGACCTGGCAGTCACTGAATTGCTGTTCCTAAGTAGCAGTGATGTCACAGTCAGTGAGGTCACGATGCTGGTGATGTAGTGGGGGCAGTTTAGCTAGCTATGTCAGCTGCCACACAGAGTGCTATTCCATACATCACAGACATTAACATCAGGTAAACAATCTTCTAATTAAACAAAGGGAAAAGATAAAGTACCTCAAATATAAAAGGTAATGGTTGAATACTTTTAAAATCTAATATTAGATCTTACTTCGAGAGGGCTCTTGCAGTAGCTATTTACATATAGGACTGACCCAGCAGGCGTCAGGACCCCACGGAAAAATTTCTAGCTAGCAGTCTCTGGCGGGGGATCGCTCCCACGTCAGGTGACCAACGTCATGCGACATCAGTATAAAGGGGCGGTCCCCCACACCCGCATTCCAGTTCTTTCCTGCCATCGACTTGTGAAAGTTCCTCGCAGAAGAGTTCATCGCTCGTCAGTCTTTCGTCGGTTCGGTTTTCAAACTTTTCAACTGATTTTTTTCGATAATTTCTCTCATATTACACCGTGTATGTTGTCCCCGATGCCTTCCGAATCACATACAAATAAGTGCGACTCGTGCGGTTCCCAGCTGCCGCATAAGGACAGCCACTCCCTGTGCCTCTTCTGCCTAGGCCTGGATCATCCTGTGGAGAAGTGCCAGCACTGCCAGAAATTTAATTCAGCTACCCGAAAATGGAGGTAGCAGTCCCTGGAGGCCCATATTTTAAAGAAAAAGATGGCATCCATGGAGAAGGGGTTAAAAAAGTTAAGGTAGGCTTCCACTTCCCCAAGTCCACAAAGAAGAAGAAGCACGGGATGGATTCAACTTCTCACAGCCTCAGTCATGGTGCTGAGAGGTAACGTCCTTCTGGGGATCGCTCCATACCCACCGCCTTGGCGGTGTCCAAGAAGTGTCGCCCTCCCATCGGGCCTCGACTCTGGCTCTTCGGTACCTCCGGTAAAGGAGGCTTCCGGAAGGTCACTGCCATGCGCCCTCAGGTCGAGAGGGTCCGCTAAGTCGGATGCCGTGTCACCAACGTCTGCCCAGACAAGTCTGATAAGCTGCTTGCTCCTTCGAGAGGCGCACAGTTGTTTGTTCGCCCGACAAGGCTCGCATCCCCAGCACGGCCTTCTTGAGCAAGGGATCCGATAAGTTGGACGCTGGCTCCGACCCATTGCCTCGGTCCGCTGATGTTTTGGACGTCGCCCCTCTGACAACCGCACAGCCAAGGAGCCCAAGCCGACCCCTTGACCAGTCTGATGCCCCAGCCCCCACAATGCTTGCCATTGCCCTCTGAGGTCCCTGCATCTCCTCTGCTGAACCTCGGGATTCCAGCCCCCCTCCCCAGTCATCACAGAGAGATTTGGATACGCTGCCGTCAGGGCCCTCCTACTGGGCCAGACTCCTGATGCCGGACTCCGGGCGCGCCCGATGCTGCCGGCTTACCGCCTCCAGCCGAGTTCCCCTACCAGACGGTGCTCCCACGCTGGGCCTGATGCCCGTGGGGCCACCTTTACCTGGCTCGCCTGCTGGGCTTCTGCCAGGTCCCTCTGGTCCATCAGAGCCCCTGGCACCCGGGTATCTGACACCACTAAACCCGGTGCCATCTTACCCAGCGCCACAGTATCTGACGCTACAGTACCCATCGCCGCAATACCCGGCGCCTCAATACCCGATGCTGGGTTATGGATACTCGATATATGGATATCCTTAGTAGCTGTATCCCCCTCCTCCTCTGCCGCCCACACCCCAGCCGTCGGCGGACTTGAAGGAGACTCTGGCTACCTGTTGGGCTGAGGCCAAGGCTCAGCTCACCAGAGAGGTAGAGAGCCATCTACCAGCACCGGGCCCTGCGCAGGATCCCCTACGGCAGAGTTGGGAGACTCCTTCCCCCTTACCCGACACCAGAGGTGAACCCTCGGGTGCCAGGAGTGGGAAGGACATGCATCCCAGAGGGCTTCCCAAAGGGACCGTTCCTCCCTGTGTCGGGAAGAGTCTTCCTCCTCTTCATTGGAGACCTCTGACTCGGACTCAGGGGGATGCTCCGATCTGGGTGATGAGCCCAGTACTTCAAACCAACCCAGGCCAAGGACCCCTCCAAAGTCTTCTCCGGAGGATCCTACTTTTCTGGAGCTACTGAAAAAGATCAAGGAAGTTCATCAGTGGCAATCTCTGGAGCCAGATCCGCAGCGTAAAAAGGTCACTGCCCACTTGGATCTACCTGAGACCGCTCCTACACTGATTCCACCCTGGATAGAGCTTCATGCAGATCTTGTTTCCGCTATTTGGAAACGACTATCCACGGTAGTCCCCCTTCCGAGGAAGGGAGATCGGCTATACCAGGCTCCTGAGGAGTAGATTCTTTGAATCTACACCCCAAAGCAGACTTGGTCGTGATTAGCGCTGCTCATGGCCGCTCTGTTAATTCCAGACATCTCGGTTCTTCTCCACCTGACAACGAGTCTCGGCTTCTGGACCAATATGGGAAGAAGGTCTATGCATCTTCTACCCTGGGTATTAGGGCCCTGAATTATGTAGCTCATATGGGGGATTACCAGAAGACCATCCTTAGTCAGGTGGAATCAAAGTTGGACTCCCTTCCTGAGTCTCAGACAAAACAGGAAGTGGCAGATCTTGTTTGTTCTGCTTGTTCAGCCAGTCAGCACATGCTTCGTGCCACTTACGACACTGTGGATGCAGCTGGATGGAGCTTGGCTTTTGCCGTGGGTCTTCGGCGTCATGCCTGGCTCCGAGTGTCAGGTTTGGTCCCTGAAGTGCAATCCGCTATTCAGGATGCGCCCTTCAGGGATTCGGTACTGCTCAGCGGTGATGTCAAGGACATCATAACTGACCTGCAAGAGAAGGGTATTACTACACTCAAGTCCGTGGACTCTTTGTACAGACCCACTCAGGGCAGCGGCGCCTTTTCATCGGCGTAGAATGACAAAACCAAAACCCCAGGGAAGCGGGCCACACTGTTGCCGGGGTCCCTCCAGCAACCATGACTTCTCCCAAAAAGCCGCTGGAGCCTCAAGCGCTCGCGCTGCCCCAGACCTCTTGACTCCTCACCTCTTCCCACGGCCTCTGGACACACCAGAGGAACCAGTAGGAGGGAGGTTCTCTCCATCTACCGGGTTGGGAGAGGATAACATCAGATGCTTGGGTGCTCCAGCTGATTGCAGCAGGACACTCAATAGAATTCTTCAGAAACCGCTTGAAGACCACCCCCAGTCGTCTTACTCCCCGAACATCATCTTCTGGTCCTAGAAGAGATCACCTCCTCTATCTAATGCGTATGAGCAGAACCGTTCCCTAAACCACCTTTGGGGACGGTTAGTATTGCCATTTTCTAGTTCCAAGAAAATGGGAGATGTGGGAGGCCTATTTTAGACCTCAGTTCCCTGAACATGTTCATGGAGTACAAACACTTCAGAATGCTCTCCTGTAGGGCCTTCCCCTCTTCTTTGGCAGGGACTGTGGCTGCTTTTGGATATGCAGGATGCTTACCTGCATATCCTCATTCGCCCTTCCCACCGCAAATTCCTTAGTTTTTGTTTTCAGGGGACCACTACCAATTCAAGACCCTTCCATTTGGTCTTTCCTCAGCCCCCCAAGTGTTTACCAAATGCCTGTCTGTGGTAGGGGCCCACCTGCGTACCCAGGGAGTGCAGGTATTCTGACCAGGACGGTTGGCTCCTGGCAGCCCCATCCAGGGAGGAACTTCTGCACTCCCTTTCCCTTACCCTACAGGTTTTCACCAGCCTGGGTATCACCATCAACCAGGTAAAGTCCCATTTGGTCCCTTGCCAAAGACTCCAATTTATAGGGGCAATCCTGGACATGACCATCGGCAAAGCCTTTTTGCCTCCGGACAGGGTAGACACCCTTCAGACTCAGGCCCATCTTCTGTCCAGTCACAGAAGGGTCGGAGCCAGGTCAGTCCTTCACCTCCTCGAGCTAATGGCAGCTGCCATTCCAACAGTCCCATGCATTCAGCTCCATATGAGGATTTCTTAGTGGATGCTTCGGTCTCAGTGGGACCAAACACTGGATGACCTAGACCAGGAGGTACTAGTTTCTGATCCCGTGATCAGGGACTTGCAATGGTGGATGGTACAAGAAAACCTTTGCCGGGGAGTTCACTTCAGTATCGAACCCCCCTCCCAGACACTGACAACAGATGCCTCAGGAGAGGGCTGGGGAGCCCACCTTGGGTCTCACAAGACTCAGGGCAGCTGGTCCAGATTCAAACAAAACTTGCACATGATTGTGCTCAAACTCAGAGCAGTCCTGTATGCTCTCCAGGCCTTGCACTCCTCCATACTTCCTGGTCAAATACTTATTCAGACAGACAACATGTGTGTGGTCGGGTACATCAACAAGCAGGGAGGAACACGTTCCTACCCTCTGTGCAGGGAAGCAATGAGAGTATGGAGCTGGGCCACCCAGCACAACCTTTACCTGAAGGCCATTCACATTCCAGGAGTAGAAAACACACTGGCAGACCACCTCAGTTGGTCCTCAGCCAGGGCCCACGAATGGGAAATGGATCAAGAGGCAGTAGGCGACATCTTCCTGCTTTGGGGAACCCCTCAGGTAGACCTGTTTGCGTCTCCTCAAAACACAAAACTTTCTGCCTTCTGCTCGCTCACTCCAGGGTGAGACATTTTCTGGTGGGACGCTCTGTCTCTCGATTGGAAGGACAGATTCGTCTATGCTTTCCCTCCTATTCCTTTAATTCCGAGGGTCCTGCACAAGTTCAGAGCAGAGGGGGCATGAATGATCCTCATCACTCCATTCTGGCCCAGGCAAGTTTGGTTCTCTCTCTTCTGCAACAATTTTCAGAGGAACCTCCGCCTCCTCTTCCTCTGTCGCAACACTTGTTGACCCAGGATCGGGGGACCCTTGTCCATCCAGGTCTCAGATCCCTTCACTTGCATGCGTGGCTCCTGCAGACGTAGCTAAAGCCCATTTCGGGGTTTCTCCGCTCGTAGCAGACATTTTGGTGGAGGCCAGAAAGCCTTCCACCAGGTCCACCTACGCCATGAAGTGGAAACTATTTTCTATTTGGGCCATGTCAAAGGACTTCAAACCTTTCTCTTGCCCAGCTGACAGAGTCCTGGACTACATGTGTCATCTCTTCAATCTGGGTCTCAGCCATTCCTCTTTAAAGGTCCACATGGCAGTGGTTTCAGCCTACCATGTCCCCTTCCGAGACAGAACTTTCGCTCAGTTGGAAGTCTCTAAGACATTCCTTAAAGGGGTCCTCCATTTGAGACCCCCATCTGCATTCCTGCTCTCCCTTTAGGACTTAAATTTTGTTCTTGAGAAGCTTACTTTTCCCCCTTTTCGAGCCAGCAGCCTCAGCAGATTTAAAGTTCTTCTCTTGGAAGACTCTCTTCCTAGTGGCCATTACTTCAGAGCAACGAATTTCCGAGCTTCAGGCCTTGATGTGCAAAATCCCGTATTTGATTTTTCACGAGGAACGTGTGGCTCTGCGCACCAACCCTAAGTTTCTGCCTAAGGTGATGGCAGAATCTACGCTGAATCAATCCATTGAGCTACCTGCTTTCTTTACACAACACTCCAATCAAGGGGAATACCACTTGCATACTTTGTATGTTCATAGAATACTGAGATACTACATCACTAGGACTAAGGATCTCAGGAAATCTGATCAATTTTTTGTCTCTTTTGCTCACAAAAGAGAGGGCAATGCCGATTCCAAGCAATGCCTATCTAAATGGTTGGCTCATTGTATCACTTTCTGTTACGACAAGTACAACAAGGCCCTGCTAGATCAAGTCAGAGGCCACTCCGCTAGAGGAGTAGCTGCTTCTGCAGCTTGTTTCAAGAATGTGTCAGCGGCAGAAATCTGCACAGCCGCAACTTGGACCTCTGTCCATACCTTTACGAAACACTACAGTTTGGATATTGCCTCTCGCTGTAGAGCAGGCTTTGGGTTGGCTGTGTTTCAAAGTCTTCTTTCTTAAGACCCATTCAGCTGGAGGTTCCATACTATGGATTGTTTTCCTCCTCCCGAGTGCTTTTCCAGAGTGCTTGGGATTCAGTCCTGTATGTAAATACCTACTGCAAGAGCCCTCTCGAAGTAAGATAGTACAGTTACATAAGAATTTACCATAACAATAGATCTTCGAGAGAGGCTCTTGCAGTAGGTATTGCCTTCCCGCCCTCCATCCCCCTTAGCTTTTTTAGCTCCTTTTACAGGAAGGGAAATATCTGCTTCTCTCTTGTCTTGCCTCTTTAGGCCTTTGGCAGGAAAGAATTGGAAGGCGGGCGTGGGCAACCGTCTCCTTATACTGACGTCGCATGACGTCGGTCACCTGACGTGGGGGCGGTCCCCCACCAGAGACTGCTAGCTAGAAATTTTTCCGTGAGGTCCTGACGCCTGCCGGGTCAGTCCTATATGTAAATACCTACTGCAAGAGCCTCTCTCAAAGATCTACTGTTACGGTAAGTTCTTACGTAACTGTACTTTTTAGGCAGTACACAAGCACTTTTAACCCACATGCTTAGTGTGGGGATAGAACCCACAGCCTTCTGATCTTCCAGTCTCAGAGGCCAGTGTGCATGCTATTTTTTGCATCTTTCATTTGTTAGTTTTTACACAAATTCTCTCAGACTTTTTTCTGACCACCTGATGGAATCTTGAATGAGTTACATAAATGTTGTTATTTTCTTCAAGGCCCTGACCCTGTAACTAAACACACACTCAGTACGTCATATTATAAAATGAGAAAAAAAAACAGTCTTTGGCTTCCAGTGCTTGCCTCCAATCTGTTCTGTGGAAAGGAATGTCAGGCAGCTAGCAATCTGCATTCCACTGTATATAATCTGACATTGAGTCTAACTTTCGTTTTCACAAAAAACAAGGGGAAATGGGTCCCCTAGATTGCTAAAAGAAATGGAACAAATATGTTAGACTAAGCTGGACAGATAGAAACAGCAGTTTAAAAAGGATTTTTGTTAATATTCTGAGAAGTTCTGAGGTGCAATACAATAGCATGCCCCTTCCCCCTTCAGATGCATTTAACATAGAGCAACAAATAGCAAATATCAGAGGGGGTGCACTACTTTGCAGCTGTGGAGGAATACATACAAATGTCTAAAATGGAAGTTCCAAGCAAAGCGTTTTTAGAGCTACGGATGGCAGAATAGCTGTAGGCTCAGCCCACAGCCCTAAAAATAGACAAGACCTCAGGACTAAATGGATGCACTGGAGGGTGCTCAAGAAAATAGCATCCATACTGGATGAACCTCTGGCAGGGCTATTTAATAGCTCAATGCAGTCAGGTGTGGTTCTGAAAGATTGGAGGGTACCAAACACAGTTCCACTCCAAAAGGGAGGCGATAAGGAGCAACCGGGCAACTACAGGCTCATCAGTCTTACAATACCTCCTTGTGGGTAAACTGATGGAGACAGTAGTCAAGGAGGACCTGGTGGATTACCTAGAGAGAAATGGGCTCCAGAGTAGTCAACAGCACTAGTTTGTGACAGGGAGGTCTTGTCAGACCCACCTAATAGTATTCTGTGACAGGTTTACTAAGGCAGTGGATAAGGGACAAGCAGTAGATTTACTGTACTTCCACTTCAGCAAGGTATTGGACTGGGTATCACACAGAAGGTTGCTAAAGAAGTTAGAGTATCTAGGTGCAGTGAAGAATCTAGTTAGATTGGTGGGTAGATCGCAAGTTGGGTGCCACGAAATGAAGATTAGTCCTGGCTCCTGTCCTTTTCAGTATGGAGACAGTAAAGAAAAACTACGCACTCACCTATGCTGTCACAGAAGAGACAGTACACCAAACACCTTCAAAATGCAGTGTCGTTTTATTCCAAGATGGACACAGTAAAACCCAGAAGTGCAGATATGTGCAGCATCCCAACATTTCACATGACAAGTGCTTTGCCAAGAGATATGTGAAACAGGACGTTGCACGTGTCTGCTTTTCTGGGTTTTGTTGTGTCCATCTTAGAATAAAATGACCCTGCATTTTGAAGCTGCTCAGTATACTGCATCTTTGTGACAGCATGGGTTTTCTTTACTTTCTTAGTGGCTGGCTTTACCTTGCTGCACCACCAGCACTCCAGTAGTGGCCCTGTCTCTTAACTGGTCTTTTTCAGTATTTTCATCATCAACATAGAAAAAGGAATACAGGGTGAGATGTGTCTCTTCGCAGATGACACTAAGCTGTCTGGCAGGATAGACAGCATGGAGGAGATAAAGGAGTTGCAGCGGGACCTGCATCAGTTAAAGAGGTGGTCCAAAGCTGGCAGTCGAAATTCAACTCCAGAAACTAAGGTGAGGCACATAAGGCACAAGAACCCCAAGATGGAACATTGGATGGGAGGAGTTAAACTGCACTACTTTTGAAGGAAAGGACCTTGAAGTCATTATAAGCAGCGCCCTAAAACAATCAAGCAAATGTGACAAGGCCCACAGCAAGGCAGTCAGAATGTTGGGATGTATTAGGAAGGGTTTTGATAGCAAGTGGGAGAATGTAATACTGCCTCTCTGTATGTCACTGATGAGGCCTCATCTGGAATATTGTGCCCAGTTCTGGAATCCCCAGCTAAGGTAGGACAAAAACAGACTAAAGCCATAGGGTAACTGGAATGATTCAGGGCCAGCATGGCAGATCCTACGAGGATCGGCTCAAGGCACTGAACATGTACCTGGGAAAGGGGAGACATGATAGAGACCTTCAAGTTCCAGAAAGGAATGAACAGGGTAAACTGCGAGGAATACTGTTCAGCAGGAATAGCGAGTTAGTAACACTGGAGACATTTGTGGAAACTGTTGGAGAAAGGTTTAGGAGGGATATGAAAAAGTTTTATATTACAGAGAGTGGTTGAGCCATGGAACAGCCTTCCCCCGGAGTGCCAAAAAGATGCACATCTGGAGCAGACTTTTTTCCCCGATATATATTTTGTAAGCTTTTACCCCTTGTTTTCTTCCCTCCCCTGTCTCTGGCACAAGTGTGCGTGTGGAGGCACATGCATGCCATGTGTCGAGACGCCCTCCCTTCGTGTTGCCCCCTCCGCCAATACGGGACCTCCACCCAGTGGCGGCAGGACTTTGGGAGGGCGATCACCTCCCCCAGGAGAGGAGAGCTGCCGTAAGGCTGCTCGATTACTTCTCCTCCCTCCCTCTCCGGCACCCTGATGACCTAATGTTCCTGAACCCAGGTCGCCGACATAGCACAAGGTAAAGTGCCCAGTGCCTCAGCCCTCTGCGCTACAGGGCTGGCTTATGTGTGGAACAGATTTAAGAGCTCAGTAGTTACTTAGGGGGGTAGTAATAAAGCCAGAAGGCAAGGGGAGAGGATTGGCAAAAAATAAATAAATCCAGATAGCAGGTCCCTCTGTAGGCTAGGGTATAACAGCGTAAACTGGATGAACCAATGGTCTTTTTCTGCTGATGATGTTTCAATGTTAGTAATGCGCTTCATATATTTTACAAATCTTCAGGCTTTCTCACAGCCCATTTGTGCTACTGGTATCATCTGCAACCCTTTCTAAATGCTTCCAGATCCTTATAGTGCTTCCGATAGCCGTCACATCTTTTTCAGAACATGCTGTGGCTAGTGGAAATGCTTGAAAACAGTTGTGTTTGGCATTAGCAGCACAGGTGGGCTGTAAGAAAGCCCGACAATTTGTAAAAAAAAAAAAAACATGCAGCAAATTACTGAAGGTACCTTGGGTAGGAAGGAATTCACAGATGGGAGGAGAGAAATCCATGCATTCCCAGCGCCCTCCCACAGTGGAGCTGTATGTAGAGCATGGTATTTTAATGTTATTCACCTACATCTTGTTGTGAATAGGAACACTGATGTGCTGTCAGTCCCTCAGATTTCACCAGCAATAAATTCATCACAGAGTGGGGAGGCCTGCTGTCTACCTGCCTGTAGCTAAATAGAGACCTTAAGTCTCCAGTGCTGTCTGCTGCTCACCTTTCACCAACCCCAAATCCATCAGAGTGAGGAAGACTATTGTGCCTATCCTTGTTACTCCCTCATTGTTAACCAGCATGTATTTCTTCCTTGAAATTAAAGCTCTGGATTGTGTTTCTGTTCTCAGTATTAGATGAAGCTACAAGTGCACTAAGTGAGGAGGTGGAAGGAGAGTTATACCAGGTCTGCAGACAGCTGGGGATGACGTTGGTCAGCGTGGGACATCGCAACAGCCTAGAAAAGGTAAGACATAGCAGTGCTGGCATTGATCAGACTAGAGAAGATAAGATGTAGCTGGGGATGGGGATGGCGTGGGTGAACACTGGGGGAAAGGAGACGGGTCCAGGAAGGTGACAATGGACAAGGAGGGGGGGGTGGCATTAATACAGATGTTTTGTAACAATTGACAGAGGTTGATCCAAAATGTGTGCCTTAGAGAGATCAGGGGTAACGGGGGTATTGCTTTTGTCACAGTTTGTTCAGTGAGAGCTCCTTCTACAGGAGGAGTATTTTCAAAGTGGGCCTTAACTGAGACAGATGTGGTATTCTGCGGAGATATTCCCTCATCATTTAAGTCATTTACAATGGTTTTAGAGTATTACCTAGTTATGCTAACTCTAGATAGACTGTATTAGAACTGACCACTTTTTACAAATCTACATCTATGCTCAGTTGCGTTTTATACTGTGCAAAGTTAACTGTGCAGCTTCGTTTTTCCTCAAAAATCATATTAAAAAAAATCTATTTTGTAAAAAAAAAAGAAAAAATGGATCACAACTCGGTATTACTTAATAGTAGTTGCCATCCACGTCATCTGTTAGACAGTGTGCCCCTTAGCCAGTTTTACATAATCAGATGTAATTACACTGAAGAGACGGCTCTAAGGAAAAGCAAAAATGAGCTGACTGAATGCTTCAGGACTGGGCTACTCAGATAATACCATTGCTACAGCAAAACACAAACTGCTGTATCGAACAAGGGAACAATTATTGGAGTATTGTAGTATAGTACACGACAACAGTGGCCACCTGAATTTTGTTAGCAACTACCCCTTATATTCTGAGCAGCTACAAAAGGTTTGGTAAGGAATTGGCATGTACTTCAGTCAGAGCCAGCTTTAACTAAATATGTGGTGACAATCCCCCCCCCCGAATGATATATCACCATGCAGTTAACATCTGTGGTAAGAGTAGTGCATAGTTTTCAGCCCACCCCCTAAGAGTTGTTTCCAATGTAGAAACTGCACAGTGGTATCTAAAGGCAGCATTTTTTTAAATCCTGTACTAGAGCACGAGTACGCCATTAATAGGTTTATTAATTGCAGCATGACCTCTGTAGTGTACATGACAATCTGTAAGTGCAATAGGTTTTATGTAGGAAAAACAATTTGTGTATTTATTTTCTATATACATTTTTGCAGATTTAGCCCTGTTTTTCGCCCCTCATTCTTGGCTGAGCACTTACATATAGAGCATCGCACACACAGTTTCAAGACACCTCCTGCAAGTTGCTGCCCCTCCGCCTATGCTTAGCCACCGGGTGACAACCACCTTGAGAGAGGAGAGCTGACCTACAACTGCTCAATCCTGCTGTCATCCCCCATGCGGCTCCCGACAACCCAAGTCCATTCCCGAACTCGGGTTGCTGGCGTGACACGAGGTAAGGCATCCAGCACCTCAGCCCTCTATGCCATTGGGATGGCCTTCAATTTGTGCATTTAAGAGACACATAGGTGAACACCTTTAAAACATTGAACATGGAACTGACAGTAATGCTTATGCCACTCATATATAAACAATACAGTTCATAGAAACATAGACCATGATGGCAGAAAATGACCGTGATGGCAGAAAATGACCAGAGGTCCATCCAGTCTGCCCACTTTCCCTATAATCCCTCAGATAATCCCTGGAACCTGTTGTTCCTCCAGGGTACTAACCCTCTCCATCCTATCCCCATTCTCTGTATACTGTGAACCTTTCATTGTTTTGTGGTACTGTTTACTCATATGTTACCCCTACCCCAGGTTGCACCTGGAAATGAGCTTCAGCTCAGTGTGCCATTCCCAGTTACCCAATTTTAAATAAATAAAATAAAAATTCTCCTCTTTGGTTATCGCCCCAGGCAACCACTATTCCCTTGTCTCCCATGCCTGCTTGAATCCCCTGGCTGTGTTTGCACCCACCACCTCGGCTGACAAGACTGTTCCAAGGTTCCACCACCCTTTCCGAAAAGAAGTATTGCTTCACATTCCTTCTGAACCTCCCTCCTGTTAATTTACACCCATGGCCACGTAATCTTTAGTTGGTATTCAGGATAAATAATTCTTTGCAGTTTACCTTGTTAATTCCTTTAAGGAACTTGAAGGTCTCTATCATATCTCCCCACAGAGTTTGCATAGGAAAGATCGTGAGTTCAGATTTGTTGGCATTGAATGGGTCCATATAGGCTGGGGTGGGAGCAGGGGGCAGGTTGGTTGATTTACTTGTGAAACAGGAAACAGGAGTCTTTTGGGATGTTTCAACTTAAGGCACTCCATTATCCAGGACTCCGTGACAGAATAGAGTTGACTCTCTTTTTGACTTGATCGTGTATTATGAACATCGTTATTGGTTTGCTTGTTCTTTTATCATTTTCATAGTCTCTTAAATTATTTTATTCCCTTTCTTTTTGTCCCTCTCCCCTTCCCCACCGCTTTGTCCGTTGATGCCTTCCTGGTCTTGTCTCCTTCCCACCACCACCCCTACCCAACCCCCTGCTATTCTGTTTTTCTTCACCTTTAGGGATGATTCTCTGTATTTGTATGTGATTTGTCTGTCTTATCTTCCATATCTCTTTGCTTAAGTATATTTATCTGTATTATTCACAAGAATATTTATCTGTAACAGTGGGTCCAGAAATTGATTTCCTAGTGGTTTTTTTAACACCTTTTAATATGTGAATGTATTATTTAAAGTCCATATGTCTGCCCGTTTTTAACCTTTGCATTTTGACGCTGCACAGAATAGTATTTAAGATGTGTACCTGTAGGAGGCAGACATCTTGATAAAGCACACAGTGGCTGCGCAGAACGTCGGTCTGTCCTCTGCCCTGTTGTACTGATGAGAGTTGGTTTGCACTTTTACACTTTTAATAAATCTTTAACATTTGAACTTGAATATCAGCATCGGATACTTTGTTCCTGAGGGTAGTGTTTGTGCCTGGACTTTGTGTTTGCTGACTTTACCATTGTTTGCCGGAGAACACCACGACTTGTCAAGTGCAGTTTGTTTTATTTGCAAGGCTGCATCGCTTTACAGTAACTCCTGGTGGGAGGTTCAAAGGTGGTTCCCTAGATGGTGCAAGTGGCTGTGAGTTGCTGGGTGTTCCCCCCAACCCCAGACATTTCAGTGTGATTGCACTGGGGAGGTGGGTGGGGAGAAAGAAAAAAGGGGAAAAAAAACTACTCATTCGGCATGCCAGATGGTGGTCTGCGGTTTCCACCTACCAGCCCTTGCACTGACCAGTGCTGTCTCCCTCAGTCATCATGACCCCCCATAAGCCTACTCTTCATCTCCCTGGCCCCTTGACATAGCCCTTCTGATGGTCACACCAGACGTTGTGGGAGTGACGGACGACCTGAGGGCCTGGCAAGAGCATCCAGCAGCAGCAGCAGTGGCTGAGTCTGGCAGGGAGCGCAGTCCGGTGCATTGGGTGCCTGAAGGAGAAGTATGCTGGGTAAATAAGGAGAGAGAATAAAGCAATTGCTCCTTCCCTCACGTATGCTCGAAGTCTTAGGAAAGATTCCTAGATGACTCTTCGCACAAACTGAACCCCATGTCCTTGAGTCGCTGCCTCCTTGATTTCTAGATCTTTTCTCTCCGTGGAAAGATTCAGGTTAGGCCCATCCGCCTCCCTATCCTTCTAGGTTAGACTGGAGTCCTTTATGAGCTTTATCTCTTCTTACCCTCTCCTCTTACTCTTCTAGGTAGGATTCGAGTCTCCTGTGACCCTCACCTAGTCTTACATCCTCCTCGCCCCTTCCCCCTACCTCACCCCTCCTCTCCTGGCTTTCCTCTCCCAAGAACCACTTGCTTGGTGTCTTCATCTGTCTCCTCTCCTCTCCTATTAAATTATTGCCCCCATACTTTATTTTCTTCCCACCTCTTTTTCCACCACTCTAGGCTGTATATATTGTACATATTGTTTAGTGAATATCTCATGTTACATATTTATTGTATATGGGCAAGCAATGTGAGAGGGCAGCAAGGAGGGCTGGGGGGATACTGGGATGCATAGGGAGAGGCATCACCAGTAGAAAACAGGAAGTTATTATCCCTCTGTACAGACAGCTGGTGAGACCCCATCTGGAGTACTGTGTGCAGTTCTGGAGACCCAATCTCCGCAAAGACATAGACAGGATGGAAGCTGTCCAGAGGAGAGCAACTAAATGGTGCAGGGATGCTGCTTTTTTGGGAGAGACATGAAGGGGGGCAGGGAGGCTTGTATGTGGCCTCGAGGAAAGGAGGAGGGCTATACATAGCTCCCTTCTCAGTGCGAACACAGACCTGTCTACTAGGACCATCCTGTCCTGTGAGGGTATCGCCTGCACACAGATGAGGCCTCCTGTGTCTGTCAGAGGGATAATACTTCCTGTTTCACTGGTGATGCTCTCTTCTATGCATCCCAGTATCAAGAAACGCTCAAGTACCTCAAGGGAATCAACAAAGTCCAAGAGGGTAGCTTCTTTCAAAAAAAGAGGTGTGCAAGAACAAGAGGGCACAATTTGAAGATAGAGGGGCGGCTCAGAGGTAATTTAAGGAAGTATTTTTTCACAGAGAGGGTTGTGGATGCATGGAATGGCCTTCCGGAGGAGGTTGGAGTCAAAATCAGTGGTGGAATTCAAGCATGCATGGGACAGTCATAAGGCCATTCTAGGGGGTGGGGGTAGGAAGAAGTAGGCTGCTGGTTAACTAAGATCTGCAGCTTATCCAGTAGGTAGCGAAATGGGCAGACTGGGTGGGCCAAGCGATTCTTATCTGCCGTCAAATTCTATGTTTCTATATTTTATATTTTGTATTCTGGCTTCCCTGTATCTATTTATTGTATATTATTTTCTTAAGTTTGTTCTTTTCAAGTGTCAATTTTATATGCTTTGTCCACCCAGGACCACTTTGTAAATGAGTTTATCTCAGTGGTGCTTCTCCTGGTTAAATAAAGATTGATTGATTGATAGATAGAAGCCTCCCTCACATCTCCTTTTGTAATTGAAGGATTTTGCTGGTTTTCTGTTTGTCAGATTTAATCTTTTTCAAGTTGACTTCTCTGTAGGCAGTGTGCATCTAGATCTCAGCAGCCAGTGCAATTGGCCATTACTGTACCGACTTCAAGAGTTATGTGGCCTCAGCCGACCAGGTGGCATGGAGGGTTGAGGCACTGGATGCCACACCTCGCGCCATGCCAGCAACTCGGGTTCGGTGTCAGACTCGGGTAACCGGGGGTCGGCAGGGGAGGGAGAAGCTGGAGCATCCGGAGGACAGCTCTCCTCTCCCTGGGGTGGGATCCAGGGATGCCCGGTGTCCTGGCGGCCCCGTTGGAGATCGAGGCACTGCGGGCACCCGGCCGACGAAGGGGTAGATGTGGCAGATGCCAGCAGGGCAGCATCATGCGCAGGCGTCATTCGTACGCCGCACTCCTGGGAGAAAATGAGCAGGAAAAAACCCTGGCAGCCGGGTGAGGTGACAGGTCTCCCAGAGCAAAACCCCACATCCTCAGTGCTGGCCATGAACCCAACCTTACCCCTGGGGATTCTCGGCCTCCTCCTGTATGGGCCTGGCAGGAGAGGAGGGGATCCTGATACCGAAGCTTTGGTTGGGGGAATGGTTCAGGCAAGCGGTTAGGAGGTGAAGCCGAGTGAGTCCGTCTTAGAGATGCCCCAGTCTGCCAGGCAAGAAAAAGAATTTGGGGGGGGAGCATTATGTGGCCTGCAGATTTCAAATGTCTATCACTGATGGGCATTAAATGTATATATGTTGCCTTCTGCTTAACTGCAACGTGACTGCCTCTGATTGGTGCCATTGGATGCAGTCCAGATCTCACCAGGATCATCCTGAGAGTATTAAAAAAGGTACCATAGACTTGGGTTCAGGATTGGACTCTGAAAGGGCGTCCAGGCTGGAAAAGATTCCTGCAGATGGCACCACTTCCCAGTCAGAGAGGGTTGGTGTCTGGTTCCACTGGTACAGTGACCTCTTGCGGGCCAGGGAGCTTGCTTCCTCATACGGGAATGCACATAATCTGAGAGCAGTTGCACCAAGTGAGGTCCAACAGAGGCATTACCAGGCATCAGGAGGAGATGGGAGGCCTCAGGAGATAATGGAAGAAAAGCCAGGGGCCATCAAGATGAGGGTCAACAGGCTGGCCTGCCAGTGCAGCAGTAGTGTCACTGCTCGTGGCACTGGCAACCTATGTTCAGGAATGAGCCTGATTTATCGGAGGGCTGGCCGGAGGAGGTGGGACGAGACATCCCACCAGATGCTCTCTCACCTCAGGGAGGGAGGGTGGTCAAGCTGCGCTGCATTACTGCCACCTGGGAGACTACATGAGACAACGAGTCGAGGTAAGGAGGACTCCAACCGGTTCCACCTTGGTGCGCGTCATTATATGTGCGGGTGTTGGGTAGCAGTCTTGGGATCCTAGGGGGAGTGAAGAAAAAGTGGAAAATCCACCAACCGTGGCAGGGTGACATCTGCCCCTCACCATAGGCCCCACACTGTGGACTGCAGCACTCTCCGCTGATCACTACCTACAGTAGTCTCCACCCTGTGGTAGCACTCCATCTCAACAGCACTGCCATGGGGGTAAGTCAGGGTGCACTCAGCAAACAAGGAAAGTCCTGGAGAAGGTGGGTGATGGGGTAGGACTGATGGGGGCCAGTTGGTCGTAGGAGGGGAAAAAGCACACTAAATATAAACAAAACACAAAAGGAGGGTCAGCAGTACTCTCAGGCCCTGCTCTGAAGGGAGGGTGTGGGTGGCTGCTGACAGATCTGGGAGCTTGCAAGGCACAGACATCTGACCTGAGGGCTGGGTGGAAAACCCCAACAGGAGAAAAAACTATGAAAAAGTAAGCCTGCTTTATTGTAACACTGGGACACCAAGGCAGCAGGTTCCGAGGCCCATTGATGTGTTGTTCTCCAAGAACTGAGGAATTGTCAAGGACTTTCCCATGCTCGAACTGAAGGAATACAACCTCAAGTTGCAGATCGATGGCAACAGTCTCCTTGAAGCCCAAGAGATCTTCTAAGATTACTTCAATCGGGGCATCCCCTTATCTACAGCCCTCTCAGTGTAATCACTCTGACAAGTTAGATGGCAGCTGTGAGGACAGGTATGATGGAAAAAGGCCGCCGCCACTGTGGTTTCCCCCAAAGCAGTGTGCCAAGGAGGGATGACCACCATTTCCTAGAATGGTAAGGACAAAAAAAGCCTGGGGAATCACATTGGGGTTGGTGGCTTCCAGTGTAGGCCACCCCAAGTTGCTCTGCATCTCTCTGATAAACCTTTAAAGTGAATGTCTTCAGCTGATGTGAACAAATGAAGCTGTGTTATCCTCTGAGGAGGAAATTGATTGAGAGAAAAATGAGCTGTCTCTAGAAGCCACAGGGAGAGAACAAACCAGGAACATTATTGGGTCAGTTTCCCTGAACCATCTTTTGATGGCGTCCATCAAGGTCTGAAACTGCTGATTTGAGATGGGCTCTGAGAGCATACAGGACTCTGCCACCTGACTGAACATGGCCTGTGAAACATGGAGGGAATCCATGAGCCGAGAAGGGTCTAATGTCAGCAATATGCTCAACAGCTGTAGAAGCACCTAGGGTCCTTTCTGTAGGGGAAGAACAGGTGGGCCATGGTCCCTTGACAGCATCTCAGCCATGGGCTTCTGTTGGCTAGCCTCCTAGCAGAATTGTCTTCCGGGAAATAAGAGGTGTTGATTGGGCCCAGTAGCATCCTTGCATGAGCACCAGCATGCACTCCGATGCCAAAAGCTGCGCCAAGTTCAGTCCCGGCACCTTCACCTCTAGAAATGCTGATGTTCGTGCCAGGGTCTAGTGATCTTACTTCGAGGGAATCTCTTGCAGCAGGTTATCACCAGTAGGATTGAGCCATCAGATGCTAGGACCACACGGAAACCTTTTTAGCTAGCAGTATACCAGAGGGGGCCGCCCACTTCAGACATCAGCACCTGAGGTCAGCCTATCCTATATAAGGCAGACGGCCCCCAAGCCACCCTCCGTTCTTTCCCGCTGTCGACCAGCACACGTCAGACCATGGACTCTGCCACAGCTACAGTCAATCACATGTTTTTCCCGCGTTTTTGCCACATTTTTTTATTTTCCTTACTCCAAGTAAACATTGAATTTTTTGGGTGTTCACTATCTCTTTTATGTCTTCTAAGCCTTCTTCAACATCCAAATGCTCCACAAAGTGCACCTGTGGCAAACAGATCCCCAACAAGGATGGCCATTCTGCTTGTCTCTTTTCTCTAGGCCCCGACCACGACGTCCAGGCTTGCAAGGCCTGCCAGAAATTTAACCTAGCTACCAGAAGACGAACTTAGAGGACCCTCGAAAGCCACATCCTCAAGCAGAAGGTTGCCCAGATGGAACGGGAGCTACAGGACCAGAACTCCTCCACTTCCCCGGCCCAGTCTTCAAGCTTCTCTTCCTCCAAATCACATGAGAAATCATCGGGGAAGCATAAATACCGGGACAAGGACCGGGACGATCCCCGGTTTTCCTCCTGCTCATGGTCGCTGCATAAGGCTCCTCTTTCGACTGCTTCTGGGTCTCCCTCAGAGGGGTCGCTATACGGAGCCCAGCACACCCTATCCCCTTCAGAGCTGCCGGTGGTCCCACCACCTGCCTGGATCTCTTTGACCAGCCGCAGCTCCTTAGGGCAGGGTACGTTTGTCCCTACTCCTCAGCCTCTGCTCTTCCAGCCCTTGTTTTCCATGGGCTGTTCAGGAGGAGGCTCGGCTGGAGGCACTCTAGTCGGCGCAGGTGCTGCTGGCACCAGTTCTCGCCCTGTCACCTGCACCTCCGATGCCAGTCTCGATCTCTGGGATCTCCATCGGGCCCACCCCTCAGTTGCAGGGGTAGGTGTCACTGGGTACTGGTGTCTTTTTGAGCTCAGTTTCTCCCCAGCCATCGCTGGTGGAGCCTTCTTCTCCGGCGCCGATCATTTCCCCAGATGCCAGTGCATTCTGCCCAGGTCGACACCTGCTGCGCTGCCCCCATGCTCCCGTAACCCTCCAGATTTCCATAACCAGTCTGGATTTCATAAAAGGCATAGTGCCGAGACCGCTCTGGTTCAGGTGCTTAATGATCTCCTAATTGCGAGAGACTGGAGATCCCATACCATCTTGGTATTTCTTGGTCTCTCTTCAGTCTTTGACACTGTGGACCATGGGGTGCTGCTGGATCACCTGCATGCCATCTGTGGCCTGTTTGGTATGGTCCTCAGATGGTTTCGTTCATTCCTCACTGGTAGATCTCAGAGGGTGGTCTCGGGTTTATTCCTCTGAGGCATTCTCTCTCTGCCTTGTGGGGTGCTGCAGGGTTCCGTGCTGTCTTCCATGTTGTTTGCGGTGTATATGCTGCTGTTAGGAGACACTGTGAGATGGTATGGGCTGAGGTTTCACTGTTATGCAGATGATACACAGCTCTACCTGTCTTTAGGACCTGACCAGGATAGTGAGCTCTCACTTTTTAATAACTGCCTCGTAGAAATCCAGAATAGGATGAATACCAGCTGGTTAAAGCTCAACTCTGACAAGACTGTGGTGTTGGTGGTAGATCCTGGTCACCAGATAGAGGGGTCGGGGACCGGGCGTCCCTCAGGACTTTGGCTTGGGGGGGTCCCAGTTACCGACCTCTGAATCGGTACGAAATCTAGGGGTAATTCTTCATGACGGTTTGACACTTCGTTCTCAGGTGTCGGCTGTGGTTAAGTGCTTTCTTTTTTCCATTTGAGGAATATCGCCCGGATTAAGCACCTAGTTCCATCTGGCAACTTACCAACTTTGATCCATGCTTTCAGGACTTCACATCTGGATTACTGTAACTCCCTTTACCTAGGGCTTCTGGGGGTTGATATCCGCCACCTGCAGCTGGTGCAGAACACTGCGGCCAGGCTGTTGTCTGGATTATCTCAATCCAGCCATATTACGCCTGTGCTGCGCAAACTGCACTGGCTGCCAGTTCAGTGGCGGATCACCTTCAAGGTCGGATTGCTGACCTATAAAGCCCTACACAGACAGGGCCTGAGCTACCTGCAAGATCTCCTGCACGCTTACTGCCCCCTTCAACCGCTCTGCTCGACCGACAAGGGATTGCTGGAGATTCCCAGGGTACATTTAAAAACATCTGGATCAAGGGCGTTTTCATTTGCGGCCCCAACCCTGTGGAATTCTCTGCCTCATCGGGTACAGGAGTGCCTGACAGTGGAGTACTTCAAGACTGCCTTAAAGACTTATTTATTTCAGCTTACATAGAAACATAGACTTTGATGGCAGATAAGGACCGCTTGGCCCACCTAGTCTGCCCATTTCCCTACCTACAGAATAAGCTGCAGATCCTAGTTAACCAATAGCCTATTTCTTCCTACCCCCCACAAGAATTGCCTTATGTCTGTCCCATGCTTTCTTTAATTCTTCCACAGTTTTAGACCCCACAACCTCCTCAGGAAGGCTGTTCCATGTGTCCACCACCCTCTCTGTGAAAAAATACTTCCTCACATTGCCCCTGAGCCGTCCCCCCTCTATCTTCAAATTGTCCCCTTGTTCTTGCACATCTCTTTTTCTGAAAGATGCTACCCTCTTGGACTTTGTTGATTCCACTGAGGTACTTAAAAGTTTCTATCATGTCCCCTCCTTTCCTCAAGAGTATACATATTAAGCTCCTTTAGTCTCTCCTCGTATGGCTTCTCTTGCAGACCCTGCACCATTTTAGTTGCCCTCCTCTGGATTGCCTCCATCCTATCACTGTCCTTGCAGAGATGGGGTCTCCAGAACTGGACACAGTACTCCAGATGGGGTCTCGCCAACTGTCTGTACAGAGGGATAACAACTTCATGTTTTCTGCTGGTGATGCCTCTCCCTATACATCCCAGTATCCCCCCAGCCCTCCCTACTGCCTTCTCACATTGCTTGCTAACCTTAAGGTCATCTGATATGATTACCCCCAGGTCCCTTTCCATTTTTGTTGTTGTTACTACCTCCCCCATTGTGTAATCTTCCCCTGGGTTTTTGTTTCCCAGGTGCATTATTTTGCACTTCTTTGCATTGAATCCAAGCTGCCATACTTCTGACCATTCCTCCAACTTTGCCAAGTCCCTTCTCATCCTTTCCACGCCTCCTTGTGTATCAACCCTGTTGCAGATCTTTGTGTCATCTGCAAGAGACATACTTTTCCTTCCAGTCCCTCTGCAATGTCACTTATAAAGACATTAAAAAGGACTGGACCCAGTACTGAACCCTGCGGTACCCCACTAGTAACCCCTCTTTCTTCAGAGCTTGCTTTTGGTACCGCTTTGTAATGGATTGTTATTATTGAAGTCTGGTTTAGTGAATATTAAATTGCATTTTAATATCTTATGATTTTAATTGTTGTTTATTGTGCAGTGCTCTGATACCCCATGAAGAACACTGTATAAATAAAATGTATTATTATTAACCTTCAGGTCTGACGCCAGTCCTACTCCCAGCGCTGGCAGGGCCTTTGCCCACTCTCCCTCTGCCTACTCTAGGAGGCCTACGCCATCCGCCTGCTCCCGCAGCCTGCGGAACCGACGCCTGTGCCTTTACCCTCACCTGCTGGACTGCAGCCTGGGTACCCACGACCAACACCCCGTGGGTCCAGCACCAACCTATTCATATCTGGCTCCAACAGGGCCAGTGCCCACCTACCTGTATCTGGTGCCAGTCGGGCCCCAGCTGCTATATACCTATCCAGCATCAGGAGGCCCAGCACCAGCACTTGTGGATTACCATGGCCTGATTTCAGCGTGCTGGGCAATCATGCAGTCCCAGGTTCCTCAGCCGGGCCTGCCTCATCCCTCTTACTCACAGGAGCCTCCAAGGGGAAATGCGTCGCCGGCTCTGGCTTGCCCATCTCCCAACATGCCTTCACTTACGGACGCTGGTACCCCCGTTCACCCAACTGAACCCTCACCCCTGGGCAATAGTGTAATGGAGGGCTGTACCTCAGAGGATGAGGACAGCTCCAGGTCCTCCTCACTAGAAGAGGCCTATTCAGGGCATGAGTGTGGAGGGGCTGTGGGAAAAGAGATGGACCGGACACCGAACTTCAAGTTCAACACACAATCTCTGTGTGATGTTTATTCAAAATGCAGCAGATAACCTTCAGCAATGGCATATCTCTTCTTCAGTACATCAGTTTGCAGCAACAGACTATGCAAGTCTTTCCTCTACACTTAGCCAGCACCTACTGACTCACTGATCTCTGATCTAACTTATCAGTTGAGATTTAGCCTCCCCTATGAGGGCCTTGTTTGCTTGGGTGGTGGGGGCGCAAATAAAAAAAAAAAAAAAAAAAGCTAAAGACAAAGAACCTCAGTGCAGAAGCACTGAAACAAGGGTTACCCCAAAGGGCATGCACAATAAGCCACATTTCAAAGAAACACAACATCACACATACTTCCATAATGCAAAGCAAATTTCAGACTTGTTCAGTTTACAGCAATTTACATGCATTTTAAACAGCACAACTAACTTAAATTTTTATCATACAGTCCCCTAGTAACTTTTTACCTTCATCAAAAACACCTTGTGCCATGGTATTTTCATCATTTACAGGTTTTATACACATAAGGTATATACATCAAGATATTTTATGACATAGTGCCATTGCATACTAAATTCAGAAATGAGGAGCACAGCCTGTTGTTTTACATCAGCTTGGAGGTCACAACAATAACCTCCCTGTACGAGGACCTGAGAGGGAAAAGAAAATTAAAGAGGACACTGTAGCATAGTCAAGAAAGGGAAGGGGTGCCCACAGGTGGCCAACCTTATGGACTAGAAATTGTAAAGAATAGATTAGGCTAAGAAATAGAAGAACTGTTGCAACATATTTAAGAAAAGATCGGTCCTCAAGAGTGGCAGGAGCTCCCTGTCACATATCCCCCACCTTAAGCGGGAAGCAGTTATTGCAGACTGCTTACCACCTTCCTGTCCCAGGAAGGGATGGAGCTTCCACCCATCCATCTTCAGAAGCTCTGTCTCAGGGTCCCTGTTAATGATAAACATTCTATCATAAACATACTGGATATCATCATTCTTTACTCTGAGGTATTAACACATTTCTCAACAGAGACTAACGGTACCTTCTCTGAACTATATCCTTTTTAGGGAAAGTACGTCATCTTTCACTAACATCAATTCCTGCACCATATCTAGACATGAAATCAACATTTACATGTTTTGTTCCTGCCCTGTAGAACACAGTAAATCGATAAGGCTGAAGAGTCAAGTACCACCGCATTATACAGGGATTTTTTTTCTCTCATTTGGTGCAACCAGCAGAGGGGGTTGTGATCAGTTATAACCTTAAATTCAGCCCCACACAAGTAATATTTCAGAGACTCAATAGCCCACTTAACAGCTAAGCATTCTTTCTCTATGGTAGCATATCTTCTTTCCCTCTCATGTAGCTTCCTGCTGATGTACATGATCGGATGTTCTTCCCCCATCTATTTTCTGAGATCAGACTGCCCCAATACCATTACCTGATGCATCGGTTTGAACCTCAAACACTTGGTTGAAGTCAGGGCTTTTCAGTACAGGAGCTGTACATAGAATTGCCTTGATATTACTAAATGCCTCATCACAAGTAGGGGTCCACCGAACCTTATTCGAGCACCTCTTTTAAGTGAGATCAGTCAAAGGACTTGCAATGGCTGAGAAATTAGGAGTAAATCTCCAATAATAACCAGCCATGCCTAGGAAAGATCTCACATACTTTTTTGTGGTAAGTTTAGGGCTGTTTGCTACTACTGTAACCTTCTCTACCTCGGGCTTCACTTGTCTGTTTCCTAAAATGAACCCTAGGTATCTTGTCTCGGTTTTTGCTAGGGCACACTTAGCAAGGTTAATGGTCACTCCTGACTCCTTTATTGCTTGCAGTACCTGGGAGAAGTGTCTAACATGGGTTTCCCAGTCAGGACTGAATATGACCACATCGTCCAGGTAAGCCACACAGTACTCAGTGTATGGTCTTAGTATGTGGTCCATAAAACGCTGAAATGCTGGGACCCCATGTAGTCCAAATGGCATTGTGACAAACTGGTACAAACTGATTGGGGGTGCTAAATGCGGTTTTATCTTGGGAATCAGGTGACAAGGAGATTTGCCAATATCCCTTAGTAAGGTCCAGGGTGGAGATATACTGTGCATTGCCTAGCCTGTCAATTATGTCATCTATTTGGGGCATTGGGTAGCCATCCAATAGTGACACGTTGTTAAACTTTCTAAAATGTAGGCATAGATGTATCCCACCCTCTTTCTTGTCCATTATGACCATGTGTGAAGACCATGCACTTTTTGAGGGCACAATTATGCCTAACTGCTCCATTTTTTTTTTACTTCCTTAATCACCTCATCCCTCACCTTCATGGGCAGTCTGTAGGGCTTTTGGTGTTTGGACTTGTCTTGCATGGCAGTTATGGTGTGCACAATTCCTTTGGCCCGCCCCAGAACGTTTGTGAATATGGGATCAAATTCTTGTAATACCACCTGCAAATCTTTCTGTTGCTGAGGCTTCAATTCAGGGTTCATCTGAATCTCCTCCAATGGTCCTGACTGCTCTAGCCTTTTATAGGCAACCTTCAGCTCTGACTCTCTAACTTCAGGATGGATATAAAGGGAGGGGTTAGACTTCTCACGCCATTTCCTAAGGAGGTTCACGTGGTAAATTTTCTGGGCTGGTCTCTTTCCAGGCATGCTAAGCTCATAGTTCACAGCTTCTGTTTGCCTTAAAATGGTGAAGGGGCCCTGCCATTTCATGAGTAGTTTGTTCTCTGTGGAGGGAAGGAGTAACAACACTTTGTCCCCTGACAGAGATGGTTTAGTCTTCAAACCCTGGTCGTATCTTTCTTTCCGCAAGTCTTGCTTCTGTTCAAAGCTCTGGTGTGCCATGTTGATGCACCTTACCAGGTGTTTGTGTAACTGAGTCATGTACTCTATGACATGAAGATGTCTCACCTCATTCCCTTCTTCCCAGTGTTGTTTAACCAGATCCAGTGGCCCCCTTGGTTCCTCCCATACAATAATGAAAAAGGCGAAAAACCAGTGGATGCTTGAGGGATTTCTCTGTAGGTGAAAAGTAAATAGGGGAGGTATCTATCCCAATCTTTACCTTCTTCTTTTACATATTTCCTCAACATTCTCTTTAATGTCTGATTAAACCTCTCTATGAGGCCATCAGTCTGTGGGTGGTATGGGGAAGTATGCACTGCTACCACGCCCAATGGACTGTACAATTCTTTTAGCAGGTGTGCATTAAAGTGACTCCCCTGATCAGTAAGTATTTCCTGGGAGATTCCTATGTGGCTAAATACTTTTGCTAGCTCCTCTGCTATCCTTGGGGCGCAGACATTTCTAGTGGGAATAACTTCTGGGTAGCGGGTAGCGTAATCACATATGACCAGTACAAATCTGTTACCCTTGGAGTTCTTTTCCAGGGGGTCCACTACATCCATGGCTATCCTGTCAAAGGGGTTAGTCACAATGGGAATGGGTCGTAGTGGTACTCTATCCCTTTTTCCTGCCCGAGCTACCTTCTAACACTCAGCACATGCTTTACAATACTCAGCTATGCTCTTGTGGATAGAGGGCGAATACAACCTGAGTAATATCCTATTCAGGGTGCTATCTCTGCCTTCATGGCCTGCTAAAGGGAAGTCATGTGCCAGATACATGATTTGGGAGCAGAATTTTTCTGGAACCATTAGTTGGTCTACTGCCTTTCCAGTTCTGGGGTTAATGTATTCTCTGTTTTACAGCAAACTGAGGGGCACCTTTTTCCACTCCCTTCCCCACCTGTGAAAAAAAGGGTTAAGTGAAGGGTCTGCTTTTTGTCCATGCTGCATATCACATTTAAAAGTATGTCCCAATTCTGGCTATACACCAACATGAGTATCAATCCAGTCCTTCTTTAGCTTCCTCTTCTCCACCTTAGTTTTACGGTCCTTGCCAGGATCCTCCAAAACACCATCATCAAATGGGAACACAGATGGTAAATGTCCCTTCTTTACTTGAGTTCTGGTGGTTACAGCAACTACAGCAGAGTCCTGGGCAGCATGACAGTGTATAAATGAAGCAAAGTCTGGGTGGTCATGCCCGATAACAACTGGCGCAGGTAGGCGAGGTACCAACCCCACTTCTACCTTATGTGTCTTTTCTTGAACAGTCATTTGTATGGTGGCTGTAAGGTAGTGATGGGTATCACTGTGCACACAGATGACTGCTGTATTCGGTCCTTTATTATTCCCAGTCACCAGATCTGCTCACACAAGAGTCTGGTGGCTCCCTGAATCAATGAGTCCCATCATCTGCTGTGATCCAGTCTGCACAGTAGCCACAAAGTGACCCAGGTTCACTAAGGCTACATGAGTGGTCTCTTTCTTTATATTAGGAGAGTTGGAGAGTTTCTTACATAATGTCCCTTCTTTTGGCATCCATGATATACAATCTCAGCTACTGGAATGCGCCCCCCCCTCTTCAGTCTTGTTTCTCTGGGGCTGAATTTGACAGTTTATAAGTAAAATTGCTGGTGGTCGCAGCTGCTGATGTCCCTTGGAACCCTCTGAGTCTGGATAGTCGGGCTGCCAGGAAGTCTTCTGCCAATGTGATGGTTTTATCAGCGGAATCCGGCTTATGCTCCCGAACCCAAAGTTGTACATCCTGGGGTAAAACTTTAATAAACTGTTCAATAATCACCGCCTCCAGAAGTTGGTCCTTGCCCTTGTTCTCCGGTTGTAACCATTTTGTAGCAGAGCTCCTTGAGACGGGCATAAGTCTCGGGCGGGGAGGTATCCAGTGACTGAATTTTAAGAAACCTAAACCTCTGGTGATAGTTTTCAGTATTTATGTCATAGCGCCTGAGGATCTCCTGCTTCACATTGTCATAGTCCTCTGCCGCTCGGGAGTCCATGTGGCATAAACCAACTGGGCACTGTCTGTCAGGTGCGGTGCCAGTCGAACAACCCACTGTTCCCTTGGCCATGCGCATGTTCGAGCGATCCTCTCACAACGTTGTGAGGTAGGCCTCAATGTCATCACTGTCCGAAAGTTTATACAGTTTAATGTCTTTTGGGCTACTGGCTCTTTCTGTTTGACCTTCGTTGATGACATGCAAGACCCTCATGGTATCTGCCCATTTGGCATCTTGACCTCTCCACTCAATGTCTCTTTCTCTCCGCTCAATGTCTCTGTCTCTTTCCATCTGCACCTGTTTTATGCAGAGCCATTTCAACAACTCCCCTATGTCCTCAGGTGGAGCGTCTTCAAGAGGAGGCAGTTCCCTCGATTCTTTCACGTCCACTTGCATCTCTTCGTCATCTTTAGGCTTGGCCTTCCTCTGAGCTCCCAGGTCCAGTCCAGGCAGCAGCTTTTCTCCATCTGCCAGCCATGGTTCTGGTCATAACTCCACGGACTTTCTTCTCCGGGTTCTCCTATGGCAACTCCTGGTGCATCGGTCCACCTGGAATATCTGGGCAATATCCACCAGAAAATGGCCCTCTTCTGCCAGTCCAGACACTTCCAGCAAGTTATCCCACTCCTGACACCAAGTCTGTGGAGGGGTTGTGGCACAAGAGATGGACCAGACACCCAGCTTCAAGTTCAACACACAATCTCTGTGTGATATTTATTCAAAATACAGCAGATAACCTTCAGCAATGGCATATTCCTTCTTCAGTACATCAGTTTGTAGCAACAGACTATGCAAGTCTTTCCTCTACACTTAGCCAGCACTTACTGACTCACTGATCTCTGATCTAACTTATCAGTTGAGACTTAGCCTCCCCTGTGTGGGCCTTGTTTACTTGGGTGGTGGGGGCTCAAAAAAAAAAAAAAAGCTAAAGACAAAGAACCTCAGTGCAGAAGCACTGAAACAAGGGTTACCCCAGAGCGCATTGACAATAAGGCAAGTTTCAAAGAAACACAACATCGCACATACCTTCCATAATGCAAAGTATCATGGGATATATGCAAATCACTGTGGAAATTCAGACTTGTTCAGTTTGCAGCAATTTTCATGCGAGGTAAATAGCATAACTAACTTAATTTTTATCATACAGTCCCCATGTAACTTTTTAACTTTATCAAAAACACCTAGTACCATGGTATTTTCAACATTTACAGGTTTTATACACACAAGGTATATACATCAAAGTATTTTATAATATAGTGCCATTGCATACTAAATCCAACAACGAGGAACACAACCTGTTGTTTTACATCAGCTCGGAGGTCACAATAATAACATCCCTGTACGAGGACCTGAGAGGGAAAAGGAAAATTAAAGAGGACACTAGAGCATAGTCAAGAAAGGGAAGGGGTGGCCAACCTTATGGACTAGAAATTGTAAAGAATAGATTATGCTAAGAAATAGAAGAACTGTTGCAACAGATTTAAGAAAAGGTTGGTCCTCAAGAGTGTCAGGAGCTCCCTGTCACAATGAGGATGAATTCATTACCGTCCCCAAGTCTCCGCCAGACAGATCCACCTTTATGGATATAATGCAGCATGTCTAGACCACGATGGGGTGGGAGACTGAGGAGCAGGACCCAGAACGTCGCCACCTAGCCATTTATCTCCACCAGTGCAGTCCTCCCCGATGGTGGAATCATATTATGACATCACCAGGGCTGCTTGGCATCCCCCACATACAATCCGTGTGGTGCCAAAAAAGACACACAGGTTATACCACCCTCCGGCCTGCAAATCCTTTTTTGGGGAGCTTCTGAAGACCGACTCGGAGGTCATCAATGTGGCTCATTGTGACTGAATCAAGTATCTGAAACACCTCATTTCCCTCCTTCCAAACAGGGAGTCAAGGCGCTCGACCAGGTGGGCAAGCGTGCCTTTGCCCCTGCCTCTCTTGCCATCAGGGCCCATAACTACCTTGCTGACATGGTGCAATACCAGAATTTGTTGTGGTACCAGGCTCGAGAGGTGGTAGCGGTGAAGCCTGATGACCCCTCCAAACAGCAGACTCTGTAGGCCCTGAAAACCAGGTCCAACATCGGTACCCATGTCCTTCGGCAGCATACGGCACTGTGGACGCCTCTGGATGAGTGGCAGCAGCAGGCATTGACCTGCAGCGCCATGCCTGGCTGAGGGTCTTGGGCTTTGCCCCGATGTACCGTACAGTATTCTGGACACTCCCTTTTGTGGGTCTGAACTATTTGGGGGTGACATCCAGGACATTATTTCCAAGCTTCAAGACTCAGGGTGGGTGCTGAAGTCTGTCCACTCGATGTACCACACCCAGCCAAAAGCAGATGATAGAGCCTCCGTTCGTCACTTCTCTAAGAGATTGCCTAGAGCCCCAGCCAAAACCCCGGGCAATCGTAAACAGGCTATGGCCCTGCCCGAGCCTTCCTCTGCCCTTTCCCGGGCATCCAGAGATGCTTCCGTAGCCCAGTCAGGAGTTGTCTCCACCTCCTGACTCCTTGCTGCTCCCTCCCGTAGAGTGTGACAGGGTTAAATAAGACTCTGTTCCATTTGTTATGCAGAAAGAGTAAAATGCAAGGATCTGTTTTATCCTCCTCTTTTCTGTCTCTTGTCTGCCTGGTTGCACAATCAGATATTCTCATGAGACCTAGGAACTGATCACTCTCACGGTCTCACAATTCTCTGCCTCTCACTATCTCTCTGCCTTCACTTGCTGTTTCTTTTCTTCCCCTTGCATATCTGCAGTTATAAAAATATGTGTGAATCTGTAAGTGATACTGGAATCCCTTGGTTTGAAATGTATTTAATTATACTGTTGAAATGACTGCAGAACGCTATTTGGAATTTAGGGGGTTAACCAGAAATGCAGTTCGAGCTCCTCTCGGGCTTGTTTGCAAACTCTTTTGCTCCCCACTGGTCACCCTCTTTTCCTCTGATTTGAGACCATTTACTACCACCCCTTGCTTCATGTTCCTCAACCAGTTTCTAACCTAGTTTTCCACTTTGGTCATTCTCCTTTTGGGAGTTGGAAAAGGTCAGGAAGTTTTGCAAAGACAGCTCACTAAATAACTTTTTTTGTGTGTGTGTGTGTCAAGAACTACCTTTATGTCTGACTTCCTCCCCGGCCCAGTTGAATCCACGTGGCTGTAGTGGTTTCCCCTCCTGATTGCCATCTCACACGATGGCAATCCAAGAAGAACCCCAAGACAACATCTTACACATAACTCCCAGGACTGATGATGCTTCTCTTTTTTCTAACAAGCAGCGATCTCGGGGAGGAGGGGGTTACCATCGGAACCAAAGAGGTATCGAGTTGAACTGAAATCCTCCCACTCTTCAGATAATTGGATCTTCCTGACTCTTTCTCACTTGACAGTAACACAACCGCCAATGCTGCATTTTGCCGTCATTTCCACGACATCGACTGAGATTGTTTTGGACTTGGTTCATGAGCATGTCACCTCAAATGCAGGCAAAATAAGACTGTACTCTAAGACTCTAGCTACTACACTCTTGAACCTAAAGTAGCAGTATTTGTTAGTAACTATACACATTTTTCAGTAATAAGGTTTGTCTGGCAAAAATATCAAGATACACATTTTTCTTTTCATTTTCATTCATTCCTGAACCAAGATATGGGGTTCTTGAAGTTTTTTGAAGTTCCCACACCCATACCACACCCACCATAAAAAAAAATATTTTGTGCTGTTTACTGTCAGAAACATGCAGAAGAACCATCCTAATAAAACTACAGCATGACTCTAGCATGTACATTCAGCAAGTAACACCAGAGGAAGAGATTGTTAAACATGGCGAATCAGCCCGGTGACACAGAGGTCTGAGGCGCTGGTGCCTTACCTCGCACCACGCCAGTGACCCGGGTTCGGGAACTGACTTGGGTTGCTGGGGGTCGGCAGGGGAGGAGAGGATCAAGTGTCCATAGGACTGCTCTCCTCTCCTGGGGTGGGTAGCAGGGCCACATCGCTCTGTAGCAGCCCCCCCGGTGGAGACCGGGAGCACTGCATGAGGGTTGCAATAAGGGGAAGCACCAGAAAAAGTGGAAACCACTCCGGGATTGGCTGTATGACGGCTGCTGGTCTACTGGCACCTCCGAAAGTCCAGATGGAACCATGTCTGCCTCAGCAGCACCCTGGGGCCAAATAGAGTATGTGCTGGATGCCCGCCCCCGGTTCCTTCCCCCTTGGAGGAGAGGGACCCACCCAGGGAAGGCTGCAATATGAGGTAAGGAGGCACGAGAAAGCAGTAGGGGTTGTCTGAGACCATGGCGGCCTGAAGGAGTGGCGGGTCCCAGGGCACATAGGAGGATAAAGAAAAAACTCAAAAAAAAAAAAAACATGGCAAATGACGCGTATCATTAATTATATGAGTAATTAATTACAAAATCATAGATACATAGACAGTGTCGGCAGATAAGGGCCTATGGCCCACCCAGTCTGCCCATTTGAGCTTGTAAGTTCAGTTTGTTTTCCTAGAAGTCTGTTGCCCCTTACCCCTGACCTCCAGAATTCCTTTATGTCTATCCCATGCATTCTTAAATCCCGTGATTGTTTCAGCCCCCACCACTTCCTCTGTTAAAAAAAGTCTTAACAACATCTGAGAAACAAAATACGCTGAGCATGAATCTTAGGTTGTCAGAAATGCATTTTTGCCCAAAAAAAAAACTGCATGATTAATTTGTTCAGTGACTAACAAATACTGCTGCTTTAAATCCACCTGACACTCTCTGAAGTTGCACCACTTGTCTCCTGTATACTGTTAATAGTGAATCCTGGGCCGTTCTAAGCAAAATCAAGCTAAAGTCAGCATGCCACAAACAAATCCTAATAGCTCAAGAACCATAAGTGCTAGACACAAAGTATGGCAAAGTTATTCAGCACAAAATTACCTTTCTAATGGTGGTATGCAAATAATAATATGTAATTTCGTTTTTTTTCTATGCTGGTTGAAACAGCAACAACATTTTTTTCACTAAAATAGACAACATAAGCCATACACACCATACCATAAACAAATGTGAATAACTCCTAAAGTATACATGATATACACAAAATATCAACGGTGTTATGCAGTCAAATATATATTATATTCTGTTATATTGTATATTAAAATATATAAGTGACGTCTCCAGACGTTGCAAGAGCACACAGGAAGTCAGTAGCTGACTTCTGTAGGCATCCTCAGGACACACCAGTGTAATTTACTGACGGCTACAGATGTCTGCTAGGAGACAATGGATTAAATGCCAGCACTGGGGGAGGGGTGCATGATCTGCATACCATAGAAGAAAGGGAGCATCAGGAGCTTAGCTGCATCATAAAGGAAGGTTCATGGCACTTCTGGAATATGCCTTTATAGGTTTTGGGAACAATGAGGTATGGCGGGGAGATAACAATGTTTTGCAGTGAGGGTTGTGCAGCCAATGCGGACATATGAGTGATGAGCTCTAACTCCTTTTGAAGAGTTGCAGGGGGGCAGGGGTTAGACTGCTTATTACTGCTGATCACAAGCTTATGTAACTGATAAGTAAGTTTTCTCTGTATGGCTGCTGGCCACGCCCCCGGTCTGTTTGTGTTTTTAAGAGTAATGGAGCTCAGACAGTGTGTTACGTGTCATGCAACTGGCAAAAATCTGTCATTTACATTGTTCCATGCCTGCGATTTGGTCTGGGAGTGTTCACTTACTCCTTTTTGTTGGTCATGGTTTATTTTTTTGCTTGTATTGTATGACCCTACATCTCCAAGTGCGTGTTCGCTGTGGACAGAGTGCCTACTTCACAAATACGTCTGTCCACCCACCCTCCCTTCTTTCCTGACCGTTTTGAGTTGCACATAATGCTAGTTGGAAGCATTGTTGACATTCTGATTTTTCTTAACTAAACTAAAATCTTGATGTTTTGTCATGAAATTCACCATTTTGATGTAACTGATATCTGTAGGTTTGCCCTGACCACCAACAGGTACACACACCGTTGCGCACTGTATTACAAACTTTGCTGGTTTCCTCTGCCTCTCTTGCATAACTCATTTTTGCTTGTGTGGTTTTTAATGTGAAGACCAAACAGGCTCCCTCGTCCCTTTATTCACATCTAATACCAGACCGCATCTTTTACTCACTCGGGTCCAATGTCCCTGCCTGGTTCTTAAACCACCCCAAGGCCAAATCCAAATTAGGCAAACTGTCCTCCTACACTGCCCCAAAACTATGGAATTCCATCCCAGCCTCGGTCTGGCTGTGTTCTTCTAATCTAGCTTTCAAGCATGGGTATCCCGCTCTCTAGCCTTCACCCATAATTGTCCGTAGTCTGCATTGGATAATCGGCATATCTGAGCTGTTGCTATTGTTTGTATTGCTGATCATATATAACCTTTGAGCGTGGCATTATGTATGTGTACAACCTCTCTTGAGATTATTTTTGTATTATATTGTTCTCCCTTTACCCTACACTGTCTCCCAGTTATAGTTTGTGTTTGTTCCTTCGGGTATTCCTGTGTCCAGAAGTATGCAGTTGTGTATGTCTCCTTGTACCCTTTATAATGCTTTTGTGTACCCCTGTTTTGTGATTTTTCTTGGATCGGGCCTGAAATTGGCAAATGTCTAGTGCACCTACTTGGTATTTAAAAATTAAAGAAGGCAGCGGAAAGTTGGCATAGCTTTGACCACATCTGTACAACACAAAGTGGTTGGGAAAAGGGGGAGAGAAATTCGCATTTTTGTTTCAAATTATCCCCCAAAAAAAAAACCTGTCTGGAAGATATTAATTCTTTCAACTGTGCTGATCTGATTACACAACCACCATCTTGCATGCAGTTGACTAAAGGCACACTTATTTTACCTTCTTTTTTTCCCCTTGTAAAAATTCTGATTGTTCCACAACCTAACAAGACTGTTTTCAGATTTCTGTGAGGCGTAATACAAAACTAAAATCACCTCATCAGAGGTGATGCTGAAACCTTGATGCATTCTCTTACACCTACACTAAAAATCCTTCATACTTCCCTGAATTGTTATCCCAGTGTTATAAATGTCCTCCAAATCATAACACAGCACCTTTTGGGAAGAAACGCAGAGAGAGCATCCATGTAAGCAGTCTGCGAATTCCCATAAGGAAAGTGTGCTAAGCCTCATTAGTTTGAGTTCTTTGAAGAATTCCCTGGGTTGCTCTTCAGGAGGGCTCGAACTAATGGAGATTTGGTTAGTAATAGGCCTGGGGTCCTTGAGGTGACTTCAGGGAAAAAGTTCTTGTACTATGTGCTTTCTTGCCCCGTGGTGCAGATCCTGTTTTTAAAGAATGCAGCGCATACCTCCTCCTAACTTGTGATCAGATAAATCGGAGGCAGTAACCAAAATCGGGAAAAGGATGGAGTATCATCCACAACTGGTTTCAGATTTGTTTTCTTTGCATGAGATTTGGAAAAAGAAAAATGTCATTTTTATTCCTGCTCTTCAGCTGCACTGGTGACGTTATCTACCAGTTTTAAGCCACACCGACTGCAGCCCTTTTCCAGGACTTTAAATCAGTTGCAGCTAGCTATGAGCTGAAACAGTTCTGTCACCTATCTAATTTCTTTGAGCCAAGTTAATGTTTTGAACTGCAGGAAAAATATTTCAGTTATTTTGCATTTGCACGAACTAGCTATGTACAGCCCCAGTCTAGTTTAGTATGGGCAAATCTCTGTTTTCCTTTTGTTTGTTTTTTTTTGGTTTTTATTTCATTTATAGTCCCTGAACTGGGCTTACTTTGAGTTCCTGCCTTTCACATGCTTCTGCTCCACGACACCACCTACTTGCTTGGGCGCAACCTGCTCTAGAACTCCAGCACTCCAGCCCCAGTATGACACCTGAGGCAGGGCTCCCTTTCAGCGTGGCCAGGGCCTAGGCAGGGAGGGCAGTGTTTCCCACCGAGCGCTCTGTAGGGGAAAAGCATTTAGTGTGCAGAGTGAGCATGGGCAGTGTTAGACCAGCATGGTTTTCTAGCTTCACCTACATTTTAGGCAGTCTTTCACTGAGCATGCTAAGTCCCTGAAACAGTCTTTCAGCTTGACTCCTCCTACCACCCAACCATGTGATCCTCTGGTTCTACTCCAACTACACTTATCTTTTTTCCTGCTGGAAGGAACAGGTCTCCTTCACAGGTCCTGCTACTGAAATCTCTGGATTTTTCAGTGATTTCTTTGCAGTGTTGGGCTTGTTTCTGTCACCCCACTCTCTCCTTCATGCTTCATTCTCAAATTCACTATGGAACAGAAGATGGGATTCTGGAACAGAAGCCAGAATTCGAGACGTGCATGGTTTGCAGGTTCATGATGTCCATTACTGATGGATGCAATGCCTGCATGTACTGCTTGGGTATTGCCCATAATATGGAGCATTGCTCCTGGTGCCAGGCCATACACCCACAGGCACTCAAGCACTGGCGGCAGTGCTATAGATCAAGCCAGCTAAAACACCCATTCTAGGGACATGGATATGTTGTTCAATCCACACTTCATGGCAGGTTCCTTGCCGCTTTAGGTCTTGCCGGAGGGTCTTCGGGCTGGCTCCTCCCACCCACCCGGGTGGTGGGGCTCTTGGCTCTGCCCCATGACGTCAGATCTTCCTTACTGCTTGGAAGCTCAGGTTCCCTCCTTAGCGCTCTGCGTTTTAGGCCTGGATCCAGACTGGTTGGTTAAACCAAAACTTATTCTCAAATTTTCTAGACTTCAGTCTGTTTCTTCCCTTTGCTGCGATGGATAAGTTGACTCCCTGATTTCGGCGGTGCCCATGAGGGCAGAAGATGTCTCGGACCAATCCGCACTCCATGTGTGTGTGCCTTGGGCTCGAACACTATCTGCAGGCCTGCGAAGTGTGCAAGTCCTTCTCGGCCAATGTCCTCAAAGACCGTGCTGCCAGACTCCAACTTGGGCGCCCTAAGAGATGTATTCCTCTGGTGAAGTCAAAGGAGGCCCGTTGGGCGGTGTCCGGCGGCGGGCTTGGCTGAGCAACTTGAACAGATGATCGCCCTTGAGGAGGTGGCCCAGGCCGCTTCTTCATCCTCCTCGGTTGCGGCATTTATCCCGCTCCTCTTGGTCTCCTCCTACACTGCTTCTTTTAAGGAGCTTTGTTAGTTCCTCTCTACAAAAGGTGAGTGTCCATCGGGACATTCCTCTCGGTCCAAAAAGAAGGACTCTTAAGGGTAAGTCCCACCGTCGGCGTTCGTGGGAGCAGGAGAGGTCCCCTTCCCCGGACAGTTGACACTCTACTTGATCGAGGTTGCGGCTAAGGCCGCTGGCTTCACGGTGTCACCGTCAGGTCAGCCGGCCGAGACACCCGCCGATGCGGTCAAGATTTTTCTCGTCCCGTCGGGACGGGCTGTCGACTGGAGAAGCCGACAGCCCTTCTACACTGGTTCCCCCGGTGGAAGCAGAGGAGTTGCCTGTGCTGGAGTCCCTGGTTAAGGTACCCGAGCCGAGGGAGGAACGGGTTTCCTCCGCTCCCTCCCAGACCCACCATCGGAAATACTGATGGTCTTGGACCTCTTCTTGGTCTAGCCGATCCCGCCGACACTGGCGGTCTCGGCACCGAGGAAAGCGGCGACTCTGCTCGTCCTCGTAGTCTTCCTCCTCAGAGGAAAGACTTTGGCGCAAATTGCGTCAGTGCTACGAGGACTTGATGTGACAGCAGCTCCTTCTGACCGGGAACAAGCCGACCCCGTCGTCTTCCCTGGCCATTAAGTGGCTATCACCGGAACGGCCGAAACAATCCCTCGTGGTTATCGAGGAGCCCAAACCGGCACTGGTTGTTCAGCCGAAACCAGCTGCGCCACCCATTGTGGTGGAACCCCCGCCTCCACAACCTAAATCTGGGGCTCCGACCAAGGATTCTCGGTTGGGTCAGGGGTTGCTCCATCGGTTGTCGGTCACCCTCATTCCCCATCATCCTCAGCAAGTGGAGGGTGGCTCAGGCCCTAGGCAGCTGTTCACAGGCTCCTCGGAGTTGGACGACTCCTCTTCCCTGTTCTCCAGGCCTCTTGACCTGGAGTCCAGTGGGCGACAGTCAGTGGACGAGAGCCCATCCTCGTTCATGGGTTTGCTTCGGCTCATCTCAGAATCTACTGGGATGAAGCTCGAACCCGTGTCTAAGCGGGCCAAGTATCCCCTCACGGAGATACTGGACCGAGGGGATTCTCCCACGGAGGCCTTTCCGGTGGCTGAAGCCATTGTTGGCCCAGCTTTGGAGTTATGGCAGCGGCAGGCTTCTTGTCGTGCTCCTTTGGCCAGGAAGTACGCGGTCCCCACCGGTTCACTATCTGTTTTTTTTTTTCGGAGCACCCCTCTGCGGAAAGGCTTGTGACCGATAGTGTTTTCCAGTGTTCCGGGAACACCAGGGACATGGACAAGCCTCCCGACTAAGAGTCCAAGGAGCTGGACTACACCGGGCGTAAAGTGTATGCGTCCTCCCTAGGCCTTCGTCAGGCCAGTTCAGCCATACTGATGGCGCACTTTTCCCACGCCCTTATGGGCTCCCTGGATGAGGTGATCCCTCATCTCCCGGCTGACCTCCAGACTACAGTCAAGAAGGTGCGGGATCAGGGAAGGGCGGTGGCGAAGCAGCAGCTCCAAACTGCTCTTGATATTGGAGACTGTTGTGCCCGGTCAGTAGCGGCCGCAGTGGCCATACGCCGCAGAGCTTGGCTACGGATCTCCACCTTCACGGCGGATACCCAGCACAAGCTGGCAGACGTCCCCTTCCTGGGGACCGACCTGTTCGGTTCCAAGGTGGAGGGCCATTTGCAGAGGATCGAGAATTCCAGTGCCACCTTGGACTTGGTCATGTCTGCCCAGAAGGACAAAGGCCGCCAGCAGCAGCATAAGCCCTTTCGGCCTTCTGCCCCTGCGGCACGTCCAGCCCAGCAACACCAGCATCAGGGCCAGCAGGCTCGCACTTGGCACCCCAAAACCAAGCCTGCAGCTTCCTCCAGCAGGAAGCTGGGAGGGAAAGGCCCGGGAGGTCCCTCGTCCGGTCCCTCCTCCAAGCCTGCCCAGTGACGGGTTAAGGGGTGTCCCCCCCAGCCTCGTCGCCCCCCCCCATGGGGGGACGGCTCTGCCACTTCCTTTCTGCCTGGTCCACTATCACCATGGACCACTGGGTGTTGGAAGTGGTAGGAAAGGGTCTGCCTCTGGAATTCGAGCAGGCCCCGCCCTTCCGAGCAGTCGCCCCACGGCCTTTCTGTCGGCCCATCGAGCCGACATTGCCCTGCTCCTCCAGAAAGAGGTGATCAGGGACGTGGCGGATCCTCCACCAGACCCAGGGTTTGTGTCCAGGAATTTCCTGGTCCCGAAACGGATGGGGGGCTGGTGCCCCATTCTAGACCTGCACGACCTGAACAGGTTGCTAAGGTCTCGAACCTTCAGGATGGTCACTCTGGCTCAGATCATTCCATCCTTAGAATGAGGCATGTGATTCTGTTCTCTGGGCCTCCAGGACGCGTTCTTTCACGTCCCAATCCGTTCGTCCCACCAGCGATTCCTCCATTTCAGGGCAGAGGGGTCCATTTACGAGTTCTGGGCCATGCCCTTCGGCCTTTCTCTAGCTCACAGGGTCTTCACCAAATACCTGGCAGTGGTGACAGCATTCCTGCGGAGCCGAAGGGTCCGGATGTACCTACCTGGACGACTGGCTGATTGTGGCCTCCTCCAGACCGGAGCTGGAGCGGTCCAAGGATCTGGCCCTCCAGGTTTGCTCTCATGTTGGCCTCCTCATCGACGAGGCCAAATCGGAACTTGTGCCAAAGCAGGTGATTCAATTCATTGGGGCAGAGCTTGACTGTCTTCGAGCCAGAGCACGGCTCCCGGCGGACAGGGCCGAGGTTCTTTCCTCCTTTGCCCAGTCATTTCAGGTTGGGCAATTGCGCCCTGCCCGGGACTTTCTGCGCCTCCTGGGCCTCATGGCAGCCTGCACCAGCGTGGTCTGTTGGGCCCATTGGCACATTCGTCCCCTACAGTGAGGACTGGCCAGCCAGTGGTCACAGCGCTCCAGTCCTTTGGACCAGCCAGTGGCAGTGACCCAGGAGATGTGGAGCACTCTCCAGTGGTGGATCGTTCCAGCTCATCTGCAGGAGGGCATCCCGTTTGTCCACCCTGAGCCGACAGTCACTCTGTCGACCGCCTCTCTGGGTTGGGGTGCCCATCTGGGGGAGCACAGAGCACATGGTCTCTGGTCCCCTCTGGAGTCCCGATGCCACATCAACCTGCTGGAGCTTCGAGCGGTCCAACTAGCCCTCACCGCCTTCGCTCCGTTTGTACGGGGTCAAGTGGTCCAGGTCCAGACAGACAATACCACGACCATGTACTACCTAAACCGCCAGGGCGGGACACGGTCCATGTCTCTGTGCAAGGAAGCTCTCCGCACTTGGTCCCTCGTGCGCAGCCTGGAGGCGGAGCTCCTAGCCATCCACGTGGCAGGAGCCTCCAGCACTCTGGCTGATGCCCTAAGCCGGATAGGGGCTGCGTCTCACGAGTGGCCACTCCTGCCAGAGGTGGTACACGATCTGTTCTCCCACTGGGGCACACCTCAGGAGGACCTGTTTGCCTCCAGGGAGAATGCGAAGCTGAGGCTGTTTCATGCCCGCCCCCTTAGCAGGGCTCGCTGCAGGGGGATGCCTTCTCGAGGCCGTGGACCCCGGGCCTCTTCTGCGCCTTTCCCCCATTTCCCTTGATCCACAAGGTGCTTCTCAAGGCGAGGCGGGACAAGGCGCAGGTGAGTCTGGTAGCCCCAGACTGGCCTCGCCAGTTCTGGTATCCAGATCTCCTCAACCTCAGCTTCAGGCTCCCCAGGTGGCTCCCAGCCCACCCAGACCTGATCTCAGTCAACCAGGGGAAGGTTCTCCACCTGGACCTTCAATCCCTGCACCGGACGGCCTGGTTCCTGAGCGGCTAGAGTTCCAGGCCTTGGGTCTTTCCAACGAGGTCCTCAACATTGTTGAGGCATCCCGTAAGGAGTCGACCAGGAAATGCTACGCCTTCAAATGGAAGAGATTCTCCATTTGGTGTCAGGGTAAGGGGTTGGACCCTTCCTCCTGCTCCTTGGCAAGCATTCTGGACTACCTGTGGTCCCTTTCTCAGCTAGGGCTTCGGTCGACGACCCTAAAGGTGCACCTGGCAGCTATCTCTGCTTACCGGGCGCAGGCCAGGAAGCAGTCGGTGGTGGAGGAGAAGGTGGTTGGGTGCTTTTTCAAAGGCCTTGATCACATTTCCCCTCTGGTGTGAGAACCTCCACCTCCGTGGGATCTGCTGCTGGTAGTGGCTAAGCTCATGGGCAAGCCATTCGAACCGATGCACAGGTGTGACTTATCTCACCTGTCGTGGAAGACTACCTTCTTGGTGGCTATCACGTCAGCCAGAAGGATGGGAGAGCTCCAGGCGCTTTCCATAGAGTCTCCTTATCTGGTCTTTCACAGGGACAAGGTTGTCCTGCGCCCCCACCCAAAATTCCTTCTGAAGGTGGTGTTGGAGTTTCACCTTAACCAGGTGTTGACTCTGCCAGTGTTCTACCTCAATCACACCTCGGACTCCGAATATAGACTCCATACTTTGGACCCTACAAGAGCGTTTTCTTATTATAAGGAGCGGACGGCTGAAGTTCGGGAGAGGTTCGCCAGCTGTTTGTCACGTACGCTGAAGCCGCACCTGGCAGACCTGCAGCCAAGCAGACGATAGGCAGGTGGGTCACCTCCTGCATAGATCTCTGCTATAGGTTGGCGGGCATGGAGCCTCCCAGAGGGATAAGAGCTCATTCTACCCGCCATACCGCTGCTTCGGTGGCTGCTTCCAGGGACGTGCCTATCCAGGAAATCTGCAGGGCTGCTACCTGGAAGTCAGCACACACCTTCACTACCCACTACCACATCAACCTTGAGTCACGCCGGGATGCTGGTTTTTGGACCTTGGTTCTCCAGTCCATGTTTCCTAAATAGGGGGTGTGAGCCTTGCCTCCCTCTTCCCGGAGAACTGCTAGAAGTCTGCCAGCAAGTGTGGATTGAACAACATATCCACGTCCCCAGAAATACAAGTTACTCACCTGTAACAGGATTTCTAGGAGTGGTATATGTTATCTACCCAACCTTTCTGGCTTCAGCGCGCAACCTGGCTTCCAGCAGGCTAGATCTGGCGTCATGGGGCGGAGCTGAGAGTTTTGCCACCCGGATGGGTGGGTGGGAAGAGCCAGCTTGAGGGCCTTCCGGCGAGATTTGAAGCGGCAGAGAACCTGCCAGTAATTGTGGATGAACAACATATACCACTCCTAGAACTCCTGTTACAGGTGAGTAACCTGTATTTACAAGACACTGGTTAGGCCCCATCTGGAGTACTGCATGCAGTACTGGAGGCCACACCTTCACAAGGACATTAACCAAATTGAGGCAGTCCAGAGAAGGGCAACCAAAATAGTGCAGGGACTGCATCAGAAGACATATGAGGACAGGTTAGCGGAGCTCAATATGTATACCCTACAACAAAGGAGGGAGAGAGGTGACATGATTGAAACATTCAAACACCTTAAGGGCATTAACAAGGTGAAAGAGTCTAACATGTTTAAATATAAGAAAAATAGCAGGACAAGAGGACACAGCATGAGATTGGAGGGAGGCCGATTAAGGGGGAATGTGAGGAAATTCTTTCACGGAAAGGGTGGTGGATGCATGGAATGGCCTACCTCAGGAAGTGGTGGCTATGAATACAGTGCAGGGCTTCAAACAGGCATGGGATAGGCATAAGGGAGCAATACAGATGAGTATGACTAGATAGGCAAAGGCTGATGGCACATTTATAAGGTAGAAAAATAAATGGGCAGACTGGATGGGCCTTGCGGTCCTTATCTGCCGTCAACTTCTGTGCTTCTGTGATAAGAGACGTGCTAGAGGAGAGGGTGGATGCTGAAAATCTGCATAATGTAGCTCAGTGGAGGTAATATTCCACAGCTGGGGGGGGGGCAGGGATTCTTGTTCACAGCAAGAGAGGGAACTGCTGTAAACTCCACCCTGTTGGGGCAGGAACTCACAGCGAAGGTTTGGCATGTGTTGAGGTGCTGTGGGAGGGAAAGGATAAACAGGGTGGAGATGGATTTCTCTCACCAGTTGGCTCAGTTTGTTCATACTGGTGGTTATTTTCTTGTTCATTACTTGTTGTATGTTTTAATGTTTCTGCCACATAAGACAAATAAATCAAAGCTTGAACATAATGTTCAGTTGGTTCACACTGTGTGTTGGGTATTGAGAGGAACGCCGTTACAGCGGTAGCACTGGATCTTACTTCGCGAGGGCTCTTGCAGTAGGTGTTCACATATAACACTAAGCCATCAGGTGCCAGGACCCCACGGAAAAATTTCTAGCTATCAGTCTCTGGCGGGGGACCACCCCCACATCGGGTGACCGGTATCATGCGACGTCGTTATAAAGGGGTGGTCCCCCACACCTGCCTTCCAGTTCTTTCCCACCATCGGCTTGTGAAAGTTCCTCACGGTAGAACAGTGCTCGTCAGTCATTCATCGGTCTTAACGTTTTTCAACTTTTTCTACCTTTTTCTCTGTTTTGTTCGACATTTTCTCAAACATCTGCTGCGTATATCGTCCTCAATGCCCTCCGAATCACATAAAAACAAGTGCGACTCATGTGGTTCCCAGCTTCCACACAAGGACGGCCACTCCTTGTGCCTCTTCTGTCTAGGTCCAGACCACCCCATGGAGAAGTGCCAGCACTGCCAGAAGTTCAACTCGGCTACACACAAGAGAAGGCAACAGTCCCTGGAAGCCCATATCCTCAAGAAGAAAATGGCCTCCATGGAAAAAGAGTTAAAAAAGCTTAGGCAGGTGTCCACTTCCCCCGAAGGCCACAAAAATAAAGCGTGACAAGGAGAAGCACGGGGCAGGAGTCATCTTCCACAGCAGCAGCGACTCGACTGGAGTCGCGACCTTAAGTACCATCCTCCGGGGATTGCTCTTCGGACCCGTCTTGGTGGCTACCAAGAAGGTGTCGCCCTTCCCATCGGGCTCGCACTCGGGCCCTTCGGGAGCCTCTGGGGTAAAGGAGGCCTCCGCTCCCATCCTGTTCCTCCTTTGCGGCCTTCCAGTCAGAGCTGGTCCAATAAGTCCCACCGAGGCCCGCTCGGACAAGGCTGCTAAGCTGCTCACCTCCTCGGTTGAGCGCCCAGTCAGATCCCCTTCCGACAAGGCTGCCACTGCTTCGCCGCCTTTCTCGGACAGGGAGTCCAATAAGTCGGATGCCGGCTCCTCCGACGTCCACCTGGAAGCTGCCGATAAGTCGGCCGCCAGCTCCTCCGATGAACGCCCAGTCAAGAAGCCTGTGCCAGACCCCATTGTACCGTCTGATGCCCCAGGCGCTCCACAGCGTCTCACCATGTTGCCTGCTGAGGTCCCTGCATCCCCTCGGTTGACACCCAGGGATTTTAATCCTCCTTCCCCAGTTGTAACCGAAGACCTTGAGATGCTGCTGTCAGGGATCCCCCCCTTCTGCGCTGGACCCCCTGATGCCGGATCCTGAGATGCCAGCTGATCCAACGATGCCCTCCGGTGTCCCTTTCCCCAATGGAAGACCTGTTCCTTCATCAGGACCGTTGGACCTGCTCAAAGGTATACCTACACCGGGCCCGACGCCCGCGGGGCCAACGCTTTCTCCGTCTGGCCTGCCAGCAGGGCCTTTGCCAGGTCCTTCTGCTCCATCCCCTGGGGTCAGGGTACCTGACTCTGCAATACCCGGTGCCACAGTACCTGGTCCCTCAGTATTCGATGCCGCAGTATCCAGCGCCGCAGTACCCGACAGCGGGCTACCCGCCGTCGGGCTATGGATACTCCTATTATGGGTACCCTCTTTACCCGTATCCCACACCTCCTCCACCTCCGCCGACCACTTCACAGCTGCTGGCGGATCTGAAGGAGACCTTGGCATTCTGGTGGGCTGAGGCAAGGGCTCAGATCACCAAGGAGGTTGAGAGTCGTCTCCTGTCATCAGTCCCCACACTGGACCTCCTACGTCGGAGATGGGAGACCCCCTTCCCCTTGCCCAGCACCAGAGGAGAACCCTCTGGCACCCAAGGCAGGGAGGACACGTGCTCCCCGGGAACTCTTAAGAGGGGTCATCCCTCCCCTTCAAGGGAGGAGTCTTCTTCCTCTTCTTCAGAGACATCTGACTCAGACTCTGAGTCCGGCCACTCTGACCATGAAGACGAGCCCCATACTCCAGAATGCCCAAGGCCGAGGGACCCTCCGAAGTCCCCTCCGGAGGACCCTTCCTTTCTGAAGCTATTAAGGAAAATCCAGGAAACATGCCAGTGGCATTCACTGGAGCCAGACGCACAGTGTAAAAAACTCGCTGCACATCTGGATCTGCCCGAAACCACTCCTACGCTGAGTCCACCCTGGCTAGAGCCTCAAGCTGATCTTGTTTTCACCATCTGGAAACAACCTTCCATGCTAACCCCCCTTCTGAGGAAGTTGGACAGGCTGTACCAGGCTCCCGAGGGTGTAGACTTCCTCAGCCTTCACCCCAAGGCAGATTCAGTTGTCATCAGTGCCGCCCATGACCGCTCCGCCAACCCTAAACATCTAAGCTCGTCTCTGCCTGACAGGAATCCCAGCTATTGGACCAGTACGGGAAGCAGATCTATTCCTCTTCTACCCTAGACATCAGGGCCCTCAATTATGTTGCCCATATGGGGGATTTCCAGAAGTCCATCCGTAGCCAGGTGAAATCCAAGTTGGACTCCCTTCCTGAGTCACAAACTAAGTAGCAAGTGGGAGACCTTGTCCGTTCCGCTCGCTTGACCTGCAGGAACATGCTTCGTGCCACTTGCGATGCGGTGGACACAGCTGGAAGGAGCTCGGCCTTCGCTGTAGGCCTACAGTGTCATGTCTGGCTCCACATATGAGGATTGGTCCCTGAGGTACAGTCCGCTATAGAGGACACTCCCGTCAGGGGTTCGGTGCTGTTCGGGGGTGATGTCAAGGACATCATAACTGAACTGCAAGAGAAGGGTACTGCACTCAAGTCTGTCCAGACTATGTACAGACCCCCTCAAGGGCAGCGGCGTCCTTTTTGTCGCCGAACCAAAGAAAAATGCCTCAAGGAAAATCTGCCAACAAACGTCAGGCCCCTCCAGCGACCAAGACTCCCCCCAGCAAAAAACCTGCGGGTGCCTCGTTTGCTGTGCTGCCCCACACCTCCTGACTCCCTGCCTCTCCTCTGCCTCTGAACGTTCCAGAGGAACTGGTAGGGGGGAGATTCTCCTCCGATCTGCCGGGTTGGGAGAGGATAACATTAGACGCTTGGGTGCTCCAGCTGATATAGGCGGGGCACTCAATAGAGTTTCTGCAGAAACTGCCCCGAAACCCAATCCCTCAGTCGTCTTACTCCCTGCCACATCTTCCTCTAGTTCTAGAGGAAATCGCCGCCCTTCTCTCGAAGGCTTGATAGAGCCGGTCCCCACTTATCTTTGGGGGACGGGTTACTAATCCCATTTCTTCCTAGTTCCAAAGAAGACGGGAGATCTGAGGCCGATCGTAGACCTCAGCTCCCTGAACATGTTCGTGGAGTACAAATGCTTCAGAATGCTCTCCTTGCAGAGCCTTCTATTGTTACTTCGGCTGGGACAGCAGTTATGCGCCCTGGATATGCAGGATACTTACCTGCATATCCCCATATGCCCTTTCCATCACAGATACCTCCGTTTTTGTTTTCAGGGCAACCACTACCAATTCAAGGCCCTCCCATTTGGTCTTTCCTCAGTCCCCGAGTGTTTACCAAATGCCTGTTGGTGGTAGCGGCCCACTTGCGTAACCAGGGCGTGCAGGTATTCCCGTACCTGGACGATTGGCTTCAGGTGGCCCCATCCAAGGAGGAACTCCTGCACTCCCTTTCCCTTACCCCGCAGGTTTTTACCAGCCTGTGTATCACCATCAACCAGGCCAAGTCCTACTTGGTCCCTTGCCAATGCCTCCAGTTTATAGTGGCGATCCTGGACACAAGCACAGGCAAAGCCTTTTTTCCTCCGGACATGGTTGAGACCCTTCAGAATCAGGCTCGTCTTCTGTCCGGTCGCAGGAGGGTCGGAGCCAGGTCAGTCCTCTGCCTCCTCGGGCTAATTGTGGCTGCCATTTTGACAGTCCCATTCGCTCAGTTCCATATGAGGATCTCTCAAGTGGATGCTTCGGTCACAATGGGATCAGGCCAGAGATGATCTAGAGCAAGAGGTGTTAGTATCGGATCCCATGATCAGGGACTTGCACTGCTGGATGGTTCAGGAGAACCTGTGTCTGGGAGTTCCCTTCTGCATCACTCCTCCTTCCCAGACGTTGACAACAGACACATCAGGAGAGGGCCAGGGGGGCCCACCGAGGGTCTCACAGGACTCAGGGCAGCTGGTCCAGGTTCAAGCAAAATCTGCACATAAATGTGCTCAAATTGAGGGCAGTCCTTGATGCCCTCAAGGCTCTTCTTCCTTTCCTTCTTTGCGGTCACCTCCTCATCCAGTCAGACAACATGTGTGTAGACTGGTACCTCAACAAACAGGGAAGAACACGTTTCTACCCCCTGTGCCAGGAGGCGATGAGAGTCTGGCATTGGGCAGCCCAGCCTCACCTTCACCTGACCGCAGTTCTTGTCCTGAGAGTGGAAAACACACTGGCAGACGAACTCAGTCGGTCCTCAGCCAGGTACCACGAATGGGAATTAGATCAGCAGGTCGTAAACAACATCTTTCAGTGGTGGGGGACACCTCAGGTAGACCTCTTTGCCTCTACCCAAAATGCAAAACTTCCTGCCTTCTGCTCACTTGCTCCAGTGTGAGACGCTTTCTGGCGGGACGCGCTGTCTCTCTGTTGGATGGACAGATTTGTTTATGCCTTCCCTCCCATTCCTTTAATTCCGAGGGTCCTGAACAAACTCAGATCGGAAGGGTCTCGAATGATTCTCATCGACCCCTTCTGGCCCAGGCAAGTTTGTTTCTCTCTTCTGCAACAGTTTTCAGAGGAACCAACTCTTCCTCTTCCTCTGTCGCAACAGTTGTTGACCCAGGATCAGGGGACCCTTGTTCACCCAGGTCTCAGATCCCTTCATCTCCATGCGTGGCTCCTACAGACGTACAGTAACTAAAGCCCGCTTTGGAGTCTCTCCTTTAGTAGAGGACATTTTGGTGGAAGCGAGGAAGCCTTCCACCAGGTCCACCTACGCTATGAAGTGGAAACAGTTTTCCATCTGGACAGACTCTAAAGACTTGGAGCCTTTCTCGTGCCCAGCCAACAAAGTCCTGGATTACATGCGTCGCCTCTTCTGCCTGGGTCTCAGCCATTCCTCATTAAAGGTCCATGTGGCAGCTATTTCAGCCTACCATATTCCCTCTGGAGACAGGACTTTTGCTCAGTTGGAAGTCTCTAAGACTTTTTTTAGGCCCTGTCCACACTACACCTGAAAATGCTGAAACAGTTCCAAACTGTTACAGACCATAAATGGTACAGTGTATCCACACTGCCAGGGAACAGATGTGGAAACGGTTAAAAACCATTACAGCCAGTCCACATTGTGTGAGATGGTGTGTGTAGATGCAACCCCCTAGTAGCGGAGAACATCCCATGGTGCACTTGGAGACGTCAGCTGCGATGAGAGGCACCCTCCTGCACCTGTAAGCAGCTGTCATCATACATAGATAGCATAGCAGAACGTGGCATCATGACCCAGTAGGGCACCAGGACAACACAGGCGGCCACATGCTGCTGCAGCATGGCTGCCATCAGTGTTCCCCACTGCACACCATGCAATGGTGCCGTGAGTTATTTGGCCACTGCAGCAGTGATCCATGATGCCCCCATGAGCCCACAGACTGGCACTGCCCTGCAGGGACCTGTAAGACCACTGGGCAGCCCTGTAATACAGCCTATACTGCTGCTCGGCGATAATGGTGGATCAGCATGTACGGTACTGTGCCGTGTGTGTGCCCATGTTGCGCGATTGTGCCTCCCTATACTGACCAGTCGTAGACATGAGGCATGTATGCTCACAGGTACAGTCCACCACACGAGACAGGGACTGAGGAATGATGTATTGATGTGCAACGGCATAAAGGAATGCGGTCCGGGATCCGGTACTAACGCACCACTACCCGCAGCAGTACCGTCCACACTGGACAGGACGTAGCACACTAATGCACACTCTTCCGCTGCATAGGGCAAGGGGGTGTGGGGGGCGGAGCCCCCCAATGACAGTAGTACCATACCCATAACGGAGATCACAAGGACATAATGGGGTATATTGTGATGTGTAGCAGTGGTGACAGGACACAGCCATTGGACCTTGCCGTCCTTGTGATGTAATGCCCAGGGCGATATAGTGATACAGTGGAACACAGGCCTTCTGCTGTAGTCATGTCAATGTGAGGCTCTGTCTCCCCCGCCATGCCCTTGGTGTATTGTTAGTTGGTCCCAGTGTGGTGCACCGCAGTAGAATGGATAGCCATTGCATGCTATACTGCACACTGCTTGTTACTGGCACTACCTACTGCACCCCATGTGCGTTATTCAGACTGCCGTTCAGTGCATTGTATGCAACCCACCGTGCAGTACCAGCACATTGTTCAGTACATTGCTAGCCATGCCAGCCTATGCATAGGATAGGCTCAATCCTGTGAATGCACGTTCATGAAGTGACATGTTGCTGGTCGCATTGCCGTATTCCCACAGCATGTTCGGAGCCGCGCGGGGTGGTCCAGCATCCTCCACCAGTGCCCCCGCGCTTCACTCAGCCACCTGTTCACTTCCTCGTAGCCTCCCAACTCCCAGCGTGCCGCACACCTTCCAACATTCTACAGATCTAAATAGGTACATGGCTGTGTTACTGTTGGGGGTGGAGCCCCAATGTGGCACAGCAAACAGGACAGGGAGGTCCACACAGTGGAACTGCCTGTGCAGTGCCCTCCGTGTTAGAGTCAATGGACTGTCCCAAAAGGATGAAGCCTTACAGTTGCACGCAATTGTTCTGGACTGTCCCCAACTTAAGTGCCTTTGTTTATAATAGCGTTCGAGCTGATAGAGAGATCGAGATTGACAGATATACAGTACAGGCAGTAGTTGCAGCCCACTCCACGATCTGGGTTGCCTGCACAGCGGCATTCACTGCCAGTGGGTCATGACACCATTGTTGTTTTGAACATGACGTATTATGTTCCTTTTCTTTGTTGTCATCTGTATTACACCCTTAGTCCTACTTCTTAAGCACGTTTTGTAGGGAGAACCATCTACCAAGCATGACCTGCACTATGACAAGCCAAGTCCCCATCGTCACAACAACCTGGTTCGGGAGAGGGGGGATCCCATCTTCTTACCTTCTACCTCTGCACACTGGCACTGACTCAGTGGTCTCAGATGGCCTCACCTGGCTACCCTGAGCTGTGTGATGTGGGGGAAGGCGTCAACGCTGGCACCAGTGGGCACTCTCACTAGTCCCTCCAGGGTCATCCCGACCACCACACTGCTCGCTCCATCCTCCCACCGTCATGATGTCACGTGGCCCACCGTGGCTCGTGGGACTTGGAGACTGGGGAGGGTTTCAATGTTCTGTCCTAACTGCTACCGTTCCACCAAGTACGGTCCCAGGGGAAGGGGTAAGGCTGCGCAGCACTCAGCGAGTGTCACCGTGAGCCCTCTGCCAGCGGTGCCACAAAAGGCCAGGCAGTGAGGCACTGCTTACCATAGGGACCGTCAGACGCTGAGTCCCCACCTTGGACTGTCCGTGCCGGCTCACGGCAAGGGTACAGAGTTCGGGATTGCCGGAGGAACACATGGACTGCTTACGGAGGCGGCACACATGCTGTACACAGTACGATCCAGGAAAGATTCGGTACCGGTCTTACAACGCCGGTATTGTAATGGCACAGACGGTACAGTTGGAGGGTCTGGTGCTGTCTGATAGTGCCACAATGCAAGCTTTTATGGTGGGGGACTTGGGGCTACATGATGGAGCGTTTAGACACACATTGGTACCATTACAGGGACCTAACTGTTTCAGCAACCGTTGTTGAAACCACTTCACAACAGGTTTCAACAACGGTTACGAAAACGTCTTCTGTAACGTTACAGGTGTAAACGCAAACCATTGCGGTAATGGTTTGGGCACTCTGTAACGTTACAGAGATGTAGTGTGGACAGGGCCACAGAGGTGTTCTCCATTTAAGACCCCCCATTCGCATTCCTGCCCCTCCATGGGACTTGAATTTCATCTTGGAGAACCTCATACGGCCTCCCTTCGAGCCTGCAATGGGAGCCAATTCAAAGTTCCTCTCTTGGAAGACACTCTTTCTAGTGGCCATCACTTCTGCTTGGCGCATTTCCGAGCGTCGGGCCTTGATGTGTAGAATCTTGTACTTAATTTTCCACAAGGAACGTGTAGCTCTACATACCAGCCCTAAGTTTCTCCCTAAGGTGGTGGCTGAATCTACGCTGAATCAATCTATTGAGCTACCCACTTTCTTCACGCAACACTCCAATCAAGGGGAGTACCTCTTGCATACTTTGGATGTTCACAGAATCCTGAGATATACACCAGTAGGACTAAGGATCTCAGGAAGACTGATCAGCTTTTTGTTTCCTTTGTTCACAGAAGAGAAGACAATGCTGTTTCTAAACAATGCCTCTCAAAATGGTTGGCAAATTGTATCACTTTCTGTTGCGACAAGTACAACAAGACCCTTTCGGGTCAAGTTAGAGGTCACTCCACCAGAGGAGTAGCTGCCTCTGTGGCTTGTTTCAAGAATGTGTCAGTGGCAGACATCTGTGCAGCTTCAACTTGGACTTCTGTCCATATCTTAACGGAACACTACAGTTGTGACATTGCCTCTCGCCGTAGAGCAGGCTTCGGGTTGGCTGTCCTACAAGGTCTCCTTTCATGAGACCTGTTCAGCCCTGAGGTTTTATGTTATGGATGACAATCCTCCTCCCGAAAGTTTTTTCCTTGATCCAGACTGCTTGGGACTCAGTCCTATATGTGAATACCTATTGCAGGAGCCCTCTCGAAGTAAGATAGTACAGTTACCTAAGAACTTACCGTAACAGTAGATCTTCAAGAGAAGCTCTTGCAGTAGGTATTCCCTTCCCACCCTCCATCCCCGTAAGTTTTCTTTGCTTCATTTCCATGGGGAAATATCCTCTTCTCTCTCGTCTGCCTCTCTTGGCCTTTGGTGAGGAAAGAACTGGAAGATGGGCGATACTGACGTCGCATGACGCCGGTCATCTGACGTGGGGCAGTCCCCCACCAGAGACTGCTAGCCAGAAATTTTTCCGTGGGGTCCTGGCGCCTAGTGGCTTAGTCCTGTATGTGAATACCTACTGCAAGAGCCTCTCTCGAAGATCTGCTGTTACAGTAAGTTCTTACGTAACTGAACTTTCTTGAGTCTGGAAGGGGTTGCCCTCCCCAAGAGCTACGGGTAATGATAGCTCATAATGGATGAAATCTCAGTGTGCACCTGGAATGTCCAGGGCATTTCCTGTCCAATAAAATGAAAAATCTGCTGACAGTGTTAAAGAGGCAAAACACACAGATAGCCATGCTCCAGGAAATGCACCTAACGAGATGAGCACCTCAGGCTTGTGAGGGACTGGGTTGGCCATTGCCTCTTAGCCCCATACAGTGGGCACAAAAGAGGGGTGGCAGTTTTGATGCATAAGAGTGTCCCCTTCATCAAGGAGTGAATGCTAACAGATCTGAGGGAAGGTAGATATCTGCTTGTGGTGGGCATGGTCAGTGGTCAAAGAGTGACCCTGGGTAACATCTCTGCTCTGGCCACACACAACCCTGTATTCGTTGATCAGATGATTGCGCTCCAGTAGAAAGAACGGTTCCCAAATTTGATTTTGGGGGGGGGGGGGCTTCAACTGCCTCATGGACCCCACATTGGACAAGTCTGCACTGGGTGCTAGAACGGAGCCAGCAGTGGCACAGTGGGGCCAGGGCCTAGCTTGAACTTAATTTTGTAGATGTATGGAGGGAGGCAAACCCTGGTGCAAGAGATTATATCTTTTATTTCAGTCCCCACAGGTTGTGGTCACGAATTGACTGCCTAATGCCTCAGGCATTGGTACCAGAAAGTAGACACCATACAAATTAGCCTAATAACAATATCAGATCATGCCAGGGTTACCATGATCCTTAGGCTGAACCAGGCCAGGTCACTATGCAGAACGAAAAAATTACTCACCTTAGTAATGTTGTTTCTTCTAATGGAGTCTTGCTATATTATGACATATGCAGTGAGTCCCAACCTTCGAACTGCTCCAGAGGTGAAAGAGTTAACTTTCCATGCCAGGCATGGAACGCTGAGCTCGAGCTCGGTTGAAACTCTGTCTGTTGTTCTTCAAACTCAAACCGTCAGATCTTTACGAGCTAAACTCACTGAGGTCCGTGTGGAAGCTGTAAACCCACACTAGCCAACTGGCTACTAAACATAAGAACACATTTTTTGGTCCCAAACAAAGACTCAAGTCAGGAGACCCAAAAAATGAAAAACACAACACCAAGTCACCCCAAAAAGGATGGGTGAAAACAACAAGGTGGGCATCTACTAAGTGCCAACACTGCACTGCCCACCCACATCCCAAAAACAGAGGTTCTGAGAGGGGCAGGCGGGGAGGTCATAATATAGCCAGACTCCATTAGAAGAAACAACATTACTAAGGTGAGTAATTTTTTCTTCAAACAACATGAAGTCTTGCTATATTATGACACATGCAGACTACACAGCAGTACCTCCATGGAGGAGGGACAGAATCTACTTAGGAAATAGGCTCTGAAGCACAGCTGTGCCAAACCGAGCATCACTCCTAGCCTGGATGTCCAGGGAGTAATGCTTGGTAAAAGTGGGAACTGTTTTCCAGGTAGCTGCTTGACATATCTCTAGAATAGGGATGTCCCTGGCAGCAGCCAGGGAAGCAGCTGTACCTCTGGTAGAGTGAGCCCTCAGGCCTGAGGGAGGAACCTTACCCAGCTTTTCATAACAGAATTGGATACAAGAGACAATCCACCTGGCAATGGATCTTTTAGTGGCAGGTTTCCCTTTACCAACCTCACCATAAGTGATGAACAGTTGGAGGGAGTCAAACTTGTGACCCTTGGTACGCTCTATGTAGTAACTAAGGGCTCTCTTCACATCTAAGCTGTGCAGCTTCCTCTCGCCAGAGGAGGAATGGTCAGTGAAGTACACTGGAAGAGATATAGATTGATTAAGGTGGAAATCTGAAACCACCTTAGGCAAGAACTTCCTGTTAGTCCTGAGGACCACCTTATCTCTATGAAAGGAGATAAAATCAGGCTCCACTGACAAAGCTTGTAATTCACTTATGCATCTGGCAGAAGTGATGGCTACCAGATACACAGTTTTCCAAGTCAAGTACTTAAGCTCTGCTGAAGACAAAGGCTCAAAGGGGGGTTGCATAAGTTGAGCAATGCAAACATTAAGATCCCAGACAGGGGCAGGGTCCCTGAATGGAGGGTTGGTGTGAAGCAATCCCTTGAAAAACTTGGAGAATACAGGATGAGCTGAAAGAGAAGAGGGCTTACCTGCTGAAATAAAAGCAGACACAGCTGCCAGATGCACTTTTAAAGTAGCTGGTCTCAGCCCCAAGCTATTTAAGTGGACCATATAATCCAGGACTGTGGGTAAATCAGCAGATACTGGGGAAATATGCTTTCCAGAGCACCATATGGAAAACCTCTTCCATTTGGAATTATAAGTAGCCCTGGTGGAAGGTTTTCTAGAAGCCTTCAGGATATCCATTACACCTTGGGAGAGGTGTAGATCAGCAAACTCCAACTCTTCAAGAGCCAGGCCTTGAGATTGAGAGATTTGAGGTTCGGGTACCAAACCCTCCCCTGAGCACAGGTTAACAGGTTGTGATTCCTGGGAAGACACAGGGAAGATGGACTGCTAAGGACAGTAGGAGTGGATACCAGGGTTGTCTGGCCCAATCTGGAGCAATCAGGATCATCTTGCAGGGTTGAGATCTGATTTTGACTAGCACTTTGAACAGGAGAGGAAGTGGGAAAGCGAGAGAAACTTCCTTCCCAATTGAGAACTAAGGCATCCAGAGGACTGAGCCCCAACACTGGGGCCTGCAGCAAAAAGGGGAAGTTGGTGATTGTCTGGGGCTGCAAAAGATCTATCTATGGGTGCCCCATCTGGCAAATATCACCTCCAAGACCAGGGGTCCAGTGACCATTCGTGATGGCCCTGGGAAATCCTGCTGAGAGCATCTGCCAGGACATTGTCCTTGCCTGGGAGGTGAACTGCCGTGAGGAGGTGTTCAGGGAGTAAGCCAGAGACCACAACTTCATTGCTTCAGTGCACAAGGCCGTAGACCGAGTGCCCCCTTGCTTGTTGATGTACCACATTGTGGTGGTGTTGTCTGTCCTGACCTGTACAACTTTGTTCTGAACAGACTTGGAAAAAGCTTGAAGTGCTAGAAAAACTGCTCTGAGCTCCAACAGGTTGATGTGGAGCAGAGATTCCTGAGGGGACCACAATCCCTGGGTAGTGAGGTCGCCCATGTGAGCTCCCCACCCCAAGGGGGATGCATCTGAAGTAAGGATTAAGGAGTGAGACTGAGTGACAAAAGGAACCCCTTGTCTGAGATTGCTCTGATCCTGCCACCACTGTAGGGCCTGGATCAAGGTTCGAGTCACTGGGATCAATTTGGTTAGAGGGTCTTTCCTTTGAGACCAAAAGGCTCTCAAATGGAACTGGATGTCCCTCATCTGAAATCTTGCTCCTGCACTACTGCTGTAGAAGCAGCCATGTGCCCCAGGAGCTGCAGAAAATGCCTTGCTGGTCGAGAGACCTGCAGGGTGAATGAGGAGGCCAGAGAGACCAGGGTCCTTGCCCTGTCCAAAGGAAGGAAGGCTCTGGCTTTCTCTGTGTTCAGCTCTGTGCCCATGAAGGTGAGGAGCTGGACAGGCTCTAGAACTGACTTTGAAAGATTCAGAAGGAAACCTAGAGAGGTGAGCAGTTGCTGAGTTATCTGTAGATGTAACTTGACTTGGTCTGGAGACTGGCCTACTATGAGCCAGTCGTCCAGGTAAGGGAAGATGGCAATTTTGCCTTCTTGGGAAGCAACTGCTACTGCCAGGCATTTGTGAATACCCTTGGAGCAGAGGTGAGGCCAAAGGGCATTGCTCTGAACTGGTAATGGCCTGAGGGAAGTCAACCTGAGGTACTTTCGATGGGAGCTTCTGATGAGAATATGGAAGTAGGCATCCTTGAGGTCCAGGGATGCTAGCCAGTCCCCTGGCTTTAGAGAGGGTAGAATAATTCTCAGAGTCACCATTTTGAATTTTGGTTTTAAAAGGTGCTTGTTTAAATATCTGAGATCCAGGATGGGCCGCCATTCTCCTGTCTTTTTTGGGGTAAGGAAGTACCTGGAGTACAACCCTTTGCCCTGGTGTAGGGGTGGAACCCTTTCCACAGCTCTGAGAGCCAGGAGGGAAGAGACCTCTGCCTCTAGGGCAAGTGCTTCTGGTGGATTTGCAGGTGGAAAGGATCTGGTTCTCATCTTTGGAAATTTTTTGAAGCTGAGAACCAGTCCCTGGCTTACTACTTCCAGGACCCACTTGTCTGATGTAAGAGACTTCCAGTCCTGGACAAAGTAAGCCAGCCTTCCCCACAGGTAGCTGAGAATCGGCCCTGGCAACCCCATCAGGGTGCCTGTTTGGCAGGGGCTTTGGGCTGAGGGGTGGAAGCAGGCCTGCTTGTACCCCGTCTGCCTCTCCCTCTAAAGAACCCCCTCTGGGCATAAGCAGAAGAGGAGGCCTGGGCCTGGTAAAAAGGCCTGCCTCTGCCCCTGGAAAGCTGCCTTTGAGGAGTGGCCTGCCTTTCCTTGGCCTGCACACTCCTATAGGTGGTCCTATACTCATCCATTTTCTTCATGTAATTCTCTGTCTGCTCCCCAAACAGAGAATTACCCACAACAGGAAAATCCATGGCCTTAGTCTGGGTATCCTGTGACAGGCTAGTACATCTGAGCCAAGCCATTCTGCAAGTGCCACAGATGTAGCCATGACTCTTGATGACACATCATTAGAGTCCACTGCAGCATGGAATTGCGCCTGGATGCCTCAATACCATCAGCAGCCACCTGCTCCAGCTCCTTGGCAAGCTGGCCAGGGACCTGTTTTGCTAGAGCCATAACAGTATCCCATCTGGATTTCTGATATGTAGCAACATAAGCCATATAATTTGCCTGTCTGAGTCCCAAGGATGCTGCCATGTACTGTTTCTTTGCCATGGCATCAATCCTCTTGGAGTCCTTGTCAGGGGGGGGTGTGAAGCCAAGGGAATATTTGCCTTGTCACAGGCTGCAGCCTGCACTACCCCAACATGGCTGCATTGCTGTGTCAGGAACTCCGTATCAGAGCCTGACAATGTGTACCTCTTGTCCATTCTCTTATCCACAGGAGATATAGTGTGAGGAGTTTTTAGAATTTTAACTGTCTGTTTCCCAAAAGATTTATGCAAAGGAATAGACAGTCTCCTAGACTCTGGGATATCCATCATTTCCACATAGTCAGGCTCCTCTTGATCATCCACAGCTTCCTCCATAGGGAGCTGGAGGGTTTCAGCCACTTTCTTATAAAATATAAAATGAGAAGGGGACTCAGAAAGCCTAGGAGGAGACACTCCTGAAGGTCTGTCTGGGGAGATGTCCGGGTCAGTGGGCACATCCAGACTTTCAAATCCACATTCACTCTCCTCATACTCCTCTTCCCCCTCCTCCGGTTCATAATATTCCTCTAAATTATACTCTTGAACCGGTGGAACTGGCCGAACCAGACGCTTACCTGATGGTGCCGGTTCTTTCGGAACCGGGGAAAGCGACTGGACAATTTTAATCGCTTTGGCTATCTCTTCAGCGGTTGGAGAGGAAAGTTTTGGCTCCACACCAGCTGATTTCGTAGTCCTTTTTGCTGGAATGGACTCCTCAGAGTCAGATCTCCTTTTGCCCGAGGAAGTCTCGCCCTGGTCAGAGGGCACTCCCTCCGGTCCAGTTGGAACCAAACCGGGCTGGCCATCCAGTTCAGCGGACTTTTTGGCTTCCCTTTCCCTGAGCCTACCAACTCTCTTTTCCAGGGTAGCTGCAGGAAAACTTTTACAAATCTGGCAGTCTGCACTGAGGTGGTCAAATCCCAGACAATGAACACAGGTGGTGTGAGGGTCAGCCTTGGCAAAGACTTCCCCACAGACACTGCAGTGTTGAAATCCAGTGGGCCCGGTTTTTCCTTTGGGTTTCTCAAACATAGTGCCAGTCCTAACTAAACTTACCCGTTTATGGCAATCCGCCAGGTAAGACCCTCTTATCGGTTCCCAACCGTGTCACGGGTCGTGGAAAAAAACGTAATAAAATCTTTTTTTTTTTTTAGAACCGATAAGAACCGGTAACCACACTCTAAATGACAGATTAATATGTTTTAAACAACCTGATCGGTTCAAACCGAACCGATAAACCGATTTACAAGTTCCACACAGAATAGAAATTAATGTAAAACCTATCTAGTACTCACAAATACCACAGACAGAGTCTGAACCGACCGGTTGCGGTTTAAATTTGGTCGAAAACCGAGAAAAACAATACTTTAACCGACAAAATGAACCGAGCAGAAGGAGAAATCTCCGGAGCGACTGTTCAGTGAGGCGGAGTAAAGTATCTGACGGTTTGAGTTTGAAGAACAACAGACAGAGTTTCAACAGAGCTCGAGCTCAGCGTTCCATGCCTGGCATGGAAAGTTAACCCTTTCACCTCCGGAGCAGTTCGAAGGTTGGGACTCACTGCATATGTCATAATATAGCAAGACTTCATGTTGTTTGAAATGGTGGTTCTCGGTGTACGTGCCCACTAATGAGCAATTTAAAGAGTACTTGAGAGAGTAATGGCAGTTATATGTGGCCACGAATGTTGCTTCTGCACCCTTCAGGGTTACTTTTTGAGAAGCCAGTAAAGCCTACATGAGGAGGAGGTGGTGGTGGTAGTGTTTATGGCTTCCAAGCTCAAGAAGCAACAGGAGCAGTTCAGGGTCCTGGAGCAGAAGGCTAAGGAACTTGAAAGACTGAATTACTCTGACCCACAAGAAGAGAATCATAGGCTCTTCAAAGTGGCCAGAGAGGCACTGAACAGAGTCCTGATGGGAGGGGCAACTGCTGCATTATTTTATGCCAGCCAAAGATTTTACGAATGGGGTAATAAGCCCCGCCCGATCATAGCCAGATTTGCAAGCGGTAGACACAAGTCCAGCATGATTGTAGCAGTTAAAAGACAGGCAGGAAAACTTATTCACACAGGATATTCAGGACTATTTTGTAGATTTCTACATGAAGATCTCTAAGACAGAATGTAAAGGTAAGATGATGGAGATGGTGCAGTTTCTTGAAAGCGTGCACCCACCAAAAGTTGCACCAGAATAGCTACAAGAATTAGAATGGCCAGTTACACAAGGGGAGATTAGAGAGGCTGCAGACATCTTTGCCCGGGTAAAGCAGCAGTCCCAGATGGGCTACCCATCAAATATTACAGAACAGTGGGACATACAGTGTGGACACATATGTACGAAATGTTTAAGGAGGCAGAAAAAGTTGGAGGAACTCCCTAAAGCTTGTAATATGGCCACTGTTATGGTCATTCACAAGGAGGGAAAGGATTCCATGGATTGTGGAGTCTGCAAGCCGATCTGTTTACTTAATTGCAGCATTAAGGTACTGGCTAAGGTGATGGCCCAGAGGTTGGATGTAGATTAATGTGGTCCAGTGGGGGGCTCAACATCCAGGGAGAGCATGCATGCTCCCCCTGGAATTCTGAAAAAGTCTAAAATAGAGTTGAGTGGAGTTTATCTTTTCACAGTGCTGGAGAGATTTGGCCAAGGGGAACAATTCCTAGGTATGGTCTGCTTGCTGTATACTAACCCAAGAGTGAGTATTTTGGTAAATGGAGAGCTGTCAGAAGAATTTTGTTTGGGACGAGGTTTGTAACAGAGCTGCCCCCTCTCGTCTTTGCTATTTGTACTGGCAATAGTACCCCTGGCATAGAGGATTAGAGTGGAATGAGCAGTGAGTTGGATAGAGGCAATGTGAGGCTTAGTGCATAAGATATTGCTGCACATAGATGACATCCTACTGTTTCTGACCCAAGCCCGGATGTCAGTCTATGCGGTGACCAACATAATACAAACCTTTGCTGAGTTCTCAGGATGTAAAATAAATTTCAGTAAATCAGAACTCATGAGGGTCAGGGTAGTGCCACTAAGGGAAATAGAAGGTCAGCAATACAGAGCTGTACAGTTGCACAGTAAGTACTTGAGGTTGAAGATGGGACCCACATTGCCCTCACTATATGTCATTTATTACAGACCCTTGTAAGCTACAGTCAAAACAGATCTGACTAGATGGAAAGGGCTACCTATCTCATGGTTGGAGGATCAGCCTCATTGAAATGAATGTTCTCCCCAGAGTCTTGTACCCCATACAGTTGTTGCCCATGTGACTAAAGAGACAGGACTTGCAAGCCCTAGAGAGAAGCTGCTCTAACTTTATCTGCGTGGGGAGAAGACCAGAGGCAAGCTTATTGAGGTTGAAAGGTCAGGCTGGAGAGGGAGGTCTCAAGTTTCCAGATTTTGCCCCATTACCTGGCAGCCCAAGCAAGACTACTGCCCAAATGGATTAAGGGGTTGTAAGGCGCAAGCTGGGTATCCATAGAAAGGTGTGGGATTCCTCATGCCATGACAGCTTACCTGAATTTTGGGGGACTCAAGGCACTCCGTGCTACAGGAACAAGGAATGAGTTGGCAGAAATACTCCTGGAGGCGTAGGAGAGATAAAGAAGCATATGGGTAATGTACCGGGGAGTACTTTGCTGAGCCCTGTATATGATAACTTGGAGTTCTTATCAGGGTTAAAGCTGATTAGGGCTTCTGGGATTGGGAAAAGGCAGGAATAAGGTGTCTAGGGGACTTGTTCACAATTTAAAACCTATCAGCTGCTTACCGAGGACCTGGGCCTCCCCGGACACGCAGATTTAGGTGTTTCCAGGCTAGAAACGGGGCACAAACAGTGGGGAGACTGAACCACAAGGAGGCCAGGATTCATGAGATGGAACAAAGCATTCTTCAGGTCAGGACTAATCGAAAGGGCTCTTTGTCCAAGGCGTAGCAAGTTCTAAGGGGGTGTACACCAGACATGTCATCCAAGGTGAGGGAACACTGGGAGAGGGACTTGCAGTGCCAAATCCCTGAAAAGGCCTGGCAGTGATTTGTGAGTCCCTCATGGGCTTGCTTTATCTGCAGCTTATGTAAGGAAACCCAGTATAAGTTCTCATAGCGACTGTATATGCCCTCTGACATGGTTAGTAAATTTCAGGCAGGGGTCTCCCTAATTTGTGGATGGTGTAAGGCTGAAAGGGAAATAGATATACATTAGTTTTGGACCTACTCAACACTTTGCCCTTTTGGAGGGAAGTGGCACAGTATATAGGCCATGTAATGAGACCAGACAGACCTGTTGAGCCATTGCCTCTTTTGTTTGGCATAGAAAGTAGGGAGGGGAACGACTGGGAGTTGTATCCTAGAGTGATACATATTATGCTTCTGATAGCCAGAAAATGCATTCAGAATACCTGGGTCTCGTACATAACACCCACATTGGGCCTCTGGAGGGACCTAATGCTCAAAATTGTACCCCTGGAATGGCAGACCTATGAGTTAAAGGGGTGGGAGGGTAAATTTAACCGGCAATGGTACCCCTTACTCGCTACTTTGTCACCAGTTGAAACTGAAATGGCCCAGCTCTAGGCTCAGCAGGGGGCATGAAAAAAATGGAGGCCAATGTAACAGCAGATGGTGAGCAGACTATTAACTTATACCAAGCAAATGTTATTTTTATATATTGAGCTGTACCGACTTACGAAATGCAGTAATGAATATGTGTCAGGTGCTAATGTTAATCGTTTCTGTTAGTCACACCTGTAAGCTACATAAAGAAATACCATATGGTTTAATCAAAATCTTATAAACTAATTACAGCATTTACTAATGTTGGGATGTATTAAAGCAAATGTGTGCGTTTTCTGTTACGTATGTCCCATCTGGGAGAATGTTTAAAACACCTTTTAATAAAAGGAATTAAAAAAAAATAAGTTTGATAAAGATCTGGCCCCACTCCTGCTTGAACATTTCAATAATTTAATTACATAGAAAAAGCTGCCTCCTACAGTCAGTGAAGCCTTTATAGCACTTATTCTCAAAAATGATACACCTTCAGAATTATATAACTTGTATAGGCCAACATCCCTCCTTAATGGTGATTACAAGTTCTTGACCAAAATATTGCCAAAGGCTCAATAAAGTAAGTCACAAATTTATCGTCTCTAGCTCGACGTCTTCACTGGGGGACGGTGGCTAGCCCTTAACATAAGGGGCCGTAATATACTTTGGTTTAATTAGACTAAAGTAGGCCATGTGCCCATCTCGATTGTCTCCCACTTCACAGTGGGTGAATTTAACCTTATTCAGTTGTTTTCAAGTACTTATCCAGACCTCACTTGAAACTATCAAATGTAGTCAAATTAACCAACTCCTGGGAGAGTTTATTCCAAGCTCTTGCAACCCTTACCGTGAAAAAACAATCCCTTTTGTTGGTATTTGCTTTTTGTATAATGAGCTGCTTATTGTGTGACCTTAAATTAGCCATTATCTTGGCATACTCAAAACCACATTGTAACATTAGTCGAGGGTTTTGTAAAATATTAAGCAGCAATACGTCTCCTCTCCTTCTCCTCTCCTCCAGACTGAACATCCTGGTTGTTGCCAATCTGTCTGCATATGTCATGTCATTTAATCATGGAATCATCTTCGTTGTTCTTCTCTGGACCCTCTGGACCATATCAATATCACCCCTCAGACAGGGGTTCCAAAGGTGGGACCCATAATCTAAATGAAGATGCACATATGCTCTATAAATGGGCAGTATACATTGTTCGTTTTGGGACACAAGGAACGTTTGATGGTTTTCACTAACCAATTCGTAGTATGTACAGCTTTCCTACAATGGTCTGAGGCTGTTAATCTGTTATTTATTATGATTCCTAGGTCCCGCTTCCTTTCTGCTACTTTAATAAGTCTGTCCCCAGTGTATATGGGTAACGGAGACTATTTCTTCCAAAGTGTAGTACCGTACATTTCTCATAGTTAAAGTCCATTTTATTATCTAATGCCCACTACTCAATCTTTTCCAAATCCCTCACCATTATGTGATATTTGGATACAGTATCTACTTCACTAAACAGTTTTGTGCTGTCTGCAAACTTGGCAACAACATTTGTGACTCCCTCATTCACAAAAAGTCCAAATGATATCAGACCCAAGACCAACCCCTGGGGAACCCCACTACTTATTGGTCCCTCTTCCAAGACTAACCTATTTATTCTGACCCTTGTTTACGATCTACCAACCAGCCTTTGACCCACCTAACAAGACATGAGCTTATGCCCATCTTCCCAATCTTGTCCACAAGTTTCCAATGTGGAACTTTGTCAAAGGCCTTGCCAAAATCCAGCAAGACCACATCCACAGGGGTGCCATTATCAAGTCTTCTGTTAATATTTTCATAAAAAGTTACTAAGTTTGTGATGCACGATAGACCATTTCTAAAACCATGCTGTGAGCTAACAAGCAAGCCTTTTGTACATATTTCTGTGTCCCACTGTCCTTTTATCTGTCGTTCCATGGTTTTACAGCGTAGGGAGGTTAGACTGACTGATCTATAATTTTCCACCCATTCCCTACTCCCCTTTTTACAGCTGTGGGTGGAGCCTACAGCTGTTTTGGGATCGATCATAGCCTGCAAAAACGTCCGATCGTGGAACCTTCCGTTGGACTTTTGGAAGTATCCTTCCGAAAGTCCAATGGAGCTTGAAACACTCCACCACGATCGGCCGCTAAGGAACAACAGTCGCAGTATTTTTGACTGTTACTTCTGCTCGCATGCCTGGTTCTGTGGGCGCCACCATGTTGTGAATGGCAACATGCCATTCACCGCAACTACGCATGCATGAGTGCCATGCATGCGCAGTTGCGTCATCGCCATCTTTCGGATGGCACTTCTCCTGCACTCTCCCACTGCTCCGGTCCTCCCCGCTCCCTCCCAGCAGCAAAGAACACCCTCCCTCAGCTGCTGTCCTCCCCGCTCCTCTGTTCCCTGTTCCGGCACTGACATTGGGGCGCCCAATCCCCATGTTGGCATTATGTACACCCAACTCATGTGGCACACTGGGAGCCCATCCCAGTGTACCCAAATGTATGTTTTCTTTTTTCCCATGCCAACATTGGAGTGCCCAACCCCCATGTCAGCTTTTCCCCCCAACCCCACAACTCATGTGGCACACTGGGAGCCCACGCCAGTGTGCCCAAATTTATGCTTTCTTTTTCCTGTAAAAAAGAAAATGATCCCTTGTCGTCCCCCATCCCCACCCTCCCACTGAGCACCAGATCCCCCCTTACTCCCATACTTACTCTACGGAGGTCGGCGCTGTAACCTTCTCTGAACTGGGACACGTCTGCACTCTTCAAAGCCGAACCGGGAACTGAAGAATCAAAGATAAGTGCCATATAATGGCAGTCAGTGGATGTTTCAACTTAGGTTGATAAATCAGCCATTTTTTGGAATTGTGGCCCCAAATTTTCAACATGGGGTTCTTGGGATCCCACCTCATGAACCCTGTCACTGTCATTTTGTTACTTGGTCCCAAAAGGTGATTTCACGGTCGCTGCGCGGAATCACCTTTTGGGACCGATTAACAAAACGACAGTGCCACTGTTCATGAGGTTGGGTCCCAAAAAGCCCAGGTTACAAATATGGTGAAAAAATTCCAAATAAATTACTACGTTACAAGTGTGCATTGTGCAGTTTCTACACACACTCCTAACTTCGACAATTTTTAATATTTTCACTCCAGATTTTCAACATTGCCATTTTTGCATGCCTCCTTCTTAACAGTACAGCTGTCATTTTACACATCCTGCCTGAAATGTGTTTTCGCACCTGTGGCACAGAATGGTGCAGTCGCTCTGTGAAATCACCTTTCGGGACAAGTGAACAAAAATGGCACTGGCACTCTTCATGAGGTAGGGGTCCCAAAAAGGTCATGTTGAACATTTGGTGCAACACCTCCAAAAAATGGCCAAGTTACACCCAGGCGTTCAATATTTTCTATGCACATGTGTACCTTTGGTCATTTGGCAGCTTGTCACAGCCGTATGGGCTCTGGCTAGAGCTCATTAAAAATAGGGATAACCGTAGCCATCCTCCAATCCTGCAGCACCATGCCTGACTCCATTAACCTATTAAATATGATCTTCAGAGGGTAAGACAATGCTGCTGCCATTTCCTTCAGAAACCGAGGGTTAATATTATCTGGACCAGGGGAAGTGTTGGCCTTTATTGTACTTAGAATGGAATACACTTCATCAGAACTAAATTTAGTACTATGTGTACAGTCTGTGTTATATTCATTATTATTCTGTTTTTTGTGTGTAAATCGAACAGAAATATTTATTAAATAAGTTTGCTACCACCAGGTCATCGTTAATCATGTCACCATTTGCATGGGGCCCTATCTTTGCTCTGCTATTTTTATTGATGTATGCAAAACAAGCCTTATTATTGTCTTTCCCGTGAGCTAGTTTGAATTCCATTTTTAATTTCTCCCTCTTAATCATTTCTTTCAGCTTCTTTAGTTCTAAAAAAAAAAATGCGTTTCATCACCATCCAAAACTATGCTAACCTGAATACCAAAAGCTTTCTTCACGATGTAGCCAACATAGACTGGTCCAGTCTCTGTCTGACCTCTGACGTGCAGTCTGCTCTCAGCATCTTCACTGCAAATTTCTCAGCCATTCAGGACACTCAACGTCCCTTGGATAACACATCGAGTCAAAGGGAAGCCTACCCGATGGCTAAAAAAAGATCTACTAAACAAAATAAAACTGTGTGATAAAAGCTGGAGCCATTTCAAGTCCTCTGGCCTACAGGAAGACCAAAACACCTACAGGACACTTAGAAATACATGCAAAAAGGAGATCAGTGCAGCTTAAAGCTCCTATTGTAAAAGCTTATTAACCAGTGCATCAGGGGATCCTAAAAAATTCTGGTCCACATAAAAACGTTCGTGGGAGCTAACCTTTCCCCTACCCCGAATGACATGGTACTAAATGACGCCCACTGCAACAGCCCTCAGACCATTGCTAATTTCTTTAATGACCAATTTACAGACTTGACCAAGTACACATCCACTTTCCCTGCCTCAAATCAACTGGGTCCTTCAGCTCCCTCCCGCCAAGCATCAAAAATCCCCTCCTTTCGCTTTAAGGCTGTTACTCGTAGGGAAGTCACAAAACTCCTCAGAAAGATCTCGGACAGCACAGCCACTGGATCAGACGGTATCGAGCCCAGGCTGCTAAAAATTGCCGCACCTCTCATTGCCGGACCCCTGGCTAGAATTTTTACACACTCCTTATATCATAACAGAGTCCCAGACATTTGAAAAACAGCGAGAGTCACCCCTGTCTTCAAAAAAGGTGACCCTAAAGACCCCTCTAATTACAGGCCCATAGCCATCCTGTCAGTTCTAAGCAAAATATTGGAAAAGGTAATTGCCATGCAAACCATTGAGTTCCTCCGAGACAGTGACCTCCTAACTGCTGTACAACACAGCTTTCGAAAAGGTCGTAGCACCACAACCACCCTACTCAAATTTACTACAGACACTCTCACTGCCATGAACTCAGGGCTTCTCACGGGAGCATTTTTCATCGATATGTCAAAAGCCTTTGACTTGGTAGACCACCAACTTTTCCGTGATACACTCCACTCTATGGGCTTTGCTCCTAGTGTTGTCAGTTGGTTTAACAGTTACCTGTCAAGTAGGGCCCAAACCGTTAAATTCAGTTCTATGTGCTCCAACCTAAAGACAGTAAACACTGGAGTTCCCCAAGGCTCAATCCTTGGGCCATTTCTCTTCTCAATTTTTATCAACAGCATCACCACTAATCTCCTTGACACCTCATCTCTACTCTGTGCGGACGACATAGTCATGTATGCCAATGCGAAAGATGTGTCCGATACCAACCTACTTCTCGCCGTCGATTTCCAGTGCACACAAGCCTGGCCACGGGACCACAAACTTGTTGTAAATGAAGCAAAAACACAGTCCATGCTAGTTTAGGGACCCTCCCTAAACTCAAGACATTCCAAGATAAGTTCAGGGTCCCCTGCTTAGATGGCTTACTCATAACTCCTGTAACGTTGTTTAAATACCTTGGGGTCACCCATGACCAATCTCTAAATTTTGAACTCCACATCATCAACACGTGCAAATCGGTCAATTCCAAGCTCGGCATGTCATACCAGACCAGCCACATGCTAACTTCTACTGCTAGAGTGGCTATAGCTTGGGGCATACTCCTACCTACTCTGACCTATGGAGTGGCAACTTATGCTCCTTTACCAAAGTCAGATCTTCAAAGATGGGATGTCACCTATAACAACATCTGCAGGTTCGCCTCAGCGTCCCACAGACTAAAACACCATTGTCTTCTATACTCAGATCTAAACTGGTTGTCCCCCAATGATACTAGACTTAACTCCCTCGGCTCCACTATTGACAGCATCATGAGACCTCATACCCCAACAACTCTAGCCGAGCTACTCACCTACCAGACCCCCAACTAAGGCCTACGCTCGGCTGACAAGTCCCTAATGTACATCCCCAAATGCGGTACCACCAAAGGCTCTAGAGCCTTTGCCCACCATGCACCTCAGTTATGGAACTCACTCCCTCTGGACATCCGGCTAGCTCCTACACACAATGCTTTTAAAAGCGCTGCACCAGCATCTCAGCTCCACCAACCAATGCTCATGTTTCAAACCTTCTTAGTCCTCTGGGTATCCTGCCTATCCCAAAGGTCTTAACTTTTCTCCACAATACTTCCCTTGCGGTACAGCCTATCCCAGCTCTCTCTCCTGACACTAGCCCCGTGCAGCCATCCCTTTCTCTCTTTGCCAGCTCCTATCATATACCCTACTTTTCCTTGTCCTGACCTGCTATTATCCCTACTGTTCACAATCTTGCCATTCCCCTGCCCATTATCCCCCTGCACTTGTCAGTATTTGACCACATTTTTATTTATCTATTTTTGTTGTACTTCCTAAATCGTATTTTCAGGACTACTACTGTATGTTTTTCGTCATGCTATGACTGTAAAAATCTCTTTGATCCTACCAGGACCACCCTTTGTACTACCTGTAATGCTTGGCTTATTGTTAAATGTTTTTCGAAATACCCTGTACACTACCTGTGCTGCCTAGTCTATTGTTTAATGTTTCACAACACCTTGTTTATGTATCTCGATGTAATCTACTGTTTGTTATACCTGCAATGTCTGCCCTGTAACCTCCCGGGTCATGCCTGAAAACTGTCATCTTTATGGCTAGCGCACCCACCCGGTAAACAAAAACGAAATAAATAAAAAATGATGTATATTTTTGCTTGGATACTTCTGTTGGAACCCTTTTTAGCTAAGAGAATGCTTTCTTTTTTTTTTTGTTTCCTTATATTTATAGTGAGCCAAATTGGGATTTTGCCTTCATTATTACCTCCCTTCTAGATCTAGAATCTTTGTTTTAAATAGTTGCCAGGATTCAACGGAAAGGACATTCATTAATTTTTCCCACTCTGTTGAGTTAAGATTATTTCTAATACCATCAAATTGTACCTTTTCATAATCCCAGATTTTGGGTAGTTCTATAGGTTTTGTTGTAGTAGATATTAATGTACACTTAACTGTATAGTAGTCACTACTACCAAGGGAACTTCCTGTGTAGATATCTGAAATATCGTGATCTATATTGATAATAATTAGGTCTAAGATATTGTCTCCTGTGGTTGGTTTTGGTACTAATATGACAGAACAATCCCCCCTTCATGCTGCCTTAGTGGCCAAAGATGCGAAAAAAAGCATTTGACACAGCAAGCTAGGATTTCCTAACTGTTCTCCTGTCCAAAGCAGGTGTAGTTTCACAATTTGTTAAATGGATAAAGCTGATCTGTAAGGCTCCAACCACACAGGTCAGAATAAACTATGTTACATGCAAGTGATAAATTTGTTTAGAGGAGCCAGATAGGGATGCCTGCTCTCTTATATGCTGTTTTCATTATATATGGAACCCCTGGACTAAATTCCTCTGATCTCGGACTCGACGGTAGCCATGCCCGGGTTCGACCTCTTCCGAGCTGATCGGCACGGAAAACATGGGGGGGGGGTTGTACCTTCTGCGTTAAAGACTCAATACACTGTCAGCTACTCCCCTTCCCCTCGCTGGTACCCAGGCCACAGGCCATCACACTCAAGCTCACACTGGGTCACTCCCAAACACCCCTTCTTATCACAGCAGCCTACATTCCCCCAGAGATCAGAAAGCAGCCTTCCACTCAATCCTGTCCTATCTCGCCTCCCCTCCCACGACTAAACGAACAAATTATTTTTGGGGACTTCAACACCAACTGGCTGGATAAGTCTGTCACCCCACTTATAGACGCAGCTACAGCCCAAGACCTCACACAAGTAGTCCCCTCTCCCACTCGTCTGGATCCCCGCACCGGAGCCTCCTCCCTATTGGGCCTGGTCTTCACCAACCGTCCCCATAAAATCACTAGCACCACGGTGCTACCAAATACGCTTAGCGACCACTACCCAGTTCTCTGCACGTGGTCCTGCAGAATGCCTAAGATCCCCCTAAGGTAATCGTCCATCGCAAACTTGGCCCAGGTAAACTTGCTCTCCTAAAATCTCATCTCAGGTCACTGGACTGGTCCTCCTTAACTAATACCCTTGACCCTGACCTAGCCCTTGACCTTTGTATTCGCATCTTCAACACCGTCTGTGACAAATTTGCCCCGCTGTCCAAAAGGATGGCCAAAGGCAACCCTGTCCCTTGGATCTCTGACCATCTCCTTGCCCTGATGCGTACTTGTGACTCTCTTTGGCACCTCTCAAATGAGACTGGCTGTCCAGCTGATAGGCAGAGGTATAGAGAGGCCCGGAACAAATGTATGTGGGCACTACGCAAAGCCAAGGCCGAGCACTATAAAGCTGCTCTCACCGCTACCTGGGGCACTGGATGCAAATTCTGGAATAATGTCAAGGAAATAGGAGGCAAAAATCCTAACACCCCCCCCCAACCAGATAGTGGTTGACGGGCACCTGACTTCCGACCCCTCCAGCATAGCCTCGGCCTTCAACTAAGCTTTCACTAACCTCAGCCATGTCCTCCCACCTAACTTCTTTGACCCACCCCCTGCCCGGCCCCCTCCCAGCTAAACCCTCCCTTTCATCTACAGTGCATCACCCCCAAAGGCTGCTGAGCCTTATCTTAAAAATACTCTAAGCCACGCTCACTATAGTAGTGACTCCCTGGATCTGAGGCTTCTCCGGCTCACCCTCCATGACGTATGCTACCCATTCACCCATATTCTCAACCGTTCTCTCTGCCAAGGTAAATTCCCTTTGGAAATTTGCCTCCATTACCCCCATATTGAAGAGTGGGGACTGTAATGAGGCAGTATAGCACAGTGGTTTAAGGCTCTGAACTGCAAATCTGGTAACATCCAGCAGACGAGACCTGGGTTTGAATCCCACAGCTTCCACTTGCATACTGTGTGACCCTGAGCAAGTCACTTAACTTCCCTGTGCTCCCAGGTCGCTCCTGTACAAAAGCTTTCAGCTTAGTGTGCCAATCCTGGTTAAACTAAAATAAATAAAAAAATAAATACTGCCACCAGTAACTACCGGTCCATCTCTGTCTCCCCTCATCCAAAGCCCTTGGCGCATTGTCTATGATCAGCTCACTGACCACCTTAACAAACATGATCTTTTCTATAAACAGCAACATGGATTCCGTAAAGGGCACAGTACTACTACAGCCCTTCTGGAATTCACCGCACACATCCATTCTGCATTAGACAAAGGCCACACCACTGGCACTGTTTTTGTTGACCTTACTAAGGCATTTGACACCGTCAATCACTCCCTCTTGCTAGTCACTCTCTCCAACATTGGCTTCTCACAGGATGCCCTACACTGATTCACTGACTACTTATCGGGTAGGTGCCAAGAGGTCAAAATCGCCACTGCCCTATCCAATAGGCTCCCAGTTCTCTCAGGGGTCCCCCAGGGGTCCATCCTTGGTCCCCTTCTATTTAGTCTTTACCTTAACTCCCTCCCTAGCACCTGCTCTGGCAGCCTACTGCTATATGCGGAACTACGGCATACTCATTTATAGTGCTGCCACCACCTCGGCCCTAAATAGGCTCCATCTCTCCCGCAACAAAACCTTTCGCCTTGTTCTGGACTGCGACCGCCTCACCCATACCTGGTCACTATATAACGCCACTAACTGGCTTAACCTAGACAATAGGATCAAATTCCACACCTGTCTTTTGGCCCAAAAAATCAACCCTTGGTCTCTCCCCTCCGGGTCTCACCCCCTTAATCTATCCATCAACAGTCCCAAAAGTAACTCGTAGCTCCAGCAAGAAACTTTTCACAGTTCCCCATTGTCAAACCTCCCAATTTCAAAAGGTCCTTCAGCTTCAAGGCCCCCTCCTGGATGAATGGCCTACCCAGCTTCATCACAAACAAAAACTCTTATCGGCTTCTTCAAAACTCACCTTAAGAGTCATCTCCAGTCCTCAAACTGCTGTAACTGCTATTGAACCTGTCACTCGTTCCTTCCCCCTCAATAACAATGGCCTCTGGCTGGCGTAACCCCCCCCCCTTTTCTTTTTACTAGATGCTTATCTGTGTCACTATAAGTTTGTTAGGTCCTGATTGCGAGCCTCATTTTGTACTTTTATCATGTATCTAGCTTGTTCTGTTACCTTATTCTGTATTGTCCAATCTGTGTGACGTGGAACCTTTGTAAATGAGTCTTTGACTCAAAGGTACTTTCCGAATCCTGAATGAATAAATAAATAAATAAATAATAAATAAATAAATGAAAACCGAGGGAGTAACTAGCCACGTTATCGCTACTTACTGTGTGCACACAATATGTTATTATATATTAAAGATTTGACAAAGTCCCTTGATCTTCTACTTGATCTGGTTGCAGCCTTAACAACTGTGTCAGTATTTGGAGCTAATTGGTTCAAAAAGAAGAAATTAACTTCATACTTAACCATAATTTCGTTTTCTGTTAGCTCCAACATTTGTCAATGGGTAATTATAACAACTGGGTATAGTGCACCCATACCAGGGGAATGACACAGCCCAAGCTTTAGAATGTTGAGTATATGAGGATTCCATGCTGCAGCAACTCCCCAGTTACTATTTACCTCGCAATGCCATAATAGCTACACCTTTTCATACATTATAATCTATTATTTAACCTAAATACATTGCCACATGTAAATAAAAAACTGTCTTACCTTCCAGGCAGATGTCCAAGCAGGAGAAGACTCTCCATTGGACTCAAGGTTTGGACAGTTCAGTCCTCCTTGCCTGAAGAACCATCCTGTACAAAAGGCAGGGTCTCATGTTTCGCCCATCTGGAAACTGAGGCTGATCACTGCTAAGATAAAATTTCCAGGCAACAACTGGATGCAGCGAGGTCACCTGTAACAAGGAAAAAAAAATGCCTCAAGAGGTACCAGTAAAGCTGTTAACCTGTGGTCGCAGACTGAGTGAAAAACAATCCCTTTTTTATATATAAAAATATTATATTTGTGAGTACAGTACAGCAAGAAAGAGGGATGTCTGGAAAAAATTGTAGGGAGGTTTTACAACACAACATCCCTCCTAGAATACAGGATAAGATTCTCCCTCAGGAGCCATGCTTCTGGAAGGGCCCCATTGACAATGTTGGAGCTAACAGAAAAGGAAATTACAGCAAGTATGAAGTTAATTTCTTCTTTCTGTAGCGCTCCACATTGTCAATGGGTAATCATAACAACTGGGTTATAAGATGCAGTACCCAAAAAAAACGGGGTGGGGGGGGAGAGATTGTCCCATACGCCAGAGGCAAGCATGAGAATTACTTGCGAACTGCTGTCTGTAGCACTCTGCGACCAAACTGCATCAGGCGAACTCTAAACATCAAGATGGATGCTTTGTGCATGCATGGACGTGAGACCATGTAATTGCCTTGCATAACCTTAAAAACTAATGCTTCACCTACCTGTCTAGGGTGCCACCTTAGCCCTGGAGTGGTGAGCCTTGAGGAGAGCCGGAGACCTCCTCTTACTATAGCATTGGCCAGAACAATGCAGGCCCACACCCTTTTAGCGAGGGTGACCTAAAAGGAAGGCCTCTTGCTCCAGCTTGTCTGTTCCACGAGAACAAACAAGACTCTCAGACTCATGGAACATAGCCAGCCATGTAGACTAGATCTTAGCGATGCAAAATAAATTCAGCTTGTGCAGTTCCTTCCCTTGAATAGAGGAGGTTGCGGACAGAGACCTATGTCCTGGACTCCTGGAAGGCAGTGAGCACCTGAGGGACAAACACCGTTCTGAGTACCACCTGTCCTTATGCCTGATAAGGTATGGCTCCTTTAATAGGAAGCCTGTAAAGCAACACATCCAGTGATGTGGATGGGAGTGGTTCTGAAAACTCCTTGTCAAGAGCATTCTGAACCCAAGAGTTCCCACAACAAACTAGATCAGGACAGCAGACATGTCCTACAGACATGTGCCTATGAGTTCCCAAGCCAAAAACCCTGGGGCTGCGATAGCAGAACCTGGCCTCTCGGTGAACTCAATGTCAGCCTCTCCGCCTTCTTAGGCCGGCCTGGTGACACTGAGGGTTGAGACACTGGATACCACACATCGAGCCATGCCGGTGACCCGGGTTTAGGAACGAGCTTGGGCCGTCGGGGTCAGCGGGGAGGAGAGGCTTGAGCATCTGGAGGACCGCTCTCCTCTCCTGGGGAGGGTGGGTGGATGATTCCCTGGCACTGGCGAATCCCAGCGGAGGCTGGGGGTGCAACAGCCGAGGGATCACATTGGTGACGGGTGAGAGCATCAGCAGGCATCCGCGGAAAGGGTGCAGGACCACGCTTGGCATGGCCATGCTCCTGGGGGGAAGGGAGGGTTCACGCTCACAAACACAGGAAAACTCCATTGGCTGGGAGGAAGATGTCACCTACGTCCACCTCCAACACCGGACCCTGCCCACTGGAACCTCGTCTTGCCAATCACCTCTGCCCGAGGAGCATTAGAAGAGGGAGCACGGAGAAGCAGAAGGCAGCCCCGCTCCAAGGGGTGTGGACCGGGGGATTCTCCAGAGGTGTGTTGTGGGTGAAGGGAGATAGAGAATACAGATGGGGAGGGTCTCAGGTAGGAGGGGAACTGGCAGAATGACTGATGGGGCCCCAGCCAGCAGTAATAGGAGGGAATAATAATGGTAAAAAAAAAAACCAAAAAAAAAACTCTTCGCCGTCTTGTAGAAAACCAAAAAACTGCGGAATAGAGGCCGTCAAAGGAGAAAACCTTGTCTGCTGGCCCAAGGTAAAAGAGAGAGGTGGCCCCTACCAGAGCATAGCCTGCAGACATAGAGGATTTCTGGCAGCCATCAAGGAGTCAAGTAGTTTTCTCGGGGAAAACTATATATATATATATATGTTTGGGTTTTTCGGTATATAGGAGGGCCTCCTTCTCTCATGATCCAGGCTGCGAGCTGCATCATTCCTGGATTTTTTTGGGTGGAGAGAGAAACCCTGAGCAAGTCTCTGCACACCAGAAGGTGTAAGGGTGCTTGCTGAGCAAGATTCACTAAGTCCGAGAACTGCAGTCTTCTCGGCCACTCAGCAGTTAACAAGAGGCAGCTTCCTCCAGAGCGTCTTTTATTTCTGTTTATTGTTCCTCTCTGTAAACTTTGGAAAAAAGAGTTAGTAGAGGAAAAATACGCTCTGCTGAAGGTCCACTCTTGAGGCAGAGTGACCATTGCACCCGACTGTGGGCACAGAAAAGACTGAAGAACCTTCTTGGATCTGAGCATCCCAACTAGATGGGAACAGATTGATCTGAGGTCTACCAAACCGGTTGTACAAGAGTTCGAAAAACCTCCAGTTCAACCTCCACTCCAAAGGCATGAAAATTCTGAGACTTAACCAGTCCGTCTTGAAGGTTCAGCACCCCTGCCAGGTGAACTGTTGACAGGCTGGTGACCTCTCGAAACATCTTCCATGCCTTAATGGTTATGTACACATGCACGCCATGTTTAGCATCATGGATGAAAACTAAGGGAAGCTAGGTAGACCTTCTCTGTCTCGTGAACATTGATGGGGAGATGCTGTTCATAGACTGACCAAGTTCCCTGAGTGGGAAAATGACTCCAACCTGTCCCCCCAAATCTGGCTAGGCTGACATTTTTTGTAAGAATTAACTCAGAAGTTTAGTGGAACTTGCTCAGATCTTGTACATCCACTCACTAACTCAGGGAGTGAGGAGGCTAAGGGATAAAAGGAAAACTGGCTGATAATCCTCCGGTGAGGGATTCCAGGCCTACAGTAAACTCATTGAAAAGGCTGCATCTGGAAGCAGGCCCACGGGATTAAACTGTTGATGCCTATCCTGAGGCCCAGACTGCAGTGAGCCAGTGGACTTCTGACAAAAGTCACCTTCCAGGAAAAAAGACTGCAAAATCTTTCCTGATTTTATGCCAAGAAAGTTTCACCAGACATCCAAGGTCTGAGACATACGAACAAGCCAGCAGAAGGCCATTTGGTCTATCAAGTCTGCTCGTATTGCAGGGTCCACAGCTTGAGCTAACGTCCCTGCCCTCCCTCCCCATTCTTCCCATCCTCCCTACCCATGATTCTTATCTTCCCCTATGCCTATCCCAGCCTCTCTTAAAGCTGCTCACTGTCTTTAACGAGATGGCCTCTTCCAGCAGCGCATTCCCAGTGTCCACACCACCCTTTCTGTGAAGAAGTGCTTCCTGACATCCCTCCTAAACCTTCCACCCTCCAGCTTAAGACTGTGCCCCCTCGTGATATGGTTGTCATTCAGCTTAAAGAGACTTTCCTTATCAACATTATTTATCCCTTTCAAGTACTTCTCATGGTTCACCCTTAGCCATGCAACTCTGGCATATCTAGAGTACTGAGAAATGACCTCTTGCTAAGGACAAAGTCAGTGGTCGGCCCGGTGGCGCTGAGGGTTGATGCGCTGGATGCCACACCCCGCACCACGCCAGCTACTTGGGTTTGGGAACAAGCTCAGGTTGTCGGGGGTTGGCAAGGAAAGGAGAGGATCGAGCATTCGTAGGACTGCTCTCCTCTCCTGGGGAGGGAGGGTTGTGTCATCTGCCGTTCTAGTGGCCCCCAGTGGACACTGCAGATATTGTACACATGCAGCAACCTACTGAGGGGTAGGGAGGTGACAGAAGACGTCCTGCAGGAGCACGTCCATACCTCCGGTACTTAGAAAAATGGAAACACCCGGAAAGGCAATGACAGGAACAACAGAGGACCCAACATGCACACACCGGACCTACCTAGCCGGCTTCTGGTTCTTCCCTGCACTCCGACCACACTCTAGATTATAGATAGAGCACCGGGCAGGAGTTGGCAGCCCCACCGGGGTTCAGAGCTGGGGGGATGGCGAGGCGGGGATGCAGAGGAGGAACATCCGGGACAGAGACGTGGTGCAGAGGTCTCAGGTGAGTGGTTACAGGGTCACTTCCAAGTGTCCTGTCTGGGAGAGTCCTATGGGGCCAGTGCAGAAGTATAAAGAGAATTGACACACAAAAAAAAAAGACAAAGTTGGTGCATGAATAAGCAGGTCGTTCAATCGGGATACACATTAAACCCCCCGGTCTACCAACACCTTCAAGGAACTCAGAGGAACCGATGCTCGGGCGTATACGCACCCTATCCTGGAGGGTTGATCCAGTATGAAAGCCTGAGATACTCTGAGTAGGACTGACGTAGGGAATGTGGCAGCAGGCAACTGTCAGATGTATTGGGGCTTAAGAAAACCCCTTGACTGAGCAGCCTGGTGATTGACCTCTGGGGCTCCATCCAGAAAGGTTGTGAATTATAAATTTGTTCAAGCTCTTGAGTTTAAGAAAAGCCTGACAACTCCCTAACTTTCTGGGGACCATAAAATAAAATGAACAGGACCCCTGAACTCATTGATTAGCGGGACCTGTACTCTGGCTTGAAGAGAAAGGGAGCCAGGAGCTCTGATGACATCTGGCCTTTCCACCACCCTTGAAACGGAGGCGGAGAAGTGACCCCTAATAAGGCATCTGACATTGTTCTGGCTCATCTTGAGGAAAACTCCTCTAGTCTATCACTAAGAAAAGGAGGCTGAGATGGGCCACGTGCTTTCTAGTGAGGCACAATGCTTGTGTTGCTGGGCCTCCTGCACGGTGCCTGGCCAGTGCTTCTGTGATATGGGGTCAGTGAGAGGATCTCAGATCTAGAAGTGGGTTGCCATCTGGGAACAAGTGACCACCAAACAGTGTGGTTCACGTTAAACTCAGCTACAGAGTCAAGCCATACAAAAGTGAGGGTACTGGACTTCAGGAGGGCTGACTTTGGCAAGATGGGAGAGTGCCTCAGAAAAGCACTAGCAAACAGGCTAGAAGGAGGGGTGGTGCAACAATGGGGAATCATCAAAACTGCCATCACAGAGGCAACAAGCCTTTGTGTGAAGCAAATAAACAAATCAAAATGAAAGAAAAAGCCACTATGGTTCTCAAAAGAGGTGACTGGGAAAGTCAGGGAGAAAAAGATAGCATTCAGGAAGTATAAGGAAACACAGAAGGAGGCGGGACGAGAGGTGTACCAGTTAAGGCAGAAGGAAGCAGGAGGAAGTCAGAATAGCAAAGGCCCAAACTAAGGAAAAGATAGCCAACTCGGTTAAGAAGGGGGATAAAACCTTTTATAGGTACATCAGAGAGTGTAGAAAGACAAAGGGAGGGATAGTGAGGCTGAATAGAATGAATGGCGGTGGGCAGAGGGGGACAGTGAAAAAGCAGGGACACTGAACGAATATTTCTGTTCAGTATTCACAAAGGAGTGGGAAGTGCCTAATCCAATTAACAGAAGCACTCTTGATAGGGGGGTCGATCCCAGCCCTTTCACAGAAGAAAGGGTTCTGCAGGAACTCCTGAAACTGAAGGTGGACAAAGCAATGGGTCCTGATAGAATTCACCCCAGAATTCTAAAAGTATTAAGGGGGGAACTAGTGAAACCACTGACTACTCTTTTTAATAAATCATGGGAGGATGGTGTGGTACCCAAGGACTGGAAGAAGGCGGATGTGATTCCCCTTCACAAAAGTGGGAGCAAGACAGAGGCAGAAAACTACAGACCTGTCAGTTTGACCTCTGTGGTAGGAAAATGATGAGTCACTTCTGAAGGAAGAATTGTTGAGTACCTAGAGGCCAGTGGGGCTGGGACCCAAGGCAGCATGGGTTCACAGCGGAAGGTCATGTCAGAGCCAGATCTAATAGATTTCTTTGACTGGGTGACCAAAGTAGTAGACCAGGGAGGGGCTGTGAACATGGCCTACCTAGACTTCAGCAAGGCATTTGACACAGTACCACACAAATGATTAATAGTCAGATTAACCAGCCTGGGAGTGGGTCCCAGGGTGGTAGCCTGGGTAAAACATTGGCTGGACAACAGGACACAGAAGGTAATTGTAAATGGAGTCCACTCTGAAGAAAGAGGGGTTACTAGTGGGGTACCGCAGGGTTCAGTACTGGGTCCAGTCATTTTTAATGTCTTTATAAGTGACATTGCAGAGGGACTGAAAGGAAAAGTATGCCTCTTTGCAGATACAAAGATCTGCAACAGGGTTGATACACAAGGCGGCATGGAAAGGATGAGAAGGGGCTTGGCCAGGCTGGAGGAGTGGTCAGAAGTATGGCAGCTAGGATTCAATGCAAAGAAGTGCAAAATAATGCACCTGGGAAACAAGAACCCAGGAGAAGATTGGAGGGGGAGCAGGAGGTAGTAACAACAACAAAAAAGGAAAGGGACGTGGGGGTAATCATATCAGATGACCTTAAGGTTAGCAAGCAATGTGAGAAGGCAGTAGGGAGGGCTAGGGGTATACTGGGATGCATAGGGAGAGGCATCACCAGCAGAAAACAGGAAGTTTTGTCTGTACAGACAGTTGGTGAGACCCCATCTGGAGTACTGCATCCAGTTCTGGAGACCCCATCTCTGCAAGGACATAGACAGGATAGAGGCAGTCCAGAGGAGGGCAGCTAAAATGGTGCAGGTTCTGCAAGAGAAGCCGTACGAGGAGAGACTAAAGGAGCTTAATATGTATACCCTTGAGGAAAGAAGGGAGAGGGGGAGACATGATAGAAACTTTTAAGTACCTCAGTGGAATCAACAAAGTCCAAGAGGGTAGCATCTTTCAGAAAAAGAGACGTGCAAGAACAAGGAGACACAATTTAAAGATAGAGGGGGGGTGGTTCCGGGCCAATGTGAGGAACTGTTTTTCACAGAGAGGGTAGTGGATGCATGGAACAGCCTTCCTGAGGAGGTTGTGGGGTCTAAAACGGTGGGAGAATTCAAGAATGCATGGGACAGACATAAAGGCAATTCTTGTGGGGGGTAGGAAGAAATAGGCTGTTGGTTAACTAGGATCTGCGGCCTATCCTGTAGGTAGGGAAATGGGCAGACTAGGTGGGCCAAGCGGTCCTTATCTGCCATCAAAGTCTATGTTTCTATATTGTAACCTGGTTACCTAAGTAGGCTTCTCCACTCCCAGGAGCCAGTTTCCGGAGGAGCAGAACTCCCCTCAGAACTGTCTGCATCGGCTGTTACCATGACCCCACCGTTGTGTGACACTGGAGAAAACCCCTTTTCACCGCATTTTTTTTTTTTAAAATAGTATCCAGGATGGAATCAAACCATAGGCCTCCCTCAAGGGGATGTTTAACAGGTTAGCATATGAAGCTTAACCAGACCCAATGACAAGCCACATGGCCCTCGTGGTCGAAAACATTGAAGTAGGCGGAACGGTCTGTCACGAAAATCTCCAGTGAATAACAACCTTGAAGGTGGAACCGTGGTCATAAATTGCAAAAAAAGGCTCACCCCTTCAGAAAAGTGGAATGAAACTGGCCAAGGTAGTGATCCATACGTTGAAGGCTCTGGCCAATAAAATGCGCACAAGATGTACAACTGTTGAGGCGAGACCCCTCCTGCATGCAGTATTTACCCACTTAACATGAAAGGCTGATAAGGCCAGAGCCTTCTATAGGCAGGGCGGTGTCTTTTCAGAAATACAACCGGCATTGTTTTCCAGTGGAGGAGCTTCCCACCTGCGAGACATTTTCCTTAAAAATTAAGTTAAGGTCAGGAACTTCCCCATAATCATCGTCCTGGCCTTCAAAAAGGTCGGGTCAGGGTCTGCCTGCACATCAGTTATTGCAGTCTAAGCTCACTGCACCACAGCTGGACATGCCTGGATGCCCCCCCTTTAAAAAAAAAAAAAACCTTGCTCAGAGTCACACATATCATCAAGTGGAAGTTGTGGGAATCAAACGCAGGACTGCTGAATACATAAGCCATAATAATTATTATTAGCCCTATTGCTTGTTGGGCTACCAATGGGGGACATGGGAATCAAACCCAGGACTGCTGGATGTATGTTAGCCATAATAATTATCAGTCCCATTTCATAAAAGTACTAAACACAAAACTTGAGGCTTGGGGAAGGGGGGCAAATATCACTGATCTGCCCAACACACTCAGGACCAGGGCGGACCGCAGGAGCCTGTTAAAGGTAATTTGGCTCCCCTTCTCAGCACAGCCTTTGCTGGAAGTGTTAGCCCGTCGACACTATGCATTGACTGCCCCACCTTCCCCACTTGTTCGTTATACTCTGTGGCCACTAGGAGTCAATGTCCCCCCCCCGACGTCTTTCCTCCTGTCTCCTCCACTTTTTTTTTTTTTAACCCCTAGCCTCCCTTTTCTGCCTGACCTTAGTTATGGCCCAACCTAGATTCAAACCCTGTACTTTTGGCCCCCCAGGCAGTGACTCTACCACTGCACTATTCTGGCATTCCTTCTGGTTCATGTCCTTCTATCCACCCTGTACCTTCATCTCACTGCTAGCTTATCTGCCAGTCTCCACACCCCTCATCTCAACTCCCATGCCCACAATGTTCTGCCACTCTCACTTACCACGCCCCTTACCTTCCCTTCTCCCATTTTTCCTCCTCTGCCTCTTACACCCCCCGATGCCACCCCAACCCTGGGTTTGGCTCCCCTACATCCGGCTCACCCCCCCAAGTTGCACTCAACAGTCTCCCACCCCCCACACCAACCCCATCCCATCCAGGTCCAGCCGTTCCACACCCCCTCCGTCCTGTCCCACCTCTCCCTTGCTGCACCCCTCCTCCTTACCCTTCCTGTTCCCACTGTTTCCCACAAACTCTCTCTCTGCCAAGATCACAGGTACATAGTCCTCGTAGAACACCCCTGCCTGCCCTCTCCAGGGCGCTCCTCCTCCTACTGCTCCTGTCAGGCAATATTTACCCCAACCCCGGCCCCATCACTCAAGCATCACACCTCCCCCCTGCCTCACACGGCCGTAGTGCATTTATGAACATGTGCAGCCTACCAAAAAAGCTCGACAGCCTACAAGCTTGGGTGGCCCAACAACGCCCTGATATCTTATCCCTAGCAGAAACCTGGCTCTGCAGCTGTACCCCTGACTCAGCAGTCGCTATTCCTGGGTTTACCCTCTTCCATACAGACAGAGTTGGCAAAAGTGGGGGAGGCTGTGCCTACATTAAAGGTTCTCTTAATGCACAACCGCTATGATGATTGTTGATCTTAATAATGCTGGATGTTGCCGACCCAGTGGCGCTGAAGGTTGAGGCGCTGGACTCCACACCTTGTGCTATGCTGGTGACCCCAGTGTAGGAGCGAGCCCGGGTCTCCAGAGGCTGGTTGGGGAGGTGAATAGCGAGCATCTGACGACAGCTCCTCTCCTGGGGCACGGGAGGATCGTCTCCCAGTGCTAGTGACTCCCTGCGGAGGCAGAGATCACTACGCAGGCGTTCCTTGGTCTGGGAGAAGCACTGTGACAGAGCGTCCTTGCTGATGTATGCAGGGACCGCGCATGCCGGCGCTAGACATCACTGCACATCCACGGCGCTGGGGAGGAGCAACGGAGCATGGAAAATCCAGCACTGCGGGTAGTCGATGGCACCTGACCCCCATGCCCACTGCCGAATCCCACCCACCCGGCCTTCCAGTTTCTCCACCTGAGCCCTCATCTGCAGCTTGGCCAGACCTTAAGAGTGGCTAAAGAGGGGCAGCGGATACTGGCTGCAGGAGGGGGGGAGGGGGCTCAGGATGGGGGGGACCTCGGGCGGGCAAGATCAGGCCAGGATGCCTGAGAGAGGCCCCGCAGGCTGCAACCGGAGGGAAAAATAGTTAAAAGATAAAAAAATAATGCTGGGTGTTTTTCTCCAGACTCCGATCCTGCCTGGGTTATCATATGCCAGATCAGAGGAGATGATTAGAGCTGACCCATAAGAAACAAGCATTTGTCAATGCCAAATGTTGTCTTGCTGACATTGGCATTGGTAGTGCAGGAGTTAAAGAGGTGCATAATAGGAATGGCAGTGAAGTAGTGAACTGATGCCAACCCCATCTCCACCCTGCAGAGACTGACAGGCATTGGGGTGTGCCTTTGGGTCGTCGGCCATAACACTCATGCCATTTCACCTCACCCTACCCTGCAAACACCGACAAGTGTCGCTGTGTGCCTTGGGGTCTTTGGGCCTTACACTCACCCCATTCCATAAGGGAATATGCTGAGATGGGTGTAGTATAGGAGAATGGAGTGAACTTTGTGGCCAAAGAGTCCAAGGGACACCTTGATGCCTGTCACTGGCTGCAGGTTGGGGGTGGAATGGTGTAAGCATTGCAGCCAACAGTCCCAAGTCACACCCCCTGACGCCTGTCAGACTCTACAGGGTGGAGCATTATGGTTGGAAACACTAATGTCCCAGGCATTTGTTGGTATTTTCACTCCAAATTTGCAACATGGGCTTTTTGTGACCCCACCTGATGATCAGTGGCAGTATCAGTTCGTTAGCCGAAAGGTGATTTTGCACAGCGACTGTGCCATTTGGTGCCACAGGTGCGAACACACATTTTGGGCAGGATGTGAAAAATGACAGCTGTACTGTTCATGAAGAGGTGTAAAAAAATGGCAATGTTGAAAAGCTGGAGTGAAAATATGAAAAATTGGTGCAGTCACGAGTGTGCGTAGAAACTGTGCAACGCACGCCCGTAACTCAATTATTTTGGGGACTTTTTTTAACCAAATTTTCGACATAGGCATTTTGGGACCTCCACTCATTATTAGTGTCACTGTGATTTTGTTAATGTGTCCCGAACATTGATTTCCTACAGCGACCGTGCCATTGTGCACCACATGTGCAAAAACACATTTCGGGCAGGATGTGAAAAATGAGAGCTGTACTGTTCTTAAGGAAGTGTGGAAAAAAAGAAAAAAATACTCACCTTAGTAATAGCTTTTCTTCTCATGGAGTCTTGCTATATTAGGACTTATTGCAGTTAGCCACTGCACTTGAACTGCCCCGGAGAGGAAAGAGTTAACTCCAGAGAATCTGGAGTTCTAAAGCGCTAGGGCGCTATACCAAAGCTCTGTCTGGGCAGTTTCAAATGAAACTGTCAGATCTTTACGAAGCTAACACTAAGCAACAAGTCTGTGTGGAAAGCTCTACACTAGGCAAATGGCTACCTACTAGTAGTAATAACAACAATAGAAACAACAATAACAGTAATAAGAATGAATAATGGTATTATTAGTTTTCCCCCCTGACAAGCACTATTAGGAAACCCCCCTTCCCCCAAAGACTCAAGTCCAGGAAGGGGGCCAACAAATCACTCAACACAGAAAACCCTAGTTCCCTAACCCTAAATAAAAGAGGGTGAAGGGAAGAACTACAATGGCATGACACAGTGCTTGCATAATTTGCCACCCCACCCCAGTAGAAGTTCTGAGAGGGGCAGGTTGGAAGTGGTCCTAATATAATGAGACTCCATGAGAAGAAAGCAATTACTAAGGTGGAGTAATTTTTCTTCAAACACCATGAAGTCTTGCTGTATTAGGACTTATTGCAGATACAGCAGTACCTCCATGGAGGAGGGTCAGAACCTACTTAGGAAATAGGCTCTGAAGCACAGCTGTGCAAAACGAGCATCTCTCCTGGACTGAAATCCAGGAATAATGCTTAGTGAAAGTGTGAACTGTCTTCAAGTAACAGCTCGACAGATTTCCAGAATGGGAATATCTCTAGCAACCGCTAGAGATGCAGCTGTACACCTGGTGGAGTGAGCCCTCAGTCCTGAGGGGCTCTCCTACCTAGTCTTTGATAACAAAATGGATACAAGAGACAATCCACCTTGCAATTGTCCTCTTAGTGGCAGGTTCCTTTGCCAACCTCGCCTAGGTAAGGAAAAGTTGGAGGTTCAAACCTGTGACCCTTGGTGCGTTACAAATAGTAGCATAAGGCTCTTTTGACGTCCAAGCTGTGCAGTCTCCTCTCACCTGAGGAAGAATGCTCAGTGAAAAAATCCTGGGAGAGATGGATTGGTTCAGGTGGAAACCTGAAACCACTTAGGGACAAACCCTGTGTTAGTCCTAGGGACTGTCTTATCCCTGTGGGGAGAGAAAATCTTCTTCCACTGCCAGGGCCTGTAGTTCCTTATCGCCTGGCAGAAGTGAACCACCAGAAAAACATTTTCCAAGTGAGAAGCTTGAGCTCTGCTGGGGACAGAGGTCCAAAGGGGTTTGCATTAACTGAGCAATGCAAACATTCGAGACTCCATGCAGGAGCTGGTTCCCGAAAAGGAGGGTTGGTGTGAAGCAACCCCTTAAAAACTTGGAAAACACAGGTTGAGAAGAAAAGGAAGCAGGCTTTCTGCTTGCAGAAAAAACAGAGACAGCTGCCAAGGAACCCTTAGGTAGCTGGCCTAAGACCTAAAGAATTTAAAATGGACCAAAAAGTCCAGAAAATGGGCAGATAAGCAGACTGTGGTATAATCTGCTTCTCAGCGCACCAGACTGAAAACCTGTTCCACTTAGAATTGTAAGTGGCGCCAGTGGAAAAGCTTCCTTGAAGCCTTTAAAATATCCGCGACACCTTGAAAAAGGTGTAAATCAGCAAATTCTAACTCCTCAAGAGCTGCCTTGAGAAGGAGGAATTTGAGGTTCGGATACCACTCTCTCCCTTGTGCAAAGGTCAGTAAGTCGTGGACTCTGGGCAAGCTCAGGGTAGGGTGGACTGTCAAGGACAGAGACAATGGGTACCAGGGCTGTCTGGCCCAGCTTGGAACAATCAGAATCGCTTTGCAGGGCTGAGATCTGATTTTTACTAGTACCCTGAAAGAAAGGGAAAAGGGAGGAAAGGTGAACAGAAACTTCCCTTTCCAATCCAAGTGAAAAGCGTCCAGCGGGGCTGATCCCAGCACTGGAGGCCCCAACAAAACAGAGAAAGTTAGTGGTTATCTGGGGCTGCGAAAAGATCTATCTGAAAATGAGCCCCATCTGGCAAGGACTGAACCCAGCACCTGAGAGTTCAGAGCCCAATCGTGATGGCCCTGAGAATCCTGTTGAGGGCATCTGCCAGGGCATTGTCCTTCCCTGGGAGGTGAACTGCTATCAGGGAGGTGTTCAGGGAGTAAGCCAGAGACCACCACTTCATTGCCTGGTGCACAAGGCTGATGACCGAGTGCCCCCTGCCTGTTGATGTACCACATTATTGTGGTGTTGTCTGTCCTGACTTGAACTACCTTGTTCTGGACAGAAGCTGAAAATTCCTAAGAGCTAGAAGACAGCTCTGGGTTCCAAAATTGATGTGGAGCAGAGATTCCTAGGGAGACCACACTCCCCTAGTGGACAGGTCGCCTAAGCGAGCTCCTCACCCTAACACAGGAGCATCCGTGGTGAGGGAATGAAGAGGACCCCTAGTTTTAGATTGCTTTGATCCTGCCACAGTGTAAGGCCAGGATCAGGGATTGAGTCACTAGAACCAATTTGGAAGGAATCCCTCCTTTGGGACCAATAGACCCTCAGATGGAACTGAATGTCCCTCATCTGGAATCTTGCTCCCTGCACTACAGCTGTGGAAGCAGCCATGTGCTAGTAGTTGTAGCAAATGCTTTGCTGGTCAAGAGACTTCACAGAGTAATGGAAGATGCCAGGGCAAGAGACTGCCTACCCTTTTAGAGGGGAGAAATGCCCTGGCTAACTTTGTGTTCAACTCTGCACCTATGAAAGTTAGTACCTGAACTGGTTCGAGAACTGACTTTGGTAAATTCAGCAGGAATCCCAGAAAGGTGAGAAGCTGCTGGGTGACTTGCAGGTGGGATTTTACTTGATCTGGAGACTGACCCACTAAGAGCCAGTCATCCAGGAAAGGAAACAAAGCAATCCCTTGCCTTCTTAAAAGAGCCACTACCACAGCTAGAATTTCTTGAATACCCTTGGCGCAGAGGTAAGGCCGAAGGGCATTGCCCTGAACTGGTAGTGGCCTGAGGGTAACCTGAGGTACTTTCGGTGAGAAGGCCTGATCAAGACATGAAAAAATAGGCATCCTTGAGGTCCAGGAAAGCTAGCCAGTCCCTGGCCTCAGCCGGAGTTAACATTTTAACTTTGTTTTCAAAAGATGCTTGTTCAGGTACCTTAAATCTGAGATGGGCTGCAATCTCCTGCCTTCTATAGGTTAAGAAAGTATCATGAGCACAGCCCTTGCCCGGTGGCAAGGAGGGACCTTCTACTGCTTTGCAGTTCAGAGGAGAGAAACCTCTGCTCCCAAGCAAGGGATTCGAAGGATTTGCAGGTGGACCTGTCTGGCTCTCATCTTTGGAAACTGTTTGAAGCTGAGAACCAGACCTATTACTTCAGAACCCACTTGTCCGAGTTAAGGGACACACAGTTCTGGCTGAAATAAAACCAACCTGCCCACTGGTATAGGAGAATCGGCCCTGGGCACCCCATCAGGGTGCCTGCTTGGCAATAGTCTTAGGCTAAGGGGAGGGGGATGGTTTACTTGTGCCCCGTCTATCTTTGCCTCTGAAGAGACCCCTCTGGCGAAAGCAGAGGAGGCCTGAGCCTGACCTGGGCACTTTTGTAGGTAATCATCCATGTTTTTCATATAGCTTTCTGTTTGTTCCTCAAACAGAGAATTACCCACAACAAGAAACAAATCCATAGACTTTGACAGAGTATCTTGGGACAGATTAGTGCATCTGAGCCATGCCAACCTCAGAAGCTACAGAAGTGGTCATGACCCTAGAGAAAACAAGATTAACACCAACAGCAGTATGAACTTGAACTTAGAGGCTTCAGTGCCATTAGCAGCCACCTGTCCCAATCCGCTAGCCAGCTGGCCATGGGCCTGCTTGGCTAACTGCAATACTACGTCCCACCTAGATTTCCGAAATCTAGCCACATAAGCCATACAACGTGCCTGTCTGAGTCCCACAGAAGCTGCCATATACTGTTTTCTTGCCATGGCATCAATCCTCCTGGAATCCTATTCAGGAGGATGTGAGACCAGAGAACTAACCTTGACACAGGCTGCAGCTTGTACCACACCTACATGACTACACTGCTCAGTGAGGAAGTCTGTAACAGAGCCTGACGAAATACACCTTCTGTCCATTTTTATCTTACAGGAGGGACAGAAGAAGAATCTTATAAAATCTTAGTTGTTTACTTCCTAAATGACTTATGCAAAGGAAAGACAACCTCCTAGCCCATCATTCCTACATAATCAGGCTCCCCTTTACTCATCCATAGCCTCCTCTAAAGGAAGCTGAGAGGATTCTGCAAGCTTTTTGTAAAACATAAACTGAGAAAGGGACTCAGACAGAATAGGAGGAGATTCTAAAAGTCTGTCTGGAGAAATGTCCGCATAAGTGGGCACATCCAGACCCTACCAGCCACACATGTATTGATCAATTTTCCTCCTCCCACTCCTGTGGTTCATAACAATTCCTCAACATCATAAACCTGAATGAGCCACCTTTTACCAACTGTAGATGGTTCGACAGGACCTAGAAACAGTGACTGGACAATCTGTATGGCTTAACTACTTCTGCAGCAGTTGGAGAGACAATCTTGGACTCCAAACCTACTGATTTCTCTGTCATATTCTTATTTCTTTTTTTTTTTTTTTTTTAAACTGGTTCCTCTGAACCATCCTTTTGCCCGAGGAAGTCTAGCCCTGGTCAGAGGGCACTCCCTCTGGTCAGTGGGTACTGGACTGGGCTGGCCATCCAGGTCAGCGGACTTTGGCCAATAGTTCCTGAGCGGCCTATCTCTTTTCAGGGTGGCTGCAGAGAAATTTTAAACACCTGGCAGTCTGACAGGAGGTGGTCAGCCCCCAGACAATAAACACAAGTGGTGTGTGGGACAGCCTTGGCAAAGGCTTCCCCACAGCATCACAGTGTTGAAACCCAGTGGGCCCGGTTTTTCTTTTTGGGTTTCCCAAACATAATGCCAGCCTAACCAAAAACTTGCCCTTTTATGGCGTGTCAGGCAAGACACCCTTATCGGTTCCTAACCGTTTCACGGTGTTGAAAAACCCTATTTAAAATCAAGGTTTTTAGAGCCGATAAGAACGGGTACCGCCTCTAAAAGCCCAAAACTTTAAAGCGTTAAAATAAGCAAACCGATCGGTTCAAAACCGAACCGATAACTAAATTCCACACAGACTTTACATTTTGTACTACGGTTTACCAGATAGGCTTTAACGAAATGCGGTAAAATAATTACTTTTGCGGTTCAAATGAACCGAAAATACTCGCTTGACCGAGAAATGAACCGAGCTGAAGGAGCTGATCTCGGGCGACTGTTCAGTGAAGCGGAGTAAAGAATCTGACAGTTTCATTTGAAACTGCCCAGATAGAGCTTTGGTATAGCGCCCTCGCGCTTCAGAACTCCAGATTCTCTGGAGTTAACTCTTTCCTCTCCGGGGCAGTTCAAGTGCAGTGGCTAACTGCAATAAGTCCTAATATAGCAAGACTTCATGGTGTTTGAATGGCAGTGTTGAAAGTCTGGAGTGAAAATATGAAAAATTGAAGTCACGAGCGTGCGTAGAAACTGCGCAATGCACACCTGTAACACAATTATTTGGGGCATTTTTTTAACCAGATTTTCAACATAGGCATTTTGGGACCTCTGCTCTTGAACAGTGTCACTGTGATTTTGTTACTCTGTCCTGAACGTTGATTTCCCACAGCGACCATGCCATTGTGCGCCACATGTGCAAAAACACATTTCGGGCAGGATGTGAAAAATGACAGCTGTACTGTTCTTAAGGAAGTGTGAAAAAATGGCAATGTTGAAAATCTGGGTAGAAAATATTAAAAATTATCGAAAATTCATGACGTGCGTGGAAACTACGCCAATGCCTTCGTAACACCATCATTTTAGAAATTTTTCACCAAATTAGCAAGATAGGCTCTTTGGGACACCACCTCCAGAACAGTGGCACTGTCATTTGATTAATCAGTCCGAAGGTGATTCCGGCGTAGTGACTGCGAAATGACCTTTTGAAACGAATAACGAGGTGACAGTGCATGTGTTCATGAGGTGAGGTCCAAGAACCATGTTGAAAATTTGGAGCCAAAATTCAAAAAATGGCTGAGATATCCACCTAAGTTGAACCCTCACCCCAATTTATGCCATTATACAGCTTACGGCATTTCTTCAGTTAAGATCGGCTTTGAAGAGTGTAGACGTGTTCCCTTTCCACCGAGAATTGCGGCGCTGACCTCTGGAGGTAAGTATGGGGTGAAGGTATGTGTGGGGAGGGGAGATGAGGTGAGTTGCGCAGAGTGTGGGTTGGGGGGAAGGGAGGCACCGCGGACAACGGACCGTTTTCTTTGTTTCAGGACAAAAAAAAAAAAAACACTGGACCTCATGGGACCGTTTTCTTTATTACAAGTGAATTATAACAAATGTTGGGCACACTGGGGTGGGCTCCCAGTGTGCCCCATGACTTTTGGGGGGGGAGGGGCCTGAGACTGATGTTGGCAACACTGGGTGGGCTCCCAGTACGACACACAATGGGATTTGGGGCAGGAACATGCTGACATGATCGGCTTAATGTCAGCTGTAGCACACTGGGGTGGGCTCCCAGTGTGCCACATGATGTGGGGGGTGGGCCGGACATGCTGACGTGGGGATTGCACCCCTAATGTTGGCTTCCTTTGGGATTTTGTGGCAGCAGCTTTGCCACCATGTTAATTGAAATGTTTCGCCAGGAAAGGCACGTTGGGAGGCGTGTCATTGTGCCGCTGCAATCAGCATGACAAGCTTGTCTCTGATTGTAGCGGCACTTTTCTTACAAGTTGTGCCCACTTTACATAATGTGTGTGTCAGCGCTAGCTGCTGGCTAATTGATGAATGAGGGACACATCTGCTAAAGTGTGCCCTGCAATCGCCAACACTGACACACCTCTGACATGTGCTACTAGCACAAGATGTTGCATGCGCGTGGACGCAAGCCAACATAAAAAGGGGAAAAAAAATAGGGTGTGTAATGCACAGAGGTCTTCAAAATCAAACTCTTTCAGCATGCACATTTGCAAAGACATAGCCCTTTACATCTGCCATACTAGTGTCAACGACATCACTACTGTACAGTATTTAATTACCAGTGAAAGCATTTCTGGTATGTTAGTGCCAGATTCCATTTTGTCAAGCCATAGGCAGTCTCACATTAAGCATGCTGCTGTGTAGGACTGAACCTGCATGCATTCTACACTCCAACATAAAAATGGCAGAACAAAGCCTGGGGCAATTGCATTACAAACTTTAGGGGTGGAAGTGTGGCTAATCAAACAGGGAAGCAAATTTGTTAATTATATAAAAACATAATGTTGCAAAGTGGCCTCACCAAGCATCAGTGCAGAGAGATTTGGACTGAACCAATGAATAATCCAGACTCTCTTTAATTGCAGTTTCATGACTTTGTGTTGAAACTCTGTGGCGGTGGAAAGTGGGAGCTGAGCAGAATCAAACACAAGTGAAACACCAGGCTCTGTCCGCAGTACAGCCAGGATCCAGCAGAACAGCAACCAACCAAGAACGCTGGACTTTAATGAGCTGAACGTAATTGGTGGCCAGGAAATTATCTCCCCAAGGGAGAGTGAATGAAAAGGGCGAAACTGCAGAAATAAAGCTATAAAGGACTGAGTGAAGTTTCTGTCCCAGCAATTCAGGATTCTGTGATATTGGCAAAAATGATTTCAGTGTGTTTCTGATTCTTAATGGAATATATATTCTTGGAGGGGTCATAGGCAGTGGCAGTCTGTGAATTAGGGCAGGTGGATCCCCCTCACCAGAAAGAAGGACTAGGAAAATACAAGGGGTGAGCACAGCTCCATGGCTCTACAGTGTTAAATCTGTATTCTCTCAAGTATTAGTTTCTTATGCTGATAAGGTTCAGTTGCGTCTTATACCCCTTAACCCAAAGGTAATACATATTACTGTCTAATTTGGGGCTGATCGTTTATAAACTCTGTATAGTGCCTGTTCTGGCCAATTTTTTATGTATATGTGCTGTTTTACTCACCACATTTATCAGTTGATTATGTATAAGTAAATCTTTCCACAGTTTTGATCATTTTGTTTACACTTTTAACATTATGTGTTCCATTGTTCAAATCCCCCCTGAGCCACTTACCTGGGAGCTTTATTATAAATATTTACCCCCATTTGGTGGCACTGTGCTCAAGGTTTGTCGGGTATAAAAGGGGATTACTAGCCATCAAGACCCTGCTACCTGATGAAGACTGTGGTCGAAGTGGTGGGTGTTTTGAGGCAGAGGAGCTCACTCACATTCAAACTGCATACCAGTTTTTTTAATTTTTTGGGGCAATAAACGTTTGAAGGAGATTTTGGTTTCTAGTTCTCTTGTTCCTTCATCACAAAATTGGGTGCGTGTCCTAGAGTGCCTGGCTTTTCTTCACTGGATTAGCATGAAGGTTCCTGTGTTATGTTCTGGCGCTGTTTTCTGTTGCACTGTATGAGTTCCTAAGAAACAGCAAACCCGTAAATTATTGTCTGAAGCAGGAGTGTTTCTGGGGTCTGAAAAGATTAGGGGCTTGAGCCCCCCACCACTGCCTACTGAAAAACAACTAAGGCGGGGTCAGTTTTAGTAACTGGGAATCTTATTTTCAGGGCTCATGAATAAAGATTTGGGGCTCCAGCACCTAATGACACCCCTGGTCTGAAGCCAGTTCTCTCCTGATCTGATTGCTGTCAATACCATCTAACGTGGTTAGGCTCGGGGTTGCTGTGCTCTGTTTTTCAACTGAGTGAGGCAGCAAATAAAGATGATAACCTGAGTTCTGGTAGAGGGTCGGGTCACTTCAAACAGGAGCTACAACACTGAATGATGGGTGAGTTGTTCTGCTGTATAAATCACAAGAAGGTTTCGTACATCACTGCTCACTCATAAATATGATGCACCATGACACCTGACCAGGAACCATACCTTATACATACTGCCAGACATGAAACTGGGTTTGATCCTCCAGGAATCAACCTTCATCATTGATTCACACTAATGGATCTGAGCTGGGGATGCTAAGACCCTGCTGGAGCCCAAACAATTTGGAAGTGCTGGTGCCAAGGTAAGCTATGCACACATGCAGCACTGCAAGATTAGCTTGTACTGCATGACTTACCTCGGCACCAGCCCTTAACCACCTCAGTTCTCCCCCCCCCCGGACTGTTGTGTGCACTTCAGTGACAATGTGGCTCACCCACCAGGAGTCAGAACTTCATGCTTTTATGGCAGCGGCTTTCAGTTCTTCTTAGTTTGCAGAGTTTAAAGTTGGAATTATTTATTTTTGTGTCAGTATAGGGATGTTACAAAAATGTTTCTCTCAGCCTCTCATAGCCCTGCCAAGTCAACAGTTGACGGCCATGAAAAAAGACGGTAGGAAGTCTCCTAAGTCAAGCAGCTCTGGCAGCAGGGACATATCTGGTCTACTTCCCCAGCAAGGGAGGGTTCTGACTATGGGTGGCCCTGTGCCTGGAAAAGAGGATAGTCCTCCTGGAAGCACAAAAAGAAGTGGGACCGATCCCAGTTGGGCTTGTGGTGCCGCTTGGCCTTGAGTTCTTCCTCTTCCCTTATTTATTTATTTGCTTTTGTTAACCAGGTAAGCACGCTAGACAACCAAGTGCCTATTTTCAGGTGCGACCCAGGAGAGTTACAGAGCATCCAGGTAACAAAATACAAGTCAAGGAAAATAGAATACAAAGTGAAGATTACAGTCAGGAGCTGCAGGCTCTACATAGGTGAGAGGTACAGGTCAGGCTCAAGCAAGGCTAGGCAAGCAGACAAGTTATAGTATACAACACAACATAGGGAGTCAAGGTATTTTACTGTGTCTATAGACTGAACACAACTCAACGGCAGTACATGATAATACATAGACTGGAAAAAATGACTATAATAAGCTCACAACAAGGCGGGGTATAAGTACTATACTGGTGGAGGGTATGGATAGTTGTGTAGCAGCTTCCCCCCCCCCAGGTGTCAGGAGGATAAAGTGCGCCGGGCCTAGGCGGAGCATAGGCAGGCCACAGTAGTCTTGAGACGCCAGAGGGATGCTTTAAAGCAGTGGTGGGAGGCGAGGTATGCACTTGTGCGGAAGGAGTTCCACATTTTAGGCGCATGGACTGAGAAGGCCGGTCACCAGTGAGGTGCGTGTCCTTGGGACAAGTCGGGCCTGAAAGCACAGGATCTGAGATGGTAGGCTGGGGGTTGGGGGATTAGGGGGAGGGCAAGTACCAAGGGGGTGGCAGTCCGTACTATATTGTCAACAAAGTTGCTTAGGACAAAGGTACAGTATTTTTCAGTGGGGAGCCACTCCAGGCGTGAATAGAGCTCACATCAATGCGTTAGGCGGGGGGCAGAGAGAGCGAAGCGGCATATGTTGTTGTATGCCATGTCCCATTTTGTGAGATGAGCTTTGGAGACCGGGGCAAAGGTGACGAGCCCATAGCATAGTGTGGGGAGGAGTGTCCCCCTAGCTATGGCTAGCCGGGCAGAAGGGGAAGAAGCACTACTGCTCGAGATCACCCTCTGCAAGGTCTATCATGGGATCTTTGGTCTCCCTGAGCAAGAGGCACTCACTGGCACCAGTGGTATCACCTGGGGCTTCTGTTCATGGGAGGTTGAGGTCTCAGGCCTGGAGCCGAGCCCCTTCTCCCCCCCCCCCGTCTGTTAGTGTGGACTCCTGTGGGCAATTCCACCACTAGGCAGCTCTGATGAAATAGTGCAGCGTCTGGCCCATTTGCCTCTACCTGTGGAACCAGTCCCTGGTCCTCCGGGGCCAGTGAAACTGGAGCCACAGGCAGGGCTTTCAAACGGGGAAGAGCATTTGGCTCTGGCAACCAGCCCCACAGCCCTTGCCAGTGACTGCGCCATGACTCCTATTCCACTGGTCACACCCCCAGTTCAGTGTCATTGCAATGAGACTGGCCACAGTACCCTTGCTGGTTACTCCAGTGCTTACGAATTGTCAGCTGCGGGGTTGGCGCCGGGCTTAGGCTTCTTGGGGCCTGTGCCAGCCCCACCCTCAGTACCAGGAAACCTCCCAGCACCAAATTCAGTCCTGGTCATGGCACCACCCTTGACACCAAGTTTTTGTACTTTGGGGCCAGTGTTGCCGAGGTCTCGTTCTGGATCGAGGGCCCTGCAATCCACTTTCCTTCCTGCTCTTTGCTCGGGGGGGGGTGGCTGGAGGGGGATGAGTTTGACCCTGAACTCCTCATCTTTGAGGGCGATGATGATGACTTTTTCTATAGCCTGGACTGTTTCGAGCCAGGCCCTTCTCCTCTTCCTCAGGAGGATTTGACTTTCCAGGCTTTGTTAAAAAATATGCATTCTGCACTTGATCTTGAGCCTTCAGCTATTGACCCAGGTAAATGTCTCGTCTGCAGTGGCTAAATGTTTCTACCATGCCAGTCAACCTTGTTTGCTCTGTTCCTCCAGTGTTTGAGGCCTTGTTGGATGCAGTATGGAACAGGCCTGTTCTATCCCTTCTGTCTGTAGGAAAATAACTAGAAAGTGCACTGCTGCTAAGGACAGGCCAGTGTATGTTTCTTGGCCTATAGATCCTGCTATTGTTATTTTTGCTGAGAATGACAAAGCCATTCTGCCCCTGGAGGTCACTGCACATCTTATTAATAATAAATCATGCAAGATGGACACCATGGGCAAGCGAGCTTTTGCAGCTGCCACCTTTGGCATGTAAATTGCTAGCTACCTGTGGCAAAGTGAGCAGACAAAGGTAGTGGTTAGATGTCTCCTGGGAGCATCAGCAAAATGGGACACTGACCATATTGTAAAAATATACGGAAAGAAGGAAGGGACACAAACATCCTGCTCCACCTGGGAACTAGTGACCTTGCCAGCCAATCAGTGGAAGAGGCTAAGTAGCACCTAGCCCAGCGAGGAGAAAAATTGGCTCTTCTTTCACCTGGCCTTGCCTTTTCTGAAATTCTGCCTGTATGGGAAAAAGGGGGAAGCAGGCAGAAAGTCAGGGAAAAGGAACTATGTGAACTAAACATCTGGCAAATGGGTTGGTGCCACACAAAAGGGCACCACTTCATCAGAAACTGGCAGAACATTTGGGAGAGAGTGTTTCATGGCCTGCACCTAATACAGGAAGGGATAAGTGCATTGGGCCAAAAATTTGACGTCCACATGGAACGTTTAAACTAGTAGCCAAGGGGGAGAAGGTGGTAACACTGATAACAAACCATGGGAAACTAGCCGTCTCTTCCCCCATCAGCTATCATTGCAAGACACAATTGCGGGAGTGTCACGGAGGAGGCTAAACATGCTACTCAAAATGGGTCCACCAAAGTGTTCAAAAAAGGTAAGGGTAACTAGTAAGGAAGGGGCATCCTAACAAACAATGAAGGAATTCAGGAATGGAAAGCAGTGTGCACAAACATGCACAGTCTGGCGAACAAGATGCATGACTTCACTGCCACAGTAGCTGAAACAGAGCTGGACTGGGTCGCCCTAACTGAAACTTGGTTCAATGAGACCCACGCTTGGGATACAACTATCCCAGGGTATAACCTATTCAGGAAGGATCGTAAGCGGACGGGGGGAGGCATTTATGTAAGAGAAGATATTAAAGCTACAGAGATACAGGGGCACAAGGAGAAGCAGAGGTCCTGTGGATTACAATTGGGGCTGGTAACAAGGCACCCATACGGGTAGGAGTGGTCTACAGATCCCCTTCTCAGGAGGAAGCAAAGGATAAGGAAATCCTGGAAACCATTCTACAAATGTCAGACAAAGGGGACATGGTGCTTTCAGGGACTTCAATCTACCAGACATAAATTGGAGCTCATACATAGCTGCACCTTAAAGAAGTAGGAAGTACCTGGTTGCCCTGCAGGGGGCATGACTAAGTCGGGTATTTAAATCACCCACAAGGGGAGAGGATCCTGGACCTAATATTTACAAACAGTGACAGGGTATTTGACGTCAAAGTTGAGAGCCATCTGGGAACAAGAGACCATCACACAGTATGGTTCAAGGTAAACAAAATCGAAGACTCCAGGCACTGGAAACTGAAAACCCTTGATTTCAGGAAAGCAGATTTCAGTAAAATTAGAACCTGTCTAAGGGAAAATGTGAACAGTAAATCCAAAGGAAGTATACTGGGACAGACTGAAAGAAGCATTAGCATTAGGCACATCCTAGCAGGGGTGTAGCCAGGGATTTCAGATCTGCACACCAAGTGGACTCACTGCTACCCTCCCTCCCTTGTTAGGGTGAGCTAGCCCCCCAGCTGGGGTGTAGCCAGACAATATACAAATGTACACCAGGACCATGTTTGTTGCGTCATTTGGCACAATAAATACAACTTTTGTATCTCATGACAGTGGTTGTTGCCATGAATGGGTAAATACAGTACAAATGCCATGCATTGTTCCATAAGACACCCACATACCAGCCCAGAGCCTGTAAAGTTGTGTTGTCCTTGGGATGCAAAGAGAGTATTAGTGACCAGTCCTTCTAGTTTTGACTCCTATGAATAAAATTACAGAAAGGTTCAGTATTTTCTTACTTTTCATGGAAAATGGAAGCAGTTCAGAGCCTATTTGCTACCCTCCTTAAATAAAATTGCATACCATGGAGTATGCCTGCCTACACCCTCGCATCCGTGACCAGACAAGTTAGTAAGGCGAAGAGGAGTGGAAATTTTTTTCCAGTTTCCCATTAACAGATTATAAAGATCTGCCACTAGAGGGACGTTAATTCTTTTGTAGAGTCCTGTCCCTTCAGTTTGCCTACATCCTTTTATATACTTGTACTTCTCTCTTGCTCTAACAACTGCATCCCCTGGGGGGATACACACTAATCTCCTGCTCACCCAGGTGTACTTTCTCTGTCCCCTTCCTGTGTTTGAACTCCTGACCCTCCGCTTCTGAGACATACACCCTATCCGCTACACCACTGGAGCAGCCACTTTGGCTGTGTTCTTTTTCACTCCTACCTTCCGTAGCCCCTTTTGTCTGAAGCCACCCCCCCCGATGCTTTGATCTTCTAGCTACCTGTCACTAAAACTGCTCTCCAGTATGAGGTGGGCTATGCTACCACTGCTGGAAGCCTTGCTGCTAGACATCCTACTCCTTGTTGATCTTGGTGCATCCATACTTGCCATAGAACAGAAGCTCCTATCCTGCCTTACCCCTTCCTTCATCCCTGACTCCCCCCCCCCGACCCACTGTCAGGTGGGAGGGCACCCTCATGGGCCTCACTTTTTTTGCATTTCTTTCCAAACAGGATGCCTGCCATCTTGGCTTCCTCCTTTTCTCTACTACTATCCCCCTTCCGCATTTGCCGATGGCATGTCACCTGCTCTTCTCTTTGCTTCTACAAGCAGGAGACATTGAGACCAATCCTGGCCCCCATGTACCACCATTGGTCACTCAAATCCTATATGGAACTCCTTCTTTGGATTGAAGTTTGCACACATCAACCTCTGCAGCCTTTCCTCCAAATTCATCGACCTTAATCCCTGGGTCATCTTATAAGAGCTGGGCATCTCCAAAACGTGGCTAAAACCCCATCTCTGTGATGCTGCCTACTATCTCCCAGGATACTTCCTGCTGAGGCATAACAGGCCTGGTAAGTAAAGGGGTGGCTCTCTACATCCATGAGCCTCTCTCTGCTACCCCTGTTCTCCACTCCGACCCTAGCTCACCCAGTAAGTAGCGGCTAGTGGAACTGACCATGGGTTCAGCAAAAAAGATGTATGTGGGTTGCTGCTATAACCTTTCTCCAGGACGCCCATCAGGTCTCACCGTCCACCTTGAAGGGATGGGAAGCCTCTCCCCCACCAAGGACGCCATTCCTCTTGAGAATTTCAACCTGGACTGGCTTAGTGCCCAGGAACCTGATTACTCTAACCAACTCAAGCTCCATAACCTAGTCCAAATTATCACCACCCCCCAACAGGCACAAACCTAGTGCCCAAAACCATACACTTCTTGACTGGGTAATCACCAATAGGGAGGACAAGGTGCTCCTATTGGGCACTCTGTCCGATGCCATTAGCCATCACTCCCCTACCTACCTGGTCTGGGCCTCTAAGACCAAGCGCCTACCCCCTAAACTACTCTTCTTCTGTAATTTCAATCAACCAGATATCCCCCCCTTCATGATGTTCGAGCCATAAACTAGTCAGCCTTCTACACCCTCTCTGACGTGTCCAAGGCTGAAAGTTTCTTCACAGCCACACTCTTCCATCTTCAGAATCAACATTTTCCCCGACTACTCACTGAATTAGGGGTGGCTGTATGCGCTGGGTTACCAAAGATCTCCTGGCCATGATGAGGGAATGGGATAAGCTATGGTCAGCCTACAAAAAAGCCCCCTCCCCTGCCCAATGGAACAAATACCGGTGGCTACAAAACCTTTGTAAACAGTCAGCCCTTGCCAAAAATGTGCCTTCTTTAAGGGCAAACAAAGGGACAGTCTTGGTGACCCTCATCACTTCTGGGGCAAGATCGGCGCATTACTCAACCCACACACTCATAACCCTGTAATTCACCTCGACACTCCCTCTGTATGTCTGGCTGACCCCGTTGCTGTGGCCAAGGCCTTCAATAAAAAATTCACAGACTAGTCTGCCCTCCTTAGCAAGCTGCTACCCTTTGGTGACCACTGGTCTCTCTGATTATCTCCCCACCCATACCCCTCAAACCCCTCCCCTCCTTTCTACTTCTGGACCATCACCCCCAGGGACACTGAGTCTGCTGAAGAGCCTGCCTAGCCAGGGCAGCCCTGTCAGGGATGATCTTTTTCCCTGCTATGCTTAAACTTGTATCACCTACCATCTTAAAACCACTCACCTACCTCTTTAACCTGGCATTGACTACCTCCTCAGTGCCCAGTACTTGGAAGAATGCCAGGGTGGTCCCGATTTTTAAGACTGGTGATCCTCTATCCCCAGATAACTATCAGCTTATATCCTTGCTCCTCCACCTTAGTAAACTCCTGGAAAGGGTAGTCCACCGACAACTGTCTGACTATACTGACACACTCAACCTGCTGTCCAGACAGCAGCACGGCTTCCATAAACATCACTCCACCACATCTGCCCTTGCCCTCTTTACTTGTCATATTCTTAGGAACATGGACCTTGGAAGGGCAACGGGTGCCATTTTTGTCGACCTGTCTAAAGCTTTTGACCTAGTCGACCACACCCTGTTGCTCTCCCTCCGCATCCTCGGCTGCTCTACTGAGACTATGCAGTGGTTCCAAAGTTACCTTTCAAATAGATCTTGGTATGTGTAGGACCTTCCATCTCTCCCGCCCTCCTAATCACTACCAGTGTACCCCAGGGCTCCATCCTGGGTGCACTCTTATTCTCCCTGTTTATAAACTGTCTCCCATTTGACTGTCTCACTTGCGATGCCCTGTTTTATGCAGATGACCTTGTCCTCTTTACTAGTGACAAGGCTCTTGAGAATATACCCAGGGCTTTATCCGATAACTACGGCACACACCTGGTTCCACTCACATCGCCTAATTGTTAATGCTAAAAAAACGAAATCCATGCTATTTGGATCCAAACCCTTCTTATCTAAGGTTGCCAAGGCTGGATCCACCCTCTCAGTAGTCTCACCGAATGACACTATACTTGAAAATGTACTAACTTTCAAATATCTGGGAGTTATCCTGGACCCATCCCTCTCTTTTTTTGATCATATCTCCTCTGTTATCTGCCGTATTAACCAGAAACTTGGTGTGGCTTATCAGATAAAGTCACTTCTGACCAGAGAAGCCCATTTAGCCATTGCCCAAGGGAACCTGCTACCCTTGATTGACTACTGCTCCCCTATTTACTCACACACATCCTTAGCCTTGCATGCGCACCTCTGCTCCATGTACAACATATGTTGTTTCACTCTCCTGGCACCATATTCCACTCACCACTGCCACCTCTCCTAGACTCTTGGCTGGCTCCCACTACACTGCAATTTGATTACGGGCTTGGCTGTCTCCTGGACAGCGCCATCAGGCATGGCGAAGCCTCCCCTTTTATGTCTCTCCTCAAAACCAGAACTCCCTCAAGGTGTCTGCGTGCATCCTCAGTCCCCTCCCCCCTTGATATCTCGAAAGTCTTCTCGGCTATGGGTAGCAGAGCATTATCTGTAGCTGCTCCCACTCTGTGGAACAGAATCACAATGCCCATCCACTCTCTGGACTCCAATGCCACTTTGAAGAAACATCTCAAATCCTGGCTGCTTGATGTGGCCACATGCCTTTGCTAGCATGGATACCACCACTACCACCATCTTTCTGACTTCCCCCCCTTGGGCTGCTTTGGCCTTCCCTGCCCTCTCTCATCTCTTTGGACTCCTGTCTTACATCCCTCACTACCTGCTTCTTGGGCTCTCCCACTTGACTATTGCCTTGTATGTTTTTTTTTTAATATCATGCATTAATTTGCACTGACCACTTATGCTTAGTAAATAATTGTTGCTTAACATGATGTACTGATCATTTTTTCAGCCTCTCATTAGTTTTACTTTCCTGTGTTCACCAATGATGTGTGTATATTCACATGGCTTGTACTCATTGTATAACTTGTCACTACCTCTGTAACTGCCACCTGTGTGGCCTGGGTCATGCCTGAAAATGGTCCCCTAGATCAGTGCACTTACCCGGATACCAAAGACAAAATAAATAAAATAAATCCCCTCTGGTTCTCCAAGGAGGTGGCAACCACAGTTGAGGGATAAGAGAGCTGCCTTCAAAAAATGCAAGGCGTCAAAAACAGACAGGGATAGACTAGAGTACAAGGAAAAACTGAAGGAAGCAGGGAGTGCAATAAAAATTGCAAAGGCTCAAATTGAGGAAAGGATAGCACGGGGTTAAGAAGGGAGACAAAATCTACAGATACATAAGGGAAAAGAGGAAGAATCATTAGAATTGCATAAAAAGGATGGGCATTTTATGGAGGATGACAGGGAAAAGACAGAGGTACTTAACAAGTACATCTGCTCATTCTTCACGCAGGAAGAAAATGGCAACGGACCTTTGCTATACGAAAAAGATAGCCTTGCAGGAGGGGTAGACACGAGTCCCTTCACAGAGGAATGAGTCCTGGAGGAACTCAAGTTGAAGGTGGAGAAAGAAATGGGGTCAGATGAGCTACACCCAAGAATTCTGAAAGAGCCTGGGAAGGAAGTGGCAGCACCTCTAGCAAAGCTCTTCAACGTCGGAGAGTGAGGAAGTACCTGAGGACTGGAAAAGGGCTGCAGTGGTGCTGCTTCACAAGAGTGGGAGCAACGAGGAACTGGGACACTATTGCCCAGTTAGCATCACCTCAGTGGTGGGAAAGCTGATGGAATCCCTGTTAAAGGAGAGGATATTGGCATTTTTAGAAACGGGTAGTCAGCTTGGTCCAAAACAACATGGCTTCACTGCAAGAAAGTCCTGCCAGTCAAACCTGGTTGATTTTTTTCAGCTGGGATGTGGGGGTGCAGTTGATGTGGTCTACCTGGACTTCAGCAATGCCTTTGCCTCCATTCCAGACAGGTTAGTCAAAATGGAACACATGGGAGTAGGGCATAAAATAATTTGCTGGGTTAAAAATTGCCTGAGTGGGAGGTCTCAGAGAGTATTAGTGAATGGTACACTGTCAAAGGAGGGTATGATGACTAGTGGAGTACCACAGGGATCGTTGCTGGGCCCAGTCTTGTTTAATATATTCATCAGCGACATTGCAGGTGGTCTGGAGGGGAAAGTGTGCCTGTTTGCGGATGACACAAAGATCTGCAACAGAGTGGATACCCCTGAAGGGATACAAAAGATGGAGTCTGACCTGAGGAAGCTAGAGGAATGGTTGAGAAACTGGCAGTTGAAATTTAACGCGAAGAAATGCAAGGTCATACACCTGAGTAAACATTACCCAGGGAGAATATCCTTAATGAGAAAGGAACAGCTAATGGCCACAAAGCATGAGTGCGACCTAGGGGTCATTATTTCAGATGACTTGAAGGTTAGCAAACAATGTGGAAAGACAACATTGAAGGCTAGTGGCATCCGGGGATGCATAGGGAGGGACATCACTAGTAGGAAGTGGGAGGTTATTGTGCCACTGTATAGATCATTAGTGAGGCCTCACCTGGAGGACTGCGTCCAGTTCTGGAGACCACACCTCAAGAAAGACATAGATTGATTAGAGACAGTGCAGAGAAGGACAATGAAGATGGTGCATAGTTTGCATCAAGAGTCGTACGAAGCAAGGCTGAGGAAACTCAACTTAAACTCTCTGGAACAGCATTACGATCAGGGGGCTATGATAGAGACATTCAAATACCTGAAGGATACCAACAAGGTTCAGTCCCAGAACCTTTTTCAGGTGAACAACTGTATTAGAACAAGAGAACATAACATGCACCTCAAGGGATGCAGATTCTGGAGCAATGTGAGAAAGTACTTTTTCACAGAAAGGTTGGTGGATCCGTGGAACAACCTGTCTCAGGAGGTCATGGGAGCAAAGACGATAAGGGAATTTAAACTAGCATGGGACAGACAAAAGGGGATCAACAAGAGTACAACTAAATTGGGGAGGGGGTTTTAAACCTCGGGCAGACTAGATGGATCATGCAGTCTCCATCTGCTGACACATTCTGTGTTTCTATTTTTCCAAGTGCAAGTATACCTTTGGAGCTTGCTTAAGTCTCTTGCAGTGTCCTTGCCTGACTCTGAGACTAAACATAAGATCCTGCAAACTGTTGCTCATGGTATGGAGTCTAAACAGTCATTAGCTCAAAGCAGCTATGGATGCCTTCGACACTGCTTCTCACTCTGCTGTGGTGGGCATTTGTGTCAGAAGACACTCCTGGTTATGTACTTCTGTTTTTTCTCAAGATGTCTACAACAGGTAATGAATGATCTTACCTGAGTCAGTCTTCACTATTCGTAACTGGTGGGTCATAGCCGGAGGTGCTGAACCGTCGCCGGGAACATTAGCTTTAAGAATTTTGGACTGGAGGAGCTGATATCTGGGACAGCACTGCCCACAAGGTTAACGTATTGCGTGGCACTCTCAGACTGGCCAGTAACTGAAGCCAGCTCCCCCAAGCCCTCAGTTCTGTTTTCCCTACCATGAAGGCAGCACCTCATGAGCATAGCATTGCTAACTGCGTTACAGTTCGCTCAGTCTACTCACCACCGAACTTCACTCAGTGCCATGTAAGTTGGACTGGTAAACCCTTTCTTTTTTCCCTCCATTTTTCAAAAGTGCAACATCCAGTACGTTTCTTTAATTTTATTGTTTTTTCTCAGTCGCAGTCACATTCAGCTCAGGGCCTTCTAAGTTGTCTAAGGTGGGGCTTGCCTCAGTGCGTTGATGCCCCTGTGGCAAGCTGATGACTGTTACTGACTGGCATGACCGTCATTTTTCCTGCCTGGGTCCCCAACATGATATGGATAGATGCAATGCCTGTTTCTCCATGGATTTTCACACCCTCTGCATCTACATGACAACATTGTGACAGGACCACCAACTTTCAGAGGATGGCATCACACCAGGGACATCAAGGTCTGGTCCCTTGGCCCTTCCAACAGGCCTCTCCCCAGTATTGTACATACCGAGGGAGAGCAGGCCTTCTGTTCTAGTCTCACTGAGACCGAGGGTTTGTGTGACAGGTTGGGTGGACAGTCAGTCCCCTCTGGGGGATCAGCTGTGCACCCCTCGCAGTCTGTTACCCATTGGAAGGTTCAGACGCCCCCGGTGTCGAGATCTCAGTTATACATTGGGCCTATTCCAGTGGTTCCCTCAGCGGCACCAGGTGGTGCCGTCTTGGCTCCCAATGCTACTCCCAGTTTTGGTGAGCAAGACAGCACTGCTGGTGCCACTGGGTCCCCTTCCAAAACCACTCTCGGTGCTGGGAGAGGGAGGGCTCTGGGGTCGCCTCTTTGAAGATCTCCCTGATCTCGTCCTCTTTGGACAAGGATCGGGATGATTCCAACTGGTGGCCTAGTTCTTTGGAGCTTGGAGATTCTCCTAGGCCCAGCCCAAGGCCTTCTTTGCGGTCATCTCCTCTGCCTGGCGTCATTTTCGGTGCCTCGCCTCTGAGTCTTCTGGTGTTTTTTGCAGTACCGGGGACTCCTCCGGCACCGTGGTGTTGCATCTGGATTATGCCCCCTATTATCCCACGTACACCTGACACTGTATTCCTGGTCTATTATACTGTGACACTGCTATTTTGCACTAACATATAGATTTAGGCACCCATCATATAAGCATGAGTGCCAGGAATGTGCTTTGCTGCTAATATATGCTAATGTTTGCATCCTTTATAGGATTATATCATGCATGATTATTATACCTCACTATAATGCTTTATGTTTGCCTTTTACATATATTTTCATATAATAATATGTAGTAGTGGCCTGTCTGCACTTCTCTTTGTCTAAGCAAGCTGGCAGAGAGAAAGTCTTTGTTATGTCTTGTACATAGGCAAGAAATGCCACGTGTAGTTTGAACCTGTCAGCATTTCTTTTGTCCAAGCTTCATGCTGACAGGAGCATATTCTTTGTCTCATATGATACTCATTAGTAATTCTGTCTCCTAAGTCATTATCCAATGGAGAATGTCTTATACAATCTTGTTTAGAGTATAAGACCAATACATAATGTTTCTCATATCCATAACTATGAGGTCATCTTTGTTGCTGTACTGTCATCTGTTGTATATAACTTTGTGTAACCTAGCTCCACATGAAGATCTTGGAAATTCTGGAGATTATGTACATTCTCCAGGAGAGTGGTGAGAAACCCATCTTCCTTGTGATTTTCTCTTGTCACATGCTTGGCGTAAGTATTATAATAAACTATTATTATCATAAGCTATTATTATCACTCCTGCATGTATACAATGTTTCTTGGCTAACACCGAAGACATACAAGAATCTGGTATTATTTACTCTAGAGTTGGTATCTAGATAACAAAAATGGTGACCATGAAATGTGCCTGGGTGTTAGTCAAAGTTACATTTTAATTTCCTCTGTAAATTAAAACACTGGACGAGAAATCCTCCGTGACAAGCAGCTGACAGCATCTCCTGTTTAAATCTCTTCGGTCTGTTGTTTGTACCATAGTGCAGACAAAACAATGCTGTTGCCTGATATTCAAACTCTGTGTAATGAGATTGTTTTTTTTTTTTTTTCCCTTTTCTTTCTCTGTGGGAACACACAGCTGCAAAGAGATCCAAACAGACAGATAGACTGCTTTCATTTGTGGTTTCAAATCCTAGTGGGTCTATACTCATCTAGGAGTCCACATACCCCAAATGCTGTTTGTGTCCTGTCATGAACTTTTGTTGCAAACAAAGCTTTTGATCCACAGACAGCTAAGGGTTTCTTATTTTAAATTACATGTCTAAAAATATCAGTACTGAGCTGAGGCTGTATGCCTCAACATACCAAACTGCCTATGGTGGTTGGTATGAGTTTGCTGAACTAGCAAAATCCAGTGATAGTCTTTTCAGGGATATCATTGCTCACTACAGTGACTTGAAACATGGTACCAAAAGTGTTAATCCTGAAGGATTACTAATTGCAACGTTTACATGCTTTGATGTAGTTCTAAATAAACTATGTTTTGCAACCAGAAATCAGTCTGAAAAAGGCTTCTCATAGAGAAAGAATAGGAGGACTGCAGTGTCAGCTGCAGTCCCTACATAAAGAAATGAATTTCTCTTTAATAACGTAAGCAGCCAAGAATTGCATGCTTTAGGAAGTAACCGTGAAAAGGCGGAACTTATTAGAAAAAAGTTTTTCAAACGACTGGTGTTCTGGCTAATAACACTGATTCTAGAGACATGGATATGTTGTTCAATCCACACTGTCTGGCAGGTTCCTTGCCACTTTAAATCTTGCCGGAAAGTCTTCAAACTGGCTCTTCCCACCCACCCAGGTGGTAAAACCCTTGGCTCCGCCACAGGACGCCAGATCTTTCTTACCACTTGGAAGCTAATGTTCCTTCCATAGCGCTGTGCGTTTGTAGGCCTGCATCCTAATCTTTCGGATTTTCCAAAAAATAATTTTAACTGGTCCGCTATCACCATGGACCATTGGGTGCTGGAAGTGGTCAGCAGGGGCTGCCTATGGAATTCGAGCAGACCCCTCCCTATCGAGCCATCACCCCTCGGGGGGGCTACGGGTTCCGCAGCGCCTCTGTCAGCTCGTTGAGCTGACATAGCTCTACTCCTCCAAAAGGAGGTGATCAGCAAGGTGGCGGATCCTCCTCCAAACCCAGGGTTTGTGTCCAGGTACTTCCTGGTCCCAAAGCGGACGGGAGACTGGCACCCCATTCTCAATCTGCACGACATGAACAACTTCCTAAGGCCGCGCACCTTCAGGATGGTCACTCTGGCTCAGATCATTCCATCCTTGGAACTAGGCCTGTGGTTTTGCTCTCTGGATCTCCGGGACGCATTCTTTCACATCCCAATCCGCCTGTCTCATCAGCGATTCCTCCGCTTCAGAGTAGAGGGATCTCTTTATGAGTTCCGAGCCATGCACTTCAGCCTTTCTCCAGCTCCCAGGGTCTTCACCAAATGCATGGCAGTGGTGACAGCATTCCTGCGGTGCTGAGGGGTCCAGGTGTACCCTTACCTGGATGATTGGCTGATAGCAGCCTCCTCCAGGTTGGAGGTGGAGTGGTCCAGTGATCTGGCCCTCCAGGTCTGCTCTCAAATTGGCCTCCTGATCAATAAGGCTAAATGAGAACTCGTGCCATCGCAGGTGATTCAGTTCATCGGGGCAGAGCTCAACTCTCTTCGAGCCAGAGCCCGGCTCCCGGCGGACAGGGCCAAGGTTCTTTCCTCCTTTGCCCAATCATTTCTGGTTGGGCAATTGCACCCTGCCCAGGACTTCCTGCACCTTCTGGGCCTCATGGCAGCCTGCACCAGTGTGGTCTGTTGGGCCCTGCTGGCATATGCACCCCCTGCAATGGGGGCTGGCCCGTCAGTGGTCACAGCACTCTAGTCCATTGGACCAGCCAGTAACCATGACCCAGAAGATGTGGGACAGCCTGCAGTGGTGGCTCATCCCAGCTCATCTGCAGGAGGGTATCTCGTTTGTCCGGCCCAAGCCAACGGTCATCCTTACGACTGACACCTCTTTGATGGGTTGGGGTGCCCATCTGGGGGAGCTCCAGGTCCATGGCCTCTGGACCCCTCAGGAGTCTCAATGCCACATCAACCTGCTGGAGCTTCGAGTGGTTCGACTAGCCCTCACCGCCTTCACTTCGTTTGTACAGGGTCAGGTGGTTCAGGTCCAGACGGACAACACCACACCCATGTACTATCTCAACCGGCAGGGCGGGATGCACTCCTTGCTTTTGTGCAAGGAAGCTCTCCGCATTTGGTCTCTCTCTCGTGATCAGCCTGGAGGCGTATCTCCTAGCCATCCATGTGGCAGGAGCCTCAAACAGTCTGGCTGATGCCCTCAGCCGGATAGGCACTGCATCTCATAAGTGGTCTCTCCTGCTGGAGGTAGTTCAGGACCTATTCTCCCATTGGGGCACCCCTCAGGTGGACCTGTTCGCCTCCAAGGAGAATGCAAAGCTGAGGCTGTTTCATGCCCGCCCCCCCTCAGCAGGGCTCGCTGCAGGGGGATGCCTTCTCGAGGCCGTGGACCCCGGGCCTCTTCTACACCTTCCCTCTATTTCCCTTGATCCACAAGGTGCTTCTCAAGGTGAAGAGGGACAAGGCACAGGTGATTCTGGTAGCCCCAGACTGGCCTCGCCAGTTCTGGTACCCAGATCTCCTCAGCCTCAGCTCCAGGCTCCCAAGGCGGCTTCCAGCCTGCCCAGACCTGATGTCAGTCAACAAGAGGAAGGTTCTCCATCTGGACCTTCAATTCCTGCACCTGATGGCCTGGTGCCTGAGCAGCTAGAGTTCCAGGCCTTGGGTCTTTCCACGAGGTCCTCAACGTTGTTGAGGCGTCCTGTAAGGAGTTGACCAGAAAATGCTATGCCTTTAAATGGAAGAGATTCTCCATTTGGTGTCAGGACAAGGGGTTGGACCCCTCTTCCTGTCCATTGGCTAGCATTTTGGACTACATGTGGTCCCTTTCTCAGCTAGCGCTTCGGTCGACGACCCTTAAGGTGCACCTGGCAGCCATCTCTGCTTACTGGGCATGGGCCAGTAAGCAGTCGGTGGCACAGGAGAAGGTGGTCAGGCACTTTTTCAAAGGCCTTGATCACCTATCCCCTTCGGTGCGAGAACCTCCACCTCCGTAGGATCTACTGGTGGTATTGGCTAAGCTCATGGGCAAGCCATTCAAACCCGATGCACAGGTGTGATATCTCCTACCTGTCTTGGAAGACTGCCTTCTTGATGGCTATAATGTCAGCCAGTAGGATGGGAGAGCTCCAGGCACTTTCCATCGAGTCTCTTTATCTGGTCTTCCACAGGGACAAGGTTGTACTTCGGCCCACCCAAAATTCCTTCCAAAGGTGGTGTCGGAGTTTCACCTGAATCAGGTGTTGACTCTGCCGGTATTCTGCCCCAATCACACCTCGGAAACTGAATATCGGCTCCATACTCTGGACCCTAGAAGAGTGCCCACTTATTATAAGGAGCGGACTGCTGATGTTCAGGGGGAGGTTTGCCAGCTGTTTGTCACCTACGCGGAAGCCGCACCTGGCAGACCTGCAGCCAAGTGGACAATAAGCAGGTGGGTCACCTCCTGCATAGATCTCTGCTATAGGTTGGCGGGCATGGAGCCACCCAAAGGGATAAGAGCTCATTCTACCCGCCATACTGCTGCTCCGGTGGCTGCTTCTAGGGACATCCCTATCCAGGAAATCTGCAGGGTTGCTACCTGGAAGTCAGCACACACCTTTATTTCCCATTACCACATTGACCTAGAGTCATGCCAGGATGCTGGTTTTGGGACCTCGGTTCTCCAGTCCTTATTTCCCAAGTAGGGGGTGCGCGCCTTGCCTCCCTCCTCCTGGAGAACTGCTAGGAGTCTGCCAGACAGTGTGGATTGAACAACATATCCACGTCCCTAGAAATACAGGTTACTCACCTGTAACAGGAGTTCTAGGAGTGGTATATGTTGTTCATCCACACGTCCCGCCCGACCTCCCCAGCTTCGACATGCAACCTGGCTTCCAGTGGGATAGCTCTGGCATCATGGGGCAGAGCCAAGGGTTTTACCACCCGGGTGGGTGGGAGGAGCCAGCTTGAAGATTTTCCAGCTAGATTTAAAGCAGCAAGAAACCTGCCAGACAGTGTGGATGAACAACATATACCACTCCTAGAACTCCTGTTACAGGTGAGTAACCTGTATTTCTTTACGTTTGGAAAACAAGGAACTTAGGGATGAAAAGTCTGAAGTAATTGCTGATAGAATTAACGTGCTGGTATTTCAACACCGGACCTTGACTGAACAGTGTGATTCATTATGTTTTGATAACGGCAGACCAGAAATGAATGCTTTGAATATAAACTGTGACACAGATTTTCTTGATAACAGGTAAGTTTTACAAGATGAGAATGTCTTGCGATCTGAAAATAAGGCACTTCACAGCGTGCTAACTCCTGTATCTGAGCAGTTAGAATGTAGGAGTAAAAAGTCAGATATGACAAACTTGCGCCATCAACCACAGGTATTGGCAGGACATATCACCTTAATGCTCAAAGACCCTGCCTCTTCTGATGTTGAAGAGTTTGATTTTGAACACTCACAGAGTGCTGTGGCATGGACTAGAACAAAGGCTAGCCACTTATTTTTCTGTGATTCACAAAATGGAGAATTGTTAGAGTCTCAAAATGGAGAACATGCATGTCATCACGTTGTGTCCCCATGCCATCCCCAAGATGGCCGCTCATGGTCATGTGATGATGGTCATAATACAGTAACCGAAGATGCCGATGAGGTAATCCAAAATGGCCGACCACCACATCACAGAGGTTGGATCATGCAATCACAGGGACCTGTGATTGCTGCCTTAACCAAGTAAAACACTTCCCGGAGGTTTTTGGCATGATTCATAATGTTATCAGTAAGACTAGTGTTTCTGAAGGACAGAAGATTCTCATTAAAAATGATGCTGACATACTTTTGAATGAGGCTGGTACGCAGCCTGTCATGAAGTCAATGTTTGACGCTGCAGTAGCAGCTGCCGTTAGCAATGTTTACTATACTAGCATGTCCTTCGTTAAGGAACACATTGCTGTCATTAATGTGAAGTGTTGTGATTCTTCCCTATGTAATTTAACATCAGCTTTCCCTGAGAAGACTGAATATGCTGTTAATCCTAACACTAACAGCATTGGGCACATGCAGCCCATTAATAACCTAAACAATGTTGCTACCATCCAGCAACCTTCTGGTGGGGAAACCCACTTTACATTTGATGGGGGGGGGACAACCCTGATTCTGAAATCCCCTGAAAATTTTCAGCATCACATGCCACGTTGGAGGGGAAGGTTACAGGTTTGATTTCTGAACCTGTGCTGACAGCTGTTTCAGTACTACTTTCTCCACTCCTGATGGCTACTGAACCACAATCCATAGCTGGAGAACTACGTGCAGCTTGCACACCACTTTTCTCCACTGTGCAGGCACCCCTGATAGTGCCAGCACTGCCTGCACATGATGCAGAACCCCCTCCATCATTGACACCTGGATCATCCCATACTGTGGCTGCAATAGCAGGCACAAGCCAGGAACAGTCTGGGTTATTCCGAGCACAGACAATAGCAGGCACTTCTGGCAAGAAGGTGCAAGATATTGTAATGTTGATAATGTTGTCTTTTCTTTTAGGATCACTGATCATGGCCTCAGCATTGTTTAATCCTAACCCAGCTTTAGGGTATTATTTTGAAACTGCTACATTAAGTATAGCAATCTCAGCAGTTTTAGCCCAAATGCACAATGGATGCATCAGACCCACTGCTTATGCATCCCAGATGCTCTCCCCAGTGGAGCTGAAATACAGCCTTTGTGAAAGGAATCTTTTGGCTACATACTGGGCAGTGAGGTACTTTATGTACATCATTGGATATGCACCCATTGTGCTGCATTCCAATCATTCGCACACTAACGTTCTGTTGTCAGAGTAAAAGATGACTCTGTATCCAATGCCAGACTTACACACTGGTCTCTCATTTTACAGGATCATGACATCACTGCCCTTTCTATCAAAACTCCATCCTTGTTGGCCCATGGCCCACAATTTACAGGAGAAACCCATGATTGTTCAGCCCAACCCCCTGACCTACCTGTCCCAGGGCCCTTTCTGACAGAACCCCAGAAAGTGTTAAAAGACACCACTCTGTGTTATGTTTTGACTGATGACTCAGCCACACATACAATGAGGGTCAGACAGCAGGGTTTGAAATTATTTTACATTCTGTTGATGACAGAGTGTGCATTGCTAGTAACTGCATCATTGTGTAAGTACGATTCACAGGCATTGTTAAAACATGCTGGGCAAGAAAAAAAAATGTAAAGCAGGGAGGTAAGGAGTCTCCTTATTATTACCACAAATGTTTGTGGATGGTTTACAGAGCTTAAGTCCTTGAGAAAGACACAGATTGTGTTAAGAGAGGAATAAAAAAAATGTTTCCGTACGTAACATGATACCAGCACTCCACGAGAGGGTTAAGTTCTGCAGTTTAGGAAATGGCCTTGATCTAATTACAAAAGCACTGGAGACACTGTTTTTATTACAGATCATAATTGGGTATGTTCCTCTCTGACTGAATTTCTTGTGGAAGAAAACAAACTTCCAATATTCTAATAGTACCCCTATGAAATACAGAGACTTGTTTGTGTACATCACAACACTAACCAGCATAAATACAAACTGTACATTCATAAGGTTCAAGCATCTTGTAAAATTTGAACCTTATGCTCCAAAAGAAGGACTCTCATTTGAGAGCAGTGTATAGGTTCCTTAATAAAGGAACTGAGGAATAACTTCCAGAAATAAGCCCTTACAAGAAGTGAAAATGACCTTTGCCTATCCAGTGCTGGTCTACTCATTTGGTGTCACTGCCATAACTCTCATGAAATGTGATGGGTAGTTCCTGAACACCTGAGGGTAGATTTTATCTACTGTACCAAATACATGACACTCCAACTGGTGGACACTAGGGAGTCAATAAAACACCAGACTGGCTGAAATCCTCTATCTAGTGGCCACACATGAGAAATGATGTAGAACACTACATAAGTAACTATTTGATCTGTGAATAGAAGAATCCTATACCAGCTAGGAAAAATAAATTTGTTACCCCAGAGGCATTCAGGCCCCTGGAACAACATCCAGATTGACTACATTGGCCCTATGCCAACTACTAAGAACAACAGTAAGTTTGCACTAGTGATCACCAACCTATTTTCCAAATGGGTTGAAGCTATCCCAAGACAGAGCAACACAGTCAAAGTGACTGCAAATGTCTTGATAAACCAGCTATTTACCAGGTGGGGTTTACCCCTAAAGGTAGATTCTGATTACAGGGAGCTGGCTTTATAGCCGTAACAATGCAGGAAATTCTGGATTTGTTATGGGTAAAACAAAAGTTTCATATCCCTTCGTACCCACAGTCATCAGGACAGGTGGAATGGGCTAACAGACAGATCAATGCTATGTTATCCAGATCTGTTCAGGAAAACCCCAAAGAATGGGATTCATTATTGCAATTGTTCCTTATGGCAATAAGAGGGACACCCTCTGCAGTTACACAGAATACCCCATTTTGAAATCATGACCAGACGGTCCATGAGACTCCCAGAACACTTACTTCTGGACCTGTGTTCTGCCACTGCTGATGGAGCATCAGTAGATAAATATGTTAAATGACTCAAACAATACATCCAAAAGGTACACTTGTTTGTTGTACAATGTATGGGCAAGACCCAACAAGTAAGGATTAACCCATGACAGTGGGTCTATCAGGTATTAATGTATGGCTGGGGAGGGGTTCCAACCACCCAGCCATACATTAATACCTGATAGACCCATGCTGTGGAGTGGGTTAATTCACTTGTAACATGGGCAAGAAAAAGCATTCAGCTCATTCTTTATATCTTTTTCTTGTCCATATTATAACTGATTTTGCTGTGTTTTACATTTATAATATTTTGCTGCTAAATAGTGCTGCTAAACTTACAGATAATACTGTGATTCGTCTTAGGATTTTTAGTCAATGTCCGAGAGCTGTGATCATTTGTTTGTCCTTTCTTAACATTTACAATATTCTTACCAGACTGTGTGCTCCCGTTTGTTTCTGCATCACGCTCTGCTGTGCTGATCAGTGCCACTGGTCTATGAGTCTACAAAGCACAGTCCTGTTAAATAGTCACACGGTAATATACGGAATCTTCTGGTGTGCGGCAAGTGAGGACATGTGCGACTCAATGTGATGTATGGTTCGCAACATGCTATGCGTGTGTTGCTAACTTGGCAGTACAGATACTGAATTCATAAACATGATTGTGATTAGATATGTTTATTAGCATTCTTGAAGATCGTTGATGTCTTTTCAATGTGGATGGAGAAACGGCAGTACAGAGTACTAGTGCAGGACAATACATATGCAATACACGCTGAGCAATAATATACTAATAAGAAATGCTCTGTAATAGTCAAAATTTGGAGAGTTTAGCTTTTCTATGTGGTTCACTACTTCTAAAATGGTATTAGAACAATCTTTTACACCACTATTAATGATTTATTACTTTAAGTATGAGCAATATTTGCACTATGCAACATGTTACACTCCTATAAAGTTGTGTACTCCTCTATAACTTGCAAAAATAGCAATCTTTGTCATGCACAAATAAATCTTAAAATAATGATATTTCATAAAGTGAGTTGTCACTCTTTACTACATAGTACTACTAATCATCATTTCTTGCTTAAACTACCAGTAATGTTTGTCATGTAAAACAACATGTTAAACAGACATTAACTTGTGTGCGGCTGTATTACTTGAATATATAGTGATATTTGTGATTCAGAAATAAATCCTGCAATAATATTAGATGTTACACAGTGTAACCTCAGTTCTGATTTATGTTATGCCAATGTTACATTTTCATTCAGAATGACCTTTGAGATTTCACACATTGGCTTTGAGCTACGTATTTTGCCAATATAGATGTGTGCAGTCATTAAACAGTACACTAACAAATAGTTTAAGTTTATACATGTTCCTGACTTTAGTGTCTTGTTTCTGTTATGAATCATCATATGTGCAGAATGTGTGATTGTCATTTGGATGTGTCTCATTACAGTTATAATGGAAGTTCACAGGTCCATTTATTGTAAAGTTTTGAAGATTGATAGGATTCCTGTGTGCCACTATATTCATATCATGGTGCGTCACTGCTTGTGCATCCTTTCATATCACTGCTACTGGTTTTCATTCCTTTGTTCCCATTATTCATTTTTATCTCACAGTTCTCTATCTGTGGCTTTCCTTCCTCCATTCTTAGTACTGTGTTTGTGCTCTCAGATTTTTGTGTTCTCTGTGTTATTTCTCGTGTCTTATCGTTTCTTTATCTGTGACTACAGTGGTTGTAGTTTGAGGTTTATATATAGTGTATGTTGTGTTTCCGTTGTCTCATGTGATGTGTCTGCTTTTTGTATTTTTGCTCCATGCACACTATTATGAGACAATATTTTGGACCATTTCTCACAGTCATCAGCAGTGGGAGACCAATAGTTGCGTAAGCTCATTTCGCACCTGTGTCCTGTGATACTCATAATTTCTCTAGATGCTAGTCCTGCTTCAGAGAGAAGCTGTACAGCTGTGCTGCATATTGAATGGTTTGTATATTGCTTACTTAAGCCAGCATCTTTAGAAATCTGAGGCATCATATTACCAAAGTAGTTCTTCCCCATTGGCTGCGTTGTGTACCAGTAATCTTGTTCATTTGTGATGTATTGTGGTGGCCTCTTTGGATGCAAATACAGGGATGGTGCATTCTGCAGACATTTTCAAATGTACTTTTTATATAGCTCCACTGGGCAATGCACATTGCTGCTGTTTGCAACAGGAACACCTCATAGTGCTTGTCATCGATGTTCGTTGATCTGCCCATGATTTTTAGTTGCCTCATTAAACACCAGAGCAATGCTTTCTCTACCACTGTCGTCAGTAGTTATTGTGAAAGATTGCTGCGTTAGCCTGGTGAGGCCTTCTCTGCCCCGTCAAGCAAGTCCGAGCTGCAGCTCAAACCATTGCCTTCTTACGAGCCCGTAAGTAGTATTAGGATTTAGTTTCTCACATGTCCAAATAGGATGCAAGTCTGTATCTGATATTCGAGGATGATGATTACTAACATCATTGCCTGCTCGATGATATTCTTTTAGTACTGCAAGAAACAAGTTGTTTGCTGAGACAAACTCTGCATCACTTACTATATTTCTTTTTCTCTGAAACACTTGACTATTAAAGTGCCTATTTAACCCAGCAAGGATTCCAATATAAGAACTTATACTGTAACATAGAAGACTATTACACAAACTGGGGAATATGGGTGTGGGCAGGACAGTAGTGTGGTGGGTAGGTAACTGGCTGGGTGGCAGGACACAGAGGGTGGTGGTAGGTTTGGCAGTTGAAATTCAATGCAAAGAAGTGCAAGATAATGCATATGGGGCACAAAAACCCTGGCACAATATATCAGTTGGGGGGTGAGGATATAGCATGCACCAAGCAGGAAAGGGATCTTGGGGTTGTCATCTCTGATGACCTCAAGGTAGGGAAACAGTGTGACAAGGCAGCAGGTAAAGCAAATAGGATGCTGGGATGTATAGGCAGGGGCATCACCAGCAGGAAAAGGGAGGTCATAATTCCGCTATACAAGACACTAGTGAGGCCCCACCTGGAGTACAGTGTACGGTTCTGGAGACCATACCTACGTAAGGACATAGGGTAGAAGGTTCAGAGGAAGGCAACAAAGATGGTGCATGGATTGTATCACAAGTCCTATGAAGACAGGTTGAAGGAACTGAACATGTACTCCCTGGAGGAGAGAGAGGAGGGATATGATAGAGACATACAAGTATCTTACAGGGAGGAACAGGGTGCAGGAAAACACTATTTTAAGCGAAAAAGATGTTCCAGGACTAGAGGGCATGGGATGAAGTTGGAGGGAGGGGCGATTCAGAGGAAACATAAGAAAGAATTTCTTCACAGAGCAAGGTGGTGGACAAGTGGAACACCCTGCCAGAGGAAGTGGTGGGGGCTGAAACAATCACGGGATTTAAGAATGCATGGGATAGACATAAAGGAATTCTGGAGGTCAGGGGTAAGGGGCAACAGACTTCTAGGAAAACAAACTGAACTTACAAGCTCAAATGGGCAGACTGGGTGGGTCATAGGCCCTTATCTGCCGACACTGTCTATGTATCTATGTAATGTTCTCCGTTACTTGTCCGCACTGTGCAATAAAATTGCCGTATGATTGTAGCAAGATCGTTATTTGTTACACTTTCTATGTCTGTTGTTACATTTTTTGAAGAGAGCCAATCTTCAAAAACATTTAGAGCCCAGGCAGTATTTTTCTGTGTATTTGGCTCATTTTTTCTACTTTCTAGAATATCTAGATTACTGCTGCTTGCTGTTGCATGTCGTTTTCTAGTATTGGATTTTAGCTCTGTTCTACTGCTACTACTATCACTCTGCCCTATTACAGATGACAAAAAATAATGGGTTCTCTTCTGCTCCTTCTGTCTTGGTCATACAATCTACTCCTTTATCACCCTATGCATTTGCACTTTTATATGTAACAGCTTTTCTGGCAACAGATACTTTTGTAGAATTTCTGGACTGCTTTTAATACATTCAGTTTCTGCTTGTCTAGGATACATATTGGCTTTCATTTGAGTACAGGAACCTATTATACTACTGCAGTGTTATCTTTTCTCTTTTCTAATGGAAAATTGTGATTACGTTGCCAAGTTACAATCTTTCCTTACATTGTTCTGTTGCACTACCGATTCATAACTGGTGGAACTATACCTAATCTTATGCGAGTACAAAGACAATTCTGAGCGTGGCAATATAGGATTCTCTGATATCTGATACTGCTCACATTTCTCTGTACTACTACCTTGACAACTGATCGTTAGCTCTTTCAAGTCATTGCTACAATGATATTGTTTGTCTGACTTATCTCCTGGTACTATCCTCCACTGGTCTCTCTTTTCCACCATCTGATTGATATAGCTCTCCTTTGCCAGACTACAACGCTGTATTCTCTGTTCCCATGCCTCTCCTCTGCACAATCTTTCTCCATTCGTTAGTTCGCCTCTCACAGCTTCGTTCATTTCCTTCCCGTTGTTTGTACTGCCTTCTTTTTGTGTTATTTCCCTCTGAACCATTTGCCAACTGAGATGCTGCCAAGCAGGCTGAATGATACTGCCATGTTCCCAATTCCTTTTCTCTAAATCTCTGTCGTAAGTTCAATTACTTCATCTACTATCTACCAGTCTAATCTGTATATTTGTGCTCCCACCTGCTCTTTTCATTATGCTGCATCCCTCCGACCTTTATACATGTTGCACAAGTTTTAACAGTGCCACTACCACAATACTATATGGTACAAGTTTATATTTATTTCTTGTTCTTATTTACTCTTTCACTTTCTCTTCTGTATTATTGTTACATGGGCAACAAAAAACACTACAGGTGATTTGTACTTCTTTCAGTATTTCAGTACTGTTTCTACTCCTTTACAGTTTCTTTCTTCCATATTTTCAAAATCTCATGACTTTTGGGGCATACTGGTACTACACCATGAAAAAATTACTCACCTTAGTAATGTTGTTTCTTCTAATGGAGTCTTGCTGTATTCTGACATATGCAGTGATATCCAACCTATGAACTGCCCCGGAGAGGAAAGAGTTAACTTTCCATGCAAGGCATGGAACGCTGAGCTCGAGCTCGGTTGAGACTCTGTGTGTTGTTGTTTGAACCCAAGCCATGAGATCTTCTGAGCTATACTCACTAGGGCGTTCTGTGGAAACTGTAAACTCACACTAGCCAACTGGCAACTAAATTTAATAAAAAGATTTTTTGGTTCCAAGGCAAAGACTTAAGTCAGGAAACCCAAAAAACAAAACACAACACACATCCAAACATAAGAGGGTGAGAAAAAGGGGGCACCTCTAGGGTGCCAACACTGTTCCTGCCCACCCACATCCCAAAACCCAGGTTCTGAGAGGGGAGGCGGGGGGGAGGTCAGAATACAGCAAGACTCCATTAGAAGAAACAGCATTACTAAGGTGAGTAATTTTTTCTTCAAACAACATGAAGTCTTGCTGTATTCTGATTATTGCAGACTACCAAGCAGTACCTCCATGGAGGAGGGACAGAACCTACTCGAGAAATAAAGTACGTACCTACCGTAATTCTTGATCTTCTTGGACGAGTCTCCACCACTCATTCACACTATTGGGATCTGCGCCGGAGGCACCAGGACCCATCGGGAGCAAACTTTTTGCTGTGGAGTCGACGCCAGAGATGACGCCACGAGGAATGGCGCCGCGAGCCCAAGCTCACGCGGCGATGACTATCTCGGCGTTGACTCCCCAACCGCCTCAGTACCTTTTTTACCAAGGAGGTGCAGCGTAACTAACCTAGAAGGGTAGCCTAACCTAAAAACCGGACATAAGATAGTCCGGACGACCCGTGTAAGAAGGGTCAACAAAGAAGTCTTCAAGGCCTAAAGATTTGAGGGTGAAGACCAACAAGAGAGGTGACTCGGGGATGGAGGTGGGCGTGTGAATGAGTGGTGGAGACTCGTCAAGAAGATCAAGAAATTACAGTGGAGTACGTAATTTTCATATCTTCCTGGACATAAGTCTCCACCACTCATTCACACTATTGGGAGAGTACCGAGCTAATAACCTCCGAGAGGGCTGCAGGAAAACCAAGAGCTCACGTCTTAAGACAGAAGTCCATTAAGGATGGCTCTGCAAAGGAAGAATGTCGTCTGGCATGGACATCGAGTGCATAATGCTTAACGAAAGTATGCACTGAGCTCCAGGTGGCTGCATTGCAGATGTCTGCAATGGGCACTATGGATTTCCTAGGGATGCTACCACCGCCTGGTAGAGTGAGCTGTAAACTCTACCCTCCAACTTAACCTGCGCCATGGAATAGCAGTGACGAAGGCAAGCCACTAGCCATGCTGAGATACATCTAATAGCGACAGGTTGACCCAGTTGGGCCTCACTGAAGGAAACGAACAGTTGCTGGGCTTTACGAAAATCCTTGGTTCTATCTAAGTAGAAATGCAAGGCCCTCTTAACATCCAGAGAATGAAGAGAGTGTTCCCCTTCGTTTTGGAAGTCCGCAAAATAAGAGGGAAGGACCAAAGGTTGGTTAAGATGAAATTCTGACACAACCTTAGGAAGAAATTTAGGATGAGTATGAAGGACTACTTTGTCCTTATGGAACACAGTATACAGAGGGTCTGTGACCAGGGCATGTATTTCAGAGACCCTACAGGCTGAGGTAATGGCCACTAGGAAGGCAGTCTTCCAGGTGAGGAACTTTAGTTCACAGGTAGCTAGCGGCTCAAAAGGTTTCCGAGTGAGCATGTCTAGCACAAGATTATTGTCCCAGGCTGCAACAGGACATCTTGTAGGGGGTCTGGTGTGCAGAATGCCCTTAAGAAATCTCTTAACCATAGGTAACTGAGCCAGTGAAAGAGAAAAAAACGGCTCATGATATGCTGAAATGGCACTAAGGTGAACTTTAACTGTAGAGTACTGGAGACCCGAATTTGAGAGGTCCAAAAGGTACTCTAAAACTTTATCTGGAGAGCAGGAAAAGGGATTCAAAGAGGACTTTGCACACCAGAGGAAAAAACGCTTCCACTTAGCCGTGTAAGTTTTCTGAGTGGCTGGCTTCCGAGCAGCCAGAAGGATATCAGAAACTCTTCGAGAGACATTGAACCGATTTACTTCTACCTCTTCAGGAGCCAAGCGTGAGGGTGAAGAGATCTCAGATTGGGATGGACCACCGGTCCCTGAGTTAAAAGGTTCATCTGCAGGGGAAGTGGTCTCGGAGGAACTGCCAACATACTGTTGAGAAGTGGAAACCACAGTTGTCGAGGCCAAAGGAGCAATGAAAATCATCTTGTCTCCTGAGACTCGAACTTGAGGAGTACTCTGAATTAGAGGAAGAGGCGAAAGGCGAAGAAAGCCGCTGTCCACCGCAGCCTGAACGCATCCTGACAAAAAATGCCAGGCCCTGGATTTCTGGAGTAGAAGAGAGGCAGTTTTGCGTTGAGTGGGGATGCAAAAAGGTCCAGGTCCGGAGTTCCCCACTCTTCGAATAGTGACTGAACTATGGTTGAGTCGAGAGACCACTCGTGAGGATCTGTCTCTGTTCTGCTGAGATGGTCTGCCAAGTCGTTCTGTACACCTGGCAGGTAGATTGCTTGAATTAGAGCCTTGTGCACCAAGCACCATTCCCAGACCCTCATCGCTTCTCTGCATAAGGGGTAAGAATGAGCAGCGCCCTGCTTGTTGATATAATACATCACTGCTTTGTTGTCCGTTTGGAGGAGAATATTCTTGTGACAGAGAATATCCTTCAAAGCTCGGACCGCATAAAGGACGGCTCTCATTTCTAGGACATTTATGTGAAGCTGGGACTCGAGTTGAGTCCACACACCCAGAGTGTGGAGAGCCTGACAGTGAGCTCCCCACCCCATTAGTGAGGCATCTGTGGTAATGGAGATCTGATGGTCCAGAAGGGCAAAGGGGTATCCTTGCAGGAGATTGTCCTCTTGAGACCACCAGGTGAGAGACCTCCGTAAGGTTCTGTCACCTTGATGAGATAGGACTGTGGGTGAGTGGTTGGAGACCACTGAGTACTGAGCATCCACTGGGTGGTTCTCATGTGCAGACGGGCCAGAGGTACAGTGAACACTGAGGATGCCATGAGGCCCAGCATCCGTTGCATCGAGAGCGCTGTAACTGACCTGTTCTCTGCGATGTTACGGGCCATCTGAAGGATATCGTTCCTTCTGTCCTCTGGGAGAAAAGCCTTCGCACAGGATGTGTCCAGAAGAGTCTCTATGAAAAGGAGCCTCTGGGAGGGCTGCAGCTGTGATTTCTTGAGGTTTAGCAGGACTCCCATGGATGTAAGGAGGTGAGAGGCTGTCTCTACGGCATCCAGAGTCCCTTGCCTGGAAGGACTTGCCAGAAGCCAATCGTCCAGATAAGGGAACACCTGTATTCTGAGTTTTCTGAGGTGCGCTGTGAGAACTGCACAACACTTTGTAAAAACTTGCGGCGCCGAGGATAGCCCAAAAGGCAGGACTCTGAACTGATAATGTTGTCCCAGAGCCACAAACCTCAGGAATTTGTGATGCCTCAGGTGAATGGGAATGTGCTGGTAAGCATCCTGCATGTCTAGGGAGGCTAACCAGTCATGCTGATGAAGCAAGGGTAACAGGGTTCCTAGAGAAATCATTTTGAATTTCTCCTAGGGGAGAAATTTGTTTAGCTTTCTGAGATCTAGAATGGGGCGCATTCCCCCAGACTTCTTTGGAACCAGAAAGTAATGAGAGTAGAACCCTGTTTCGTTGATGCAGCAGCACAAGTTCTACTGTCCTGTTGTTTAGAAGGCCCTGAATCTCGGCGGTGAGAAGGTCTGACTGAAGGGCAGACAGCCTGGGCTGCCGTTTGGGAGGACAATCCGGAGGGGTTTCCACAAAATTGAGTGAGTACCCCTCGCGGATTATCCGAAGGACCCATTTGTCTGAGGTTATGGACTTCCACTGGCTGTAGAAGTGCATCAGCCGACCTCCCACCGGAGAGGAAAAGTCCACCTCGGGCAGTTGAGGTGGGACTTGGGCCAGAAATTCATAAGGTAGCGCTGGGCGCTTTGGGCCCTTGCGCTTTCTGCTGCGCCTTCTTTTGAGGTTGGGCAGGTTGGTTCTTATGGAAACTTCCTCTGCCTCTGCCTCGAAAGGACTGTCGGTTATGAAACTGACGTTTACTGGCATGCCCTCAAGAGGGGGCAGGAGGGGGTCTAGCCAACTTAATGGCTGACCTAGTCTTTTGTGTAGCTTCTAGAGCTTGCTCGACCTGAGGACCAAAAAGATATGCACCATCAAAGGGCAATGCCATTACCTGTTATTGCGCATCATTGGTGAAGCCTGAAGTGCAACCAGGAATGGCGATGGTGCAAATACCAGCAGCTGCTGAACGGAAGCGGAGTTGAAAGCGTCCATGGCTGCTTTAACCTGTTGGTTATTAGATTCAATACCCTGGTAATGGTTTGAAGAAGCTCTGGTTTTGAATCCGACTCGGAAGAGCTTCAACCATTTGCTTGAGAGAGTGCCACAGGATATACTCGTACTGAGAAAAATAGCCTTGGTAACTGGCAATACGCATACTTAGGGTAGAAGCAGCAAAGACTCTCTTACCTAAGGTGTCTATCTTATGAGATTCCTTGCTAATAGGTCGAGCTGTAGTGGTTTGAGGAAGGACGACCTTATCATTCTCTGCCAGGACTACAATAGGATCCGCAAAGGCTTGAGATGCCAAAATGGGACGATCCTTGGGGGCTGAATATTTTCTATCAATGGATTTAGCCACCGATGAAGAGACAGCAGGATTATTCCATACCATTTGAGACAGCGTCTCGAAGGAAGGCTGAATCGGAGGAGTCAAATCCGTAGGGATCTCCGAGGCGTGAAGGTATTGGAGTCTTAGCAATTTCCCAGGATCGATGTCTGTAGTCTGGAGAGAAAATGTGGAAATCATATTCTTCAGCAGAGACTTAAATGACAGGTCCTCGACCACAGGCTCTGCAGCAGTAAAAGATCCTGCTTCGTCCACCTCATCGCCCAGCCGAGGTCTGGGTCAGGCTCAACGTCATCTCCTGATAGTCCAGGAGGGACTGTATGGACAGGAAAGGGATGAAAGCCAGAAGAGGAAGGAGGAAAAGAGACAAAAGGGAAGTCCCCGAGAGCCCCCGGTGCCGAGGAGGCGCACGGCGCCGAGAACGACGCAGAGGAACCACGCGGCGCCAAAAATGGCACCGAGAAGCCGCGTGGCACCACAAGCGATGCCGAGAAGCTGCGCGGCACCGCGGGCGATGCCGAGAAGCCACGCAGCACGCGATGCCGAGGACGGCGCCGCAAGGCCACACGGCGCCGAAGGCACTCCCAGAGACCGAAAAACAGGTTTTGAAGGAAAAAGAGCAGGAGATAAGGGCATCGGTGTGGCCCCCTGTGCCGAAGCCATGTGAGTGGGGGGACACCTAAGCATGGAGTCGATGGCATGAAGAAGGTGCCGCGCGACCAGGAAAGTCCAACCGCCCTACCTGGTCACCCAGAGAGCCCAAAGGCCCATGAGCGACCGAGCCAGGTAGCTGAACCAACCTCCGAGCCCATTGCTCCATAAGAGCGGCCCACTGATGAAACTGCTCATCTGAAGACCTACCTGCGGGCGGGGTAGGACTCCGATTCAAGACGTCGGCTACCAGAAGCCGCTGTTGGTGACTCTGAAGGAGGAGACCGGCAACTAGCCCAGATAACCGAACATCTACGCGCAGACGTATCAGAGGGCGACCTCGAGTGATGCCTTCTCTTTTTAGACCTGCGGGCCTAAGAAGAGCTTGAGGCCAAACGGTGCCGATAATGCGACCGTTTGGCTTTATGCTTCCGCGGGTACCGCCCATCCCCCCGGGCATTGGACTGACCATTGTCAGACCCCCCTTCCGGAGAAGGCGGCAGACCGCACCCAGCCCGACTGACTGAACAGCTTTCATACGAAGTCTCCCTACCATCACCTGACCTGCTCATGGTCGACTCCATCAGTGTAGGCTGAGACTTCTTTATCGTTTTTATTTAAAAATAAGAATAACTTAAACGATACTGTATCGAGATAATACTACAAAATAATAAAAACTGAAAACTATGCTGCTAGTTTGAAGTTTGACTCTGATCAAGCGAGCGTCGTCACTGAAGCGCCTTGACGGGAAAAAGGAACTGAGGTGGGTTGGGGAGTCGGCCGAGATAGTCATTGCCCGCGCGAACTAGGGCTCATGAGCGCCATCTCTGGCGTCCGACTCTTCAGCAAAAGTTTGTCTCGATGGGTCCTTGCCTCCGGCGCAGATCCCAATAGTGTGAATGAGTGGTGGAGACTTATGTCCAGGAAGATCAAGCTGTGAAGCACTGCTGTGCCAAACTGAGCATCACTCCTAGCCTGGATATCCAGAGAGTAATGCTTGGTGAAAGTATCTACTGTTTTCCAGGTGGCTGCCTGACAAATCTCTAAGATAGGAATATCCTTGGCGGCAGCCAGGGAAGCAGCTGTACCTCTGGTAGAGTGAGCCTTCAGGCCTGAGGGTGGGATCCTACCTAATTTTTCATAGCAAAATTGTATACAAGAGACAATCCACCTAGCAATAGATCTCTTAGTGGCAGGTTTTCCCTTACCCACCTCACCATAAGTGAGGAACAGTTGGAGGGAGTCAAACCTGTGACCCTTGGTGCGCTCTATGTAGTAGCTAAGGGCCCTTTTCACATCCAAGCTGTGCAGCCTCCTCTCCCCAGAGGAGGAATGGTCAGTGAAGAAAACAGGAAGAGACACAGACTGGTTAGGTGGAAATCTGAAACCACCTTAGGCAAAAACTCACCTATTAGTCCTGAGGACCACCTTATCTCTATGGAAAGAGATAAATCAGGCTCCACTGACAGGGCCTGTAACTCACTTAGCGCCTGGCAGAAGTAATGGCTACCAAGAACACAGTTTTCCAAGTCAAGTACTTAAGCTCTGCTGAGGACAAAGGCTCAAAAGGGGGTTGCATAAGCTGAGCAATGTAAACATTAAGGTCCCAAGCAGGGGCAGGGTCCCTGAAGGGAGGATTGGTATGCAGCAATCCCTTGAAGAATTTACAGAATACAGGATGAGCTGAAAGGGAAGAGTGCTTGCCTACTGGCAAGAAGGCAGAGACAGCTGCCAGATGCACTCTAAGTGTAGCTGGTCAGAGTCCCAAGCTATTGAGATGAACCATATAGTTAAGGACTGTAGGCAACCCAGCAGACTCTGGAGAAATATGCTTCCCAGAGCACCAAATAGTAAACCTTTTCCATTTGGAGTTGTAAGTCTTTCTGGTGGAAGGCTTTCCAGAAGCCTTTAAAATATCGGAACACCTTGAGAGAGATGCAAATCAGCAAACTCTAATTCTTCAAGAGCCAGGCCTTGAGATTGAGAGATTTGAGATTTGGATACCAAACCCTCCCCTGAGAACATGTTAACAGGTTGTAATTCCTGGGAAGAGACAGGGGAAGGTGGACTGCTAAGGACAGCAAGAGAGGGTACCAGGGCTGTCTGGCCCAGTCTGGAGCAATCAGAATCACCTGGCAGGGTTGAGACCTCATTTTGACTAGTACCTTGAACAGGAGAGGGAAGGGGGGGAGCATACAGGAACTTCCCTTCCCAATTGAGAACTAGGGCATCCAGGGGGACTGAGCCCAACACTGGGGGCCTGCAGCAAAAAAGAGGAAGTTGGTGATTGTCTGGGGCTGCAAAAACATCTATCTGTGGGGTGCCCCATTTGGAGAAGATCACCTTCAAAATCAGGGGATCTAGGGACCATTCGTGATGGCCCTGAGACATCCTGCTGAGAGCATCTGCCAGGACATTGTCCTTCCCTTGGAGGTGCACTGCTATCAGAGAGGTATTCAGGGAATAAGCCAGAGACCACAACTTCATTGCCTCTGTGCACAAGGCCGTAGACCGAGTGCCCCCCTGCTTGTTGATGTACCACATTGTGGTGGTATTGTCTGTCCTGATCTGAACTACTTTGTTCTGAAACAGACTTGGAAAAACTTGAAGTGCTAGAAACACTGCTCTGAGTTCTAAGAGATTGATGTGAAGCAGAGATTCTTGAGGTGACCACAACCCTTGGGTGGTCAGATCCCCCAAGTGGGCTCCCCAGCCCAAGAGGGAGGCATCTGTGGTAAGGATTAGAGAATGAGATTGAGTGACAAAGGGAACTCCTTGCCTTAGGTTGTCCTGATTCTGCCACCATTGCAAAGCCTGGATCAGGGTTCGAGTCACTGGGATTAGGCTCTTAAGTAGAACTGAATGTCCCTCATCTGAAATCTTGCTCCTTGGACCACTGCTGTAGAGGCAGCCATGTGGCCCAGGAGCTGCAGAAAATGCCTTGCTGGTCGAGACACCTGGAGGGTGAATGAAGAGGCCAGTGTAACAAGGGTCCTTACTCTGTCCATGGGAAGGAAGGCTCTTGCTTTTATTGTATCCAGCTCTGCCCCTACGAAGGTGAGGAGCTGCACTGGCTCTAGAACTGACTGAAAGATTCAGAAGGAATCCTAGAGAAGTGAGCAGTTGCTGAGTTATCTGTAGGTGTGATTTGACTTGGTCTGGAGACTGACCTACTATGAGCCAGTCATCCAGGTATGGAAAGATGGAAATCTTTTTTTCTCCTTAGGAAAGCAACCACTACTGCCAGGCATTTTGTGAACACCCTTGGAGCTGATGTTAGGCCAAAGGGCATTGCTCTGAATTGATAGTGGCCTGAGGGAAACTCGAACCTGAGGTACTTTCTGTGGGAGCATCTGATGAGAATGTGGAAATAGGCATCCTTGAGGTCCAGGGAAACTAGCCAGTCCCCTGGCCTTAGAGAGGGTAGATTTATTCCCAGAGTCACCATTTTGAACTTTGGCTTTAAAGGTGCTTGTTTAAATATCTGAGATCCAGGATAGGCCGCCATTCTCCTGTCTTTTTGGGAGTTAGGAAGTACCTGGAGTACAATCCTTTTCCATGGCTCTCAGAGCCAAGAGGGAAGAGACTTCTGCCTCTAGGGCAGGGGCCTCTGAAATATTTTCAGGTGGAAAGGACCTGGTTCTCATCTTGGGAAATTGTTTGAAGCTGAGAACCAGTCCCTGGCTTACTACTTCCAGGACCCATTTGTCTGATGTTAAAGACATCCAGTCCTGGACAAAGTAAGCCAGCCTGCCCCCTACAGGTGGTGGAGAATCAGCCCGGGCAAACCCATCAGGGTGCCTGTTTGGCAGGGGCTTTAGGCTGAGGGTGGTAGCAGGCCTGCTTTGCACCCTGCCTCTCCCTCTGAAGAACCCCCTCTGGGCAAAGGTGGAAGAGGAGGCCTGGGCTTGGTAGAAAGGCCTATGAAAAGGCCTGCCCCTGCCCCTGGAATGCTGCCTCTAGGGAGTGGCTTGCCTTTCCTTGGCCTGAGCACTCCTATAGGTGGTCCTGTATTCATCCATTTTCTTCATGTAGTTCTCTGTCTGCTCCCCAACAACAGGAAAATCCATGGCCTTAGTCTGGGTATCCTGCGACAGGCTAGTACATCTGAGCCAAGCCATCCTACGAAGGGCCACAGATGTAGCCATGACTCTAGATGTAATATCATTGGAGTCCACTGCAGCATGAAATTGCACTTTGGATGCCTCAATACCATCTGTAGCCACCTGCTCCAGCTCCTTGGCAAGCTGGCCAGGGACCTGTTTAGCTAGAGCCATCACAGTGTCCCATCTAGACTTCTGGTATCTAGCTGTATAGGCTATATAATTAGCCTGCCTGAGTCCCAAGGATGCTGCCATGTACTGTTTCTTTGCCATGGCATCAATCCTCCTGGAGTCCTTGTCTGAGGGGTGTGAAGCCAAGGCAATATTTGCCTTATCACAGGCAGCAGCCTGCACTACCCCAACATGGTTGCATTGCTGGGAAAGGAACTCCGTATCTGAGCCTGAAAGAGTATACCTCTTGTCCATTCTTTTGTCCACAGGAGGTATAGAATTAGGAGTCTTTCACATTTTAAATGTCTGTTTCCCAAAAGATTTATGGAGGGGAATAGACAGCCTCCTGGACTCTGGGATGTCCATCATCTCAACATAACCAGGCTCCTCCTGATCCTCTACTGCTTCCTCCATAGGAAGCTGAAGAGTTTCAGCCACTTTTTTGTAAAACATGAAGTGGGAAGGGGACTTAGAAAGCCTAGGAGGAGAAACCCTTGAAGGTCTGTCTGGGGAGATGTCCGGGTCAATGGGCACATCCAGACTTTCATAATCACCATCACTATCCTCATACTCTCCCTCCTCCTCCTCCGGTTCATAAAAATCCTCTAAGTTATAATCCGGAACTGGGGGAACCGACCGGAGCGAGCCCCTAACTGATGGTGACTGTTCGGTCGGAACCAAAGTTAGCGATTGAACAATCCTTATCGCTTTGGCTATTTCATCAGTGGTCAGAGAAGGAACTTGTGGATCCGAACTGGTTGACTTATCCCTTCTTTTTCTTTTAACCGGAACCGACTCCTCAGAGTCAGTTCTCCTTTTGCCCGAAGAAGTTACGCCCTGGTCAGAGGGCACTCCTTCTGGTTTGGTTGGAACCGAACCGGGCTGGCCATCCGGGTCAGCAGACTTTTTGGCCTCCCTTTCCCTCAGCCTACCTACTCTCTTTTCCAGGGTAGCTGTGGGAAAACTTTTGCAAATCTTGCAGTCTGAATCGAGGTGGTCAAACCCCAGACAATAAACACAGGTGGTGTGGGGGTCAGCCTTAACAAACTCTTCCCCACACACACTACAGTGTTGAAACCCAGTGGGCCCGGTTTTTCTCTTGGGTTTCTGAGACATGGCCAGTCCTAACCAAACTTACCCTTTTTTCGGCAATCCGCCAGGCAAAAGACCCTTATCGGTTCCTGACTGTGTTACAGGGTCGTGGAAAAAAACATAAAGAAATCCGTTTTTTTTAGAACCGGTAAGGACCGGTTACCACACTTTAAAAAGTAGAACAAACTTTTTTTTAACAAACCTGATCGGTTCAAACCGAATCGATCCGACGTTTACAAGTTCCACACAGAAGCAAACAATAATAAACCTATCTAGTACTCACGGTACCACAGACAGAGACTGAACCGACAGGTTAGATGGAATAAATTTGGTTGAAACCGAGGGAAAAAACGACACTTTAACCGACTAAATTGAACCGAGCAAAGGAGAAATCTCCGGAGCGACTGTTCAGTGAGGCGGAGTAAAGAATCTGCGGTTTGGGTTCAAACAACAACAGACAGAGTCTCAACCGAGCTTGAGCTCAGCGTTCCATGCCTTGCATGGAAAGTTAACTCTTTCCTCTCTGAGGCAGTTCAAAGGTTGGATATCACTGCAATAGTCAGAATACAGCAAGACTTCATGTTGTTTGAAACATTATTTGTGCCGTGGACATACATTAATAGAGAATTAATGTATCCCCACCTCATGCTTTTGCACAGATCATACATAACGCTTTTTCTTGCCCATGTTACAACAGGCCCTATCCCATTGTAAACAAACTCAGTCCAGCAGTCTACCAAGTTAGACTGCCTCACAATGAGTCAATGATAATTGTCTACATGCCAATCAAATGAACCTGTTTAAAGGAGATTACATTACTTTTCCATACCCCAATGGGCGGAATAGTACTAAACTATGTTTTTCTTTTCTCTTTCCTTTTAGGTTTCAGAGAGAGAGATGCTTGCTTTTATGCTTATTATTGTTTTTAAAGTATGGGTCTTCTTACAAGCCCAAACTGCACATCTTATTGCAGATAAGAACCAGTGACCTAAACAGCTTGTTGAGGCAGAGTACTTCACAAGCCCACATGATCTAACTGCATCCTGTGGAATTCACACTAAAGTCCTAAAAGACGTGTTCATTGTCCAGAAAGGCATCGAGGCACTACTGAATGTTATGATCATTGCTTTGGATCAATCCTAGCAGCTAGACTTGATCTGGACCCTTGTTTATATTTTACTGATAATCAGGAATTTTGCATCCAAAATGTATATGGCAATAAAAGTCATCAGGCCTTAAGGTTTTACCTATAATGCCCCAGAATTTGTGACACTTAATACTGAGTGCTCAAAACAGAACCCTAGCCCACCCAGTGGTCTAATTGCCACTTCTCAACCAGGTACCCTAGTTTATAATATGCAACTCATGCACATCCCAGTGATTTTAAATTTTACCCTTTAAAACTTGGAATGATTTGTTATATGTTTCACAACAAATATTTCCCACTTTTTTTTAATAATGATGTTGTATATCCTGGCAGCATACCAGGTACTCAGTAATGACCCCCTATACAGGGACTGATAGCACCCCCCCACCACACACACACACACGATTGTCACATCCTGACTGCTAGTGGTACATCTTATGACTGTAAACCTACCCAAATGCACTAGGCATTTTATTTTTGTTTTATTTAAAAAAAAAAAAAAACAGGTTTAGACTCAGGCCTATTTGGCTGTGACATATCTATTTGAAATAGGGCTGACATAGTCATTATTCAAGCACATATGTTAAAGGTTCATGATAGTATGAAATATATCATATCATATCATACCTCCCCTATTGCATGATATACATGGTCTTGCTCATGAAAAGTGATTTACATTTGCAATATTAAAGATATTGTGAAGGGGTTTGACCTGACAAATGTTAATATTATTGAATTAATTTCTGCTTACATTAAGGAAGCAGACGAGAATCATGAAGCTAGGGAAGTTCTTTGCACTGAGTATGGCTATTATGTTCTTACAACCTTTTGGTTATCTTTTCCGGGATCTGGAATTAGGACATATCCCTGATCTCTTGCATGACAGATGTATGGGTCAGTGGTATTGCCACGTTTTGCACTTCTATTGCATGTGTTAACAAATGTTTATTTGAATCTAGCACTATTCTCTTGTCAATGGCAAGGAACCTTGATATGTCACCACACACACCAGTATTGCTCCATGTTTCGAAACTTATTCCTGCACAATCCTGGAAGCCATGTTTGTGACTCTCACAGTGTCATTGCCACATTTTCATCTGGCAACATCCATCTCTGATCGTCTGGCAACCGTCCATTCTATTGGTCATCTTGATGGGAACTTTTATCATGAAAGGTTGAAACTACCTCCTTTCTTTGCTTACCATGAGGTCTTGGAATGGTGACCAACTCTGAACTTTGATTGTCGTAACTGAAAGGATCACCACCTTTTATGCAGATGCGACATCTTCCAACTTGGCTTACCAACTTTTGAATACTGGCCTAATGTTTGAAATTAGGTTCCCACTTGTGAACTCTCAAATAAACTGTATTCGGCCCAGCCAATTCAGATTCTACAATCAAGCTCATTGTTATGCATACTATGAAGCAAGCCTGGGGTTGGGGTAATCCCCTAACTTCAGCAAGAAGACTGTTCTTCATTTGATCTACAATCAAGAAATCCATTTTCGTCTCTGCTTGTTTTCCAAGCCTGGCAGCACCTCATACAAACTGAGTACTGTCATAAACCTTTACACTTTGTGCAGCCCTGCAATCATCTTCAACTGAACACTGTTGCTATTCCATTGTGGAAGTTAATGTGCAATCTAATGCACCCTCTGCTGAGGCCTCTGAAAATACTGCAGCCTCCTCAACATTTGGATCTACCTTTGGAAAATCTAAATTAAACTATGAATCTTCATCTAACACTTGAAAGAAACCCTGGATTTATCCCTGGAATTGTTCATAGTTTATGTCTTGTGGACAATAACATTTCATTTCCTGTTCAACTTACCAACTGAAAAATGCCATCCTCCAAGGTGGTATATTCTGCTGATGTGGAACATTGTGTGGTGACCAACTATACATTCTTCTGATATTGACTAAAGTTATGCAAAGTGAACTTTTCTAACTTCTATTTTTACTCCCTAAACAGGTAATAGGTTATATGGTAATCGCACCTATTTCCATCCCGGAACCAGATACCATTAAGTCTAGTAATAACTATCTTGATGCTCTATCTCAATTTTTAATTATTTTTAATATCCATACAGGCAACTTACGTTTGTCTCTCCAATCTCTTCCCAGTAGGACAGATACACACCTGCTACATATCAGTAATAACTTTATTTTAATATTGGAAAACCCCCGTTGTGAAGTTTCATTCCACATTTTTCTAGTAATACAAGGTTTACTAACATTTTCCCTTATAATTACATTTTGTTGTTTAAGGAAAACCCTGAAACACCACCATGACCAGTTGAAATTCCTCTATCAGGCTCATGCCTTGGGCCTGTAGACGAATGGTGCCTAACCATTGTCTTTTTGTTGTGTTGCCACTTTTGGAATTAGGGAAACAAAGAGGGGACTGTCGCACCTGGGTTATACCCCCCCTATTATCCCACCTATACCTTATACTGTATTCCTGGTCTAGTATACTGTGATACTGCTATTTTGCACTAACATGTAGATTTAGGCACCCATCATATAAGCACGAGTGCCAAGAATGTGCTTTGCTGCTAATATATGTTAATGTTTGTATCCTTTATAGGATTATATCATGCATGATTATTATACCTCACTATAATGCATTATGTTTGCCTTTTACATACATTCTCATATAATAATATGTAGTAGTGGCCTGTCAGCATTTCTCTTTGTCTAAGCAAGCTGGCAGAGAGAATGCCTTTGTTATGTTTTGTATGTTGGCAAGAAATGCCACATGTAGTTTGAACCTGTCAGCATTTCTTTTGTCCAAGCTTCATGCTGACAGGAGCATATTCTTTGTCTCATATGATACTCATTAGTAATTCTGTCTCCTAAGTCATTATCCAATGGAGAATGTCTTATACAATCTTGTTTAGAGTATAAGACCAATACATAATGTTTCTCATATCCATAACTATGAGGTAATCTTTGTTGTTATACTGTTATCTGTTGTATATAACTTTGTGTAACCTAGCTCTGCGCAGAGATTTTGGAAATTCTGGAGATTATATACATTCTTCAGGAGAGTGGTGAGAAACCTATCTCCCTTGTGATTTTCTCTGTCACATGCTTTGTGTAAGTATTATAAACTATTATTATCACTCCTGCGTATGTACAATGTTTCTTGGCTAACACCGAAGACATACAAGAAATGAAAATTACGTACTTACCGTAATTCTTGATCTTCTTGGATGAGTCTCCACCACTCATTCACACTATTGGGATCTGCGCCGGAGGCACTAGGACCCATCGGGAGCAAACTTTTTGCTGGGGAGTTGACGCCAGAGATGGCGCCGCGAGGAACGGCGCCGCGAGCCCCAGCTCGCGCGGCAATGACTATCTCGGCGTCGACTCCCCAACCGCCTCAGTACCTTTTTTACCAAGAAGGTGCAGTGTAGCTAACCTAGAAGGGTAGCCTAACCTAAAAAACGGACATAAGAAAGTCCGGACGACCCGTGTAAGAAGGGTCAACAAAGAAGTCTTCAAGGCCTAAAGATTTGAGTGAGTGAAGACCAACAAGAGAGGTGAGCTCGGGGGATGGGGGGTGGGCGTGTGAATGAGTGGTGGAGACTCGTCCAAGAAGATCAAGAATTACGGTAGGTACGTAATTTTCATATCTTCCTGGACATAAGTCTCCACCACTCATTCACACTATTGGGAGAGTACCGAGCTAATAATCCCCCGAGAGGGCGGCAGGAGAAACAAAGAGCTCACATTTCTTTAAGACAGAAGTCCATTAAGGATGGCTCTGCCAAAGGATGAATGTCGTCTGGCATGGACATCGAGTGCATAATGCTTAACAAAAGTATGCACTGAGCTCCAGGTGGCTGCACTGCAGATGTCTGCAATGGGCACGTTGTGGATTTCCGCTAGGGATGCCGCTACCACTCTGGTAGAGTGAGCGTAAACTCTACCCTCCAACTTAACCTGCACCATGGAATAGCAGTGATGAAGGCACGCCACTAGCCATGCTGAGATACATCTAATAGCGACAGGTTGACCCAGCCGGGCCTCACTGAAGGAAACGAACAGTTGCTGAGCTTTACGAAAATCCTTGGTTCTATCTAAGTAGAAATGCAAGGCCCTCTTAACATACAGAGAATGAAGAGAGCGTTCCTCTTCATTTTGGAAGTTCGCAAAATAAGAGGGAAGGACCAAAGGTTGGTTAAGATGAAATTCTGACACAACCTTAGGAAGAAATTTAGGATGAGTACGAAGGACTACTTTGTCCTTATGGAACACAGTATACAGAGGGTCTGTGACCAGGGCATGTATCTCAGAGACCCTATGGGCTGAGATAATGGCCACTAGGAAGGCAGTCTTCCAGGTGAGGAACTTTAGTTCACAGGTAGCTAGAGGCTCAAAAGATTTCTGGGTGAGCATGTCTAGCACAAGATTAATATCCCAGGCTGCAACCGGACATCCTGTAGGGGGTCTGGTGTGCAGAATGCCCTTAAGAAATCTCTTAACCATAGGTAACTGAGCCAGTGAAAGAGAAAAAAACGGCTCATGATACGCTGAAATGGCACTAAGGTGAACCTTAACTGTAGAGTACTGGAGATCTGAATTTGAGAGGTCCAAAAGGTACTCTAAAACTTTATCTGGAGGGCAGGAAAAGGGATTCAAAGAGGACTTTGCATACCAGAGGGAAAAACGCTTCTTCCACTTAGCCGTGTAAGTTTTCTGAGTGGCTGGCTTCTGTGCAGCCAGAAGGATATCAGAAACTCTTCGAGAGACATTGAACCAATTTACTTCTACCTCTTCAGGAGCCAAGCGTGAAGGTGAAGAGATCTCAGATTGGGATGGACCACCGGTCCCTGAGTTAAAAGGTTCATCTGCAGGGGAAGTGGTCTCAGAGGAACTTCCAACATACTGTTGAGAAGTGGAAACCACAGTTGTCGAGGCCAAAAAGGAGCAATGAGAATCATCTTGTCTCCCTGAGACTCGAACTTGAGGAGTACTCTCTGAATTAGAGGAAGAGGTGGAAAGGCGTAAAGAAAGCGTTTTGTCCACCGCAGCCTGAACACATCCTGACAAAAAATGCCAGGCCCTGGACTTCTAGAGCAGAAGAGAGGCAGTTTTGCGTTGAGTGGGGACGCTAAAAGGTCCAGGACCAGAGTTCCCCACTCTTCGAATAGTGACTGAACTATGGTTGAGTCGAGAGACCACTCGTGAGGATCTGTCTCTGTTCTGCTGAGACGGTCTGCCAAGTTGTTCTGTACACCTGGCAGGTAGATTGCTTGAATTAGAGCTTTGTGCTCCAAGCACCATTCCCAGACCCTCATCGCTTCTCTGCATAACGGGTAAGAATGAGCACCGCCCTGCTTGTTGATGTAATACATCACTGCTTTGTTGTCCGTTTGGAGGAGAATATTCTTGTGACAGAGAATGTCCTTCAAAGCTCAGACCGCATAAAGGACGGCTCTCATTTCTAGGACATTTATGTGAAGCTGGGACTCGAGTTGAGTCCACACACCCTGAGTGTGGAGAGCCTGACAGTGAGCTCCCCACCCCATTAGAGAAGCATCTGTGGTAATGGAGATCTGATGGTCCAGAGGGGCAAAGGGGTATCCTTGCAGGAGATTGTCCTCTTGAGACCACCAGGTGAGAGACCTCTTTAAGGGTTCTATCACCTTGATGAGATAGGACTGTGGGTGAGTGGTTGAAGACCACTGAGTACTGAGCATCCACTGGGTGGTTCTCATGTGCAGACGGGCCAGAGGTACAGTGAACACTGAGGATGCCATGAGGCCCAGCATCCATTGCATCGAAAGCGCTGTAACTGACCTGTTCTCTCCGATGTAACGGGCCATCTGAAGGATATTGTTCCTTCTGTCCTCTGGGAGCAAAGCCTTCGCACAGGATGTGTCCAGAAGGGTCCCTATGAAAAGGAGCCTCTGGGAGGGCTGCAGCTGCGATTTCTTGAGGTTTAGCAGGACTCCCATGGACGTAAGGAGGTGAGAGGTCATCTCTATGGCATCCAGAGTCCCTTGCCTGGAAGGACTTGCCAGAAGCCAATCATCCAGATAAGGGATCACCTGTATTCTGAGTTTTCTGAGGTGCGCTCCGAGAACTGCACAACACTTTGTAAAAATTCGTGGCGCCGAGGATAGCCCAAAAGGCAGGACTCTGAACTGATAATGTTGTCCCAGTGCCACAAACCTCAGGAATTTGTGATGCCTCGGGTGAATGGGAATGTGCTGGTAAGCATCCTGCATGTCTAGGGAGGCTAACCAGTCGTGCTGATGAAGCAAGGGTAATAGGGTTCCTAGAGAAATCATTTTGAATTTCTCCTTGGGGAGAAATTTGTTTAGTTTTCTGAGATCTAGAATGGGGCGCATTCCCCCAGACTTCTTTGGAACCAGAAAGTAATGAGAGTAGAACCCTGTGTTTCGTTGATGCAGCGGCACAAGTTCTACTGCCCTGTTGTTTAGGAGGCCCTGAATCTCGGCGGTGAGAAGGTCTGCCTGAAAGGCAGACAGTCTGGGCTGCCGTTTGGGAGGACAATCCAGAGGGGTTTCCACAAAATTGAGTGAGTACCCCTCGCAGATTATCCGAAGGACCCATTTGTCTGAGGTTATGGACTTCCACTGGCTGTAGAAGTGCATCAGCTGACCTCCCACCGGAGAGGAAAAGTCCACCTCGGGCAGCTGAGGTGGGACTTGGGCCAGCAATTCATAAGGTAGCACTGGGCGCTTTGGGCCCTTGCGCTTTCTGTTGCGCCTTCTTTTGAGGTTGGGCAGGTTGGTTCTTATGGAAACTTCCTCTGCCTCGAAAGGACTGACGGTTATGAAACTGACGTTTACTGGCATGCCCTCGAGAGGGGGCAGGAGGGGGTCTAGCCAACTTAATGGCTGACCTAGTCTTTTGTGTAGCTTCTAGAGCTTGCTCGACCTGAGGACCAAAAAGATATGCACCATCAAAGGGCAATGCCATTACCTGTTGTTGCGCATCATTGGTGAAGCCTGAAGTGCGCAGCCAGGAATGGCGGCGGGTGCAAATACCAGCAGCTGCTGAATGGGAAGCGGAGTCGAAAGCGTCCATGGCTGCTTTAATCTGTTGGTTGTTAGATTCAATACCCCTGGTAATGGTTTGAAGAAGCTCTGGTTTTGAATCCGACTCTGGAAGAGCTTCAACCATTTACTTGACAGAGTGCCACAGGATATACTCGTACTGAGAAAAATAGCCTTGGTAACTGGCAATACGCATACTTAGGGTAGAAGCAGCAAAGACTCTCGTACCTAAGGTGTCTATCTTACGAGATTCCTTGTTAATAGGTCGAGCTGTAGTGGTTTGAGGAAGGACGACCTTGTCATTCTCTGCCAGGACTACAATAGGATCCGCAAAGGCTTGAGATGCCAAAATGGGACGATCCTTGGGGGCTGAATATTTTCTATCAATGGATTTAGCCACCGATGAAGAGAGAGCAGGATTATTCCATACCATTTGAGACAGCGTCTCAAAGGAAGGCTGAATCGGAGGAGTCAAATCCGTAGGGATCTCCGATGCGTGAAGGTATTGGAGTCTTAACAATTTCCCAGGATCGATGTCTGTAGTCTGGAGAGAAAGTGTGGAAATCATATTCTTCAGCAGAGACTTAAAAGACAGGTCCTCGACCACAGGCTCTGCAGCAGTAAAAGATCCTGCTTCGTCCACCTCATCGCCCAGCCAAAGTTCTGGGTCAGGCTCAACGTCATCTCCTGACAGTCCAGGAGGGACTGTATGGACAGGAAAGGGATGAAAGCCAGAAGAGGAAGGAGGAAAAGAGACAAAAGGGAAGTTCCCGAGAGCTCCCGGCGCCGAGGAGGCGCATGGCGCCGAGAACGACGCCGAGGAACCACGTGGTGCCAAAAACGGTGCCGTGCAGCCGCACAGCGCCGCAGGCTACGCTGAGAAGCCGCACGGCACTGCAGGTGATGCCGAGAAGCCACGCGGCACCGCGGGCGACACCGAGAAGCCGCACGGCACCGCAGATGACGCCGAGGATGGCGCCGCGAGGCCACACGGCGCCGAAGGCACTCCCAGAGACCGAAAAACAGGTTTTGAAGGAAAAAGAGCAGGAGATAAAGGCATCGGTGTGGCCCCCTGCGCCGAAGCCATGTGGGGAGGGGACACCTAAGCACGGAGTCGACGGCACCGAAGAAGGTGCCGCGTGACCAGGAAAGTCCAACCGCCCTACCTGGTCACCCAGAGAGCCCGAAGGCCCATGAGCGACCGAGTCAGGTAGCCGAACCAACCTCCGAGCCCAATGCTCCATAAGAGCGGCCCTCTGATTAAATTGCTCATCTGAAGACCTACCTGCGTGGTAGGGGACTCGATGATCGAAGGCGTCGGCTACCAAAGCAGCTGTTGGCGACTCTGAGGGAGGACTGACAACTAGCCCGATAACCGAACATCTGGCGCGGGCGTATCAGGCGACCTCGAGTGATGCCTTCTCTTTTTGAACCTGCGGGCAAGAAGAGCCGAGGCCGAACAGTGCCAAGAATGCGACCGTTTGGCTTTATGCTTCCGCGGGGACCGCCCATCCCCCCGGGCATTGGACTGACCGTTGTCAGACCCCCCTTCCGGAGAAGGCGGTGGACCGGACCCAGCCCGACTGACTGAACAGCTTTCATAAGAAGTCTCCCTACCGTCACCTGACCTGCTCATGGTCGACTCCGTCAGTGTAGGCTGAGACTTCTTTATCGTTTTTATTTAAAATTAAGAATAACTTAAGCGATACTGTATCGAGATAAAACTACAAAATAATAAAAACTGAAAACTATGCTGCTAGTTTGAAGTTTGACTCCCGACAGGCGAGCAACGTCGTCACTGAAGCGCACTCGATGGCGGGAAAAAAGGAACTGAGGCGGTTGGGAGTCGATGCTGAGATAGTCATTGCGCACAAGCTGAGGCTCATGGTGCCGCTCCTCGCGGGCGCCTATCTCTGGCGCCGACTTCAGCAAAAAGTTTGTTCCCGATGGGTCCTAGTGCCTCCGGCGCAGATCCCAATAGTGTGAATGAGTGGTGGAGACTTATGTCCAGGAAGATTCTGTATTATTATTGACTCTAGAGCTTGTATCTAGATAACAGCGGTCGTTCCTGTCATTGGGCCTGAAGGAAATTCTGGTGCCGACCTCAGTGCCGGTTTCTCTCTTTGCCCCTCTTCTGACCACGGCTCTGGGAAGGTCTCCTTCGAGGGGTGAGTCTTGGCCTGGAAGGGCAGGGGTCTTGAGTTTGTAGTTGGTGCCCCCAACTGTCCCATAACGAGTGGAGGCTCTGAGTGGAATTAGAGTGTTTACCCGCGCCTCCCCCCACCCCACCCCAACTGTTGGGACTCACAGTTGGTGGGGACAGGGACCGCCCTTGTGGACCAGAATGGCTCCAGGTGGTTCCCCCCAAGGGCAGCACCGCCTTTGCCCCTCACCAGTTGAGCATTTGCAGGTGTGCAGGTCATGCAGTATCATCCCTCGAGAAGTTTCTCCTGGTCATTTCTGCAGCCCTGGCAGATGGTCATCATCAACCACCCACAGCCACTCTCCCCTTTTCCTCTGCCTCCTCCCAGGTTTCTCTGGCCGTAGTGGTCCCAAGACCCGAGAACAGTTCAGGGCTACAATGCACGTGTTCCCTATCTACCTCAGGGCCATTGTTGAGGTCATTTTTAGACCTCCATTCCAGGCTGCTCCACTCCTTGAATCCAGCTCCTCTGCCTCTTTGGCTTCTTCCTCTGAGGAAGAGGATACTTCTGGCCACATTTTGTCAGATGCTGATAACACTTCGTATAAGTGATTCCTCTCGGAGATGCTGCAGGAGCTGCACCTTCCCCATTTCATTGGACACAATTCTGCGCATGTGATGCTGTTACTCCTGGGGGAATGTAGCTCTGAATCTGAAGTGATCCCTCCGTGGCCTCAACCCTTTGCAGAGGAGTCACACAGTGCCTGGCAGCACCCCTCTGCACCTTCTCCAGCCCTGAAGGACTGCCAGCGCAGGTATTGCACACCCTCCAGTTCTCCAGGAGCAATGCTCCACCCCAATTCAGGCTCAGAACTACTAGACACCCCCTCTGGACATCATCGTCCCTGTCCTGACTGCCCCGAGTCTGACTCAGTCGAGTTTGACCATTGGGGTAGGAGAGTTTCTCGGCACCATGACTCCTTTTGTGCAATTCGGTGCACCAGGTAGCCTACACCTGGTGCCTGTGGGCGATGCTGGGGCAAATCTTCGCATCCCTGCCTAATAGCAAGGCAACCCAACAAGCCATTGTGCTTTCCACAAGGGGCCTGGAGCAGCAAGACACCAGGTGAGGACATCCTATGATGCCATGGTAGGTACCATGGTAGCCTCAAGGTTGGTGGCAACAGCAGTCTGCATTAGGTGGACGGCATGGCTTTGTCTCTTATGGTTGTCACCCTTCACCCAACATAGGGTGATTGCCTCATCTTTCTAGGGGGCTCATTTTTTCTCCCGCAGGGTGAGGTGTGAGCTGTCGGGGCACCCTCCTTCTCCCAGGCAATAAGAGCCTCAACCTACCATCAAACAATCACGTGTCCAGCCAGACCCATAAGGGGCAGCTGCCTCCTTGTGCTGTTCCCCCACAGGAGGCTAAGGGACTACTTCTCTCAGGGTTTGCAGACACCACTGAGGGTGGTAGCTTGGTACTCTGACCCACCAATTAAAAAAGGGAGGCAATATAGTGCAGTGGTTTAAGGTTCTGATCTGCAAATCTGGAGACCTGAGTTTGAATCCCACAGCCCCCACTTGCATACTGTGTGACCCTGAGCAAGTCACTTAACTTCCCTGTGCTCCCAGGTCGCACCTGTAAACAAGCTTTCAGCTTAGTGTGCCACTCCTGGTTAAACAATTGAAAAAAAAAAAATTATCAATGGTGACTGACTCAGGTAAGATAGAAAAATTACGTAATTGTAGATCTTCCTGAGTATCTTCACCATTCATAACTGCTTTTCTCCCTCCATCCCAGGCTTCTAGAGTATATCACCTCCCTCCTTTCTCTGGCCCTTCGCAGGGCATTATTCCTCTAGGTAGACCCTGAGGGATACAGAGGGTCAAAAACATGCTACAACAGGCTTAGTTCAGCAATAGCCCTATTTCTTATATAGCAATATTTGCTCCCTCTCTGTACTAGGGAGGGATTTATCTTGAACAAAGTGTCCTGAAGTTGGCTTAGCTCTTGGCTCTCTGCCGTCTTTCTCCACCTCCATCACACTCTTTACTTCTTCCTCCTTTTCCACCTAGTCCTGTCTCCCTTGCAGGGTTCTCAGCATCCTGAAGTATAGATCACGGCTGTTCTCTCCCCCATTCCATCGCCCCACTCTTTATCCTCGCCCCCTTCATCTCTTCTTGTCATATACTTGCCCTCCCTTTGGGCTTACATAAGCACTTTCTGAACCCATGCTCAGTCTACTCCTGCTACACTTCATTCATTGAATCTGGATTATATTGATCCTAAGTGTACTACTGTGCTATGTAATAGTATTTTAACTTATTTCATTTTTTTGTATCATGCTTGCTTGTTCTCCCAATTCTTGTACTCCACCCCCCCCCGGACGCTTCTGGAAATGAGCTGCCTATAGTTCATGTTGTCTTTTCTCGTGAAACATGTTACAAATAAAAAATAAAAATAAATAAAATTTATGCTTCTTGCCCTCGTATCCCATATCATCCCTTGGGGTCACCCTTATTTTTGCAAACATCATGCCTGCGGGGTCTTCTCAGACCATCTCACAGGATGCTGATTTCTACTCTTATAACAAAAAAAATCCCCAAAAAGAAATAGAACAACAAGGAGCAGAGAGCTACCCTGTTGCCTTGGGTGGGAGGCTCCAGACTTCCATCACCAGTGGGAGACAGGAAATAGAAATTACGTTCTTACTGTAATTATGATCTTTTGTGTATCTTCACCATTCATCACAGATGGATACTGGCGGAGATCAGGACCACTGAGCCTTTTTTTTTTTAAAAGGATGGTAAAGACCCATGTCAGCACCGCCCTCGAGGCCGGCGTACTACGTGGCGCCGAGGATTAGCCGTTAGCTCGGGCCAACTCCGCCTGCCTACCAGTTCTGAGTCACCAAGAGGTAAGAGGAAGGGATGGAGGGTGGGACAAGAGAGTCCAAGGGACAGAAAAAGGAAGAGAAACTGAACTAAAAGGAGAAATAACGACTGAGAGGACAGCATAGAAGAAGTAAAAACTAAGGGGATTGGGTAGAGGCCCCAATCTCTGGAAAAGGAAGAAGGGAGGGAGGGGGGAGAGAGAATTTAGGAGAGAGTGAGAGGTGACAAGAATCCAGGACCCTTGTCCGTCACCAGACTGTATAGGAACTGCAAGGAGTGGCAAAGCTCACCTGCCAGAATTCAAGGCACAGAATAACTGGCAAACCCCAAAAGCAGAGTCGGCTATTCTGGAGAAGGACAGGGTACAGGGAATCAGTACTCTCTCTGTAAAGACATTTGGTGAAAAAAAGGATTTTCCTTTTTTTTTTTTAAAAGGAAGGATAACAGAAGGAGGGCAACCACCAGTTCTCACCCAGCAGGGGTGTAGATAATTAGTAGAGAGGAAGTGCCACTCGAACTGTACCCTTTGGGAGAAATTTACCCCCCTGTGTGTCCCAACTTTACCCCACTCAAAAGAGGGGGAGGCACAGAGGGAGGATGATCCAGAGACTGGAGCCCCAGGGGGATGGCGGGTGGGATTGTGATGATTGGTGAAGATACACAGAAAGATCATAATTACAGTAAGAACGTAATTTCTATATCTTATCTGTGTCAATCTTCACCATTCATCACAGATGGGTGAGTACCAAGCACCCCCGAAGGGGGTTGACTAAGTGCACCCTAAGGGACAGAGTCCCTAGCCCCTCAGTGGTGACACACTGCTGGGAACCTTCTGGGCCTGAAGAGGCCCGAGAGTGGGGAGAGCGAGACGGGGTCTCCCCGGAGGGGGAAGGAATTTGCCCCGACAGACGTCGTCTCGCCCTACGGGAAAAGAGATAGGTTCCCTGGTGAGCGGAGCAGATCACCCTACGCCAGGCCAAGGGTGACAACCGGGAAAGGCAAAGCCACGCCGATCTTCTGGTGCAGATCGCTGTCCCTACTACCCTGGTAGCTACTCACTGGCGTCGTAAGATGCCCTTGCTTGGTGCCTTGCTAGCTCCAGGCCACATGCAGAGAGAGCGATGGCTTGCCTGGTTTGCTCCGAGTCAGGCAAAGCAGCTAGGAATTGACCCAGCGCTGACCACAAGAACCTGTTGTAGGCTGCATAGTGGGCCTGATGAGCGGAGATGGAGAGAAGCAACCGTGCCGAGTAGAAAGTCCTCCTCCCCCAGAAATCGAAATCCGAAGAGTCCTGATCTGGGGGCCGGTCACGGTGGAGGGCGCGAAGCCCATCAGGAGTGTCCAGGTGCGTCAATCCGGACTGCGGATGAGGCATAGAACCTGGAGACTCTGGAGGAGTGCAATACCTCTGGCTGAGGTCCCTAGGGGCAGGAACTCCGGAGAAGGGCCTCTGCCAGAAACGCATGGACGCCTTCTGAAAGGGAGCAGGCCAGGGGGGCACCACAAGGGTGGCCACCCCGAAATCGCCTAGAAAGGCGTGCGCCGCATGCTCTGGATTGCTCACAGATAGGGGGGAAAGGTGAAGGTCCTCCAACATCCTCGCGAGGAAATGCTGATACTCGGAGAGATCAGCGGCAGGAGAGATGTGGACAGATGGTTCCTCTCCCCCCAGAAGAGAGGGATGAGGAGCTGGAGGTCACCATATGCTCCGAGGGTGGCTGCTTGGGGGAAGGTTGAAAAACCTGACTGTCCAAGGCCCTAACATAGGCAGGAAACCGAGAAGCCACCGCTCTGAACTGCTCTCAGGTGAGAGGCCCGGTAGGACCAAGAATGCCCGGGAGTGCTGAAGAATGCGGCAGAGGGGTAGGGGCAGAGCCGAGGGAAGGAATCGGCTGACCTCTGCCAGGGCCAGGGAGCGGACCATGGACACCTGGGGAAGGTGTCCTGGAAGACTCCGCAGCCAACAGCTGTACAACCACGTTGGTACTGCCTAAGCTGCACCCAGAAGAATCCCCCCAGTGAGGTGAACGGGGCTGTATGGGTCCAGAAGGACGGTCCCCAGCCTCCAAAGAATGGGACCCTCTCAAGGACCCGGAAGGGGAAGGACGGAAGTCCGCACTCCGGCTTCTTCCAGGACCCGGGTGGACCCCAGAGAAAGGCCTACGCAGGGACCCCACACCCCTGACCCCTCAGAGTCCAAGAGAGTCCTGGTCCTTGGGAGGGTCAGCCTAGGTAGCTGGCAGCCCTGGGATGTCCCCGAGGGGGAAATCCAGGGTGCAGCATCCTCTCCACCCATAGGCTTCTCGATAGGCCCCAAAGTTGGGTGATCAAGACACACCACAGGAGGGGGTACACCTGCTGAGGGGTCCAGGAACTCCCCCAGGACAGGTTGCATGGCTATAGTGGCATGCACCATAGCCTGCTGGTCAGTGCCATTGACCCCGACCTGGAGGGGAACCTGACGCTCCTCAAGAGGGGGCTGACTCCGACTCGTCGAAGAGACCACTGGTTCAGCCTCCTGTGCAGGCAACCCCGAAGGGTGTGACTGCTTGTCCGACTCTGAGCCCGACTCAAACCCCGAAGAGGTGGAATCCGAGGCCCTAAGCCAGACGGTAGGAGGGCGAGGAAAAGTGACCTTCGCGAAGGGCCCAGAAGTCATGGCAGTGGTTGAGGCAGCACCTGCGCCCTCCACGGCCCCGGGGGCGGGGCTGGCAGAAGGTGGCAGGACGGCTGGGACCAGAGGTCCAAGGCTAGGCCAGCCGGGCGCCGGCCAAGTCACCGGGCACCAGGAGCGGCACCGGGGACAGAAACGGTGCCGGCAGCAGCCCCAGCGGCGGTCCCGGAGTCGCAGACACCACCAGGCCCCCCGGCGCTGCTCGCGGCGCCGAGGGCCAAAGCAGCACTGACCGCTCCGAGAGCCGGCTCGACACCGATGACACTGCCCGGCCCCCCGGCGCCACTCCGACATCGATGGCTCCGAAAACGGACCCACGCCAAAGGCAGCACCGCCAGGCTCCCTGGCGCCGCTTGCGGCGCCGAGAGCAGAGGCAGCACTGAAGATGGCATCAACCAATGACCCAGGCGTCATCGTAGCTTAACCTCGCACCGAGAGCGGTGCCGAGGTGAGACATAGCAAAGGCGACGCCGGATCCAGGGTCACAAGGCCACAGCAGTACCCGGCGCTGCAAGCGTCGACAGAGCTCATGTGCCGAGATGAGATGGTGCCGACAAGGCCCTCGCACCGCTGGACGGACCGGAGGCCTCGACGGCACCAACCGATGTGCCGAGGACGGCATTGGACCCGAGCCTTCCGGACCGCGAGCGACACCGGGGCTCTCTCACCCCGGCGTGATTGCCATAGTGGCGCCCCCGCCCGCCTCCTGGAGGAAGCGGACGGGCCTGGCAGCCGCGGGAGGAGTCTCAACCAAGGCTAGGCTACGGGGGGTTGAGACTCCCTCCTCCACGGCCCGTATAGAACCGGGAGGGGACCCGGAGGAAAGGCTGAGAGAACGCGGCTTGGCCCGACGAGTGCGGATCCTACCTCCGAAAGTTGGCGGAGCTCGTCCAACTTTCCACACGCTGTTCGATAACACGGCGGTCCATTGAGAAGCAGGCATCGCACGAATCCATGTCGTGAAGCGGGCCAAGACACGAGAGACACCGGTCATGCTGGTCGGTCACGGAGAAATTGCGGCCACACAGGCACCGACGCATAGGGGGCTGCCCCGCCTTAGATAATTTCTTGCCCTCCGACCGCGACATGACCTGCGGAAAAAAGCACCACAAATAGACTCGACGTCGCCAAAATTAAAAATAATGGAAAGATCTTACCAGCGATGTCGAGTAGGGCAGACTAGAACTAGTAGACCGATGAACTATCGACTAATAAGGGCTAAGGCCTAAAAATTTTCTTCAAACACTTCTTCAAGGCTTCCACGAGGCGGCGTCAGCGGCGGAGATGAAGAACTGGTAGGCAGGCGGAGTTGGCGCGGCTTAGCGGCTAATCTCGGGCGCCACGTGGTACGTCGGCCTCGAGGGCTTCTGGCCGATGTTGCGGCCGGTTCGCCTATCCTTTTAAAAAAAGTTCTCGGGTCCTGATTCCGGCCAGTACCCATCTGTGATGAATGGTGAAGATTGACACAGATAAGATCACTGTTCCCTCGTTCAACTTTTCTTTTCGTTTCTTTGGTGCCAACTTCAGGACACTTCATTCAAGCATTGTTAGTACAGGTGGCACCACACCTCTGCGTAGCTACATCTCAGTTTCTTCCACAGTGACTGGAGCTGTTGCCCTCTAGCTGGGTTCTTGACTATTCCACTATTCCATATCTTTCAGTTCTTTATCTTCTATTAACACTTTCTTATTTAAAAAAAAAGAGGGAAAAGAAACAAAAATCTGCCACGGAATCAGCAGGCAAACTTAGTTTGGTGCACGGCCTCTTCTGTCTGCTGTGACTTTGCAGACTGCATGGGGTCTCTGCTGTACTTCTGTTGCTTCTTTCTTTAATGTCCCTAAATCACTCTGAGCCACGTAGCTCTGCTTGCTGTCATACTGAGGAGATTCAGGTGGCTCTGTCTTCGTAACATCTTCTTCCTTCCTTCTCCTCTCCTATTGTGTCCTCTGAGTTCCCCAGAGGCTCTGGTACCCCTACACCATCCAAACCCTCCAGCAATATCCTCTCTCTCTATTTTCAGTCCTTCTTTTGGATTTATTGCTTTCTGTCTTCCTTTTCTTATTCTGTCCCTTTGACCCTTGCCCTCCTCATTTCATATTTCTATCTTCTTTATTCTTCTCTTCGGTGAGCAGAACTGAGGGCTTAGAGGAGCCGGTGTCAGTTACTGGCTAATCCGCGAGCGCCATGCAATATGTCAGCCTCGTGGGCAGTGCGTCCCCAGCCAAAAGTTCTTATAGCTAATGCTCCCACGAAGGTCAGGTGCCTCCAGTTATGACCCACCAGTTATGGATGATGATACTCCGGATTACAATTACAGTGAGTATGTAATTTTCCTTTTCCTTCAATGGTGCATACCTATTTGGGCAGCAAGTGGAGAAGTCTGTCGAGGTGTCTCAGAAAACTATAATGACCATAAAGTCTACCAGACCAACTCCTGCTAACTCTCAAAGGGGAAGAGGACATGGTTTCTTTCAGAACTGGCAGTCCTTTCGTGAGAAAGGCAGGGGAGCCCAAATCAAATCTCAACCTCACCAGCTTCAAAAGAAGGCACAGTAGCCAGCCTATCAGCACAGCAGTTGGATTTCCACTTGTGACACCGGCGACCCAGGTTCGGGAACAGACCTGGGTCGCTGGAGGGCCTGCGGGAAGAGAGCATCTGACGACTGCTCACCTTCTCCCGGGGGGGAAGGGAAGTGGCTTGCTGTGTGCCTCCTCCTGGCAGAGGCTGGGAGCATGACAGTTCGGTGAGACCTGTTGAATGCAAGGGGCGTGGTGGACGTCTGCATGTGCCTTGATGTCTGTGGCACACCATGCCCCCTCCAGGGGAGCAAACCAGAAAAACTGCTTCTCAGCTGGCTGGATGATGGCCACCAGCTCCTGCTGCTGCAAGTGCCTTGAGGCCCGGAAGCCACCTCAGCAGCTCCCAGGGACTGAACAGATAGTGTGCTGGTTGTCCTCCCTGCCGCCTTCCCCCTCGGAGGAGAGGGACCCATCCAGTGAAGTGATACACTGGGCTATCCCTGTGATGGCTGGAATATGAGGAAGGTAGAGCCAGAGGGGGTTGGGGCGAGGGTGTCAGTGGGGTCCATGGCTTGCCGGAGGGAGAGGTGGACCAAGAAACCTAAGGAAGAAGCAAAAAAAAAAAAAGGCGCAGCCAAAGGCACAGATGCTGAAAACACCTAGTGCAGCTCTGAAGCTCTGGTCCCAGTCCTGCGTCAGCTGCCCGAGGCAGACTTTTCCTCCCCAGGTGGGGGGCTAGCCCAGTTCTACTGTCAGTGGGAGTCTAGCACAACAGACAAGTGGGTCTTCAGGATCATCCAAGAGGGATACTCCCTGGACTTCAAAGATATCCCTCCGGACTGTCCACCCAGAAGGCAACCCCTCTTATCAGCTGATATGTCAGAGTTTCTTGCATTGGAGAGTGCGGGCCTTCTGAGTAAAAAGGTAATGGAGGTAGTGCCAGAGTCAGAATGAAACACAGGCTTCTCGCTGGATTTGGAGGTCACCGACCTCATAGTGGAGCCGGTCATTTGGTCGGACCACTATAACATGAGGTTCTCATTCAAAGCCACCCTCCCAAATAGACCTTCTCCTATGGAGATGGTCCAGTACCACCATTTAAGGGGTTTGACCCCAAAAGGTCTGATGGTGGTGCTGGACCTATCAGGTGCCAGGGGAGTTTGTAGTAGACTATAATAGGACTGTTGCCAAGACCCTCGACTCGATCGTATTGGTCTGTGTTCGACCCGTCACTTTGCACCAGAGGTCCCCTTGGTTTGATGGGACTCTCAGGGAGCTGAAGATGAGGGGTCAAAGGTTGGCGCGGCACTGGCAAAGATCCTAGTTTGATGGAGATAAGCTTATTTTGATGTCCCATTATAGAGAGTATCAGCAATTAGCAATTCACAGGTTAAGTGTGATGAGTTTGCTGTATTTACTGATAAGATTGCCTCCATCAGATCGGGGATCCAGTCAGCTCGCTCTATTGGGGCATGCAGTGGTGAGTCGGGGGTCACGGGCATTCTGTCTGTTTGGTCTGACTTTGCCCCATTGACGGTCAGGGATGTCGTGAAGGTTATCCAGGAGTTGAGGCCCACCCACCTACTGTAGTTTGGATTTGGGCCCAACACGCCTTCTTGTAGGGTGCATTGATTCCCTCTGCCTGGTCCTAGCTGGGATAGTCCAGTGTTAGTTAATGAGGGGGTCTTCCCTGAGTCCCTGAATGAGGTGGTGGTAAGACCACTCTTGAAGAAATCATCACCGAACCCAGACTGCCTAGCCCACTACAGACCTGTCTCTAACCTTCCTTTTGTGGGAAAGGTTATGGAGAAGGTGGTGGCTCTTCAACTGGAGTCCTGTTTGTCAACTTGTGACATCTATGACCCTCTCCAGTTGGGTTTTAGGAAAAGGCACAGCACCTAGACTGCCCTGGTTCGGGTGCTTAATGATCTCCTGGTGGCGAGGGATCGAGAAGAACGTTCCATTCTTATATTCCTCCATCTCTCAGCTGCATTTGACACCGTAGACCATGGGGTGCTATTGGAGTGACTGTGGGTTGGTTGTGGACTGACGGGTACAGTCCTCAACTGGTTCCATTCTTTCCTCACTGCCAGGATGCAGACTGTGATGCTAAGGACCTTTTTCCTCTGCACCACTATCCCTGCCATGTTGGGTCCCGCAGGGCTCCATTTTGTCCCCCCATGTTGTTTGCAGTGTGTATGCTACCACTAGGGGACATAAGATAGTATGGACTGCGTTTTCATTGCTATATTGATGATACTCGGCTATACCTGTCTTTTGCACTCAAGACGACTGGATGCGGTCTCGGTTTTCAATCAATGCCTTGCTGAAATCCAAGACTGGAGGAGAGCTAGTTGGTTGAGGTTAAACTCAGATAAGACAGAAATACTGGTGGTGGAATCTGGTCACTTGGGGCTTGGTGTGCAATCTGGTCAAGTTTCCGGGCTTAGGCTCGGAAACTCCCAGTTGCTCACCTCCGTCAAGATGAGGAATCTTGGCGTTGTCCTAGACTGAGGTTTGATGCTTAAACATCAGGTGTCAGCCATGGTCCACAGTGTGTTTTACCATCTGAGAAACATTGCCAGGATTAAACACCTGATTCCACTGGGCCATCTGCCATCACTAGTCCATGCTTTTGTGACGTCACAGCTCGACTACTGCAATGCCCTTTACCTGGGGCTATTGGGGGTTGAACTCTGTTGCCTGCAGCTAGTGCAGAATGTGGCAGCCAGATTGTTGACTGGCCTTTTGAAGTCATGTCACATTACACCTGTGCTCTACTCTCTGCACTAGCTGCCGGTTTGGTGGCGGATCACCTTCGAGGTTGGCTTGCTGACCTATAAAGCCCTATATGGACTGGAGCCTGGCTACCTGCAAGACCTTCTACAGCCCTACCACCCACTCTGCCCCCTCTGGTCAGTTGATAGGTTCATAGGTTCATAGGTAAGTTACACGATCGAGGGACAAGCCCATTTAGATCATGCCACCTAAGCTAGGTGGGTACGAAATTTAGATTCATTCATAAATATGTCTAAATGAGATTTGAAATGAGATAAACTTACACAATTCACCACCTCATAAGGGAGTGAGTTCCATATTGGAACTATTCGTTGTGTAAAAAAATGTGATCGTTTGGTCAATCGATTAATCGGTAAGAATAATTTAAAATTATGGGAGCGAGTTGAAACAGTAGTAGTATTCCATTTCAAGTGCAGAGTATTAAATAAGTATTCATCCCTAGAGGCTTTGTATAACAAACAAAGATCCCCACGTAATGATCTGTATTCCATACTGTACAAATTAAGTTGTTTAAGTCTATCTTCATAAGGCAAATTTCCCATTCCTATGATATTCTTAGTAAACCTTTTTTGCACCTTCTCTATATATTATATCACTCCTCTGTGTAGGGGCACAAAACGAAGAACAATAATCAAAATTTGTTCTTATAATACTACTATAAAGGGGGACCATAATCGATGGCTCTCTGCTTTTAATGTTCCTAAATATACAATTACTAAGTCTAGAACATTTTTTAATAACGTAGTTTAAGTGTTCAGTAAATTTTAATCTGTTATTAATAACAACACCAAGCTCTTTCGCAGTGGTAATAACGCTTAAGGCCTGTTTGTCTATATAATATTTTGCACACTTATTGTTATATCCAAAGTGCATAACCTTACACTTACCAATATTAAATTCCAACTTATGTTTACTAACCCATTCGGAAATAACATTTAGATTATCCTGTAATTCTGATATAGCTATTGGGTTGTTGACAATTCCTCCAATGATGAGGGCCTTCTGGTGATTCTCAGGGTCTGCTTGAAATCATCTGGTGCTCGGGCATTTTTGTTTGTGGCACCGACCCTGTGGAAGTCACTTCCCTGTTCCCTTAGGGAGACCCCGTCAGTTAATGCCTTCAAAAGGAACTGGACACTTTTATTTAGAGAAGCTTTCATCTCCAGTTTAGATGTGATTAGATAAATAATTTAAATTAATATTGTTTTATGTATTTTAATCTGTTTATGATGGATTTGCTCAGTTGTACAGCACCTTGAGTCACAATAAAAATGGAGCACTTTACTAAATAAACTACTCCCACTACTTCCTAGTTCCAAAGAAATCAGGGGGCATGCGCCCCATTCTTGACCTCAGAAACCTGAACAAGTTCATGGATTGAGAAAAACTCAAAATGATTTCTCTGGGGGGGTCTCTGCTTCCTTCCTGAAACCTCATAATTGGTTAGCTTCCCTGGATATGCAGGATGCATACCAGCACATACTGATGTACCCCAGCCATCACAGATATGTCTGTTGTGCTGGGGCAGCACTACCAGTTCAGAGCCCTGCCGTTTGGGCTTTTCTCGGTTCTTAGAGTCTTTACAAAGTGCTTCATAGCACACCTCAGAAAACTAGGACTCCAGGTTTACCCTTACCTGGACGATTACCACATGGCCAGTCCATCAATGCAGGAGAAGGAACAGGCAATAGCCATGGCCTTTAAGTTCCTTCCCTCCATTGGGATTCTGCTGAATCTAGAGAAGTCTCAGCTCCAGCTCTCATAGCAGCTGCTGTTCATAGGAGCTTTTCTGGATATGACCAAGGCCCGAGCCTTTGTTCCAGAGAGCAGAATGCAAGGGATCCTGCAGATGGCATGCTACATACTGGTGCACTTAGCTGTTGAAGTCCACTCCTTACAAAGCATGCTGGGTCTGATACCCGTCTCTGTGTTTAAAGTGCCCTTGGCATGGCTACACATGAGGACGATGACAGTGGATGCTCAGTGCACAGTAGTCACAAGCATCATATTGTCAGACCTGCCCCGTATGAGTGACCAAGCCCCTGGTTCAGTCGCTGACATGGTGTTTGGTAAAGGACAGTCTCCTCTGAGACTTTCCTTTCTCTCAACTAAAGTCTTAGGTGACTCAGTGGCTGCCTTCCTGTTTGGGTGGAGCGCCCATTGTCAGGGCCTCTGAACATAAGGTATCTGGTACCTGCCGGAGACTCATATCCACGTCAGTGTGTTGGAGATGCAAGCTGTTCTGTATGGCCTGTGAGCCCTAGTTGGCCTTGTCAGCCACAAAACAGTCCTCCTCCTCCAGACAGACACATCTATAATGTATTACATCAACAAACAAGGTGGAGTACTCTCTTACCCTCTCTGCAGGGAGGCAATAAGAGCATGGGAATAGTATCTGGAGCAAGGGATACTGCTCCAAGTTAGGAGAGCATGGGAATGGTGTCTGGAGCAAGGGATACTGCTCTAAGCTATTTGCCTGCAAGGAGTTCAGAACACTCCAGCAGATGAGTTCAGTCAGAAGCCAATCCTCATGAGTGGTCACTAGCTCCAGACATTGTGAGATTGCTACTCAATGAGTGGGGCATCCCAGATGTGGACCCTTTTGTGTCTCCACTCAGCAACAAACTGCCTCAGTTCTGCTCTAGAAATGCAGGACCTGGCATTTTCTGTCAGGATGCATTCAGACTGCAATGGCAAAATCTATTTCTATATGCATTCCCACCAATCCCTCTAGTGCAGATGGTATTGCTCAAACTAGAGGTGCTGCATGGGGGCAAGATGATACTGGTAGCCCCCTGCCGGCATCAACAAATATAGTTTTCTCTGTTGAACAGACTATGAGTCAGCAAACCAAGAATCCTTCTGCTCAAGATGGACTTACTGACTCAGGGTTACCTGGTCCATCTCAACCTGTGCTCCCTTCACATTCAGGCCTGGCTTCTGAAGAGAGAGACGTGAACAGGTACAAGGTATCTCAGAGGGTCTCTGAAATACTTTTGGCTGTCCATAAACCTTCCACCAGAAAGACCTAATACAGCCAAGTGGAAAGGATTTTCCATTTGGTGCTCCAAAACCCGCATGGACCCTTTCTTGGTGCCCACCTGACAAGGCTCTGGAGTACTTGCTGGACCTTTCTGATGCTGGCTTGCAGTATTCCACAGTCAGGGTCCACTTGTGTGCTATATCTGCATACCACAAGCCTGTCAGTACCCTCTAATTGGCACAGCTGCCACTCTTCAAGAGGTTCCTTAAGGGCATCTTATCACAAGGCCTCCTATCAGGAAGCCAGTGGCTGCCTAGGACATCAATCTTGTGCTGGATATGCTCACCCTCAAGCCCTTTGAGCCCCTTGCGACATGTGAGCTGAAGTTTTTAACTTGGAAAGCAGCTTTTCTAGTGGCCATCACTTCTGCTTGCAGAGTGTCTGAAATTCATGCCTTGGCCACAGATCCTCTGTATACAGTCTTCCACGAGGACAAGGTAGATCTTACTTCGAGGGGGCTCTTGCAGTAGGCAACACCATTAGGACTAAGCTGCCAGGCGCCAAGACCATGTGGAAAATTTCTAGCTAGTGCTACACAATGGGGGACCGCCCCCTGACGGCACATCACTGTCTGTTCAGGTATAAAAAGGGCAGTCCCCCACACCCATCTCAGTTCATTCCCGTCGTCAACCTGCACTTGTCAGATTTTACGGAACAACGTTGCTACAGTCGACCACCATTTTTCCTTTATTTGTTCTGTTTAACAGTTCTTGTTTATTCTCAACCTCATGTCATCACCGAATTCTTCAACGAACTCCCATAAGTCCAAGTATGCCTGCAGGAAGCAGCTCCCCAAAAAGGACAGCCGCTCCGCATGTGTCATATGCCTAGGCCCAGACCATGACACTGAAGTCTGCCAGGCCTGCCAAAAATTTAACCAGGTCACGCAGAAAAGACAGCAGAATGTCTTGGAGATGCATCTCCTGCTGCAGAAAATGGCTGCCCTGTAAAGAGAGCTGCAGTCCCGGGCCACAGTTGGGACTTCTTGGGATCCTTCATCTGCAAAGAAGAAACACAAAAAGCATCGGGACCAGGATCGGTCCACTTCAGCGTCGCAGTCACCTCCTGGGGCCGCAACAGAGTCAGTCTTCCTCCTGCAGGAGGTCGATCTCCTCTTCCACCCCAGCCCTCCTCCCTTCGGGGCTGCCAGTGGACCCTCCACCTGCCGTTCTTATGGTAGCAGGTGGTGCTGACACGGGCTTGAAGGATCCTTCCTCTGCCTCACTGCCTCTGTTGCGCAGGTCGGTCCTCCTGCAAGGTCCTGACACAGGTGGCCAGGCCGGTCCTTTGGGTAAGGCTGCGGCTGATTACACCCTTCTGGCCTCGGCATCTTCGCTGGACCCATTTCTGGGGCCTGATGACGGCCTGTTGGACTGACACCCACTGTCGCCCGCTAGGCTACAGCCTTCCTCTGCGAAGCCACCACCCTTGGGGCTCCAGGCTCCTCAGCCACCGCTGGGGGTCACCTCTCAGGCTTCTCCCCACCAGTCTCCAGAAGGGCCTTCTTATCCTGAGCTCCCCACCAAGGATCCGACACTCAGTGATTCACAGCTGGAATGTCCTCTGACTCTGAACCAGATATGCCCATCTCTGGTTTCTCCAGAGCCTGCCACAATTTACCAGGAACCGGCCTCCAATTTGGAGCCATTGGGAGTCCTTCCCAACTCAGATCAGCAACCAGTACTGTCCCCGATCCCTCTTCAGGCATGGTTGCTGACTTGGCCCTTCGAACAGTACCCACCGGGTGTGCAATGAGTTCGTCTGGGGTGACGTTGGGCCCAGTTTACGATATCTTGGTGCACTACACGGTGATAGGTTGTACCTTTCAGCTGATGCTCCTCTGCCAGATGTCGGTGAATTACGGAGCCTTTTTGAATGCCTTGTGTGCATCAGCTCCTAATCCCAATATGGCCTCTCAGTCACTGATGCCGGCTTCTCCCCTAAGAAGGGCTGCTCAACCTTTGAAAACAGAGGCCTCTCCTCCTGACAGGAGTTTTTGCTTGGAGGCCGGCATGGATACAACCTCCGGTATGTCTCCTCCGCCTGGTTCGGTCTTTGGCTCAAAGAAGTTCCTCCATGTGGCCTCAGATTCATTGGGATCTCCTCTCCCTCTCCTCTTCATTCACCCCTCAGGAACATATGGGTTCAGGATACGTCCAAATCCCCCACAGAGGATCCATCATTTCTGGAAATGTTGAAAATCATCCAGGCATCCCAGGGGTGGTGCACGGAGGACCAAGACCCCCAAAGACAGTGCCGAGTGCAACATTTGTGCCTTCCTGAGGTGGACTCAGTCATGATCCCACCTTTGGTGGTTCACACGATAACGTCTCCTCCACAATTTGGCAGTTCTGCCACTCCAAGGGAGGCTGACCATCTATATCAAGCCCCAGATGAAAAAGTTCTCTTTGCTTTCCATCCTAAGGCCGACCCCCTCAATGCTCGAGGGATCACCAGATGCTAGTAAAGGCCCTGACCTTCGGGATTGTCCTTCAGACTGGGAATCCAAATTCTTGGACTCTATGGGACGCAAAGCCTATGCCTTCTCGACCTTAGCCTTGCAGGCTCAAAACTATTTAGCCCACATGCTCATGCATCAACAGTCCATTTTTGTGCAACTTGGGGACTTGCTCCATTCTACTCCGGATTCCCCTACCTGATCTCAGCTGGAACACCTTTCTTGCTTCAGCCTCTAGCATTGATTTCTTTGCTTTATGGGCCTCCTATGATGTGGTGCATGCAACCTCCCATAGTTCGGCCTCAGACATCATGCTTGGCTTTGTCTGACGGATTTTACCTCAGCGGTCCAGGCCTCCATCTTGGATGCACCTTTTTGAGGCCCTGTATTGTTTGGGGAAGAGGTTCAGGCCCTATTTTCCTCCCTTCGGGACTCAGGAGTTCCCCTTTAACCCAAATCTCAGGGGCATCAGAGCGGGTTGCTCATGCAATCCGCCAGTCTTCAAGGGCACCATCATTGACATCCAAACATGAGGGGCAAATGCAGGGCCCGTTCGATGGCCGCTAAAGCCAATAGAGCGGAGGGCACAGCATCGTTGGCACCGGCCCCATCTTCCTAAACTCAGATGTTACTCCCTTCCTCTCCGTCTACAGAAAATTCAGGGATTGTAGGAGAGGGGGGATACTTATTCACAGGGAAGGCTTTATCCCCGCCCATTGTTTTTCTTGCAGTCTTTCTTCCCTAGGGCTCCCTTTCCACATGGGATGCCCCGGGTGTGACCAGACATCAGGCTTGAACCCCCCTGGTCTCCCTTTTGAATTGAGAACTAGGACTTATTCTAGGGCATCCAAGACTCACGCTCTGTCCCCGATGACCGCTCACATTAGCCTGGATCTTCTCCTGCTGGCAGTGGGCAGATCTTCGGTGGATCCCATTCTCGGTTGCAGGAACTGACACAGTTTGTTCTGGGGCAGTGTCCTCAGTCCCTCCTTGACCACGCCCTGGTAGTATTCCCCTTGGGTAGCGAGTTAGATTCCGTCAGTTACCCTTCAGGTAATGAGTTAGGGCCTAACGTCAGTTCTTCATTCCCTCGAGCCCTGAATTCTCGGGGACCCATCCTGGGAGTTGCTGTAAATTCCCAGTTTCATATGGTTTGGGGCACAGGAGTTCTTTCCAGGTTTCTGCTTCTGGGCCCTTAAAGATCGAAGCTGTAGCCCGGCTCTACCCAGAGCTTTTTTAGACTCGAGGTGCATCCGACCTCCAGCCAGAACCTGGGTCACTTTTCATTCACTGGGCAGGGCTAGGGTCTCCCTAGTTCCCTCGGTTTGTTATGGATGGCCTGGTCCTCACTTTGGTTGGAACAGTCTTTCCTCATGCAGGCCTCCCTGATGATGTCACAGACGGCTTGTTGGCCTTGCCATCCTTTCCTTTCATTAAATGGGTTAGACCATTGAGTAAAACTCATTTACAATGGTGACCCGTGGTTATACAAAATTATAGTTACAACAATTACAATAAATACAGACATACAATGTTTGACACACCAAATACATACATTAACATACAATTCTGATAATTATAACCAGTTAATCATAGCAAGCCTTTTTTTGTGCAAATAGTGATTCCAAGAACCAGGTTTTAACAACTCTTCATGACGGAATTTTTCTATTATACAAACAAAATTTCAAGGGCATCATATTCCAAAAGTCAGGGACTAGCTGGCTAAAATAAAAATCAAAACGTTTAGTTTTTGATCTAGGTATTACCAACTCTCGATAATCCGCATTCCTTAAAGAAGGCTTAACATCCCTAAATTCTAACCTTTCAGCCAAATATTCTGGAATTACTGCTGTAATACTTTTAAATGCCAAAAGATATTTATGTAACTGCCTTCTATCTGATAAAGAAATCCATCCTAATCTATGGTACATTAGGCAATGATGGGTATCCCTGGAACACTGTAAGATCAGTCTCGCTAGGCAATTATACAGTACATCCAATCTATATAATTTTCCAGAATGAGAATAATCATAAAGTGTGTCTCCATAACCAAAAAGAGGAAAAATCTGTGATTCAACAATTTTCTTTATCATATATCCACCCAAACAATTTTTGTTTCGATATAATAAACCCACCCTTTTCCCCACTAATCTAACTAACTCATCAACATGCGAATTACCAGTAGCCGAGGGGTCCAGCCAAAAACCCAAGTACTTATAAGTCATCACTTGATCTAATTTTGTTCCCTCAGGATCAAACACTGATAATTTAGTGCAAGTTCTAAATTTCACAGTAGAACCGAATATCATACATTTTGTCTTACATTCATTTTAAGTTTCCGTTGTGTCAAATACCCATATAATCTATCAAAACTTAACTGTAATTTTGTTTGGATCTCGTCCACAGAAGAAGCAGAGGTATAGATTATAGTATCATCTGCGTACAATTGGTAAGCCATATTATTCACATGGCATCCAAGCTCTTTTAGATAAATCAAAAAAAGTAAGGGTCCAAGCACAGATCCTTGAGGGACCCCTCGAACCACTGGCAGAGGTGATGAAACAATCTTATTAACAACAGTTGACTGCATCCTACCTTCTAAATAAGAAGAAAACCACTTAAGGGCACTACCCAATAATCCAATATCCTTCAAACTGAAGAGAAGGATTTGGTGATCCACCGTGTCGAAGGCCTTGGAGAGGTCAACAAAGTTGGCACCTGTCAAAAGGCCCTTATCCATAGCTTTGTTGACATCATCCAAGACCCTCGACATGGCAGAAATTGTATTATGTGATTTACGAAAACCTGACATATTTATCAAATAGATCATTCTGATTCATAAAATCAGTCAATTGTCTAGCCACAAATCTTTCCAACAACTTTGACACCTGGGACAAAAGTGAAATTGGTTGATAGTTATTAAACTGATCCCGACTCCCTCCCTTAAAAATCGGAACAACCCTAGCTATTTTCCAATCAGAGGGCATTACTCCCTCATTAATGGACCAATTATACAAATAAGGGAGGGGAGCAGCTATCTTTAGAGCTGAGATTTTTAATAGATAAGGGGTCAATCCATCAGGGCCACCACTCTTTGTTGTCTTTAGACCCAACAAAGCCTCAATAACCTCATACTCCTCCAACTTTTTAAGTGAAAACATCTTAGATGAATCTAAATGCAGCAGGGAATTATCATTAATATTACAAGGGTCAGGGCTACCAAAAAAATTCCCTGAGTTCACAAAATAATTATTAAATCCATCTGCAAGGGACTCCTCCCCCCAAAAACCTAAGATCTCAATTTTACAATTCCCACCCTGTTTATGGTGACCATTAATCTCTTTAATTATATCCCAAAAGATGTTAGCATTCCCAACAGAATTTTCTAATTTAGAATTGTAGTATGATCTTTTACTTTCTCTAACAGCAGTTACATAAGAATTCCTAAGACTTCTATAATATTGCCAATCCCTCAAAGAGTTTGAACTGCGTGCCTTTGCCCAAGCTTGGCCCTTTTGTCTTTTTAACTTTCTCAGAGTAGATGAATACCATGGAGCACAGGATTGTTTTACTTTCCTTAATTTCATTGGCATATGATAATTTATAATCTGCATTAACTCTGAAAGAAAAGAATTCCAAGCCAGATCAATTTCAGGAATCATAAACATCTGTCCCAATTAATTCTGTCTAGATCTTCTATAAAAGCTAAATAATCAAACTTTCTAGTAGTTCGATAGGAAATAAGCCTAGGTTGCTTTGACAAGGGAGCTTTACCTCTAACACAGAATATAACATTATGATCACTGTTTAAATCTACTAATACCCTTGCATTAACATACTGAAAGGGAGCATTTGTCAAAATTAAATCTAGCAAGGTTGATTCAGCTGGATTTTTAATGTTTTTAATATTAACATGAGTGGGTTCTTTTAACATCCTTGGAAGTCTTCCTAACCCAAGGATCATCTTTTGAGGGGGCCAGACCTTCATCAGGCCTCTGTCTGATGAGCCTCCTCTGTTGTCAGGCACCTTGCATCAGTTGTTCCCTGAGGTCTGGTATTAGCGATGACCTCAACACAGCCAGGGTCCCTGGTAGTGAATCTCACTACTAATCCCTCCAGGAGATTCCCTCACTTGGGGCTCATCACCTCATTACCTTTTTACCTTTGGAGATTGGGATGGTTTCCCTCTCTCCTTGTCTGCATTCCTGCAATATCCCCGGATTTCCTTTTCTGGAGTTGTTTTTTGAAGGGACTTTATGGGTCTCCCCTCAATACTTTTCTGAGAGCACCCCAATTCACCTCACGATGTCTGTGGGTTTTGGTGTCCCTTAGGAGGGCGACTTACCTGGGGAGGTAGGTTACTAGATTATCAAGGGTTTTTTGCAGTTTACCCTGCTTTCTTTACTAGGGCGATATTCCCTTTTCCTTGGCAGGCAGCCAGACCCCACCTCCCTCTCCCGTGGGACTCTGTCAGAGTAGCCATGTGGCTTCCTGTTCTACTGTTTGTGAGGGCCCTTCACCCCACTTCACCAAGTGTGAAGGGAGGGAAGGAGGAGGGATTCATTGTAGGGATATAGCTGTCCCTGCTAGGGGATATTTTCTCTTTGCCCAGGCTTTTTCTGGGCTTCCACGGGGTTTCTCTTCCACGTCCAGTGGTTGAACATCACCACTCGGGTGTGGGTCTCTCCTTTCTGTCCTGTGGGGGCTACGGTCACACTCTTTTGTTCACTGGACCTCCCTTTTTTCTTCTCTTTTGGCATGACAGGGATAGTCCTTGACGTCCCTCTTGGACGGTAACCCCCTACTCAGGGTCAGTCGCTTTTACGCCCCACTCCCTTTGGTTGCTGCAGTCTTAGGGAGTCTTCCTCGGGCCACTCTGGTGTCTCTTCTCTTTAGGGCACTAGGTACTGAGTTCTTTCCAATCCTTCACTTCTTATCTCAAGGGACAACAGGGAGCTATGGTCTCATCGACTCTCTCTGTTTAGAGGTTGAGTACTTATGTCAGGGCATGTGCCAGTAGGGGTATCTCCTTGGCCACCCCCTGACTTGCCTTCCTTTAGAGGTTTTCTTACATTTCCTGCTGTGGGATTCCATTATGGGTTCCCCTATTTCTCAGGGTTGCCTCCCTTAGGCTCTCCACGGGGTCCGGTGAAGGACTTTTTTACCTGTCTAGTCCCCCCCTTCCAGTCCTGGTTCACGTCGACTATCTTATCTGACCCAGGTCCATTTGGCTGCTGGTACCTGTTCTTCCTTTGGAAACTTAAATGGCATGCGCTTCTTTGGTGAAGGGGAACTTGCATGTGTTCAGATCTTTCGTCTCCTCTTCCCTGCTGGGGTTGTTCCCTTTATGACCTTCTTTGAGCGGACTCTGTTTGAATCTGCCTGGGTGTCCTTTCCCTGATGCCAGCCTTCTTCTGAGTCCAGCCTTCTGGCCGAGGATGTATAATCTCCTCTACTCCTCCCAGATATCTTTCCTTCTGGTACTGCTTGGGACTCTGTCTTAACAGTGTTGCCTACTGCAAGAGCCCCTTCAAAGTAAGATTGTACAGTTACGTATTAACTTACTGTAACAGTAGATCTTCGAGAGGAGCTCTTGCAGTAGGCACTTATTTCCCCTCATTCCATCCCCCTGCTCTCTTTCCATCTCAGCCTTTCCAGGCCTCAGGAGTCCTCCTTTTTTTTCCTGTCAGACCTTGCTTCAGGGTCTCGGCAGGGGGAACTGAGATCAGTGTGGGGGACCACCCCTTTTATACCAGAACGGACATTGATGTACTGTCAGGGGGCGGTCCCCCGTCATACACAGCTAGCCAGAAATTTTCTGTATGGTCCTGGTGCCTGGCGGCTTAGTCCTAATGGTGTTGCCTACTGCAAGACCTCCTCTTGAAGATCTACTGTTATGGTAAGTTTTTACTTAACTGTACTTTATCTGCACACACCCTAATTTCCTTCCCAAGGTGGTGTCATAATTCTGTCTGAATCAGCCACTTGTGCTGCCTATCAACTTTGCTAACTTCTAGAAAGAAGGAGAACGCACTTCTCTGGATGTTAAGACGTACCCTGGACAGAACTAAGAACTTCAGACAGTCCAGACATCTCCTTCGATCCCAGTCAGAAGGGACAGCCTGTTACAATCAAGTGCATGTGTGAGCTGTCTTTGCCACTGCTGTGCCATGGTGCAGGTCAGGTACGTGCCCTCTCCACCAGAGCAGTTGCCATGTCCCTGGCAGAGATTCGCTTTGTGATATTTGCAGAGCTGCAACTTGGAGACATGGCACACTTTTATTAAGCGCTATGCTTTGGATGTCCCTGCCAGGCAGCATGCCACTTTTGGCAGGACTATCCTGAATGGGCATCTGTCCTGAGTGAACCTTCAGCTCCTGCTTCCTTCATCTGGGGGGATTTTGTCTGAGCCTAGTACTCAAATCCATTAGTGTGAGCTAATGTTGAAGATGGATTCTGGAAGGTATGAAAATTATGTACTCACCATAATTCTTCATCTTCTAGAAATATCTTCACCGTTGAGTCATACACCCACCCGCCATTCCCTGGTCTCACTCCAGTATGCTTTGTTGGTCTTCACCCCTTGTTCTTGGTTTGGGCTGTGCAGACACGTGTTACTGATTTGTTGACCCTTCTTACACGGGTCATCTGGGCTATCTTATGTCCTTTGGTTTAGTGCATAAGTGCTAGTTAGGTATGCTGCACCTCATCAGTAAAAAAAGGTACTGAGGTGATTGAGGGCTGGTGCTGAGGTAAATCATGCAGCGTGAGCCAGTCTTGCAATGCCATGTGTGCATGCAGCTTACCTCAGACCGGCCCTTCTGGAAAGTTCTGGCTCCTGCAGGGTCCCAGCACCTATGGCTGAGACCCATTAGTGTGAATCAATGGTGAAGATATTTCTGGAACATCAGGAATTATGGGAAGTATGTAATTATCATTTCTTGTACATAAGTGCACATTGGGGCTGGACCCAAACGTGAGTATGGGGGACATTTGTGCTGACTGTTCCCATTTATGTCACACATCACAGTAGCTCAAAGGGCTCGTGAGTGATTATGTCAAACACAAGGTTGATATCTCAGCCAGTTAATGTTTTTTGGATGGGAGGCCTTGTGTGTAAAATGACCATCTTCAAAGTAGTAGCAGTCCAGGCAGACACAGGCAGGACTCCGTGGTCAGCTGTAGTTCTGTACTGTAATAGCGCTAACTGCACTAGACAGATGACTTAAACAGCCTTGCACAAATGCGATTGAAAGCAGCATATGCAGGATACAAAAATAAAAAGTCCTCCTGCAATTTCCTGAACTCATGTTAGCCAAAACCCCGGTGCTTCAACTCTAGCTTGAGTCTTCAGCAGGGGACGTGGCTAAGGAGAGGCATAGTCCTATTTAAATAATGACACTCTCATGATGTCAGCACTGTTGCATGAGGCAGGAGTAACATTAAAAAGTACTGACCAAAAAACTGTAAACTCTTAAAGCACTGACAGTTACGTTTAGAAGGCTCATTTGAAAAGCACACATAACTGACTGCCTTAGAGAAAACACTGATAGCAACTTAGTACAAGAAGAAAAACCAGAACACAGTCCTGTGATCTCCTCCAGTGGCTAGTACCAAAAGCAATTGCCTATGCCTGAGGGTCTCCTTCTTGAAGTTCCACAGTGGACCCACATGGACAGCTGAACCAGGTTCTTCAAAGGTGTAGAGAATCTCATGCCTTCAAGAAAAAGAGAGAGAACATAAGAGAATACATTATAACACACAAATTAATACTTTACAAAGTCTTCGACAATGCAAAGCATCTCAGAAAATTATACTATTGGCACTACTGACCTATTAAGAGGACCTGGGGTATGGTAAAGTTATATGGGGACTTGTAGAAATGGTTTGACATTCCATTGTTCATTGAGACCTTTAGGCTTCGTGCTATCCAGTTTATAAATCCAAGCACTCTTCTAAGTTGCAGGTTGAGTCTATCCCCTCCCCCCTTTAGGGGTTGCTACCATTTCCAGCCCCATGGACATTAAATATTTGGGATCAGATCCATGTTTTAAAGCAAAATGATGTCCTACTGTGGTATCCAACCTCCTGTTTATAATGGAGTGTATGTCCTCCTGGGTGCATACCTTGAGATTTCTAATAATTCTCCCTACATAAACCAGATTGCAGGGACACCAGAGGATATAAACAGCAAAGGTTGTATTGCAGCTGCCAAATTTTTCTAATCTGAACCACTTTACCATTCTGGGGATGTGTGAACGTCTTTCCAGGTACTGCATAAATGCAAGCATTGCAGTTATGACACCTGCAAAACCCACCTGACTTTTGTAGCAGGCAGTTTCCTGTTCTTTGGACCTCATCTCTTAGCTTCAGTAAATCCAATGCAACCGCTCTCAGGAACAGATGCCGCAGATCTCTTATTAAAGCGCTAACTGCACTTGACGGAGAAATTAAACAGCCTTACACAAATGTGACTGAAAGCAATTGTAGTTCCTTGGAAGCATCTGATGAACAAGCAGAAGAGCATCAGAACCGCTTTAGACAGCGAGGCTGTGGGATGCAACTGCTTACTAAGTCACGAGATACAGCCAGAAATCGAGATAGGAATTATTGAATAGATCAGGCGATAACAGGGTCAGGATCAGGGGTTCTCTCCTTCTTTAGCCCTGTAGCCTCCAAGTACCCAACTAGAGGCTTACACCATAACTCCATGGTGCTTCCACGTAGGAAAACCTCCCTGGGTCAGGCCTGTTTCTCTTTTAGCTTCCCAAAACACTGGATCTCCCTTACCCCATCACTCAAAACTTCTAGCTCCCTAACCTACTCTAGGTCTCAGCTTCTTGCCTCTCTCTCACCCCTCATAACCCTTGTGGCTGCTGTTGCTGACTTGTTCTACTTCTTCTCTTAGTCTCCCTTGACCACTATGATTTCCTTCCTCCCCTTTTTCTGGGCTCTGCTGCCATCTGCCCATACACTGGACATCTACAGTATGTTGTAGTTACATTGCTGCTTTTTAAACCACGCTTAGTTTAAGTTCACCTGAATGTAACCAAGTTTGTTCTCTATTGTAATGTTCTACTGTAATGTTTCACTGTACCTATGTCAATCTGAAATGTAAATACATAATATAACTGTACATATGCTAAACTGTTGTATATGACCCTAGACCGTTTGAAAAATGGAAATTACGTACCTACCGTAATTCTTGATCTTCTTGGACGAAGTCTCCACCACCCATTCACACTAATGGGATCTATGCCAGAGGTGCTAGGACCCTGTGGAAGCACACTTTTTTGAGAGGGTCAGCACCAAAGATGGAGCCGTGAAGAAGTGGCACCGTAAGCTATGGCTCGTGCAGTAAAGACTACCTTGGCGTCGATTCTCCAACTGCCTCAGTACCTTTTTTTCTGAGGAGGTGCAATGTAACTAACCCAGAGGTCTAACCTAACAAAGTTAGGCATAATATAGTCCGAATGACCCATGTAAGAAGGGTCAACAACAGAGTCTTCACAGCCCAACCATTGAGGGAGTGAAGACCAAAACCTAACAAAGTCAGACATAATATAGTCTGAATGACCCATGTAGGAAGGATCAACAACAGAGTCTTCACAGCCCAACCACTGAGGGAGTGAAGACCAAAAACAGAGACGTAAGCTCGGGGGATGGCGGGTGGGTGTGTGAATGAGTGGTGGAGACTTCATCCAAGATCATCAAGAATTACGGTAGGTACGTAATTTCCATATCTTCCTGGACATAAAGTCTTCACCACTCATTCACACTAATGGGAGAGTACCGAGCTAACAACCCCCCCGAGATGGGTGGCAGGAGAAACTAAGAGCTCACATACTTAGGACAGAAGTCCGTTAAGAATAGTCCTACCAGGTCACAGTAATGGTGGGAGGCTGAAGCCAAGAGCTCCTCATGCATCCCCCCTAATCTGATAGCTACAGCAGCATTTAACTGAAAGAAATACCTGAGCAATTTGAAAATCTGAGCTGGCGAATGGCAGGGAATGCGCAGAGAGCAAAAGGACTGAAGCAGAATGCTTCCACAGGAAAAATGAGACAAATGTTCTTAGGTAGGTCGCAGGATGGCCTAGCCACACTTCCCTTGTGAAAGCGCCACCCCTCTGAATCATCCATAGAAATGGATCAAGAGGAGCCGGAATTCTCTGAAGATATCAATACCCTACAAAGAATCCTAGACACTGTTAATAAAATAGACAGTGATCTTGCAGACCTTAGAAAGGATGTTCGAGCCCTGGATAAAAAAAGTGTTGACAAATGATCTACGACTTAGCGAGATGTCAGAGGCCCAAGAGAGCAGTGAACATCTAATTCTTTACTTGTTGAAAAGGGATCAAGAGATGCAGACAAAACTCGAGGATCTCGAGAACCAATCGCGCCGAAACAATTTCAGAATCCATGGGATAACAGAGGGAGCGGAGGAGGGCTTTGCACCAGTGGGAGATTTCATCCAACAAGTCATTAGATCGGTGCTCTCTGTCCCCAGTGATCTCAACCTAGAGATCGATAGAGTGCACCACTCACTAGTCGCTAAACCAACTGATCCTAAAGTGAAGCCCCGCTCTTTTATTATTAGGATGTTTCACTTTCAGAGTAAAGAGAGTGGATTCTCCGAGAGGCATGGAGGCAACGCGATTTAAAATATCAAGGAACGGCCATCTGGTTTGACCAAGACTTCTCATCACTACTTCAAACCGAAAGACAGAGACTCCGAGGGATCATATGGGAGCTCAAAGATAAAAAAGGCATAAAAGCTCAAGTTTTGTTCCCGGCTCGGCTGAAGCTCTTCATGGACTCAGGTGCAAAAGTATTCCCCTCGCTGTTGGAAGCTACTCCTACCTTGAAAAAAATAGGCATCCAGACCCCAGACCGAGAGTGCGAGATTTTGGAGAAGAACCTCAGGACGAGCACGTGGCATGGAGTAAATAGAGGAACAGCCAGGAACAAGGGACTGGCGGAAGTTTTCCCGAAGTCAACTATGGAAGATATTGCAAAAATAATGCAGCGATCAGACAAGTGAGACCAGACCCTAAATAATGGTAAACCCATATCTTTCCCAACGAAAGAATAGATTTCAACAATGGAGGTACTGTTGGCAATTTGTATGTAGGGGAGAATGGGAGTTAGAGGAGAATGTTCAGCTCATAGCTGGTTAGAGGGATCATGTTGACATGCTGCAGGGACTTGTGCACTCGAGGAAATGACTGAAATGACTTAAATGCCTTATCTGATCCTCTATTTGAAAATGAGCAGTTAATTAAAAGGGAACAATGCGGGTTATAAAAATATTGGGGGGTAAGAACAGGGGTTGGAGCATGTCTATACAGACAAACCTGGTTATATGGGGAATTTTAAATGTGACTGTTTCATGCTTCAGATATAAAAGACCAAGAGGGAGGAAGGAGGGGGAGTCAGAAACCAAGACGCTTGCTCAGAGTGTTTCAGACATGGCAGGAGGACCTATTAGCCAAGTTCCAGGGGAATTTGGCTGGGTCGTATCCCGCAGAAGGTATTTTGGTGAAAAGCACTGTAAGAATAGTGTTCAAATACATCGAGGGTGGGGATGTGTGTGGAAAATGTTTGGATTTAGGTAACTCACATTTAGCAAGTGACGTCTTACGTTAAAGAGTTGTGAACCAGATACTAGTTATCTGGTATAGGTGACAACGCCCCAATTTCATCAAAGGGGCTCTGCAAAGTCACATATAGTGACAACTGGTGATGAGATATACCGCCAAGATCTTCCTAGGAAGGCAAAAGTTAATGGTTATGTGTTTTGAAGTAAGGGTTTGCCATAAGCAAGAATGATTATGATTAGTAGTATCTTAATACACTGTTGGATAAAGTTTTTAAGTTATGCAATGGGGATTGTTATCAGACTGAAGCTTTGGGGTCTTAAGGAGTTCTGGGGAGAAGGGATCTGGTATTGGAAAGACATACAGGATCAAGCTGAAGTAGGCAGCAAGTGTACTCTTGAGAAAATAATATGGAGCTAAAAATAATTTCCTACAACATTAATGGTATAAACTCCCCAATAAAAAGAGCTAAAATATTATTAGAGTTGAAACAGATGAAATGTGATGTAGCACTACTCCAAAAGACTCATCTCTTGGAAATAGAACATTCTAAACTTCGGCGACAGTGGGTGGGGAGGGTGGAGGCTGCATCGCATGGGTCAGCTAAAAAAGCGGGGGTGGCAGTACTAATAGAGACTCTCCTTTAGAGGTACAGGAAGTGGAAAAAGATTGTAATGGCCACTTCGTCAGAATTACAGGGGATGTGAGGGGCAAAACGATGCATATGATTAATGTGTATGCCCCTAATGTGAGGGCAGATAAATTCTATGTTGACCTCTTCCACAAAACTGCAGAGCTCCCTCTGGGCCTCCTAATTGTGGGAGGTGATTTTAACGTGACCCTATTCCCCGTGCTAGATTGCTCTTCAGGATATTCAGCTCCAGTGAGAGAAGCGAGCAGGAAACTGAAGGCTTTGATGGAAGAGGGAGGCATGGTGGACATCTGGCGATCACACCACAAAAGGGAAAGAGACTATACGTTTTATTCACGGCTCAAAAGTCATATTCACGAATAGATTTTTTAATAACACATAAATGTGACCTCCATGTGTTCGCAGCCTCCAAAATCCTTCCTATGACCTTGTCCGATCACGCTCCCATAGTCATAACTCTGGTTTGAGGAAGGACCTCTAGAGTCACTAATTGGAGACTAAACGTCTCCTTATTAAATGAGAAAACTCTGGTGCAGGACATTGACAAAGTCATTAAAAACCTAACCATAGATTCTCCAATAGTAGACTGTTCGCCATTGTTATGGTGGGACACTATGAAAGCTGTAATGAGGGGTCATCTGATTAGTCAAGCATCAGTCAAAAAGAAGGAAAGGGATAAAAAATTTAAGGAATTACAGCAAATAATAAAACATTTGGAAAGGGAACATAAACAGAAGACAGGATGGGAGGATTTTTAAACAACTAAAAAAAGAGAAGAGTGGAGTTGAATACCTTAGAAACAGAAAGGGCAGAGGGTATACTAAGATTAGCAAATGTTAAATATTATGAAGGCGGTGGAAAAGCTATTAAGCTATTAGCGCGGAGGTTAAAAAAAAGAACAGGCCAATAGACATGTCCCTTATACAGGAGGAGAACAATGGTAAAGAAAAAATTGAAAAACCAGAGGACATAGCTAAAGCATTCAAAAATGATTGTAGAGATCTCTATGCAGAAAAAAAGAGACCCACAGGAGGTCATAGGTCAAACAAGGAAATTCTTGGGATCCATGCAATTACCTAAATTAAATACAGATATACAGCAGCATTTATCAGTAAAGATAACAGAGACAGAGATCAGTGCAGTAATACCATCCCTATCATCTGGGAAGGCCCCAGGCCCTGACGGACTCCCAGATGAATTTTATAAAAAGTTACAAAAAATCCTTACCCCTATACTAACTACAGTTGTGAACACCATTTTGGAAGAAAAACAACTTCCAAAATCACGGCAAGAAGCGATAATTACTGTTCTTCCTAAGCCTGGAAAACCCATGACGCACTGCTGCTCCTATAGGCCTATATCCCTATTAAACCAAGATTTAAAAATTTTATCAAAAATATTGGCTAACCGGTTACAAAAGTATATTGGCTCACTAATTCATACAGATCAGACTGGATTTATACCACATAGACACATGTCTGACAATATTCGAAAGTTACTTAATATACTCACGAATAAAGACCATTCACATACCCCCCAAACTGCCATTTTTCTTGACGCTGAAAAAGCCTTTGATAGGCTGACTTGGAATTATTTACAGGAAGTTAGGAAGTTATGGTGCATATGGGGCTGGATGAAGATTTTCTGCAGTGGGTGACAGCGGCTTATCAGCATTCATCGGCCAAAATTAGGGTGAATGGAACAATTTCTGAATCATTTCAGATTGAAAGGGGTACCAGGCAGGGGTGCCCCTGTCTCCCTTGCTTTTGCTATTGCAGTGGAACCACTGGCCCAAGCAATCAGAGAAGCGGATCTGATTAAAGGGATCCCAATGGGAGGAGTTGTAAATAAGATCGCCCTATACGCAGATGATGTATTGATTTTTTTGTGTGATCCAGATTCATCGATCAGTCCCTTAATAAACATGTTAAATCAATTTGGGAAAATGTCCGGTTTTAAAATTAACATGGGAAAATCTGAGGTCCTTCCTATACAGGGCAACTTAACATCCCCTACTCGAAGTACAATTCCATTCAAATGAGTAAAGGGAAGTATAAGATGCTTAGGAATTCAAATCCCAACTAGAATGTCTAAGCTATACCTATTGAACTATGGGATATTACAGAGTAAGGTATACACAGACCTAACTAGATGGCAAATGCTTCCCCTGACTTTTACAAATTGAATAGATACAGTAAAAATGAACATAGTGCCCCGATACCTTTTCCTGTTTGCCAGCCTCCCCATTTCATATCTCAGGAAGGACTGGAAAGAGCTTAAAAAAGACTGACTAGATTCATTTGGGTGGGACACAAACCCAGAAAAAGATGGGAACTTTTGACGGAATCCAAGGAAAAGGGAGGGAAGGGACTTCCTAACTTTTATAATTACTACAGAGGGCCCAGATGTTACCCATCATGAAAATGTTGAATCCAGATAATGTGGAAGGGTTTGTATTCCATGGAAAAACAGGCTCATCCAGTGATCCCAATATATGCCCTACCATGGGTGGCAGTACCCACTGACTTAAAAATAATACGGAACAGATGGACACGTCAGACCATCAAGGTATTGTTAGAAAGTAGACAATGGTGGGAGACTCCCACCCCAGTTTGGTGGTTTATCCCACTTGACTGTCTCCCCAATTTCCCCACCCAATCAGGATATAGATGCTTCCAGCGGAGGTGCAGCAGAGAGCTTAAGGACCTCACACAACTCCTGCAGGGGGGACATCAAATCTTTCACACTGATACAAATAGAGTTTAATATACCTAAAAAAAGACTTTAAGTACTTGCAATGTAGGCACTTTATACTAAATACAGCTGGAATCATGGCTATTACTGCCACACCTCCCCAGCCAATTGTAGCTACATTCCAAAGAGGCCGATTGCATGATTACAAAGGCTATATATCAGATATGTATAAAGCACTCCAAGAGGACATAGGAAAACCATATATACAAAACACAGAGAGAACATGGCAGGCAGAACTCAATATGGAGGTAACAGAAAATGAATGGGACAGGATTTGGGCAGGTATCTCTAAAACTACAGCCTCACCCAAGTGGAGAGGGTTTAGATGGAGGGCCACATCTCGATATTTTGTCACTCCTGTGATATCAGCCCATTATTTAGACCATCCAACAGATAGATGTTGGAGAAACTGTGGAGCGAGAGGGAACCACACACATTTTTTTTTGACCTGTCATAAGATATAAAAATATTGGCAGGAAGTTACACAAGCTTGCCAAGAAATTTTTCCATTACACAGCACCCTTAACGCATTAAATGTGCTACTTGCATTACCACCAGATGAACTTAAATCCAACAATATGAAGTATCTATTTTACATCCTAGTGACTGCAGCAGTGAAGGTTATTACCCAGCACTGGCTACAACCTTGTGCCCTGTCTCTAGATAGGTGGCTGGCCAATGTCCAACTTATTAAAGAAATGGAGGCAGTTACAGCATGTTTGAGACTAACCACGGACCATTTCAATTCCAAATGGTTGCCATTCTATGAGTACATTGAAAATACAGAAGGCAAGCCAGTGTTGGAGCAACTTCTTTTGGCCTAAACTAAAAAAGGATGGAAATGGGTGGAATGCCCAGGATGTAGTTTATTTGAAATGTATGACAATAGCAATGAATTATACTGTATATAACAGTTCCACATTGTACAGTTACAATTTCTAGCAGTGTATGAATTAGGTTTTATTTAAGATTCAGTTGAAAAGATTGTTTTTATCTTTAAGATCATTATTTTTTAGATAGGTACCAGGTGTAATAATATAGTTTCAAACATTGTTATCCCTCCCTTTTTTTTTTTTTTTCTTTTTATATAAAGGGAACAGAACAGAACTGCAAATTTTGGGTAGTCATTGGAGACATTACAGTAAGTTGTTATGCAATCTTGTTATCCTCTGCCACAAAAGATAAGACTGCATGATGTAAATAGAGAAATGTAAAATGTCTCTATTGTGTATACTTGTCTAATGGTGTAAAATGGTTAGAAACTACCAATAAACTTTTTTTTTACAAGTTCAAAAAAAAGAATAGTCCTACCAAACAACAGATGTCGTCTGCCATGGACATCTAAAGCATAGTGCTTAATGAAAGTATGCACTGAGCTCCCTGTAGCCACATTACAAATGTCCGCAATGGGCACATTGCGGATTTCCATCAGAGATGTCGCGACTGCTCTAGTAGAGTGAGCGTACACTCTGTCTTCTAGCTTAACCTGTGCCATAGAATAGCAGTGGCGGAGACATGCTACCAGCCACACTGAAATGCACCTAATGGCAACAGGTTGACCAAGCTGGGTCTCGCTGAAGGAAACAAACAGTTGTTGAACCTTGTGAATTTCTTTTGTTCTATCCATATAGAATAGTAGTACTCTCTTAACATCCAAAGAATGCAGGGTACATTCCCCTTCATTCTGGAATTTAGCAAAGCAGGTAGATAGGACTAAAGGTTGGCTTAAATGAAATTCTGAGACAACCTTGGGAAGAAACTAAGGGTGAGTCCTAAGAACTACTTTGTCCTTGTGAAACACAGTGTATCGGGGGTCTGTGACCAGAGCATGTATTTCAGAAACTCTATGGGCTGAAGTGATGGCCACCAGGAAGGCCGTTTTCCAAGTGAGGAACTTAAATTTGCAGGTAACTAGAGGCTCGAAAGGTTTCCAAGTGACCATGGCTAGTACAAGGTTAATGTCCCAGGCTGCGACTGGACGTCTGATAGGAGGTCTGGTATGCAGAATGCCCTTAAGAAACCTCTTAACTACAGGCAACTGAGCCAGAGACAAGGAAGGTACCAGCTCATGATAAGCTGAAATGGCACAGAGATGAACTATGACAGTAGAGTACTGCAGACCTGAATTTGAGAGGTCCAAAAGGTACTCCAAGACTTTATTTGGTGGGCAGGGAAAAAGGGTTCAAAGAGGATTTTGCACACCAGAGAGAGAGAAACGCTTCCATTTGGCTGTGTAAGTTTTGCTAGTGGCTGGTTTACGTGCAGCCAAGAGAATATCTGAAACCCTACGGGAAACATTGAACCTATTCACCTCTATCTCTTCAGGAACCAAGCGTGAAGGTGAAGTGCCTTCAGACTGGAATGGACCACAGGCCCCTGGGTTAGAAGGTTCATCTGAAGGGGAAGTGCCTTCGGGAGGGTTGCTGACAGACTGTTGAGCAGTGGGAACCATATCTGCCGAGGCCAGAAAGGAGCAATGAGAATCATTCTGTCTCTCCAAGACTCGAATTTGAGAAGCACCCTCTGAATTAGAGGAAGAGGAGAAAAGACGTATAGAAAGTATTTTGTCCACTGCAGCTTGAACGCATCCTGACAGAAAATGCCAGGTCCTGGATTTCTGGAGCAGAAGAGAGCCAGTTTTGTGTTGAGTGGGATGCAAAAAGGTCCAGGTCTGGAGTTCCCCACTCTTTGAAGAGTGACTGAGCGATGGTTGAGTCGAGAGACCACTCGTAAGGATCTGTCTCCATTCTGCTGAGATGGTCTGCCAGTTTGTTCTGCACGCCTGGTAGGTAAACTGCGTGGATTAGAGTCTTGTGCTCCAGGCACCATTCCCACACTCTCATAGCTTCCCTGCATAATGGGTAAGAGTGTGCACCGCCCTGTTTGTTGATGTAATACATCACTGCTTTGTTGTCTGTTTGAAGGAGAATGTTCTTGTGACAGAGTATGTCCTTTAAGGTCCAGACTGCATAGAGGACGGCTCTCATTTCCAGGACATTTATGTGGAGCCGGGACTCATCCTGAGTCCACATACCTTGGGTGTGGAGCTTCTGGTAGTGAGCTCCCCATCCCATGAGGGATGCGTCGGTGGTAATGGAGATCTGATGATCCAGAGGAGCAAAGGGATACCCTTCTAGAAGATTGTTCTCCTGCGACCACCAGGTGAGTGATCTCTTTAGAGGTCCTGTCACCTTGATGGGAAAGGACTGAGGGTGAGTGGTTGGGGACCACTGAGTACTGAGCATCCACTGAGAGGTTCTCATGTGGAGACGAGCTAGAGGTACAGTGAACACCGAGGATGCCATGAGACCCAGCATCCACTGCATCGAGATAGCTCAAACCGAGCTGTTTTCTCTGATGTATCGGGCTATCTGTAGTATATCGCTCCTTCTGTCCTCTGGAAGAAAAGCTTTCACACAGGAGGTATCCAGAAGAGTTCCTATGAAAAGGAGTTTCTGGGAGGTCTGCAACTGCGATTTATTGTGATTTAGCAGGACTCCCATGGATGTGAGAAAGTCTGAAGCTTTGACTACGGCGTCCAGAGTTCCCTGTCTGGAAGGGCTTGCTAGAAGCCAGTCATCCAGGTATGGAAACACTTGAATTCTGATTTTCCTGAGATGTGCTGCGAGAATTGCAAAACACTTTGTAAAAACTCGCGGCACCGAAGATAGCCCAAAGGGCAGGACTCTGAACTGATGATGTTGACCCAATGCTAAAAACCTCAGCTATTTGTGGTGCTTTGGGTGAATAAGAATGTGTTGGTAAGCATCCTGCATATCTAGGGCAGCTAGCCAATTGTGTTGATGAATCAAAGGTAGAAGGGTACCTAGAGATATTGTCTTGAACTTTTCCTTGTGAAGGAATTTGTTTAACTTTCTGAGATCCAGAATGGGGCGCATGCCTCCAGTTTTCTTCAGAACTAGAAAGTAATGGGAGTAGAAACCTGTGTTTCGTTGGTCTGGTGGAACTACTTCTACTGCCCTGTTATTCAGAAGGCCTTGCACCTTGGAAGTAAGAAGGTCTGACTGTACCACCGACAGCCTGGGCTGTCTTTTAGGGGGATGATACGGGGGGGGGGGTTCTGAAAGATTGAGCGAATACCTCTCTTGGATTATCCAGAAAACCCATTTGTCTGATGTTACAGACTTCCACTGGTCACAGAACTGGGTCAGATGTCCTCCCACTGCTGAGGAAGAGTCTCCCTCGGGCAGTTGAGGTGGGACCTGGGCAGAGAACTCAGAAGGTGGCACTGGGTGCTTTTGGGGGCTTGTGCCTTCTGCTACATTTTCTTTTGTGGCTGTGGGGTGTGGCTTTTGTTAAAGCCCCCCCTGCCTTTGCCACAAAAGGACTGATGGTTGTGAAATTGATGCTTATTGGCACCCCCCCCTGAGAGGGGGCGGGTGGGGGTCGAGCTATCTAAATGGCTGACCTAGTCTTCTGTGTGGCTTCCAGAGTTTGTTCCACCTGGGGTCCGAACAGATACATACCGTTGAAGGGTAAGGCCATGACCTGCTGCTGGGCATCATTCGTGAAGCCCGAAGTACGTAGCCAAGAGTGGCGATGGGTACAAATGTCCGCCGCCACCGCTGCTCGAGAAGCAATATCGAAAGCGTCCATTGCAGCTTTAACCTGTTGATTATTGGACTCGATGCCCCTGGTTATGGTGTGAAGTAGCTCTCAATCAGTTTCCAACTCAGGCAGAGCTTCTACCATTTGCTTGAGTGAATGCCAAAGGACATACTCATATTGAGAAAAATAGCCCTGGTAGCTGGCAATATGCATATCCAGGGTGGAGGCAGCAAAGACTCTCTTACCTAAGGTGTCTATCTTACAAGAGTCTTTATTAATAGGCTGGGCTGAGGAAGCCTGAGGGAGGACGGCCTTGTCATTCTCTGCTTAGACTACAGTGGGATCAGCAAAAGCTTATGAGGCCAATATGGGTCGATCCTTGGGAGCAGCGTACTTCCTATCTATGGACTTAGCCATGGAAGGGATGAGAGCAGGATTGTTCCATACCATCTGAGAAAGGGTCTCAAAAGATGGTTGTACTGGAGGAGTTAAATCCATAGGGATCTCCGGGACATGTAGGTACTGGAGTCTTAAAAGCTTCTCAGGATCGATTTCTGTAGTCTGGAAAGAAAGAGTGGAATTTAAATTTTTCAGCAGAGACATAAAGGAAAGGTCTTCAACCACAGACTCTGTAGCAGGATTAACTCCTGCTCCTTCAACATCATCACCCAGATGAAGATCTGGGTCAGGCTCAAAATCATCTCCTGACAATCCAGGGGGGACTGTAAGGACAAGAAAGGAGTGAAAATCAGAATGGAAATTAGAAGAGGAAATAAATGGAGTTGAAAAGCCATGGAGGGTGGATGGCACTGCATCAAGCATCAGTGCCAATACAGAACACAGCGCCAAACCCAAGGAAGTCGGCGCCATCGGAAACAGCCCAGCACACGGCGTTGACATAGGCCATGGTGCTGACAGAGCCCCCAATGCTGCGGATGGCACTGACAGAGCCCTCGGTACCATGGACGGTGCTGACAGAGCCCCTGGCACCATGGACAGTGACGACAGAGCCCTCAGTGCCACAGATGGTGCTGACAGAGCCCTCGGTGTTGCAGATGGCACCGCGGACAGCTCCGAGAGTGTTCCAAGGTTCCGGAAACTGTGATTTGAAGGAAAAGAAGGAAAATTAACAGGAGATAGAGGCATCGGTGTGGACCCCTGAGCTGCAGCCATGTGGGGGGGGACACCTGAGCACAGAGTCGATGGCACCGAAGAAGGTGCTGCGCGACTAGGAAGGTCCAACCGCCTACCCGGTCCCTTGAGAGGCCCAAATGTCCCAGAGTGCCTGGACCAGGCAGCTGGGCCAACCTCTGAGCCCACTGCTCCATAAGAGCAGCCCACTGGTGAAACTGCTCATTGGAGGCCTGTTCAATAGGCGTCGATGGGCTCCAATGTTGAAGAGGTCTGACACTGGAGCCAGAAACCAGTGACTCCGAGAGGGGAGGAGACCGGTGCCTTGCCCCAATGACCGACCGTCGAGGCGCAGACACACCAGAAGGCAACCTCGAGTGACGCCTTCTCTTTCTCGACCTGTGCGCCGAAGAAGAACTCGAGGCCGAATGGTGCCACGAATGGGACCATTTTCTTTTATGCTTTTGGGGGGACCGCCCATCTCCCTAAGCATTGGACCATCTGTTGTCAGACCCACCCTCCGGGGAGGGCGGCGGATCGGACCCAGCCCGGCTGACTGAACAGCTTTCATACGAAGTCTCCCTAACGTCACCTGACCCGCTCATGGTCAACTCCGTCAATGAAGGGCTGAAGACTTCTTTATTAATCAATAAATTTAATTAAATCTATTCTGTACTTTCGAAGACAAATTACAAAACAATAAACTAAAAACTATGCTGCTAGTTTGAAGTTTGACTCCCGATGGGCAAGCGACGTCGTCACTGAAGCGCACTCAACAGCAGGAAAAAAGGAACTAAGGCGGTTGGAGGGTCAATGCCGAGGTAGTCTTTACTGCACAAGCCATGGTTTGCAGTGCCGCTTCCTTGCGGCTCCATCTCTGGCGATGACCCTCTTGAAAAGTTTGCTCCCGCTGGGTCCTAGCGCCTCCGGCGTAGATCCTATTAGTGTGAATGAGTAGTGGAGACTATGTCCAGAAAGATCAGGCATTGCCTGAAGGATCTTGTGTGTAATAAATAAATAACAGGAAATCTGGTTTTGGCCCAGTAATGTTACTGAATCTAACAATATGGCTGGAAAAATAAGGAATATAATTTATAAAAACTGGCCCATAGTGTTAGGGGATGAGAGTGTTGGCAAAGTGTTTGATAATAAACCTTGCATCATTTTCAGTAAAGAACCTAGTATTCATGACACCTTAGTGCATAGTCATTTTGAAAGTGTTATGGTCCAAAAAACAGGAAACTGGCTACCACAAAAGCCACGTGGGTTTCACAGGTGTCACTGCAGCATTTGTACATATGTAGTACCTTGAAAATGTTCACACATCCCCAGAATGGTAAAGTGGTTCAGATTAGAAGAATTTGTCAGTTGCAATACAAGGTTTGTCTTTTATATCCTACCATTAGAAATCTCAAAGTACAAATCCAGGCACACATATGCTCCACTACAAACGGCAGGCCGAATACCCCAGTGGGACATCATTTTGCTGTAGAACATGGATCAGATGCCAGACATTTAAAGTTCATGGGGCTGGAAATGGTAGCAACCCCAAAGAAGGGAGGAAATAGAAATCAATCTGCTACTTACATAAACTGGATAGCACAAAGGCTAACGGTATCAATGAACAATGGGGTGATAGTGGAGAATATGAGACCACCGCTACTCGCATAGCATAAAGCTTTTGTGAATACAGCGTGTGCTTGTGCTTGCTGTTAATTTTGTTTTTTGTCCATTTATTTGAATTGGGGGGGGGCTTCACCCACCCACCCACACACACTCTTTTTTTTTTTTATTAAGGGGCTGGGGGGGTGAAGCCCCCAACTCAAATAAACCAGTAAAAAATAACCAAAAGGGCAATTAGAGAGAGTAGCATAACTTGAGCTCTATGCAATAGTGTATGTCCGCTGGTGGTTCGATATTCTCCACTATCGCCAAGACACCAACAATGGGATGTCAAAACCATTTCTACAAGTCCCAATGTAACTCTACCTTACCCAGGTCCTCTTAATAGGTCAATAGTACTAATGGTATGATTTTCTGAGATGTTTTGAATTGCCTAAGACTTTGTAAAGTATTAGTCAGAGCAGAGTTAATAGAAGAGATCACTCACCCGTCAGACATTCGCGTGAAAGGCGCTTACAACCAAATATTTATATCCACCATTTTATTCTTCCTTCATAAAGTGCAGCAGAACAATTACAGATGGCAGTAAATACTGCTGGTCTTACATTTCACCCAACACAGTCTCTGCTCTCACTAAGGTCACTAACGATTGGCAGATTGCTCTTGAATCTAAGAAACATGTCTGTGTTCTTTTTTTGGACCTAAGCAAGGCGTTTGACACTGACGATCATGATCTGCTATTATCAAGTTTGTGTAATGTTGGTCTAAATTACATATCCTTGAAATGGTTCTCCTGTTACCTTGTGGGCAGGCAACAGCAGATTAAAGCACAAGGAATTCTTTCCCCCGTTAAAACTCTGCTGAGAGGGGTACCACAAAGATCAGTCCTGAGGCCCTTACTATTTGCAGTTTATATAGATGATATCGACTATAAAATCAGTACTGCTAATGTTCATTTATTTGCAGATGACACGGTACTTTACATTGCTAGGCCAACCCTTGAGCTCGCATGCAAGAAATTACAGGATCATTTTAATATACTACAACAGAATCTATTACAGCAGAATCTCCTGCTTAACACCAAAAAGATGAAAGCAATGTATCTCTCACCCCATATCCTAGTAACACCTGCTAACTCTTCTAGCACCAATCTGCAGATACTGACCATCCTGTAGGAACCACTTGAAACGGTAGATTAATTCAAGTACTTATGATGCATATTGATGAATTATCTAAAAAACTAAGGCAGAGACTAGGCCTTTTTTACCACATCAAGCACCTACTTAATCACTAAACTAAACTAAGATTGGTTCAAGCCACATTTCTCCTCTTATTGACTGTGCTGACCTTCTATATAGTCACTGCCCCAAAACTGCCTTATCAACTAGTGTTGCTTTCTAATGCTCCTGTCCTTGATCCTGCTATGTTGTTAAATACCTTTATTGAAATCCATGGATTACCTAGCTTGATAAATATGTCCTGGATGGTGTGAACCCCAAATGGGAATCCCCCTCTAGTAGGAATGCATCTGTTGCTAGAACAACTGATAGGGATTCTTGCTGAAATAGGAAACCCTTAGTTGGTTTCCTCTTTCTACTCGTGGAGGGCCAGTAAATACAGGTTACTCACCTGTAACAGGAGTTCTAGGAATGGAATATGTTGTTCATCCACACTGTCTGGCAGGTTCCTTGCCGCTTTAAATCTTGCCAGAAGGACTTCAAGCTGGCTCCTCCCACCCAACCGGGTGGTAAAACTCTCGGATCCATCCATGACACCAGATCTAGCTCACTGGAAGCCAGGTTGTGCGTCGAAGCTGGGGAGGCCGGGTGGGTTGTGTGGATGAACAACATATACCATTCCTAGAACTCCTGTTACAGGTGAGTAACCTGTATTTCTAGGGACATGGATATGTTGTTCATCCACACTTATTGGCAGACTCCTAGCAATTCTCCGGGAGGAGGGAGGCAAGGTGCACACCCCCTACTTAGGAAATAAAGACTGAGAACCGGCGCCCAAAACCAGCATCCCGGCGTGACTCAAGGTCGATGTGGTAGTGGGTAATGAAGGTGTGTGCTGACTTCCAGGTAGCAGCCCTGCAGATTTCCTGGATAGGGACATCCCTGGAAGCAGCCATCGATGCAACGGTATGGCGGGTAGAAAGAGCTCTTATCCCTCTGGGAGGCACCATGCCCGCTAACCTATAGCAGAGATCTATGCAGGAGGTGACCCACCTGCCTATCATCCGCTGGGCTGCAGGTCTTCCAGGTGCGGCTTCAGCGTAGGTGACAAACAGCTGGCGAACCTCTCCCCGAACTTCAGCCATCTGCTTCTTGTAATAAGCGAGCGCTCTTCTAGGGTCCAAAGTATGGAGCCTATATTCGGTCTCCGAGGTGTGATTGGGGTAGAACACCGGCAGAATCAACACCTGGTTAAGGTGAAACTCTGACACCACCTTTGGAAGGAACTTTGGGTGGGGGCGCAGGACAACCTTGTCCCTGTGGAAGACCATATAGGGAGACTCAATGGAAAGCGCCTGGAGCTCTCCCATCCTTCTGGCTGACATGATAGCCACCAAGAAGGTGGTCTTCCATGACAAGTGAGAGATGTCACACCTGTGCATCGGTTCAAATGGCTTGCCCATGAGCTTAGCCAATACCAGCAGTAGATCCCATGGAGGTGGAGGTTCTGACTCGGAGGATATGTGATCAAGGCCTTTGAAAAAGCACCAGACCACCTTCTCCTGCGCCACCGACTGCTTCCCGGCCCGCACCCGGTAAGCAGAGATGGCTGCCAGATGCACCTTAAGGGTCGTCGACCGAAGCCCTTGCTGAGAAAGGGACCACAGGTAGTCCAGAATGCTTGCCAAGGAACAGGAGGAAGGGTCCAGGCCCTTGCCCTGACACCAAATGGAGAAGCTCTTCCATTTGAAGGCATAGCATTTTCTGCTCGACTCCTTACAGGAAGCCTCAACGACGTTGAGGACCTCATTGGAAAGACCCAAGACCTGGAACTCTAGCCGCTCAGGAACCAGGCTGTCAGGTGCAGGGATTGAAGGTCCGGGTGGAATACCTTCCCCTGATTGACTGAGATCAGGTCCGGGTGGGCTGGAAGCCACCTTGGGAGCCTGAAGCTGAGACTAAGGAGATCTGGATATCAGAACTGGCGGGGCCAGTCTGGGGCTACCAGAATCACCTGCACCTTGTCCCTCCTCGCCTTGAGAAGCACCTTGTGGATCAAGGGAAATGGGGGAAAGGTGTAGAAGAGGCCCGGGGTCCACGGTCTCGAGAAGGCATCCCCCTGCAGTGAGCCCTGCTGAGGGGGGCGGGCATGAAACAGTCTCAGCTTCCCATTCTCCCTTGAGGCAAACAGGTCCACCTGAGGCGTGCCCCAGTGGGAGAACAGATCTTGTACTACCTCCGGCAGGAGAGACCACTCGTGGGACGCAGCCCCTATCTAGCTTAGGGCATCGGCCAGGGTGCTGGAGGCTCCTGCCACATGGATGCCAAGGAGATCCGCCTCCAGGCTGCGCATGAGTGACCAACTGCGGAGAGCTTCCCTGTACAGAGGCATGGAGCGCATCCCGCCCTGGCGGTTTAGGTAGTACATGGTCATGGTATTGTCCATCTGGATCTGAACCACTTGACCCCGTAGGAAAGAAGCGAAGGCGGTGAGGGCTAGACGAACTGCTCGAAGCTCCAACAGGTTGATGTGGCATCAGGACTCCAGAGGGGACCAGAGGCCATGTGCTCTGTGCTCCCCCAGATGGGCACCCCAACCCATCAGAGAGGCATCGGTTGATAGAGAGACCGTCGGCTTGGGGCAGACAAACGGGATGCCCTCCTGCAGATGTGCTGGAACGGTCCACCACTGGAGAGTGGTCCACATCCCCTGGGTCACTGTCACTAGCTGATCCAGCGGATCAAAGTGCTGTGACCATTGGCTGGCCAGCCCCCATTGAAGGGGACGCATGTACCAACGGGCCCAACGGACCACGCTGGTGCAGGCTGCCATGAGGTCCAGGAGGTGCAGGAAGTCCTGGGCAGGGCGCAATTGCCCAACCTGAAATGATTGGGCAAAGGAGGAAAAGAACCTCGGCCCTGTCCACCGGGAGCCGTGCTCTGGCTGGTAGAGAGTCGAGCTCTGCCCTGATAAATTGGATCACCTGCTTTGGCACGAGTTCCGACTTGGCCTCGTTGATGAGGAGGCCAACCTGAGAGCAAACCTGGAGGGCCAGATCTCTGGACCACCCCACCTCCATTCTGGAGGGGGCTGCAATCAGCCAGTCGTCCAGATAGGGGTACACCCGGACCCTTCGGCGCCGCAGGAAAGCTGTCACCACTGCCATGCATTTGGTGAAGACCCTGGGGACTAGGGAAAGGCCGAAGGGCATGGCCCGGAACTCATAGAGGGATCCCTCTGCCCTGAAGCAGAGGAATCTCTGGTGGGACGGACGGATTGGGACGTGAAAGAACGCATCCTGGAGGTCCAGAGAACAGAACCACATGCCTCGTTCCAAGGATGGGATTATCTGAGCCAGAGTGACCATCCTGAAGGTCCGAGACCTTAGGAACCTGTTCAGGTCATGCAGGTCGAGAATGGGGCACCAGCCCCCCATCCGTTTTGGGACCAGGAAGTACCTGGACAGAAACCCCGGGTCTGGAGGAGGATCCACCACCGTCCTGATCACCTCTTTTTTGAGGAGCAGGCGATGCTCGGCTCAGCGAGCCGACAGAGAGGCTGCAGACCCCGTAGCCCCCCCGAGGGGTGACAGCTTGGAAGGGCAGGCATGCTCGAACTCCAGGGGCAGGCCCTTTCCTACCACCTCCAACACCCAATGGTCCATGGTGATAACGGACCAGGTGGAAAGGAAGTGGCGGAGCCGTCCCTCCACGGGGGGAACCCAGGGGGAGTGATGAGGCTGGGGGCGACACCTCTCAACTCGTCACTGGGCAGGTTTAGAGGAGGGACCGGCCGAGGGACCTCCTGGGCCTTTTCCTCCCTGCTTCCTGTTAGAGGAAGCCGCAGGCTTGGGTTTGGGGTGCCAAGCGTGAGCCTGCTGGCCCTGGTGCTGTTGGGCTGGACGTGCCGCAGGCGCAGAAGGTCGAAAGGACTTACGTTGCTGTTGTCAATGACGCTTGTCCTTCTGGGTGGAGGTGACCGAGTCCAGAGTGGCATTGGACTTTTCGATCCGCTAGAGGTGACCTTCCACTCCATGGCCGAAGAGGTTGGTCCCCAGGAAGGGGACATCCACCAGTTTATGCTGGGTATCCACCGTGAAGGTGGATATCCTCAGCCATGCTCTGTGGCGCATGGCCACCGTGGCCGCAACTGATCTGGCACAGGAGTCTCCAATGTCCAGAGCCATTTGGAGCTGCTGTTTTGCCACTGCCCTTCCCTGGTCCTGTACCTGCCTGATCGTGGTCTGCAGGTCAGCCAGGAGATGAGGGATCACCTCATCCAGGGAGCCCATGAGGGCATGGGAGAAGTGTGCCATGAGCACGGCCAACTGGCCTGGCGGAGGCCAAGGGAGGACGCAGAATACACCTTACGCCTGGCATAGTCCAGCTTTTTGGACTCTTGTCGGGGGGCTTATCCACATCCCTAGTGTTCCCAGAACGCCGGAAAATGCTATCGGTGACCAACCACTCGGCGGAGGGGTGTTCCAAAAAACTGAACAAAGAGCCGGTAGAGACCGCATACTTCCTGGCCATCCTGGCCGAAGGCGCAGGACAGGAAGCAGGCCGCTGCCAGAGCTCCAAGGCTGGGCCAACAATGGCTTCAGCCACCGGAAAGGCCTCCGTGGGTGAATCCCCTCAGTCCAGTATCTCCGTTAGGGGATACTTGGCCTGCTTGGATACGGGCTGGAGCTACATCCCGGTAGACTCCGAGGTGAGCCGAAGCAGACCCATGAAGGACGATGGTCTTTCATCCATCGACTGGCCCCTGGAGGACTCCAGGTCAACGGGCCTGGAGAACAGGGAGGAGTCGTTGGACTCCGAGGAGTCCGCAAAGAGCTGCCTGGGGCCTAAGCCACCCTCCACCTGCCGAGGACGGTCAGGAGTGAGGGTGACCGACAACCTGTGGGGCAGGCCCTGACCTGACCGAGAGTCCTTGGTCGGCACCTCCGATTTCGGTTGTGGAGGCAGAGGTTCCACCACAATCGGTGGGGCAGCTGGTTTCGGCTGAACAACTGGCCCAGACTTGGGCACCCCGACTACTGTGAGGGGTTGTTTCGGCCGCTTCAGATGTCAACCACTTGATGGCCAGGGGCGGCAATGCGTGGAAACTTGTTCCTGGACAGAAGTAACTGCTGCCACATCAGGTCCTCATAAGCGTCGGCGCCCAATTTTAGCGGCCTCTCCTCTTCGAGGAGGAAGGCGAGGACGAGTAGCGGCGCCGCTTACTTCGGTGCCGAGACTGAGACCACTGATGTCGGTGGGATCAGCTGAACCGAGAGGATGTCCGAGACCGAGATCCTCGGTGTTTCCGAGGACGGGTCTGGGAAGGGGTGGGGGACACCTGCTCTTCCCTCGGCTCAGAAGCCTTGACCGGGGACTCCGGCACCGGGGGCGCAGGCAAGTCCTCGGTCTCCACCGGGGGAACCGGTGAAGAAGGGTTGTCGGCTTCACCAGTCGACAGCCTGTCTGACAGTCGAAAAATCCGACAGCGTTGTGAGTGTCTCGGCTGGCTGACCTGGCCGAGGAACACCATGAAGCCAGCGGCCTTAGCACCCAACCTCGACCCGAAGAAGTCCCGGTGTCGACTGTCAGGGAAGGGGACCTCTCCCGCTCCTACAAATGCCGACGGTGGGAACTTACCTTTCGAGTCCTTCTTTTTGGACCGAGAAGAATGTCCCAATGGCCCCACTCCCTTCGTGGAAAGGGATTGGCTAAGCTCCTTAAAAGAAGCTGAATATGAGGTACCCAGAGAGAGCGGGATAAATGCCGTGACCGAGGAAGATGCGGCCTGTGCCGCCTCCTCCTCGAGGGCGATCATCTGCTCAAGTTGCTCAGCCAAGCCAGCCACCAGTAACCGCCCAATGGGCCTCCTTGACTTCACTGGAGTGAGCGCTACTAGGCGCCAAGCTGTAACCAGGCGAGCGCGGGGTCTTCCAGGGACGCTGGCTTAAAACAAACGGGTATAACCCGTAGGCCTGGCGGGTCATGGTCTAGGCCGAGGCAGTAGACGCACGTGGAGTGCGGATCCGTCCTGGACATTTTCTGCCCACATGGGCACCGCCAATATCTGGGAGTCGATTTGTCCATCGCAGCCGCGAGGGAGTAATTTGACTGAAGTCTTGAAAATTTTAGAATAAGTTTTGGGCGAACTGAAGAATTAGGATCCAGTCTACATGTAGAGTGTTAAGGAAGGAACCTGAGCTTCCAAGTGGTAAGGAAGATCTAGCATCATGGGGCGGAGCTGAGAGTTTTACCACCCGGGTGGATGGGAGGAGCCAGCTTGAAGACCTTCCGACAAGATTTAAAGCGGCAAGGAACCTGCCAGACAGTGTGGATGAACAATATATCCATGTCCCTAGAACAATGTTCTTGTTACTAGGATTAGTTTTGAAAGGGGGTGCTTACCTTGACCCCAGTGAGCCCTGAGGTAAAATTAAATGTCCCTCATCTGTAACCTGAATTCCAGGACTGTCAGTGGCAGGTGCCATATGGCCAGTAGGGGAAGAAACTGTGCTGGAGTATTTAGTTTATTCAGGTTGGTCGAGCCTGCTAACCATAGGATACTCCTTGACCTGCTCAGAGGCAGGTAAGGCCCTGCCTTGCAGGGTATCTAGCTCTGCTCCCATGAACCATAGTGGTTATGAGGAGCCTAAGGCTCCAGGAACCCTTGGGTGAGTTGCACATACTCACACTTGTTGGGATGATTTTACAACCCCCAGCCAGTGATCTAGGTAAAGGAAAAACTGGCAAGTTAAAGGAAAAAACTGCCAAGTACTTTGAACTTTAGCTTTGTTAGGTGCCTAAAACAGGCCCCCACACCCCATTTTCTTTGTGGTACCCTTTGTTGTAACAGAGCAGGGTCCACTGTACTTGACAGTAACAGATTTAGCAAATCTGCTTTTAATGGGGAGGATCATATCAGTTCCTGAAGTACTACTGCTATGGCACTGTGGGTGCCAAGGTGCATTCATGGCCTGGTAACCAAAGGAGCCTGCTGTGGAAAGATCTGCCTCCCATCCTACATGATTTAGTGAGACGGGAAGCCTCTTGTGCAGAACTGCTACTGTATTGTATTTGTGCACCCTTAATGTCCTAATCATAGGACGCTTCAAAAATTCTCTCTTCAGTCCCCTACAGAGTGCCTGAAAAGAGGCATGGACAATTCTGCTTTTTAAACCTTTACCTTTTCCCCCAAAGAGGGAGTTACCCTCGGCTGGGAAATCCAGAGTCTTGGTTTGGGTATTCTAAATGAGGTTTGTGACTTGCAACCAGGCAAACCTCTTCTACCCACTGTATTTACCATCTCTAGTAAGAGTCTTTAGAATCAACAGATATTTGAGACTGATGTTTGGCTCCAAAACAAAATTAACTATTTCAGCTAGGTCATCTGACAGAGGAGTCTGGACCTTGACTGCTATAGCAGGGGCCGACTACCCTAATAACTTTTGGTATTGACATAAGCTTGAACATTTCCTGCCTGTTAGCTAGTAAAACTGATAAATGCCAGGGGTATCTATGCCTTGTCACAAGCTATCACTTGTACTACCCCTCAGTGGACAGAGTGGGAGGATAAAAAAATCCAGCCCCTCCTTATCCAGTTTATTTCTTGTACAGCCTCTTATCAAGAGGGGAGACAGAGCTTAGGAGTTTGCAAAATCTTGAAAGTACCCTCCTTGATGAATATATCTATTCACAGGAAGGAGAAGGTTTTGGTGGGTGTCAGCCCAGTCATATCTCAAAATTGTGGAGGTGAGGAATAATCTCCAAGCTCTGTGGAAAGAATCAAACTCCTATTTAGAGGAAAAAACCTAGGTGTAATAGGTTCCCCTTTGTCCATTTCATCAAGCACATATTTCTCCTCTGTAACATTAATAGTAACAAGCATTTGTCAATGCCGAATCTTGCTTGCTTCTATGTGCTGTTTAGGTATTTGGAAGTCATTGGAGTGCAAATATTGAAAATTTGCGAACTTACAAGCGTGCGTAAGGAACTGGCAGCGAACGTGACGCCAGAAAATGAAGCCATTGTTAGGAAATTTTCACGAAATTTTCAACATAGCCATTTTAAGACCTCTGCTCATGAACAGTGTCACTGTGAGTTTGTTAATGTGTCCCATGCATTGAGTTTGCACACCGACTGCACCATTGTGCGCTACATGGGCGGAAACACGTTTTGGGCAGGATGTGAAAAATGACAGCTGTACTGCTCATAAGGAGGTGTGGTAAAATGGCAATGTTGAAAATCTGGAGTGGAAATATTGAAAATTCGCAAACCTACGAGCTTATGGAACTGTGCACCCAAGACACCTCAGAAACAGTCATTTTTAGGAATTCTTTTCACAAAATTTTCAAAATTGCCATTTTAAGATCTCTGCTCATGAACAGTGACACTGTGATTTTCTTAATGTCCCATACACTGAGTTCGCACCGACTGCGCCATTGTGCGCTACATGAGTGGAAACATGTTTTAGGCAGGATGTGAAAAATGACAGCTGTACTGCTCATGAGGAGGTGTGTGTAAATGTCAATGTTTAAAATCTGGAGTGAAAATATTGAAAATTTCAGAACTTACTTATTCCGGCGAGGAACCGCGCGAACTATTCTTCGTAACAGTCATTTTGAATTTTTTCACCAAATTTTCAACATAGCCATTTTAAGACCTCTGCTCATGAACAGTGTCACTGTGATTTTCTTAATTTGTCCCGTACATTGATTTCACACACCGACTGCACCATTCTGCGCTACAAGGGCGGAAACACATTTTGGGTGAGATGTGAAAAATGACAGCTGTACTACTCATAAGAAGGTGTGGTAAAATGGCAATGTTGAAAATCTGGAGTGAAAATATTGAAATTTTGCGAACTTATGAGCCTGTGTAGGAACTGCGCAAAGCGCACGCTCGAAAAACAGTCATTTTTTGGAATTTTGGACCAAATTTTCAACATGGGGTTTTTGGGACCCCTTCACATGAGTGATGTCACTGTCATGGTGGTATTCGGGCCCGGAGGGTGATTTCGCATCACTGTGCAGTCACTGCGCGAAATCACCCTTCGGGCCAATAACGCCATGACAGTGACATCGTTCGTGAGAAGGGGTCCTAAAACCCCATGTTGAAAAATCTGGTGCAAAATTCCAAAAATGCCTGAGATATGCAATAAAGGACCCCCCATCTAGCCCATTATACAGCTTACCAGTATTTCCTCAATTCCATGGGCCGGCTTTGAAGAGTGCAGAGCGTTCCCGGTCCACCGAAGATCATCGTGATCGGAGAGTCCGGAGGCAAGTATGGGGTGGGGGGGTGGGGAGGCTGGGTTTGCAGTGGTGGTGCGGGTGTGGGGGGTCGGAGACACGCCGCGGGACTGTTTTTGTTTACAGGTTTAAAAAAAAAGACGTCGTGGGACGTTTGCCCACGCTGGGGTGGACTCCCAGCGTGGCCACAGAGAAGGAGGCGTTCAGCCGACGGAGATTAGGCACCCGTCGGCCAAAGACTGATTGCCACGCTGGGGTGGGGTCCCAGCGTGGCACCAGCTACTGGGGAACGACACAGCTCAGCCGACGGGATTGGGCACCTCGGCCGCTACTAGCACGGGCGGGCGACGCCTGCATGTGGGGAGCCATGCTTCTTATCACTGCTCACTGAAGCGTAGCTCCTCCTTTCAACTGTATGCCACTGCATTTTGGAGCATGTCATAGACAGCTCCAAAATGCATTGGCTTACAGGGGCCGCGCCTGCCAGCTCACTGACTGAATTGGAGGAGGAGGTGACACACCTCCGAAATCTCCGATGACGGCACTATGTTTCTTGCACATGCGTGCAAGCAACATAAAAATGAGCAAAGGAGACAGCGGTTTGCAGAGGTCTGCTGCTCAAAAGCAGACAGCCTTTGTAAGCTCGAATGATCTTTAGCAGCCTGCAATCTGCAGGAGTTGGCAGGCATTATACCAGGCACAGAAGTCCCCAAATGCTGTCCAGCAGGGGGTTCTGTGTGCTTAGTTTTCTCTTGATTTTAGAGGGAATCGGAGTTAGCCAGTTCAGCAAGCCTCTTAAAAACTGCTTGTATACCCATCTCAGGGGTACCAGTTACAGTAGTTATTACTGTAGGGTGTCAGCTGGTCAGAGCACGAGGGACCCTGAGGTGGTGATATTTTTCTTCTTTTAGCCCTATTCAGGCATTTTTAATAATTCTGTCAAGACATGAATGCAGGTTTCACGGTGATGAAGTGTCCATGTCTCAACAGAATTCACCACACTCGAGAAAAACATTAGAAACTGGGATTACCAGTTTTTTCTTTTCAGTTTCTAGGAGTAAAACAAACACTTTGCAACTGCTAAACGTTTATTTTAAATTAAAGTATATACGGCGATTGCGGTTGGTTCCGGAACCGATGGAGAACCGATCGGAGCTGGGAACCGAAGCAAAAGTGAACCGAAGCCGACGGTTCAAGAACCGGGATTAGCAGTTCTAAAAACATGTTTAAATTAATAAAATTAAATATAACTAATGGAGTTTTTAGTTAGAAAACTCTGAAAAATATAAAACAAACCCCAGTTCACCCCCCGGTTATACTGAACCGGGAGAAACTGAGGAAACACAATTTAACACTTAAAAACTTACGGATTAGCTTAAAATTATAAAGAATAGAGGCAGCAAATGAAAAAAGGAAAATTACGTACCTACCGTAATTCTTGATCTTCTCTTGTATCTTCACCATTCATTACTTACTGGGTGTAAGCGGACGCTTCCGTCGTCGAGCTTTTTTTTTTTTAAAAGTTTCCTCAACTGCCCCCCTCGGAGAGTCATCGCCATGTGCCATAAGCAGGGGCTGCCGGTTAGTAGCGATCGACTCCTCCTCCAACTCAGTTCTGTGAGCCGGAGGCAAAATGAAAGCAGAAAAATAGATAGGCGAGGCAAGATAGCCGAGGATAGCAAAGCAAGGAAGAATGAACTGAAAAAGAATAAAGCCGATGGAGGAAGGACAGAGGAGATAAGAACATCCTAGCCTAGGGAGTGCAGGGCCTCCTTACCTGGGCGACTCTAGGAGGAGAGATGAGTAAGGAAATGAGAAAATAGAAGAAGAAGAAGAAAGAGAAGAGAGATGGGATGTTGAAGGGACCCAGAATGCCCAGCGAGCATAGTTAGCTTGTAGCTGAAGGCTGACTAAAGGAAGCAAGAATCCCGGAGACAGAGCTGAAGAAGGTTCACCGAACCCGCTAGACAGACTCAGGAGGGCATAGTCCTCATCTTCAACATGCCATTGTTCTGACACCCACCTCGGGCTCCTGGCGCGAAGGCCTTAACTGGAGGACAGCCGAGGAGGAAGAATAAAACCCCAGCAGCATGAGGCGCTGCTCAGGGGTTTAGAAATGGAAAATGTAAGCCTTTCAGGCGTTCCAAGAAAGAAACGGACTCAGACTGACTGGCTAAGGTCGCCAAGGCTTAGGCTGGCTAAGATTGGATATGGTCAGCAGAGCTCTACTGTAAAAATTGTCCAGGAGGACACTTAAAGGGAGAAACCACTTAGCAAAACAGCGAGAAGGATAGCCTACCTTCTCATTTGCCTTCTTGTTTGATTTCTCCTTTTCCTTTTTTTTTTTTTTTTTTTTTACAGATAAAATTTTTTTTTTTAACTAGATGCATGACAGCAGGATGAAGATAGGGAGGCATACCAAACTGCCCTAAGGGAAGCAGGTAAGGCAGTAAGGCAGGCAAAGTCCCAAACTGAGGAAACACTAGCACGAACAGTAAAAGAAGGTGACAAGACTTTCTATAGATACATTAGTGAAAGGAGAAAGTCCAGAGGGGGTATTGCTAAGCTTAATGGAGAAAAGGGAGCATGTGAGGAGGAGGACCCTGTAAAGGCATCTATCCTAAATAGATACTTTTGCTCAGTATTTACTGAAGAGAAGGTAAGGGCAGGGCCCACAGCTCAGCATCATGGACACAGGGGGGAGGGAGGTGAGCACTACTCCCTTCACAAAAGAAAGGGTCCTACAAGAGCTTGCTAAGCTCAGGGTGGATAAGGCAATGGGACCTGATGGCATACATCCCAGGGTACTTAAGGAGCTAAAGGAGGAACTAGCAGAGCCATTAGCAGAATTGTTTAGTGAGTCTCTGAGCACAGGAGAGGTCCCAGAAGACTGGAGAAGGGCTCATGTGATCCCACTCCACAAGAGTGGTAGCAGGGAGGAGGCGGGGAACTACAGACCGTCAGTCTTACCTCAGTAGTGGGCAAGATTATGGAGGCACTCCTTAAGGAAAGGATAGTGCAACACCTGGAATCCATAGGGGCACAGGATCCAAGACAGCATGGGTTTACAAAGGAAGGTCCTGTCAAACTAATCTCATAGATTTCTTTGACTGGGTAACCAGAGTGGTGGACCAAGGGGGAGCAGTTGATGTCGCCTACCTTGACTTCAGCAAAGCTTTTGACACTGTTCCACATAGAAGATTGATAAATAAGCTAGGTAGGCTCGGGGTGGGTCAGAAGTTGGTCAACTGGGTGGCAAACTGGTTGACTGGCAGAAAACAGAGAGTGGTGGTAAATGGTATACAGTCAGAAGAGATACAAGTCACAAGTGGGTACCTCAGGATCAGTCCTGGGGCCAGTCCTATTCAACATCTTCATTAGTGACCCTTAGATGGACTAGAGGGTAAGGCTTGTCTGTTTGCAGATGACACCAAGATCTGCAACAGAGTAGATGATCCAGATGGGGTGGGCAGAATGAGAAGAGATCTGGATAAACTAGCAGAATGGTCAGAAGAGTGGCAACTGGGATTTAATGCAAAGAAGTGCAAAATCATGCACATAGGGAAGAGAAACCTGAAGCCACTTATAGGCTGGGAGGGAGTTGCTAGCAGTCACAAAGGAAGAAAGAGACTTGGGCATCATCATCACTGATGACCTAAAATCATCCAAGCAGACCTCTAAAGCAGTAGGTAAGGCTAGGGGTGTTAGGTGTGTATTAGTCGAGGTATCACAAGTCGTAAGAGGGAGGAATCCCTCTGTACAAGACATTGGTTAGGCCCCATCTGGAGTACTGCTGCAGTATTGGAGGCCACACCTTCACAAGGATATTAACCAAATTGAGGCAGTCCAGAGAAGGGCAACCAAATGGTGCAGGGACTGCATCAGAAGACATGAGGACAGATTAACGGAGCTCAATATGTATACCCTTGAGCAAAGGAGGGAGAGAGGTGATATGATCGAGACATTTAAACACCTTAAGGGCATAAACAAGGTGAAAGAGTCTAACATGTTTAAATATAAGAAAAATAGCAGGACAAGAGGACACAGCATGAGATTAGAGGGAGGCCGATTAGAGGGGAATGTGAGGAAATTCTTTTTCAGAAAGGGTGGTAGATGCATGGAATGGCTTTACCACAAGAAGTGGTGGCTATGAATACAGTGCAGGGCTTCAAACAGGCATGGGATAGGCATAAGGGAGCAATACAAATGACTATGAATAGATAGGTCACTGACAGAGCAAAGGCCGATGGCACATTTATAAGGAAGAAAAAGGAATGGGCAGACTGGATGGGCCTTGCGGTCCTTATCTGCCGTCAACTTCTATGTTTCTATGTTTCTATGATACCAAGATGCCTATAGCAGTCGGAGAGAGTTCCCTCAGCATTTTTTTTTTTTTTTTTAGAAGAGAAAGGAACAGACGTACTCGTTCCTCTGCTCTGCAAGGCAAGAATAGAGGGGGGGGATTAGATTTCAGGGCAACTATCTGAACACGGGATTGCAGGATCAAAACTGAATAGCCTGAGCCAGGCCAAACAACCCCAGAGGTATCTTGCCATAAGAATAGCAAGAGATAGTTATGCAGTCTGATCGCCAATGCAATCCACTAGATGGCCCATGAATCTTAGAGTAAATAATTTTCTGGATTTTAAACCCCACAAGAAGATTTTTTTTTTTTTTTTTTACTTTTTTTTGGAAAATGAAGCAATTTTCCTATATTTTATATAAATGCAGAGAGAGGAAGGAGACGGAGGTGGAGAAGCCACAGGAAGAGGCCACTGAGGGGATGGTGGGCGGTGGTAGTAATGAATGGTGAAGATACAAGAAGATCAAGAATTACGGTAGATACGTATTTTCTATCTTCCCTTGTCAATCTTCACCATTCATTACTTCCTGGGTGAGTATAAGCCCCTCTTCCCTGAGGGGAAGAGGCCATACCCTGAGGGAACAAGACCCCAGCCTTCTGTTGGTGAGAAACAGAAGGAGGATACCCTGGCTTATTCAGAAAGCCTAAGTGGAGAAGAGCTGAGAGGTGCCTCCTGAGGACGAGGGAGCGGAGGAGCCCTGTAAAGTCTCCTAGCTCTGGAAGAGAAAAGACAGGTCCCCGAAGGCGGACGTAATCACCCTACGCCGGGCCAGGGGTGACAACCTGGAAAGACGGCCATGCCGTCCGCCTGATGCAGATCGCTGTCCCTGCAAGCCTGGAAGCCACCTCATTGGCGTCATAAGATGCCCTTGCTTGGTGTCTTGCCAGCTCCAGGCCTACCGCTGGAGAGGGCAACGGCTTGTCTGGTTTGTTCGTATCAGGCAGTAGATGCCAGCAGCGGACATCATCGACCACAGATGCGGTTGTAGGCAGCGTGGTGAGCCTGATGTGATGCAATACATGCACTTTGACGAAGAAGAGAACACTTCGCCCAACGGTCGAACTGAGAGAGTCCGAACCGGTGGGCGGTCGTATGCCAGGCAACGGCGCCCAGAAGGAGTATCCAGGTATACCAAACCTGAGGACGGGTTGGGAAGGGAACCTAGAGACTCAGAGGGGCACAATACCTACGCTTGGCAGTCCCGGGCTGGAAGAAGCGGCAGGGGACTGCCATGACCGGATAGACGCCTCCTGGAAGGGGATAGGGCCAGAAGGTACCACCAGATGCTGGGCACTGAATTCACCAAGGAATTCACGCGCCTCGTTCGGTATTGTCTCTTCGAACGTGGGAAATCCAGAGATCCTCACCATCCTCGAGAGGAAACGCTGATATCTGTGAAATCAGCATCGGAGGACAGATGAGCAGGGGTTCCTTCCCTCGAGGAGGGAGACGAGATGATGGGGAACTGGAATGCCCAGAGGATTCCTGCGGCGGTGGGGAGAGTCGAAAGACCCGCTCATGCATGTATCTAACATATGAGGGGAAGGCGCAGAGAACCCCTGAACTGCCCCAGGATAACGGACCTGTAGGGACTGACATGGCCTGGGAGCGGGGTGGGGAAGGAGATGGAGAGGGGCACCTCCATGAGGTAACTGAGCTCTCTGCGAGGGCTCTGAATCGGGAAAGGGGCCCTGGAAAGAGGGATCCCGGATATCAGACCAGGCCGCAGAACGGAACTCTGGGGAAGCGGAGCCTGGAAGAGCCCTGGGGGAGAACCTCCCCTTTGACGACGCTGGGACTGCATGGATCCAGAAGGGCAGTCCGCACAAACGCCGCCGGAGGACACCCTAGAACCCTGGAGGGAGGGGCGAGGCTCTGCACTTCGGCTCCTGGCCACCCCCCCTGGAGTGGCCAAAGAAGACCGAGCAGCAGACCCCCTGCCCTCAACCCTCGGACTCGAGAGGGCCTCCTCCCGACCACAGCGTCCCCTGTCCCTAGAGAGGCAACAGCACCCCTGTAGGTGAATGTCACCGGGCCCAGAGAGGGAGCCTCCCCGCCACCCCCCACGCCTGCCCACCGGGCTCCCGCCACCCCAGCCGGGGAACCCTCAGGAGACGACGGAAGGGGGACAGAGGGAGGGGCCTGCTGCCGCCGCCTGGCACCTCCTAGCCACCGGGGACCCAGACTCCGAGGTAGGGGGTGCTAGGATGGGTCCACGTTTGAATCATCGCCCTCCGAGGAGGACTAGATCAGCAGGACCTCAATGCTGGCCACCCTAGAGGTCCTTGAGGGCACGGGGCCGCCGAACGGCCCCGTACCGCGGGAGGCACTGCCGCTCCTTTCACGCCAGTAGCAGCCAGGCTCTAGCTCCATTTTTCAACGGCGCCGCAAGCGTCGGCACCGCCTGGAGGAAGTGACAAGGCCCACGGCGCCGGGCGCCGGGAAAGCGAGGCGCATCAGCCGACGGCGCCGCTTCTGTCCATCGGGCGCCGCTAATGGCACTGAGGCTCAAAGCGGACCGCTAACGGGCGCCTTCGATTACCGGCGCCACGAACGGCGCTGATCCTAAGAAGCGCCGCTTAACGGGCGCCGCTTGATCACCGGCGCCGTGAACGGCGCTGACTCAAAATAGCGTTGGGAACGGCGCCTCAAGATTCATCACCGCACCGCGAACGGCGCCAGGATCCAAACGCGCCGAAGGCGGCGCCGAGGATCCACCCGAGCCAGGCCCAAAAGTCGAGGGCCCGCCGACGGGGAGCCTGCACTCGGAAGAGGTGACTGCCGAGGTGTGTCGGGCGCTGTGCCCCGGGAGGGACTATGACGCCCCCGACACCGCTGGAAGGGCCTCCTCCTCGGCAAGAAAAGACGAGACCCTCCTCCTCAGATCAGAGAGGCCCGGAGGGGACCCGGAGAAGGCCTAGAGACCTTACCTGAGAATCCTTGAGCGACGCCGTCCTCAAGGTCGGGCGGGCTTTGCCGAGCTTGAACGCTGCTGGATTCTCGAGGACACGGGCGGTCCATGGAGAAACAGGCGCCGCATCGAATCCATGTCATGGTTGGGTCCCAGGCAACGGCGACAAACGCCATGCCGGTCCGAGACGGAGAAATGCCGCCACAGTAACACCGACGATAGGGGCGCGCTCGTCAAACACGCTTAGCTCCGAACCGGACATAACGCGAAATCAACAAGAAAACAGTAGGAAAACACACCCGGCGCCGCTTTAGAAATAAAGAGCGGTCTTACGATTGGCGTGAGTGTGCGGGGAAAAAGTGCAGGCGCAGTCAAAATATGGGCGGCTCGAACAGGTGCTGCCTCGGCCGGTAGGGAGAAACAGAACTGGGGTGGAGGAGGTGAAATTAACTACTAGCAGCGGCGCAGCCCCTCGCGCCTTGACGTCGCTCTCGAGGGGGGGCCGTTAGGCAACTTTAAAAAAAGCTTCCTGCGGATCGGGTGCCTCCGGCTTACACCCAGGAAGTAATGAATGGTGAAGATTGACAAGGGAAGATCAATAAATACTTATGTATATTTTATAAGTTTTCACATGACAGAACGAGATGATGAAGAGAGGATCTCCAGGCATGCAGTCTTGACAGTCGAAGAGAGAAATCTGAGGGTTAGAATGTAGGCAATTGACTAACGGCAGCATTTGAAAAGTGGTACATGCCAATGATTCCATCATTAGCATAGCATTCTATCTCCGGGCAGATCTGGCTTAGAGGCATACTGCAGAAGAGTTATGAATATTGGAGTATTTCTGGGGTGAGAAGAGCTCAGGGTCAAGCGGAGCCGGGTCCCCGGAACTGCCAGTTTTGTGCTTCAGCGGACTGTACTCCCCGAGCACAGGACTGCCCGTGGTCGGACCTCCCCCTTTGTGAAGGGTGGCGGACCGGACACAGCCCCTCTACCATAATAACTTTCAAACAAAGTCTTCCTACCATCACCGCTACCATCTAAGGATGACTCAGTTGATGGCAGGTGAGAATTTCTTTTTCTTCTTCTTCATAATCTTCTTTTTCTTCTTCTTAAAATAAAAAAATAATACTAAAACGTTAATTTAAATGAATACTGAATGGCTTAATGTTGCTGTCGTGCAGACAAAAACTTTGACTCTGGCAGACAAGCAACATCGACATCCAAGCACACACTGTGGGAGAAAAGGAACTGAGGCGGTTGGAGGGTCAAAGCCGAGATAGCCTACACAGGTGCGAGCTAGTCTCGCGGTGCCGCGCATGCGTGTTCCTATCCTGGCGCTGGCCTGTCTGAAAATCTTTGGCTCCCGCTGGGTCCTAGCGCCTCTGGTGCTATCCCATTAGTGTGAATGAGTGGTGGAGACTTGAGTCCAGGCAGATCAGAGCAGAACCTACCGTAAGCATAGCAAATCAGGTCCCCTCATGAAGCTCAGGAAAGCAAAATGCCAAAGCTAGCTAGCAGTCTGTTAGTGTGAGGCTCCCTACAGTAAGGACCTGACCTTTATTTATGTTGAAATCAGCACTGTCACTTTTGTTTGGAAGCATCATGAATAAACGGACTGTGACCACTGAGAAAATTGGAGTGTAATACAGTTCTTTAGGTGTGAGTGGCATCACCACGAGTCTAAGTGGGTTCTAAAAGCAAAACAAAATGGTTATATTAAATGCACGCTGAAAATAGAAAATAGAGTTAAAAATCTACGTTTCGACCTTAGGTCTTCTTCAGGAATTATCTAAAAGAGAAAAAAAACAAGTTAGTGTAAGTGGGTTCTAGTTTGTGTTTTCCAGGCCTTCAAGGCAAGGCTGGACAAATTTCTGCTTACCAAATAAATAACAAGGTAGCCTGGTAGGTGTGAATTCCAAATATAGAGAAAGCAGCAATGGCAACCATAAACAAGGCTGTTTCGATCCAGGAGTTCTGATGACATCATAGGGATCGCAAGAATGACACTCAAAAGATCCCTTATGTATCAGAAACCGAAACACAGCAGAGTCGTGCAGGGCTGCCAACGTGTTATTTTGCATATGGTCTGAAACATTAAAAAATGCCTTTTTTTTTCCCCTTCTGAGGAAAACTTTGGTTTAATGTTTTGTAGTAAACAAAACAAAACAAAAAAACTCATCCAGCTGCTGAAAACCAACATGGGTGAGGAGTGAGTTTCTGTTTTGTTTTTTTTTAAACAAAAGTTGTTGTGTTAGGACAGCCTGGGTTCTGTGTGTAGGGAAAATTAAAGTAAAATGGCAGGTGGCATGAGTTCCTATTCTAATTTTGACCAATTAGAAATTGTAATGGAATTGTACTACTTGTGTTACAATTGCTTAACAGTAGCTAATGTTGTGCTGATAACTACCATCTCAACTGCTCATAGCTGCAGGATAGGTGACCATAGGAACCTCAGGCTATTGCCATGTGCGCCTGATGGCAGAGCACTGGGATGGCATTCTGGGGGCCGGGGTTCAATTCCCAGTTAGGTCACATTATTTTTTCTCATTACAGTATTCCAACTGCTCAACAGTGGCTAGTGCTGCATTACTAACAAACTGCCATTCTAGTAAAAAACATTGTACCACAAAAGGGCACAACAGCATTATATGACCTTCAAAGTGTACAGAAACTGCTTTTCAATCAGGATGGAAATCCAAGTACAACAAAAGCTAACTATAAGGAATAATGTATGAGCGACCATACATAGTGAGCCTGTGTTTCCACTGAGGGGTTGACAGCATACGGGCCTCATAGAATTTGACGGCAGATAAGGACCGCTTGGCCCACCTAGTCTGCCCATTTCCCTACCTGATAGATAAGCTGCAGATTCTAGTTAATCAACAGCTTACTTCCTCCTACCCCCCCCACTAGACTTGTCTTATGCCTGTCCTATGCATTCTTGAATTCTCCCACTGTTCCTGACTCCACAACCTCCCCAGGAAGGCTGTTCCATGTATCCACAACCCTCTCTGTGAAAAAATACTTTCTAACATTACCTCTGAGCCGTCCCCCCTCTATCTCTCTAGCTTCAAGAGCTAATCTCAAGATGTCCATGCTTTTATGTCAACCTGAGATGGGAATGCAAGGTGAGTTGTGTATGAGCGTCCATATTTTATTTGTTACAATATACGATTTAAAAAGTAATTAGTATGTAGCACATTGCTGTGGTTCCTCCCCTCCCTGCATCGGAAACTCAATCTTTGCTTAAAAAAAAGTACAGTTACGCAAGAACTTACCGTAACAGTAGATCTTCGAAAGAGGCTCTTGCAGAAGGTAATTACATATAGGACTCACCTGGCAGGCGTCAGGAGCCCACAGAAAAATTTATAGCTAGCAGACTCTGCCGGGGGACCGCCCCCACATCAGGTGACTGTCAGTATAAAGGGGTGGTCCCCCACGCCCACCTTCCAGTTCTTTCCCACCAAAGGCCAAAAAAGGCAAGATGAGAGAGAAGCAGATATTTCCCTTCCTGGAAAAGGATCTGAAAAGCTAAGGGAGATGGAGGGTGGGAAGGCATTACCTACTGCAACAGCCTCTCTCGAAGATCTACCGTTACAGTAAGTTCTTACATAACTGTACTATCTTACTTCGAGAGGGCTCATGCAGCAAGTAATTACATATAGGACTGAATCACAAGCAGTCTGGAAAAAAGGAAAAGCACTCGGGAGGAGAAAAACTATCCAACCAATGTAACCTCCGGCTGATGGGTCTTATGAAAGAAGACTTTGGAGTACAGCCAACCCGAAGCCTACTCTACAACGAGAGGCAATATCCAAACTGTAATGTTTCGTAAAGGTGTGGACAGAAGTCCAAGTCACGGCTGCGCAGATGTCTGCCACTGACACATTCTTGAAACAAGCCACAGAGGCAGCTACTCCTCTTGTGGAGTGACCTCTGACTTGACCCGGCAGGGTCTTGTGGTACTTGTCGTAACAGAAGATGATACAATGAGCCAACCATTTAGAAAGGCATTGCTTGGAAACTGCATTGCCCTCTCTTTTGTGAGCAAAAGAGATAGCTCCTTTGTCCTAGTAGTATAGTATTTCAGTATTCTGTGAACATCCAAAGTATGCAAGAGGTACTCCCCTTGATTGGAGTGTTGCATAAAGAAAGCGGGTAGCTCAATGGATTGGTTCAGCGTAGATTCCGCTACCACCGTAGGAAGAAACTTAGGGTTGGTACGCAGAGCCACACGTTCCTTGTGAAAAATCAATAAGGGATTTTGCACATCAGGGCCTGACGCTCGGAAATAGTTGAGCTGAAGTTATGGCCACTAGGATGAGAGTCTCCCACGAGAGGAACTTCAAGTCTGCTGAAGCTGCTGGTTCGAAAGGAGGCAAAGTAAGCTTCTCGAGAACAAAGTTCAGATCCCAAGGAGGAGCAGGAATGCGGATAGGGGGTCTCAAATGGAGAACCCCTCTAATGAACGTCTTAGAGACTTCCAATTGCGTGAAAGTCCTGTCCCCAAATGGGACATGGTATGCCGAAATCCCTGCCATGTGGACTTTCAAGGAGGAATGGCTGAGACCCAGGTAAAAGAGATGACGCATGTAGTCCAGGACTCTTTCAACTGGGCAAGAGAAGGGCTCAAAGTCCTTTGATGAGGCCAAAATCGAAAAACATTTCCACTTCATAGCATAGGTGGATCTAGTGGAAGGCTTTCTGGCCTCTACCAGAATGTCTGCTACGAGTGGAGAAACCCCGAACCGGGCTTGAGTGACACATGCAACTGAAGGGATTTCAGAACCGGATGAACAAGGGTCACCTGATCCTGGGTCAGCAAGTGCTGTGACATAGGCAGAGGAAGTGGAGGTTCCTCTGAAAATTGTTGCAGAAGAGAGGACCATCCGGGCTACTTCTGTCCTGAGTTTGTGTAAGACCCACGGAATTAAGGGAATTGGAGGGAAGGCATAGATGAATCTGTCCTTCCAATTGAGAGAGAGAGCGCATCCCGCCAGAAAATGCGACCAGAAGGCGGGAAGTTTTGCGTGGTGAGGAGACACGAACAGGTCTACCTGAAGGGTTCCCCAGCGCAGGAAGATGTCTACTACTTCTTGATCCAGTTTCCATTCGTGGGCTCCGGTTGAAGACCAACTGAGGTGATCTGCCAGTGTGTTTTCCACTCCTGGAACATGAACTGCCATCAAGTGAAGGTTGTGCTGAATGGCCCAACTCCAAACTCTCATTGCTTCCCTGCACAGAGGGTAGGAACGAGTTCCTCCCTGCTTGTTGATATACCGGACTACACACATGTTGTATGTCTGGATAGTTAGGTGACTGGGAAGAATGGAGGAGTGCAGAGCCTGGAGGGCATACAGGACAGCACTGAGTTTGAGCACATTTATGTGTAAAGTCTGCTCGAGTCTGGACCAGGTGCCCTGAGTCCTGTGAGACCCTAGATGGGCTCCCCAGCCCTCACCTGAGGCATCTGTTGTCAATGTCTGGGAGGGGGGTTTGATGTTGAAGTGAACTCCCCAGCAAAGGTTCTCTTGCACCATCCACCATTGCAAGTCCCTGATCATGGGATCGTAGACTAGAACCTCCTGGTCTAGGTCGTCCGTTGTTTGGTCCCATTGAGACTGAAGTGTCCATCGAGAGATCCTCATATGGAGCACAAAGTGAGGGACTGTCGGGATAGCAGCCACCATGAGCCCGAGAAGGCGATGAACTGACCTGGCACCAACCCTTCTGCGACTGGACAACAGACGTGCTTGAGTCTGGAGGGTGTCCATCCTGTCCGGAGGCACAAAGGCCTTGCCAATGGTCGTGTCCAGGATCGACCTGATAAACTGGAGTTTTTGGCAAAGGACCAAATGGGACTTGGCCTGGTTGATGGTGATACCCAGGCTGGTAAAAACCTGCAGGGTAAAGGAAAGAGCATGTAGAAGTTCCTCCTTGGACAGGGCCACCAGGAGCCAGTTGTCCAGGTATGGGAATACCTGCACTCCCTGGGTGCGCAGGTGGGCTGCTACCACAGACAGGCATTTGGTAAACACTCGGGGGGCCGAGGAAAGACCAAATGGGAAGGCCTTGAATTGGTAGTGGTCCCCCTGGAAAGAAAACCAGAGGAATTTGCGGTAGGAAGGGCAGATGGGGATGTGCAGGTAGGCATCCTGCATATCCAAAGCGCACAGCCACTGTCCCTGCCGAAGAAGAGGCAAAAGGCTCTGCAGGGAGAGCATTCTGAAGCATTTGTACTCCACGGACATGTTGACTGAGGTCTCCCGTCTTCTTTGGAACTAGGAAAAAATGGGAGTGGTAACCTGTCCCCCAAAGGTGGGTGGGTGGGGAGAGGCTCCACCGCCACCTTCTCCAGAAGGGTGGAAATTTCTTCCAGGACCAGAGGCAGATGTTCTGGGCAGTAAGACGACTTGGGGGGTGGTCTTCAGGGTGGTTTCTGAAGAAACTCGATTGAGTGTCCTGTTGCTATCAGTTGGAGCACCCAAGCATCTGATGTAATCCTCTCTCAACCCAATAGATGGAAGGAGAACCTCTCTCCTACTGGTTCCTCTGGAGAGTCCAGAGACTGTGTGAGAGGAGGAGTCAGGAGGTGTGGGGGCAGTGCAGTGACATGACAGCTTTTGGGTGGGGAGTCTTGGTTGCTGGGAAGCCTGACGCTTGTTGGCCCGCTTGCTCTGTGGTTTTGCTTTGGTCAAGAACGTCGACGAAAAGGGCAACGCTGTCTCTGAGGGGGCCCTGTAAAGAGAGTCCACAGACTTGAGTGCAGTATCCTTCTCCTGCAGGTCGGTGATGATGTCCCTGACATCACCACCGAACAGCACCGAACCCCTGAAGGGTGCATCCTGAATGGCAGATTGCACTTCAGGGACCAATCCTGACACTCAAAGCCAGGAATGATGCCGAAGACCCACAGCGAAAGCCGAGCTCTGTCCAGCTGCGTCCATTGCATCGTAGGTGGTACGAAGCATATGCCGACTGGCTGAACGAGCAGAGCAGACAAGGTCAGCCACTTCCTGCTTGATCTGAGACTCAGGAAGGGAGTCCAATTTTTTTTTTATACTTTATTTTTCTAGATTTTGAGGTATCTTTTCTTATAGGATTTACAATAGCTTTCACCATGAGAATACATGTTTGTCCACAATACATTTTCCAACGGTATCTATGCATACAGAATATATATTGAACTTTGCTTTAATTTACAAAATATGTCCATTTTTTACACATCCAGAAGATATTACTAACAAATCCTTCTACGACTTGTAGTCCTCTATGTTCCCAACCATACTTGCATTGTATACTGCTTAAGGAACCACTTTGGGATATCCTTATATGCAAGATGTAATTTATCATGGGACAAAGGTAGGGTCTCTAACTGAATGATAGATCGCCCAAGGTCTCCATTTTACTTCGAATCTCTCTCTCTCTCTCTCTGCCCTCTGGTCTCTGCTAACATACGTTCCAGATAATAGTAATCTAGTATTGTGGCATGCCACATTTCCACCCGAGGTATTGTATTTTGTAGCCACAGTCTGGTTAACACTTTTCTAGCCATCAAAAGAAAGGAAAACATAAGGGAGCCCTTTGGGATCTTAAGCCTCTCAGGAGGAACTGATAGCATAGCTAATTCCGAGGTAAGTGTTATATCGGGGTCCAGAAAGTTTTTCAGCTCCTGTTCAATCTGCCCCCAATATGTCTGGACTCTACCACAACTCCAAAAAATGTGTACTTGATCTGCATCCTGTGAGCCACACTGCCTCCAACACTCTGCCCTTATCGTTAGGCCCATTTGAACCAATTTAACTGGGGTATTAAAATACTGCACGCGTGAATTCCAGGCGAATTCACGCCAGTAGGGGGCTAAAGATATCCCCAACGAGGGGTGTGTGAACCTAAGCCACCTTTCAAATGTTACCTCCGTAGGTAGCTCTTTGTTCCAGGCACTCAAAACTGTCTCTGAGGTTTCCTGGTCGTATTCTCTAAGCCCTCTATATATGATTCCCATCAGGTGTGCCTGTATAATGCACTGGGTGGCATTAATTATAATTTTTAACAAGCTGGAAGGGGAACTTGGGAAACTAGCTTTCAGTGGGGGGTTGGACAGGAGGTAGTCTCGGACTTGTAAATATCTATACAAATCACTATTATTGAGAGCACATTTCTGCTGAAGGGATGAAAATGGCACTACCCCTTTTGGGTCTAGAAATTGAAAAATAAAAGAAAGCCCTACCCTATGTCAATTTGTGAAGGTAGTATCCAGACGTGCTGGGAGAAAGTCTGGTGCATTCATGTTTAACTTCAGGTAATAGAACAGTTGCTCCATATTTGGTCTACTTCTTATTTTATACCAGAGATGTATGTCCTGTCTCGTTCCTGTATAATATTTGGAGATATTTGGTGTTAAAGACATTGGAGCAAAGAGAACCTTTACTGGATCATGGAAGCCATTGATCCAACCTTCTATTGTCTACCATGGTGGGTGTACATTAGGATTAATCCATGTCAGAATTCTTGTTACTCTCACTGCATTCGAATATACTTCTAGATTTGGAACATTCAGCCCTCCCCTATCCTTAGGAAGCTGTAGTAATGACCACTGAATACGTGGTCAACGTCCCTCCCACACAAATCTGGACAGCATCTTGTTCCAGGAGTTAAAATAGGGTTTAGGGGGAGAGTCCGGGATAGTCTGAAATAAATATATAAGTTTTGGTAAAATGTTAGATTGAATAGTCTCTATTCTAGAATAGAAGGAGAGTTTAAGCTGTGACCGCTTACTAAGATCTGTTTCCAATGTCTGAGTTATAGGTTCATAATTTATCAAGGTTAGATTTTGTATCTGTAAGGGAAAGTTAACCCCCAAATACTTTAATTTAATAGCTCGCCATTTAAAAGGCATAAGTTGTCTTAATTCTTGTGAGAGGGTGAAATTAAGTGACAGCACTTCCGTTTTGAGGCGTTAACTGCATATCCTGAGACTGCTGAATATTGCTCCAAAATCTGCCATGTCTTGACTAGGGAAGTCTCTGGTTCAGTTAGGGATAATAAAATATCATCCGCATAAAGGGACATTGAGTAATTATTATCTCCCAAGCCCACTCCTTTAATCTCTTCCACAGCATGAATCTTCATTACTAGTGGCTCTATAAATAGAGCAAACAGTTGGGGTGAGAGGGGGCATACCTGCCTAGTGCCACGTTCCAACCTAAAAGGGGCAGACAAAGAGGAGTTGACTATAGGCTTGTGGAGAAGAATAAACGTTGCTCAACCATGCGATAAATTCATCTGGAAACCCAAATAATGCTAGGACCTGCCACAGGAATTCCCAGAGCACCTGATCAAATGCCTTATATGCATCTAAACTAACTACTACTACAGGAAGAACAGGTTACTCACCTGTAACAGTAGTTCTAGGAGTGGTATATGTTGTTCATCCACACTCTTTGGCATGTCCCTTTCCCTTTAAATTTCACCGGAAAGCCTTCAAGCTGGCTCCTCCCACCCACCTGGGTGGTAAATACCTCGGCTCTGCCCCATGATGCCAGATCTTAGCCCACTGAAAGCAAGGTGATGCGCCTAAAGCTGGGGAGGTCGAGTGGGAGCGTGTGGATGAACAACATATACCACTCCTAGAACTACTGTTACAGGTGAGTAACCTGTCCTTCTAGGAGCGTGGATATGTTGTTCATCCACACTCTTTGGCAGACTCCTAGCAGTTCTCCGGGAGGAGGAGGGCAAGGCGCAAACCCCCTACTTAGGAAACAAAGATTGGAGAACCGAGGCCCCAAAACCAGCATCCCGGCATGACTCAAGGTCAAAGTGGTAGTGGAAATAAAGTTGTTTGCTGACTTCCAGGTAGCCAGCGACAGATTTCCTGGATAGGGATGCCCCTGGAAGCAACCACCGATGCAGCAGTATGGCGGGTAGAATGAGCTCTTAACCCTCTGGGAGGCTCCTTGCCCACCAACTCATAGCACAGATTTATGCATGATGTGATCCATCTTGCAATGGTCCGTTTGGCTGCAGGTCTGCCAGAAGTGGCTTCAGCGTAGGTGACAGACAGCTGGCGAACCTCTCCACGAATTTCCGCTGTTCTTTCCTTATAGTAGGAGAGAGCACATCTCAGGTCCAGAGCATTATACTGGATATTATGCTGGATTATTAAGTCAACCAGAAGGCGTAAGCCCATGTTGGTTGACCCCACCATTTCAGTGGAGGAAACCGAGGTTACCAACTGTTATATACCTGTCCAAACTTGATTTAAAAATATTGAAACTAGAGGAATCCACTATTCTGGCAGGCAGTTTATTCCACAATCGGACCACTCTTGGTCCAAAGCTAAATTGCCTAAGCTTTGTCATACACAGTACTTCTTTTAGTTGATGTTTATGCCCCCTCAGATTATAACTTATGATGTTTAACTTGAAGACCAAGATCGTTTATTAATTTTTCCTGACTTAAAATTTTATATAACAGTAATAAGTCTCCCATTTCACGTCGAGTGTCCAGTGACCACAACCCTAGGTCCTTTAGCCTCTCCTCATATGTTTTATCTTTAACCACCTTAAGTTTTGTACAAGCTCTTTGAGGTTTTTCAACCATTTTAATGTCCTTTTTTAAATAAGGACTCCAAACTGTAGGACAGTAGTCCAAGTGGGGTCTCACATAGGTCTTATAAAGAGGCAGTAACACCTCTTCACTTTTGGAATGGAAACTTCTGATACAGTTAACCAGATGCATTGCTTTATTTGCTACTACTTTACAATGGTAACCCTTTTTTAAATTTGAACAAATATATACTCCCAGATCTTTTTCACAATCAGAACTCTTGAGTTTTACACCTTGAATATAATAATCTTGCTCTATATTATCCCTCCCCATATGAATTATTACATATTTATTCAAATTAGAACACATTTTAATTTTGGAGGAACCCGCTGTCAGGGAGTGACCACCACTCAGTATGGCTCACATTGGATATGGGCAAGGAAGGAGTGGAATCTGGCACAAGAGTGCTGGACTTCAGGAGGGCAGACTTTGGGAGGATGGGGGAAGTGGTAAAAGGGTACCTGGCCAGAATTCAATCTAGTATGGACACTAACCAGAGGTGGGAGCTCATAAAGCTGGGGATAGTGGAGGCAACCAAAACCTGCTGCAAAGCCCAGAGCAAGAAGGCTAGGGCTAAGAAACTGAGCTGGTTGAGCAAGGAGGTCATGGAAAAGGTAAGGAGGAAAAGAGCTGCCTTTAGGAAGTACAAGAAAACAGGGAGGGGGAGGACAGGGAGGAGTACTTGACAGAATCGAAGGAGGTGACAAGGGCAGTAAGGGGAGCCAAAGCATCTATGGAACTCAGGCTGGCACAAGGCATTAAGAAGGGGGAGAAGGACTTCTTTAAGTACATCAGGGAGAAAAGGAGCTGTAAGGACCACACAGTAAGGATTAGGAAGGAGGGGGTTGGGTGGAAGCAGGTGCGATAGGCGGAAGCACTAAATGAATACTTCTGCTCAGTATTTACTAAAGAGAAGAGGGGGACACCCAAGATGGGTGAAATGGCAGACAGCAGGGGAAGTGGTGACAGATGGAAATCATGGAGGGCAGAGTTCGAGAGGGTTTGAAGGCACTGAGGGTGGACAAGGCACCAGGCCCAGATGGCATCCACCCAGGGTACTGAAGGAGCTGGCAGAGGTCCTTGCAGGACCTTTGGCAGACCTATTTAATGCCTCACTACATTCGGGGTGTGTACCTCAGGACTGGAGGATGGCTCATGTGGTGCCCCTCCACAAGAGTGGCCCCAAGGATGAACCAGGAAACTACAGATCAGTGAGCCTCACATCCATCGTGGGTAAGCTAATGGAGACTATCCTGAAGGAGAGGCTGGTGGCCCTCCTAGAGGCCAAAGGACTACAGGACAGCAGACAGCATGGCTTCATACGTGGCAGATCCTGCCAAACCAACTTGGTGGGTTCTATGACTGGGTAACTAGGCAACTGGACAGGGGCATGCAGTGGATGTCCTGTATCTGGACTTCAGTAAGGCATTCGACTCGGTGCCACATGAAGGCTGGGAAGGAAGTTAGTAGGCACAGGGGCAGGTGCAATGCTGGTGAGATGGGTAGGAAACTGGCTGCAGGGAAGGCAACAGAGGGTGGTGGTGGGTGGGGAGCTCTCACACCCAAGGGCAGTGACGAGCGGTGTTCCACAGGGCTCGGTGTTGGGACCAGTGTTGTTTGGGATATTCATTGCAGACATATCATGGGACATCAAGAGCAAGATAGGAAAATTACGTACCTACCGTAATTCTTGATCTTCTTGGACGAGTCTCCACCACTCATTCACACTAGTGGGATTAGGGCCGGAGGCACTAAGACCCATCGAGAACAAACTTCTTGCTGGAGAGGTCAGCGGGGGAAGCGAGCGCCGCGAGACCTGCAGGCGCCCGCGAGCAACGACTCGGCGGTAATGACCATCTCGTGCACGACCCTCCAACCGCCTCAGTACCTTTTTACCAAGGAGGTGCAGCGAACTAACGAAAGAGTAAACCCAACATTAAAAACGGACATAAGATAGTCCATATGACCCGTGTAAGAAGGGTCAGCAAAGAAGTCCTCACGCCTAAAGATTTGAGGAGTGAAGACCAATACAGCGTGAGCTCGGGGATGGAGGGAGGGGTGAATGAGTGGTGGAGACTCGTCCAAGAAGATCAAGAATTACGGTAGGTAATGCGCACTTTCCCATCTTCCTGACATAAGTCTCCACCACTCATTCACACTAGTGGGAGAGTACCAAGCTGATAATCCCCCAAAAGGGCGGCAGGAAAGCCAGAGCTCACGCGTCTAAGATAGAAGCCCATTAAGGATAGTTCTGCCAAATGCGGAATGTCGCCTGGCATGAACATCCAGTGCATAGTGCTTAACGAAAGTATGCACTGAGCTCCAGGTAGCGGCGTTGCATATATCTGCAATTGGAACATTGCGAATTTCCGCTAGGGATGTCGCGACCGCCCTAGTAGAGTGAGCGTACACTCTACCTTCTAATTTAACTTGAGCCATGGAATAGCAATGACGAAGGCATGCCACTAACCATGAAGAGATGCATCTAATAGCGACAGGTTGACCCAGCCGGTGTCGCTGAAAGAAACAAACAGTTGCTGAGTCTTATAACATCCTTGGTTCTATCTAAATAGAACCGCAAGGCTCTCTTAACATCCAAGGAATGAAGAGCCTGCCCTCTTCATTTTGGAAATTAGCAAGTAAGCTGGAAGTACCAGAGGTTGGTTCAGATGGAATTCTGACACAACCTTGGGAAGAAATTTAGGATGAGTACGGAGAACTACCTTGTCCTTATGGAATACAGCATACATGAGGGTCCGTAACTAGTGCATGTATCTCAGAGATCCCATGGGCTGAGGTAATGGCCACCAGGAAGGCAGTCTTCCAGGTAAGAAATTTTAGCTCACAGGTAGCTAAGGGTTCAAAGGCTTCCAGTGAGCATGTCCAGCACCAGGTTAATGTCCCAGGCTGCAACTGGACGCTTAACAGGGGTCTGGTATGGAGAATCCCTTAAGAAATCTCTTCACCATAGGTAACTGAGCCAGAGTTAAGGAAGAAACCGCTCATGGAACGCTGAGATGGCACTAAGGTGAACTTTAACTGTGGAGTACTGAAGACCTAAGTTTGATAGGTCCAAAAGATACTCCAGAACCTTGCCAGGAGGACAGGAAAAGGGATTCCAAGAGGATTTTAGATACCAGAGAGAAAAACGCTTCCATTTGAAGCGATGTTTTGGGTGGCTGGCTTCCGAGCAGCCAGAAGGATGTCTGAGACTCTACGAGAGCGTTGAACCGATTCACTTCTATCTCTTCAGGAGCCAAGCATGAAGGTGAAGTGATTTCAGGTTGGGATGGACCAACGAACCCTGAGTCAGAAGACTGATTTGCAAAGGAAGTGGTCTCGGAGAGGCTGCCAACATACTGTTGAGTAGAGGAAACCATAGTTGCCGAGGCCAGGAAGGAGCAATGAGAATCATCTTGGTCCCCTGAGACTCGAACTTGAGGAGTACTTCTGGATTAGAGGAAGTGGTGGAAAGGCGAAAGAAAGCTGCTTTGTCCACCGCAGCCTGAACGCATCCTGACAGAAAATGCCAGGCCCTGGATTTCTGGAGCAGAAGAGAGGCAGTTTTATGCTGAGTGGGATGCAAAAGGTCCAGGTCTGGAGTCCCCACTCTTGAACAGGGACCGAGCTACGGCTGGATCGAGACCACTGTGAGGGTCTGCCTCCGTTCTGCTGAGGTGATCTGCTAGGTCGCTTTTGTATACCTGGCAGATAAACCGCTTGAATCAGAGACTTGTGCTCCAAGCACCACTCCCACACCCTCATTGCTTCCTGCAAAGGGGTAAGAATGAGCACCGCCTTGCTTGTTGATGTAATACATCACTGCTTTGTTGTCCGCTTGAAGGAGAATGTTCTTGTGACAAAGGACATCCTTCAGAGCTCGGATTGCATAGAGGACCGCCTCATCTCCAGGACATTTATGTGGAGATGAGTTTCAACTGAGTCCATACACCTTGAGTGTGGAGGGAGAGAGTGAGCTCCCCATCCCATTAGCGATGCATCTGTGGTGATGGAGATCTGATGATCCGGGGGAGCAAAGGGGAATCCTTCCAGGAGATTGCTCTCTTGAGACCACCAGGTGAGAGACCTTCGAAGGGGCCCCGTCACCTTGATGGGATAAGACTGTGGGTGAGAGTTCGGGGACCACTGAGTGGAGAGCATCCATTGGGTGGTTCTCATGTGCAGTCGGGCCAGAGGGACAGTGAAGACCGAGGACGCCATGAGACCCAACATGCGCTGCATCGAGAGAGCTGTAACCGATTGGTTCTCCCTGATGTAACGGGCCATTCGAAGGATGTCGAGTCTTCTGTCCTCTGGAAGGAAAGCCTTCGCTGAAGAGGTGTCTAGAAGCGTCCCTATGAAAAGGAGCCTCTGGGAGGGTTGCAGTTGAGATTTTTCAAATTCAGCAGAACTCCCATGGACGTGAGAAGACGAGAAGTCGCTTGCAGCTTCCAAAGTCCCTTGGCCGGAAGGGCTTGCTAGAAGCCAATCGTCCAGGTAGGGAAACACCTGAGTCCGGGATTTCCTGAGATGCCCGCGAGAACTGCACAACACTTTGTAAAACTCATGGGCGCCGAGGATAGCCCAAAGGGCAGGACTCTGAACTGATAATGCTGACCCAAAGCTACAAACCTGAGGAATTTGCGGTGGGTCGGTGGACGGGATATGCTGGTAAGCATCCTGCATATCCAGGAGGCCAGCCAGTCGTGTTGATGCAGCAAGGGTAACAGGGTACCTAGGGAAATCATCTTGAATTTCTCCCTGGGGAGGAATTTGTTTAACTTTCTGAGGTCTAGAATGGGGCATCCCCCAGATTTCTTTTGGAACCAGAAAGTAATGGGAGAACCCTGTGTTTCGAGAGATGCGGGGCACCAGTTCTATTGCCCTGTTGTTCAGAAGGCCCTGGATCTCCGCTGAGAGCCCTGATTGGAGCCGACAACCTGGGTTGTCGATGGGAGGACAATTCGGGGTTCCAAGAAATTGAGAGAATAACCTCGCGAATTATCCGAAGAACCCATTTGTCTGAGGTTATGGACTTCACTGGTTGTAGAAGCACATCAGACGACCTCCCACCGGAGGAGAAAGTTCCACCCGGCAGAGTGGATGGAACTTGGGCCAACGACTCATAAGGTAGCGCTGGGAGCTTTAGGTCCCTGCGCTTTGCCGCGCTTCTTTTGAGGTTGGGCAGGTTGGCTTTTTGGAAGCTTCCCTGCCTCTGCCTCGAAGGACTGACGACTATGAAACTGACGCCTGTTCACATGCCCCCGAGAGGGGCAGGCGGAGGTCTGGCCAACTTAATGGCCGATCTAGTCTTCTGAGTGGCCTCTAAGGCTTGCTCCACCTGAGGCCAAAAAGAAAGGAGCCATCAAAGGCAGCGCCATCACCTGCTGCTGAGCATCATTCGTGAAGCCAGAAGTACGAGCCAGGAATGGCGCCGAGTACAAATCCACGGCTGCTGAGCGAGAAGCAGTGTCGAAAGCGCCCATGGCGGCTTTGACCTGTTGGTTATTGGACTCAATACCTCTAATAACGGTCAGAAGAAGCTCTGACTTGAACCGAATCTGGAAGAGCTTCAACCATTCTTTTCATAGAGTGCCACAGGATATACTCATACTGGAGAAAAATAGCCTTGATAACTGGCAACACGATACTTAGAGTGGAGGCAGCAAAGACTCTCTTACCTAATGTATCAATCTTACGAGACTCTTTGTTAATAGGTCGAGCTGTAGTAGTTTGAGGAAGAACGACCTTGTCATTCTCTGCCAGGACTACAATAGGATCCGCAGGCTTGGGATGCCAAATGGGACTATCCTTGGGAGCTGAATACTTTATCAATGGATTTAGCCACTGAGGGAATAAGAGCAGGATTATTCCATACCATTTGAGACAGCGCCTCAAGGAAGGCTGGATCGGAGGAGTCAAACCGTAGGGATCTCCAAGCATGAAGATACTGGAGTCTTAATATCTTCCCAGGATCGATGTCTGTAGTCTGAGAGAAAGAGTGGATCCCAGGTTCTTCAACAGAGACTTAAAGGACAGGTCCTCACCACAGGCTCTGTAGCAAAGAAAGATCCTGTTTCCTCCACTTCATCACCCAACCGGGTCTGGGTCAGGCTCAACATCATCTCCTGATGGTCCAGAAAGGACTGTTTGGACAGGAAAGGAGTGAAAATTAGGAGAGGAGGAAATAGCAGAAAACAAGAGAGTCCCCTATATTGCCGCCGAGACGGCAAACGGGCTGAAGACGGGTATTTAGGAGGCGCGACGCGCCGAAGAGGCACGCTGCCCGCAGCGCTTGGCGGAGCTGCTGGATCTACATCGCCGCTGCCGACGACGCCGCCAAGACGGCGCCGCAAACGCGCCCGGACGACGCGCTGAAGGAGAGGCGCCGCCGAACGGCACCGCTTCTCATCTAACGGCACCACCGGGCGGCGTGAGATCTCAGGCGCCGCTGACGGTATGCCAAGAGACCCAGCGGCACCGAAACGCGCCCGACAAGCCAACAGACCCCTGCCGGTGCCGGAAAGCCCCAGGAACCTGGAAAGCTAGAGAAGGAAAAAACAGGAGATAAGGGCATCGGTGAGGCCCCCTGCGCCGCAGCCATGTGAGGGGGGGAAACACCTAAGCACGGAGTCGCTGGCACCGAAGAAGGCGCCACGCGACTAGGAAGGTCCAACCGCCCTACCTGATCGCCGGAGGGGCCCGAGGGCTCCGAGGCAACCGAGCCAGGCAGAAGAACCAACCTCCGAGCCCATTGCTCCATAAGAGCGGCCCACTGATGAAACTGCTCATCTGGAGTCCTACCTATAGGCGGGGAGGGACTCCAATGTCGAGGACGACGACACGAAGTTGGCGACCAAGAAGGAGACCGCAACCAGCAATGATAACCCTGCAGTCGACGCCGCAGACATACCAGAGGGCTACCGAGTGATGCCTTCTTTTGACCTGGGGTCAAGAAGAGCTCGAGGCCGAACGGTGCCGAATGCGACTGCTATATTTTATGCCGGCGGGGGACCGCCATCCCCGGCATCGGACTGACCGTTGTCGGAACCCCGCTGAGGAGAAGGAGGCTGACCGGATCCAGCCCGCTGACTGAACAGCTTTCATACGAAGTCTCCTACCGCACCTGACCTGCTCATGGTCGATCATTGCCCAGTAGGCCGAGACTTCTTCAAGTAAAATTTAATATTAGAAAAATTTAACGAAAATAGAATAAAATTAGCGATACTACTTATCGAGATAAAGTTACAAAAACAAACTGAAAACTATGGCTAGTTTGAAGTTTGACTCCGACAGGTGAGGCGACACGTCACTGAAGCGCACTCGACGGGCGGAAAAAGGAACTGAGGCGGTTGGAGGTCGTCGCCGAGATGGTCATTACCGCCGAGCACGCTCACCAGGCGCTGGTGGTCTCGGGCGCCTGCTCTCGGGCCGAATTCTCCAGCAAAAAAGTTTGTTCCCCATGGTCTTAGTGCCTCCGGCGCTAATCCCACTAGTGTGAATGAGTGGTGAGACTTATGTCCAGGAAGATCAGTCTGTTTGCTGATGATACCAAGGTAGGCGCGGTGGTGGATGACCTAGGGGGATGGCAGGGGTTGCAGGATGATCTGGCAAAGCTTGAAACCTGGTCAGACACCTGGCAACTGGGGTTTAATGCCAAAAAGTGCAAGGTGCTGCATTTTGGGATGAAGAACCCAAGGAGGAGTTACCAGCTGGGGGGAGTGCAGCTAGCCCAGACAGAGGAGGAAAAGGATCTGGGTGTGCTCATTACCAGGGCCACTGGAAAATTGCGGGCGCAATTTCTCCGCAATTTCCGCCCTTCTCCGAACAAAATCCGCAATTTCTTGCAATTCTTACATTTATGGAATTGTTGACTGACATTGTATAAAAATATTTCAATTTTCAAGGAAATCTACTCAGATATGGTACACAGACTTGGATTTGACCAAAACAGTACAGTGTGAGGTGAGAAGAGGTCTCTGCTTTCATGTGATTCACTTCCCTGCTTTGGTTTCAGAATCCTCTGGTCATGCATATGTAGACTGGAACACTTAAAATCTGTGTTAAAGCAGACTATCTGAGAGCCTTTTGCTGACACAGAGACTGAAACAATAGTTGTGAGAAGAGTAAAGTGCCCCATTTACCTAAATGAAGCATTGACCACGATGCTTGTTTTTGAATGGTAGGTAGATTTTCCTTGTATAAATACTTTCAATTTGAAAGGATTTTGATTCAAATGTGTCAAGAGTTTGGACGGCCCTGCTGATTATAAACTTGAATGTGCTTCTGACGGGGTTGGTGATAGTGATTCCTTATATGTCAGTCTGCCACAACTATATACTCACATACAAAGCCTACAAAAAGCAAACATTTCTGAAAATATGCTGAACAGGTTAAGTATAGTTAAACAGTTACCTTCAAATAGACAAAATAATTGCAACCCAAGTAAAATCACTGCAAACCGAGTAGAACAAAAGTACAATGAATTAAAAACTATTGTGTGATGTAATGAAAAGCTATTGTTGTTTTGATACTTTTATCATGTGATTTTAAAATGTACTTACAGTGCTGATTAAGAACAGTAATCATTTTAACAAAATAAATATTTTTCTTACTAGACCTTTATTAGGCACCCTGGTTATCTGTTTTCTTGTACCAAAGCAAGTAGTTTAAACAGGCTTCATTATTTAACATCTAGAAACTGGCAAAATATGTTGTTTCAGGATGTATTCAGTACAGACTAACTGTAAATTACTGAATAAAATCAAGTTAGCACTGCATGACTTAGATGTCTTGATTTTAGAAGATGTTACATAATGATTAGTTTACAGTGCATTTCAAAAACACACATCTTTCTTCATATTAAAAGCATTTACAAGTGGTAATACATTTATCTAACAATTTATGTGATCAATACATGCTGCAACAAACAATAAAATATTTATTAGGGGGCAGTGGGGATGTATAATAAACCCCCACGATTTTCCCGAAATTTTTGCAAGAAAGTCCCCGTATTTTTGGGTAAAATTTTCCGCAATTTTCCAGTGGCCCTGCTCATTACAGGGTCAATGAACAACTCAGCACAATGTAGGAAGGCAGCTGCAAAGGCCAACAAAATGCTGGGTTGTATTGCAAGGGGTATATCCTCGAGGAGGGAGGAGGTGATTCTGCCACTGTATAGGTCATTAGTTAGACCACACCTGGAGTACTGCGTGCAGTACTGGCACCCGTATCTGAAGAGACACATTGTTACTGGAGGGGGTGCAGTGCAGGGCGACAAAGATGATCAAGGGGCTGGGGGACTTATCACACGAGAGGAGGTTGAAGGAGTTGAACATGTACTCACTGGAGGAGAGGAGGGACAGGGTGACATGATTGAAACCTTTAAATACATGAAAGGAATAAACAAGACGGGTACAGAGGGCTGTTCAAAGTAAGGGAGGGGAGGGCCACCAGGGGCCATGATATGAGACTGGAGGGAGGAAGGTTCAGGAGGGAGATGAGGAGTCACTTTTTTACAGAGAGGGTGGTGGCTGGGTGGAATGCGTTACCTGCAGAAGTGGTATGCAGTAGAACAGTGGACTGCTTCAAAAGGGGATGGGACAGGACAAGGGGGAGGGTTAATGAAGGGAAGGGGAAGGGAGGGGCAGCTGTAGAATAATGGGTGCTAGCAGCACATTCGAGCAGACTTGATAGACCTCTTGGCCTTTATCTGCTGGCAAATTTCGTATGTTCGTATTTTATTTGTGTTTGCCCATTCTAATATGGAAGGCAGGTCTTGACCAAATTGAAGTCTATCATCAAAGGTGTTAACAACCCCTCCCATCTTAATATCATCTGCAAATTGTATTAATTTGTTACGACCAATTACATTTAAATCAGAAATAAAAATACCAAACAGCAACGGTCCCAACACAGACCCCTGTGGCACACCACTGGACACCTCAACCTCATCCGACAAAAATCCCTGGATCCTAACTACTTGATTTCTGTTGGTAAGCCAATGACTGATCCATCCAATAATTTTATTATCAATTCCCAGATTTTTAAATTTTTGGATCACTATACCATGAGGTACTGTATCAAAGGCTCTACTGAAGTCCAACATTACCATATCCACATTATTGCCCTGGTCTATTAATTTACCAACATAATCATAAAAACTGACTAGGTTAGTCTCACAAGATCGATTCTTTACAAATCCATGTTGGGCATTATCAATCAGTCCCTTACTCGAGATATGTTTTCCAATCTCATCTTGAATAATGCCTTCAGTAATCTTGCAAACCACCGATGTCAGGCTTATCGGTCGGTAATTTGTTGCCTCTGATCTACCTCCCTTCTTGTATATCGGGACTACATATGCCGTTCTCCTGTCTCTAGGTACATATCCCTCGTCCAGGGATTTCTGCCCTATTATTTGGATGGCTGGTGCCAACACATCTCCTAATTCCTTTATGAATCTTGGGTGAACCCCATCTGGGCCAGCGGATTTATCTATCTTAATTTTTTGTATTCTTTGCAAAACTTTATCAATGGTAACTATATCATTGCATACCCCATTACATATTTCATCCTCACATTTATCTCTTATATAATTGTCCTTTACAAACACCTTACTAAATGTCTTACTAAATTCTTTGGTCATTTCATTGGATTTATCGGTCAGTTCACCATCAATAAGAAGTGGTCCCACAGCATTAATATTTCCCCTTTTGTTGTTCACATAGGCGTAAAAACTTTGTGTGTTAATTTTTTGATGTAACAAATTTATATCCTATCTGTTGTTTTGCTCTTTTTATTTCATACTTGACTTTCTTTAATAATTTTTTGAATCTTACCAGACTAATCACTGATTCTTGTTGCTTCATCTGTCTGTATATTTTCTTTTTCTTACATAGTTTAATAATCTTATTATTGATCCAAGAGGGTCTTTCCCCCTACTATATGCATTTTTTGTAGGTATGTATTCTAATGTCACTTTATTTATTATGTTTATAAGAACTTCCCAGGATTCTTCAGTAGATAACTCATGCATTAATCTATTCCAGTTTAATGTACTCAGTTTATTTCTTATTTCAGGATAATTGGCTTTGTTATACAATATCTGGGTTGTCTTACCCTTAATGATCTTATTAATCTTGTTAATTGTGAACATAATAGTTCTATGGTCACAAGATCCTATTGGTGGTCCTACTCTGATATTTCCAACATCATTGGGAAAATTAGTTAGAATAACGTCCAAGGTATTATTACCCCTAGTAGGTTCATTTATACATTGCTGAATGCCTGCTGATATGAGTTTCTCATTTATTCTTGATTCCATCGAGTTGTTACCTTTTATCTTATTTCCATCTATTTCAGGAATATTCAAATCTCCCAATAATACTATATCAGTATCTTCTGCCAGAGTAGTAACCATATCCATAAATACCTCTGTATCCCCTACTGTGGTGTCAGGTGGTCTGTAAAACACTATTAGTTTGAAAGGTTTACCCTTCAAACCCACTATATTTCCAGAAATTATCTCGATGTTTCCATAATCTTCCTCAGTGTTAATGTTTTGGCATTTAATTTTGTCTTTAATATATAGTGCAATTCCTCCCCCCTCTAGATAGCCTATTCCTTTTAAAAAGTTGATAACCTTGAATATGTTGGTTCCATTCAGTGTCTAAATTCCACCAGGTTTCGACTACCCCTATTATCCCCAAGTCACATTTTTCAATTAAGAGTTCCATTTCAGCCATTTTGTCCTTATTTAAACTTCTAGCATTAAACATCAAAACATTAATCTTTGTTTCTATCTTATTATTGTTCCTTTTTTTTTATTTTTGATACTGGCCCATGTAGTGTATTGAGTAATCCACTCATCCCCTTTTTAATGTATGGAGCCTGTATTCGGCATCCGAGGTGTAGTTAGGGTAGTATACCAGCAGAGTCAACACCTGATTGAGGTGAAACTCTGAGACCACCTTCGGAAGGAATTTCGGGCAGGGGTGCAGGACAACTTTGTCCCTGTGAAAGACCAGATAAGGGAAGTCCACAGAAAGCGCCTGGAGCTCCCCTGTCCTTCTGGCTGACGTGATAGCCACCAGGAAGGCCATCTTCCACAAGTGAGAGAGCTCACACTTGTGCATGGGTTCAAATGGCTTGCCCATGAGCTTTGCCAAAACCAGCAAGAGATCCCAAGGATGTGGAGGTTCACGCACCAGAGGGCATATGTGATACAGGCCTTTGAAGAAGTGCCCGACCACTGTCGCCTGTGCCAATGTTGGCTGACCGGCCCGCGCCCGGTAAGCAGAAATGGCTGCCAGGTGCACCCTAAGGGTCAAGGACCGCAGACGCCCTTTGGAGAGAGACTAAAGGTAGTCTAAAATGTTAGCCACAGAGCAGGATAAGGGGTCCAAACTCTAACCCTGACACCAAATGGAAAATCTCTTCCATTTGAAGGCATAACATTTCCTGGTTGATTCCTTGCGAGATGCCTCCACCATAGTGTAGACATCCTCGGAAAGACCCAGAGCATGGCACTCTAGCTGCTCAGGTACCAGGCTGTGAGGTGCAGGGACTGAAGGTCCGGATGGAAGACCTTCCCCTGGTTTAATGATAGCAGGTCCGGGCATGTGCAAAGTCACTCTGGGGGCCTGCAGCTGAGGCTGAGGAGATCTGGGTACCAGAGTTGGCGCGGTCAATCCGGGGCTACCAGAATCACCTTCACCTTGTCCCTCAAGGGATCAAGGGAAATGGAGGGAAGGCATAGAGGAGGCCTGGGGTCCACAGCCTCGAAAAGGCATCCCCCTGCAGTGAGCCCTGCTGAGGGGGGCGGGCATGGTACAGACTCAGCTTGCATTCTCCTGGAGACAAACAGGTCCACCAATGGTTTGCCCCAATGGGAGAACAGACTGTAAGCTACCTCTGGATGGAGGGACCACTCGTGGGATGTCTGGCCTAGGCGGCTGAGAGCATCCGCCAGTTGGTTCGAGACTCCTGCCACATGGATGGCTAGGAGATCCACCTCCAACCGGCTGACGAGGGTCCAGATGCGGAGCGCCTCCTTGCACAGCAGATGGGAGTGTGTGCTGCCTTGTTTATTGAGGTAGCACAAGGTCATGGTATTGTCCGTCTGGACTTGAACCACTTGACCCCAGAGCTGAGGAGCGAATGCTGACAGTGCCAGTCTGACTGCTCTGAGCTCCAACAGGTTGATGTGGCATCGGTACTCCTCGGGGGTCCAGAACCCATGGCCCTGTTGTCCGCCATGTGGGCTCCCCAGCCCATGAGAGAGGCATCAGTCATGAGGATGACCGTCGGCTCGGGGCGGACAAATGGGATCACTTCCTGCAACCGTTCTGGGACAGTCCACCATTGGAGAGCGTCCCACATCTTCTGGGTTACTGTGATCAGCTGGTCAAATTGACCATGGCGCTGAGTCCACTGGACAGCCAGTTCCCATTGGAGGGGGCACATGTGCCACCTGGCCCAATGGACCACTGAGGTGCATGCCGCCATGTAACCCAGAAGGCGCAGAAAGTCCCGGGCAGGGTGCAAGAGCCCAACCAGAAATGATCGGGCAAAGGAGGAAAGAACCTCCACCCTGTCCGCCGGGAGTTGGGCTCTGGCTTGACAAGAGTCTAGCTCTGCCCCGATGAAGCCCACCACCTGAGACGGCACGAGTTCCGACTTGGCCTCGTTCATCAGGAGGCCAAGCTGAGAGCAGGTTTGGAGAGCCAGATCCCTGGATATCTCCATCTCCTGAAGGGAGGAACCTGCCAGAAACCAGTCGTCGAGATAAGGGTAGATTCGAACTCCTCAATGCTGAAGATGGGCTGCCACCACTGCAATGCACTTGGTGAAGACCCGCGAGGCAGATGACAGGCCAAACGACATGGCTCAGAACTGGTACCGGGTACCCTTGACCCTGAAGCGGAGGAACCGCTGGTGGGACGGACGGATTGGGACGTGAAAGAACGATATTGCAGATCCAGAGAAAATACACACGCTTCCAGGATGGCATGATCTTGGTTCAGAGTTACCCTCCGGAGGCGCGAAACCTGAGATACCGATTCAGGTCATGGAGATCTAGGATGGGGCGCCAAACCCCCATCCGCTTGGGCATCAGGAAGTACCTGGATACGAAGCCTGGGTCTACAGGTGGATCTGGCACTGGAGCTACTGCCTCCTTGCGGAGGAGCTGAGCTACGTCGTCCTGAAGAGTGAACTGCGTGAGAGCTGAGATCCTTTCCTCCCAAGGGGCGTGGGCTCGGCTGGGCGGGTACTGCTCAAATTCCAGAGGCAGTCCCTGCCCAACCACTTCTAGAACCCACCTGTCCGAAGTGATATTGAACCAGGAGGAAAGAAAGTGGCAGAGCCGACCCACCATGGGAGGACCCAGGGCAGGCGTGACGGAAGTAGGGGTGGCAACCCCCAACCCGTCGCTGAGCAGGCTTAGAGGAGGAGGAGGAGGAGGAAGCTCCTGGACCAGCGCCTCAGCCTCCTTTACGGGGCTGTTGAGGGCCCTGCTTGGGTCTAGGGTGCCAAGCTTGAACCTGCTGCTGCTGTTGGTGCTGCTGACCTCCTTGATAGGAGGGCTGCCTGACCGCAGGGGGGGACTGCTGAAAAGGCTTCCTCTTCTGCTGGTTCTTGCCTGAGGAACCCTTAGCAGAAGTGGCATCCAAGGTGGCACTGGACTGTTCAATAAGCTGAAGGTGGCCTGCCACTCCAGGGCCGAACAAGTTGGTACCAAGAAAAGGCACATCAGCTAACCTGTGCTGGGTATCCGCCGGAAAGGAGGATAACCACAGCCAAGCCCTGCGGCAGGTGGCCACTGCGGCTGCTAAAGAAGCGGGCACAAGAATCCCCGATGTCTAGGGCCATCTGGAGCTGCTGTTTGGCAACAGCATGGCCCTGATCATGGACTTGCTTGACCGTGGTTTGCATGTCCATGGAGAGGTGAGGAAGTACTTCATCCAATGACCCTAGGAGGGCATGGGAGAAGTGTGCCATGACTACAGCCGAACTGGCCTGATGAAGGCCCAAGGAAGAGGCCGCATAGACCTTACGGGCAGAGTGGTCCATGTTCTTGGACTCCTTGTCCGGAGGTCGGTCGGTGTCAGCTGAGCTACCAGTAAGTCTAAAGACGGAAGCAGTCACTAGGCTCTCAGCCAAGGGATGTTCCGTGAATCCCGGTAGGGATCCCATAGGCACCGCATACTTATGGGCCATACGGCGCTGGGCAGGAGGCTGGACGCTGCCAAAGCTCAAGGACTGGACCAGTAATGGCTTCAGTCATTGGGAAGGCTTCCATCGGGGTATCCCCCCCTTTAAGGATATCCGTACGGGAGTACTCCACCTTTTTCTGGATTGACTCCAGGGGTATTCCAGTGGAATCGGAAATGAGGCAGAGGATACCCTGAAAGGAGGAAGGACCTTCCTCCAGGCCCGCCGAGAGAGACTCATCACCCGGATGAGAGTGCAAACCGGTGGCATCTGAATCTGAAGAGTCTGGGTACAGCGGTGTCCCGCCTATTCCCCCCCTCGATACGCCGAAGGTGGTCAGGGGTAACCGTGATGGACAGGTGTCAGGGAAGCCCGGTGTCTGGACGGTCCCCTTTTGAAGAAGCCCCCGAGATAGGCTGTTTAGGCGGTGGTTCCACCCTAATCGGTGGTGAGACCGGTATGGGCTTAGGAATAACAGCCGGCCCCACAGAAGGAGGAACTGAAGATTTTGGGTCCGAAGGGGTTGGCGTCGGCCCTTGAGGTGCAGGCCAAGTAATGGCTGGGGTGGACGGCATAGCCGGCTTCTGTCCGGCCAAAATCAGCTGTTGCCACGTAAGCTCCTCATAGCATCGACAGAGTTTCCGTTGAAGCCTCTCCTCATCCGAGGAGGATGAGGACCTGTGGCGGCACCTCTTTTTTGAATGTCGGTGGCCTTTCTTCAGGTTTTCCTGCCAAAGAAGGAGACAGAGTCCTCGATCAAGACCGACGGGGTTGACCAGGATCGGGCAAAAACCGGTCTCGGTGAAAATCGAGGCTCTGGATCAATTCCCTTGATGGGGACACCCAAAGGAAGAGTCTCGTCATCGAGGAAAGAAAGGACCGGGGTCCTCTCTAGAGAATCGTCGACCGGAGTCAGCGAAATCAGCTCGATCGGCTCAAGAACAATCTCGGCCAGATCAGCCGATCCCTCGGTCTCCGCTTGGCCAGACGGAAGATCCGTGAAGCCGGTGGCCGAGGAAGCGATCTCGAGCGACGTCAAGGTTGCAGTGTCGAAATCTCTCGGTCCCAGGAACGTCTCCTCTTTGAAGACGTTGGATACTTGTCCCTCTTCCAAGGGCGGGAGGAGTGCGAGCCCGAGGGCGCCTCACCCCTGTTGGGGGAGACTGCTACATCTCCCTGAAGGAACCTGTGAAGGAAGAACCGAGGTTGAGAGGCACAAGAAACTTCGGCTGGCCGAAGCTTGGGCAGCTTCTTCTTCGAAGGCCTTCATCTGCTCGACGGATCCCGTGGCCACGGAAACCGCCCACCTCGTTTCTTTAGATTTCACCGGCGGGTTCCTTTTCTCCGGTCTCCCCAGCTTAAGGTGCACCATGTGGTCGTCGAGGACGTTGGGATGGAAAGCCAAGCAAAAGGTACAGGTGGTGGTGTCATGACCAACACCTAGGCAGTACATGCAGGTAAAGTGGGGATCGGTGCGCGACATTTTCTGGCCGCACGTACACCGGCGAAAAACGGGGGATGACTTGTCCTCCATATCTGAAGTGCTACTATCAGAATTGAAAACTGATGAGTTTGAGAGTTAAATTTGGTAAAAACCAACGACATGAATCCAGGGCCTACGATGGCTAGAGTTAGCACGAGGGAACCTAAATCTTCCAGCGGAAAGGAAGATCTGGCGTCATGGGGCGGAGCTGAGGTATTTACCACCTGGGTGGGTGGGAGTAGCCAGCTTGAAGACTTTCCGGCAAGATTTAAAGGGAAAGGGACATGCCAAAGTGTGTGGATGAACAACATATCCACGCTCCTGGAAGTGAATTTTTATGAATGTGATGTAATAGATGAATGATTCTGCTTGTATTATCTGATGTTCGTCTACTTTTGAGGAATCCAGATTGATCTGGCTGGATTAAGTTTGGCAGCATGTCTTCTAGCCTTTTTGACTAGATTGACATATAGAGTTTATAGTCACAGTTTAACACTGATATAGGCCTGTAGGACTCTGGCACTCTGGGATCCCTGCCCGGCTTGGGGATAGTAGATATGACCGCATATGACCAAGAGGTCGGGGGAGGGTCTCCTTTTTGTACCTCGTTAAATGCCTGCTCATTGGTTTAATTATAGAAGGGAGCAGGGTTTTGTACCATTCCTGCGGGAAGCAGTCTTGGCCGGGGGATTTATGAGTTTTTCCTTGTTTCACTACCTCTGTAATCTCCGTTTCTGTAATCGAGGCCTGAAGTCTCTCCTGCTGGGTGATAGTTAATCTGGGAAATTTGAGGGAGAAGAGAAATTGGTGAATGGCCCTATCAGGGGGAAGGGATGGGTTTGCATACAGCTCCTTATAATAATCCTGAAAAATATTTAAGATTTCTTGAGAATTATTTTTTATTATGCCTGTACTAGGCTGGGTTAATTTTGTGACAGTAGCCATCCGTCTATATCACCTAAGCCTTTTTGCTAAGTTCCTCGCGCCTCTAGGTCCTCCTTCATAGAAAAATATTTTTAATTGCTGAATCTTAGCTTGTACTTGATAGTCTATAGGGGCCTGTAATTCCCTCTTAATATGTCTATACTCTTGCTCCTGTATGCTATTTCTTTGGGCCCCCCAGCTGTTGTAAAATGTTTAGCCTATGTTGCAATTGGTTGTATTTCTGCTCCCTCCGTTTTTTGTTTCCTCGAGGCATATGCTACCAGTTCCCCCTGTATAACAACCTTTACAGTGTCCCAGACCACTGCTGCTGAGACACCTGGAGTAGAATTTTCTTGAGCTATCTGAGGCAGTCTCTGCCCCAACCAGTCCTTAAAGGCTTGGTCTTGGAGGAAAGATGTATTAAGTCTCCATAATTGATTCCTGTATGGTTTCCCCAAATCTAACTTGAGGAGTAATGGGGTATGCTCTAATAAAAAAAACGTGCATTCATAGATATATCTCTTAGACTGTCTAAATGTTCTGCAGTAATAAAGAAATAATCAATCCGACATGATGTCAAGTATCTAGGTGAATCATGAGTGTATCCTCTCCCTGAAGGATATATATGTCTCCAGACATCTAGATAACCTATCCTATCTATTAGGGAATGGAGACACTTCTGCATTGGGGAGCGTCTATGCCCCTGTGGATAAGAGGAGTCCAAATTTGGATTCAGCGTTACATTAAAATCTCCTCCCATTATCAACATTCCTTTCTGGATATCCAATATTTTATGGAAGAGTTGCTGGACTCTGCTAGGTGGAAAGGCTGGGGGCAAATATACATTAACCGATGTTATCTCCTGTCCATATATAGTCCCTTGCACTATTACAAAGCATCCCATTGGATCTGCATATTCAGTTGCAACCTCCAACGGTAGGGTAGAAGGTATTACTATTGCTACTCCTCGTCTACGGCCAGATCTACTAGAGGCCGAGTATATTTTGAATTTCCCCCCTGCTGCCAACTTCAGATGCTCTGAACTGGTCAGATGGGTTTCCTGAATAAAGGAGACATCTGGGGCCTGTCTCCTGATATACTGGAGCAATCTAGATCGCTTTACTGGGCTGCTAATACCATTTATATTTATTGACAGAACTTTAAAGGGTGTATTAATCATCATTATATAGTAAAAAAAAAAGAATGATTATATTTTGCCCCCTAACTTTTAACCGTCTCCCCCCAAACACTTTCTATACAGTTTTCAATGCATTTCTATCCTGCAAACCTCTCATACTGTAATCTCAACTCTAGGTAGCTTAAATAGAGACCTATAATGCAATTGTGGATTTTAACCCTGATTTCTGACACAGGTACCTGCAATTTAAACCATATACCGCTATATAACATTAACATTTTCTTATCTAAGCAAATATTCTGGCTGATTTGGGCCTTCAGCTTATTCAAACGTAGTTGATAGGTCGTAACTATGAGCCATAAACTATTTACATCATTACAAAATATATGAACTTCCAAGGTAGGGGAGGAAAATCCAATCTCCCCTATTATACCTGTTGAAATCCATGATGTAACCTCGGTATCAACAGGAAAGGAGGTAAAGCCCATGCTATCCTGGTTTGGGGCCTCCTAAAAGCAGAATAATGCTCCAAAATAAAATATCAATATGGATAAACAAATAAAATATAGGCAAGGTACTTTAACCACCCTAAATACAATGGTTAATGGCTGTCCAGTAGTCTCAACTCCCTAAGTCCATTTTTATATCTATAGAGCTGGTGAAAATTCAATAGGGTATTGTAATATCAGATTAAAACATTTAGATATAGAGTAGTAGTCTCACTGCCCTCTATCAAGTATTACACAGGAGTAAGAGGATGAGTCCTGGTAGGTAAGTCCCGGAAAAAAAAAAGGGGGGGGGAGGGGGGAGCCAGACCCTCTCACCTACATCACCTCTGCAAGTGGCCTGTGTTTATATTATGTTAAATTTTACTGCAGGCCTAGAGTCAGGGCCATGCATGGAGAAGGACCAGGGAAATCCCTCTCACCCCCACCCCCAGACCGACCTGAAATCCCAACTCACAGTCCATCAGCACTGTTCTGGTGACTCTGGGCTTTCTTCCTTACGAAAGATAGCAAGCGATGCCTTCGGGTCTCTTTTGTTCACCTCTGATTTTCGATCTGCCGTTTTATTCGTGACGGTCTGCCATCTCGGAGGTCTGGAAGTTAACTCTGATATTTCCTTTGGGCGATCTGGGAAGTGCAGGCCCATCTTGGTAAATTCAATTTTGGCTTCTTGAGCATTAGAGAATTATTTTTTACTGATGGGGTAATGAACAATTAGTCGAGCTGGATACGGCGTGAAGAACCTGTGCCCTGCTGCTTTAATCATTGGAAGTAGCGGCATATAGGCCCAGCGTAGCTTCATTGTCTTTGAAGCATAATCATGGTCTATAAAAAAGCATTTCTGGCCGTAATACACTTTCTGTTTGCACCAAGCTAATGATAAAATATGTTCCTTGGTCGAGAAACTGTTGAAGCGTACAATTATTGATCTTGATGGAGCCTGTGGGTCACTTGGTTTCGGAGTTAAGGCTCGATGCACATGTTCTAGATGTAACTGAAAGTCCTCTGAAAGCTCCAAGGCCATGTGCAAAAGTACATCCACAAATTCTTTAATATTAGTCCCGTCTGAGCCCTCAGGGATACAATACAAACAAATATTTTCTCTACGGGCTCTATTTTCAGCATCCTCCTGCCTGGCTTCCAATGTTTTCTGATATTGTTGCAATTGCTGAATCTGGTGTTTAATATCATCTACTCTGTTCTCTGTGAGTTGCCTTTCTGTATCATCAGCACATTGCTCTAGTTGCATTACATCTTTCCTTAACTCCCCATATAATTGTTTAACTTCTGCACAAAAGGATAAAATCTCCTGATAAATAAGGTCTCGTTTAGCCTTTTTGTTTTTGGATTTAGTTAACATCTTGGAGTTTTGCTGTAAGGCCTTACGTGAAGCCTGTGGTTTGGGTGTTTGCACTGATCCAGTCCCCGAGGCCTCAGAGTCAGAACCTTCGTCACTGCTGTCCATCCCTCTGTTTTGCACCACTATAACCACTAGCTGCCCAGTTGTGGTACCCCCCGATGCTCTGTTTTCAAAGATTTTCCCACTTTGGGTCGGTTCAGAGGTCGTTATAGAGGGTATCTAGCAGGGAGTTAAGCAGAGAGACGGAGTTAAGCAGCCATCACCGTTGCGGGTGGAACTGGAAGTCCAAGGGAGTCCAATTTTGATTCCACCTGAGTCAGGATCATCTTCTGGTAGTCCCCCATATGAGCGACATAGTTCAGGGCCCTAATACCCAGGGTAGAAGAAGTGTACACCTTCTTCCCATACTGGTCCAGAAGTCGAGACTCCTTGTCAGGCGGAGACGAGCAGAGATGTTTGGGATTGGCAGAACAGCCGTGAGCAGAGCTAATCACAACAGAGTCCACCCTGGGGTGTACATTCAAAGAATCTACTCCCTCAGGAGCCTGATATAGCCGATCTGCCTTCCGTGGAAGGGGGGCTAACACGGACTGTCGCTTCCAAATAGTGGAAACAAGGTCTGCGTGAGGCTCAATCCAGGGTGGAATCAATGTCAGAGTGGTCTCGGGCAGATCCAGGTAGGTAGCGAGCTTCTTATGCTGTGGATCTTGCTCCAAAGATTGCCACTGGTGAACTTCCTGGATCTTTCTCAGAAACTCCAAAAAAGAAGGATCCTCTGGAGGGGACTTCGGAGGAGTCCTAGGCTTGGGATGATCTGGAATACGAGGCTCGTCATCAGGATTGGAGCACCCCCCTGCATCAGAGTCAGAGGTCTTCGGAGAGGAAGACTCCTCCTGATGCGAGGGAGGAACGGTCCTTTTGGGAAGCCCTCTGGGAAGCATATCCTCCCCACCCCAGGCGCCTGAGGGTAAACCTCTGGTGTCGGGTAAGGGGGAAGGAGTTTCCCATCTCCGGTGAAGGGGATCCTGCACAGGGTCTGGCACCGGGAGACGGCTCTCTACCTCCCTGGTGAGCTGAGCCTTGGCCTCAGCCCACCAGGCAACCAGAGTCTCCTTCAAGTCCACCGGCGGCTGTGGTGAGGGCGGTGGAGGAGGAGGAGGGAGAGGGGGACATGGATACTGAGGGTATCGGTAAGGCGAGTATCCATAACCCGACGGTGGAAAGCCCGTCGGGTATTAAGGCGCCGGGTACTGCAGCGTTTGATAAAGTGGCGCTGGGTACTGCGGTGTTGGATACCCGGGTGGCAGGAGTTCTGGCGGAGCAGAAGGCCCTGGAAAAGGCCCAGCAGGCGGGAAAGGCAAGGGTGGCCCCGTGGGCGTCGGGTCTGGCGTTAGAGCGGTGTCTGGCAAAGGCACGTCGGGTGGCATCGAGTTGGCCGGCGTCAGAGGATCCGGCATCAGGGGGTCTGGCCCTGAAGGAGGTAGCTCTGACGGCAGTGTACCCAGCTCCTCCATGTCACCTGGGGATGGAGGGTTAAAATCCCCGGGGTCCAACAGAGGAGATGCAGGAGCCTCGGGAAGCAACGGCAGACATTGCGGTGAGCCTGGGATGTTGGAATGATCCAAGGGGTCCAGCATAGGCTCTTTCGCTGGGCGTCCGTCGGAGGGGCCGACGTCTATCAGCAGGATCTGGGTGGGCGTCGGGAGGCTGGTGTCCGACTTATTGGAACTCTGGCCCGCCTGGTCGCGCTGGAAGCAACCTTGGACGGGTGTGGGGGATGTCGCCCTCCGAAGGAGCTGGCATCTTATCGATCCTGTCTGGGCGGACGCTGGTGGCACTGCTGCTCGACTTGAAGGACCTGGCCACCCAGAGGGCCGCGTGGCAGCAGCCTTCCCAGGAGTGGAAGCCTCCTTTGCCCTGGAGGCACTAGGGGGGCCCAAGCGCAAGCCCGACAAGAGGGGCGACACTGTCTTGGGCCCCGCCAAGATGGTCGTCGATGAACGGTCCCCCAGAGGGGATGTTACCTTAAGCACTGCGACTCCAACTGGAGTCGCAGAGGCCGGGGAAGTCCGAGTCCCAGTCCCGGTGCTTGTCCTTTTTCCTATGGCCTTTGGGGGAAGTGGAAGCCTGCCGTAACTTCTTCAGCTCCTTCTCCATGGAAGCCATCTTTTTCTTAAGAATATGGGCCTCCAGGGACTACTGCCTCTGTTTTCAGGTAGCTGGATTGAACTGCTGGCAGTGCTGGCACCTCTCCATAGGGTGGTCCGGGCCTAAGTAGAAGAGGCACAGGGAGTGTCCGTCCTTATGTGGCAGTTGGGATCCGCACAAGTCGCACTTATTTGTATGCAATTCCAAAGGAGTCAGGGACGACATACACAGACGTTTGAAGTGAAAAACTGGAAAAAACAGTTGAAAAGTTCAGTAAAAATAATCGACGAAAGACTGATGAGCGATGGAACTCTACCGAGAGGAACTTTCACAAGTCGACGGCGGGAAAGAACTGGAAGGCGGGCGTGGGGGACCGCCCCTTTATTCTGATGTCGCCTGACGTCGGTCACCTGACGTGGGGGCAGTCTCCTGCCAGAGACTGGTAGCTAGAAATTTTTCCGTGGGGTCCTGACGCCTGCCGGGTCAGTTCTATATGTAACTACCTACTGCAAGAGCCCTCTCGAAGTAAGATCGTCCGTTTCCTCTTGCTTCTCAACCCCTTCCTCTCCTCCCCTAGCCGCTCAGTCTTTGCTTGTTGAGGAACCACTGCTGACATTTTTAAGTGCTGTAGACAAACTGGAAGCAGTGGGAGTTTGCACAAGGGGGAGTGAGGGGAGGTGAAACTGACAAGCACTGGAGTAGTAGCAGCAGTCTTTATTTTTAGCTTGTACCCTCCCCTGGAGGTTCAGGGAGCCATTACAAATATAGTCTGAACTATCTGTATCTAACTTTTGACATGGAACCTCTGTAACAGAGCCTTACGACTCAAAGGCATTAATCTGCAATTGAAATAAATACTACAGTAGGACCACTGCAATAGAGAAACTGAAAGCAGCCAGAATGAGTGGGAGGGCTCCCGTTGATGACAGAATGTGCAGCACACTTTTATTTTATTTACTATGCTTTTTGTGTGCCCCCCTGCCATCAATGTCTGTCCTGGTCATGGACCCCCTCACCTCCACCTCTGACTATTGCCTGCACTTCCCAGTCACCCCTGGCTTCCCCCCCAGGGGTGGGGTCACGGCACTGTTGCCCTTCCAGTGCCACGACACAAGTAACTGGTCAGGGAGCCGGCTGCGGAGGATAATCAAGGCCCAGGGCAGGCCTTCATGGAGACGGCAGGGAGACACTGTGTTTCTCCCCTGTGGGCAGAGCCAGGGACGTGCAATGACTACCAGCGTCCACCCTGCCCCTAAATCGAGTGGGCATCTGTGCATGTGGCAAACCCAGCCTCTGCTGGGTGTCGCTACTGCACTGACCGCACATACCCCCCCTCCCCCCAGAGAAGGAGAGCAGTCAAGGGACGCTCAATCCTTCTCCCCCGGCCGGCCCCCCGGTAACCTGGGTCTGTTCCCGAACCCGGGTCGCCGGCATCGCAAGTGGAAATCCAACTGCTGCGCTGACAGGCCGGCGTGCAGCACACTTTTAGAATGTGCACAACTTTTGAGCAGTTACGGATTTCCATACATAATAAGGGCTAACCATACACTATAAATTATTATACAATGGCAAGAAAGAATCTTGGACTGCGATTGGTCAGTTTGGGGCTACTGTCATTATGGCTGCCCTCTTTTTTTGCATCTCCTCTTAAGAAACAAAAATATTTTTCCACTCTAGTAAAAACATTCTTTAAAATGATTTTTTTATTTTATGTATAACAACAAGCCATCGTATAATAGGAATAATGCACTCCAGGGTGTGTGTCGTTTGGAGTAAAACCACGCCTACGGCCTCATGCCCAACCCCCCCCCAGGCGTGGCGATATCTCAGCACAACACACACCCTGTTGTGCATTATTCCTTTAGTATTTGTGAAAACAGTATTTGTTGGTCCCTGCACATCATGGCTGCCTTCTTGTTCCTCTTCCCTAAACCACAGGGCTCCCTCCCTCCCTCCTTCCATTCACTCTGCTCCTCCCTTTAGCGCTCTGAAGACTCTGAGTTTTCTTGTCATTCCTGTAGCTGTTTCTGATACTGGGATGGACTTCTGTCAGCTGCCTTGCCTTCCACCCTACACTGACACTAGGACAGCCCTCTCGTCATCAGTCACTGCTCCCTGCTCCTCATGATATTGTTTTGATGCTCACTTTTTAATGTCCTTTTGCTTGTTCTGCAATTACTCTATGGCAATTTGATTATTATTTTTTGTTAAACTCTTATTTATTTTCCTTGGTTCGGCAGGGATGTATCCCAAACCAGCCCCACTTGTCCTGTTCAGTTTTACCCCCTACTGCTATCCCCACTGGAACTTACTGGGAGCCCGGGGGGATCATGGCCTGTCCCCTATGGTGGGGCTCCTCTTGGCCCGAGAGGGGAAGGAGGACTAAGATGCTAATCCGATCCACTGGTGGTTCACGGGACAGCAGAGGTGGCGCTGGCAGTGATCCCGGTGTCATTCAGCTCGGCCAAGGGGTTTTCTTGCTAAGTAACCCCCCTGGTGAAGGCGGACATGCAACGATGTCAGCAGTTAGGCATGCTCCCACCCCTGACGTGCAGATGTCTGCTGCCCCACCAATCCCAGCTGCAGCGCTGGTCCCAGCCGCACTTACTCCAAGCCTTTGCTAATGATCAGTATACTGTTGAATGCCAGATCCCTCTCCATCCCCAGAGAAGGCAAGCTGTCCATCGGACAGTCAGCCTTTTCCCCTTGGTCGGCCCTCCAACATTCCTGGGTTCACTCCCAAACCCGGCTAGATGGAGTCACAAGCAGTAGCGCTAGTGCTGCACCGGCGGGCCAGCCCAGCAATTTTATTCTTGAGGCGTTTCTTTAAATTTGAATGCTTTTTTTTATATTTCTTTCCCTGTTATTGTATTATTACTGCACATTCTACTTTGTATCTGTTCTGTTCTCTGCTCGTCTCCCCCAGGATGCATCTGGAAACGAGCTCTTACCTGCTTAGTTTGCCTTTCCTGGTAAAACTTTTGAAATAACATTGGGTGGGGGTGGGTTTGATGGACCAAGTCCCTTCTGATGCTGCATTACTATATTACCATGTCTTGGCCAACGTACGAAAACTGGCTCATGTGGGATGGAAGATGTATGACTAAGTCCAGTGACAATATACAACAAGAAAAGGAACCAACTACAAAATGATTTGTGCTGTCACTGCATCCCTAAGAGACAGTACTTCAGTGAATGTGTGGTTTCAAGCTAGGCACACAGAACTTATTTGGTCACCAAACTCCATTTTTCATAACACTGGTAACAAAAAGTGGTCACTGTGGAGGAGCTTTAGTAAACTACAATTTGTTGCCATTTTGTTCCATAGAGCTCTTTCACTCCAGGGGCAGGCTCTCAGCCCCATCCTCCGTGACTGATGTTAGTCTCTCAACTCACTGGGGGCTCAGTCCCCAGTGGATTTCCCCCCGTGGTGGGGCCAACAAGGTGAGGGCCATCCTCCCTCAGTCAACAATCCAGATTCCCCAGAATGTCCAATGGCAGCACAGGCCATGGGGATGTGGGCAGGGCTTCATGAAGCCTGCTTTCCTCAATGTTCCATGTTTTCCCACTTATCCCTGCCGTGGTGACATAGTACATGCACGTGGAGATGTGCACATCTTGCAGAACTGTGGCACCGCCCTTCGAGCCACTAATTAACCTGCACTACCACTAGGCCTCCACCCGGTGGCAGTCAGAGGCAGAGACAGCTGGCCACCCCTCTGCAGGAAAGGAGAGCAGTCCCTGGGATGGTCGATCCTCTCCCACTCCGCAGACCCCTGGCAAACCATTCTCGTTCCCAAACATGGCTCACCAGCGTGGCAGGAGGTATGACACTCTCTGCCTCAGTCATTCACACTGCTGGGCCAACTATGTTGCCATTTACGAGGTTAAGCTAAGGAGACAGTTTCAAACACTATCATTTCCCTAGTTAGTGAAGTCCCAATGACTTCCAAGTCTCTTAGAAACTTGGACTGAGTCACAGTAGCTCTGTTTCACTTGCTGACTGATCCTCCTCAAAAGCATGAAACTTCAACCCGATCTTGAATGTGTACCAGTGCTGAACATCAGCTCTGTTAAAACATCTGGGTGCTCTGCTGGAAAGACAGGCACTGACTTTATATTCAGCTACAGCACTGCTACCACCATACCAACCATGTCTGAGGATCTGAGCTACAGCACAGTTTTTCATAAGCAAGTGCCATTCTGCACTAGAAAATGCAGTCTCCAAAGCAAGATGGTGGGAATTTCTTCTTCCAGGTGAACACAGTAACAGACACGGCACAGGTAGCATACAACTCTTTATTTCAAGGACTGTACAACCGTTGACTGTACATGTACTGTACATACAATTACTAGCCTTCTAAAATTTGTGAATAGATAGAGTTGATTCAATTGCATATAAATAAAATCCGAAACTGTAATGTAGCCAATTTATAAAGATCCTATCAGACAATTCTATACTTAAAAAGCACCCCAAACCCATGGGCATATCGTGATGTTTTTGTCTCCTAAAACTAAGTGTATAAATCTTAAGGAATAAGACCATTTTAAGGTTAATAAATGAAAGGATGTAGAGGAAAACAGAGCTGAGAAAGCTACTGCAGTGTTGACTGGAAAAAATTACAAGAAGAAAATTGTAGACAGTAAACGAGCCAGATTTTGAACAAAGTCTAATGAGGTAAAGGAGCTGCAGTACATAAGGAATAAAGTACCAGACTAGTGGTACGTCCCAAAGGAGAGGGTCTGGGATTCCCCGGAGGGAGAATAGGCTGACTGGATATGGTGCACCCATCAACTGATCCAGGAACAGCATTGCCGACTGTGACGCCAGCTGCTTGCCAGTCTTCCATTACAGGATGGGTGCAGCACGTTTGGATGGGGAAAACAGTGGAGAAAAAAATATGGCGATAAAAAAAAATGCAACACAAAGCACTCAAAGTTCTGCATAAGATATCAGATGTAGCTAAGTAAGGCAAAGGCAGAAAACTAAAACAAAGTATTTACTGAACACACATCCATTTACTTCACTCAGAAATGTTTCACACATAAGCTACACACATCACAGCTTATGTGAAAAACACTGATATCTACAAAAATGTGAACGACTTGTGGTACTTTTCCAGCACTGTGACTATGCAGTTTTTCCATAGTGTCTGGCTCCCATTTCCTCCTTGTTCATCCAGAAGGCCCTCCTCTATCCTAGCATGTGATGTCAATGATGACATCACATATTTCAGCCAATGGCAGAACTGTATTCTGCCACAGAAATAATTCATGTGACAGGCATGAGCAAACTCTGTGGCAGAGGATTAAGACCAATTGATACAAAAATCAGGACTGAAGTGCCATGGAGAGCAAGGGGTCCCAGCCTTAGACCTGTAAAGCTGAACATAAAGAAAACCGAGGTGCACTGAGAAAGAGGTACCACCGGTAATGTAACACAGTAGAAAAGAAACGGCTGTGGCACTCACCACCAATAAAAATGACCATAGGAATCGGGTATATTTCCAGAACTTTGTTTGTGTAGCCAAGGTTAAAATCAACCTAAGACAAGACACCTGGTGCACTTCACACACTCCTGTGTGCTTTATCCAAAGCCTCTGTTAAAGCACACAGGAGTGTGTGAAATGCATTAGGCGTCTTGTGTCTTGTCCATGGTGTATAATTTAGTTTTGGCAACACAACAAAGTTTTGGAAATTATACCCGATTCCTATGGTCATTTTTATTGGTGGTGAGTGCCATTGCCTTTTCTTTCTGTACATATAAAGCTGCAATTACACAATACCCATAAATAGCAGGACACACAATGGCCCGAATTCAATATGCAATTTATCTTCATGAGTGAGGGGGGCCCCCTCACAAATGGAGATAAGTTGTATGTTTTGAGTCAAACTATTGAATATTCGATTTATACAACATCGGTTTATAAGTTATACCTTTCAAATTAGCTGTTTGAGCAAAGAATTAACTGTTTCTCTTGAATTCAGCAGGTGGCTTCAGGGCAACACAAGCTTATTGTGATGTTATCAGCATTTTGAAGGCTACTCTCTGACTGGCTCTAAGGTTGTGATAGTTATTGTGACATGTACGCTCCAGATAAATGTTTTTCTGGAGGTTAGACAGTGAGATAAAATTCATCAAGGAAAATTGATCAGCACTGGTGTTGTATAAAGGAGCACAATCATCTTAAGAGTAGAAAAAATGCTTCACTAATGAAACATTTGTCAAACTACCTTTAATGTCACTGCAAAACTCAGACAACTATCCCTACAATGAAAGAAACCGCATTTTTACTGACACTGTACATGACACATTCCATTAAAGTTTGTTAAAAATCAATAAAGGGAAAAGGTACAATGATTGCAAAGGAAAGGGAAACATTACAAAAAGGGAAGGTAAAATGGTCTGCTGGTTAGAACGCAGGCTTGGGAACCAGATGACCTTGCTGCAGATCTGACCAAAGCCACGGGCTCACCGGCTAACCTTGAGCAAGTCACTTCACCTCCCTGTGGTTGAGTCCTCCCAGATATTAAATGAGCAGATGCAGGGACCCTCTGGAAACGAGATATCACATCTCAGGTGGGCTGTCCTGGGTAAATAAATTCTATAAAAAAAACTGGGATCCATTCTCAAACTGTAGGTATCAGTAAAGGCCATATAGTTCTACAACATATCCAAATTTACTGGCCCAGATGAGGAAAGCTGGGTCATGCTAACTTTGCTGTAGCAATATTCCAGTTCTGTGCATCTGCACATGTTTTATGCACTCACGTGCAATGAATTTTGAAATGAAGAATAAACCAACCTAAAGTGATACCAACTTGGGGTATACTGCAAAGTGATTTCAGAATCCTCCTTACAAAAATCCAGGAGCCCCCACCACTGTTTTTGAATTGCAAAATGTTGTATTTATCAATGTCATTTGAGTATGAGAGTTGTGATGACACCGGGGCGCCTAGTCGCAAGTAAATGAAAGTCACGTATTAAATTCTTTTCAAGTCACTTTTAAAGGCTCCAGTTATTGCAGCATCGAAAAAGGGATACTGCGTCTAGAATAATTTACAGCTATGGCCAAGAACTGATACGAGAAACACAGAAGCCAGTCCAGTCTTGCTCTTATGTGAAATACTCTGGGAAGACAGTAAGTCTGAGTTACAATTTAAGTTACCTACATGTCAACCTCAGAGTCTGTGCTTGCAAATGTATTTTACAACATGTGAGTAAAACCCTGTTTCTTTATTGTTACCAACAATTCATTTGAAGACACTGTCTGTAAACGAAGTTCAGACTGGACATACTGTTCTTGTTCTTTAAAAAGAACACTCCCCATTCCTCTAACACAGCATTCGCTTGCTGTGAAACTGCTTTCATGTGAAAAGGAGATCAAAACTTTTTAACAGCATTTTTTTAACCTAACTTCAATGACATAAAACTATTTCTGGGATGCCTGAAACCATCAGTAAATCATAAAAAAGTACACAGCCCTCTCTACAACTGTCTCACCAAGGTAAAATAATAGTGGCTTGGAGCGCTGCTTTTTTCAGAAAGCCTTGGTGGCATGTCTCAAATGAAGCTAGTAACAAGGCAACTCTTTACATATTATTAAATCCCATCATTCCTTTCATGTTCCCAGCAGCCCCTTGCTGAAACTGCCTCATCATTGACTGAAGTCCAGCCATGCCACCTAGAGAAAAGAAAGAAACAAACATTAGTCATTTCCCCAAACATTAGTCGTTTCCCCCCAAAATAAGCAGTATAGAGCTCTATATGCCATGGAGTTCTGTACGACCCCACTTAAGGTACCATTCTGTTTTGCACAATTTATATTGTCTCCCTGTCTCCAATGCAGCCCTTTGTCTGTCAGGCGACCTTCCAACCTGTCTGCAGGTTCTTTGGTACTTGTCCCCATGACTTGCACCCCGTGGTAGGGGCCTCGGATCAGCGACCCCCTCCAAATGCCCACAGATGTGCGACTATTTGCCATGGTGGGGACAGAGACTGCCCTCACTTCATACTTATGGCACTGGGGCCATATTTTGCTGTTTTCTTCCCCACATGTCGGCATGCTCAGGGCTCCATGCAAGTGCACACAGGTGTGGTGTTGGGAGTATGGCCAATGTCCACCCTTCCTGAAGTACCTCTGCTGCAATGTCACCTGTGGTCACCCAGATGAAAGTACTGAAGTGAGACATCAACAGTCTGGCCCACTTTTGGTGCCTTCTAGAGACTCTTTTTCTACATTTTCCTAAGGAAGTAGAAAGTAAAGTGTTTCTAGTTTATGAAGAAGAGTTAGCATTTATATAGTGCTTTTGATACCCATTATTTCTCAAAGCGCTTTACAAGCAATGAGAGACTGGCAGTGAAGTGACTGTAAATGCGTGGTGGCAGCCATTCTGCACAATAACACAAAGCCTTGGACAACTGCATGAGCCAGTTTTATGGGAAGAGGAATGGGACCTTTCTCATGCCAAAAGTGCCTTGGTTCTTTTACTTCCGCCTAGGCACCCAACAAGACAGCACCAGAGGTGGACACGAGAGACCTCAGTTTAACATTTTATCCGAAGGACAGCACACCTTGATAGTACAGCACTCAAGTGCCAGCACTGATGGTATGAACCCAAGTCCAAGTGTGGGACTTGAATCCATGACCTCCTGGCCCACAGGTGGATGTGCTACCAATGGAACCATGCTGACATCCATAATGTCTTTCTGATCAATGCTACCTACAAAATAAAATATGGAACAGCGCATACGAGCTCTCACAGCCATGCCCCCACCCAAACGAAATAAAGGACATGCTTTTTAAAATGTACTGGCTTTTAAAATTTGTTCACACTGAATAGCCTTTAGCAGGAAAAATGTTTTAAAATATAATATTCAGATAATTCAGTATTTCATTAATGTCCCTTATTTATTACGGAGAAATGAAAATTACATACTTACTGTAATTCTTAATCTTCCAGTGTATCTTCATTGATTACCATTTGTGGGTCTGTGCCGGAGGTGCTAGGACCCCGCGGGGCAAACTTGCACTACAGCGGTGGCCAGAAACATGATAGGGCACTGCAGCTGTCTTTGTTCCCACTGGTATACAATGGCTCCACACCCCAAAGTGCCTCAGTACCTTTTTACTGAGCAGCATGAACCTAACGAGTAATTAATGCACTTAACCTAAGGGCGTAAGATAGTCCTAGGGGCCCATGTAAGAAGGGCCACCAAACCCAGTAACACAAAGTGTCCTCACAGCCTAAACCAAGTACAATAATACTGGAATGAGTTCAGCAGACAGTGGACAGGTGTCGCAATCAATGGTGAAGATATTCTGTATGTAATTTTAATATATTCCAAGAATCAATCTTCACCGATTCCAACCTCTGGTTCAGAGTACCAAACTCAGAGAAGAGTCCCCCGGACTACAAAGGCTGGAGTTTAGGGCTCACTCAGGAAAATAATCCATTCAGAAATGTCCTGCCAGAAGCGGCATGATACCAGGCATAGACATCAAGGATATAGTGCTTGGTAAAGCTGTGCACTGTGCTTCAAGTTGCAGCTCTGCAAATTTCACCAATAGGCACGGAGTGGATTTCTGTCAGGGACATAACTGCTCTGGTGGAGTGGGCGCATATGCTGCCCTCCAGTTTAACCTGAAGCATAGCATAGCATAGCATAGCAGTGGCAAAGGCAATTTATAATCCAAGCAGAAACGCACTTCACTGTAACAGGCTGTCCCTTACAATTAGGGTCAAAAGAAACAAGTTTATTAGACTGTCTGAAGTCCTTCGTCCTGGTCAGGTAAAACTTAATGACCCTATTAACATCCAGAGAGTGGAGAGTCCTTTCTCCCTCATTCTGGAAGTAGGCAAAGCAGGTAGGTAGGCAGGATTATGGCCTGATTGGGATGGAACTCTGGCAACACCTTAGGTAGAAACTTTGTGTGTGTGTGGAGCACTACCTTGTCTTTAGCACTATAAAAGACTCGCCTGCCCAGTGTGTACCATCATACTTCTGCCCCAGAGCGTGAGTGGAATAGAGCAGCAGTGGAACAGGTAGATAGTGTCTTAGGCATCAGGAGGCAGCTTTGCTGGACTGACAAGAGAAGGTAAGGTACTCCAATCTGAATACAGTTACTATTACACTGTATAGGGATCTACAGGTGGTGGGTGGGGGAGCTGAGAATAATTTCTGGGGAAAGAATGCAGGCAGCAGCTACAGGTGGGATAACAGTGACACTATCTGGGGCAGGGAGAGCTATACCTAGGATTAACTACTGTTAAAAGGAAAATCCAGTAACACCCTACCTAGGGTAACGTGTCAAAGAAAGTCCTGATACAGGGTGTAGGGGAGAAAGGAGCAAGGAAAGGGACAGTAGCAGTAAGCTATATTTAGAAGCAGAAGGGAGTGACTTCATATTAACAGACATGGGAGTGGTGCAGTGCAATGGCTGTGGAGGTGCACTATTCCAGGAGACACTCTGGAGACTGAAGTGCTGCCCAATCTGCATGCACCTCTCCGGATTGAGGGTGGCCTTCATTGGTCTCAGTGTTGAACTGACTAGGATCCAGAGGACCTCTTGCCCCATTCAGGGGCCACAGAGTCTTCCACTATTACTCCAGAGATTGCCCATGTAGAGGAGGGCTGGCTGGACGTTGGTGGGCTCTGGAAGGGTGGTGGAGGCAGGTCAGGGCACATTTGTGCCACTATAGAATTCCTTCCCCACTGTGGTGGGATGGGACTGCCGAGAGGAGGTATCAAAAGTGGTGGCAAGGGAGGAAGTGGAAGTCCTCCAAAGGGGAGGCCCCAAGGTGGGAGGCAGAAGAGAAAGCGGATTCTGGTGGGGGACTCAGTTGTGAGGGGGATAGTGTTGGGAACAGGAAGGGGTGGAGAGAAAGCGAGAGAGAGATTAAATGCATACCTGATGTATCAGTTCAGAAGGATAGACAGTAGATCCTAAGGGTCACTAGGGCAGCAAGGCGGGGGTGGATGGGTGCTATTGTCCACATGGAGACAAATGACCTAGTGAGGAATGGGGCTGGTGTAGTATAGGGAGAGTTCAGGGAACTGGGGAGGGGCCTAAAGCAGGAAGCATGGACAGTGGAATTCATCGAGGTGCCGCCTGTCTGCAGGCGAGGAGAGGATAGGGTACTCCGAATACAAGGTAGGGCTGAGAGAAAACTGTTACATTTTGTGTTTGACACAAAAATATCAAACTCTGGTCATTTCAACATTAAAGTCAAAGAACTGAAATAGCAGTTACGTAAGAACTTACCGTAACAGCAGATCTTCGAGAGAGGTTCCTGTAGTAGGTCTTCACATATAGGACTGCGCCCCCTGGTGTCAGGTCTGCATGGCAAACTTGTAGCTAGCAATCGTCAGCGGGGACTGCCCTCCTGTAGTCAGGTGATGCGATGTCAGCTCTACTATAAAGGGGGCGGTCCCACGCCCGCCCTCAGTTCTTTTCCACTGGAGACCTAGGATAGGATGTAGAAAGGAGGAGTAACAACTCCTGGGACCCTGTGCCCTGGCTGAGCCAGAGGACTAGACAGGAGAAAAGGAAATAAACTCCAGGAGCTGGGGGATAGGTGGGAGGGAAACTGGACCTACTGCAGGAACCTCTCGAAGATCTACTGTTACAGTAAGTTCTTACGTAACTGCTATATCTTACTTTGAGAGGGCAGTAGGTCTTCACATACAGGAGTGAATACCAAGCAGTCTACCAAAAAGGAGTTGGAGACGAGGTTCCCGGAGCAGGAAAATGTCTGCCAACTAAGGGCCCATCTTAAGACAGAAGACCTTGCAAAACTGCACGGCCGAAACCAGCTTGATATCTAGAGGAAATGTCCAGACTGTAATGCTTAGTGAAGGTGTGGACAGAGTGGCCACTGCACAAATATCCGCAGTGGACACATTCCTGAAAAAGGTGGTAGAAGTGGCCATGCTCCTAGTGGAGTGACCTTTGACCACCCCCGGAAGGGGTTTTTCATACTTCTCGTAAGTGTAATGGATACTGTTAGCCAACCACCTAGACAGAGTCTGTTTAATGATCGCCTTCCCTGCCACTGGGAGGCAAAGGCCATAAAGAGCTGATTTGACTTTTGAACCTCTTTAGTCTGAGAGGTATAATACCTCAAAATCCTGTGCACATCGCGTGTGTGCAGAAGATATTCCCCCTGTTGGAATGCCCTGGGAAGAAAACCGGCAGTTCAACACTCTGTCATCTCTGAAACAACTTTCGGAAGAAAAGAAGGATTAGTCCGCAGGACCACCCGGCCCCTGTGGAAAATTAAATAAGGCTCTCTACAAACTAGAGCCTGAAGCTCTGAAACCCTTCGAGCTGAAGTAACTGCAACCAAAAACAGCATCTTCCAAGCCAGGAAGCGCATTTCACAACTTGCTGCCAGTTCAAAAGTGGGCAAAGTAAGCTTTTCCAACATAAAATTAAGATCCCAGTGAAGACAAGAGCTCCGGACTGGAAGTTTGATGTGAAGGATTCACTTCAAAAAAGTCTTGGAAACCTCTAGCTGGGCTAGGGTTTTGCCCTCCACCGGATGGTGGCAGGCTGACACCGCAGAGAGATGGACCTTAAGTGAGGAGTAACTAAGGCCCAACTCTGAGAGATGTAAGAGGTACTCCAACACCTGGGAGGCCAAGCAAGAAAAAAGGTCCAAGCATTTAGCTGTGGCCCAAATAGAAAATCTCTTCCACTTCATGGCATAAGTGGATCTGGTAGAGGGTTTTCTGGCCTCCACCAAGACCTAAGCAACCCGAGAGGAAACTCCATAGCGAGAAATTGCTATGTCCACAGGTGCCACGCATGAAGATGGAGAGACGTGAGACTCTAATGGACCAGGGTGCCCTGCTCCTGAGACAGAAGGTCATGAGATACAGGCAGAGGAACCGGTGGTTCTAGAACTAGTTGTTGTAACAGTGGGAAACATATCTGCCAGGGCAACAGAGGAGCAATCAAGATCATGTGTGCCCCCTCCACTTGCAGTTTCAGAAGAACCTTCTGGATGAGAGGAAAGGCATACAGAAACCTCCCTGTCCAGGATAGAGACAGTGCGTCTCGACAAAAAGCACCGTGCCCGGGAACAAGTGAGCAAAAGCTGGGTAGTTTTGTGCTGGATGGGGATGCGAACAGATCTAGGTCTGGTCGACCCCACAGAAGAAAATGGAACTTACGTACCTACCGTAATTCTTGATCTTCTTGGACGAAGTCTCCACCACTCAGTCACACTAATGGGATCTACGCCGGAGGCACTAGGACCCAACGGGAGCAAACTTTTTTGCAAGAGGGTCGGCGCCAGAGATGCAGCCGCAAGGAGCGGTGCTGTGAGCCTAAGCTTGTGCGGCAATGACTATCTCGGCTTCAACCCTCCAACCGCCTCAGTACCTTTTTTTCCTTGAGAAGGTGCAGCATAACTAACCTAGAAGGATAGCCTAACACAAACCGGACATAAGGTAGTCCGAACGACCCGTGTAAGAAGGGTCAACAAAGAAGTCTTCACAGCCTAAACATTGAGGGGGTGAAGACCAACAACAGAGGTGAGCTCGGGGAATGGTGGGTGGGCGTGTGAATGAGTGGTGGAGACTTCGTCCAAGAAGATCAAGAATTACGGTAGGTACATAATTTCCATATCTTCTTGGACACAAAGTCTCCACCACTCATTCACACTAGCAGGAGTGTACCGAGCTGGTAATCCCTCAAGAGGGCGGCAGGAGAACCCAAGACCTCACAAATTTAGGACAGAAGTCTGTTAAGGATAGTCCTGCCAAAGGAAAGATGTCGCCTGGCATGGACATCCAAGGCAAAGTGCTTGACGAAAGTGCACAGAGTTCCAGGTAGCTGCATTGCAAATATCTGCAATGGGCACGTTGCGGATCTCCGCCAGGGATGCCGCAACTGCTCTAGTAGAGTGAACGTACACTCTGCCCTCCAGTTTAACCTGCACCATGGAATAACAGTGGTGAAGACATGCTACCAGCCATGCCGAAACGCATCTGATAGTGACAGGTTGACCCAGCCAGGTCTCGCTGAAGGAGACAAACAGTTGTTAAGCTTTGCGAATTTCTTTTGTTCTATCCAAACAGAAATGCAGAGCTCTTTTGACATCTAAAGAATGAAGGGTACACTCTCCTTCATTTTGGAAGTTCTCTAAGTAGGTAGGACCAAAGGTTGGTTTAGATGGAATTCTGAAACAACCTTAGGAAGAAACTTAGGATGGGTCCTAAGAACTACCTTGTCCTTATGAAACACAGTATACAGAGGGTCTGTGACCAGGGCATGTATTTCAGAAACCCTGCGGGCCGAGGTAATGGCCACCAGGAAGGCCGTTTTCCAAGTGAGAAATTTCAGCTCACAGGAAGCTAGAGGCTCGAACGGTTTTTGAGTGAGCATGTCTAGCACAAGGTTAATGTCCCAGGCTGCGACTGGACATCTGATAGGAAGTCTGGTATGCAGAATACCCTTAAGAAACCTCTTAACCACTGGTAACTGAGCCAGTGGTAGGAAAGTACTGGCTCATGATAAGCTGAAATGGCACAAAGGTGAACTTTGACTGTAGAGAACTGTAGACCCGAGTTTGAGAGGTCTAAAAAGTACTCTCAAACTTTATTTGATGGGCAGGAAAAAGGATTCAAAAAGGAGTTTGCACACCAGAGAGAAAAACGCTTCCATTTGGCTAAGTTTTTCTAGTTGCTGGCTTACGCGCAGCCAAAAGAATATCTGAAACTCAGAGAAGCATTCAACCTGTTCACTTCTATTTCTTCAGCGGCCAAGCGTGAAGGTGAAGCGATCTCAGACTGGGATGGACCACAGGCCCCTGGGTCAGGAGGTTCGTCTGAAGGGGAAGCGCTTTCGAAGGGGTTTCCGACATACTGTTGAGTAACGGAAACCATATCTGTCGAGGCTAGAAGGGAGCAATGAGGATCATTTTGTCCACCTGGGACTCAAACTTGAGAAGTACCCTCTGAATTAGTGGAAGAGGAGGAAAGGCGTATAGAAAGCGTTCTGTCCACTGCAGCCTGAACACATCCTGACAGAAAACATCAGGCTCTGGAGGCAGTTTTGTGTTGAGTGGGGATGCAAAAAGGTCCAGGTCTGGAGTTCCCCACTCTGCGAATAGTGACTGAACTACGGTTAAGTCGAGAGACCACGCATGAGAATTCATCACTGTTCTGCTTAGACAGTCTGCCAGTTTGTTCTGCACTCCCGGCAGAGAGCCTTGTGCTCTAGGCACCACTCCCACACTCTCATCGCTTCCCTACATAAAGGGTAAGAGTGTGCCCCGCCCTGCTTGTTGATGTACTATACCACTGCTTTGTTGCCCGTTTAAAGGAGAATGTTCTTGTGACAGACAATGTCCTTCAAAGCTCGGACTGCATAAAGGACGGCTCTCATTTCTAGGTCATTTATGTGAAGCTGGGACTCGTCCAGAGTCCACGTACCTTGGGTGTGGAGATTCTGACAGTGGGCTCCCCATTCCATCAGGGATGCATCCATGGTAATTAAAACCTGGTGATCCAGAGGAGCAAAGGGATACCCTTCCAGAAGATTGTCCTCTTGCGACCACCAGGTGAGTGACCTCTTGAGAGGGTCTGTCACTTTGATGAGAAAGGACTGAGGGTGAGTGGTTGGGGACCACTGAGTACTGAGCATCCATTGAGAGGTTCTCATGTGGAGGCGTACTAGGGGTACAGTGAACACCGAAGATGCCATGAGACCCAGCATCTGTTGCATTGAGATAGCTTGAACCGAACTGTTCTCTCTGATGTATCGGGCCATCTCTAAGATATCGCTCCTTCTGTCCTCTGGTAGAAATGCTTTCACACAAGAGGTGTCCAGAAGAGTTCCTATAAAAAGGAGCTTTTGGGAGGGCTGCAACTGCAATTTCTTGAGATTTAGTAGGACTCCCATGGACGTGAGAAAGTCTGAGGCCGTGGCTGGAAGGGCTTGCTAGAAGGCAGTCGTCCAGATATGGGAACACGTGTATTCCAATCTTTCTGAGATGCGCTGCAAAAATTGCACAACACTTTACAAAAACTTGTGGCGCCGAGAAAAGTCCAAAGGGCAGGACTCTGAACTGATAATGCTGGCCCAGAGCTACAAACCGTAGGTATTTGTGATGCTTTGGGTGTATAGGAATATGTTGGTAAGCGTACTGCATGTCCAGGGAAGCTAACCAATTGTGCTGATGTAGCAAGGGTAATAGGGTCCCGAGCGATATCATCTTGTACTTTTCCTCGAAAAGAAACTTGTTTAACTTTCTGAGGTCCAGAATGGGGTGTATGCCACCGGTCTTTTTCGGGACCAGGAAGTAATGGGAGTAGAACCCTGTGTTCCATTGATACAGCGGAACTATTTCTACTGCCCTGTTGTTCAGAAGGCCTTGTATCTCGGAAGCGAGAAGCTCTGACTGAAAAACTGACAGCCTGGGTTGTCGTTTGGGGGGAACGATCTGGAGGGGTCTCTGAAAGACTGAGGGAATACCCCTCACGGATTATCTGGAGGACCCATTTGTCCGAAGTTACGGACTTGCACCGGTTGTAGAACTGAGTCAGACAACCTCCCACCGCTGAGAAAGAGTCCCCCTCGGGCAGCTGAGGTGGGACTTGGGCCAGAAACTCAGAAGGCAGCACTGGGCGCTTTGGGCCCTTGTGCTTTCTGCTGCATTTTCTTTTGAGGGTGGGGGGCTTGGTTTTTATTAAAAACTCCTGTGCCCTTGCCTCGAAAGGACTGATGGTTGTGAAACTGACACTTATTAACACCCCCCGAGAGGGGGTGGGAGCAGGACGAGCCAATTTAATGGCAGACCTAGTCTTTTGTGTGGCCTCTAGAGCTTGCTCTACTTGAGGACCGAAGAGATACATACCGAAGGGTAATGCCATGACCTATTGCTGGACATCATTCATGAAGCCTGAAGTGCGCAGCCAGGAGTGATGGCGGGTACAAGTGCCTGCCACCGCCGCTCGGGAGGCAGTATCGAAGGTGTCCATAGCTGCTTTAACCTGCTGGTTGTTGGACTATACCCCTGGTTATGGTTTGAAGAAGCTCTGAATTAGTGTCTGACTCCGGTAGAGCTTCTACCATTTGTTTGAGCGAATGCCAAAGAACATACTCGTATTGAGAGAAATAACCCTGGTAGCTGGCAATATGCATACCCAGGGTGGATGCAGCAAAGACTCTCTTACCCAAAGTATTTATCTTACGAGATTCTTTGTTTATAGGTCGGGTTGTAATAGCCTGAGGGAGGACGACCTTATCATTCTCTGCCAAGACTACAACAGGGTCCGCAAAGGCTTGGGAGGTCAAAATGGGTTGATCCTTGGGAGCAGCGTATTTTCTATCTATGGACTTAGCCACAGAAGGAATGAGAGAGGGATTATTCCATACCATTTGAGAGAGCGTCTCAAAGGAAGGCTGTACCGGGGTAGTTAAATCCATAGGGATCTCCGGGACACGAAGGTACTGGAGTCTTCAAAGCTTCCCAGGATCGATATCTGTAGCCTGGAGAGAAAGAGTGGAATTCAAATTTTTCAGCACAGACTTACAAGACAGGTCCTCGACCACAGGCTCTGCAACAGGATTAGATCCTGTTTCCACGTCATCACCCAGCCTAAGGTCTGGGCCAGGCTCAATATCATCTCCCGACAGCCCAGAAGGGACTGTATGGACAGGAAAGGAGTGAAAATCAGAAGGAAAAGAGGAAGAAAAAAGGTTTGGAGTCGAGAAGCCCTGAAGACTGGAAGATGACACACCAAGCCTCGGCGCTGAAAAACAGCAAGGCACCGCCTGACCCAGTGCTGCATGGTGCCGAGGCTGGCGTTGACAAGCAGTCAGCACCGAGGATGGCACCAGGCAGATGCACCAGTGCGAGGACAGTGTGCGCAAACCACATGGTGCCGACAGATGCATTGGCGCAAGCGACCCATCAATGCAAGGTGGCAACGGAAGCAAACCAACACAGGGCTCCCAAACTAGATTTGAGGAGAAAGAAGGAAGAATACCAGGAGATAGAGGCATTGGTGTGGCCCCCTGCGCTGCAGCCATGTGAGGGGGGAAAACACCTGAGCGCGGAGTCGACGACACTGAAGGAGGCACAGCACGACTAGGGAGGCCCAACCGCCCTACCTGATCCCCCGAAGAGCTCGAGGGCCCCGGAGTGACCAGGCCAGGCAGCTGGGCCAACCTTTGAGCCCATCGCTCCATCAGAGCAGCCCACTGATGAAACTGCTCATCTGGAGTCCTACCAGAAGGCGGGGAAGGGCTCCAATGTCGAAGAGGTCAGTGACCAGTAACAGAAACCGGTGACTTCGGAGAAGGAGACCGGCGACTGACCCCAATGACCGACCGTTGACGCTCAAGACACACCAGAGGGTGACCTCGAGTGATGCCTTCTCTTTTTTGACCTGTGGGCCAAAGAAGAGCTCTAGGCCAAACGGTCCCGAGAATGCGACCATTTTCTTTCTTGCTTCTGCGGGGACCGCCCCTCCCCTCGGGCACTGGACCGTCTGTTGTCAGACCCCTTCCACAGAGGGCGGCGGACCGGACCCAGCCCAGCTGACTGAACAGCTTTCATACGAAGTCTCCCTACCGTCACCTGACCCGCTCATGATCGATTCCGTCAATGTAGGCCGAGACTTCTTTCTTGAATAAGACACATTTTTTATATTAATCGGTACATATTCGAGATATACTACAAAATAATAAACTGAAAACTATGTTGCTAGTTTGAAGTTTGACTCCCGGCTGGTGAGCGACATTATCATTGAAGTGCACTCGACGGCGGGAAAAAAGGAACTGAGGCGGTTGAAGGGTCGACGCTGAGATAGTCATTGCCGCACGAGCCGAGGCTTGCAGCGCCATTCCTTGCGACTCCATCTCTGGCGCTGACCCTCTTGCAAAAAGTTTGCTCCCGCTGGGTCCTAGCGCCTCCGGCGTAGATTCCATTAGTGTGAATGAGTGGTGCAGACTTTATGTCCAGGAAGATCAGGTCTTCTACTACCTCCTACTTTAGTTCCCACTCATGAGCCCTGGCTACTGATCGACTGAGACCATCCGCCAGGGTATTATGAACCCCCGGCACGTGGACTGCTGTCAGAGTCAAGCTGTGCTGAATCACCCAATACCATACTCTCACTGCTTCTCTGCAAAGAGGATACGATCGGGTACCTCCCTGTTTGTTCAGATACCAGACAGTGGCCATGTTGTCTGTCTGTCAGGATGAGAAGTGTTCCCAGACGAAGCAACAACTGGAAGGCCTGGAGAGCATAGAGACTACTCTTTTCTCCAGGATGTTGATGTGAAGATTCTCCTCAGTGGGACACCAGAAATCTTGCATTCTGTAATCCCCTAGTTTAGCTTCCCAACCCATATTGGAAGCATCCGAGGTAAGGGTTTGGGAAGGAGCCTAAAAGTGGAAGAGAGTCCCCACCAACAAGTTGGTGAGATCCTGCAACCAGAGGAGATCTTTCTGAAGACTGTTGGAGATCATGACCAATTGGTCCATGTCATCCAACCGTTGGTCCGATTGGACTCTAAGAGACCACTGAGTAACCCTCATGTGCAGCCTGCCCAAGGGGACTACTGGAATGGCAACTGCCATTAGATGCAAAAGGTGAAGTACTAAACGAGCCGGGGTCCACCGAGACTTGGCCACCAAGATGGCTTCGGAGACAAGCATCTCCGCTCGGTCTAGGGGTAAGAAGGCCTTGCTCTGGACTGTATCCAGCACCGCTCCAATGAATTGGAGGCACTGGGAGGGTACTAGCTGGGATTTGGGTAGGGGTGACCGAAATTCCAAGGTGGGAGAACAGATCCAGAATGAAGGAGAGGGACTCCTTCAGACTGTCCGGCGATGGGGCTGAAAAAAAGCCAGTCATCCAGGTATGGGAACACGTATATGCCCCTGCAGCGGAGAAACACCGCAACTACCGCTAGGCACTTGGTGAAGACCAGAGGCGCTGAGGACAGGCCAAAGGGAAGTGCTTTGAATTGAAAATGGTTCTCCAGGAAAGAGAACCTGAGGAAGCGGTGGTGGGCCGGGAAGATAGGGATATGAAAGTAAGCATCCTGCATATCCAAGGTGCACAGCCAAGTGTTGGACAGGAGCAGAGGCAGGAGTCCCTGGAGAGTCGGCATTCGGAACCTCTTGTACTCCACGAAGAGGCCGAGCACGCTGAGATCCAGAATAGTTCTTAGATCCCCAGATTTCTTTGGGACTAGGAAGAAATGGGAGTAAAATCCCCTTCCTACTTGTTCTGGTGGAACGGGCTCTATGGCTGCCTTCCGCAACAGAGCCTGTATTTCCTGATGGCCGATAGGGATCTCTCCTGATGGGTAGAAAGACCTTCCCAGAGGATTTGCTGAAGGTGTCTCCAGGAACTCGACTGAGTGACCTTTTTGCATGAATGTAAGACCCATACGTCTGTGGTGACGGCCTTCCACCCTTCCAGGTGGAGGCTGAATTTCCCTCCTACCGGTTCCTCCGAGGGGGATGGAGGAGGGGAAACGAGTCAGGATGCGGAGGGGAGGGGAGCCTTAGCTCTTGAGGCAGCTTTGGTGAACTTGGTCTGAGGAGTTTGGGCTCCTGAACCAGTGGCACGTAGTTTATATTGACGTTTGCCCTGGTTCTTGTTCCACTTCCTTTGGTGACGAAAAGGCTGCTTCTTTTGGCCTGTATGGTACATACAGCGTACGTCTCTGAGGGACCAACCACCCTCCTGCAGCCCTGTATTAATATATTTTGCATCATCGCCAAAGAGAACTGGATCTCTAAATGGTGTATCCAGCAGGGACGACTGAACATCCTCCATCAAACCTGCTAGGCGTAGCCAGGCTAGACGCTTAAGACAGATTCCTGATGCTGCTGCCTGAACCACAGCGTCCACAGAATTGTAAGTGGCTCAGCGTGCATGAAGGCAGGATGATTTATTCATCCACACTTTCTCCAGGAGCTTAGCCCTGAGCCGTTTGTCTGGGATATCCTTTTCGAGTTCCGAGAGTGAGGACTTTTGAAAGGCCACCATGTGCAAAACGTAGTTTAAGGACCTGATGGTGCAGGTGGATGAGGCATAGATTTTCCTGCCATACTGATCCAGTTGCTTAGAGTCCATGTTTGGAGGAGAAGAACTTAAGTGCTTTGGTTGTGCCGATCGGCCATGGGCTGCAGTAATGACCATAGAGTCGGCTTTGGCCTGGGTGGTAAGGTGAGAGATCCCTTCTGGGGGGAAGCAGGTTCTGTCAGCTTTCCATGAAACAGCCAGGATAGATGAGGGCTGCTGCCATATGGTGAATGCGAGATCCTCATGTGGACCCACACAAGGGGGAATGGGGAGGGGATCTACATTAGCAAGGTCCAAATGTTCAGCAAACCTCTTGCGCTGAGGGTCTAACTCCTTGGATGGCCAGCCACAAGCTTTCTGGATGGTTCTCAAGAGCTCCCCAAGGGAAGGGTCCTCGGGGGTGGGGGCGGGGGTGATTTATGGGACTCTCTTTAGGTAAAGGTTCGACTAGTGAATGGGGTTCAGACTGGTCGATATCTGAGTCTTCATCAGACTCAGAACAGTCCAGCCTGCTAGGCAGGGAGGGGTCCACGCCAGTGTCCCCCACAGGGAGAGAACCAGAGGCTTGGCCACAAGGAACTGGACTGGGAGTGGTGCCCTAGGGAGAGGGGTACCCTCTAATGGCTGAGATTGTTTTAGTTTAGAAAGGAGTTGCATCCTGGCATCCTGTCACCATGCTGGAATGGCCTCACAGTCGGGTGGCGGTAGTGGAGGAGGAGGGGCGGAGGCTGGTACCCAGGATACCCGGTGAAAGAGGGGTAACTGGGTGGGTGATGCCAGTAAGGGAACTGGTATAGACTCTGCCCTGAAAAACCCGGCGAAGGATATCCAGGCATTGGGCATCCTGCCGGCGGATAGCCTGGCGTGGGGTAGCCCAGTGCAGGGTAACCTGGTGGTGGGTAACCCGGTGCATGAGGGTAACCCGGCATCGGCAGTGGGCCACCCGGCAGCGGAAAATGAGGGTCAGGCCCTGGAAAAATCACCTGAGGGGCTGGCAGGAGAGCTGAAGGCCCTGCAGGCCAAGCGGCCAACAGACTGAGTCATAGGGCCCATGGGTTCCATGGGAGGAGGGTCCATGCCTGGAGCATCTATGTCTGGCAACGGATCCCTGTGTAGGAAGTGTTCCGGTGGAGGAACAGAACCTGGTGATTGGGGAGATCTGGTAGGGACCCCAATGACAGGTCTGGTAACATGCCCGATGGGAGAGAAAAGTAGGGGACGGGTGGTGAATCCCTGGGGTAGAGGCCGGCAAGGATGAAGGTTCCCCCACGAGCACACTCATCCCGGAGTCCGGGTCCTCAAGGAAGCTCGATGGGAGAGCAGATGCATCTGCACAGTCGACGGAGGAGCAGTCAACCGACTTATCAGGCATGGCCGGGCTGACCATGGTAGTAAGGCCGCGGTTAGGCTCAACAGCCAAGGTCGGGTGCCTGGTGGCAGAGCTTATTGGCGGTGCAACTAGTGGGAGACCTAACGGACACCTCTAGAGAGGCGACCCCCGGCTGCCCGCTCACCTTGTCGGGGTGGGGGAGAGGGCGATTGGTCCGTGGGAGCAGACGAAGGCCCAGCAGAAGTGGTACTCACAGTTGTTGAGGGACCACCCTGGTCGGTGACTGATGCCTGGATGGTTTTCCTCTGTGGAGAAGGGCTTCTCTCCTGGCGTTTCTCCTTGTTCTTTTTTTTCTCTTCTCAGGGGCCAGCGATGACGGCCTCTTGCAGCTCATGAAGCTCCTTTTCCATGGAAGCTAGCCTCTTGGACAGAAGGTGGGCCTCGAGGGTCCGCATGCATCTGGTTCGGGTGGCTTGGTTGAACCCTTGGCAGATAGTACACTCAGCTGAGTCGTGCTTAGGCCCCAGGCAGAGGAGGCAGCAGGAGTGTTCGTCCCCGTACGAAATTTGGGCACCTCACTTAGAGCACTTTTTCTTTGGATGAGACGACATACACTTGCGGGTGTTTTTAGTAAAGTTCTATGTGAAAAATAGACGAAAAACGTCGAATAAAGAGAAGGCGACTGATCGCTGTTCTACAATGTCTGTCAGATGAACTGGCGCGATGGCGGGAAAGAACTGGAGGGTGGGCGTGGGACCGCCCCCTTTATAGTTGAGCTGATGTCGCGTCACCTGACAACGGTTGGTGGTCCCCGCTGACAACTGCTAGCTACAAGTTTGTCGTGCGGACCTGACACCAGGAGGCACAGTCCTATATGTGAAGACCTACTGCAGGAACCCTCTCGAAGTAAGATCATAGTTGTTGTATAGATGATTAAGTTCTGGCCCCAATGGGGACAGCGATGATGCTACTGATGAGCACTCAACAGCGGAGAAAAAATGAACTGACAGCTGGGGTTGGTGCCGATGTATACCAGTGGGTGCATGGGTCGATATGCATGCGGTGTGTATGGTGTCACTGACCCCCCATAAACGTTCTAGCTCCCATGGGGTCCTAGTGTCTCAGGCATAGACCCACAAGTGGGAATCAATGGTGAAGACTGATTCTTGGAAGGCTTGTCTGATTCTTGGAAGATCTGTCTAATGACTTCTATAATATTTCCAAAAACTGAAAACATTTTTTAACCCAAATAAAATATCAGCAGATCAAATCTGCCATGAAATGACCACAAATGACAGGTTACTCACCTGTAACTGTTGTTCTAGGAGTGGCATACAGTTCACATCTACACTCTGGCAGTTCCACTGAAACAGGCTGTCCATTGGATGTCTTTAAACTAAGCTCCTCCCATCACTTGGGTGGTATGTCCCCCGACTCCACCCTGTGATGTCAGATCTTTGCACACTGGAAGCAGGGACCCATGTGCCACCTGCCAGGGGAGGCAGGGTGGGTTGTGTTGATGTGAACTGTATACCACTCCTAGACCAATAGTTACAGGTGAGTAATCTATCTTTCTAGGGGCATGGATGCAGTTCACTATACACATTCTGACAGACTCTTGGCAGTTCTCCGGAAGAAGGGGGCAAGGTGCATACCCATTCCAGGTGAACAGAGATTGGAGAACTGAAGTCTCAAAAGCAGCATCCTGACGGGACAACAGGTCAACGCTGTAGTGGAAAATGAAGGTGTGTGCTGATTAACAGGTAGTAGCCCTGCAGACCTCCTGTATGGTGAGTCTCTGGAACCAGCCACAGTGGCAGTGGTACAGCTAATGGAATGAGCCCTAAGAGTAACGGGAGACTCCCCATCTCCCAACCTATAGCAGTGGTCGATGTAGAATGTGATCCACATGCAAACTGTCCGCTTTGCTGCTGTTCTGCCAGGCATGGCTTCAGCATAAATTACAAACTGCTGGCAAGTCTCACCTTGAACTCCAGCTGTGCACTCCTTACAATAAGATAGCGCACTCTGTTGGTTCAGTGTAAGAAGCCTGGAATCGGCCTCCGAAGAAGGGTTGGTAAAAAAAACACTGGAAGGGAGGAACTTCAGGTGGGGGTAAAGGATGGCCTTCTCCTTGTGGAATACCAGTTCAGGAGGCTCCATCGATAGCACTCGGGGCTTATTAATCCTTCTGACTGATGTAATGGCCACCAAGAAGGCCAAGCCCATCTTCCACAACATAAGTGACATCTCACACCTGTGCATAGGCTCAAATGGCTTGTTCACATACACAGTTCTCACCAGCATTAAGTCTGATGGTGGTGGTGGTTCATGCATCGGCAGGGATGGGTGCCCAAGCCTTTGAAAAAGCACCAGATCACCTTTCTCCAGGGCCACCGTCAGCTTACCAGCCTGTGCCCGGTAAGCAGAGTAGGCTGCCAGGTGCACCTTAAGGGTTATCGCACACAGTCCAAACAGAGGGACGAGAAGCACTCCAAGATGCTCGTTACAGGGCAGGCAAGAGGATTAAGCTTCTTGCTCTGGCATCATATGGAGAACCTCTTCCACTTAAATGCACAGCATCTGCAAGTCAGCTCTTTTTGGGAGGCCTCCACAATGTGGAGCACTGCTTCCAACAGACTGAAGACCTGGAATTTTACCTGCCCAGTAACCAGGCTGAGAGGTATAGGGATGTTGGGTCCGGGTTCAGGACCGTCCCTTGAAGTCTGGACAGCAGATCTGGATGAAGAGGCAACTACTACAGAGGTCTGCGACTGAGGCCAAGGAGATCTGGGTACCAGAACTGTTTGGGCCAGTCTGGAGCCATCAGGATCATCCGCACCTTGTCCTTCTGTGCCTTGACCACCATCTTGTGGATCAACGGGAAGGAAGGGAAGGAGTACACAAGGCCTGGGATTCAAGGCCTTGCAAAGGTATCCCTCAACAGTGCACCGGACTGTGGGGGTGCAGGCACAAAACAGCCTCAGCTTGGTGTTCTCCAATGAGGCAAACAAATCCATCAGAGGAGTGACCCACAGGGAGGAAAACAGGTTACTCACCTGCAACAGTAGTTCTAGGAGTGGTATATGTTGTTCATCCACACTCTTTGGCATGTCCCCCTCCCACTTTAAGATGAACCACAAGTCTTCAAGCTGGCTCCTCCCACCCACCCGGGTGGTACATACCTTGGCTCCACCCCATGACGCCAGATCTTACTCCGCTGGAAGGCAGGTGTTGTGCGTCCACAGCCGGGGAGGTCGGGTGGGTCCGTGTAGATAAACAGCATATACCACTCCTAGAACTACTGTTACAGCTGAGTAACTCGTTTTTCTAGGAGCATGGATATGTTGTTCATCCACACTCTTTGGCAGACTCCTAGCAGTTCTCCGGGAGGAGGGAGGCAAGGTGCACACCCCATACTTAGGGAACAGAGAATGGAGAACTGAGGCCCCAAAACCAGCATCCCAGCGTGACTCAAGGTCGATGTGGTAATGGGTAATGAAGGTGTCTGCTGACTTCCAGGTAGCAGCCCAGCAGATTTCCTGGATAGGAATGTCCCTGGAAGCAGCCACCGATGCAGCGCTATGGCGGGTAGAATGAGCTCTTATCCCTATGGGAGGCTCCTTGCCACCAACTCATAGCACAGACCTATGCATGATGTAATCCACCTTGCAATGGTCAGTTTTGCTGCAGGTCTGCCAGAAGCGGCTTCAGCGTAGGTGACAAACAGCTGGTGAACCTCTCGCCGAATTTCCACCATCCTCTCCTTGCAGTAGAAGAGAGCAAGTCTCAGATCCAAAGTATGGAGCCTGTACTCGGCCTCCGAGGTGTAAACAGGATACAATACCAGCAGAGTTAACACCTGGTTAAGGTGAAACTCTTGACACCACCTTCAGAAGGAATTACAGGTAGGGGCGCAGGACAACCTTGTCCCTGTGGAAGACCAGATAAGGGGAGTCCACCGAAAGCGCTTGGCGCTCCCCTGTCCTTCTGGCAGATATGATAGCCACCAGGAAGGCCGTCTTCCACGACAAGTGTGACAACGCACACTTGTGCACTGGTTCGAATGGCTTGCCCATGAGCCTTGCCAGGACCAGCAGTAGATCCCACGGAGGTGGAGGTTCACACACCGGAGGGGATATGTGATCTAGGCCTTTGAAAAAGCGCCCGACCACTGTCTCCTGTGCCATCGGCTGACTAGCCCATGCCCGGTAAGCAGAGATGGCTGCCAGGTGCACCCTAAGGGTAGATGACCGTAGACCCCCTTTGGAGAGAGAGACCAAAGGTAGTTGAGAATGTTAGCCACTGGACAGGACAAAGGGTCCAGGCCCTTGCCCTGACACCAAATAGAAAACCTTTTCCATTTGAAGGCATAATATTTCCTGGTCGATTCCTTTCTGAATGCCTCAACCACGGTGTAGACATCTTCAGAAAGACCCAAAGCCTGGAACTCCAGCCACTCAGGTACCAGGCTGTGAGGTGTAGGGATTGAAGGACCAGATAGAATACCTTCCCCTGACTGACAGAGATCAGGTCTGGGTGTGTGTAAAGCCACTCCAGGGGCCTGCAGCTGAGGCTAAGGAGATCTGGATACTAGAACTGGCGCGGCCAGTCTGGGGCTACCAGGATCACAGAAACATAAGACTTTGACGGCAGATAAGGACCGCTTGGCCCACATAGTCTGCCCATTTCCCTACCTACAGGATAAGCTGCAGATCCTAGTTAACCAACTGCCTATTTCTTCCAACCCCCCACAAAAATTGCCTTATGTCTGTCCCATGCATTCTTGAATTCTCTCACCGTTTTAGACCCCACAACCTCCTCAGGAAGGCTGTTCCATACGTCAACCACCCTCTCTGTGAAAAAATACTTCCTCATACTGCCCCTGAACCACCTTCGCCTTGTCCCACCTCACCTTGTGGATCAAGGGAAACAGAGGGAAGGTGTGTAGAGGCCTGGGGTCACGACTGAAGGCATCCCCTGCAGCGAGCCCTGCTTGGGGCGGCATGAATCAGCCTCAGCTTGGTGTTTTCCTGAGGCAAACAGGTTCACCAATGGTTTGCCCCACTGGGAGAACAGGCTGTAAGCTACCTCTGGATGGAGAGACCACTCGTGGAATGCCTGGCTTAAGCGGTGGAGAGCATCCGCCAGATGGTTCGAGGCTCCTGCCACATGGATGGCTAAGAGATCTGCCTCCATTCGGCTCACGAGGGTCCAGATGCAGATCGCCTCCTTGCAGAGCAGACGGGAGTGTGTGCCGCTCTGTTTGTTGAGGTAGTACATGGTCGTGGTATTGTCTGTCTGGACTTGAACCACTTGACCCCGGAACTGAGGAGTGAAAGCTGACAGTGCCAGTCTGACTGCTCTGCGCTCCATCAGGTTGATGTGGCATCAGGACTCCTCAGGGGTCCAGAGCCCGTGGGCCCTTTTGTCCCCGATGTGGGCTCCCCAGCCCGTGAGAGAGGCATTGGTTGTGAGGACGACCGTCGGCTCAGGGCGGACAAACGGGATCCCTTCCTGCAACCTGTCTGGCGCGGTCCACCATTGGAGAGCGTCCCACATCTTCTGGGTTACCATGATCAGCTGGTCGAAATGACCGTGGCACTGAGTCCACCGGGCGGCCAGCTCCTACTGGAGGGGGCGAATGTGCAACCGGGCCCAATGGACCACTGAGGTGCACACCACCATGTAACCCAGAAGGCGAAGAAAGTCCCGGGCAGGGCGCAAGTGCCCAATCAGAAATGATTGGGCAAAGGAGGAAAGAACCTCCGCCGGGAGCCAAGCTCTGGCTTGACAAGAGTCGAGCTCTGCCTCGATGAAGCCCATCACCTGAGAAGGCATGAGTTCCAACTAGGCCTCGTTGATCAGGAGGCCGAGTTGAGAACAGGTCTGGAGGGCCAGGTCCCTGGACCGCTGCACCTCCTATTGGGTGGAACCTGCTAGGAACCAGTCGTCGAGGTAGGAGTAAATCCTGCCCCCCACCATGCCGGAGATGGGCTGCCACCACAGCAATGCATTTGGTGAAGACCCGTGGGGCTGATGACAGGCCGAATGGCATGGCTCGGAACTCGTATAGGGTCCCTTCGACCCTGAAGCAGAGGAACCGCTGATGGGACGGATGGATTGGGACATGAAAGAACGCATCCTGCAGATCCAGTGAACAGAACCACATGTTTCGCTCCAAGGATGGTATGATCTGGGACAAAGTGACCATCTGAAAGGTGTGTGACCTGAGATATTGATTCAGGTCGTGCAGATCTAGAGTGGGGCGCCAGCCCCCCGTCCGCTTGGGCACCAGGAAGTACCTGGAGACAAAGCCTGGGTCGGCTGGAGGATCCGCCACTGGAGCTACTGCCTCCTTGAGGAGGAGCTGAGCAATGTTGTCTCGAAGAGCTGACTGGGTCTGAGCAGATACTCTTTCCTCCAGAGGGGTGCTGGCCCGGCTGGGAGGGTACTGCTTGAATTCCAGAGGCAGTCCCTGACCGACCACTTCGAGAACCCACCTGCCTGAAGTGACAACGGACCAGGCGGAAAGGAAGTGGCGGAGCCAGCCCGCCACGGGGAGGGAGGGGGGGGCCCAGAGCTGAGGTGATGGGAGAGGGGTTGGCAGCCCCTGCCCTGTCACTGAGCAGGCTTGGAGGAGGCTCCAGGACCCAAGCCTCAGCCTCCTTTACGGGCCTGTTGGGGTCCGGGGTTGGGCCGATGGTGCCAAGCTTCAGCCTGCTGCTGATGCTGATGCTGCTGTCCACCTTGAAAGGAGGACTGCTGAGCCGCAGAGGAAAAGTGCCGAAAAGGCTTCTTCTTTTTCTTCTGCTGGTTCCTGCCTGTAGAACTCTTGGCAGAAGTGGTGTCCAAGGTGGCAATGGACTGCTCAATGCGCTGAAGGTGACCGGCCACTCCTGGGCCGAACAGTCGGTCCCGAGGAAGGGCACGTCAGCTAGTTTGTGCTGGGTATCCACCGGAAAGAAGGAGAACCTCAGCCAAGTCCTGTGTTGAGAGGCAACTGCGGCAGCCAATGAGGGGTACAAGAATCCCCAATGTCCACGGCCATCTGCAGCTGCTGTTTGGCGACAGTGCGGCCCTGATCCCGGACTTGCTTGACTGTGGTCTGCATGTCTGCGGGGAGATGTAGGACGACTTCATCTAGTGACCCCAGAAGGGCGTGAGAGAAGTGTGCCATGATGACGGCAGAACTTGCCTGATGAAGGCCCAAGGAGGAAGACGCACAGACCTTCCTGACCGAATGGTCCAAAAGCTTGGACCCTTTATCAGGAGGTCGGTCAGTGTCAGCAGAACTGCCAGTATGCCTGAACACAGAGGCAGTCACCAGGCTCTCGGCCGAAGGGTGCTCTGTGAACCCTGCGAGGGACCCCATGGGCGCCTCATACTTGTGGGCCATGCGGGCAGACAGTGCTGGACAAGAGGCAGGACGCTGCCACAGTTCTAGAGCTGGGCCAACAATGGCCTCAGCCACAGGAAAGGCCTTCATTGGAGTATTCCCTCTCTTAAGGATGTCCGTAAGAGGGTACTCTGCCTTCTTCTGGATTGGCTCCAGGGGCATCCCTGCAGATTCAGAGATGAGGCGAAGGATCCCTTGAAAAGATGAGGGACCTTCCTCTGTCTCTAAGCCAATGGTCGATTCATCATCGCCTGGATGTGAATGCATGCCGGTGACTTCCGAATCCGAGGAATCCGGGTATAAGGGCCTACCGCCCAGGTCACTTTCGACCCGACGAGGGCGGTCTGGGGTGACCATGACTGACAAACGCCAGGGGAGCCCGGCGTCAGGTCTGTCTCCCTTGGAAGGAGCCCCTCCCACAGGCTGTTTGGGCGGTGGTTCCACCACTATCGGGGAAGAGGCCGCTTTGGGCCGAACAGGTAGTTTTGCTGGCTCTGCAGGCTGCGGAACCGATTTGGTCGGTTCCGAAGGAACTGGCTTTGGCCTAGGAGGTGAAAGCCAAGTAATGGCTGGTGTAGAAGCCAGAGTGGGCTTGTGCGCGGTCAAAATCTGCTGTTACCACATGAGGTCTTCGTAGTGCCAATGGAGTTTCTGCCGGAGCCTCTCATCATCCGAGGAGGATGAAGATGACAGATGGTGTCGCCTCTTTTTGGAGCACTTATGGCTCTTCCTCGGCCTGTCGGAAGAGGGGGTCCGAGACCTCGATCAAGATCGGGCAGGCCAACTTGGTCTCTTGGGAGACACCGGCGGGACAGGTGATTTCCTGGGATCAGGGACCACATCTTCGACTGGAGTCCCAGCAGGCTGGGTCTCCTCATTTGGAAAGACCAGATTAGGGGTTCAACTGAAGGAATCGTCGACTGGCGTCGGCGATATCGGATTGATCACGATCTCAGCCTCATCGACAGATAATTCAGTCAACAGACCAGACGGCAAAGCTGAAAAGCCAGCGTCCGAAGAAGCGATCTCGACCGAAGTCGAGACCGCATGCTCTCGGGACCGAGATCTCTCCCGCTCCCAAGAGCGCCTCAGTTTTAGACGCAGAAGACGAACCTGATCCTTCTCCCACTTACAGGATCAAGAGGAGTGGCCCGCATGCTCTCCCTTGGTCATGAGAGACTGGCACAACTCGTGGAAGGAACCCAAGAAGGTGGAGCCCGGGTTCAGTGGAACGAAGACGCTCCAAGAGGAATCCGCAGCACAAGCCGCTTCCTCCTCAAACACCTGCATGCGTTCCAACATGTTTGGCGGATCCCGGAGTCGCGGAAACTGCCCACCGAGCCTCCTTGGATTTCACCGGAAGGTTTCTCTTTTCCGGCCTCCCCAGCTTCAGGCGTACAAGATGGTCGTTGAGGATGTTGAGATGAAAAGCCAAACACATATTGCATGAAAAGGTTGTCATGTTCGACACTGAGGCACTAGATGCACGCAGTGTGGGGATCGGTGTGCGACATCTTCTGGCTGCAAGGGCACCGGCGAAATCCAGGGGAAGATTTGTCTTCCATTTTCGAAGTGACAAACTTGTGATCGCTAACGGAACAATGCAAATTCTCGATAAAACCTAAGGTTTGAAAGCCAGGGCCTACGAAATGCATGAGGGAGGCAACCTGAATCTTCTAGCGGAACGGAAGATCTGGCGTCAAAGGGCGGCAGAGGTATATACCACCCGGGTGGGTGGGAGGAGCCAGCTTGAAGACTTCCAGTTCCATCTTAAAGTGGAAGGCGACATGCCAAAGAGTGTGGATGAACAGCATATCCACACTCCTAGAACAGATGCTTCACCACCTCCGGATTGAGGGACCACTTGTGCAACATCTCTCCTACCTGGCTGAGAATGTCTGCCAGTTGACCATGAACTTCTGTAACATGGATCACCAGGAGATCTGCACCCAGGCTGGGCACCAGGGTCCAGGTGCGGAGGCCTCCTGACATGGAGAAGGGAGTGTGTTCTACCCTGCCTGTTCAGGTAGAACATGGTTGTGGTGTTGTCCGTATGGACCTGCACAACCTGACCCCTGACTAGAGGAATGAATTCCATCACAGCAGGCTGCACTGAACGGAACTCCAGCAGGTTTACGTGGTGACCGGACTCTTGGGGCAACCAGATCCTATGGGCTCTGTGGTTTCCTAGGTGTGCTCCCCACCAGAGACACATCTGTCGTGAGCGTGATGGTCAGCTCTGGACAGGCAAATGGGATTCCATCCTCTAGGTGTTCCAGGATGAGCCACCTCTGGATGTTGTCCCACATTGGCTGGGTCACTGTGACTGGCTGGTCCAAGTGGCCTACGCACAGGGACAACCCGACAGCTCATCTCTCACTGCAGGTGGCGCATCCACCAGTGGGCACAACAGATCACGCTGGTGCAGGATGCCATGCACCCCAACAGCTGCAGGAAATCCCAGGCAGGGAGCGACAGCCCAACCTGATATGATTGGGCAAAGAAGGAAAGATCCAGTGGCATCTGCAGGGGGGGTGGGCCTTGGCCCACAGGGTCTGCTGTTGCCCCAATTAACTTGATCGACTGCAAGGGGGCCAGTTCGGACTTGACTAGGGTTGACTAACAGACCCAAGTCTCTGCAGGTCTGGACAGCCAGATCTATGGACCACTCTGCTGTCTCTCTGGACTGTCTGGCCAACAGCCACTCGTCCAGGCAGGGATACACCCTGATGCCCCTGCACTGCAGGGAGGCTGTCATCAATGCCATGCACTTGGTGAAGACCCTAAGCGCAGATGAAAGACTGAAGGGCATGACCTGGATTTGGTACAGTATCTCTTCTGCATGGAAATGGAAATTACGTACCTACCGCAATTCTTGATCTTCTTGGACGAAGTCTCCATCACTCATTCACACTAATGGGAGTATGCCGGAGGCACTAGGACCCAGCGGGAGCAAACTTTTTCAGCAGGGTCGGCGCCTGAGATGGAGCTGCGAGGAAGTGGCATAGCAAGCCCGACGCATATGGCAACGACTATCTTGGCGTCGACACTCCAATCACCTCAGTACATTTATTTTCTGAGGAGGTGCAGTGAAACTAACCTAGAAAGGACTAACCTAAAAATTGGACATAAGATAGTCCGAATGACCTGTGTAAGAAGGGTCAACAACAAAGTCTTCACAGATCAGCCACTGAGGGAGTAAAGACCATAAACAGAGAAGTGAGCTCGGGGGACGGTGGGTGGGCGTGTGAATGAGTGGTTGAGACTTCGTACAAGAAGAACGAGAATTACGGTTGGTACGTAATTTCCATATCTTCCTGGACATAAAGTCTCCACCACTCATTCAGACTAATGGGAGAGTACTGAGATAAATAATCCCCCCCCCCCCCGAGACGGGCGGCAGGAGATAAAGAGCTCAAGTGCTTAGGACAGAAGTCAATTAAGAATTGTCCTGCCAAATGACTGATGTTGTCTGGCATGGACATCCAAGGCATAGTGCTTAACGAATTTATGCACGGAGCACCAGGTAGCTGCACTGCAAATATCTGCAACTGGCACATTACGGATTTCTGCCAGAGATGCCGCGACTGCTCTGGTAGAGTGCGCGTACACTCTGCCTTCCAGCTTGACCTGTGCCATAGAATAGCAGTGGCGAAGGCATGCCACCAGCCATGCTGAAATGCACTTCATAGCAACAGGCTGACCCAGTCGGGTCGTGCTGAAGGAAACATTTGTTGAGCCTTGCGAATTTCCTTTGTTCTATCTAGATAGAACCGCAATGCTCTCTTTACAACCAGTGAATGAAGAGTATGCTCCCCTTCATTCTGGAAGTTCCCAAAGTAGGTAGGAGGGACTAAAGGTTGGCTTAGATGGAATTCTGAGACAACCTTAGGCAGAAATGTAGGATGAGAACTAAGAACTACTTTGTCCTTATGAAATACAGTGTACAGGGGGGTCTGTGACCAGGGCATGTATTTCAGAGACTCTACGGGCCGAAATAATGGCCGGCAGGAAGGCCGTTTTCCACGTGAGGAACTTCAACTCACAAGTAGCTAGAGGCTCGAAAGGTTTACGCGTGAGCAGGTCTAGTACAATGTTAATGTCCCAGGCTGCAACTGGACGTCTAACAGGAGGTCTAGTATGCAGAATACCTTTAAGAAACCTCTTGACTATGGGCAACTGAGCCGAAATGGCACAAAGATGAACTTTGATTGTGGAGTACTGCAGACCTGTGTTTGAGAGCTCTAAGATACACTCCAAGACATTATTCGGTGGGCAGGAAAAAGGATTCCAAGAGGATTTTGCACAACAGATGAAAAAATTACTCACCTTAGTAATCGTGTTTCTTCTAATGGAGTCTTGCTGTATTCTGACATATTGCAGTTAGCCCCAGCTCTTGAACTGTTCCGGAGAGGAAAGAGTTAAATTCTATGCAGAGCATAGAACGTTGAGCTTGATCTCGGTTCAGACCTCTGTCTGCTGCACTTTGAAGTGTAACAGTCAGATTCTTGCAAGCTAATACTAATTAACTAACCCACTATGTGGAAACTGTAAAATTTTTACAAGCCAAATGGCAACCAAATATTTTGGATCCGAAAAAGACTCAAGTCGAGAAATCCAAAACCAAAAACCAGGCAGTGAACAACTTACGACTACTGAAATAAAGAAACATAACCCACTCCCTCTCTCTAAAAAGAGGGAGTGTCCAAATGCACCCCTGGGGTGCAACACTGCACCTACCAGCCCACTTCCCAAAAACCAGGTTCCGAGAGGGGAGGCAGGTCAGAATACAGCAAGATTCCATTAGAAGAAACACAATTACTAAGGTGAGTAATTTTTTCTTCAAACAACATGAAGTGTTGCTGTATTCTGACATATTGCAGACTACCAAGCAGTACCTCCATGGAGGAGGGATTCGAAACTATTTTGGGAAAAGGCTCTGCAGTACTGCTGTACCAAACCAAGCATCACTCCTAGCCTGGATATCCAGAGAGTAATGCTTGGTGAATGTATGGACTGTTTTCTAGGCGGCTACTTTGCATATCTCCAGCAACGGAATATCCCTGGCAGCAGCAGCCAGGGAAGCAGCTGTCCCTCTAGTCGAATGAGCCCTCAGGCCTGAGGGTGGTATTTTGCCTAGCTTCTCATACCAGAATTGTATACAAGAGACAATCCACCTGGCAACAGTTCTCTTAGTAGCAGATTTGCCCTTACCCACTTCCCCATAAGTGAGGAACAACTGAAGGGAGTCAAACCTGAGTGTCTTGGTACGTTCAATATAGTAACTAAGGGCCCTTTTAACATCCAAACTGTGTAATCTTCTCTCTCCTGAAGAAGAATGATCAGTGAAGAATACAGGGAGAGACATGGATTGGTTCAAATGAAAATCTGAAACCACTTTAGGTAAGAACCTCCTATTAGTTCTAAGGACCACCTTATCCCTATGGAATGACAGAAAATCAGGCTCCACTGACAGAGCTTGTAATTCACTGATATGTCTGGCAGAGGTAATAGCTACCAGAAACACAGTCTTCTAAGTCAAGTACTTCAGTTCTGCTGAAGACAAAGGTTCAAAAGGGGGTTACATAAGCTGAGCAATGCAAACATTAAGGTCCCATGCAGGAGTAGGATCCCTAAAGGGGGGATTGGTATGAAGTAATCCCTTGAAAAATTTACAGAATACAGGGTGAGATGACAGTGAGGATAGGCTTTCCCACTGACAGGAAAGCAGAAACAGCTGACAAATGTACTTTGAGAGTAGCTGGTCTGAGGCCTAGGCCATTAAGATGAACCATATAATCCAGAACTGTAGACAATTCAGCAGTGTCTGGGGATATATGCTTCTTGGAACACCAAATGCTGAATCTTTTCCATTTGGAGTTATAAGTTTTTCTGGTGGCAGGCTTTCAAGAGGCTTTGAGAATATCCAGAACCCCTTGGGACAGATGCAAATCTGCATACTTTAACTCTTCAAGAGCCATGCCTTGAGATTGAGAGACCGAAGATTGGGGTACCAAATCCTCCTGAGAGAAGGTTAACAGGTTGTAATTCCTGGGAAGAGACAGGGGAAGATGGACTGCTAGGGACAGCAACAGGGGGCTACCAAGGCTGCCTGGGCCAGTCTGGAGCAATGAGAATCACTTTGCAGGGTTGTGACCTTATCTTGACCAGAACCTTGAACAGTAGAGGAAAAGGAGGGAAGGCATACAGAAATGTCCCTCCCCAATCCAGAATCAGAGCATACAGAGGGACTGAGCCCAAGACTGGGGGTCTGCAACAGAAGAGAGGAAGTTGATGATTGTCTGGGGCTGCAAAGAGATCCATCTCTGGAGTACCCCACCTTGAAAAAATGTGTTTTAGCACTAGGGGATCCAGAGACCATTTGTGATGGCCCTGGGAGATCCTGCTCAATGCATCTGCTAGCTCATTGTCCTTTCCTGGAAGGTGGACTGCTACCAGAGAAGTCTGTAGGGAATAGGCCAGGGACCATAATTTCAAGGCTTCCATGCATAAGGCCGTAGACAGAGTGCCTCCCTGCTTGTTGATATACCACATGGTGGTGGTGGTGTCTGTCCTGACCTGCACCACCTTGTTCTGTACTGACTGTGAGAATGCTTGCAGGGCCAGGAAAACTGCCCTGAGTTCCAGAAGATTGATGTGGAGAAGAGATTCCTGAGTGGACCATACTCCCTGGGCTGTCAGAGTCCCCAGGTGAGCTCCCCACCCCAGGAGGGAAGCATCTGTGGTTAGAACCACAGAATGAGACTGAGTGATGAAAGGGACCCCATGCCTGAGACTGTCTTGGTCCTGCCACCATTGAAGAGCCTGGATCAGAGTCTGAGTCACTGGAATAAGTTTGGTTAGAGAATCTTTTCTCTGAGACCAAAAGGCCCTCGGGTGAAACTGAATGTCCCTCATCTGAAATCTGGCCCCTTGGACCACTGCAGTGGAAGCTGCCACATGGCCCAGAAGCTGAAGGAAGTGCCCTGCTGGTCGAGAAACCAGAAGGTGGAAGGAAGAAGCCAACTCTATGATGGCCTTTGCCCTTATCAAGGTGAGAAAAGCTCTTGCTTTGACAGTGTCCAGTTCCACCCCTATGACGGTCAAAAGTTGAACTGGCTCGAGAACTGACTTGGGAAGACTGAGAAGGAATCCTAGAGAAGTGAGCACTTGCTGGGTCACTTCCAAATCTGCCTCGACTTGGTCTGGAGACTGACCCACTATGAGCCAGTCGTCTATGTATGGGAATATGGAGATATTTTTCCTCCTTAGGAATGCTGCTACAACTGCTAGGCATTTTGTGAACACCCTTGGAGTTGATGTTAGGCTGAAGGGCATTGCTTTGAACTGGTAATGGCCTGAAGGTAGTTCGATCCTGAGGTACTTTCTGCTGGAGCACCTGATGGGACTATGAAAGCAGGCATCCTTTAGGTCCAGGGAGGCTAGCCAGTCTCCTGGCCTTAGAGAGGGAAGAATTATTCCCAGAGTCACCATTTTGAACTTTGGTTTTAATAAATGCTTGTTCAGGTATCTTAAGTCTAGGATGGGCCGCCACTCCCCTGTTTTCTTGGGGGTAAGGAAGTACCTGGAGTACAGACCTTTGCCCCTGTGGAATGTAGGAACTCTCTCTATGGCCCTTAAGGCCAGAAGAGATTAAACCTCTGCCTCTAGGGCAATGGTTTCAGAGATGTTTGCAGGTGGAAAAGATCTGGCTCTGAACTTTGGAAACTTTTTGAAGCTGAGAGCCAGTCCCTGGCTTACTACTTCCAGGACCCACTTGTCTGAGGTAACAGACTTCCAGTCCTGGAAGTAGTAAGCCAGCCTGCCTCCTACCGGAATGGGGGAGTTGACCCGGGCTGACACATCAGGGTGTCTGCTTGGCAGGAGCCTGAGGCTGAGAGGTGGATGCAGCCCTGCTCATCCCCCTTCTGCCTCTCCCTCTGAAAATCCCCCTCTGAGAAAAAGGAGAGGAGGCCTGTGCTTGGTAGAAAGACCTATGAAAAGGCCTGCACCTGCCCCTAGCTTGCTGTCTCTGAGGAGTTGACTGCCTTTCCTTGGCCTGTGCACTCTTATAGGTGGTCCTGTACTCATCCATCTTTTTCATATAATTCTCTGTCTGCTCCCCAAACAGAATTATTAACCACAGGGAAATCCATAGCCTTAGCCTGGGTATCCTGTGATAGGCAAGTACATCTGAGCCAAGCTAGTCTCCGAAGAGCCACAGATGTAGCCATGACTCTTGATGACACATCACTGGAGTTCACAGCAGCATGAAACTGGATTTTTGATACTTCAATCCCATCAGCAGCCACCTCCTCCTCCAGCTCCTTGGCAAGCTGGGGGGGGGGGGAGAGGCCTGTTTAGCCAGTTCTAGAACAGTGTCCCACCTAGACTTCTGGTACCTGGCTGTATAGGCCATGTAATTAGCCTGCCTGAGTCCCAAGGAGGATGCCAAGTACTGCTTCTTTGCCATGGCATCCAGCTTCCTGGAGTCTTTCTCTGGGGGGTGTGAAGACAAGGGTATGTAAACCTTATCACAGGCTGCAGCTTGCACGACCCCAACATGGCTGCATTGCTGGTATAAGTACTCCGTACCTGAGCCCGACAGCAAGTACCTCTTGTCCATCCATCTGTCCACAGGAGGTAATGAATTTGGAGTTTTTAATAGCTTTTGTGTCTGTCTCCCAAAAGATCTGTGCAGGGGAACAGACAACCTCTTGGACTCTGGGATGTCCGTCATCTCCACAAAGTCAGGCTCCTCTTGCTCAACAGCTTCCTCCATAGGGAGCTGGAGGGTTTCTGCCACTTTCCTGTAAAACATAAAGTCGGAAGGGGGCTCAGAAAGCCTGGGAGGAGAAACACCAGAAGGAGTGTCTGGGGAGATGTCCAGTTCTATGGGCTCATCCAGGCCTTCTATTCCATCATCATCATCACCACCACCACAATAGTCGTCCCCCTCCAGATCCGGTTCATAAAAATCTTCAGGGGCATAATCTTGAACCGGAGGAACCGACCGAACAGAAGGCGCCGGATCAATCGGAAACAAACGAACCGATTCCAATATGTGAATCGCTCAGGCAATTTCCTTGGCGGTCGGATGATACGGTTCTGGATCTGAACCGACCGATTTGTCTTTTCTTTTTCTCTTTGATGGGACTGATCCCTCAGAATCGGCTCTCCTTTTGCCTGAAGGAGTCTCGCCCTGGTCAGAGGGCACTCCTTCTGGTTCGGTCAGAACCGAACCGGGCTGGCCGTCTGGGTCAGCGGACTTCTTGGCCTCCCTGTCCCTAAGCCTGCCCAATCTTTTGTCCAGGGTGGCTTTAGGGAAATTCTTGCAAGTTTGGCAGTCTGATTCGAGGTGGTCAAACCCCAGACAATAAACACAAGTGGTGTGGGGATCAGCCTTTGCAAAGGCCTCCACACACACACTGCAGTGTTGAAGCCCAGTGGGCCCGGTTTTCTTTCTGGGTTTCTCAGACGTGGTCATCCTAAATCAAAAACTTACCCTTTACTCTACTTAAGCTAGGCAAGACACCCTTATCGGTTTCTAACCGTGTCACGGGTATTTGAAAAAAACACATTTTTTTTTTTAAACTGATAAGGACTGGTACCACAATAAACCTTTTAGAAAGAATCAAATCAGATACACTCTACAAAGCAACCGGTTCAGCTGAACCGGTTGAAATAGCAAGTTTACAATTTCCACAAGTTTTCTACTAAAGTCCACTACCTACGTATTTACTGTACCACAGACAGGGATTTGAACCGAAAAAGACAAAGTACTTATTGGTAAACCAACGATTTTAACCGACTGAGAACCGTGAGCAGAGGAGAAATCTCCGGAGCGACTGTTCAGTTATGCGGAGTAAAGAATCTGATGGTTACACTTCAAAGTGCAGCAGACAGAGGTCTGAACCAAGCTCCAGCTCAACGTTCTATGCTCTGCACAGAATTTAACTCTTTTCTCTCCGGAGCAGTTCAAGAGCTGGGCCTAACTGCAATATATCAGGATATAGCAAGACTTCATATTGTTTGAATATCTTTTTTTTTTTCTCTCTCTCAAGTTTCTTTATCACCTTCGGGCACCTAGAACACTCTCGGGCCATGACACATCCCCAGCTCTACTGCCCGCTGTGGCCTCCACCAACCTCAGAGATATTACAGTACCTACAGAGCGATGAGGGAGGTCCAGCATTGGACGTGTGGCCAGTGGACCTGCGGGCTGTCGCCTATCCAAGGCCGAAGGTTTTTTCCCCCCTTATATGCCCTCCTCCCCCGTGCATGGTGTATGTCCCAACATTGCGGCGCACGGCAACCCTGCCTGAGTTGGTCCACGCTGCCTACGTGCGGTCCAGCGCTCTGTAGCACCACCGGTCTCCATCAGGAGTCACTAGAGTACCGGACATCCCAGTACCCTTCCTCCGGGAGAGGAGAGCAGCCCAGCAGGCGCTCAATCTAATCCCTCCCCTGCCGATCCCCGCCACGCGATCGCGCTCCCGAACCCGGGTCGCACGTGGCGCAAGGTGTGGCGTCCAGCGACTTGATCCTCAGTGCCACCGGGCCGGCTTTGATGTTCCAGAATATCTTCATCATTCAGTCACACTCATGGGTCCAAGCTGGAGGCGCTAGGTCAGGAGCAAAGTCTCTGCAGCTTAGGGAGGGGAATGACATAGGCACCGGCTCACGTAGTGACGTCATGCACGTAGGCCAGCCAGTAACTGACGCTGCCCCCCCCCAGTTCTGTCTGACAGAAGGAGGAACAAGGGGGTAAAGAAAAGAGAGAGAGAGGGGGCTAGACTCCTAGCCCAAAAGCATAAGAAAAGTATATAAAATATAAAAATAATAAACACAATAGAACCCAACTACCAACATAATAGAAAGTACAGTTACGCAAGAACTTACCGTAACCGTACATCTTCGAGAGAGGCTCTTGCAGTAGGTAATAACCATTAGGACTAGAGCAGCCAGGCTCTAGGACCACCCACCCGACGTCACGTGATGGACGTCAGTGTGATGCTATATAGTGGGCTGTCCTCACGCCCGCCCTCCAGTTCTTCCACCAGAGACCTAAGAAGGTGTGACAGAAGAAAGCAGTGGGTTCCTGGAGCCAAGAGGAAGGCTAGAAAGAAGTTGTTGAAGCAGGGGGAAGGTGGAAGAGAAAATGGTACCTACTGCAAAAGCCTCTCTCGAAGATCTATTGATATGGTAAGTTCTTACATAACTGTACTATTTTACTTCAAGAGGGCTCTTGCAGCAGGTAATAACCATTGGGACTGAGTCCCAAGCAGTGAAAGTCAAAGACTGAGAAACACAGGAGGCAAGAAAGGTCTGCAGTAGGTACAGAATTAAGACAGGAGACCCTAAAGTACAGCTAGTCCAAAGCCTGCATTGCGCCTAGAAGCAATGTCCAGACTGTAATGCTTAGTCAAGGTGTAGACAGAGCTCCAAGTGGCTGCCGCACTAATGTCCATGGCAGAAACATTTCTGAAACAAGCAGTAGATGCATCCATGCCTCTGGTTGAGTGCCCTTTAACTTCCCCTGGGAGTGGCTTATTATACTTCTGATAAAACAAAATGCAGTTTGCCAACCATTTGGACAAAGATGGTTTGGAAACTGCAGCGCCCGCTCTCTTTGGTGCAAAGGAAATGAAAAGCTGATCCGTTTTGCAAACTGATTTAGTCCAGTTCCAATAATAATGCAAAGTTCTGGGCACACTGAAAGTGCAGAATGGCCTCCCCTTGGTTAGAATGCACAGGATAATACACTGGTAAGTGTATCGTCTGATTCAAAGTAAACTCAGAAACTACCTTTGGTAGGAACTTAGGATTTATATGTAGAGCCACCCAGTCTCTGTGGAAAATCAAATAAGGCTCCTTACACATGAGGGCCTGAAGCTTGGAAATCCTTCGCGAAGAACTAATGGCAACTAAAAATTGCGCTTTTCAAGAAAGATAGCATAGGTCACAGCTCATGACTGGTTGAAAAGGAGGCAAAGTGAGCTTTTCGAGAACAAAATTCAGATCCCATGGAGGAACAGGGTTCCTGACCGGGGGTTTCAGATGGAGAATTCCTTTGAGAAAGGTTATGGAAACCACCAGCTGAGCCAGGGTTTTGCCATCCACCAGAACGTGGTAGGCAGAAATGGCAGACAAATGGACCTTCAAAGAAGAGTAACTAAGGCCAAGGTTAGAAAGGTGCAGCCAGTACTCCATGACCTGTGGGACCAGACTAGAGAAAGGGTCCCAACCCTTGGATGTTGCCCAAATGGAGAACCTCTTCTATTTCATAGCATATGTGGTTCTTGTGGATGGCTTTCGGGCCTTCACAAGGACCTGTGCAACTCTGGAAGAGACCCCAAAGAGTGCAGCAGCTATATCAACAGGTGCCACATATGAAGGTGAAGGGACTTGAGACCTGGATGTAGTAGCTTGCCCAGATCATGGGACAGCAGGTCCTGGCAGAGGGGTAGCGGTACCGGATGCTCCACCAGCAACTTCAGGAACAAAGGGAATCAAATTTGGCGAGGCCGATGAAGGGTGATCAGAATCATGCGAGCCCCTTCCACTTGTAGCTTCAGAAGTATCCTTTGTAGAAGCAGGAAGGGAGGGAGGGAAATGCGTACAAGAACCCCCCCTGTCCAGCAGAGACACAGCATGTCTTGCCAAATAACACCAGGCCTGGAAGCGAGCAAGCAGAAACTGGGTAGTTTTGTGTTGGATGGGGAGGCAAACAGATCTAGTTCTGGATGGCCCGAAAGATCGAACAGATCCTCAACTAAAAATTGTCTCAGTTCCCACTCGTGTGCCTTTGCCTAAGTGCAGCTGAGACTGTCCACCATGACGTTGTGAACTCCTGGGACGTACACTGCCGTCAGCTGGATGCTGTGCTGAACTGCCCAATACCACACAGGCATCACTTCTCTGCAAAGGGTGTATGACTGTGTGCCTCCCTGTTTGTTCAGGTACCACACCACACTCATATTGTCGGTCTGGACAAGAAGTGTGCCTGAGCGGAGGAGGGGCTGAAAGGCCTGAAGAGCGGACAGCACCGCGCGCATCTCTAACACACGGATGTGCAGAGAGAGCTCCTGCTGAGACCAGGATCCCAGAGTCCTGGGATCCTCCAGGTGAGCGCCCTAGCCCTGTCCGGAAGCATCCACTGTCAGGGTCTAGGTAGGGGAGGGAGACTGGAAAGGAGTCCCTTGACAAAGATTGCTCAGATCCTGCCACCATAGGGGGCCCCGTCACATGGGGGTTAGATACCAGGATTCTGTAATCTATGTCATCTGACCTCTGGTCTCACTGTGTAACTTGCGTGTGGAGCCTGGCTAGAGAACAGTGGGAATAGCCACGGCCATGAGATCCAGTAGGCGTAAGACAGACCGGACCATGGTCCATCGGCTGGTTGCCACTTGGTTGGCCTGTTGTTGCAAGTTTTCCGCCCTGGTCCAAGGGGAGGAAGGCCTGACCCTGAACTGTATCCAGCACCTCCCCAATAAATTGGAGGTGCTGCGAAGAAATAAGATGGAACTTGGGATGGTTCACCGTGATTCCCACCTGCCGAAAAAGGTCCAGGGTGATGGACAAAGAGGCTACCAGGCTATCCCTAGACGGCGCTGACAGAAGCCAGTCGTCGAGGTACCAGAACACATACAGACCCTGGCAGCGTAACGCTGCTGCCACCACCACTAGGCACTTTGTGAACACCCTGGGAGATGAGGAAAGGCCAAAGGAGAGCACCTTGAACTGAAAATGTTCCCCCTGGAAAGTAAACTGGAGGAAGCGGCGGTGGGAGGAAAAGACTGGAATATACAGGTAAGCATCTTGCATACCCAGAGCACAGAGCCAATGTCCCTGGTGAAGCAGTGGCAACTGAACTGGCAGGGTCAGCAAGCAAAATCTTTTGTACTCTACGTACAGACTGAGTGTGCTGAGATCCAGGATCAGTCGGAGGTCCCCCGTTTTTTTGGGGACCAGGAAGAAGTGGGAGTAATATCCCCTTCCCACCTGGTTCTGAGGAACGGGCTCTATTGCGGAATTTTGCAGAAGGACCTGCACTTCTTCTTTGATGAGAGGAATTTGACCTTTTGGGTAATGAGAGAAACCTGGAGGATTTGTTGGAGGTCCTTCTGTGAATTCTATGGTGTGGCCTTGAGCGACTAGCTTAAGGACCCACGAGTCTGTGGTGATCACCTCCCATCCGGTTAGAAGTTTGGCGTATCTGCCCCATAACGGGGCCGACGGCGGAGGCTGGGGCCCTGTCACAAGTCAGGAGGGGAGGGGGTGGAGAACCAGCGTCCTGGAAGCCTGCTGTGACTTGGCTGGAGGGGTGGCCGCTGCTGAAGGAGCCCGTTTGATCTGGTGTTGGGCGGGCTGTTACCTGTTTGGACGCCTTTGCTGGTGACGAAAAGGCTGCTTAGGCTTGTAGTTGGATACATGGACTGGACAAAGCGCAAGGCCTTACCACTATCCTGTAGCTCAGTTATGATGTCTGACATCACCCCCAAAGAAAATTGGACCTCTGAAGGGGGCATCCTGAATGGCCCCTTGGACATCTTGGGTCAATCCAGATACCCAAAGCCAGGAGTACTGATGCATGCTAACAGTAGTAGTGGCGCTCCGGGTAGAAGCATCTACAGCATCATATGTAGCCATTAGGGAATGATGGCAGGAGATTTCTGCTGTCCTGACTGTTTGGGCAATCTTAGTTTTAGCCTCGGATTCGGGCAAGGCCTCAAACCCAGACTTAAACTGACACAGAATAGATTTCTGGTACACAATCATGTGTGCCAGATAATTCAGGGCTCTGAGGGCCACTATGGAGGACGAATAAACTTTATGTCCAAACTGATCTATTTGCCTCGACTCCTTGTCAGGATGGGAGGTGCTCATATGCTTTGGCTTAGCTGTACGGTCATGAGCCTCAGCTCAGTGTGCCTTTCCCAGTCACCAATTTTAAATAAATAAATACTGACCACAGAATTTGCCTTAGGATGAGAGCTGAGGTGGTCTTTGCCCTCAGGGGCCAACCACGAAGGCTGCTGCCAAACCCTCAAGTGGGCCTAGCCAAGGAGGAATGAGAAGTGGCGACAGCTCTGGTATGTCTAGGTGCTCCGCCAGTCTCTTATGTTGAGGGTATTGGTCCTCCATCTTTCACCCATTCGACGCTTGAATTTTCCGGAGGATCTATGTGAAAGTGGGATCCTCCGGGAAGGGTAGGGGGGCAGAGGAGGTGGAAGAGTCTAGAGTCTGATGAAAGGCTTCTGTTTGGAGACAGACCCCACGAAAGAGGGATCTCCTTAGTAGAGACCATGAGGCCCCTATCATCGCCTGCTACTGGGGTAGGGCATGAGGCCTGGCCCGAGGTAGAAGGACGAGATTCCACTGGTGAAAGGGATCTATCATAGTAATGTGTCAGCAGAAAAGGACTATCCTGGTCATCTAGTCTGCCCATTTCCCTCCCTCCACTACTTGTCTCCACTTCCCAGGGATATTTTCCTCTGCCCACTAGCCAGCCCCTTGTGTCTATCCCACACCCTCTTGAATTCCTCCACTGTTTCTGCACATACCACCTCATTAGGTAATCTGTTCCAGGGTTTCACCACCCTCTCAGTGAAATAACATCTCCTTACATTGCTCTTAAATCTCCCCCCTTCCAATCTTAAATTATGACCCCTTGTTTTAACTCCTACTTTCCTTTTGAATAAGCTACCTTCATTCACTTTATTTATTCCCTTCATATACTTAAAAGTCTCTATCATGTCACCTCTATCTCTTCTAACCTCCAGCGGGTACAGATTTAATTCTCTAGTCTTGTATGGCTTCTCTTGCATACCTTGCACCATCTTAGTTGCCCTTCTCTGAACCTTCTCCAACCTATCTATATCCTTTCTTAGAACTGTACCCCGTACTCCAGGTGCGGCCTGACCATGGTCTTATATAAAGGCATCAACACCTCCCTCTTCCTACTTGTTATACCTCTTCCTATGCATGCCATCATTCTATTAGCTTTACCTACTGTCTTACTACACTGGTCTCCTACCTTAAGGTTGTTTGAGATTATAATCATCAGTTTCCTTTCCTGTTCTGCTTGCTTTATCAGTTCTCCCCCTAGTGAGTACTCAGCCAGTGGATTTTTACATCCCATATACATCACTGCACACTTCTTAGCATTGAACTACAGCTGCCAAATGTCTGACCACTTCTCTAGGATGCTCAGAGCTCTCCTCATGGCCTCAACCCCTCCTGCTATGTCAACCCTATTATATAACTTTACATCATCCACAAAAAGACACACTTTCCCTCCCAGTCCCACTGATATATACGTTAAAAAGGACTGGTCCCAGTACTGACCCCTCAGAAACACTGCTCGTCACCCTCATTCTCATAGAATGGACACCATTTACCACCACCCTCTGACTTCTATCCGTCAGCCAGTTTTCCACCCATCTAGTTATTTTCTGTCCCACCCCTAAGCTATCTGTCTTACTAGCCTACGGTAAGGAACAGAGTCAAAGGCCTTACTGAAGTCCAGGCAGGCCACATCAACTGCCCCCCTCCCCCGATCAATAAAGTACAGTTACGTAAGAACTTACCGTAACAGCAGATATTTGAGAGAGGCTCTTGCAGTAGGTAATTACATATAGGACTGAAGCCGGCAGGCATCAGGACCCCATGGAAAAATTTCTAGCTAGCAGTCTCTGGCGGGAGACCGCCCCCCATCAGGAGACCCGGCATCAGGCGACGTCAGTATAAAGGGGCGGTCCCCCACGCCTACCTTCCAGTTCTTTCCTGCCAAAGGCCAAAAAGACAAGATGAGAGAGAAGCGGATATTTCCCTACCTGGAAAAGGAGCTGAAAAAGCTAAGGGGGATGGAGGGCGGGAAGGCAATACCTACTGCAAGAGTGCCTCTTGAAGATCTACTGTTACGGTAAGTTCTTACATAACTGTACTATCTTACTTAGAGAAGGCTCTTGCAGTAGGTAATTACATACAGGACTGAGTCCCAAGCAGTCTGGAACAAGGAGAAACACTCGGGAGAAGGAAAACTTCAACAAATAAACCTCAGGCTGTGAGGGTCTTAAGAAAGAAGACCTTGCAAAACAGCCAACCCGAAGCCTGCTCTACGGCGAGAGGCAATGTCCAAACTGTTGTGTTTTGTAAAGGTATGGACAGAAGTCCAAGTTGCGGCTGCACAGATGTCTGCCGTTGACACATTCTTGAAACAAGCAGCAGAGGCAGCTACTCCTCTGGTGGAGTGACCTCTGATTTGACCCGGCAGGGTCTTGTGGTACTTGTCGTAACAAAGTAATACAGTGAGCCAACCACTTTGAGAGGCACTGCTTAGAAACTGCATTGCCCTCTCTTTTGTGAGCAAAAGAGACAAAGAGCTGATCAGACTTCCCGAGATCCTTAGTCCTAGTGGTATAGTATCTCAGGATCCTGTGAACATCCAGAGTATGCAAGAGGTATTCCCCTTGATTGGAGTGTTGCGTAAAGAAAGCAGGCAGCTCAATGGATTGGTTCAGCGTAGATTCCGCTACCACCTTTGGGAGAAACTTAGGGTTGGTGCGCACAGCCACACGTTCCTTGTGGAAAATCAAATAAAGGATTTTGCACATCAAGGCCTGAAGCTCAGAAATTCGTCAAGCTGAAGTAATGGCCACTAGGAAGAGAGTCTTCCAAGAGAGGAACTTCAAGTCTACTGAAGCCGCCGGTTCAAAGGGAGGCAGAGAAAGCTTCTCGAGAACAAAGTTCATATCCCAAGGTGGCAAAGGAACACGGATGGGGGGTCTTAAATGAAGAGCCCCTCTAAGGAAAGTCTCAGAGACTTCCAACTGCACGAAAGTTCTGTCACCAAAGGGGACGTGGTAGGCCGAAATGGCCGACATATGGACCTTCAAAGAGGAATGACTGAGACCCAGGTCAAAGAGGTGATGCATGTTGCCCAGGACTCTCTCAACCGGGCAAGAGAAGGACTCCAAGTCCTTCGAAGCTGCCCATATCGAGAAACACTTCCACTTCATAGCGTAGGTGGCTCTGGTGGAAGGTTTTCTGGCCTCCACCAAAATGTTTGCGACGAGCGAAGAAACCCCAAAATGGGCTTGGACTATGTCTGCAGGAGCCATGTGTGCAACTGAAGGGATTTGAGACCTGGATGGACCAGGGTCCCCTGATCCTGGGTCAGCAAGTGATGTGACAGAGGAAGAGGAAGTGGAGGTTCCTCCGAAAACTGTCGCAGAAGAGAGAACCAAACTTGCCTGGGCCAGAATGGAGCGATGAGTATAATTCGAGCTCCTTCTGATTGGAGTTTGTGTAAGACCCTCGAGATTAAGGGAATCGGAGGGAAGGCACAGACGAATCTGTCCTTCCAATCGAGAGACAGAGTGTCCTGCTAAAAAATGCCTCGCTCTGGAGCGAGTGAACAAAAGGCAGGAAGTTTTGCGTTTAGAGGAGACGTAAACCGGTCTAACTGAGGGGTTCCCTAACGTAAGAAGACATTTTCTAGTACCTCCTAATCCAGCTCCTATTCGTGGGCATCGGCTGACGACCGACTGAGGTAGTCTGTCAGCATATTGTCTACTCCCGGAACGTGCACTGCCATCAGGTGAAGATTGTGCTCAGCTGCCCAACCCCAAACTCTCAGTGCTTCCCTGCATAGAGGGTAGGAACAAGTTCCTCCCTGCTTGTTGATGTACCAGACTATGCACATGTTGTCCATCTGGATTGCAAGATGACCGGGAAGAATACAAGAGTAGAGAGCTTGAAGAGCATACAGAACAGATTTGAGCTTGAGCACACTGATGTGTAGAGTGCGCTCGAGGCTGGACCAGGAGCCTTGAGTCCTGTGAGGTCCCAAGTGGGCTCCCCAGCCTTCTCCTGAGGCATCTGTTGTCAACGTTTGGGAGGGGGTTCTGGACTGAACGAAACTCCCCAGCAAAGGTTCTTCTGCACCATCCACCACTGCATGTCCCATATCATGGGGTTGGAGACCAGAACCTCCTAGTCTAGGTCGTCCAAAGTCTGGTCCCATTGAGACAGAAGCGTCCATTGAGAAATTCTCATATGGAGCTGAGCGCGAGGGACTCTCAGAATTGCAGCTGCCATAAGCCTGAGGAGGAGAAGGACTGACCAGGCGCCAACCCTTCTGCGGCTGGACAACAGACTTGCTTGCACCTGAAGGGTGTCCACCCTGTCTGGTGGCAGAAGGGCTTTGCCGATGGTCGTGTCCAGATCGCTCCAATGAACTGAAGTCTTTGACAAGGAACCAGATGGGACTTGGCCTGGTTGATGGTGATACCCAGGCTGGTGAAAACCTGCCAGGTAAGGGAAAGGGAGCGCTTGAGTTCCTCCCTGGACGAGGCCGCCAGGAGCCAATCGTCCAGGTATGGGAAAACCAGTACCCCCGGATATGCAAGTGGGCCGCTACCACTGAAAGACATCTGGTGAACACCTGGGGCGCCGAGGAAAGACCAAATGGGAGGGCCTTGAATTGGTAGTGGCCCTCCTGAAAGGAAAACCGGAGGAATCTGTGGTGGGAAGGGCGGATGGGGATGTGCAGGTAGGCATCCTGCATATCCAAAGCGCATAGCCACAGTCTCGGCCGAAGGAGCGGCAGAAGGCTCTGGAGGGAGAGCATTCTTAAGCGCTTGTACTCTACCAACATGTTCAGGGAGCTGAGGTCTAGAATAGGTCTCACGTCTCTCGATTTCTTTGGAACTAGGAAGAAATGGGAATAGTACCCGGTCCCCCAAAGGTGAGTGGGGACTGGTTCTATCGCCACCTTCAAGAGAAGGGAGAATATTTCTTCCTGAACCAGAGAAAGATGCTCCAGGGAGTAAGACGACTTGGGGGTGGTCTTCTTTGTGGTTTCTGAAGAAACTCGATTGAGTGTCCTTTTGCTATAAGCTGGAGCATCCAAGCATACAATGTAATCCTCTCCCAGCCCGGCAGATGGAAGGAGAACCTCCCTCCTACTGGTTCCTCTGGAGAGTCCAGAGGCTGTGGGAGAGGAAAGGAGTTAGGAGGTATGAGGCAGCGTGGCGGCTGAGGCTCCTGCAGCTTTTTTGGGTGGTGGAGTCTTGGCTGCCGTAGGGGCCTGATGATTATTGGCCAGCTTGCCCTGAGGTTTTGCTTTTGGTCGAGAATATCTGCTAAAGGGGCGACACTGTCCCTGAGGGGGCTTCTACAAATAGTCAACAGACTTAAGTGCAGTGTCCTTCTCTTGCAGGTCGGTGATGATGTCCTTGACATCACTACCGAACAGCACCGAACCCCTGAAGGGTGCATCCTGAATAGCGGATTGCACTTCAGGGACCAATCCTGACACCCGGAGCCAGGCATGACGCCGAAGGCCCACGGTGAAAGCCAAACCCCTACCAGCAGTGTCCACTGCATCATACCTGGCACGTAGCATGTGCCTACTGGCCGAACAAGCAAATCGGACTAGATCAGCCACTTCCTGCTTAGTTTGAGATTCAGGAAGAGAGTCCAATTTGGATTGCACCTGACTCAGGATAGCCTTCTGGTAATCCCCTATATGAGTCACATAATTCAGGGCCCTGATTCCCAGTGTGGAAGAAGCATACACCTTCTTCCCGTACTGGTCCAGAAGACGGGATTCCTTGTCCGGTGGAGACGAGCTAAGGTGCTTTGGGTTAGCCGACCGGCCGTGAGCGGCGCTAATCACAACAGAATCAGCTTTTGGGTTTGTATTCAACGAATCCACATCCACGGGAGCCTGGTATAGCCTATCTGCCTTCCTGGGAAGGGGGGCTACCACAGACGGTTGTTTCCAAATAGTGGAAACAAGGTCTGTGAGAGGCTCGATCCAGGGTGCAATCAATGTTGGAGCTGTTCTGGGCAGATCCAGATGGGCAGCGAGATTCTTCCATTGTGGATCTAGCTCCAGAGGTTGCCACTGGTGGACCTCCTGGATCTTTCTCAGCAGCTCCAGAAAAGAAGGCTCTTCTGGAGGAGACTTCGGAGGAGTCCATGGCCTGGGACATTCTGGAGAGTGAGGCTCGTCGTCAGGATCGAAGCACCCCCCAGAATCTGAGTCGAAGGTCTCCGAAGAAGTGTGAGAAGACTCCACCCCATACGGGGGAGGAACAGACCCCTTGGGCAGCCCTTGGGGAAGCGTGTCCTCCCTGTCCCTGGCACCTGAAGGTTCACCTCTGGTGTTGGGCGGGGGTGGAGGGGAAGGAGTCTCCTGCTCCAGCTTAAGGGATCCGCACCGAAAACCGTAGTTAGTAGACTGCTTCCACCTCCCTGGTGAGCTGAGCCTGGCCTCAGCCCACCAGGCAGCCAGAGTCTCCTTTAAATCCACCGACGGCTGAGGGGGCGGAGGAGGAGGGGGATACGGATACTGGGGGTATCCGTAGGGTGAGTATCCGCAGCCCGACAGCGGGAAACCCAGCGTCGGGTACTGAGGCGTCGGGTACTACGGCACGGGATACTGCGGTCTTGGGTACGACGGCGTTGGATAGGATGGGGTCGGGACCTGGGAGCCAGGGGCTCTGATGGAGCAGAAGGCCCTGGGAGAGGCCCAGCAGGCGGGCTGGTACAGGTGGCACAGCGGGCGTCGGGTCTGGCGTTTGGATGGTGTCCGGCAAAGGGATGTCACCCGGCGTTAGATAGGCCGGCCTCGGAGTCGGTGTCCGAGGGTCCGGCGTCAGGTTATCTGGCCCAGCATGAAGGGAGACCTGACGGGAGTGTACCAGCGTCCTCTGTGTCGCCGGGGAAGGAGGACTGAAATCCTCGGGGTCCAACAGGGGAGAGGATGGAGCCTCGGTTGTCAGCGGCGAGCACTGCGGTGAGCCGGGGACGGCGGACCAGTCGGTTATGTCCAGCGTCGGCTCTAATGCCGTGCATCTGTTGGAGGAGCCGGCGTCCGCCTTACCGGCGGGATCCGGGCAGGCGTCAGAGGAGCCGGCGTCCGACTTATCGGATCAGACGCCTGACGAAGGTGAGTGGTCTTGGCGGACGTTTTAGAGGCCGTGCACTGCCCCGGAGGGTCAGGCGTCTTAGCCACCTTGTCTGGGCGGACGTCCGTAGCACCAGCGTCCAACTTACTGGACCTGCTCAACCCGGAAGGCCGCACGGTGGCGGCCTTCCCGGGAGCGGTCGCCGCCACCTTGGAAGCCTCCAAGATGGCTACTGAGGAGCAGTCCCCGGGGGGGGGGGGGATGTTAGCTGGAGCACGGCGACCCCGGCTGGAGTCACAGTGGCTGTGGAAGTGGAGATCCAGTCCCGGTGCTTCTCCTTCTTCTTGCGGTGTCCCTCAGGGGAAGTTGAGGCCTGCCAAAGCTTCTTCAGCTCCTTCTCCATGGAGGACATCTTTTTCTTCAAGATATGGGCCTCCAAGGACTGCTGCCTCCATTTGAGGGTGGCGGTGCTGGCATTTCTCCACGGGGTGTTCCGCGCCTAGACAGAAGAGGCACAGGGAGTGACAGTCTTTGTGCGGGAGCCGGGCGCTGCACGAGTCGCACTTGTTTTTATGCGAATTGGATGGAGTAGGGGACGACATACACGGCAGATATAAAAAAAAGCGGTAATAAAACAGACGACAGACTGATGAAGCAGAGTGAACTCACCCGTCAGGCGCTTTCGCAAGCTAACGGCAGGAAAGAACTGGTCCTCCTGCCAGAGACTGCAAGCTAGAAATGTTCCCGTGGGGTCCTGACGCGTGCCGACTTCAGTCCTATATGTAATTACCTACTGCAAGAGCCCTCTCGAAGTAAGATCCTTTATTACCCCACCAAAATATCCGCTCAGATGTGTCTGGCAAGATCTCCCACTAGTGAAGCCATGTTGCTTTTCATCTAACAGTTTATTTAACCAATAAGGCATGACCAGGGGTTATGTTAATGGTCTGTTAATCACCCTCTAGGTGTGTAGTGTGGCACGAGGCATAGCCGAGTGCTACATGCCCCTACAGGGTGATTAACTGACCATCAACATAACCCCTGGGAGTGCCTTATTGCTATTATAATAAAAATGTTTTTTAAATAGTGTTAAACCTTGTTCAGCATATAATCAGGCTGTACATGTATGTTAATCAAAGATTAACATAGGGCTAATAGAATGTGTACAACCAATCAGAAAGCTCCATTTCTCAGACCCTTTTTATATTGTCCATTAAGTATTTTATCACGCTTTCCTTTATCAACACCTCCATCACCATACCCATCACTGATGTGAGGCTGACGGGGCCGTAATTGCCTGCCTCCTCTCTGCAGCCCCCCTTATAAACTGGTACTACGTTCACCATCCTTCAGTCACACGGATCCCCCCCCTCCAATCCAGGGATAAATTAAATAAAGTACAGTTACGTAAGAACTTACCGTAACAGCAGATCTTCGAGAACAGCTCTTGCAGCAGGTTACACCATTAGGACTGAAGCCGGCAGGCATCAGGACCCCACGGAAAAATTCTAGCTAGCTATCTTCAGCTGGGACCGCCCGGTCAGACGTAGTACATAAGGGGGCGGTCCCGCCCGATTCCCCAGTTCTCCCGCCGGAGACTTCCGGCCGCAGGCTGACATCGAAATGGGAGACCGAGGATCCACCGTCAGAAGTCAAAGGAACAAATCCTGATAGTAAAGGCGAAAGCCATGCCTCCTCCAAGGGGGAAGGTGGGAGGGTACGTTGCTGCAAGAGCTGTTCTCGAAGATCTACTGTTACGGTAAGTTCTTACGTAACTGTACTATCTTACTTCGAGACACAGCTCTTGCAGCAGGTTACACCATTAGGACTGATTCCCAAGCAGTAACGCTGCCAAAATTCTGGGAGGAGGAAACTAGGAAATACATTCCAGGTCCTGAATCTAGGACAGGAGACCCTGTAGTACCACCAGGCCGAAGCCGGCTCTTCGCCGAGAGGCGATGTCCAGGCTATAATGCCTGATAAATGTATGCACAGAGCTCCAAGTAGCTGCAGCACATATGGCAGAAGTGGAGACGTTTCGGAGTGCTGCAAAGGAGGTGGCCACACCTAGAGAATGACCCGGCTGTACCCGGAGGGGCTTTTGTCCTATCATAACAGAATGAAATACACTGGACAAGCCAGCGAGACAGGGACTGTTTGGATACAGGTTGGCCCATCATCCTTTCAGAAAAGGAAACAAAAAGTTGCTCAGAACTACGAAGTAGTTTAGTTCTGTTGAGGTAATACCTCAAGCTGCGGTGAACATCCAGGGTGTGGAGCAGAGCCTCTCCTCTATTAGAGTAGTTCGGGAAGTAGACCGGCAGGGCAATATCCTGATTGAGAGTGAGTGTAGAGACCACCTTAGGCAAAAATTTTGGATTCGTCCTCAGGGATACTCTGTCCCGGTGGAAAACTAAATAAGGCTCTTTGCACATGAGAGTGTGAAGCTCAGAAATTCTTCTCGCTGAAGTAACAGCAACCAAAAATAGCGTCTTCCACGACAGAAAACACAGCTCGCAAGCCGCGGCAGGTTCGAAGGTGGGGGGAGCGTGAGTTGCCCAGGACAAAGAGCAAATCCCATGGAGGCACTGGGTCCTTAATGGGTGGCCTAAGGTGTAACACCCTCTCCAAAAATTCCCGAGGCGACTAATTGTGCCATCAGTGCGATGTCCCACCGGAAGGTGGTAGGCAGAGATGGCACAGAGGTGCACCTTGATAGAGGAGTAGGCTAGACCCAACGGAAAAGGGAGAGCAGGTAGTCCAACACCACTCCCACCGGCAACTAAAGGGGAAAATCGCGTGCCATGACCATGAAGAAAAGCGGTCGCCATTTCATGGCGTCGTGATACACGTTATGCGGCTTTCTGGCTGCAGAAAGAACTTCCGCAACCTCTTGCGAGACCCCGTGACGCAAGATGGCTATGTCTCTAGGAGCCATGCATGCAGGTTCAGTGAGCGTAAGTCCGGGTGGACCAGTGAACCTTCCTCCTGAGACAAGAGATGGGAGCTGAACGGCAACGGGAGCGGAGGTTCCCGGGATAGCTGAATCAGCAAAGGGAACCAGATCTGTCTGGGCCAGAAAGGGGCCACCAGGATCATAGTTGCATGCTCCCTGCGCAGTTTGAGAAGAAATCTCTGGATCAACGGGAAGGGAGGGAAAGCATAGAGGAATCTGTCCGCCCAGGAGAGGGACAACGCGTCTCGCCAGAAAACACCAGGCCTTGGATCTAGCGAGCAGAAATTGGGCAGTTTTGCGTTGGATGGGGATGCGAACAAGTCCAACTCTGGAGTTCCCCATCGCAGAAACAGATCCTCTGCTACTTCTTGAAGAAGTTCCCACTCGTGGACTCTGGCCTGGGAGCGACTCAGGTCGTCTGCAATTGTGTTGTCCACCCCGGGAACATGTACAGTGATCAGATATGCGCCGTGTCGGATTACCCAATCCCACACCCTCATGGCCTCCCTGCAAAGGGGGTAAGAGTGTGCGCCTCCTTGTTTGTTGAGGTAATACATCACCGCCGTGTTGTCTGTCTGAAGCAGGAGAGTACTCGGCGGGATTTCTGACTTAAAGGCCTGCAGGGCATAAAGGACCGCCCTCATCTCTAGGACACTGATATGGAGATGAGCCTCCAGAGGGGTCCACGTACCCTGGGACTTCACCCCGTCCAGGTGTGCCCCCCACCCTAGACCTGAGGCGTCTGTGGTGAGGATTACCTCCGGGGACGGCACTACAAACGGGACGCCCGTGGAGAGTGACCCTGGGTCTAGCCACCACTGCCAGTCTCAAATCACGGTGTTTGTGATTCTGACTGGATGCTGCATGTGGTCTTGCCTTTGATCCCATTGCACCTTGAGCATCCACTGAGTTACCCGCATGTGGAGCCTTGCGAAAGGAATGGTAGGAATGGCCGCAGCCATGTGTCTGAGCAAGCGAAGGACCAACCTGGCAGGGATGGTCTTGTTTGACGATAACTCCCTGATGAGGGATCTGATGCGCTCCGCTCTGTCGTCTGGAAGAAAAGCTCTTCCCTGAATGGTGTCCAGTACTGCGTCTATAAATTGCAGCTTCTGCGACGGTACCAGGAGAGACTTCTCGTGGTTGATTAAGATGCCCAGAGATCGGAACAGGACCTGGGTGCTCTGGATCGCACGTAACAACGCCGCTCTGGAGGCGGCCATGAGAAGCCAATCGTCCAGGTACGGGAACATATAATGGCCCTGTCTCCTTAGAGACGCTGCCACGACTGCCATGCATTTGGTAAATACCCTGGGCGGATGACAGTCCAATGGAAGGGCTCGAATTGAAGGTGGTGGTCGAGGAAACGCAGCGCAGGAACCTCTTGTGCGCCTGAGCTATAGGGATGTGCAGGTATGCGTCCTGCATGTCTAGAGACGCTAAGAAGGCGTCTTGCTTCAGCATGGGAATAAGACCCGGAAGAGTCACCATGTGAAATCTCTTGTAGGTGACCGACACGTTGAGGTCGCTGAGGTCCAGAATCGGACGGAGGTCCCCTGTTTCCTTTGGAACCAGGAAGAAGTGGGAATAGTATCCTTGTCCTCTCTGGTTCTCCGGGACGTACTCTATCGCTCCCTTTTGCAAGAGCGCGAGTACTTCTTGCCAGATCAGAGACTTGTGCTGACCCGGATACCAGGAGAGCAAAGGAGGCCTCGAGGGTGGCTTCTCTGTGAATTCTATATAGTGGCCTCTTCTGACCAACTGAAGAACCCACCTGTCGGTGGTTATAGCCTGCCATCCCGGCAGGAAGTTCGCAATGCGACCCCCGACCATGATTTCCCGTTGATCCTGAGGGGCGGGGGCCGGAAAGGAGTCAGGCTGTGGCGGCTGAGGGTCCCGCTGGCTGGGCCGGCTTGGAAGTACGCTGGCTTCGGCCTGCGGGCTGTTTCCTGGCTCTGCGAAAGCCGGAGCCCCTCTGTTGTGGAGCCGGGCGGACTGTTGCCTCTGGCCCGCCCACGAAATCGGGCTTTGGTTCCTGCGAAAGGAACTAAGCTTGGGTCGGTACATGGCCTGAACCGACCTCACCGCCTTCCCGGCCTCTTGAAGTTTGGTAATAATCTTCTCTGAGGGCTTACCAAACAAGACTTCTCCCTCAAATGGGGCGTCCATGATATTCTTCTGGACGTCCGGGGTAAAGCCGGAGACGCGCAACCAAGAGTGTCTCCGGATGCATATGCCTGAAGCTGCTGCTCGGGCTGCGGAGTCATACGCGGCTCGTAGCACTTGGGTTCCCACGTCCGAACCCGTACGGAGGAGCTGAAGCATCTCCTCCTTCTGCTCAGCTTCCGGCAGTTTTTCAGCCGCATCCAGACCCTGTTCCCACAAGGCATTTTGGAACTGCACCATGTGGGTCAAGTAATTCAGGGATCTGATGGCGCAGGTAGCGGAAGCGTACGTGCGCCTACCCATAGCATCCAACTGTTTGGACTCTGGGTCCGTGGCAGGGTGCTCAGATGTTGCGGTCTCTGGGACCGTCATGTGAGGCTGTTATGACCAGAGAGTCGGCCTGAGGCTGCTGAGTCAAGTACTGGTCTTCTAGGAGCCTTGTACAAGCGATCAGCTTTCGCATCGCTGGGAGCGAATGTGGACGCTTCCACGCTGCCTTGGTGACGTCCACGAAAGTGTCTACCAAGGGTGGCACCACCACAGGCTTGGGGTCCTTCTGCCGAAGATACTTGGCAAGGCGTAGCCTTTCGGGGTCTAGCTCTTCCGCATCCCATCCCATGTTCTCTTGGATGTGTCTCATAATATCCGAGAACAAAGGGTCATCCGGAGGAGACTTGGCATCTCGCGTGGATCCGGAGAAGGGATGGAGAGGGGAGATGGGGATCTGGATGTTGAGAACTCTGATCCCATGTCCTCCGTCCGGGCGATCGCCGGGCGCCTTCTGGGTCTCTTAGGCTGGGTGACCTAGAAGAGGATTTGGACGGAGGTCTCCGTTTGTCTGGTCTCCTCCTGGGAGGTGTTCTGTGCTCCCGGGGAGGAGGTAATCGGCCTGCCGACCCCGATGGCGAGGGGGGTGCAGGAACCGGAGGTGTAGGAGGAAGAGGAGGAGGAGTGGGAACCATGTCCTTCTTTATGGTGTCCCACCAGTAAGTGAACAGCTCCTTCACATCTACCATGGAAAGGCCCAACGACGGTCCGGGCGCCGGTGGACGGTCGTCGGGTCCCGGCGTCGGCTCCACAGGGGGCTTGGGTAACGGCGAGGGTTCCCTGGGCGTCTCGACAGGACCAGGGTCGCCCGTCTGGTCCTCGGGCTGAGTCAATTCCTCCTCGGTTATGGTCTCCTGACCGACGTCGGTCGGAGGCGTCGGGGTTCTCTTCTCGATAGGAGCGGGCGCGTCCCTACCGCGTCCGATGAGGTGTTGGTCTGGCCGGTGACGGTCGCCTGGCCGACTGCGGCTCCTGGATCTATGGCGAGAGGACGACGACGGACGCACCGGCGTCGGGTCCTGTGGTCTCTTCAGAGAGGTAAGCTCCAAGGTCTTGCGAGGAGGCAAGGAAGCCGACCTGATGTCGGGTTCAGAAGGGCGGGAACCCGACTTATGATGATGGTGGCGATCCCCAGACTTGACCAAGGCCCTGGAGGACGAGGACGGCCTGGCAGTCTTGGCCTGAGAAGAGGAAGACTTCTTAACCACAGCAGGGGGAGGCTGAGAGCTGGCCCTGGAGGAGGAGCGGTCGGACCTGGAACCGGAGCTGCGTGAGTCTGAGGCCCTGGAAGGGGACCTGGAAGGGGCCTTCTCCCTTCGCTTTTCAGCGTGCTTGTGGGTCTTTTGAAGAGTCACCCTTGAAGACATGGTCTTAGCTTTTCTTCCAGCAAAAAGCCTGAAGGGCTTTGGGCACGGATCCGGTTCTGCTATTAAACCCCTGGCAGAAGGAGCAGGCCCGGTATCGTGGTCTGGGGCTAGGCACCGGACGGGCCGGGTGGAGGGTCTTTGAAGGGGATCTGTTTCCCAGCTGCACACTTGGAGGAGAGACCGGAGGTAGGAGAAGACATCAGAGAAAAACTTGCTTGAAGAAACCCGAATTTCCCGTAGGAAAGAACTTAACCACGCGTCGCGCGCTAGAGCCGAACCGAAGGGACATGCAAGTCGACGGAGGGAAAGAACTGGGGAATCGGGCGGGACCACCCCCTTATGTACTACGTCTGACGTCGGAGGCGGGACCGACATCGGGGGCGGTCCCCGCTGAAGATAGCTAGCTAGAATTTTTCCGTGGGGTCCTGACGCCTGCCGGCTTCAGTCCTAATGGTGTAACCTGCTGCAAGAGCTGTGTCTCGAAGTAAGATCTGTCAGATGTGATGCCAGCTCATCCCTCAGATCTCTACGAACTCTTGGATGCAAACCATCATGCCCCATTGCCTTATCTACCTTTAATTTTCCAAGTTCTTTCTGTTCAAGTTTTTATAGGTGTAGGTTCCAGTCGGACTGGCGGGGAAGCTGCGATCGGCTGACGTTGGTCCAATTCAGAAACCAGCTGGGTCATGGTCTCGCTCCACCAAGATTGAAACGAGCCCTAAAGTCCACTTTAGGCTGAGAAGGGAAAGGAGGCTGGTATGCAGGTGTCGGGTAATGATAGCCCGGAGTACCGTAGCTGGGCGTTGGGTAGCCTGGCATCTACCTGGCATGGGGTATCCTGGCGACAGATACCCTGGAGAGGACTAGAGAGGCGCAGGGAAGCCTGGTGTCGGAAGGCCAGGTGAAGGCCCTGACGGCAGAGCCAAGGGTCCTGATGGAGGCCCTGATGGGTGGATCACTAGGCAAAGGCCCTGATGGAGGGGCCGAGGGACCTGACGGGGGCCCTAATGGAGGATAGGAAGGGCCTGGTAATGTCAGGTCTGGCACCGGACCCACCAGAGGAAGTTCCGGCTTTGGCACTGGACCCGCTGGACGAAGTTCCGGCTTTGGCCCCGAAGGGACAGAGGGTCACACTGGGATCTGGGGCAGCGCAACAGGCCCAGACAGGGGAGTCTGCCGCGCAAAAGTTTTCTGCTCCTGAGGGAGGTCCGATGTCTGGCGTTCCGGCTCTGGCATGGGTGATGTCAGGCAGATGCTCCTCCAACTCTGGCTCAGGAAGAGCAGACTAGCCAGGAGTCTCCACCAAAGGAGGCGGGGAAGGAGGATCCCAAGAGGGAGAACCCTCTGGGGAAGACTGTGAATGAAGCAGCAGCAGACGCTGATATGGCAGATCGATGTCAGGCCTGTTATTGGGGGCCTAGCGAAAGCGCTGTGGCTGGGAGGATGCCAGAGAAGCTGGCATGCAGCTTATCAGCCTGGAGCTGATGACCGACCTATCAGCTGCACCACTAGACTCAGACCCGGGGGTTTTGAAGGGTCTAAGAGTGGTGGAGTTCTCTGGAGCTTTGGAGACATCCGCCTGAACTGCAACCAGCTCAGGCAGGGGGACCAAGGGCTGCTCCACGAAGGAAGAAGCAGACTTGGCTAGTGGAGCGTTACCTGCATTAACAGGAGGTTGCTCTGTGTCCATGGCTCCTGAAGGATTCCACAGGCAGGAAGGAGACCAATTGAGGTCCTGGTGCTTCTCCTTGTCCTCCTTCTTCCCGTGGGAGTCGGAAGAACCCCCGGTGAGGAAGATTATCCCTGCAGCTTCCACAGCTCCTTCTCCATGGAAGCCATCTTCAGTTTAAGAAAGTAAGCTTCCAGGGCCCGTTGACAGCATTTCCGTATGGCCTGGTTGAAATTCTGGCAGGCCTCGCAGTCCCCAGTCTTGTGCTCGGGTCCAAGGCAGAAAAGACAGAGGGAATGGCCATCCTTATGAGGGAGCAGGCATCAAGACATGCACGAAAAATATTAACTTTTTTAGAAATACAGAAATAAAGAGGACCCCCCAAAAAAAACAAAACGGTGAAATACTCATCCGAAAATGGCGGTCAACTGAAGCAGTGTTCTCCGCGACGTCCAACGTTCACAGGTCGATGGCAGGAAAGAACTGGAGGGCGCGTGTGGGGATCGCCCACTATATAGCCTCACGCTGACGTCTGTCACGCGACGCTGGGTGGGCAGTCCCCTGCCAGACACTGCTAGCAAAAGTTTTCCATGTGGTCCTAGTGCCTGGAGGCTCTAGTCCTAATGGTTATTACCTACTGCAAGAACCCTCTCAAAGTAAGATCTAAGGAATGGACCTAAGGTTGGCAAAAGGGTAGCAGGTGTGAGAGTCTGAGCCTATCTCAGCCACCTGACAGGAAGGTGGAGAGGGGAAGGGCAGCAGCCTTGGCATATAGCTCTGGCTGCTATAAAGAGGCCCAGAGACATCAGTGTAGTTAAGATGGTAGGATGCCAACTTAACTAAAGTCCTTGTGCTCCCAAGAAGACAAGAACTTAGGGCAATACCCCAAAAACTTCTAAGAGCAGCAGGTATTCTATAGGCAGTATAGTGGTTAAGGGCATTGAGCTACACAACTGGAGACCTGGTTTGAAGCCCATCAGCCCCCATTTGCATACTGTGTGACCCTGAGCATGTCACTTAACTTCCTTGTGCTCCCAGGTCGCACCTGGAAACAAGCTCTGGCTTAGTGTGCCTTACCTGGTTAAACAGTTTCCCCTTTCCCTATTATGGGACAGAGTCTGGGAGCACGAAAAATGAAAATTACACTCACTATTATTCCTGATCTTCCAGAATATCTTCGCCATTTATTCACACTTATGGGTCTGTGCTGGAGGTACTAGGACGCTGCAAGACCAGTCTTCTGCAGTCTACAACTCAGGGGATGGATGGTGCTGGCGCCGCCCACGGGGCTGACAATGATGTAGCGCTCATGGGCTGGCCAGCAACTGACGCCGGATCCCTACTTTTCTTACTTATGTTAGCCAGGAGAGAAACTAGGGTGAAGAAAAGAGAAAGAGAGGGCCTAAAAAGTCCTAGCACAAAGGGATAGAAAAAGGATACAGGATATAAAATCATAAAAGCAATGAAACCCAACTACTGTTACAGTAAGTTCTTATGTAACTGTTCCATCTTCTTCGGAGACATCTCTCATCATGCCACACCCATGGAAAGAGTCCCAAACAGTTGCAGACTAAGGGACAGACTGAGTGGCAGGAGGCTAGAGGCCTAAGAAAGAAGGCCTTGGAGCACAGCTAGGCAAAAGCCTGCCCTCCTTCTCGAGGCAACGTCCAGGCTGTAGTGCTTGGTAAAAGTGTGGACAGTACTCCAATTTGCAACAGCACAAATTTCAGCAGCGGACACATTCCTGAAACTGGCAACAGAAGTGGCCATCCCTCTGCTGGAATGACCATGCACAACCCCAGGAAGTTCCTTACCATATTTCCTACAATAAAAAAATAATACAGTTGGCCAACCATTTGGACAGCTACTGTTTAGAAACTAGTACACCCTGTTTCCCAAGGGCGAAAGAAACAAACAATTGTGAGGACTTCCTGTAGACCTTGGTACGGTGTGTATAGTACTGTAAAATTCTATGCACATCTAAAGTATGCAGCAATGCTTCCCCTGGATTGGCATGCTCTGGGTAATAAACAGAAAGGTGGACAGATTGGTTTAAAGTAAATTCAGACACCACCTTAGGAAGAAACTTAGGGTTGGCACGCCAATACACCCCGTCTTTGTGGAAAATTAAATAAGGCTGCTCACACATGAGGGCCTGTAGCTCTGAAATCCTACGAGCAGAAGTAATAGCAACTAAAAGAACAGGTTACTCACCTGTAACAGTAGTTCTAGGAGTGGTATATGTTGTTCATCCACACTGTCTGGCATTGTTCCTTTCCCCTTTAAAGCTTGCCGGAAGTCTTCAAGCTGGCTCCTCCCACCCACCCGGGTGGTAAATACCTCGGCTCCGCCCCATGACGTCAGATCTAGCCAGCTGGAAGCCAGGTTGTGCGCCTAAAGCCGGGGAGGTCGGGTGGGTGCAAGTGGATGAACAACATATACCACTCCTAGAACTACTGTTACAGGTGAGTAACCTGTTCTTCTAGGAGCGTGGATATGTTGTTCATCCACACTGTCTGGCACTGTTCCTTTCCCCTTTAAATCTTGCCGGAAGTCTTCAAGCTGTCTCCTCCCACCCACCCGGGTGGTAAATACCTCGGCTCTGCCCCATGACGCCAGATCTAGCCCGCTGGAAGCCAGGTTGTGCACCTAAAGCGGGGGAGGCCGGGTGGGTGCGTGTGGATGAACAACATATACCACTCCTAGAACTACTGTTACAGGTGAGTAACCTGTTCTTCTAGGAGCGTGGATATGTTGTTCATCCACACTGTCTGGCAGAATCCAAGCAGTTCTCCGGGAGGAGGGAGGCAAGGCGCACACCCCCTACTTAGGGAATAGAGATTGGAGAACAGAGGCCCCAAAACCAGCATCCCAGCGTGACTCTAGGTCGATGTGGTAATGGGTAATAAAGGTGCTTGCTGACTTCCAGGTAGCGGCCCGACAGATTTCCTGGATAGGGATGTTCCTGGAAGCAGCCACCGAAGCAGCAGTATGACGGGTAGAATGAGCCCTTAGCCCTTTGGGAGGCTCCTTACCCGCCAATTCATAGCACAGACCTATGCATGATGAAATCCATCTGGCAATGGTCCGCTTGGCTGCAGGTCTGCCAGAAGTGGCTTCAGCGTAGGTGACAAACAGCTGGCGAACCTCTCCCCGAATTTCCCCCGTCCTCTCCTTATAGTAGGAGAGAGCATGCCTGAGGTCCAGAGTATGGAGCCTGTACTCGGCATCCGAGGTGTAGTTAGGGTAGTATACCGCAGAGTCAACGCCTGGTTAAGGTGAAACTCTGACACCACCTTCGAAGGAATTACGGTGGGAGAGGACAACTTTGTCCCTGTGAAAGACCAGATAGGGGGAGTCCACTGAAAGCGCCTGGAGCTCCCCTGTCCTTCTGGCTGATGTGATAGCCACCAAGAAGGCCGTCTTCCACGACAAGTGCGAAAGCGCAGACTTGTGCATGGGTTCGAATGGCTTGCCCATGAGCTTTGCCAAAACCAGCAAAAGATCCCATGGAGGTGGAGGTTCATGCACCGGAGGGGATATGTGATCCAGGCCTTTGAGAAAGCGCCGACCACCTTTCCTTGAGCTAACCGGCTGACCGCCCGCACCGTAAGCCGATATGGCTGCTAGGTGCACCCTAAGGTCGATGACCAAGACCCCTTTGGAGAGGGACCAAAGGTAGTCTAGAATGTTAGCCACCGAGCAGGATAAGGGGTCCAGGCTTTTTCCCTGACACCAAATGGAACATCTTTTCCATTTGAAGGCATAACATTTCCTGGTCGCTTCTTTTCGAGATGCCTCCACCACAGTGTAGACATCCTCCGAAAGACCCAAAGCCTGGAACTCTAGCCGCTCAGGGACCAGGCTGTGAGGTGCAGGGATTGAAGGTCCGGATGAAGGACCTTCCCCTGGTTCAGTGATATCAGGTCCGGGCGTGTACCCAGCTGCTCCGGGGTCCTGCAGCTGAGGCTGAGGAGATCTGGATACCAGAATTGGCGTGGCCAATCTGGGGCTACCAGGATCACCTTCGCCTTGTCCCTCCTCACCTTGAGTAACACCTTGTGGATCAAGGGAAATGGAGGAAAGGCGTAAAAGAGGCCTGGGGTCCACGACCTCGAGAAGGCATCCCCCTGCAGCGAACCCTGCTGAGGGGGGCGGGCATGGTACAGCCTCAGCTTGGTGTTCTCCCTGGAGGCAAACAGGTCCACCAACGGTTTGCCCCAACGGGAGAACAGGTGGTACGCTACCTCTGGATGGAGAGACCACTCATGGGATGTCTGGCCTAGGCGGCTGAGAGCATCCGCCAGTTGGTTCGCGACTCCTGCCACATGGATGGCTAGGAGATCCGCCCAGCCGGCTGATGAAGGTCCAGATCCGGAGCGCCTTGCATAGCAGACGGGAGTGCGTGCCGCCCTGTTTGTTGAGGTAGTACATGGTCGTGGTATTGTCCGTCTGGACTTGAACCACTTGACCCCGGAGCTGAGGGGCGAAAGCTGACAGAGCCAGTCTGACTGCCCTGAGCTCCAACAGGTTGATGTGGCATTGGGACTCCTCTGGGGTCCAGAGCCTGTGAGCTCTGTGGTCCCCCATATGGGCTCCCCAGCCCATGAGAGAGGCATCGGTCGTAAGGACGACCGTCGGCTCGGGGCGGACAAACGAGATCCCTTCCTGCAGATGACTCGGGACGGTCCACCATTGGAGAGCGTCCCACATCCTCTGGGTGACCGTGACCAGCTGGTCGAAAAGACCCTGGCGCTGAGACCACTGGGCGGCGAGCTCCCACTGAAGAGGGCGCATGTGCAGTCTGGCCCAACGGACCACCGACGTGCACACCGCCATGTAACCCAGGAGGCGCAGAAAGTCCCGGGCAGGGCGCGAGTGCCCAACTAGAAATGATTGGGCAAAGGAGGAGAGAACCTCTGCTCTGTCCGCCGGGAGCCGAGCTCTGGCTTGACGAGAGTCGAGCTCTGCCCCGATGAAGCCCATCGCCTGAGAAGGTACGAGTTTCTATTTGGCCTCGTTGATCAGAAGGCCCAAGTGTGAGCAGGTTAGGAGGGTCAGGTCCCTGGACCTCTCCACCTCCTGAAGGGAGGATCCCGCCAGGAGCCAGTCGTCCAGGTAGGGGTAAATACGAACCCCCTGACGCCGAAGATGGGCTGCCACCACTGCAATGCATTTGGTGAAGACCCTTGGGGCCGATGACAGGCCGAACGGCATGGCTCTGAACTCGTACAGGGTCCCTTCGACCCTGAAGCGGAGGAACCGCTGATGGGATGGACGGATAGGGACGTGGAAAAGCGTCCTGAAGATCCAGTGTATAAACTCACATGTTTTCGCATCAGAGATGGTATGATCTGGTTCAGAGTTACCATCCGAAAGGGTCGAGACCTGAGATACCGATTCAGGTCGGCAGATCTAGAATGGGGCGCCAACCCCCGGTCTGCTTGGGCACCAGGAAATACCTGGAGACAAAGCCTGGGTCTGAAGGAGGATCCGTCACTCGGGCCACCGCCTCTTTGAGGAGGAGTAGCGCAATGTCGTCCCGAAGGGCAGACTGGGCGACTGAGATCCTTTCCTCTCATGGGGCACGGGCTCGGCTGGGAGGGTACTGCTCGAATTCTAGGGGCAGACCCTGCCCGACCACTTCTAGAACCCACCTGTCCGAGGTGATACCAGACCAGGCGGAAAGGAAGTGGCGGAGCCGGCCCCCCACGGGAGGACCCAGAGCTGGAGTGACGGGTACGTGGGAGGCCAGCCCCGGCCCGTCACTGGGCAGGCTTAGAGGAGGAGGAGGAGGCACCTGGACCAGCACCTCGGCCTCCTTTGCGGGGCTGCTGGGGACCTTGCTTGTGCCTAGGGCGCCAAGCCTGAGCCTGCTGCTGTTGCTGACCCCCCTGGAAGGGTGGCTGTCTGACCGCAGGGGAAAAATGACGAAAAGGCTTCTTCCTGCGCTTCTGCTGGTTCTTACTTGAAGAACCCTTAGCAGAGGTGGCATCTAAGGTGGCATTAGACTGCTCGATGCGCTGCAGATGACCTGCCACTCCTGGCCCGAAGAGGTCGGTGCCAAGGAAGGGCACATCAGCTAGCTTGTGCTGAGTATCCATGGGAAAGGAGGATAACCTCAGCCAAGCCCTGCGGCGAGTGGATACCGCTGCAGCTGGTGAACGGGCACAGGAATCACCCATGTCCAGTGCAGTCTGGAGCTGTTGTTTAGCAACAGCCCTGCCCTGGTCCCTGACCTGCTTGACCGTGGTCTGCATGTCAGCTGGGAGGTGAGGAAGAACTTCGTCCAGTGACCCCAAGAGGGCGTGAGAGAAGTGTGCCATAATCACTGCTGAGCTTGCCTGACGAAGGCCCAAGGAAGATGCTGCATAGACCTTTCGGGCAGAGTGGTCCATAAGTTTGGACTCCTTGTCCGGAGGGCAGTCAGTATCCGCCAAGCTGCCCGTCCGCCTGAACACTGAGGCAGTCACAAGGCTTTCCGCCGAGGGGTGCTCAGTAAACCCCAAGGACCCTGTGGGCACTGCATACTTGCGTGCCATGCGGCCAGACGGAGCTGGGCAGAAGGCCGGACGCTGCCAGAGTTCCAAGGCCGGGCCAATAATGGCTTCGGCGACTGGAAAAGCCTCCGTACGGGTATCCCACCTCTTAAGAATATCCGTAAGGAGATATTCTGCCTTTTTCTGGATAGGCTGCAGGAACATCCCCGTGGACTCAGAAATGAGCCGGAAGATGCCCTGGAAGGAGGAAGGCCCTTCTTCCAGGCCTGACACCGAAAGCTCATCATGAGAATGAAGGCCAGTATTATCAGAATCGGAAGAGTCCCGATATAAAGGCTGACCACCTAAGTCTCCCTCGATACGCCTAGGGTGATCAGGGGTGACCGTAATTGACAGTCTGTGAGGGAGACCCGAAGACTGTCGGGCCTCCTTGGAGGGCATCCCCCCAAAGGGTAGCTTAGGTGGAGGTTCCACCAATATTGGTGGGGAACCTGAAACCGGCTGCGGCGGAAGGCGCACCGGAGCCCCCGAAGGGACCGGCACCGGAGAAATCGGTGTCGGAGGAGGCCGAAGAGGCTGAGGCCAAGAGATAGCCAGGACCGCCGAGGGAGCCGGCTCGACCTGCTAGCAGGAGTTGCTGCCACACAAGATCCTCGCAGAATGCCGACGAATTTTTCGCCGAAGCCTCTCCTCTTCCGAGGAGGAAGAGGAACGGTGGCGGCGCCTCTTGTGGGAGTGTTTGTGTCCTTTTCTGGGTCGATCGACCAAAGACGACTTACTCCTTGATCGAGACCGATGGTGTCGGCTTTGTCGATCGGGAGAGACCGGACTCGGTGAAAACCGAGGATCCGGTTCTTGTCCCTCAATCGGGAGGCCCGCGGGACGGGTCTCCTCGTCAGGGAAGGAGAGAATCGGCTTCTCCAAGGAATCATCGACAGGTGTCGGTGATAACTGCTCGATAGGGTCGAGAATAATCTCGCCGATCAGCAGACTCCTCGCTTCTAAGCCCGTCCAGACAGAAGGTCTGAAAACCCAGCGGCCGAGGAGGCAATCTCGACTGAAGTCGAGATATCTAACCGCCTCCCGTCCCAGGGAGCCTCTTCAACCAAGAAGAAGTTTTAGGATCCTTTCTAGAACGGGATGAGGCGAAGCCCGAGGCGCCTCACCCTTGGTAGGGAGACTGAGACAAATCCTGAAAAGGATCCTGAGAAGGAAGAGCCCAGATTGAGCGGCATCTAAGAAACCTTGATTAGCGCCGTTTCTTCCTCAAGGCCACCATGCGCCGAGCTGCCTCGGCGGATCCGGGTGCCGCGAAACCTCCCACCTGGCCTCCTTGGATTTTACTGGTGGGTTGCAGAGCCCGTCTACCCAGCTTCAGGCGCGCCTGACAATCCTCCAAGATGGTGGTATGGAAGGAAGCGCAAATAGAGCATTGCAAGGTATCATGAATAGTACCGAGGCAGTAAACGCACGAGAGGTGGGGATCGGTGCGCGACATTTTCTGTACGTAAGGACACCGGCGAAACCCGGGGGACGACTTGTCATCCATGTCCGAATCAGAGTCATAAACTAACGAGTTTTAGAGCAAGAAGATGCGGTGAAAACCGTCGAAACGAATCCAGGGCCTCAACACTGCAGAAAGCACGAGGGAACCCGAATCTTCCAGCGGAAAGGAAGATCTGGCGTCATGGGGCGGAGCCGAGGTATTTACCACCCGGGTGGGTGGGAGGAGCCAGCTTGAAGACTTCTGGCAAGATTTAAAGGGGAAAGGAACAATGCCAGACAGTGAGGATGAACAACATATCCACGCTCCTAGAAATAATGCTTTCCATGACAAAAAGTGTAGCTCACAAGATGAGGCGGCCTCGAAAGGAGTCAGGGTCGGCTTTTCGAGCATAAAATTCAGGTCCCAGGCCGGGACCAGATTGCGGATGGGAGGCTTCAAGTAAAGAATGCCTCGCAGAAAAGTAAGAGCCACTTCCAGCTGGGCCACAGTACGGCCATCAACAGGCACATGAAAAGCAGATGCAGCTGACAGGTGCACCTTAATAGAGGAGTACTGAAGTCCTGCATCAGACAAGGACAGGAGATACTTTAGGATCTGGTTCACTGGACAAGTAAAAGGGTCCAGGTGATGGGAAAAGGCCCAAATAGCGAAGCCCTTCCACTTCATAGTCAGTGGCCCTGGTGGAAGATTTCCTAGCAGCCACCAGGACATCAGCCACTTTCTGAGGCACCCCAAACTGAGCAATGGCTACGTCTTCAGGAGTCATGCATGCAGATGGAGGGATCTGAGGTTTGGATGGACTAGGGTTCCCTGAGCTTGTGTCAACAGGTTCCAGCAAAGGGGCAGGAGAACTGGAGGTTCCAGTCAATTGCTGCAGTAACGGAAACAAAATTTGATGAAGTCAGAATGAAGCCACCAGAATTAAGGTGGCCCCCTCCATTTGGAGCATGATGAGAACTCTCTGGATCAAGGGAGGGGGAAGAAAGGTGTAGAGGAAGCCTCTCTTTCCAAGAGTGGGAAAATGCGTCTCACCAGAAAACTCCAGGCCCTGGATCTAGCAAGCAGAAACACAGCAGTTTTGCATTGAGTGGGGACACAAAAAGGTCCAACTCTGGATGACCTCACCTGTCAAACAGGTTTTCTACAACTTACATCAGCAGCTCCCATGCATGGATCCGGGACTTTGACCAGCAGAGGCTGTCTGCAAGGCATTTTGGTAGCCAAGGACATGGACGGTAGACAGTTTTAGACTGATTCAGAGCCCAATATAAGACACTCTTCGCCACCCTGAACAAGGGGTAGGAGTGAGTCCCCCCCCTTGCTTGTTGATGCAATAAACCACACTGAGATTGCCCGACTGCACCAGCAGGAGACCCCGAGAGAGATGGTTCTGGAAGGCATACAGAACTGCCCTCTTTTCTAAAACGTTTATATGGAGGCTGGCCTCCCTTCCGGAACCAGGTCCCCTGGGTCCGAAAAAGACCCAGGTGCACTCCCCAAGTGTCTGTGGTGAAAATTTGCTGGGGAGAAGATATGATGAAGGGGAACCCTCTCAAGAGATTTTGGGGGTCCATCCACCACTGAAGCACTCTGCAGACAGGAGAGGAGACGATAACCTGCTGTTCTAGGCTGTCCAAACGTTGGTCGCACTGGACTCTGACAGTCCACTGGAGGATCCGCATAAGCAGCCCGGCCAAGGGAACAGTGGCAACAGCTGCCGCCATAAGACCTAACAGCTGCAGGAAGGTCCTGGCTGTAATGTATCAGGTCTGGGCCACCAACTGGGTCTGAGCTACGAGGCTCTCCGCCCTGTCCTAGGGATGTAAGGCCTTGCCTTGGATTGAGTCCAGAATCGCCCCATGTACTGCAGCCACCGACAAGGGGTTAAGACAGACTTGGGCAGGTTGATCATAATTCCCAAGGACTGGAACAGTTGCCTGGTACGTTCTAGAGTCACCAGCAAAAGATCCCTGGTCAGGGCCTTCAACAACCAGTCGTCTGAGCAGGGGAAAACATGCAGGTCCTCGTGCCTGAGGGTTGCCGTTACTGTTGCTGAGCACTTGGTAAAGACCTGCAGCGCAAAGGATAAGCCAAAGGGCAATACTCTGAACTGGTAGTGTTCCCCCTGAAAGAAGAACCAGAGGTACTGCCTGTATGGGGAGCAAACCCTGATGTGCAGGTATGCATCCAGCATGTCCATCCTGGGTCATCTGACTGCTCAGGAGAAGACATGATAACTACCTCAAGTGGTTGAGACAGAACCGGCCCTGAAGGCCTTCCCTCTCCTGGCACTGCGAACAATACTGGAAGGGGGCCTAGTCTTGTGGTCAGCACTGCCTTGCTCACCAGTACCAGCCTCTGCACCAGGAACCGAGGCACTGCCAGATTGCAATGCCAAGGTGCCCATCTGTGTAGACCTAGCGTACAGCTTTGACCTCACCACTAGGGGTGCACAATGCCCCCAAGGATGGACGGACTGGAAGGGGTGCTCAGCTGGTTCCCAGGGAGACCAACTGTCCACCAAACTCATCTACCAGGTCCTCTGATGTCTTGGCAAGGCAACGCATGGAAAGGCCTGGTCTTCCTCAGTACGTATAATACTGGGAAGGGGCTCAGGGCAAAAGCCCAGGGACTTTACCCTAACGTCCCTGGTGTGATGCTTTCCTCCAAAACTGATGGGCTTGCACCCCACTTCAACATACTGATTTCTAAGGTGCAGTAGTCCTTTGAGATGCAGGTGTTGCACCTGTCCATATCATGGTTGGCACCAAGACAGGTCCAACATGTGTCATGCTGGTGCTGAACGGTGATATGGCCCCCATGGGGGCACTGATGCATTGGGGGAGGGGGGCTGCTGTGTTCCTTCTTCTTTTGCTTGCTGGAGGCCTTCTTCCCTTTACACTCAGAACCAGACATGATGCTACGAGCAAAAAAATTAATGAACAGGATAGAAAAGGTTTGGCGCTGCACTATATGGTAAAAACAACAAAGCGTTGAACAAGCAGTGACGAACTAAGAAAGGAGTTATGACGGGACGTCCATTGCCTTCAAGGGTTGATGAACTTGGGGGGCGCTCAGCTAGCCCCCGAGGGAGCAGACTGTCCACCAGAGCCCCTCCAGGACCTCTGATGTCTCAGCGAGGCGAGTGCAGGGAAGATCCTGGACTTCTTCAGTGCCAGAGGTACTGAGAAGAAGCTCAGGGGAAAAGCCCAGTGACCTTACCTTGGCATTCCTGGTGGGAGGCCTGCTTCCGAAAGTGGAGGGTGAACAACCCCATTTCAAAGTGCAAACTTCGAGGGTACAGTGGTCCACTGAGAAGCAGGTATCGCACCAATCCACATAATGGTCAGATCCAACACTTTGGATGCCAATCCTTGACAGAAACAGGGCCTCCACTGGAGCAGTGACACATGGGGGCGCTGCTTTTGTTTGCTTCTTCTTCTTCTATTGCCCTTAAGGTTCGCATACCGATGGACAAAATAACGAAAAAGAAGGGGGGGCTAGAAACCTACTGACCAGACGTGTCTAGGAAGCATTTACACTAGCAGAGTATATGACCAAAAAGAACTATTTATTGATAAATATTTATATTTCCAAGTACAGCAGAGATCTACTTGTGCTGAATAAGCACATATCTCTTTACCAATATAGGATGAACAACTAAAACCACTGGAGTTGTAGCGAAAAATCAGCCGCCATCGGAGACTCAGAATGTGGCTGGCTCACAATCTCCACTGGGGACGGAATCACTGTGGAGGGCCCTGCAGCAATCGATGCAAGCAATTGACTCTAAAGTTGAGTCGATTCTCACCAGGTTTATAGAGCAGGATGCCAAGATAGAGACTGCCTCTAAATCGGCTGCATCGGTGGAATCTATGACCACAAAGGCGTTGGCTACTACCAGCAAACTGACACAGGAAAACGCGCAATTGAGATACCGTATGGAAGCAACTGAAAATTCGCAGAGGGCTTCAAATGTTCGTATGGTGGGCCTGCCCGAGAACAGCGAGGGAAGTGACCTATTGGAGTTTCTTCAAGGCTGGTTGCCAACAGCTCTAAAGCTAGAGTCAACTTTGGCAGATACTTGATCTCATTAAAGCTTAACGGATCTCTCCTAGAGCTGACACAAACCAAAATGAATTACCTCGCTCGGTTCTGTTGGTAACTGCCAGCTCAACAATACGGGATTTGATTCTACAAGCAGCTTGGGGAGCAGAATTCTTAAATTTCAAGGGTACAACTGTCCATCTTTATCCAGACCTGTCTTTTGCCACACGCACCAGAAGAAAGAAGTTTGACGGTGTCCGGGCGAGATTGAGGAGCTTAGGGGTGGCCCATTCACTGCTGATGCCCACTCGACTGAGGATCCATTACGGAGGGCGTACCCTCCAATTTACAGACCCATTAGAAGCCAGGAAGAAAGCGGAGGCCACTGCTGCAGAATTTCGATAGAACAAGACAGCACAATCTATCTGACTTAGACGAGGCGACCTGAAGGAAAGTAACTGATCAGGACTCTCAGTGTAACTAACTAAAAGTTAATTTTATTTCATCAGTAGTTCGTTGGTTTCACTTGCTGATTGCTCAGGAGAAATTTGTTTTGATATTGTTAATATACTTATAGCTGGGAATAAAGATAGCAGCTTAGTTAATGTTATGTAGCTACAGCAGTGATAACGTGTTGCCGTTTCTGATATCTTCAATGGCAGATACTATGTGCAGAGAACACTGCAGCACTGCTTTACAATACTAAGGGTAAATAGTCTCTTTTTGTTATTTCAAATTACTCTGTATGTTTAGGAGATTCTTTCCTTAGTGCATTAACGCTGTTAAGATGTTACATTCTCGAATAGGAGTCACATCAACACTGGTTGTTGAGTATCAAAGTATGGATTTTCTTTTTCCATGGAGTTGACTGCCCAAAGTCTTGTAGGTTGCAGCATATTCTAGCTTAATTTTTTTTAGCGGACTTAAAATGGAATATCCCTGTATCCTATGACCAGATTGCATAGACTTCTTACATACCGCTACATTGCATGTATTAACTTACTCAGAATGAGATCTGTTGCATGAGACTGTTGTATGTTGTTGTTTTATTATAAAACAATAAAATATAATTACAAAAAAAAAAAAAAGGAGGAGAAGAGGTTTGGCACTGAACTAATCAAAAAAAAGACAGTACCAAAGAAAAATAGGTGCCAGAGGGTATTCTGCATCAAACGAAAGTGGTGATGAACTAAGGAGATAACAGACGCAGTTAACTACTCTAGCAGCTCCCACCCACTGTGCACACTCGACAGTGGGAAAAACAGAACTAAGGCGGGAATGCCGGCATCGGTTAGGTCACTACGTCTGCCTCATGGGCAGCGCTGGCACTGTCGGTCTCCTCCCTAAACTGCAAAGACTTTGCTCTCATTGGGCCATAGTGCCTCCTGCTTAGACCCATCAGAATGACAGAATGGAGAAGACTGATTCTTGAAAGACTTTGCACTTCTGCATGAAATGAGTCAGATCGTGCAGATTCAGTATGGGATGCCAGCCCCACTCCATCTATTTTGGAACCAGGAAGTACCTGGAAGCGCAATCCTGACTGGCCAGGGTGTCCGGGACATAGGCTATGGCTCCTTTTACGAGGAGTTGAGCGATGTCCTCCCAAAGGCCAAATGTGTCCTGCGACACCCTGGACTCCCGAGGAGCATAATGTTGGTAAGGTGGGAGAGCCTCGAGGTCATAAGGCAGCTCTCTGCTTACGACTTCTAACACAAACCTGTCCCGTGTGGTAGCAGACCAATGTGGCAAGAAGTGGCATAACCCACCACCAACAGGGTGCGAAGACAGGGACAGGACATGTGGAGGGATGACACTGCTCCCAACCTGTCACTGTAGCTTTTGTGGGGGCACCACCACCCTATTCCCACCTTTCTTGGTGCCCTGGCCATGAACTTGGGTTTTGGGTGTCAGGCCTGGTACTGCCCTACTGGGGCTGCTACCGAGAAGGCTATGGCTGAAAGGTCCGATACTTTAAAGCCTTTTTCTTAGACTTTTGTTTCTGGTCCTTCTGGGATGATACTACAGAGTCAAGAGTGGTGCTGGGACTTCTCTATGTGGGTGAGTTGTCCCTCCACCCCAGGGCCAAAGAGGTCAGTACCCAAGAAAGGGAGATCGGCCAACTTGTACTACGTGTCCACCGTAAAGGTGGACAGACGTAGCCAGACCCTGCAACGCATGGAGACAGCTGCTACCATGGCACAAGCACAGGAGTTGCCCATGTCCAAGGCTTTCTGGAGCTGGTGTTTAGCCAGTGACCGACTTAGGTCCTGAACCAACTTCACCAGCAACTGCTGGTCAGCAAGGAGATGAAGGAGTGACAGAAGTTGTCCATCATGACAGAGTAACTTGCCTGATGGAGACCCAAGGATGCCACAGCATACGCCTTTTTAGTGGGATGGTCAATCTCTCCGGATCCCTTGTCCGGAGGCTTATCCATGTCCCCTTGGCTCCTGGATTTTCGGAAGGGTGGTGTGAGAACCATGAACGGGACCCAGTAGGGACTGCATACTGGTGGATCATATGGGTGGGGGCGCTGGGCAGGATGCTGGACACTGCCAAAGCTTCAGAACTGGTCGCAATACAGCCTCAGTCATGGGAAAGGCAACCCCGGATGATTTACCCTGTCCAAGATGTCCGTGAAAGGGTACTGGCCCTTTTTGGACAGGCTTCAGAGAGACATTCATGGACTCAGATATGAGTTGGATTAGGACCCCTGATGAAGAGGTCCTGGTGACCTTGAAGTGCTGGGCTGTTTGCACTTTATTGGTATGTGAACCATTACAATATGTATTAAGTATGTAATGTTTTTGCTTATTTTTGCTTCTACTTAAATTTATATACATAAATTTTTTTCTGAACACTAGCCTGGAGCGCTGTTTTTTTACTTAATGAGTTGGATTAGTGCCTGGAAATGATGCTGGCCCATGGCCTGTGGTCAGCTTCTCGACTGAGCCCTGGTCAAGGACAGGAGTCCTGGAGGAAGCCATGAACGACTGATCCGAGTTGTTCGAGGACTTCTAGAAAACAGCCCTCGACCATTTCTCGTTGTGGACTACCCAAGTATCCACAGACTGTGTGATCTCTTCTAACAACTGGCCTGGCAAGCTGGTTGTTGACCCTGCATCCTTGGTTGGAGCACCCACCTTCAGCTGCGGAGGTGGCAGCTGTACCTTCAGGGGTGGAGAAGCAGTTTTATTTTTTTTTTTATTTAGTTGTTTAACCAGGTATAGCACACTAAGCTGAAAGCTTTTTTACAGGAGCGACCTGGGAGCACAAGGAGGTTAAGTGACTTACTCAGGGTCACACAGTATTCAAGTGGAAGCTGTAGGATTCAAACCCAGGTCTGGTCTGCTGGATGTCACCAAATTTGCAGCTCAGAGCCTTAGACCACTGCGCTATACTGCCTCCTTGCAGTTGCAGGAAGCATGGACTAGTGACAGCACAACTGGTGGCTGCTAAGTGAGCAAATGTCTAGTGGGGTAGAGCCCTACCCCGCCCCACCATTGCCAAAGAAGTTCCTCGTAGCAATGGCACATCTTCTGCTGGTTTCTCTCTTCATCCTAGGATGAGGAGATTAAGGAGCGTTGACAGTGATGCCTCCCGCTCGAGCGGAATCCTGATCATCGTCTTGACAGTCAGTGTCGAGAACAGCCTTCTGGCGGGTCGTGGTAGACCACATGCCTTGCTACATTTAGCAAGAGAGGCTCTGAAGGCTTCACCGCCGGTGGAGGCTGCTCCTGAGGTGACCAGGTTGGGGACACTAACTGGGTCACATCTCCTGAGCGAGGACAGAGAGAACCCTCTAGGTATCTCATCCAACAGCCAGTTGACAGGCTTGCAAAGGTTCACAGGAGCTCTCGACCTTCCCCTTGACCAAGGGAGTCTTGACCACCATCGAGTAGTCGGAAGGACCTTGATTTCTCCCAATTCCATGACCGGCGCGGACACTCTTGCTGTGGTGGGTATGGCTCTCTGCCAAGGTCTGGAGGGTCATACTGAGAATGATCCTCCAACACTGACCCCAGCCAGAAGCAGCGCCAAGACCGAGGAGGTACCTACCGCAGCAGCCGCTTCCTCCGAAGGTTGGCCAAGGGTGAGCTGGTGCCTGTCTTATAACAACTCAGGGAGCACTGAAAGGCAAAAGCTGCACCCAGCCATGTCATGCTGCCTACTCAGGCAGTACAGTACCACACACAGAATTTGAAGAACGGATTCTGTGGCTCCATCGTTGGTCACTAAGGGGAGTCGAAAAAGCCAAGCACTGTGATAAAGAAACTTCCAAAACTTCGAAATACAAGGTTTGCTGGTAGCGCAATACCCAAAGCAGAAGCTGCTAGGGAGGTGACCTGTTCTTCCACAGGAAAGAAAGATCTGATATCACGGGGCAGAGTTGGGGATATACCACCTGGGTGATGGGAGAAGCTTAGCCTTGAAGACATCTGACGGAAAGCCTGTTCCAGTGGAACTGCCTGAGTGTGGAGAGTGAACTTTATGCACACCCCTACAATTTAATATGTTTATGAAACTTCAACAAAGTAATGTTTAATCAATCCTAAACGTAAGAACTGATTATTGTATGAACCTATTTTCAGGTTCTAGAAGGAGCAACAGTGTCAGGGACTGTGTGGACTTCACTGATGGATCCCAGAGAAGAAATGTTACTACAGTAATTTTTTTTTTCTTGTAACAACTAGAACCCATCCATGCTGTCTAATACAATGTGCAGACTCACTAACAGTACCCTGGGAGGATGGGTCTAGAACCTATTTAAGAAAAAGGTTCTGGAAAACCGCAGTCCCAAAACTGGCATCCCTCCTGGAGTGAATGTCCAGACAGTAGTGCTTTGTGAACGTGTGCACTGTTTTCTAGGTAACTGCTTTATAAACTTCATGATAGGGAATGCCCCTTGTGGAGTATGCCCATGGTCCTCTGGGGGGTTGTTTACCAGCTTTCTCATAAAAGAATTGTATACAAGAGACTATCCAATGAGCAAGTTTTCCTGTGTGTTGATTTAGCTTTGCGAACCCTACCACAAGTAACAGAGTTGTGTGCTATCAGACATGCCATCCCTTGTCTGGTCCATGTAGCAGCCCAGTACCCTTTTAACATCAAGACAGTGCAACAGGTCACTGATCCTTCTGGTACACATCACAGCTACTAGGAAAACAGTTTTCCATGTGACGTATTTTAAATCTGCTGTAGCTATAGGCTCAAAAGGCGATTCCATCAGCTGGGCAAGGCAAATGTTCAAGTCCCATGGGAGACTAGTTTCCTCAAAGGAAGGTGCAAGTGATTTAGGCCTTTGAAAAACCTTCTAAATACAGGTTATGAAGCCAAAGACCCATCCTTACGAGCTGATGTGTAAGCTGACAGCTGCCAGATGCACTTTCAAAGTCGAGGGCCAGCGCCCCGCTGCATTGAGATTATCTTTCTGGAGGCGCAGCGGTATGAGAATCTCTTCCAATTTGAGGAGTACGCCTTTCTTGTGACTGGCTTCCTGGAAACCTCCAAGGCATTTAAATGAAAATTATGTACCTACCGTAATTCTTGATCTTTCTGTGTATCTTCACCATTCATCACAGTTGGGTTGTGGCTGGAAGTCGTGACCTTGCGAGAGCCTTTTTTTTTTTTCTGGATGGGCAGAGCTGATGTAGTGACAGTGCCGACCCTCAAGGCGGACGTACAATGTGGTGCTCGCGGGTTGGCCATCAACTGTCGTCAGTGCCACCCCCTCGTCAGTTCTGAGTTGCCGTAGAATAAGAAACAGGGATGGGGGGTGGGTGGGACGAGAGAGTCCAAGGGACAGATAAAGGAAAAGATGTAACAAACAAAAGGAGGAATAAGCGACTGAGAGGACAGGCGAAGGAGAGAACAGAATCTAAGGGGATTGGGAGGGGCCCCAATCTCTGGAAAAGAGGAAAAGGGAAAGAGAAGGGAAGGAAAAAATATATAGTTAAATGGGAAGGGAGAGGACAAAACCAAAGACTCGTGACCTGGATTCCTGTTTTTAGGCTAGATGGAAATTACTGCCCAAGGGAGTCAGCTAGAGAGCTTGGCAAGGCTGGCAAGGTCCCAAATCAAGGAAATCACTTGATCAAGATGAACTCCTGGCAGAAAATGACTTCTCAGAACAGTTGTCGTTCAAGGAGAGGAGGGAGTCCAGAAGCGGAGGTATGTCCTCTCCCCTGACCAACAAAAACAAGGGGTGGGAGAGTACCCCCCCAAATGAATCATAAAAAGGTATTAGTCCCGAAGGACAAGGATAAGGGGAGGAGAGAGGGGGCAGCAACCAACATCCCAACCCTAAGATGGGGTGGAAGCCGTAAGGTGATGAGGAAACAGCCCCCCCACACCTCCCTCCAGCCTGTAGGCTGAAAAAGGTCCCGTCACTCTTGGCCAAAGGGAAGTAGAGGGGGAGAAGAGGCACACAGAGGGTGGGGGACCCAGAGACTGAGGCCCCAGGGGGATGGTGGGTTGGATTTTGTGATGAATGGTGAAGATACACAGAAAGATCAAGAATTACGGTAGGTACATCATTTTCATATCTTATCTGTGTCAGTCTTCACCATTCATCACAGTTGGGTGAGTACCGAGCGCCTCCAAAGGGGGCCCCAAGACCCTAAGGGACTAAGCCCCTTAGCCGGAGTGGGGGAGACACTTGGAGGGAGAACCTCTATGGGCCCAGCGAGGGCCGAGACTGTGGGGAGTGAGACGGGGCCCCCCTCCCTGAGGGGTAAGGAAGTTGCCTCGACAATTGCTGCCTCATTCTGCGGGAGAAAAGGTGGGTTCTCCGGTAGGCGGAGGAAATCACCCTATGCCGGGCCATGGGTGACAACTGGGAAAGACGAAGCCACGCCGTCCGCCTGATGCAAATCGCTGTCCCTACAACTCTGGAAGCTACCTCATTGGAGTTGTACGATGCCCTCGCTTGGTGCCTTGCTAGCTCCAGGCCCTGAGCAGAGAGTGCGATGGCCTGTCTGGTTACCTCCATATCAGGCAAAGAGGCCAGGAGTTGGCCTAGCCTGGACCACAAGAACCTGTCATAGGATACACAGTGGGCCTGATGTGAAGCTATGGACAAAATCCGTGCCGAGTAGAAGGTCCTCCTACCCCAGAAGTCAAAATCCGAAGAGTCTTGATCTGGGGGCCGGTCACGGTGAAGGGTGCAAAGTCCATCAGGAGTGTCCAACTGTGTCAATCCCGACAGAGGGTGAGGCATGCAACCTGGAGACTCCAGGGAAGCACAATACCTCTGGCTCAGTACCCTAGGGGCCAGAACACTGGAGAAGGGACGTTACCAGAAATGCAGTGATGCTTTCCGAAAGGGAACAGGCCAGGCGGGAACCACCAGGCTGGCCGCACTGAATTCGTCTAGAAAGGCGCGCACCAGGTGCTCAGGATTGTCTTGGGAACCAGGGCTGATCCGAAGATCTTTCATCATCCTCGTGAGGAAGTGTTGATACAAAGAAAGATCAGTGGTGGGGGAGATGTAGACGGATGGTTCCTTTCCCTCCGAGGAGAGGGATGAGGAAGCGGAAGATTTTGGAGATTCAGAGGGTGGCTGCTCAGGGGGAGGGTGGAACACCCGCTCATCCATTGCCCTAACGTAAGTGGGAAAGTGAGCAGCTGCACCCCTAAACTGCTCCCAGGTCAGAGGTCCCCTAGGACTGGCAATACCAGGGAGAAAAGGAGATGGAGGGAGAGGAATGGGAGCCAAATCCATCGAAGAAGAGGAATGTCCTCTGCCCGGGCAAGAGGGCCTGCCGGATGCTCCCAAAAGGGGTAGAGCCCCGTGAAGCCCAACAGCCAACAGCTGATCCAACCACACTGGAACTGCTTAGACCGTGCCTGGAACAATCCCCTGTGAGGCGACCGGGACCGTGAGAGTCCAGAAGGACGGTCCCTGGCCTCCAAAGAGGATGGCCCTCTCGAGGAGAGGGGGGGGGAAAGGTGAGGGTCCGCACTATGGCTCCTCCCTGAACCTGGGCAGGTCCCAGGGAGAGGCCGCTGCACAGAACTCAGGCCCCTCGACCCCAAAAGAGCCCTCCGCCTCGAAACCACCAGCGTAGGCAGCTGGCTACCCAGAGTAGTCCCCGAGACCACCCAGGGCGCAGCACCCTCCCCTTCTGTGGGTGCTCCGGCTGCCCTAAAGTTGGGCTGTCCAGGCACACTGCAGGAGGGGGTACCCCAACTTGGGGGGGGGGGCAGAGGATTCCCTGACTCCAGGCTGCACAGCAGCGGCCACCTGGACCGCTGCCTGCTCGTCAGTGCCACTGACCCCAGAATCGGGAAAAACTGCCCGCTCCCCACAGGGAGGCTGAGTGGGGGCCATTGAAGTCACCACTGAGGGGTCAGCAGACTCTGAGGAGTCTGGAAAGCAGACTGAATCAGACTCAGAATCCCCCTCTGAAAAGGGTGGAGACCGAGGTCCGATGCCAGACCACCCGCCGACCCCTGCCCATTCTTGGGCTGCGAGAAGTGCCAGTCTGAGCTGTGGCATCACGGCCGGCGCCGACCCCTCCCTTGGCGCCGCAAATGGCGCCCAAGAACAGAGATGGCCCCAACCACAGTGCCTAAGCCTGGCCCAGCGCCAGTCACGGTGCTGTCCTCTCCCACAGCGCCGCGAACAGCACTGGAGTCAGAGATGACGCTGAGCCCCCTTCCCGGTGCCACAAATAGCACCGAAGTCAGAAATGACGCCACTCACGGTGCCGTCACCCGCCACAGCATTGCGAACAGTGCTGGAGCTGGAAACGGCCCCATCTCCAGTCCCGGCACCAAGACCGGGAATAGCCGTGGAAAGAAGCGGTCACCCTCCCACAGTGCCGTGGCGGCTGATCACAAGCGGTGCCGAGAGAGCCGGCACCGACCAGGCCCTGGCGCTTACAAGTGACGCCGATGCCCAAAATGGCACCAGCCGGACGGTGCGGAGGCCGGTGCTGCCTGGCCTCCCAGGACGTGACACCGGGGTGCTCTTCACCACCAAAGGTGACTGCCGATGCAGTGCCCAGCCCGCCTCAAAAGGAACGACTGGGCCTTGCACCACGGAAGGGGCCCCAGCCGCTGCAAGGCTAGAAGAGGTGGAGGTCTCTCCTCCACGTTCGTGACAGAAACTGGAGGGACCAGGAGGAAGGGCCAAGTGGACCGTGTCTCTTGGCCTTACGAAAGTGTGGGCCTGTCCCCTAAAGTCGGTGGTGTTCCCCACTTTCCACACACGCATTTGGACAACCTGGCGGTCCATGGAGAAGCAGGCATCGCACAAATCCATGTTGTGAGAAGGGCCAAGACAGGTGAGACACTAATCATGCTGGTTGGAAACGGAGTAACAGTGGTCGGAGGGCACCATACAAGACGTCCGCCCGTCTTCAACGATTTTTGCCCCCCGCATTCTGACATGATCTACCAATAAAACAATACAAAACAGTACCGCGCGCTGGAGTAAAATAAAACAAAAGGAACAGTCTTATCAGTCAGCCAAGGCCGAACTGATGGTCCTTTGATGCCTAAGCCAAACTAGTCCGCAGCCATGACGCAGTTTCTTCCAGCGTAGCCCACACACGTCCAACCTCTACGGCGGGAGATGAACTGGAGAGGGGGCAACACTGACGACAGTTGACGGCCAACCCGGGAGCGCCATGTTGTATGTCGGCCTCGAGGGGTGGTGCTGCCACTGCGTCAGCTCCGCCCCCATCCAAAAAAAAAAAAAAAGCTCCCATGGGGTCATGACCTCCAGCCACAACCCAACTGTGATGAATGGTGAAGATTGACACAGGTAAGATCACCTCTTGTCTAGCCTAGTCAACCAGAAAAATAACTCCTCAAGAACCATAACCTCAGGCCTAATGTTCTAACGCCCTGAGACAGAGTCAGCAAGTTGTACCTCAGTGACACGTAAACTGGGGTCCTGCAGGACAGGGTCAGCAGCACTGAGTATCATGCCTGCCTGGCCCAGTCTGAGACTATCACAATCATTGTTGCTACCTCTCCCCCAAGTTTCATGTGTACCTTCTGTATGAGGGGAAATTGGGGGGGGGGGGGCATACAGAAACCTCCTTGTCAAGTCAGGACTAAGGCATCCTCTGGGACTGTGCCCCTGATCAGAGACCTGCAACAAAACTTTGGGAGCTGGCTTTTCTCTCACGAGGCAAATGGATCTACTTCTGAGGTGCCCCACTTCCTGAAATCTGAAGCCAGCACTTGCTGGTTCAAGGCCCATTTTGATTTCCCTGGCTGATTCTGCTTAAGGAGTCTACCAGAACAGTCTATGGCAGATGTACTACAGAAATGAAGTAAGCCAGGTTGCAGATTCTCTTTCCTTTTGTGCACAGTTTTGAGGATCCCATTCCTCTTTGTTTATGCAGTACCCAGTTGTGGTGTTGTCTGTCTGCAGGTGGACTTTACTAACCCTACAACTGGGAGGAAAGCGACCACACTGTCAGCAGTACTGCCCTGAGCTCGAGGAGGTTTATGTGCTCCCGAGTCTCCTATGGGCTCCAGATGCCATTTCTCATGAGGTCCCCTAGGCGGCCACCCAACCACAAGAGTTATGCATCTATTGTGAGAAGCTTGGTGGGTGACTGCTAGAGGAAGGGAATGCCCTTTTTCTTTCCGCTGTTCTACTACTTGAACAAAGTTGTTTGATACTTGCACTAGGCAGGGATAAGGGATCTGACGTTTGGGACCAGTAGCCTCCTAGGTGGTACAGTATGTTCCTCATGTGGAGACGAGCCCATGACACCACAGCTAAGGCCGATGCCATGTGGCCTAATAGTTGCAGAAAATCCCTTGCAGACTTCGGCTGACCTGGGATGAATGATTCTGTGCTGGCAACCAGGTTCAATACTATGTTCTGTGGAAGAAATGCCTTTCTCTGCAGGGGATTCAATTCTGCTCCAATGAATTGCAGGACCAGTACCAGTTCTGTCCTGGTCTTCTGCAGATTTATTTGGAAACCCAGATTTTCCAAAGTGCTTCTTACCAGCTGGATAGAGCACAATGCCTCTTGCTTTGTTTTCTTGGAGACTAGCCAGTCATTCAAGTAGGGCAAAACAACTAAACATTGTCTTAGATGGGCCACCAACACAGCTAAGCACTCTGTGAACACTCTTGGTGCTGAGGTGAGACCAAAGCAGCTGGCCGAGGAGGCGAGTGATATGGCTGAGCCAGTCACTGTTTTTGGGAAAACCAGTGACCAGCGTGGGGTTCTAAGTAGGTGAGTTGGGTAGGGGGTTGGCAATCGTTCGGGGAGGGGGGCCACTAGATACCAGGGTACAGGTATAGGTATATACTACGGGAACCAGCAATCGGGCTCCACTAGACACCATGAAATAGGGATTTTTTTTTTTTTTTTTTTACATTGTCTTTATGCCCCTTCTTCACTGTAGTAGCCACTCTTTTCAGGGACCCAATGTGACCCTGCGTCCCTGAGCTCCCCCAATGAGTGCCCCGCTCCTATGCCACCCTGAGCACATTGGATAACCCCCGGCTGGGGTGGAGGAGTCCCCCTATTCCCTCCATACTTCACAGCAGGGCGTGCACCTTGGGTTCCTCAAATGCCCGGCACGCTGGGACCCGTCTACTGGCGCTACTGCGTGTGTTTTCTAGTTTTCTGACACCCCGGGCATCAGCAGGCTAGGAGGCCAATGAGACAAAAGCACGGAGAGAGTGGTCTTTGCACTGGCTCTTGGCTGACATCCGCCCCTCCCTACGCTTCTGCTACCTCCAACTGCACCACCAACCGTGGTCACCCAGGTGGTGGTATCGCAGAGAGGTCTGTGGCTCACCCCTCCCAGAGAAGAAGAGCGGTCCGTCGGGTGTTCAGTCTTTCCCCTGGCTGACCCTCCAGCAACCCTGGCTCGCTACCAAACCCGGGTCGCTGGCATCGCAAGCGGTGCACCAGCGGGCTGGCTGAGGAAATAGGGATCTTAATAACAACATGGATGAACAGGGGTGGGAGTCCACTAGACACCAAGGCATATGGATGTTAATGACAGCATGTGTGACTGGGGGGGGGACCACTAGACACCAGGAACATGAAACAGACATATCAGCATGGGTGAGTGGAGGTGGAGCTGACCACTAAATGCCAGGAAATGTAACAGAAATATCAGTATGGGTGATTTGGGGGAGGAGGTGAAGGGACCATGAGATCCCAGGGAATCAACCCTACTACAGCCCCGCAAGGGAACAAATGGACTGAGTGCATGCCAAATGTGCTCACTAGCATGCTAGGGCTGGCCCACAGGAACCCTGATGTTATCCAATTTGGGCAGCACTACTTCCAGTGGGTTCCCCTGTGAGCCATAGCCAGCCTTTGGCTGTGTCAGCGCAATGCAAAGTCACTGTGCGCTGGCAGGGGCCCAAATTTAGGCAACTAGCGTGCCCCTGTCTGAATATTGCACATGGTCGGCTGTGCACTATTTTCCAAGCAGTGCTAATGGCTGCACGGCACTGCTGGCTCAGACTACTGGGGCCTTAATTTTTCATATCCGTGTAATGCAGTTGTTCTGTGAGTTTTCACATGTGGACTTCATTATGTGCAAAATCGTTATTTTGCGTTTTGCAGGTAGACTTTTTTTTTAATCTGTGAAACGCTGTTATTGCACAATTTTGCAGTGGTACTTTCTCCCCAAATTTCACTTACCTGCATATAAGGACAGTTGTACCTGAAAACACGTTTCAGGTTAGATTGATAAGTTATCATTTATGTTGTTGTGAGGGATGGTGGAAACTTGCCAATCAGTGAAACTGCAGTGATAAAGCATTTAATAATGGTAAATTTAACAGTAAAAGAAAACTGAGGTGGGAAATAAAAAAAAAAAAAAAAAACAACAACACACAAGCCCATGTAACTCAATAAAACAAGCCAGTGTAAGGTCTACAATAAGGCAAACAGGATGCTGGGGTGTATAGGAAGGGGTACTGACAGAAGAATGAAGGAAATATTACTAGCTCTCTCTAGATCACTGGTGAGATCCCACCTGGAGTACTGTGCCCAGTAGTGGAGTCCTCACTTAATGAAAGATAAGGGCAGGCTGGAGACAGTGCAATGTATGGTGGCCAGAATGATTCAGGGCCAGCATCAGCTCAAGGCATGGAACGTGTACTCACTGGAGACCGGACCAGAGAAGGAGCTATGATAGAGACCTTCAAGTTCCTGAAAGGAATGAACAAGGTAGACTGCAAAGAACTATTTAGGATCAGTAGCAAGTCAAGAACACGGGGGGCACAAGCGTAAACAGATGGGAGGTTCAAGAGGAAAACGAGAAAGTTTTATTTTACAGAAAGGGTGGTGGAGCGATGGAACAATCTGTAGCTGATGAAGTTGGTGGGCACCAAAACTATCGGTGGTTTCAAACATGGCTGAGACAGAGTGAAGGGTTTAGTGGTTGTTCAGAGTGGTAGCAGTAGAGATGGGAGCAATGGGGTAGATAGTGTGGGTTAGAACCCTGTGTGGACAATAGGTCCTGGGTTTTTATGTGCAGACTGGATGGACCAATGGTCTTTTTCTGCCATCACGATCTATGTTTCTATGCTAAAGGTCAGGCCAGGTGGGACAGCTTCTTCATGTATGGCCTGCAGGGCCATGTGTGAAGCAAGCTGTAGGTCCGGGGCACTGCAGCATGGGTTTGGGCCATACGCAAAGTGATATAGGCCTGGGATGCTATCCCAAAAGAAAAAATTACTCACCTTAGTAATGTTGTTTCTTCTAATGAAGTCTTGCTATATTATAGACCTTAGCAGCAGTTTGATCCAGCTCTAGAACTGCCCCGGAGTGAAATGGTTAAAACCATTCCAAAATAGAATTTTGGCACGAGAGCAGCTCTATCTGTGTCATTTCAAACTTGAACTGTCAGATCTTTACGAGCCAAACTCACTAAGGTCTGTGTGGAAGCTGTAACTACACTAGCCAAATGGCTGCCTAAATAATAACAACCATTGATGGTCCCAACACCCAAGACTCAAGTCAGGGGACCAGAAATACTAACACCATTCTAATAATATGAAAATGGAACATAAGTATAATAAAACACACACACGCTCACACACACACCCCCAAAGTCCCAAAGGGGACAAAATGCTAACAGGACATAAGTAGTGCCCACACTAAGTTGCCCACACCCCACCAAGTAGAGGTTCTGAGAGGGCAGGTTGGGAGGTTCGATATATAAGACTCCATTAGAAGAAACAACATCACTAAGGTGAGTAATTTTTTCTTCAACAACATGAAGTCTTGCTATATTATAGACATTAGCAGAATACACAGCAGTACCTCCATGGAGGAGGGCAGAACCTACTTAGGAATAGGCTCTGAAGAACAGCTGTGCCAAACCGAGCATCTCTCCTGGCCTGGACATCCAGGGAGTAATGCTTGGTAAAAGTGTGTACCGTTTTCCAAGTAGCAGCCTGGCAAATCTCTAATAAAGGGATATCTCTGGCAGCAGCTAGAGACGCAGCTGTACCCCTGGTAGAATGAGCCCTCAAACCGGGGGCTCTGCCCACTTTCTGATAACAAAATTGGATACAAGAGACAATCCACCTGGCTATTGATCTCTTAGTGGCAGGTTTGCCTTTCCCAACTTCACCATAGGTAAGGAAAAGTTGGAGGGATTAGAACTCTGGACCTTTGGTACGCTCTATATAATAACTAAGAGCTCTCTTAACATCCAGGCTGTGCAACCTCCTCTCACCCGAAGAGGAGTGATCAGTGAAAAATACTGGAAGGGAGATAGATTGATTAAGATGGAAATCTGAAACCACCTTAGGCAGAAACTTCCTATTAGTCCTAAGGACTACCTTATCTCTGTGGAAAGAAATAAAGTCAGTCTCCACTGACAAGGCTTGCAATTCACTTATGCATCTGGCAGAAGTGATAGCCACTAGAAAAACAGTTTTCCAAGTTAGGTACTTAAGCTCTGCAGAAGACAGAGGTTCAAAAGGGGGTTGCATTAACTGGGCAATGCAAACATTAAGGTCCCAAGCAGGGGCCGGTTCCTGAAAGGGAGGATTAGTATGGAGTAATCCCTTAAAAACTTGGAAAACACAGGATGAGAAGAAAGAGGGATGACTTTCCTGCTGACAAAAAGCACACACAGCTGCCAAATGAACTCTCAGGGTAGCTGGTCTGAGACCAAGGAATTAAGATGTACCATGTAATCTAACAAAATGGGCAATTCAGCAGATTCTGGGAAATATTTTTCCCAGCACACCAAATGGAAAACCTTTCCATTTAGAACTATAAGTAGCTCCTAGTGGAAGGCTTTCTGGAAGCCTTTAGGATCTCAAGAACACCCTGAGAGAGTGTAAATCAGCAAACTAACTCCTCAAGAGCCAGGCCTTGAGGTTGAGGGATTGAGGTCCGGATACCAAACCCTTCCCTGGGCACAAGTCAACAGATTGTGATTCCTGGGAGGCACAGGGAAGATGGACTGTCAGAGACAGAAGGAGGGGTACCAGGGCTGCCTGGCCCAATCCGGGCAATCAGAATCACCCTGCAAGGCTAAGATCTGATTTTGACTAGTACTTTGAATAGGAGAGGAAAGGGGGAAACCATGAGGAACTTCCTCCCAATCCAGAAGAAGGGCATCCAGGGGAACTGAGCCCAGCACTGAGGCCTGCAACAGAACAGAGGAAGTTTGTGATTGTCTGGGGCTGCAAACAGATCTATCTGAGGATGCCCCACCTGGCAAAAACTATCCCCAGCACTTGAGGATCCAGGGACCATTCGTGATGGCCCTGGGAAATCCTGCTGAGGGCATCCGCTAGGACATTGTCCTTCCCTGGAAGATGAACTGCTATGAGGAAGTGTTCAGGAATAGGCCAGAGACCACAACTTCATTGCCTCGGTGCACAAGGTCAAGACCGAGTGCCCCTGTTTGTTGATGTACCACATTGTTGTGGTATTGTCTGTTCTGACTTGTATCACCTTGTCGTGGACAGATGCAGAAAAGCTTGAAGAGCTAAAAAGACAGCTCTGAGTTCCAGCAAATTGATGTGGAGCAGAGATTCCTGGGGGCCCAAACTCCCTGAGTGGAAAGGTCGCCCATGTGGCTCCCCCAGAAGGGAAGCATCTGTAGTGAGAGTCAAGTCGTGAGAAGGGGAAATGAAGGGACCCCCGCTCTAAATTGCTCTGATCCTGCCACCACTGGAGAGCTAGGATCAAGGTTCGATCACTGGGACCAACTTGGAAAGGGGTCTCTTGTCTGAGACCAAAGGTTCTCAAGTGAAACTGAATGTCTCTCATCTGAAATCTGGCTCCCTGCACAACAGCTGTGGATGCAGCCATGTGCCCCAGGAGCTGCAGAAAGTGTCTTGCTGGTCGAGAGACCTGCAGAGTGAAGGAAGAGGCCAGAGCCACTAAATTCCTTACCCTTTCTGGGGAAGAAAGGCTCTGGCTAGCTTTGTGTCCAATCTGCCCCTATAAAGGTGAGTACCTGGACTGGTTCCAGAACCGACTTTGGTAGGTTTAGCAGAAACCCAGGGAGGTGAGAAGCTGCTGGGTAACCTGCAGGTGAGATTTTACCTGTTCTGGGGACTGGCCTACAATGAGCCAGTCATCTAGATAGGGAAAACAGCAATCCTCTGCCTCCTTAAGTGGGCCACTGCCACGCTAGACACTTTGTGAATACCCTTGGAGCAGAGGTAAGGTCAAGGCATTGCTCTGAACTGGTAATGACCTGAGGGCAGTTCAATCTGAGGTACTTCGATGGGATCTTCTGATTAGGACATGGAAATAGGCATCCTTGAGGTCCAGGGAGGCTAGGCCAGTCCCTGGCCTTAGGGAAGGTAAAATCATTGCCAGACTTACCATTTTGAACTTTGGTTTCAAAAGATGCTTGTTCAGATATCTGAGATCTAAAATGGGCCGCCATTCTCCTGTCTTTTTGGGTAAGGAAGTATCTGAATACAGACCCCTGCCCTGATGCAGGGAGGAACCTTTCTACTGCTCTGAGAGCTAACAGGGATGAGACCTCTGTTTCCAGAGCGAGGTCTCTAGAAGCACTTGCAGGTAGAAAAGTCTGCTTCTCAACTTGGGAAACTTTTTGAAGCTGAGAACCAGACCCTGGCTTACTACTTCCAGAACCCACTTGTCTGAGGTTAAAGAAGCCCAATTCTGACTGAAGTAGCCAGCCTGCCCCCACTGGTACAGGAGAATCGCCCTGGGCACCCCACCAGGGTGCCTGTTTCGAGGAGCTTTAGGGCTGGGGTTGGAGCAGGTCTGCCCACCCCTCATCTGCCCCTGCCTCTGAAGAAGCCCCTCTGAGCATAGGCAGAGGAGGCCTGAGTCTGGTAGAAGGCCTGTGAAAAGGCTCACCCCTACCTCTGGGGCATGCCTTTGAGGAGTGGCTTGCCGCCCTTAGCCTGGGCACTCTTGTAAGTAGTCCTATATTCATCCATCTTCTTATGTAATTCTCTGTCTGCTCTCCAAACAGAGAATTTCCCACCACAGGAAAATCCATAGCCTTAGTCTGGGTATCCTGTGACAAACTAGTACACCTGAGCCAGGCCAACCTACGAAAAGCTACAGATGTGGCCATGACCCTAGAGGAAACATCATTAACATCCACAGCAGCATGAAACTGAACCTAAGAGGCTTCAATGCCATCAGCAGCCACCTGTTCTAGTTCACTCAGCCAGCTGGCCATGGGCCTGCTTTGCCAATTGCAAAACAGTATCCCATCTAGATTTCTGATACCTAGCTACATAAGCCAATAATTTGCTTGCCTGAGTCCCAGAGAGGCTGCCATATACTGTTTTTTGCCATGGCATCAATCTTCCTGGAATCCTTGTCAGGAGGATGTGAAGCCAAGGGAATATTAGCTTTATCACAGGCAGCAGCCTGAACTACTCAACATGACTGCATTGCTGAGAAAGGAATTCTGCATCAGGGCCTGACAATGTATACCTTCTGTCCATCTTTTATCTACAGGAGGTACAGAATTAGGAGCTTTAAAATTTTAATTGTTTGTTTCTAAAAGACTTATGTAAAGGAATAGACAATCTCTTGACTCTGGAATATCCATCATTTCTACAAAATCAGGCTCCTCTTGCTCATCCACAGCCTCTTCTAAAGGAAGCTGGAGGGTTTCAGCAACTTTTATCAAACATAAAATGAGATGGGGACTCAGACAGCATAGGGGAGATTCTAAAGGTCTGTCTGGGAGATGTCCGTTCAATGGGCACACCCAGACCTTCCCAGCCACATTCATACTGTTCATAATCCTCCTCCCCCCCCGGTTCATAAAATTCCTCAATATCATAATCCTGAACCACTGGGACCGGACGAACCGACCTTTACCAGATAGTGGTGGTTCGGACGACCCTGAGACAGTGACTGGACAATTTAGGCTTTTGTTATCTCTGCAGCAGTTGGAGAAGGAATTTGGACCCAGACCTGCTGATTTTCTTGTTTCTTTACTGGAATTGGTTCCTCAGAACCAGCTTTTCTTTGCCCGAGGAAGTCTGGCCCTGGTCAGAGGGCTACCCTCTGGTTTGGTTGGCACCAAACCGGCTGGCCATCCGGTCAGCGGACTTTTGCTCTCGCTCCCTGAGCCTGCCCAATCTTTTTCCAGGGTGGCTGCAGGGAAATTCTTAATACCTGGCAGTCTGACTGAGGTGGTCAAACCCCAGACAATAAACACAGGTGGTGTGTGGGTCAGCCTTGGCAAAGACTTCCCCACAAACATCACAGTGTAGAAACCCAGTGGGCCCGGTTTTTCTTTTGGGTTTCTCAGACATAATGCCAGCCTAACCAAAAACTTGCCCTTTTAACGGCAGTGCCAGGCAAGACACCCTTATCAGTTCATAACCGTCTCACAGGTATTGGAAAAAACTGTAATAAATCCGGTTTTTTTAGAACCAATAAAACCGGAACCGCACTCTAAAATAGTAACTTTTAGTTTTAAATGAGTTTTAAACCCACTGATCGGTTCAAAACCGAACCGATAACTTACAAGTTCCACACAGACAAACCTTCATTTACTTACGGTTACCACAGATAGAGCTTGAACCGAACGGTTTTATGGTTAAATAAAACTATTCTCGGTTAAATCCAACCGAGAAAACACTTTTTAAACCGAGAAATGAACCGAGTAGAAGGAGAAATCTCTGGAGCTACTGTTCACTGAGGCGGAGTGAAGAATCTGACAGTTCAAGTTTGAAATGACACAGATAGAGCTGCTCTCGTGCCAAAATTCTATTTTGGAATGGTTTTAACCATTTCACTCCGGGGCAGTTCTAGAGCTGGATCAAACTGCTGCTAAGGTCTATAATATAGCAAGACTTCATGTTGTTTGAAAGATAGAAAATTCACTGGGGAAAAAAAAACTACTTTAACGCACAAGTTAGAGCTGAAGCAAAAAACAGAAAAAGTAGGAAAACGTAAGGTCAAAGTAAAATGTCCACTGAGTCCTGTTGAATTTGAGGCATTGCATTTCTTGGTGTTTGAATGATCATGTGATGCAGCGTTGGTGGTAAAGACATCAGGGGGCTTAGAGACACTCAAGGAGGAGAGCAAGGCAAAACATGGGTTTGGCACCAGACCATCTGTGAATCAGAGCGGCTCTCAGCTGCACTCTCATTGGGAACCACTCTGCATGGGGGGAATGGACCACAAAGCTCCCCACGGGGCAGGAAAGCTCAGTTTCTAGCCAAGACGTCACCTGACAGGAGAGCAAAGTGTGTGCGATCAAGCCAGGGGGCCAGTTTCAACAAGATAAGGGCAGGAATCCAAATAAAAAAAAGATTTTGTTGAAGGAAATGCTCCTGTTTATTAGGAGGACACCATTCTACCAACCCCCGACCTTAGCCATAACCAATCAGAGGTCAGGGATCTAGGCATGCAATACCAGAAGGATTTTGGGAGAGTGACTGCATAGTATGCTTGGTGCCCTTTCACCCAGCTAAAAGGGCAATGAGTGAACATTCTCAATACTAATTCTAGTAACAGACAGCCCTCTGCATTGGTGAGAAGCTGCCTTTGCCCAGATAAATGCTGAGGATATATCCAGAATGCAGGCAGTTCACGGTTCGCTCTCACAAGGTGAGGAGGGCTTGTGCTGCTGGCCAGAGTCAACTCAGGGAAGCTTGCCTGGGCTTCTACACCCAATTGTTGAGGAGGTGTCTTAAAGCTTTCTACAACCCATCCAATGTAGACTGAACTGTGTGTTTCCGGTTTGTGTCAGAATGACACCTCTTGATGAAAGAGACTGTTCATGTGAAAGGAGGCAAACATGTGCTGCTTCAGCAAGGTGCCACAGCTGCTAACCTGTGAGTGACCAGAGACTGAGTGAATACCGCTGCTGTATTTTAAAGCCTGCATGGAGACTGCACGCAGTCAGGAGGAAGACTGGTTAATACTGCTGCCAGACACTGGCTAACATATCACATGAGGGTACAGAAGCCTGTGTGTATCCCCCATGCTCCCTAGACTGCTCTGTCCTGGGGAGGAGGAAAAGAGAAGTGCAATAGTGGTCTAGACTGCTGAAGCAAAGAGCCCGATTCACATCCTGAGGCACCTTGGACCTGGATTGTCGAGCTGACCCCCCCCCAAGAATCTGCACCTCCAGAGAGGAGAAGGAGTCCAAGCTGTCAGGGAAACTGGAAACACCAGAAGAATGACTACTTTCAGGGCTTGCACTGCACCTGGGATTTGTAAAAATCTGTCACCAAAGCTACAGTTTTGGCCATTGGGCCCGGATTTACAAATAACCTCAGCTGAGGTTCGTCATTTTAGCAACTGCACAGTCTTTGGGTTTAACAAAAATGTTTTATTCTGTTTAAACTGCACCACTGCTGGTCAGTCAGCTGCAACCACATCAGGCCTGCACCATTTCACTGGCTGGGTACCCAGTGAAGCACAGGGGACTCCCCTAAGGTTTAAGAAGGGTTTTGAACTGGTACGAGTGGAAAATGGGTAGTGCCCCAAGTACAGGTGGGCTGGTAATACTAAAGATTACAGTAATTACACAACCAGTGTATTGCACTGCCTGGTGGGTGGGGGGGCTTACACAGGCCGAGCCTAGACAAGCACCTAACGTCCACCCTGCACTAAAAGTTCCAGAGTTTCAATATAAAAGAGTTGCTTTGCATTCCCCTATCCCTTGAGGATATTCTCCAAAAAATATTTAATTGGTATTTTACATTCCATCTCGTAAGCATACGTGTAGTAGCCAGTCAATAATTGCACTTCTGTTGATTAAGGTTTCACTGTGATTTTTCCTGTGTGGGGGACATTATGGGGAGGTACTGCTTCCCAGAGGGTTGTACAGCTCTGACACCAGGCCCACTTAAACTTAACTCTGGGTGGAAACACTGCACAAACTTAATATCTGGATAGGAACCCCCCATTCAGGAAAATCAGAACCAAGGCCTCTCAACCCTGTTGGAGCCCACAAGGCAGGGGTATTAACTGCAACATCCGGGGCCACCTGGTTACATTTATGATGCATATTTCTTAAATACAGTATTAAATGCAGTCCAGATTATAAGGAATATATACAGTATTATAATTTGCACATGACATTTTGCTGCAAACTAGTCTTAGAAGAAATAAACAAGCACCTACCCATGTGATGAAGAACTCTGGGATCCATCATTTTGGCCATCTGTTGGTTAAGTTTTGCCATCTGAGATGGGTTGACATTCTTGGACATGTCACCACCTATTAAAACAGAGATCTTAGGTGATTATTTTTTATTTGAACTATCTGAAACCATGTCACATGCTAATGAAGGTCATCACAGAGCTACAAACTTGCCTCAAAGAGAAATGTTAGAGTTTTTGTCTACTGTTATTCACAGTAAATTCTGCATCAAACATTTATTTTATTTCAAAAGGTTCACCAGGAAAGACCTACTAAGCTTTTAACAGCTTGTTTCCAGATGTGTCCTGGGGAGATGGGAAATGGAGGATAAGTTAGCAATAACCCATGACAGGGTATGGGGTTATAGGCATTTAATTCATACATCGGGTGTGTTGTAAGGCATGAAGCCGCAGGCCTATAACCCCATACTCTGGAGTGGGTTACTGCGCTTATAACATGGGTTATGTGCAACACAGGTGAAAATGCCAGGCAAATGTGTTTTCTTCGTGTTTTCATGGAACAAAGGTACTGTATCCTGCTGACCTGGAAAATAGTCCTCACTATATTATGCAGATAGAAATGTCGTAGATAGAAGACTGACAGGATTTCTGACATTTCTTCTGCATGACAGTCTCTGCTTCACTGCCTCCGTTACATTCCAGCCCCCCAACCCGCAAACCCACAGAGCCATATGCAGGTAGCCCATCGCACAGAGGTGAGTCGCTCGAGGTCTCTGCCTCATTCCCTCTCGCACACTCTGAGTTCCACTACTTGCAGACAACTGTGACAGCCGCACTGCACATGGCATGCGTGACACTGTTGTCTGACAAGTGACTGTTGTGTGGCCCCCCCCCAACCCACACAGATATACAGCGTGCGTCACAACCGTTTCTTTAATTCTTTGCTGTACTCAGACATGTATTCATCCTGCCGCTATGCCTGGGGGAATGTAGGTGCACTCAGGATAGAAAACATAGCTGCCGATCAGAGAGAGAGACACACACAAAAGAAGTCTGATTTGCATGTTGCGCTAGTGTTTCTCTCTCTGTCAATCTGTCTCAGGGACACAATACAGTGGCCCATCACGCAGAAAGTCTGTCCTTCGGTCTCTGTGTTTTAGCAAATGACAAGTGTGGAGCAGCGAGCAGTACGTCTGTACTCACTGAGTCCCACTGTCTCGAGGTGGCTGGCAGAGTTAGGTGTACACCGACCTGCACCACAACATGAAAGAGTACATTTGAGGAGCAGCCCCAACATCACACCCTGCCAGCTCACTGAAAGGAAAGTCACTCCCGAGGGCCCAATCGTCTTGCTTTCGCTGGACCTTCTAAATGGAGGGGTATATGTGTACCGGGATCGGGGAGATGGACTACTGTATATGATGAGTTTGTGTTTTTTTTCCCTTTCAATTAACACACACCACGAGGGATACATGCTTCGGAAGGGGATATTGAGAGTGAAGAGAAAACCGCTCTGTTACACTGTGTACCGCGCAGTGATGGGGGGTTGAAATTAAGCACCACAGACAAAGTTGCATTGCCCTGCACTGCATGTGGGATGGGGGTACAGCTGGCACTACTGGTGCATCACAGGAGTTGCACACTAACAGGAGAATTGCCTACAGCACTGACAGATGGCCACCACGGCTGTCTCTCGCTTACTATTTTTAATGGGTGCCTGACAGTGCTGAAGTTCCCACACATAACAAGTCCTGCTCTGCTCTAGGATCCTGCTGATCGGGCATCTCACCCCAACTATGGATTTAAATAGTGAATTTAATCCACGGTCAGGTGATGCTCTTCAGCCAATGAAGTTTCCTGCTCTACTGAACCCATGCTATAAACAGTAATAACAAAGACATATACAGTAATACAGTATTTCAAAGAAGCATAATCATAAATATTAAATGCAAATCAGTAAGCAGATACGTGCAGTAAATAAAACACAGATTATATTAGACGGGTGGGGAACTACACTTATTAGCATATAACAGGAATGAGGTGGACATCATGGCCAGGGCAAAACTAATGTAAGGAAGAAAGACAAGAGGAAAATGATCATGGACAGTTGCAAATAGGAAAAGTCACGAAGAAGAGACTTTAGGGAGGAAGCAGAAGAGGCAGAATGAATAGACACAGGAAGGGAGAACCAAGTAAGAAAGCAATATGATAAAGCAGAATGTCCAACAGTAGATTTGCTAGAAGGAAAGGAGAGGGAATGGGAAATACTGCTGCGGAGAGGGCAGGAAGAAGAAGAGGGAGAGGATAGAAAGGATTTACGATAAAAGAGGGAAGGGAACCAAACCAGAATTTGTATATAAATGAGGCACAATGGGAAATGCGCCTGGCATCAAGAGATGGCAGTGAAAGGGTAGAGTATGGAGTGAACAGTGGTGGGTATGAGGGGAACAATCTAAAGCAAAAATGGAAATTACGTACCTACTGAAATTCTTGATCTTCTTGGACGAAGTCTCCACCACTCATTCACACTGATGGGATCTACGCTAGAGGCACTAGGACCCAGCTGGAGCAAACTTTTTGCAAGAGGGCTGGTGCCAGAGATGGAGCCGCGAGGAGCGGCGCCGTGAGCCTCGGCTCGTGTGGCAATGACTATCTCGGTGTCGAACCTCCAACCGCCTCAGTACCTTTTTTTCCGAGGAGGTGCAGCATAATTAACCTAGAAGGACAGCCTAACAAAAACCGGACATAAGATAGTCCGGATGACCCATATAAGAAGGGTCACCAAAGAAGTCTTCACAGCCTGAATATTGAGGGAGTGAAGACCAACAACAGAGGTGAGCTCGGGGGATGGCGGGTGGGCATGTGAATGAGTGGTGGAGACTTCGTCCAAGAAGATCAAGAAGTATGGTAGGTACGAAATTTCCATATCCTCCTGGACATAAAGTCTCCACCACTCATTCACACTGATAGGAGAGTACCGAGCTACTAATCCCCCCGAGAGGGTGGCAGGAGAAACCAACAGTTCACGAATTTAGGACAGAAGCCCGTTAAGGATAGTCCTGCCAAACGAAAGATGTCGTCTGGCATGCACATCCAGGGCATAGTGCTTGACGAAAGTATGCACTGAGCTCCAGGTAGCCGCATTGCAAATGTTTGCAATGGGCACATTGCGGATTTCTACCAGGGATGCAGCAGCTGCTCTAGTAGAGTGAGCGTACACTCTGCCCTCCAGCTTAACTTGCGCCATGGAATAACAGTGGCGAAGGCATGCCACTAGCCATGCCGAAATGCATCTGATAGCGACAGGTTGAACCAGCAGGGTCTCGTTGAAGGAAACAAACAATTGCTGAGCTTTGCGAATTTCTTTTGTTCTATCCAAACAGAAATGCAGAGCTCTTTTGACATCTAAAGAATGAAGGGTGCACTGTCCTTCATTTTGGAAGTTTGCAAAGTAGGTAGGTAGGATCAAATGTTGGTTTAGATGAAATTCTGAAACAACCTTAGGGAGAAACTTAGGATGGGTCCTAAGAACTACTTTGTCCTTATGAAATACAGTATACGGAGGGTCTGTGACCAAAGCATGTATTTCAGAAACCCTGCGGGCCGAGGTAATGGCCACCAGGAAGGCTGTTTTCCAAGTGAGAAATTTCAGCTCACAGGTTGCTAGAGGCTCAAAAGGCTTTCGAGTGAGCACGTCTAGCACAAAATTAATGTCCCAAGCTGCAACTGGACGTCTGATAGGAGGTTTGGTATGCAGAATACCCTTAAGAAACCTCTTAACTACAGGTAACTGAGCCAGTGATAAGGAAAGTAGTGGCTCATGATAAGCTGAAATGGCACAAAGGTGAACTTTGACTGTAGAGTATTGAAGACCTGAATTTGAGATGTCTAAGAGGTACTCTAGAATATTATTTGGTGGGCAGGAGAAAGGATTCAAAGAAGATTTTGCACACCAGAGAGAAAACGCTTCCATTTGGCTGTGTACGTCTTTCTGGTGGCTGGCTTGCTCGCAGCCAAAAGAATATTTGAAACTCTCTGAGAGACATTGAACCTGTTCACCTCCATTTCTTCAGAAGCCAAGCATGAAGGTGAAGCGACCTCAGACTGGGATGGACCACAGGACCCTGGGCCAGAAGGTTTGTCTGAAGAAGAAGCACTTTCGGAGGGGCTTCCGACATACTGCTGAATAACGGAAACCATATCAGTCGAGGCCAGAAGGGAGCAATGAGGATCACTGTGTCCCCTGGGACTCGAATTTGAGAAGAACCCTCTGAATTAGAGGAAGAGGAGGAAAGGAGTATAGAAAACGTTTTGTCCACTGCAGCCTGAACGCATCCTGACAGAAAATGCCAGGCCCTGGATTTCTGGAGCAGAAGAGAGGCAGTTTTGTGTTGAGTGGGGATGCAAAAAGGTCCAGGTCTGGAGTTCCCCACTCTGCAAATAGTGACTGCACTATGGTTGAGTCGAGAGACCACTCGTGAGGATCTGTCTCCATTCTGCTGAGACAGTCTGCCAGTTCGTTCTGCACTCCCGGCACGTACACAGCCTGAATTAGAGCCTTGTGCTCTAGGCACCATTCCCACACTCTCTTCGCTTCCCTGCATAAAGGGTAAGAGTGTGCCCCGCCCTGCTTGTTGATGTAATACATCACTGCTTTGTTGTCCGTTTGAAGGAGAATGTTCTTGTGACAGAAAATGTCCTTCAAAGCCCGGACTGCAGAGAGGACGGCTCTCATTTCTAGGACGTTTATGTGAAGCTGGGACTCATCCTGAGTCCATGTACCATGGGTGTGGAGATCCTGACAGTGAGCTCCCCACCCCATCAGGGATGCATCCATGGATGGAAATCTGATGATCCAGAGGAGAGAAGGGATACCTTTCCAAAAGACTGTCCTCTTGCGACCACCAGATGAGTGACCTCTGCAGAGGTTCTGTCACCATGATGAGAAAGGACTGAGGATGAGTGGTTGGGGACCACTGAGTACTGAGCATCCACTGAGAGGGTCTTGTGGTGACGTGCTAGGGGTACAGTGAACACCAAGGATGCCATGAGACCCAGCATCTGTTGCATCGAGATGGCTCGAACTGAGCTGTTCTTGCTGATGTATCGGGTCCTCTGTAGGATTTCGCTCCTTCTGTCCTCTGGAAGAAAAGCTTTCGCACAAGAGGTGTCCAGAAGAGTTCCTATAAAAAGAAGCTTCTGGGAAGGCTGCAACTACAATTTCTTGAGATTTAGCAGAACTCCCATGGACGTGAGAAAGTCTGAAGCCGTGGCTATGGTGTCAAGAGTTCCTTGCCTGGTAGGACTTGCTAGAAGCCAGTCATCCAGATATGGGAACACTTGTATTCCGATTTTTCTGAGATGCACTGCGAGAATTGCACAACACTTTGTAAAAACTTGTGGTGCCGAGGAAAGGGCAGGACTCTGAACTGATAATGCTGGCCCAGTGCCATAAACCTTAGGTATCTGTGGTGCTTCGGTGAATAGGGATATGTTGGTAAGCATCCTGCATGTCCAGGGAAGCTAGCCAATCATGCTGATGAAGCAAGGGTAACAGGGTCCCTAGTGATATCATCTTGAACTTTTCCTTGAAAAGGAACTTGTTTAACTTTCTGAGGTCCAGAATGGGGCGCATGCCACCGGTCTTTTTAGAGACCAGAAAGTAATGGGAGTAGAAACCTGTGTTTCGTTGATCCAGCGGAACTATTTCTACTGCCCTGTTGGTCAGAAGGCCTTGTATCTCGGAGGCAAGAAGGTCCGACTGTATTGTTGACAGCCTATGCTGTCGTTTGGGTGTGGGGGGAGGATGATCCGGAGGGGTTTCTGAAAGGTTGAGGGAGTACCCTTCGTGGATTATCTGGAGGACCCATTTGTCTAATGTTATGGACTTCCACTGGTTGTAGAACTAAGTCAGACGTCCTCCCACCGCTGATGAAGAGTCCCCCCTAGGGCAGCTGAGGTGGGACCTGGGCCAGAAACTAAGAAGGTGGCACTGGGCACTTTGGGCCCTTGTACCATCTGTTGCATTTTCATTTGAGGCTGGGGGGCTTGGTTTTTGTTAAAACCTCCCCTGCCCTTGACCCGAAAGGACCGACGGTTGTGAAATTGAGGTTTTTAACACCCCCCCCGGAAAAGGTGGGAGCGGGTCGAGACGCTTAATGGCTGACCTAGTCTTCTGTGTGGCTTCTAGAGCTTGCTCTACTTGAGGTCCGAACAGATACATACCGTGAAAGGGTAACGCCATGACCTGCTGTCGGGCATCGTTCGTGAAGCCCGAAGTGCATAGCCAGGAGTGACGACGGGTACAAATGCCCGCTGCCGCCGCTCGCGAAGCAGTATCAAAAGCGTCCATAGCTGCTTTAACCTGCTGGTTGTTGGACTTGATACCCTGGTTATGGTCTGAAGTAGCTCTGAACTAGTGTCCAACTCGGGCAGAGCTTCCACCATCTGTTTGAGCGAATGGCAGAGAACATACTCATATTGAGAGAAATAGCCCTGGTAGCTGGCAATGCACATACCCAGGGTGGAGACAGCAAAGACACTCTTACCTAAGGTGTCTATCTTGCGAGATTCTTTGTTTATAGGCCAGGCTGTAGATGCCTGAGGAAGAACGGCCTTGTCATTCTCTGCCAAGACTACAATAGGGTGCACAAAGGCCTGGGAGGCCAAAATGGGTTGATCCTTGGGATCAGCATACTTCCTGTCCATGGACTTAGCCACAGAAGGAATGAGAGCGGGATTATTCCATACCATCTGAGACAGCGTCTCAAAGGATGGTTGTACTGGGGGAGTTAAAGCCATAGGGATATCCGGGACATGAAGGTATTGGAGTCTTAAGAGCTTCCCAGGATTGATATTTGTAGTCTGGAGAGAAAGAGTAGAATTTAAATTTTTCAGCAGAGACTTAAATGACAGGTGTTTGACCACAGGCTCTGCAACAGGATTACTTCCTGTTCCTTCAACATCATCACCCAGCCGAAGGTCTGGGTCAGGCTCAATATCATCTCCTGACAGCTCAGGAGGGACTGTATGGAAAGGAAAGGAGTGAAAGTCAGTAGGAAAAGAAGAAGAGAAAGGAATCTGAGTCAAGAAGCCCTGAAGGCTGGACGACGCTGCACCAAGCCTCGGCATCGAAGAGGAACACAGTACTGAAGGCAAGGAAGTCTGAAGAAGAAGCCCACAGCGCCGACAACCTCAATGGCACTGAGGACGGCGCTGACAGGCGCATCAGTGCTGAAGATGGCGCCAAGACACCCAATGACGCCAACGGCAATCAAGGCAATCCAGGGCTCCGAAAACTGCGATTTGCGAAAAAGTAGAGGAATACAAGCGACAGAGCATCGGTGGGTCCCCTGCGCCGCAGCTACATGTTATGGGGAGAACACCTGAGCGCAGGAGTCGATGGTACTGAAGAAGGCGCCGCGCGACTAGGGAGGTCCAACCGCTCTACCCAATCCCTCCAAAGGCCCGAGGGCCTCAGACTGACCGGGCCAGGCAGCTGGACCAACCTCCGAGCCCAATGCTCCATCAGAGTGGCCCACTGATGAAATTGCTCATCAGAAGCTCTTCCAAAAGGCGGGGAAGGGCTTCGATGTCGAAAAAGTCGGTCACTGGAGACAGAAACCGGTGACTCCGGAGGAGGAGACAGACTCCTGACCCCAATAACCGACTGTCGACGCGCAGACATACCAGAAGGCGACCTCGAGTGATGCCTTTTCTTTTTTGACCTGTGGGCCGAAGAACAGCTCGAGGCCGAATGGTGCTGGGAGTGTGACCATTTTCTTTTATGCTTTCGGGGGGGACCGCTTATCCTCTCGAGCACTGGACCGTCCGTTGTTGGACTCCCCCCCTCTGGAGAGGGCGGCGGATCGGACCCGGCCCAGCTGACTGAACAGCTTTCATACAAAGTCTCCCTACCATCACCTGACCCACTCATGGTCGACTCCGTCAATGTAGGCTGAAGACTTCTTTTTTTTAATAAGTATAGTTAAAATCAAGCGGTACTTATTTCGAGATATATTACAAAACAATAAACTGAAAACTATGCTGCTAGCTTGAAGTTTGACTCCTGGTGGGCGAGCGTCATCATCACTGAATCGCACTCGACTGCGGGAAAAAAAGAACTGAGGTGGTTGGAGGGTTGACGCTGAGATAGTCATGTCGCATGAGCCGAGGCTCACGGCACCGCCTCTGGTGACGGCCCTCTTGCAAAAAGTTTGCTCCAGCTGGGTCCTAGCGCCTCCGGCATAGATCCCATCAGTGTGAATGAGTGGTGGAGACTTTATGTCCAGGAAAATCAACAAAGAGAGTGAAAGTGGAGGTCTAGTCTGGCACGGGAGGATTTGGAAGCTCCACTACAGACTAAGTCACCAGTCAAAAACAGGGAGAATCATCTTTAAAAGGACACTGTCAACCCCCTTAGGCCTCAAAGTGTCTCTAGTTTAAACAAGCATTTGTCAATGCTGAATGTTTGCTTGCTGGCACTTGCATTGGTAGCGCATGAGTTAGAGAGAAGCATAACAGGAATGGCAGCGAAGTACTGAACTGAAGCCAACCCCACCACCACCCTGCAGAGACTGACAGGCACTGAGGTGTGCTTTTGGGTCGTCTGCCATAACGCTCACGCCATTCCACCTTACCCCACCCTGCAGACACTGACAGGTGTCATGGTGTGCCTTGGGGTCTTCGGTCCTTATGCTCACCCCATTCCATAAGGAAATAAGCAGAGATGGGTGAAGTATAGGAGAATGGGGTGAATGTTAGGGCTGAAGACCCCAAGGCACACCTTGATGCCTGTCAGTGGTTGCAGGGTTGGGGTGGAGTGGTGTGAGCATTATGGCCGACGACCCCAAGCCACACCCCCAACGTCTGTCAGTCTGTACAGGGTGGGGCGTTACAGTCGGAAACCCTAACGTCCCGGGTGTTTGTTGGTATTTTCACTCCAAATTTTCAACATGGGCCTTTTGGGGCCCCACCTCATGAACAGTGGCACTTTCATTTCGCTACTCAACCCGGAAAGGTGATTGACAGCGTATGCACCATTTGGCGCAACAGTTGCAAAAAGACATTTTGGGCAGGATGTAAAAAATGAAATCTGTACTGTTCGTGAGGAGGTGTGAGAAAATGGCAATGTTGAAAATCTGGAGTGAAAATATGAAAAAGTGGTGAAGTTAAGGATATGCATAGAAATTGCGTAACGTATGCTCATAACGCAGTCATTTTTTGGAATTTGTTCACCAAATTTTAAACATGGCCTTTTTGGGACCTCCCCTCATGAACAGTGGCACTGTGATTTCATTACTCTGTCCCAAATGTTGATTTCGCAAACTGACTATGCCATTCTGGGCCACAGGTGCGAAATCACATTTCAGGCAGGATGCAAAAAATGAATGCTGTACTGTTCATAAGGAGGTGTGAAACATGCCAATATTGGAGATTTGGAGTGAATATATTAAAAACTGGCGAAGTTACGAGCATGCGTACAAACCACATGCGCGTACATGCGTCGTAAGATCATTTTAGGATTTTGTTTTCACCAAACTTGCAACATAGTCTTTTGGGACCCCACCTCATGAACAGAGGCACTGTCGTTTTGTTAATCGGTCCCGAAAGGTGATTCTGCACAGCGACCGCGAAATCATCTTTCAGGACCAAGAAACGAAATGACAGTGTGATGGAGTACCAAGAATCCCATGATGAAAATTTGGGGCAAAAACTTCTAAAAATGTCTGCGATATCAACCTAAGTTGAAACCCCCCCCCATTGATTGCCATTATAGGGCTTACCGTGATTTTCTTCAGTTTGAGGTCGGCTTTTAAGAGTGCAGACATGTTCCCAGTCCACAGAAGATTGCTGTGCCAGACTGGAGGTAAGTATGGGGTGAAGCAGGGTGGAGGAGGTGGAGGCGTAGAGGAGGGTCGATGGGGAAGGCACAGTGGGACGATGAGGGACCCTTTTTTTTTTAACCTGCGAAAAAGAAAACACATTGGAGGACAGTTTTCTTCTTTTACAGTTGTAATTTTATGAAAAACAGATTTCGGCACACTGGGGTGGGCTTCCAGTGTGCCAGACTAGTGGAAGGGTGGTCGTCAATGCCGACCTGGGGATTGGGCACCCTGAGGTTGGTTGAAAAAAGTGGGCGTGGGGATTGCATCTGACACCGGGAGTGGGCATCCCGGTGTCGGAAAAACATTTGTTTACCTTGGCACACTGGGGTGGGCTCCCAGTGTGCCACAATGGGGGGGGGCGAGAAATCTGCTGCTGCAGTGACGAAAGTGTCCGTGAATGGAAAGGCAGATTTCTTTCAAGTCTGGCACTCGCTCTGAAACTGCTGTCATCGGCAGTTTCCCTATTGATTGATGGCCGAGGGACGCGCCCCTGAAAGTGTTCGCCGGATTGGCTAAACACTGCCACACCTCTGCAATACTCTACTCTCCTCAAAATTTTATGATTGTTCACATTCTATAGAGACTGTAGATGTAGCTGGTAGTTTGATTCGGATCCCTTTTTTATTTTAAAAAATGAAAAACTGAGTGCCCACCATACTGGTGTTACCACACCAAATCACGTTTGTTTACACTTCTTGTCAACAATCATTGCATCTTTCTGGGGCTCAGAAACACCCCAAACACAATCTAGCAACTCATTATGCAGTGTGAGTAGAGGAGACTATTGTATCATGAGTGGCTGCACTGCTTGAGGGTGTTTCTAATGCTCAGGAAGTATGCAATAAAAGCAGTTGAATGATTTTAAGCAAAACAAGGCTGGGTATAGCTACACATTACCAGGCATTTTAGCTCTAATAAGCAAGGAGGCAGATAAAACAACCAGCAGCATCAATGAATTTTAGAGAAGGTAAACGATCATAAAATGTAGGTTTTTACTGAAAAATAATATGATGCAAAAAGGTTGACAGTGTCCCTTTAAAACAATTTCTCTGCAGGCAGGAAGTAGGATACTTGCTTTGTTCCTGTACTATGCACCAAACTTAGGGTAATGCTTCTGGTGTATGGTATCAATATACATTGAGAAATCAAGTCGTCGGTCATGCCAGACCCCAAAGGACTTAAAAGAGGATGCATCCTCAGTCTTAGCACCATCAAGAAAAAAAATATATATATATATATATATATACATACATGAGGCAGTACAGCGCAGTGGTTTAAGGCTCTGAGCTGCAGACCTGGGTTTGAATCCCACAGCCCCCACTTGCATACTGTATGACCCTGAGCAAGTCACAACTTCCTTGTGCTCCCAGGTCACACCTGTAAACAAGCTTCAGCTTAGTCTCACTCTCCTGGTTAAAAAAAAAAAAAATATATAGATATAGATATATATTTTTGTATTTTAATGTTCCCCAGACAGCACCTTCAGGAGGTTTTATTTCTACGCTATTCTTGAATGCCACATGATTTGACAAGAGGCTCCATTATTACTTTCAATTGATGGAGGAGGTGACTTCCTTTCAATATTTCGTGGACTGATATGGCTTGTCTCCTTGGGACATGTCTGTTTTCAAGAGTGACATGCTATGCAGGGTGACAGAAATGTAGACGCTTTAGGACAGATTAAAACTACTGTCCATCTAGTCTGCCCGATTACCTACCCAAAGTTACTAGTTCCAACTCCTAGCTGTCCTCAAATTCCCAGTGCTCTTGTATTCCCATCTGCCACTAACAACCGTTCTGTATCTCTCCCATTTGATTGTGAAGTTAGAGAGAGTGCCAGCATTTACCACTTCTTTGGGTATTTGTTTCACTGGTTTACCTCTCATTCTGAAAAAAATTCCCTCCTGCTAGCTTGAGGTTGTATCCCCTGGTATTTGTGCTTTTGATAGCAATAAAGCTCTGGTGTCAACCCTGTTACAGCCCCCATATACTTGTATGCCTCTATCATGCCCCCACCTCTCTTCTCCGATAAGTACATATTCAGGCTTTCCAGCCTCTCCTGGTAAGGTTTCTCCTGCTGTCCATGTATACGGTTTGTCATCCTCCTCTGAATTCATTTCCCCCCTTTTTCTCCTTATAACTTTTTAGATGGTGGCTCTGAAATGGCACACGGCATTTGAGATGTGGCCTGATCATCAATCCATACAATAGCATGATCATACAGAAACACAGAAATGTCCATCAAGTCTGCCCTTCGGCCCAGTGGCGTGAAGGGCTGAGGCATCATAACTTACCTCCTGCCATGCCGGCAACCCATGTTTGTGGTGCAAGCGGGCCACCGGGGTTGGCTGGAGAGGTAGTGGATCGAGCGCCCGAAGGACAGCTCTCCTCTCCTCTCCTGGGGAGGGGTGGGGACGGAGTCCGCTGCCTGCCTGACCCCTAGTGGCTGGGGGCTGGCACAGTGGGTCCACACATAGGGGGTGGATGCGGGGCAGATGCCCAGTGTGCCATGTACGGAAGCGTGCGCAGATCGGCCATTGGTACCATTGCACGCCACTGCCCTGCGCTTGGGGAACGGTGAAAAATGGAGGAGAAAATCATTGGCTGGCAGGATGAAACCCGGTCCCGCACAGCCTCTGCACCTGGCTAGCTGCCACCTCGCTAGTACAAGAGAGGTAAGTACAGTGGACGCCGGGGTGACGGAGCCGAACGGAAGGGGGATGGTCGCAGGAGCAGCAAGAAAGAATGGAAAAAATAAAAAGTCCGCCCTTGATGTATCCTGAGATCCTAGGTGATCCTGGGTCCTAGCTGGGAGATTTCCTTGCAGATTTGCATCTAGCGTACTCTTTGTCCCAACCCCTTTTTGAATGCTGACATGGTCCTAACTCCTACCATTTCCACAGGTAATCTGTTCCACGGCTCCACAACTGTTTCTGAGAAATAGTATTTCCTCAGATCCCTCCTGAACTTCCCCCTCCTTTGGTTTCCATTCATGCCCACCTGTGTTTGAGTTGGGAGCCTTTGTCAATAATGCAGTGTATTGTACAGAATTTGAACCCCTCATGTACTTAAAGGTTTCTATCATATCACTGGGGGGTACTGATGGTTTGGGCCAGGGGGACATGGCAGGTGGGGGTGCCTAACATGAATGGGTCAGAAAGGAGAAAGAGCCGGGCAGGTGGCACAGAGAGTTGAGGCGCTGGACGCCACACCTTGAACCACGCTGGCAACCCAGGTTCGGGAACGGACTCGGGGCGCCGGCAGGGGACAAAGAGGATTGAGCATCCAGAGGACTGCTCTCCTTTTCAGGGGTGGGGGAGTGGGTCGCCTTGCTAAACAGTGGCTCCCAGTGGAGACTGGGGGCACCGTTTACGAACGGCGCAAGAAGGGAACACCAGGAAAGCAGAAAATGGCTCCATGTGCTCGCCGGATGATGGCTCCTCCGCTCTGCGACAGCACCGGAACCTCCAGGGACTTCCTCTGCCTCAGCAGCGCTCCCGAGGGCCTAACAGAGTGTGTGCTGGGTAAGTCCCCTTCCGGTGCCTTCCCCCTAGGAGGAGGGGGACCCGTCCGGTGAAGGGATACACCAGGATACCCCTCGGGAGTCGGCTGCAATATGAGAACAGTGGGGAGCCCAGAAAAGGATGGCTGGTGAGTTGGGAGCACCGTGGAGCCCGAAGGAGAGGGGAGCACTGGAGCGTGGAAAGGTGAGCAAATAACATAAAAAAAAAAAAAAAAAGAAAGAGCTGGTTGGGCCAATAAATAGGGTAGTAGTATCAATTGAGGGCTGGGATGGAGATAGAAATACAAATGATACTCAGCTGAGGGGGCAATACGAAATAGAGGTGAGACCAAGGCCAAGAGGAGAGGGCTACATATGACATCCAGATATTTTGGGGAATGTGTGTGTGTGCAAGAAACCAAATGGAGGGTGGGGCCAGGAAAAAGGATGAGGGAGGGCACTGAAGGATTGACAATTTGGGGGGTGAACCAGGAGGCAAGAGGGAGGTTACAGTGCTCCTGTTGGGGGATTCCATGATCGGGGTAGCTAGTGGGAGGGGGAAGGTAAAACCTGTCCGGTAAGGACCAAATGTATCCCTGGCCTGACTGTGCATAAGGCCAAGCACCTGGTATATTCACTGGCGAAGGAATGTGAAGGCTCCCTGGACATTCTGGTGCATCTGGGCACAAATGATATAGAGGGAAATAGTGAACTAGAGATGCAGGCAAGGTTTCAGGAGCTAGCCTGGGTTTGTCATACCATAGGCTGATCGGTCTCCTTCTTGGAGATCCTGCTGGTGCCGAGGGCTAGTGTGGAGAACAAGCAAAAAACCAGAGTGGTTAATGAATGGCTCAGTGGGTGGTGCGAGGCTAGGGGGTATGGGGTTGTGGGGGACTGGGGTGCAACCTGGGAGGATAAGAGGCTGTATGCTAGGGACTGGCTCCACCTCAGTTTGGGAGGGAAGGAATTTCTAAAGCAGAAAATAGCTGGATTTGTCCGGTAAAGGTGGGGTTTAAACTTGTGAAGGGGTAGGGACGGGACAGAAGGAGGGGCTGATCCTGGCAGTCCAAAAATAGATGGACTCAGTCTCCACCCCTAAAGGGGACTGAGGGATACGGAACAAGGGCAACAGACTGGGTGGGGGAGAGAGAGAGACCAGGTGGCCCCACAGGAGCACATAGGTTGGATATTGGGGTTAAGGTGGTCCTGATCAATGCCAAGAGCTTAGGAAATAAGATGCTCGAGCTCCAGGCAATGCTTGTAAAAGGGGCAGTGGATGTAGCAGCTGTTACTGAGCACTGGGCCACCTACAGGCATGACTGGGACCCAACTCTGGAGGGGTACGCTATGTTCAGGAAGGACAGGGCGGAGGGAAGGAGGGGGAGTAGCACCGATAATCAAAAACGGCATAGGTGTAGGCAGGCTGGGGAAGGTGGAGGAGGACGTGGAGGCGATATGGGTCATCCTGCAGACGCCGGGGGGGGCCAAAAGGTAAAAATAGGGGTGGTATACAGACCCCCCATGCTAGCGGAGGATCCGGAAGAGAGACTGGTGGCAAATATTATGGGGCATTGTAGATTGGGCGGGGGCAGGGTAGTGGTGCTGAGGGACCTAAACATGCCAGGGGCTGAATGGGAAACTATGTCATCCCCAGTGGTCAAGAAGCAGAGATTGATGGACATCTTCCAGGATGCATTCCTAAGCCAGCAGGTGGAGCAGCCAACAAGGGAGGCCCGGATACTGGATGTGGTCCTGGCAGACGGTGACCGGATTAGGGACCTGGAGGTGAGGGGCTCACTGGCAGGGAGTAATCATGCCACGGTTTGTTTTTTCCTGGACCGGGGTGGGGGGAGAGAATCGCGCAAAGATGGCAGTAACTGACTTTAGGGGTGCAGATTTCAAGGGTATGGAAAGGATCCTTAAGGGTTATTTGGATGGGATAAGGCCGGGTACGGATGCTGACAGCAGGTGGGAGATCATTAGGAGGGGGTACAGGAGGTTACCAAGTCCTGTGCAAAGATGAGATGCAAGTTCGATAGGGCCAGAAAACTGTGCTGGTGGATTCGTAGGTTCAGGAGGTGGTGAGGGAAAAGTACGCTGCTTATAGACGGTACAAGTGTTCACGGGGAGAGAGGGATAAGGGAGAGTATGAACTGATGACCAGGAAGGTCATCAGGGTGGTGAGATTGGCTAAGGCCAGCACAGAGCAGAAGTTGGCTAGGGGAATCAGGAGAGGGGAAAAAGGAGTCTTTAGCTATATTGGGGAAAAAAGTAAATTGAGAGAGCAGATTAGCAGGATTCGGACAGGGGAGGGGTGGGCAGAGGATACGGGGAAGCAGGCTGAGGTACTAAATGAGTACTTTGCATCAGTTTTCACCAGAGAGGATGGGGCTGCACCGCACATGGGGAGATGTGGAGGACCTGCGGAAGTGGTGGGAATCACAGAGGCTGGGATCCCTGCCAAGACGGGAGAGGGGCCAGTGGGCTGGCACTGTCCGGGGTGAGGCAGGACAGGAAGGGAGGGCGGGGCCAGGGAGGTTGAAATCCCAGTTGATAGAGTGAGGATGCCCTCAGGTCCCTAAGAATGGAGAAAGCTCCGAGGGCGGATGAAATACATCCTAGGGTGCTGAGGGAGTTGGCTGATGTCCTGGTGGCCCCTCTCATGAAGCTTTTCAGCATCTCTCTTCAGACGGGTTGGGTGCCCCACAACTGGAGGGTGGCCCACATCGTACTTATCCACAAGGGTGGCTCAAGAGAGGAGCCGGGGAACTACAGGCCTGTTAGCCCGATGTCAGTGGTGGGCAAAACGATGGAGGGTATTATCAAGGAAAGGCTGAGGGGGTACTGGAGGAAATGGGTTACCAGAACAATAGACAGCATGGCTTTGTCCCAGGAAGATCATGTCAGACAAACCTTGTGAAGTTCTACGATTGGGTGACGAGGGCGCTGGACCACGGTAGGCCTGTGGATGTCCTCTTTCTAGACTTCAGCAAGGCGTTTGATTCGGTACCTCACAGTGAGCTGCTGGCTAAGCTGGGGGAAATGGGGGTTGGAAATCAGATGGATAGGAAATTGGCTATCAGGGCATACTCAGAGGGTGGTGGTTGGGGGGGGTCTCATCTCCTAGGAGGGTCATTAGTGGGGGTCCCCCAAGGATCGGTCCTGGGGTCACTCCTGTTTAATGCCTACGTTTCTGACATCAGGACTCCGCAGCGAAATGAGTCTCTTTGCAGATGACTCGAAGCTGGGGGCAGTGGTGGATGGGAAGGGGGGAGAGTAGCCCTGCAGGAGGACCTGGAGACTCTGGAGAAGTGGTCGCGTACCTGGAAACTGAAATTCAATGCAGGGAAATGCAGGGTTCTTCACTTGGGGGCTAGAAACCCAGGCCACATGTATACCCTGGGAGGAGATACACCGCAAGTCTCAAAGGGGGAGAGGGACCTGGGGGTGGTGGTGGATGTCAAAATGAATACTGTAACTCCGAAAACTGTAGGAGGGCAGCGGCAAAGGCCAATAGGATACTGGGGTGCATCGCTAGGGGGATAACCTCAAGAAGGAGGTAAGTGATTCTCCCTCTGTATAGCTGCCTGGTTAGGCTGCACCTTGAATACTACGTGCAGTTCTGGCAGCCGACTTAAAAAGGGACACTGCACTTCTGGAGAGTGTACAGAGGAGGGCAACCAAGATGATTGGGGGTATGGGGGAAGAGGACCTACAAGGAGAGGTTTGAGGAGCTCAACATGTACTCTCTAGAGGAGAGGACAGTAGGGACGGGGGACATGATAGAGGTCTTCAAGTACATAATGGGGATAAATAAGGTAGGCTCAGGTGGGGTGTTCCAAAAGAAAGAGGGGGGGCAACCAGGGGACACGGGTGGAAGTTGGGGGCTGACAGACTCGGGGGAGAGAGGAGGAGGCGTTACTTCACTGAGAGGGTGGTGGAACCATGGAATGCACTGCTTGAGGGGCTGGTGGAGGTGGATACTGTGGAGGGGCTCAAGAGGGGCTGGGGCAGGTATAGGGGAGGGTGAAGCTGGTGAGTTCAATGCAGGGGGGATATCTTGGATAGGGGGTAGGGGACAGCAGAAATGGTGCCCATTATGGGTGCTGACTATTGAGCAGACTGGAAAGACCATGAGGCCTACTCTGCTGGCATTTTTAGTATGTTAGTAGTATATCCCCCCACCCCCCTACATTCAAGTGAGTACTGTACATGTTTAACTCCTCCAGCCTCCTCTCACTGCACCTTCTCATAAAGTCTAGAGAAACCACAAAAGATTCTACAGTGACTCCATCTAGATTATATTTCATTTGGGGGGGGGCTTTTGCTGATATGCATAACCTTGCGTTCTTCTGTCATTCAACTCTAGCTGCCAGGTGCCCAACTATTTGGGTCACACAGTACTTCTACAGTATCCACCCTACGACATAGTTCTGTGTCACTTGCAAATAGGTTCCCTTTGCTATTCAGTTCCTCAACCTCCCACCCACAACAAAAATTCCACAACCACACACCAATCTCTGAGACACACACACACACACACTCACACACTCACTAAGCACACTCAAATTAAAAGTGTTAGAAAAAGTTAGCAAAGTCACAGTAACAGCAGCACAAGGCTCTCACCCCGAAACAGCTCTTCTTTGCTTAGGTCCAGAATATAGGGTCCTCCAATCCTCTCACAAGTCAAGGTTCCTTTCTGGGCCCAATACAAAGTCCCGGACTGAAGTTAACCTATAAGTCTCTCAATCAGACACCAATGACCATAAAAAGTTCTGGTCACACAAACTGACACATGCTCTCACAGCATTTAGCCTACACTGGTTAGTTCTTAAATCACGTTCCAGGAGAGAAAACAGCAGATTCCAAACTCTCCAGTCCTGCCTTTCTCCAGATAACCCAGCATCACAACAATAAAAAAATCAAACACCCCTTACCTCCGTAGGATAAAGGGGCAAGCGTACTATCCAATGGCTGTAGTCTTTTCAGGTCCTTCAGAAACATACAGAATCGGCGTTCTCCTCACAACTCGGGAGAACACACAGCTGCATGGCAATCTGTAAGGCTTTCTGGGTCACAGTGTTATCGGATCACTCTCCCCAGAATAGTCTGGGGGAAACACACAGCTGCAGTAAGCCAAAGGAGCCTCACACCGCTCCCTAGTACAGATGAATCAGATATCGGCCGATGATTGACTGGTCTCTCGTTGACTTTTGTGCATATACAATGGCGTGAAAAAGTATTTGCCCCCTTCCTGATTTTCTCTATTATTGCATGTTTGTCACACTGGATGTTTTCAGGTCTTTAGACAAAATGTAATATTAGATAAAGGGAACCTGAGTGAACAAATACTGTAACACTTGTTTTTTTTTTACTTATTTCATTTATTTAATGAAAAAGGTTAACCAACACCAACTGGCACTGTGTGATAAAGTAATTGCCCCCTAGTTAAATCACCAATTAAAGGGATAATTAGAGTCAGCTGATTGAACACAGCCAGGCTTGATTACAGCCAGCCCTGCTCAATATAAACCTCACTTATTTTGACCCTTACCATAAGAGTCACGTTGCCAGCACAAAGATTCAACAAGCACATTATGCCATGATCAAAGTAAGTTCCTGAAAAGATCAGAAAAAAAGTTGTTGCTATCTATCAGTCTGGAAAGGGTTACAAAGCTATTTCTAAGGCTTTGGGACTCCATCGAACTACAGTGACAGCCATAATCTCCAAATGGAGAACACTTGGAACAGTAGTGAATCTTCCCAGGAGTGGGCGGCCTGCCAAAATTACTCCAAGGGCGCAGCGCAAAATCATCCAGGATGTCTCACAGGATCCTAAAACAACATCCAAAGAACTGCAGGCTTCTCTTGCCTCTGCTAAGGTCAGTGTTCATGACTCCACAATCAGAAAGAAACTGGGCAAAAATGGGCTTCATGGGAGAGTAGCAAGGCGGAAACCACTGCTAACCAAGAACATAAATGCTCGTCTCTCATTTGCCAAGAAGCACCTGGATGATCCACAAGCCTTTTGGGAAAATGTTCTATGGACAGATGAGTCCAAAGTGGAACTTTTTGGACGACATGGATCCCATTATGTCTGGCGTAAAGCAAACGCAGCATTCCACAGTAAGAACATCATACCGACAGTCAAACATGGTGGTGGTAGTGTGATGGTGTGGGGATGCTTTGCTGCCTCAGGACCTAGACGACTTGCCATAATTGAAGGAACCATGAATTCTGCTCTGTACCAGAAAATTCTTAAGGAGAATGTCCGGTCATCCGTCCGTCAGCTGAAGCGTAGTTGGGTCATGCAGCGAGACAATGATCCAAAACACAAAAGCAAGTCCACATCAGAATGGCTGAAAAGAAGTAAAATTAAAGTTTTGGAGTGGCCTAGTCAAAGTCCAGACCTAAACCCAATAGAGATGCTGTAGCAGGACCTGAAACGAGCAGTTCATGCTCGAAAACCTACCAAGGTTACTGAATTAAAGCAGTTCTGCGAGGAAGAGTGGGCTAAAATTCCTCCACAGCAATGTGAAAGACTGATATTGAACTATAGGAAGCATTTGGTTGCAGTCATTGCAGCTAAACATGGCGTAACCAGTTATTAAGTGTAAGGGAGCAATTACATTTTCACACAGTGCCAGTTGGTGTTGGTTAACTGTTTTCATTAAATAAATGAAATAAGTAAAAAAAACAAGTGTTATTTGTTCACTCAAGTTCCCTTTATCTAATATTACATTTTGTCTAAAGACCTGAAAACATCCAGTGTGACAAATATGCAATAATTGAGAAAATCAGGAAGGGGGCAAATACTTTTTCACGCCACTGTAACTTGGATCTCGGGGAAATACCACTGGCACCGAAATGTTATTCAAATACCTCTCCTCCTGATGGCAGACCCCGGACCTCAGGCAAGGCGAGAAGGTTGAAAGATGCATTGTAACAGAAGTGTACTGGAGCTCGGACTGGGACAGACGGAGAAAATACCCTAAAACACTCCAGATTAAGCAGGTGAGAGACTTAGGCCAAGACCAGATATGAATCCATTTTAGTGAAAAGATGTACTTGGTAGAGGGCTTCTGTGCTACCAGTGGGATGGCCAAAATGTGTGGTGACAAAAACAACTGCACCAACTCTATGTCCCCGGGACCTCCTTACAGGAAATGGAAGAGTGCCACAAAGTGCCGGATATTTTCTGTAACTGTAAGATGCACTACTGCACTTTATATATGTTTCAGAGCACAGGCTTTTTGTTGCATGTAAGCATCACCATGCTGCCAGAGAGCACTGCTGACTTTGTAGTGCACCTATCCTGTGTATGTTTTCTATGTCCTCCGAAGCCATGCATGCAGCTGCAAGGACAGGAGGTTCCAGATGCAACAGACAACCCTGAAATAGAGGTTCCTTACTGGTAACCTTAGTTCTACTGCTAGTATTTAGTTCACATCTGGCTGGAGGACCAGCAGAAAGAGTCAAACTTGAAGTCTGTGCCGGTCCACCGTCACAGCAGTAAGATCTCCGCTTGCGGTGCCGACATCCCGGGAAGTCAGAGGGGCCAGCCAGGGGGAGAAGAATCGAGTGTCCATGTGACAGCTCTCCTTCTCGGGGGGGGTTCAGCACCTCAACCAGCACCTGACGTGTTGAGAGGCAGAACAGCACAGGTGTCACTGCCCGTTCCACCTCTTTGGGGACACTTCTGTACCACAAAGAAAAAAAAAAGGCTGCTGCCTCCCTCTATGATGCTCTGCTCCCCATTTCTGGTCCGTTCCCCTTGGCCCCTGCTCGGTGACTGAGCAATAAGTTTCTGCTGGCGTGTTCCAGTCCCAGGGCCCTGCCCTGGGGGGTTAGCTGGGGGTTCCTCCGTAGGGACGACTACTGGAGCCCTTTGGCTCCTGGACCTACAGATGACCCCACCCAGTAAAGGGGCAAGCCTGGGATCAGGATCGCTGATGCAGGTAAACCCTGGGGATGGCCGGAGCTCGGGAGTGGCGGGGGTGAGCCTTGGGAGGCACCGCAGCTGTGAAAAGCATACTAAATAGCAAGCTTGAAGTTTGTTCCAGTGAATGAACATACTTAGTGGTAGACTGGCTAACTGCAGACAGTGAACTTCATTCAGAGGGTTAGAAACTGGGAGAACAGACCTGAGCTGTCATGACAACCAGAGTCCATCTCAGGCAGTGTAAAATAATGTTTCTTGGCCCTAGGAGCCAGATACTGTTCATCTGCTTACCTGGGGAAGCTTATGTCAGGCTGCCAGAAACATGAGAGGAATGATCACTAACAATACAGATGGGACATTTGGGGGGGGTCACAAGATTATTTTAGAAAAGCCTTTCTCCTCAATGGTCTGAAATGATGTGCCTTTTGGGAAAAATATGACTGTGTAATACACTGCTTTACCCCCACAATCACAGAAGACCCTGAAGAGTGCCTTCTGGTACATCATCTCCTTGTCTTCCCAGGTGAATTCCTGCAGGTACTCTGGGTTATAACTCCTCCTCTTCCTCCTTTGGAGAAGGCAGAGGGGCATCCTGAAGAGGCGGTAGGACCATTTTTGGGACAGAAAGTAAAACAGGTCCAGCACCAGATATGGCAATAACAGTACCTGGGCCAGCAATCTGCATCAACACAAAAAGTTGAACCCATAACGATGACATGCACTAGGTCAACACTGACTGGCGCAGCGATGGCAGTTGGCAATCGTATTGGCCTTGCTCATTTGGGATCATGGAACAATCAGTTCTGCCGCACAGTAAAACATATAAGCTGTCTTGGCACCCCTGACTGCAATGAGTGCCTTTCCACCCTGGGTTTTAGCAGTTTGGTGCCTGACCCATGAATCAGCATTAGATGCTTAGCATTAGGCTAGCCCTGTCTTTGAATGGTGGGGCAGCCACTAGGCTTGGCAAATGAGGTTGCCACTCAGTTAAGGCTGACCATGTCCAAGGAACGGCCTTCCGGAGGAGGTTGTGGAGTCAAAAACAGTGGTGGAATTCAAGCATGCATGGGACAGTCATAAGGCAATTCTAGGGGGTTGGGGTAGGAAGAAGTAGGCTGCTGGTTAACTAGGATCTGCAGCTTATCCATTAGGTAGGGAAATGGGCAGACTGGGTGGGCCAAGCAGTCCTTATCTGCCGTCAAATTCTCTGTTTCTATGTTTCTAAAGCCAGAGTGCACTACTGTATTATCGCTCTCTTTTTGGAGTCACAGTGCCATGACTCTGTTGACAGCATCTGCCCTTACTTTGTTATCAGTTACTTTTTCAGCACTGACTTCTTCCTTAAGTCAACAGAGGCGTAGTGGTCTTTCCAGCAAGTGCAATGTCCTTCTCCATCAGTAGAAATTACTCTAGCGACTTTTGCCTACGTCATGTGGCTTGGCTAATTCCCTGACAAGTCCAATAATACTGGACATCATCGCTGCCACAGAGACAGTTGATGCAAAGGTTTTTATCTGTCGTCAATGGGGATTCTGTTACAGCAACAACACGTCCAGAAGAAGCAGTGCCTTCTAGAATGGTGGAATTGGCAGCACAAAATGCAGAAAAACAAGTGTTTGACAGTGATCCCAAATTGGAGAGAATCAAAGTTGATGAAAAAAAAAAAGTCGTCAAAGGATGACAAAGAACTAGTCCACATTGGTTCTATGTTATTTATTATTATTTAGTTTTTGTTGACCGGGTAAGTGCACTAGACAAATCCTGCCTATTTTCAGGCACAACCCGGGGGAAGGGGAAACAGATGAATGCCAACTGACCTTGAACCAGATTAAGCTGTTGGTGGTATTTTTAGTGAATGAGAGAAATTTTGCCAGGACACCAGGGAAATTCCCCTACTCTTTTCGATAAGTGCCATGGGATCTTTAACATCCACCTGAACTACCACCAATCCAGGCAGATGGGACCTCGGTTTAATGTCTCATCCGAAAGACGGCACCTCAGAAGTACATCACCCCTCTCATGCTGCACTACAGGGCCAGTACTGGGATATTAACACAAGTGCCAGATGTGGGAACTGAACCCACAGCCCTCTGATCTCCCGGCCTCAGAGGCGAGTGTGCTACCTGCTGAGCCACTGACACTGACACTTGTACTATGTACACTTGACGTCAGGCAAAGAAAACACCGAAGGGGATGGGTCTGCCTAAGTTATACTGATGACACAGAGGCATCCAATGCCACCCCACTTGCACACTGTGTGACCCTGAGCAAGTCACTTAACTTCCTTGTGCTCCCAGGTCACACCTGTAAACAAGCTTTCAGCTTAGGTGTCTCTCTCCTGGTAAAAAAAAAATATATATATATATATCTGAAGGCGTGCAGCAGCAATGCCAGCTCTAGCTGAAAAGATTCAATAACAGCCTGTTGCCACTGCCATGAAGTTAAATGAATGTGGCTATGGAGAAGATATCCTCAAGTAAGATCACTGGGAAACTGAACTGGGAACAGACTGGGACAAAATGTCATGGACAGTCTTATTGTACAACCTCATCTCTGGGGTGGAGTAACTACATGTGGAAGGTTTTTAAATGTTACCTCAGCATGTTACGAAAAGTATGATCAAATGAGACCAGCCTCTTGTTGGGATTGTCTGTGAAAGCCAAAAGATTCACCATTTATCATATCATGTCTCATGATCATGTCCAGTTCTGCTTTCCTTGTGGACGAGGGTTACTACTGATCTGGAGTAAATTGTCTCAGCTAAGGGGATTCAGAACTCTCGTTTCTTGCCACTTGGTTATGGCTCTCAGCAGATGTCCTAAATTTTTTCGGTCTAGCTGGCAACTGTAAACTCAGTACTCAATGGAGTACATTACTTTTTTATTATGAGTCCTTGATGCGACACCCGATACCAACCTTTGTGCCCTAAAGGAATTTTCTTTTGTCCGCGTTTATGCTACTGTACCTATGATGAGATCTGCACTGTTTGCATATGGAGTTTCAGTTTCTCCAGCCACTGGTCTGTATTTGACAAGTTTTGTGTTTCATTTTGCTGATTGGGTGTAACATTACACATTATTAAACATTCTGTAAAATTTTAAAAATCAAGAAAAAGAAAATAAAACAAGAAAAATTGGCAGAAAAGCAGGGTGGGACATGAAGGGGCATGGGCCGAGACTGGAGGGTGGGAGATTCAGGAGAGAAATGAGGAGGCACTATTTCACATTTCACAGAGAGGGTGGTGTCTATGTGGAACGCGCTGCCCGAGGAAGTGGTATCCTGTAAATCGGTGGGCAGTTTTAAAAGGGGATGGGAGAAAGTGAGGGTGAGGATCATCATGGGGGGGAAGGGCAGCTGCAGTGTAAGGGATTGCTAACTACACAATCGAGCAGACTTGATAGACCATATGGCCTGTATCTGCTGAAAGTTTTGTATGTTCATATGTAGCTCCAGAGGCAGTGATTTTCTGATACACTCTAAAGTTCTGCCTCTGCGGCAAGAGATGACTGCAGATTGCTGACATCACTAGTAAACTCCTGTTGCTAGAAGCACTGGCAATGGGGTTGTGTGAGGAGAACACAAGCAAGAAAGGAGAAATGGATGATCCAGGCAGATGCAGGAAAGCAATCAAATTTGAAAGATCTTTTCATGGGCTTTCAGAATTTAGAGGACCTGTAACAATTATCTTTCCCTTTAACTTCAATACCAGTCAAGATTTTAGCAAGCATAATCTGGGGAAAGAATGAACACTTGCATGTGCACAAACGTATAATGGAAAACCAACACAAGTTCATTATAGGCAGATTGCAGAAAGTACAGTTACGCAAGAACTTACCATTAACAGTAGATCTTCGAGAGGATCTCTTGCAGCAAGCCATTAACAGTAGGACTACAGTCGCCACACAATAGGACCACACAGAAACTTTCTAGCTAGCAGTCTACCAGAGGGGGCTGTCCACCTCCGACGTCAGCCCTGGACATCAGCCAATCCTATAAAGGCGGGTGGTCCCCATACCCTCCTCAGTTCTCCCGCTGGAGACCAAAAGCTGGATGCCATCGAGGAAGCTGAGGAGGATTCCGAGGTATCCCAATAGCATAGGCAATAAGTAGCAGAAGGCTCACCCTATGGAAGGGGGAGAGAGAGAGAGAGACAGGAAAAGGGGAAGGAGGGAGGGAAAGTAGGACCTGCTGCAAGAGATCCTCTCAAAGATCTACTGTCATGGTAAGTTCTTACGTAACTGTACTATCTTACTTTGAGGGTATCTCTTTGCAGCAGGCCATCACCGGTAGCACTGAATTCCAAGCAGTTCTGAAAACTACAGACTGTCCGGTTGGCGGCAAAACTGATGGCCTAAGGAAGAAGGCCTTGAAGAACAGCTAGGCCAAAGTTGGCCCTATACCTAGAGGCGATGTCCACACTATAATGCTTGGTGAAGGTGTGGAAAGTGCTCCAGGTAGAAGCAGTGCAAATGTCAGCAGCTGATACATGAAACAAACAACTGATCAGACTTTCTGGAATCTTTGGTACGGTGTGTATAGTACTGCAAAATTCTATGCATAGCCATGGTATGGAGCAATGCCTTCCCTTGACTGGAATGCTCCTGAAAATAAATGGGCAGGTGGATGGACTGATTCAAAGTAAATTCTGATACCACCTTAGGAAGAAACTTAGTGCTGGTTTGCAAAGACACCCTGTCTTTGTGAAAGATCAAATAAGGCTCCTTGCACATCAGGGCATGAAGCTCAGAAATCCTTCAAACGGAAGTCATGGCAACTAAAAGTAACGCTTTCCATGACAGAAAGCACAGCTCACAAGACGCAGCTGGTTCAAGGGGAGGCAGCGTAAGCTTTTCGAGCACAAAAAGTACAGTTACGTAAGAACTTACCGTAACAGTAGATCTTCGAGAGAGGCTCTTGCAGTAGGTAATTACATATAGGACTGATGTCGGCAGGTGGCAGGACCCCACGGAAAAATTTCTAGCTAGCAGTCCCTGGCAAGGGACCGCCCCCACATCAGGTGACCAGCGTCAGACGACGTCGGTATAAAGGGGCGGTCCCGGACGCCCGCCTTCCAGTTCTTTCCCGCCACAGGCCCGGAAGAGAGAGAAGCGGATGCTTCCATTCCTGAAAAGGAGCTGAAAAAGTCTAGGGGGATGGAGGGCGGTAAGGAGTCATTTATTGCAAGAGCCTCTCAAGATCTACTGTTACAGTAAGTTCTTACGAACTGTACTATCTACTCGAGAGGGCTCTTGCAGTAGGTAATTACATATAGGACAGAATCCCAAGCAGTCTGGAACAAATGAAAGGCACCGGGAGGAGGAACTACTCCAAGAAGTAGCTAAAAACCTTGCAGACCTCAAGACAGGAGGCCTTGCAAGACCACTAAGCCAAAGCCTGCTCTACGGCGAGAGGCAATGTCCAAACTGTAATGTTTCGTAAAGGTATGGATGGAGGTCCAAGTGACGGCAGCACAGATGTCCACCGCAGACACATTCTTGAAACAAGCCGCAGAGGCTGCTACTCCATGAGTACAGTGGCCTCTGACTTGACCCGGTAGGGTCTTGTTGTACTTGTCATAACAGAAAGTGATGCAATAAGCCAACCACTTTGACAGGCATTGCTTGGAGACAGCATTGCCTTCCCTTTTGTGAGCAAAAGAGACGAACAACTGATCAGTTTTTCTGAGATCCTTCGTCCTATCGGTGTAGTATCTCAGAATCCTGTGGACATCCATGGTATGGAGCAAGTATTCTCCTGGTTGGAGTACTGCGTGAAAAAGGCAGGTAACTCAATAGACTGATTTAAGGTAGACTCCGCTACCACTGGAAGAAACTTAGGGTTGTTTGAAGAGCTACTCGTTCTTTGTGAAAATCAGATAGGGACTTTACACATAAGGGCCTGAGATCGGAAATTCTGCGCAGAAGTAATGGCCACCAAGAAGAGTGTCTTCCACAATAAAAACTTCAAGTCTGCGGAAGCCGCAGGCTCAAAAGGAGGAAGAGTAAGTTTCTCGAGAACAAAGTTCAAATCCCAAGGGGGAGCAGGAGTCCGAAAAGGGGGCCTGAGATGAAGGACCCCTCTGAGAAAGGTCTTGGATACCTCTAATTGGACAAAGGCTTTATCAGCAAAAGGAACATGGTAGGCTGAAATAGCAGCCATGTGAACCTTCAAAGAGAAGTGACTGAGACCCAGGTCGAAAAGATGACGCAAATAATCGAGCAGAATGGCCACAGGACAGGAGAAAGGCTCCAGGTTCCTGGAGGCAGCCCAAATGGAAAATCGCTTCCATTTCATAACGTAGGTGGACCTAGTGGAGGGTTTTCCAGCCTCCACCAGAATCTCGGCCACCTCAGGAGAGACGCCAAAACGAGATTGGGCTAGGTCTGCAGGAGCCATGCATGAAGTTGGAGAGACTTGAGTCCCGGATGGACCAGGGTCCCCTGATCCTGGGTCAGCAATCCTCGAGATAAAGGAAGAGGAAGAGGAGGAACCTCTGAGTATTGTTGTAGAAGAGAACCAGATTTGCCTGGGCCAGAAAGGAGCGATCAGAATCATTCTCGCTCCTTCCAATGCAAGCTTCTGCAGTACACGAGGGACCAGAGGAATTGGGGGAAAAGCATAGAAGAATCTGTCCTTCCAGCTTAGAGACAGAGCGTCGCTCCAGAAAGCGCCTCGCTCTGGAGCGAATGAGCAAAAGGTGGGAAGTTTTGCGTTTTGAGAACAGGCAAACAGGTCTATCTGTGGAGTCCCCCAAAGCTGGAAGATGCCGTTTAGAACCTTTTGGTCCAGTTCCCACTCGTGTGGCAGAGCCGAGGAACGACTTAGCTTGTCTGCCAGGATATTGTCGACTCCTGGAACATGGATCGCCGTGAGGTGAAGGTTGTGAAGCATTGCCCATTCCCAAACCCTCATCGCTTCCCTGCACAGCGGGTAGGATCGAGTCCCTCCCTGCTTGTTGATGTACCACACCACACACATGTTGTCCGTTTGGACAGCTAGGTGACCGGGAAGAATGTATTGGTGAAGGGCCTAAGGGCCTGGAGAGCATACAGAACTGTCCGTAGCTCGAGCACATTGATGTGGAGAGCTAATTCCAATCTGGACCATAAACCCTGGGTTTGGTGAGGACCCAGATGGGCTCCCCAACCTTCGCCTGATGCGTCCGTGGTCAGAGTCTGGGAAGGGGGAGGATGAAAGAAGGGGACCTCCCGGAACAGGTTCTCTTGAACCATCCACCATTGCAAGTCTCTTGACATCGGCGAGGAGATCAGCACCAGATGATCTAGGTCGTCTACAAGTTGATCCCACTGAGAGCGGAGAGTCCACTGAGAGATCCTCATTGTGGAGTCAGCTCGCAGGCGCAGAACTGGATGGGTGGCGCCGCCATAAGCCCAAAAGACAGAGCACCGACTCGCTGAACCTTCCCATGTCTGGAAGTAGGGAATTCAGTGACTGAGTGGAGGCCCCTGTCCGAAGGCAAGAAGGCCTTGCACACTGTCGTAACGAGGATTACCCCGATGAATTGAAGTCCCTGGGAGGGGTCCAGATGAGACTTGGAATGGTTGATGGTGATACCCAGACAAGTGAAAACCTGCTGGGTGAGGGAGAGAAAATGCAGGAGTTCCTCCCTGGATGAGGCCGCCAGGAGCCAGTCGTCCAGGTAGGGAAACACCTGAACTCCCAAAGTATGCAGGTGGGCCGCTACCACCGCCAGGTATTTGGTAAAAACTCGGGGAGCCGAGGAAAGACCAAAGGGGAGTGCTGGGAATTGGTAATGGTCCCCCTGGAAAGCAAACCGGAGGTACTTTCAGTGCAAGGGATGAATGGGGATGTGCAGGTAAGCAGCCTGCATATCCAGTGCACAAAGCCATTGGCCTGGCCGAAGAAGGGGCAGAAGGGTTTGAAGGGAGAACATCCTGAACTTCTTGTATTCTACACAGAAGTTCAGGGAGCTGAGATCGAGAATGGGTCTGAGATCTCCCATCTTCTTTGGTACAAGGAAAAAATGGAAATAGTAGCCCATCCCGTGAAGGTGAGGAGGGACGGGTTCTATGGCCTGCTTCGCGAGGAGAGCAGACATTTCTTCCCTGACCAAAGGAAGATGGTCCCTTGAGTAAGAGGACTTCAGAGGGGGGGTGGCGTGGAGATTTCTGTAGAAACTCTATGGAGTGCCCCTCTGCAAAAATCTGAAGCACCCATGAATCTGATGTTATCCTCTCCCAACCCGGAAGGTGGAGGGAGAACCTCCCTCCTACCGGTTCCTCCGGGGAGTCCGGAGGCGGTGGGAGAGGGAAGGATTCAGGTGGCGTGGGGCAGCGCCGCAGCTGGGGCACCCGCTGCTTTTTTGGGCGGCGGGGGCCTGGCATCTGTGGGGGCCCGGTGTTTGGTGGCCCGCCTTCCTTGGGGTTTCGCTTGAGGCCGGTTGCATCTGCAAAAAGGATGGCGCTGAGGGGGATAGGGACGGTACATGGAATCCACAGATTTCAGGGCCGTCCCCTTCTCCTGCAAGTCAGTGATGATGTCCTTGACATCACCACCGAAAAGCACCGAACCCCTGAAAGGTGCTTCCTGAATCGCTGACTGCACCTCCGGGACCAAACCTGACACTGTAAGCCAGGCGTGACGCCGAAGACTTACGGCGAACGCGGAGCTCCGCCCTGCAGTGTCCACTGCATCGTAGGTCGTCCTCAGAATGTGACGACTGGCCGAACGAGCAGAACGGACAAGGTCAGCTAACTCCTGCTTGACTTGGGAGTCAGGCAAGGAGTCAATCTTAGATTCCGCCTGGGTAAGGACAGCCTTCTGGTAATCCCCCATATGTGCTACATAATTTAGGGCCCTGATCCCCAGTGTGGAAGAAGCGTAGATCTTCCTTCCATACTGATCCAGAAGGCGAGATGAGCTCAGATGTTTAGGGTGTGCTGACCGGCCGTGAGCGGTGCTAATCACAACCGAGTCTGCACGGGGGTCAGAATCTAAAAAGTCTACACCCTCCGGAGCCTGGTATAGCCTGTTGGACTTCCGAGGAAGCGGGGCTAAAGCCGACGGTTGTTTCCAAATAGTGGAAACAAGGTGGGCATAAGGCTTGATCCAGGGTGGCACTAGAGTAGGGTCCGTAAGGGGCAAGTCCAGATGTTCGGCGAGTATAACCCGCTGAGGATCTGGCTCTAAGGAACGCCACTGATGTACTTCCTGGATCTTCCTGAGCAACTCCGTGAAGGACGGATCCTCCGGAGGAGACTTCAAAGGAGTCCTCGGCTGGGGCTTGGACGGAGAGCGAGGCTCGTCATCTTTCTCGGAGCATCCGTCGGAGGAATCCGAGGAGTCCGAGAGAGAAGAAGAAGAAGAACTGGAAGCAGAGTAAGACTCCCTGACTCGTCTAGGGGGAGGAACGGGTTCCTTAGGGGGAATCCCTGGATGCGTGTCCTGCCCCTCTCTGGATCCAGAGGGAAGAGCTCGGGAATCCGGAGGCGGAGAGGGAGTGTGCCGTCTGGGGCGTATGGGGGCAGGAGGTGGCACCGTCGCCGTAAGGCAACTCTCGACTTCCTTGGTGAGCTGAACCTTGGCCTCAGCCCACCAGGAGGCCAGAGTCTCCTGAAGATCCACCAGCGGCCTAGGGGGCAGTGGAGGAGGAGGGGGCTAGTTATACGGATTATATCCGTAAGGCAAGTATCCGTAACCCGGCTGCGGGAATACTGGAGCTGGGTAATGCGGTGTCGGGTACTGCGGCGTCGGTGGAGCCGGCGTCAGGTACTGCGGCACAGGATACTGCGGACCCGCGTAAGCCGGCGTCGGATACGACAGAGGATACCCAGGTACCGGAGGAGCTGCCGGAGCAGACGGCCCAGTAGGGAGCCCCATGGGCGGATCAACAGTGATAGGCCCGTGGGGGGAGGGCCCGATGGAAGAGGAATATCCCCTGCCAGCGTCGGCGGAGCCGGCATCAGATCCGGTTCTGTGGGAGGAGGGTCTGATGGCAGAAAGGCATCCTAAGCATCGCCCAGGGACGGAGGAGAAAAGTCCCCGGGGTCAGGCAGGGGGGACTCGGGCTCCCCGGACGGCAGTGAAGGCTGCGGGGAATGTGGGACGACAGACGATGGAGGGCCTGTCGTAGGCTCCGACGCCCGTTGGAGGAGCAGACGTGCGATTTAGGGGCTGAATCCTGGCGGACACCAGAGGAGCCGGAGTCCGACTTAAGGGGTCCCTCGTCGGAGGCGGGCTGAGGGTGGGAAGCGGCCCGGTCCGAGGGGGACACTGCTGTGCGCCGCCCTGAAGGGTTGGGCGTCTTAGCGGCCTTCTCCCGGCGGATGTCGGAGGAGCCGACGTCCGGCTTGCGGGAGGCGCCCACGCCAGTAGGGGCCGCAGCCTGCGGCAGTACTGGGGCAGAAGCTCCCTGCCCGGAGGCGCCCGCCGCAGCCCGACGGGCGGGCCAATGCCTCCTCCAAAGCCTTGGAGGCTGCCATCGGGCAATCCCCCGGAGGGGACGCTACCTGAGCCGCGGCTCCGGCCAGAGTCGCGGAGGAGGAGGCCTTCTCCCGGTGCCTTTCTTTGTCCCGCTTCTTGTGTCCTTCTGGGGAGGTCGACGCCTGCCTAAGCTTCTTCAACTCCTTCTCCATTGCAGACATCTTCTTTTTAAGGAGATGGGCTTCCAAGGACTGCTGGCGTCGTCTGTGGGTGGCCGCACTGAAATGCAAGCAATGCGGGCACTTTTCGACCGCGTGGTTGGGGCCTAAACAAAAAAGGCAGAGGGAGTGACCGTCTTTGTGAAGCAGTTGAGCGCTGCATGAGTCGCACTTATTTTTTGAAGGGGACGACATAAACCGACATTCACCTGACGAAAAAATACCAAAATACTGATAACTTTCGGTAAAAAACCGACGAAGTAACAGGGCTGAGCTATGAACTTTACCGCGAGGCGCTGCACGAGCTGACAGCGGGCGTCCTGGACCGCCCCTTTATACCAATGTCGTCTGACGCCGGTCACCTGACGTGGGGGCGGTCCCTCGCCAGGGACTGCTAGCTAGAAATTTTTCCGTGAGGTCCTGCCGCCTGCCGACGTCAGTCCTATATGTAATTACCTACTGCAAGAGCCCTCTCGAAGTAAGATCCTGAGGTCCCAAGCTGGGACAGGATCATGGATGGCAGGCTTCAAATGTGGAATGCCCCTCAAGAAGGTGTAAGATGCATCAAGTTGAGCCACGGAATAACCCTCTACAGGTACTTGGTATGCAGAGATGGCAGAAAGATGTACCTTAACTGAGGAGTACCGCAGGCCCGAGTCTGAAAGGGACAGAAGGTACTCCAGCACCTGATCCACTGGATAGGTGAAGGGATCCAAATGGTGCGATGCAGCCCAAACAGCAAAGCGCTTCCATTTCATAGAGTAAGTGGCTCCACTGGAGGGCTTCCTGGCCGCCACCAGGACACTGCCACTACAGGAGACACCCCAAACCCAGCGATGGCTACGTCCTCTGGTGCAACGCATGGAGATGGGAGAGATATGAGGTCTGGATGGAGCAGGGTGCCCTGCTACTAGGAGAGTAAGCCTAGAGGGCCAGGGAGACCGGAGGTTCCAAGGCCAGCTGTTGAAGCAAGAGGACCCATATCTGATGAGGCCTGAAGGAGGCGATCAGGATCACGGTGGCCCCTTCCATCTGAAGCTTGATTAGGACTCTCTAAAGGAGCAGGAAGGGAGGGGAGGTGTAGAGAAACCTCCCTTTCCAAGAGAGGGACAATGCATCAACAGAAAACTCCAGGTCCTGGATCTAGCGAGCAGAAAAGAGGCAGTTTTGCGTTGTGCAGGGACGCAAAAAGGTCCAACTTGGGACGTCCTCATCTGTCGAACAGACTTTCGACCACCGAGGTCAGAAGCTCCCACTCGTGGGCTCTGGACTGAGACCAGCTTAGGCTGTTTACCAGGACGTCTTGGTCACCGGGAACATGGACGGCCAAGAGCTCAAGCCAGTGTTCTATGGCCCAGTACCAGACTCTCATCGCTTCTCCGCACCTGTTTATGTAATAAACCACAAACATGTTGTCTGTCTGGATCAAGAGCGGACCCCGGGATAGCCGAGTCTAAAAGGCCTGCAGGTCATACAAGACTGCTCGCATCTCCAGGACATTGATGACCTCTCCACCTTGGTCCACGTGCCCAGAGTTTGGTGGACCCCCAGCAGAGATTCGAGGCATCTGTCGTGGATCCATGTCATAACAGTGACCGCTAAATAGCAAGTGCCATTACAGAGAGTGTACATCGCTGAAAAGGAAAATGGTGATGTACACTCCCTAGCGAGGACAACAGCAGCAACGAAAACAGAGTAACATATCTATGGGGGGGGCACCACCCCCACACCCCCTTAATTAAGATTCTCAACTCCAAGCGGGTGCATGTCGTGAGGGGAGAAAATCGGAAAGAAAATTAAAGTCCCGCACACACCAAAAAAAAACAAACAAACAAAAAAAAAAAAACAGTACCTCTACCTAGCCCTGAACCCGCCTCACTGCAGGCATCCACCCTCACCACCATACCCCATGGCCAGTTTGGCAACACCCCACCAAACTACCTCCCACATACCTCCTCCTTTAACTCTCCTCTTCCGTTCACCCTCCTGAACAGTTGCTGTTCTTCCCCTTAATTCACGATATAACCGCGCCTCGCTACTCTTTCAGGGTAGCTCACATCACGGGCACTCAAACTTAGTCACTCAAAACTGAGTCGCTCAATTTGAGTCACCCATATAACGTATTACCACCTGCCATCAGGACCTGCTGAGAGGGAGGGATACAGAAGGAAATCACCTGAAGCAGACTGCTGAGTTCCAGCCACCACAACAATACCCTCCTGACTGGATCTGAGACCATACCCGGTTGATCCAGGGCATCTGTGCGCTGGTCCCACTGGACCCATGGCAATGGCAACAGCCATGAGGCCTAGAAGTCGCAAAAAAGCCCTCGCCAGAGCATAATGGCTGGAGTAAAGAAAATGGGCCAGGTCCATCAGATGCTCTGGCTCTGAGGGCAGGAAGGCCATTCCCTGAGCCGTGTCCAGCATTGCCCCTATGTACTGGAGATGCTGGCAGGGGGTAAGAAAGGATTCTGGCATGCTGACAGTGATGCCCAAAAATTGGAACAGACTACGGGTCTGCGCCAGGGTTAGAAGGATATGTTCCCTGGACAGGGCTGCTCAGTGCTAATCATCAGGATATGGAAAGTTGTAGAAACCCTTCCATCTCAAGGCAGTTGTCACTACTGCCAGGCATTTGGTGAAAACCCTGGGCGCTAAGGACAAATCAAAAGGCAGAGCTCTGAACTGGTAGTGTGTTCCCTGAAAGTGGAAATGGAGGAAGCCCCGATGAGGGCCAAAAACCTTGATCTGCAGGTAAGCATCTTGCATATCCAGAGAACAGATCCAGTGCCCCTGATGGAGCAGGGGCAGCAAACCCTGAAGGGTAACCATCCTGAACCATTTGTTCTCTATTAACAGGTTCAGCTGGATCAAGTTCCAGATGGGCTGAAGACCTCCGTCCATTTGGAGAACAGGAAAAAATGGTAATAGAACCCCCTGCCCTGCTGAAGCTACGGGACTGGTTCTAAGGCCTTTTTGTTTTCATGTAAGGCCTGAATTTCCTCCTGGATGAAGGGAACGTGACCGGGAGGGTACAAGGACTGACTCGGAGGGTTTTCTGGAGGAAACTCCATCAATTCTAGCATGTGGCCATGCTCAATGAGCTGTAGTACCCAGTTGTCTGTGGTTATCTCCCTCCAGCAATCCTGGTGAAGGGAGAAGTGACCCGCTACAACCGCCTCCTGAAGTTCTACCGGGCCGGGGTTGGGGTCTGGCAAGGAGTCAGGAGGTGTGGGGCAGCAGCTGTTGAGGCTGCTGCTGCCCCATAGGTGCTACGGATGGTGGCGGGGGAGGAGGTGGGGAGAGCTGCCCCCACCTTGCACTTTCAGAAAGGGTTGGGCCTGCCTGTGGAACAGCAATGAAAAGGGAGCCCTCTGTCCCGACTTAGTCTGGGTATGATACATTGAGTGGATGGATTTGAGAACCTGTCCCGAGGTCTGCAGTTCGGAGATGAGATCCTGGACATCCCACTGAAAAGTCTGAGACCTCAGAAAGGGGCATCCATTTTGCTGAACTGAACATCCAGGGTGAAGCCCGAGACCCGTAGTCAGGAGTGGCACCTCATACATATGCTGGCAGCCACTGCCTGGCATGAGATGTCTACCACATCATAGGCAGCCCTTAGGACGTGGGTACCGACGTCCAAGTCTGTTTTGAGGACCTGGAGGGTCTGCTGCTTGGAAGGGTCATCCAGCAAGGCTAGGACTGCCTCCCTAGCCTGGTTCCATAGTAGATTTTGAAACTGCCCCATATGGACCAAGTAACCGACGGACCGAATAGCCAGAGTGGCAGACGCAAAGGCACGCTTGCCCAGCTGGTCCAGATGGCGAGACTCCCTATCCAGGAGGAGGCAGCTTAGGTGTTTTGACCTCTTGGTGCGGTTGTGTGCATCGATGACAACCAAATCAGCCTGGGCTGTTGCCCAAACTATGGCTTGCCAGCCGGGGCGTGGTAAAACCTGTTTGCCTTCTTGGATACCGCCGTGACTGTGTGGGGGTGGTTCCAGGCAGCATGGGTGACATCCTCATAGGAGTCAATGACTGGAGGAACCACTAAGGGAGGGGCGTTGGGCTGACATAGGCAGACAGCCAACCGACGCTGCTCAGGGTCCTGCTCCTCTGTCTCCCAGCCCATAATGTCCTGAATATGCCACATTATGACCATAAAGGTAGTGTCATCAGGAGGGGATTTGGGAAAATAATTCGAGGCCTCTTCACCTTCCGAGGAGTCATGGGGGAGAGAAGAAGACTCACTACTGACACTCTCCTCCCCATCATCTGCGTTTTTGCTGTCCACAAGCCAATGAACATCCAAGCAGCTGGTTTACCTGGCATCAGCAGGCTTACCCCAGGGGGTGTGAGGAGCCCTTGAGCCCGGCCCAACAGGTGCTGGGAGAAGGGGGTCAGGAGCAGGCCCGGTGGGGGGGGGGGGGACAGAGCTGGTCCCCTTATGGTGAGAGCCTGTGTCTGCATGAAGGATCACAAGGCAGAGATCAGACTGGTAATCGATGGGTGTAGGAGTTAGTCCCCCCAGGCATCGGGTACGGGTAGACTGGTGCAGGCCTTGGAGACACTGAGTATGGATAACCCTGGTGCAGGTCCCGCCGGTGCAGGATAGGGGTAGTCATGTGCTGGACCCGTAGGCTCCGGCATAGGGTACCAAGGCAGCAGTCCTACAGGCGCAGGCTGTGGTAGGCCAGGTGATGGTCCTATAGAAGCAGGTAGCGGTAAGATGGGTGCAGGCCTGACAGGTGTCGGCTGAGGCAGGGCCAGCATAGGCCAGGCAGGCACTGGCTGTGGAAGGCCGGGTGCAAGCCTGATGGGAGTGACTGGCAGGTCCAGCATAGGGCCCACTGGCTGCGGTGGAGGGAGAACAGGCGCAGTTCCCAGTGGGCGTCGGCTAGGGGGTGCCGGTGGAGGACCCACACGCGCCAGCTGTGGGGAGACGGGTACGGAGTGGAGGACAATACCCCTGGATGAAGGCTGAGAAGAGACCGGGCTTAGGGAGGCGCCGGTATCCTGCAGCGTCTGCCAGTGAGAAGGAAGAGCAGAATCAACGGCAATCCCAGAGGACGAGACTGTCACCGGGGGCGTGGACGTCAGAGGGGCGGACACTGCTAGACTGGCATCCATTCTACCTGTGCCGGACAAAGAGACTCCAGCTGAGCCACCTGACTGTGTGCATGCCAAGATTAAGTGCTGAAATAGCAGGGGCTGGGGAGCAGGACACAAAGTACCCTGACCCGTGGAGCCGCTGCCTGCGAGGGAGACCTGGGCAGGTGGCTGGGATACCAGTAGCCCTGTGGGAGTTGGGGCACGTGGGGCCAAGGAGGTCGACCCACCAATGGAGGAAGACCCATGCGCGGTTGAAGACTTCTTGTGAGGAGACTGTGAGCGGGAAGCAGACTGGCATCAGTCCCAGTCCTTATCCCGGTGCTTGTGTTTCCCGGAGGCCTTGTCCCAGGACTTCCATGAGTAAGACCCCAAGGACTGGACCAGAAAATAAAGGAACTCCTGGCCTGCTGCTCCTGTTCCATCGAGGTGATCTTCTGCTTAAGGAGATATTTCTCTAGATCTTCTGGCGAAGTCTCCATGTGGCCAGGTTGAACTGGCAGGCTTTGCAGGCTTGGGCGTCATGGTCTGGGCCTAGGCACAAGATGCAGGCAGAATGGATTTCTTGTCCGGGATCTGTTTGCCGCAGGTACACTTCATGGAGCGGTCGGAAGATGAAGAAGGTTGAGAAGACAAACTGCCAGGTAAGAACACTGAAACTTCGTTGTTAAAACTAAAACAAATTGAAAAATAATAAAGTGTGGTAAATGTGGGAAAATAGCAGTTGACTGTAGCTGTGGCGGTTTCAGCAGTCTGACGTGCATTGGTTGACAGTGGGAAAGAATTGGGAAGGATATGGGGACCGCCAGCCTTTATAGAATTGGCTGACGTCAGAGGCGGGCGGACCACTCTGGTAGATTGCTAGCTTGAAAGCTTCTGAGTGGTCCTAGTGCCTGGCGGCTATAGTCCTACTGGTGATGGTCTGCTGCAAGAGATACCCTCAAGGTAAGATCAAACAGAATTCTATGTGGAAGCAACAAAACAGACAAAACAAAGGTTACGTAACAGCTCACCGTAACAGTAGATCTTTGAGAGAATCTCCTCCACTAGGCCACACCTTTTGATCCATAAGCTGTCAGCTTCAGGACCACACAAACTTTTTGCTAGCCGGGAATGGCCACAATGATGTGCAGCATCAACGCATATATAAACGGGGGTGGCCCCATCACTCATCAACTCTCCACCAGAGATTAGCCTTGAAGGGCCTGGAACCAGGAGACTAGACCAGTACCAGGCAAACAAGGAGAGGCATGGGACTGGAAACAGATGCATGGAGCAAGCTTTAGGCACAGCATCTGATATCACCCTCAGTATACTGTAAGGGGGAAGGAAGAAGGGAGGGTACGGCATGGCCTAATGGAGGAGATTCTCTCTAGAATATCTACTGTTAAGCTCTTATGAAACTTTTATCTTTACCGAGGGTATCTTCTCCATTACGCCACACCTTTGTAATGACTCCAAGCAGTATAAAGTAAAGAGGGAGGATGGCACAATCTGATAATGTAATCAGGACAGAAGGACTTGCAGTACAGCGAGCCCAAAACCAGCACCTCTACGAGAGAGAACGTCCAGACTATAATGCTTAGTGACAGTGTGAACAGTGCTCCATGTGGCTACAGCACATATGTCAACAGCAGGACAGCACCAGAAGTTCCTTACTGTACTTCCTATAACAAAACGTAATACAATTTGCCATTCATGTGAACAGGCGTTGTTTAGATACAGGAGTGCCCTCTTTGCTAGAGGTGAAGGAAACAAAACGCTGAAAGGACTGTCTGCCATAATTGGTGCGATTCACATAGTATCTCAGTGTTCTATGTACATCTTAACAGCACCTCATCCTGGTTGACATGCTCAGGCTAATAAACAGGAAGGCGCATCATTTGGTTCACTGTAAATTGTGATACCACCTTTAGTAGAAACTTAGGATTCGTATGCAAACACTCTGTCTTGGTGAAAAATCAGATAAGGAGGTTTACACATTAAAGCCCGAAGCTTGGAAATCCTCTGAGCAGATGTCGTAGCAACCAAAAATAAAATTTTCCATGACAGGAAACTTAAGCCGCAACTCACAGCTCACAGTAGGCTCAAAAGGAGCCAACATCAGTTTTTCAAGTACGAAATTCAACTCCCAGGGTGGAACTGGATTATGGATAGGAGGTTTCATATGAAGGATACCTCTCAGAAAAGTACAGGACACCTCCAACTGGGCAACCATATGGCCACCGAAAGGGGCATGGAAAGCTGATACAGTGGCCAAATGTACCATAGCAGAGGAATACTGCAGGCCACAATCAGACTGGGAAACCAAGTACTCCAGCACAGAATTCATAGGACATGTAAAAGAGTCCATGTTCCCGGAAGCAGACCACAGAGTGAATCGCTTCAGTTTAAGGGACAAGTATGTCTGGTAGGAGGCTTCCTAACTGCAAGCAAAACATCAGCAACCTTAGGGGATACCCCAAAATGTGCAATGGCTATGTTTTCAGGAACCATACATGCAGGTGTAGTGACTTCAAGTCCAGATGGATCAGGGCCCCTTGCCCTGTGATAACAGACCCGACACAGAGGTAGGGGAACAGGATGTTCCACCGCCAGATGTTGAAGGGGTGGAATCCATATCTGGTGAGGCCAGAACGGACAATGAGGATGAAAATGGCACTCTCCACCCATAGCTTCAGTAGAACCCTCTGAATTATATGAATGGGGGGACTGTGTACAGGAATTTCCCTTTCCAAGAGAGGGACAACAGGTTTTGCCAAAAAACTCCAGGGCCTGGAGTGAGCAAGCAGAAACAAGTCAGTTTTGCACTGTGTGAGGATGCAAAAAGGACTGATTCTGGATAACCCCATCTTGCGATGAGGTCATATACCATGGAGGTCAGCAGTTCCCATTTGTGAACCATTAAATGGGATCTGCTTAAACTCAAAGGCAAAAGAAGGTGGCTACATGAAAAAACTTGCTGGTGCCCGCTAAAAAATGTACAAAAAGCAGCAGGTAGGGGCTACTCAGCTACACTGAAACCAAAAAAGACCTAAATGCTGGTCTTTGTTGAAAAGCTGTTTATTACAAAAACTATAAAAACCAAGACGAGCAGATCCACATGTATACGCCACCGGCATTTCATGTCACTCTGAAAAAGCCTTAAAAAAGCACTCTGGAGACCTGTGAGAAGCACGGCCAACAGTTGAAGGCCATGAGACGAAGCCCAGTACTATACTCCAATTGCTTCCCTGCATAAGGGACAGAAGTGAGTGCCCCCTTGTTTGCTGATGTAATGCAACACACGGACACTGTCCAACTGGATTACTAGAAGATCAGGGCAGAGATTATTCTGAAAAGCCTGAAAGCCGTACAGGACAGCCCACATTTCTAGAACATTTATGTGTAGCTCAGCCTCCACCTTGGTCCATGACCCCCTATATCTAGTAAGGGCCAAGATAAGTACCTCAGCCGGAGCCCAAGACATCTGTACTGGATCTGGTACAAGGAATGGAATGCCCTTCAGTAAATTCTTGTGGTCCATCCATCATAACAACGTTCTGCATAGCAGCGATGGGATAAGAACCATTTGCTCCAACTCGTCCGTCAACTATACCCACTGGAACCTGAGTGTCCTCTGTGGTATCCTCATATGAAGAAGTTGGGCTAGTAGCACAGTTACTATGGCCGCAGCCATGAGGCCCAGGAGATGTAACATTATTTGTGCAGAAATGTAGTGCTTCCTGTGTGCACTAAGTGTGCTAGAGCAATCGGAGTATCTGCCCTGTCCTGGAGCAGGAAGGCACATCTCTTTTCTGTGTCCAAGATCACTCCAATGTACTTTAGTCTTTGGCATGGGGTCAACAAAGACTTCGGCACGTTTGCTTTACCCCCACCCCAAGTCATCGAACAACTGACGTGCTCAGGACAGGGTGTGAAGCAGAGCTTCCGTGGAGCTGGCCCTGAAGAGCCAGTAGTCTGGATAGGGGAAAACATACAGGCCTTCCTACTGTGGCAGGGTTGAATAAGGCTCTGTCCCATTTGTTATGCAGAAGGAGTTTAAACGCAAGGGTCTGTTCTATCCTCTCTCCTTTTCTGTCTCTTCTCTGTCTGGTTGCACAACCAAATTTTCGTGAGACCTAGGACCTGATCACTCCAACGGTTTCACAGTTCTCCACCTCTTGCCATCTCATTGCCTTCCCTTGCTATTTCTGTCCTTTCTTCCCCCTTGCATATCTGCAGGTATAAAAATATATGTGAATCTCGGTGTAAAACTGTATGTGAAACTGGGATCCCTTTCTTTAAAACTGTATACAGTTATATTGTTGAACTGATTGTAAAAAGCTATTTGGAACTAAAGGGGATAAACTGAGATGCTGATGTGCAAACTTTACAGAGCTGTCAACAAGTGGTCAGTTCTGGGTCATTACATGTTTTTTTCTGCTGCACCTGCAAGAACACTGGAAACTGACAAGAACATTCTGTGAAAAAACACTGTCTCCTTAACGAGCTCCCTTCAAAGACTTGTTATAAAAAGAGAAGCAATCCTTTTGCTAGAGGGAGAATGAGAGACTGAAACTTGGAATTAAGAGACATCCTTAGAAGAAGGACTTTGTTTTCTCTGTTGGTACTGCCTTTGTAAATAGTTATAATGAAAAAAATATTTTTTATTTTACTGTTATTGAAAAAAAATAAATCGCTATTTGCGAATTTTGAAACTGCTCCTGGTTTTCCTATGCTTCCTGAACGGTCTCTCAACGACACCTATGAAGGGCTGCCGCAGTTACTGCCAAGTATTCTGTAAAGATCCGTGGTGCACAAGACAAGCCAAAGGGCAATACTCTGAACTGACAGTGTCTGTCCTCCAGCACAAAGCGGAGGTGCTGTCTCTGGGACTGCTCAATATTTATGTAAAGAAGGAAACAAAGCCAGTCTCCTGTTTGTAGCAGGGGAATTAGTGCTTGTAGAGACACCATTTGAAACTTTTTTTATTCAATGAATAGTCTGAAATCCGGAACTAGGAAGTATGTGGAATAGAACCCTTTGTTCCTTTCTTGGGGAGGAACCGGTTCTATGGCACATTTCTGAAACAGGGTCTGAATCTCCTCCTTTAAAAGGTGCAAGTGGCCTGGAGTATAACAGGAAAGAGGCACTTGGACCGACGAGAGCGATGACACCACCAACGCGCAATGCTTGAGAACGCGCCGGTCCATAGAGAAGCAGGCGTTGCAGTGGTCCATGTCATGCTGGAGTCCAAGGCAGGAAAGGCAGACCTCATGCCGGTCCGTAATGGAAATTTGCCGACTGCAGGGATACTGACGCATAGGAGGCTGGCCTGTTTTCGACAAACACTTCTTGTCCCCAGAATCTGGCATGATGCAACAGTAAATAAAACTTTAAAACAGAAAAAGACTCAACACCCTTAAAGAAAAGGAAAGATCTTACTGGTTATCTTCAGTAACGGCACCGAGAAACAGCTAGGAGGAGCAACTCTGAGGCATCGAAAAACGGCTCAGATGGACTAGGCCGAAATGGTGCATCACTAATTCATTTCAGCTGCAGGCGTCGTGCTGTCTCGATGGCGGGAGAAGCAGAACTGATGTGGAGGAGGAGCCAATGGCAGTTTCTGGCCAACCTGCGAGTGCCACACAGTGCGTTCGCCTCATGGGTGGTGCCAGCTCCTCCCTCAGCAAAAAAAAAAAAAGGGTTCCGTGGGGTGCTCGTCTCCGGCCAATCACCCACCAGTGATGAATAGTGAAGACTGACACATTGAAGATCAGATTTCTTTTGGTGGTTTAGCATGAGCACCAGCGGGAGTGGACCCAGAAGGGGACCACCACCTCTACCACAATCCTGCTGACAGTAGGGATGGTTACCTCTGGCAGCAGGCCTACGAAAACAGCCCCTACCACGCCTCTAGTAGGAGTGAGGTAGCAGGACTTAACAGACCTTCTATGTTTCTATACACAAATCTGTCTCTATACACAAAAGATTAATAGTCAAATTAACCAGCCTGGAAGTGGGTCCCAGGGTGGTAGCCTGGGTAAAACATTGGCTGTACAACAGGACACAGAAGGTAATTGTAAATGGAGTCCACTCTGAAGAAAGAGGGGTTACTAGTGGGGTACCGCAGGGTTCAGTATTGGGTCCAGTCCTTTTTAATGTCTTCATCAGTGACATTGCAGAGGGACTGGAAGGAAAAGTATGCCTTTTGCAGATGACACAAAGATCTGCAACAGGGTTGATACACAAGGAGGCATGGAAAGGATGAAAAGGACTTGGCAAGGTTGGAGGAATGGTCAGAAGTATGGCAGCTTGGATTCAATGCAAAGAGCAGCAAATAATGCACCTGGGAAACAAGAACCCAGGGAAGAATACACAATGGGTGGGGAGGTAGTAACAACAACAAAAAGGAAAGGGACCTGGGGTAATCATATCAGATGACCTTAAGGTTAGCAATCAATGTGAGAAGGCAGTAGGAGGGCTGGGGTATACTGGGATGTATAGGGAGAGGCATCAGCAGCAGAAAACAGGAAGTTGTTATCCCTCTGAACAGACAGTTGGTGAGACCCCATCTGGAGTACTGTGTCCAGTTCTGGAGACCTCATCTCCGCAAGGACATAGACAGGATAGAGGTAGTCCAGAGGGCACCTAAAATGGTGCAGGGTCTGCAAGAGAAGCCGATGAGGAGAGACTAAAGGAGCTTAATATGTATACCCTTGAGGAAAGAAGGGAGAGGGGGGACATGATAGAAACTTTTAAGTACCTCAGTGGAATCAACAAAGTCCAAGAGGGTAGCATCTTTCAGAAAAAGAGACTTACAAGAACAAGGGGACACAATTTAAAGATAGAAGGAGGGCGGTTCAGGGGCAATGTGAGGAAGTATTATTTCACAGAGAGGGTAGTGGATGCATGGAACAGCCTTCCTGAGGAGGTTGTGGGGTCTAAATCTGTGGGAGAATTCAAGAATGCATGGGACAGACATAAGGCAATTCTTGTGGGGGGTAGGAAGAAATAGGCTGTTGGTTAACTAGGATCTGCGGCCTATCCTGTAGGTAGGGAAATGGGCAGACTAAATGGGCCTAGCGGTCCTTATCTGCAGTCAAAGTCAAAGTCTATGTTTATCTTAAAAGTCTGAAGGCCACATAGGGCTTCCTCAACATCATAACCAAACAGTTCAGAGCCCTTAACAGGAGCATTTAAAAACTGCCCATTGCACATCACTGGCAAAGCCAGCTAGTCTGAACCATGAAATGGAAATTACATACCTACCATAATTCTTGATCTTCTTGGACGAAGACTCCACCACTCATTCACACTATTGGGATCTACGCCGGAGGCGGTAGGACCCAGCTGCAGCAAACTTTTTGCAGGAGGGCCAGCACCAGAGATGGAGCCGCGAGGAGCAGCGCCGCGAGCCTCTGCTCGAGCGGTAATGACTATATCGGCGTCGACCCTCCAACCACCTCAGTACCTTTTTTTCCGATGAGGTGCAGCGTAACTAACATAGAAGGATAGCCTAACAAAAACCGGACATAAGATAGTCCGGAAGACCCATATAAGAATAGTCAAGAAAGAAGTCTTCACAGCCTAAAGGTTGAGGGAGTGAAGACCAACAACAGAAGTGAGCTCGAGGATGGTGGGTGGGCGTGTGAATGAGTGGTGGAGACTTCGTCTAAGAAGATCAAGAATTAGGATAGGTACGTAATTTCCATATCTTCCTGGACATTAAGTCTCCACCACTCATTCTCACTATTGGGAGAGTACCGAGCTAATAATCCCCCGAGAGGGTGGCAGGAGAGACCAAGAGCTCACAAATTTAGGACAGAAGTCCATTAAGGATGGATCTGCCAAACGAAATATGTCATCTGGCATGGACAACCAGGGCACAGTGTTTGACAAAAGTATGCACTGAGCTCCAGGTAGCTGCATTCCAAATATCTGCAATAGGCACGTTGAGGATCTCCGCCAGGGATGCCGCGACTGCTCTAGTAGAGCGAGCGTACACTCTGCCTTCCAGCTTAACCTGCGACATGGAATAACAGTGGCGAAGGCATGTCACCAGCCATGTTGAAATGCATCTGATAGCGACAGGTTGACCCAGCTGGGTCTCGCTGAAGGAAACAAACAGTTGTTGAGCTTTGCAAAATTCTTTCGTTCTATCTAAATGGAAATGCAAAGCTCTTTTGACATCTAAAGAATGAAGAGAACGCTCCCCTTCATTTTGGAAGTTCGCAAAGTAAGTAGGAAGGACCAAAGGTTGGTTTACATGGAATTCTGAAACAACCTTAGGGAGAAACTTAGGATGGGTCCTAAGAACTACTTTGTCTTTATGAAACAGAGTATATTGGGGGGGTCTGTGACCAAGGTATGCATCTCAGAGACCCTGCGGGCTGAGGTAATGGCTACCAGGAAGGCCGTTTTCAAAGTGAGAAATTTCAACTCACAGGTAGCTAGATGCTCAAAAGGTTTTCGAGTGAGCATGTCTAGCACAAATTTAATGTCCCAGGCTGCGACTGGACGTCTGACAGGAGGTCTGGTATGTAGAATACCCTTAAGAAACCTCAACCACAGGTAACTGAGCCAGTGACAAGGAAAGTACTGGCTCATGATAAGCTGAAATGGCACAAAGGTGAACCTTGACTGTAGAGTATTGCAGACCTGAATTTGAGAGGTCTAAAAGGGACTCCAGAACTTTATTTGGTGGGCAGGAAAAGGGATTCAAAGAGTTTTGCACACCAGAGCAAAAACGCCCATTTGGCTGTGTAAGTTTTCCTAGTGGCTGGCTTATGCGCAGCCAGAAGGATATCTGAAACTCTGCGAGAGACATTGAACCTGTTCACTTCTATCTCTTCAAGAGCCAAGCATGAAGGTGAAGCGATCTCAGATTGGGATGGACTACAGGCCCAAGTCAGAAGGTTCGTTTGAAGGGGAAGCGCTTTTGGAGGGGTTACCAACATACTGTTGAGTACCGGAAACAATATTTGTCGAGGCCAGAAGGGAACAATGGGGATCATTGTGTCCCCCTGGGACTCGAACTTGAGAAGTACCCTCTGAATTAGAGGAAGAGGTGGAAAGGCGTATAGAAAGCGTTTTGTCCACTGCAGCCTGAACGCATCCTGACAGAAAGTGCAAGGCCCTGAATTTCTGGAGCAGAAGAGAGGCAGTTTTGTGTAGAGTGGGGATGCAAAAAGGTCCAGGTCTGGAGTTCCCCACTCTGTGAATAATGACTGAACTACAGTTGAGTCGAGAGACCATTCGTGAGGATCTGTCTGTGTTCTGCTGAGACGGTCTGCCAGTTCGTTCTGCACTCCCGGGCAGGTAGACTGCCTGAATTAGAGCCTTGCGCTCCAAGCACCATTCCCACACTCTCATCGCTTCCCTGCTTAAAGGGTAAGAGTGAGCACCGCCTTGCTTGTTGATGTAATACATCACTGCTTTGTTGTCCGTTTGAAGGAGAATGTTCTTGTGACAGAGAATGTCCCTCAATGCCCGGACTGCAGAAAGGACAGCCCTCATTTCTAGGACATTTATGTGAAGCTGGGACTCTTCCTGAGTCCATGTACCTTGAGTGTGAAGAGTCTGACAGTGAGCTCCCCACCGCATCAGGGATGCGTCCGTGGTAATGGAAATTTGATGTTCGGGAGGAGCAAAGGGATACCCCTTTTAGAAGGTTGTCCTCTTGCGACCACCAGGTGAGTAACTTCTTCAGAGGTTCTGTCATCTTGATGAGAAAGGACTGAGGGTGAGTGGTAGGAGACCACTAAGTACTGAGCATCCATTGAGAGGTTCTCATGTGCAGGCGTCCTAGGGGTACAGTGAACACCGAGGATGCCATGAGACCTAGCATCCGCTGCATCGAGATAGCCCTTACAGAGCTGTTCTCTCTGATGTATCAGGCTATCTGCAGAATATCGGTCCTTCTGTCCTCTGGTAGAAAAGTTTTCGCACAGGAGGTATCCAGAAGAGTTCCTATGACAAGGAGCCTCTGGGAAGGCGGCAGCTGTGATTTCTTGAGGTTTAGCAGGACTCCCATGGACGTGAGAAAGTCTGAGGCCGTGGAAACGGCGCTGAGGGTTCCATGCTTGGAAGGGCTTGCTAGAAGCCAGTCGTTCAGGTATGGGAACACTTGTATTCTGATTTTTCTGAGATGCGCTGCGAGTATTGCACAACGCTTTGTAAAACCTCACGGCGCCAAGGACAGCCCAAAGGGCAGGACTCTAAACTGATAATGCTGGCCTGAAGCCAAGAACCTCAGGCATTTGTGATGCCTTGGGTGGACAGGGATATGCTGGTAAGCATCCTGCATGTCCAGGGAGGCTAACCAGTCGTGTTGATGAAGCAAAGGTAACAGGGTTCCTAGCGATATCATTCTGAATTTCTCTTTGGGAAGAAATTTGTTTAATTTTCTGAGGTCCAAAACGGGGCGCATGCCCCCGGTTTTCTTTGGAACCATAAAGTAATGGGAGTAGAACCCTGTGTTCCATTGATCCAGCAGAACTAGTTCCACTGCCCTGTTGTTCAGAAGGCCTTGTATCTCGGAGGCGAGAAGTTCTGACTGAAGTACTGACAGCCTGGGCTGTCGTTTGGGGGGACAATCCGGAGGGGTCTCTAAAAGATTGAGGGAATACCCCTCGCGGATTATCTGGAGGACCCATTTGTCCGATGTTATGGACTTCCACCGCTTGTAGAATTGAGTCAGACGACCTCCCACCGCTGAGGAAGAGTCCCCCTCGGGCAGCTGAGGTGGGACTTGGGCCAACAACTCAGAAGGCAGCACTAGGCGCTTTGGGTCCTTGCGCTTTCTGTTGCGTTATCTTTTGAGGCTGAGAGACTTGGTTTTTATTGAACCCCCGCCTTTTCCTCGAAAGGACTGACGGTTAGGAAACTGGCGTTTGTTAACTCCCCCTCGAGAGGGGGCGGGAGGAGGTCAAGCCAATTTAATGGCTGACCTAGTCTTATGTGTGGCCTCTAGAGCCTGTTCCACTTGAGGGTCGAAGAGATACACACCATCGAAGGGCAACGCTATGACCTGTTGCTGGGCATCATTCGTGAAACCTGAAGTGCGCAGCCAGGAATGGCGGCGGGTACAAATGCCTGCCGCCGCCGCTCGTGAAGCTGTATCGAAGGCGTCCATAGCTGTTTTAATCCGCTGGTTATTGGACTCGATACCCCCGGTTATGGCTTGAAGAAGCTCTGAATTAGCATCAGAGTCCGGTAGAGCTTCAACCATTTGTTTGAGCGAGTGCCAAAGAATATACTCATATTGAGAGAAACAGCCCTGGTAGCTGGTGATACACATACCCAGGGTGGATGCAGCAAAGACTCTCTTACCTAAAGTATCTATATTACGAGATTCTTTGTTTATAGGTCGAGCTGTAGTAGTCTGAGGAAGGACGACCTTATCATTCTCTGACAAGACTATGATAGGATCAGCAAAGGCTTGGGAGGACAAAATAGGTCGATCCTTGGGAGCAGCATACTTCCTATCTACGGACTTAGCCACAGAAGGAATGAGAGCAGGATTATTCCATACCATTTGAGACAGCGTCTCAAAGGAGGGTTGTACCGGGGGAGTTAAATCCATAGGGATGTCCGGAACATGAAGGCACTGGAGTCTCAAAAGCTTCCCAGGATCGATGTCCATAGTATGGAGAGAAAGAGTGGGAATTTAAATTTCTCAACAGAGACTTAAAAGACAGGTCCTCGACCACAGGCTCTGTAACAGGATTAGGTTCTGCTCCTTCCACATCATCACCCAGTCTAAGATCTAAGTCAGGCTCAATATCATCTCCTGACAGTCCAGGAGGGACTGTATGGAAAGGAAAGGAATGAAAATCAGCAGGAAAAGAAGAAGTAAAAGAATTCGGAGAGGAGAAGCCATGAAGATTGGTTGATGAAAAGCTTGGCCTCGGTGCCGAAGAAAAACACGGTGCTGAAAAGCCGCATGGCGCCAAAAGGGCACATGGCGCCGAGAAACTCAACGGTGCCGATAGGCGTAAAGCGACCCACTGACGCCGACGGCACCAACACCAGCCCAGGGCTCCAAAAATTCGGATTTGAAGGGAAAAATGGAAGAATACCACGAGATAGAGGCACTGATGTGGCCCCCTGTGCCGCAGCCATGTGAGGGGGGAAACACCTGAACGCGGAGTCAACGGCACAGAAGAGGGCACCGCACGACCAGGAAGGCCCAACTGCCCTGCCCAATCTCCTGAAGAACCTGAAGGCCCCGGAGTGGCTGGGCTAGGCAGCTGGACCAACCTCCGAGCCCACTGCTCCATAAGAGCAGCCTACTGATGAAACTGCTCATCGGAAGCCCTACCAGAAGGCAGGGAAGGGCTCCGATGTCGAAGAGGTCGGTGACCAGAAAAAGAAACCGTCGACTCAGAATGAGGAGACTGGCAACTGACCCCAATGACCGACCGTCGATGCGCAGACATATCAGAAGGCGACCTCGAGTGATGCCTTCTCTTTCTTGACCTACGAGCCGACGAAGAGCTTGAAGCCAAACGGTGCCGAGAATGCAACCGTGTTCTTTTATGCTTCCGGGGGGACCGCCCTTCCCCTCGGCCACTGGACTGTCCGTTGTCAGACCCCCCTCCGGAGAAGGCGGCGGACCGGACCCAGCCCGGCTGACTGAACAGCTTTCATACGAAGTCTCCCTACCATCACCTGACCCACTCATGGTCGACTCCCTCAATGTAGGCTGAGACTTCTTTCTTTAATAAGAATAAATTATCGAAAGCGGTACTTTATTCAAAAATACTAAAAAAAACAAACTGAAAACTATGCTGTCAGTTTGAAGTTTGACTCTCAGAGGCGGCGGCGTTGTCACTGAAGCGCACTTGGCGGTGGGAAAAAAGAACTAAAGGCGGTTGGAGGTTGGCGCCAAAGAGTCATTACCACTCGAGCAGAGGCTTGCGGTGCCGCTCCTCGCGGCTCCATCTCTGGCGCCGGCACTCCTGCAAAAAGTTTGCTCCCGCTGGGTCCTAGCGCCTCTGGCATAGATCCCAATAGTGTGAATGAGTGGTGGAGACAATGTCCAGGAAGATCTACATCTCATGCAAATAACCAAAGCTGCAGCCCTAGCAAAAGCATCAGAGATATTGTAAGCAGATCGCAGCAAATACAGAAACAGAATTTGACGGCAGATAATGACCAGTCTGCCCATTTCTCCCTACCTACACTATTACATCAGACTGTGCCTGATCTATAGCTCTTTCTCTCCCCTTCCTTTCCACTATGGTTCCTCTGTGCTTATCCCATGCATTCTTTAACCCCACCACTGTTTTTGCGCCCCTCCCCAACTCCGCTGGAAGGGTGTTCCAGGAATCCACCACTCTTTCTGTTAAATATTTCCTACATCTTTCCTGAATCTACCCTCCCCTCCAGCTTCATAGCATGTCCCCTTATTCTTGAGCACCTTTTCTTCCGAAAAATACTCCCCTCCTGTACCTTATTTACCCCATGAGGTATTTAAAGGTCTCTATCCTAGCTCCCCTCTCCCTCCTCTGTCCCAGGGTGTACATATTGAGGTCTTTTAGTCTCTCTTGATAGGGCTTTTGATGCAGATCCTGCACCATTTTAACTGCCCTCTTCTGGACCATCTCCACTCTGTCTATGTCCTTCCAGAGATGTGGTCTCCAGCACTGGACACAATACTTTAGGTGGGGTCTTACCAGTGAATAGTGATCTATAGAGAGGCAACACCACCTCCCTCTTTCTGCTGGTGATACCCTTCCTTATGCACCGCAGCATCCCACTTGCCCTACTGACTGCCTTGTCGCACTGCCTGGCCACCTTCAGGTCATCTGATATGATTACACCCCCCCCCGGTCTCTTTCCTGCTTGGTGGTCATGAACACCATTCCACCCATTTTGTACTCTGCCCCTGGGTTACTGTACCCTAAGTGTATTCTGCACTTTTTCGCACTGAAACCCAGCTTCCATATACCTTTGACCAGTCCTCTAGTTCTCTCAGGTCTCTGCTCATCTTTTCCAACCCCTCCAGAGTGCCCACCCTACTGCAGATTTTGGTGTTCTCCACAAAGAGGCAGACCTTCCTTTTCAGCTGCTCTGCAATGTCACTTGCAAAGACGCTAAAGAGGACCAGTCCCAGCACTGATCCCTGAGGCACGCCGCTGATCACCCTGCCTTCCTTGGAGTGAACTCCGTTTATCACCATCCTCTGTCGCCTATCCCCTAACCAATTTCTTATCCAGTTTACAACCTTTGGACCCACTCCTAAGCTAGCCAGCTTGCTTGGAATGTTTGCCACCTTCAGCTCCAGCCAAGCAAATCAAGTTTTGGCAGAACCATCAGGCAAGGCCTGGGCAGTAGTACAAGCAACTTTCCACAGGCTGTTCTGATATTTAATCATGTGGGCCTGATAACTGGCAATCCTAAGGCCTAAGGATGCAAAAGAAAAAATTACTCACCATAGTAATCTTGTTTCTTCCAAGGTATTCTTCAATATTTATAACTCTTGCAGTCAGCCTATAGAATTGGACTGCCCGGAAGATGGAACGTATTTAAATGGTGGAATCATCATTGGATCATGCCAACTTTCAAACGCTGCCCTTCCTTACTGCTGTGTTCCAAAACGCTCAGAGTCATTGCAGCCTGCAGTGAAAGCCATTACTAATCTATCCTAATAAATACTATGCTAAATAAAAAGATAAAACTATTAATAATGTTAATAAGGAAAACCATCCTAACAAAAACACCCCTGACAGAAGTACCCCCCTTTCAAAAACTTGTCAGATATAATCCCAAGAGGGGAAAAACTACACCCAAGAGGGTTTACTAATATATGTAAAACACAACAAGAGTGGGAACTCCCTCACTCTATGTAGTCAGCCAGAGATGCAGAGGTCACTGGGTTCCGGAAGGGGAGGCATGGTGGAAGAGTTATGAATATTGAAGAATACCTTGGAAGAAGCAAGATTACTATGGTGAGTAATTTATTTTTCTAACCCCAGGTATTCTTCAATATTCATAACTCTTGTAGACTATGAAGCAGTACATTTGGAAGTAGACACAGAACCTATTTTGGAAACAGGCTCTGTAGAACTGCTGTGCCAAATCTGGCATCACTCCTGGACTGGGTATCCAGACAGTAATGCTTTGTGAAAGTGTGTACTGTCCTCCATGTGGCTGCTTTGCAGATTTCTGAAAGTCGGATGTCCCTGGCAGCTACTTTCGTAGCAGCAGTGCCCCTTGTGGGTGGGCCCTGAGGCCTACTGGGGATCCTTACCCATTTCTGAATATAAAAATTGGGTGCACGGAACTATCCAGCGTGAAATAGTTCTTTTAGATGCTGGTTTTCCTTTTCCTATATCCCCATAAGTTAGGAACAGCTGCTGTCTGTCCTGCCAGTGGTCCTTGGTGTGAGTCATGTAGCAGCTAAATGCTCTCTTGACAGCTAAATTATGGAGCCTATGCTCACCTGAACTAGAGTGTTCAGTGAAAAAAGACTGGCAAAGTAATGGATTGATTCAAATGGAAGCCAGGGACCACTTCTGGGAGAAATTTCCTATTGGTTCAGAGAACTATCCTATCCTTATGGAAGGATATATAGTTCTGCTCTATACACAAGGGGCCAGATATTCAAACTGTGCCATTGTGTGGCGCAAGCCCCTGCGCTGCTCAAAAAAGTTGAGCAGGGGTGTGACCAGAGCGATATTCAATGAAGTTGCGCTATGGCGCAACTTCTTTAATCAGCCCCTCTTACCACTGTGCATGGTGCAGTGGAACTGCGCCACCGCAGTGGTCGAGTGGAGCACTGAGATGTGGTGGTGCAAGTGAATGGATTCATTCACATATCTGGACCGACTTATGCGTACAGGCTGCACGCCATTGGCTCTTGCTCTGAACCAATGGGCGTGCCCAGCCCTACCGAGCTGTCAGTCAGCCCGAAGCGCGGGTGAGGTGCTGCCGCCCACCGCTGACTGAGGCGGGTGGTGGGGCTCCATGGGTGGGGGCCACTAGATCACCAGGGATTGCGGACGGGGTTGAGGATGCGATCTGGCTTCTCGCGGTCCACTGGACCACCAGGAAACTTGGACTTTGGGGGTAAAGTTAATGCCCGCGATCGGGCTTCTCGTGGTCCACTGGACCACCAGGGATCTTGGACTTGGGGTATAGTTTATGCCCGCGATCGGGCTACTGGGAGGGGAGAATAACCTTATGCCCGCGATCGGGCTAATGGGGAAGGTATAACTATGCCCGCGACCGGGGCATGGGGAACAGTGGAGGGCCACCCACAGGTGGCAGCTGCTGTGTTAAGCCCTGCAATGTGGCAGCTCACCTGTGGGTGGCTACGACTTGATCACTTTTTGGTGTAAGTTGTGCAGGCAGGTAGGGTTTAGCCTGCATAACTTCTGCACAGCCCGGCTGAATATCGGGCTGTAGTTTATGCATGGTTCCTCCCCCTTCGGTTGCGCATGCCTTCATTATCATTGCGCTGTTGCTCAGCATGATTTGGGGGGCGCAACTGCCTCCTGCTGAATATAGCAGAATGGCGCATTTCGGACTTGCACAGGCGCAACCCTACTGCGCATGGCTCAACTCTTTTGAATATCTGGGCCAAGGCCTAAAGCTCACGGATTCTTCTAGCTGAGGAAATGGCGACCAGGAAAGCCATCTTCCATGTCACACATTTCAGATGGGCTGAGACCATGGGTTCAAATGCGGGATTCATGAGTTAGCAATGCATGTATTGAAATCCGGTTCCCTGAGAGGGGGATGCAGATGGGTCAAACCCTTGAAAATCTTCTTGAAAATGGGGTTAGATGCCAAGGAAGAAAAAATTACTCACCATAGTAATGTTGTTTCTTCTAATGGAGTCTTGCTGTATTCTGACTATATGTAGTTAGCCCCAGCACTTGAACTGCTCCAGAGAGGAAAGGGTTAAGGTATTCCTCAGTGTAACTGTCAGATTCTTACGAGCACTATACTAACTATTAACTACAAATTGTTTTAGAAATTTTGTGCCAGAAGGCAATAAACAGATTGTTAGGGTCTAAAAGACTCGAGTCGAGAACCCCAAAAAGAATCCAAGGAGGTAGTAAACTTGACAATATGTAGTCAAAATTATAACAAAAAAAAAAAAAAATTATAAAAGAAGAGGTGACCCAGGTACACCTCTGGGGTACAGCACTGCGCCTGCCAAACACATCCCAAAACAACTAGGTTCTAGGAGGGGAGGCAGGGAGGAAGGTCAGAATACAGCAATACTCCATTAGAAGAAACAACATCACTATGGTGAGTAATTTTTTCTTCAAACAACATGAAGTCTTGGTGTATTCTGACTATATGCAGACTACCAAGCAGTACTCCCTTGGAGGAGGGAGTTACAGAACCTATTTTGGGAACAAGCTCTGCAGCACTGCTGTGCCAAACCTAGATTAATTTCTTGACTGAATGTCAAGAGAATAATGCTTAGCAAATGTGTGAACAGTTTTCCAGGTGGTTGCTTTACAGTTTTCCACTAAGGGTATGTCTCTAGCTGCAACGACTGAAGCAGCTGTACCTCTGGTGGAGTGAGCCCTCAGGCCTCAAGATGGCTCTTTCCTCAATTTTGAGTAGCAGAACTGGATACAGGAGACAATCCACCTGGCAATAGTTCTCTTAGTGGCAGGTTTACCTTTTCCCACTTCTCCATAAGTGAGAAATACCTGTGAAACAGTCATTTTTATCAGCCTTAGTATATTGAATATAATAACTAAGGGCCCTCTTTACATCAAGACTGTGCAGTCCTCTCTCCCCAGAGGAAGAATGGTCAGTGAAGAATACAGGCAGTGACACAGACTGGTTCAAATGAAAGTCTGATACCACCTTGGGCAGGAACTTTCTGTTTGTTCGAAGGACCACCTTATCCCTGTGAAATGAAATGAAATCAGGTTCCACTGATAAGGCCTGTAATTCACTGATTCTCCTAGCTGAGGTAATGGCTACAAGGAACACCGTTTTCCAAGTCAAGTATTTCAGCTCAGCTGAAGATAATGGTTCAAAAGCTGTGCAATACAGATATTCAGATCCCAAATAGGAGTATAGTCCCTAAAGGGGGGATTGATATGAACCAGACCTTTGAAAAATTTCTTGAAAACTGGATGGGAGGCTAGGGAAGAGCCCTTCACAGCTGAAAGGAAGGCAGAGATAGCTGCCAAATGCGCTTTGAGAGTGGTAGGCCTGAGGCCCAAACTCTTAAGATGCACCAAATAGTCCAAAGCAGTGGCAATGTCAGCTGAATATGTCTCTGAGAACACCAGAAACCAAATCTCTTCCATTTGGAATTGTAAGTTTTTCTAGTAGAAGTCTTCCTACTAACCTTAAGAATGTCCAAGACTGACTGGGAAAGATGCAGGCTTGAATATTCTAGCTCCTCAAGAGCCAAGCTTTGAGTCTGAGAGTCTGAAGGTTGGGATACAGTATCCTCCCCTGCGAGGAGGTGAGAACATTGTACTGTCTGGGAAGACAAATTGGAACCGACACTGACTTTGACAACAGTAGGGGGTACCAAGGCTGCCTGGCCCAGTCTGGAGCCACTAGAATCACAGAGCAAGGCTGAGATCTGATCTTGACCAGAACTCTGAATATCAGAGGAAAAGCATACAGAAACCTGCTTGTCCAATCCAACAGGAGAGCATCTTGAGGAACAGACCCCAAAAGAGGGGGTCTGCAGCAGAATAGGAGAAGCAGATGATTGTCCGGGGCTGCAAAGAGGTCTATCTCTGGAGTGCCCCACCTCTTGAAAATGATCTGAAGAACTAGAGGATTCAGGGCCCATTCATGGTGACCTTGAGAAGTCCTGCTGAGAGCAACTGCCAGTACATTGTCCTTCCCTGGGAGATGCACAGCTATCAGGGGAAACCTGCAGGGAATAAGCTAGTGACCATATTTTTATGGCTTCAGTGCACAAGGCCGAGGACAGAGTACCCCTCTACTTGTTGATGTACCACATGGATGTGGTGGTGTCTGTCCTGATCTGCACCACTTTCCCCCAGACTGTGTTCGAGAATGTCTGAAGTGCTAGAAAGACAGCCCTGAGTTTGAGAAGATTTATGTGCAGGAGAGACTCCTGACGAGGCCATGTTCCCTGAGCAGTAAGCTGGTCTAGATGGGCCCCAGCAGGGAAGCATCCGTGGTGAGAATCACTGTTGGAGTCTGACTGAGGAAGGGGACACCTTGCCTTAGATTGTCCTCCTCTAGCCCCCACTGGAGAGCCTGAACCAGAGTTTGAGACACTGGAACTAACCTGGAGAGAGGGTCTTTTTTCTGAGACCAAAAAAGATTTTAGATGAGATTGAATATCTCTCATTTGAAACTTTGCTCCCTGCACTACTGCAGTGCAAGATGACATGTGGCCTAGCAACTGTAAGAAGTGCCTGGCTGGCCAAGACACTAGTGGACGAAAAGAGGAAGCCAGGGTGATGAGGGACTGAACCCTTGAAAGAGGAAGAAAGGCCTTGGCCTGGACAGTGTCCAGCTCCACCACTATAAATGCGAGAAGCTGGGCTGATTCCAGAACAGACTTTTCTAAATTTAGGATGATTCTTAAGGAGTCCAGAAGCTTTTGAGTGACCTCTAGAGCTGACTTGACCTGGTCTGAGGACTGACCCACTATGAGCCAGTCGTCCAGGTAAGGGAACAGTAAGATGACTTGTCTCCTGAGAAAGGCCACCACTACTGCCAAACACTTGGTAAACACCCTTGGAGCAGATGTTAGGCCGGAAGGCATTGCTCTGAACTGGTAGTGGCCTGAGGGCAACTCGAACCTGAGGTACATTCTGTGGGAATGTCTGATAGGCATCCTTGAGATCCAGGGAGGCTAGCCAGTCTCCTGGTCTCAGAGAGGGAAGAATTATTCCCAGAGTCACCATTTTGAAAGTACAGTTACGTAAGAACTTACCGTAACAGTAGATCTTCGAGAGGAGCTCTTGCAGCAGGCTGTCACAATTAGGACTATGCCACAGGCACTAGGACCACACAGAAAAACTTCTACCAGCAATCCCAGCTGGGGACCGCCCCCGACGCCGGCCCCGCCCCGACGTCGGTCAGGGTACAAGAGGGGGCGGACCCAGCTCCACCTCAGTTCTCCCGCCAGTACCCAGCAGATGGCCTGACAAGAGAAGGAGATGAAGCCCATCCTAGAGGAGAGAAGACACCTGCACACTCCGAGGGGGAAGGTGGGAGGGAAAACTGCTCCTGCTGCAAGAGCTCCTCTCGAAGATCTACTGTCACGGTAAGTTCTTACGTAACTGTACTATCTTACTTTGAGATAGAGCTCTTGCAGCAGGCTATCACAATTAGGACTGAGTCCCAAGCAGTCACCCAGCAAAGAGGAAGGCAGCCCCGGGAGGAGGGATATACAGACTCCAGAGATCATCAGGACAAGAGTCCTTGTAGAACCGCTAGGCCAAAGCCAGCACGGCGTCTGGAGACGATATCCAAGCTGTAATGCTTGATAAAGGTATGCACCGAGTTCCAGGTCGCAGCCGCACAAATGTCCTGAATGGCGGCAAAAGAAGCAGAAACACCCCTAGTGGAGTGACCCCGTACCGGACTCGGTAGGGGCTTGTGATAATGGTCGTAACAGAGCGAAACGCAGTGGACTATCCATTTGGAAATAGTCTGCTTGGACACCGGCTGACCAAGCGATGTGGCGCTAAAGGCCACAAAAGTTGCTCCGATTTACGGTGTCGAACCGTTCTACTGAGGTAATACCTCAGGGACCTGTGAACATCCAACGTGTGGAGGAGAACCTCCCCTCTATTGGAGGGAGAAGGAAAATAAACAGGAAGGTCAACCGACTGGTTGAGGGTCAACTCCGAGACCACTTTCGGAAGAAACTTAGGATTAGTACTGAGGGAAACTTGTTGCTCATGAAAAACCAAATAGGGCTCTTTACGCATCACAGCCTGCAGCTCGGAAACTCTTTGAGCAGAAGTAATAGCAACCAAAAAACAAACCTTCCAAGATAAATACCGTAGCTCACACGTTGCTGCAGGTTCAAAAGGGGGGAGGGGGAGTTTCTCCAACACGAAAAGGAGGTCCCAGGGTGGGATAGGGTCCCTGATGGGAGGCCGCATGTGTAGGACCCCCTGAAGAAAGGTGCGAGCCACATCCAACTGGGCTAAGGCTCTGTCGCCCACCAGAGCACGGTAGGCAGAGATCGCTCAGAGGTGCACCTTGACGGATGAATGGCTCAGGCCGTTTTCATACAAGGAGAGGAGGTATTGCAAAGCGGAGTTCACAGAGCACGTGACTGGGTCCAAATGTAGAGGCAAGGCCCAAAGGCAAAACTGCTTCCACTTCATGGCGTAAGCCGAGCGAGTAGAGGGCTTGCGTGCAGATGCCAAGACCTCAGCTACTTCCGGGGAAACCCCGTATCGAGTCAGTGCTACGTCTGAAGGAGCCAAGCATGAAGGTGCAGGGATCGAAGATCCAGGTGGACCAGAGAACCCTGGTCCTGGGACAGCAGTTGCGAGCATAGAGGCAGCGGGAGAGGAGGTTCCAGGGACAACCGCTGCAGAAGTGGGAACCAAATTTGTCGGGGTCAGTAGGGTGCTACAAGGATCATGCGTGCCCCCTCGGCCTGCAACTTGAGCAGGACCCTCTGGATGAGAGGGAAGGGCGGAAGGCAAAAAAGCTCCCGGCCCAGAAAAGGGACAACGCGTCTGGCCAGAAAGCACCAGGCGTGGGCTCTCGTGAGCAAAAGCGTGGCAGCTTGGCATTGCGTGGTGACGTAAAGAGATCCAGCTCGGGCACGCCCCACCTGCTGAAGAGGCAATCTGCTACGGACTGCAGTAATTCCCACTCATGCGCTCTGGCCCAAGACCTGCTGAGATTGTCAGCCAGACTGTTGAGGGCTCCTGGAACATGAACCGCTGATAGACAGATGCCCCGTTCCAGACTCTCATTGCCTCCCGGCAAAGAGGATAGGAATGAGTACCTCCCTGCTTGTTGAGATAGAAGACGACCGCCATGTTGTCCGTCTGAATGAGAAGAGAGCCGGAACCAGGTCTCTTGAAACGCCTGAAGGCGTAGAGGATCGCGCATTTCCAGGACATTGATATGGGGAGACTCTTCCCGGTCGACTAGACCCCCAGCTGCAAGTGGTGACACTCGAGCTGAGCCCCCCAACCCAGGTGTGAGGCATCCGTCATCAGCGTCAGACCTGGAGGCTCCGGATGAAAAGGGAACCCTTTGTCCAGATTGTCGGGGTCCAGCCACCAAACCAGCGTTCTCCTGACTGGCTCCGAGATCAGGACCATGGCGTCCAGGTCGTTGGAGTATTGATCCCACTGCACCCTGAGCATCCATTGTGGGATTCGCATGTGGAGGTGGGCCAGGGATATCACTGGGATGGCCGCTGCCATGTGCCCCAGTAGACTGAGGAAGTTCCGAGCCGGAATTCGAGGCGCTACGGAAATCCGTTCTGCCAAACTTCGCAGGTGAAGACCCCTGTCCTGAGGGAGGAAAGCTCTGCCTCGGACGGAGTCCAGAGTCGCTCCAATGAAGGCGAGGCGTCGGCTGGGCTCTGGGGATGACTTCTTTAAATTCAGGGTGATCCCCAGGACTCGGAAGAGAGTATAGGCATCTTCGAGAGAGCGCAGGAGGCCGTCCCGTGATGGGGCTGTCAGCAGCCAGTCGTCGAGGTAAGGGAAGACATAATGGCCTGAGCGTCTGAGAGCCGCAGCCACCACTGCCAGGCACTTGGTGAAGACTCGCGGAGCGGAAGAGAGGCTGAACGGGAGCACCGGAATTGGTAATGCTCCCAGGAAGTAGAACCTCAGAAACTTCCTGTGGGAGGAAAGACCCCGATATGCATGTATGCATCCTGCATGTCGAGTGAACAGAGCCAATCCCTTGTTGCAGCAGAGGAGGAGACTTGGAGAGTCACCATCCTGAACTTCTTGTACTCTATGAAGAGATTTAAGGGTCGGAGGTCCAAATGGGGCGAAGGTCCCCGCTTTTTGGGATCAGAAAGAAATGGGAATAAAACCCGTGACCCCACTGCTCCATGGGAACTCACTCTATCGATCCCTTTTGCAGGAGGGCCTGAATTTCTCCTTCAAAAGTGGGACGATGAAGAAGGATAACGGGAGAGCTTTGGTGGAGCATTGGGAGGGAACTCCGTGAACTCCAGCGTGTGTCCTCTCCGAATTACGCCCAAGACCCATTGATCTGTGGTAATGAGCTCCACCTTGAGGTGAAGGAGCGCGGCCCCGACCGGCTCCCCTGGACGCCCAACCACGGAGGGGCGAAGGAGACATTGGGCGGAACCGGGGGTTGGAAGAGAGGCCTGGGAGGACTTGGGCCCACGGCCAGAGGGTCCACCAGACTGCTGGTTTCCGGACCTCCGGTGGAAGCCGCCTCTCTGTCCCTGCTGGGAACCACAGGCTGAAGCTTGAATGCCTGAGGACTTCCGAAAAAGCCGACGGCGATGGGGGCGTCGCTGGTCGCCACGGTACAACTGGCGGACCGACCAGATAGACTTGCCCGATTCCTGGAGATGTGAGATCAGATTCTCCGTCTCCTGCCCAAATAAGACGGTACCCTGAAACGGCAGGTCTCGGATACCGGACTGCAGATCTTGGTGGAAGCCCGAAAGCCTCAACCAGGCATGGCGCTGGAGACAAACCCGGAAGCAGCAGCTCTGGCCCTGTATCTGCGGTATCATGGGAGGCCCTCAAGACGTGAGTGCCAATGTCCGAGCCCGACTGCAAGAGGGCCAGGAGCTCCGTCAGTTTCTCGGAGTCTGGCATGGCCTGTACCAGCTCAAGACCCGCACCCACAACGCGTTCTGGAACTGCACCATGTGCATGAGGAAGTTCAAGGATCTAATGGAGCAGGTGGAGGCAGAGTAAACCTTCTTGCCCACCTGATCCAAATAACGGGACTCCAAGTCGGGAGGCTGAGAGCTGAGGTGACGTGGCTGTCGAGACTTGTCGTGAGCAGCCGTGATCATGGAGGAGTCCGTCTGAGGGTGTTCAGCAAGAAAAGGCTCTGCCCTCGGCGCCTTGTAAAGCCTGTCCGACTTCTTGGGGACCGCCGGGATGGAGGTTGGGCGCAGCCAGGTGGATCTAGTCAGGTCCTGAAAGGTATCCACCAGAGGAGGAATGACCAAAGACTTTGGCTCCTTCTGCCTCAGGTACTTGGCCAATCTCCGGCGTTCCAGGTCCAGGTCTTCTGTGTCCCACTGATTAGAATCCTGGATATGCCTCATGACGTCCAGGAACGTGGGATCGTCTGGAGGCGAGTGAGGCATGTCCTTCTCCTCAGGGGAGCACTTAAGGCTGAGTGAGGAGGAAGAGGATGAAGATGCAGAGGAGGACCGACTATCCGATTTAGAATGGTCCGGATCTGCCTCATGGCCATGCCTACGCTGAGGTCGGTACACAGGGGACCGACGATGGTCCGAAAACCGATGGCGGTGAAGACCAGCGGTGATCCGAATAACGGTGGCCCTGGACCGACAATGGGCGAAGACCGGCACGGTCAGGGGACCGGCCGTCGGGGAACCGCCCGTCCGGCGCAGGAAGGGCTCCGAGAAGGAGACTGCAACCAATGTCGGTCAGTGGGATCCAAGGAGCGACGTCGGCTGTCCTGAGATCGAGCGAGGGAACAAGCCCTAGAAGGGGGCGAAAAATGGTGCTCTGGGGACCTCAACGGGGAGGCCTCGCCCTCCGGCTGTGGTTTGCCCGCAGGATCAGGTACCGATGTCTGGGCCGGTGACGGGGTGGTACGTCGGTGGACCTGCCCCTACTAGACCGAAAAAAGTTGTTTCAGCTCATCCTTGGAGAATATGTCTGCCGCCCGCTGCGGGAAGGAAGATTCAGGCGTGGCGGGACGCGAAGGCGAGCTAGCATGCAGGCCCAGGGGGGGAGGAGGACTTGGGTGACGGGGACGTTGGCAGAGTAACGACCGACCCTGGGTCATAGCCTCCGACGGCGCGGTACGGGACCCAAAGCGACGGGAGGCGAAGTCACCCCTCGGGACACACCTTCAGCAGGCGGCGTGCTGCAGTAAGACGATGGGGCGAAGCAGGTACCGCTATGGACTTAGAGGTGATCTTAAGCGGGGTCCCTAGGCTTGGCCGGCTCCCCGACAGGCTGGCCTTAGCCTGGGAAGGCGCTGACTCACCGCCACCCGAGCAGACGGGCCTTTTTCGGGAAGGTTGTGACCGCAATCGACCCAGACCGACCAGTGCGGGACCGACTCAGCGCTTTGCTGTGGCGCTTCTTCTCCTTCTTCTTCCCCTCGAAGGAGTGCAGGTCCATCTTTTTCTCCAAGAGATGGGCCTTCAGGCGTCGGATGCAGGTCCGGCTCGTGAATGCTTGGCAGTCGGCGCAGGAAGCTGTGTCGTGGTCCGGGCCCAAGCAGAAAACGCACCCACGGTGACCGTCTTTGGCGGGAATTTGCCGGCCGCACTCGCACTTATTGACGTGTTCGGGGGAGAGAGACACCCGGGAAGACATGGAACACCCATAGGACTTGACAGTACTTAATCGCCGGATCCGCTACTGACAGCAGGCCGAGAAAAAGGCGATGAAAAGCTGGAAAAACCGAGCCGCAAATGGCAGACGTACAGGCATTGTAGCACGTAGCAGGTTAAGACAGGAAAAAAAAAAAGGTTGAAAACAAGAGAATCTTGATAAATTTCGCTGGTGAATCACAAGCAGTAGCTCTTCACGTACGTGGCACGCAGAGCGGAAAGAATTGTGGTGGAGCTGGGTCTGCCCCTCTGTACCCTGACCGACGCCGGGCGGGCCGATCGAAGTGTCCCCAGCTGGGATTGCTGGTAGAATTTTTTCCGTGTGGTCCTAGTGCCTGCAGCATAGTCCTAATTGTGATAGCCTGCTGCAAGAGCTCTATCTCGAAGTAAGATCTTTGGCTTTAGTTTAGGTATCTTAGAACTAGGATGGGTCACCACTACCCTGTCTTTTTTGGGGTAAAGAAGTATCTGGAATACAGCCCTTTTCCCCTGTGATAGAGAGGTACCTTCTCTACTGCTTGTAGAAGTAGTAGAGAGGAGACTTCTGCCTCTAAGGTCCTTGTCTCCAAGGGAGAGGGAGGACTGAAAGACTTTGCTCTCATTTTTGGGAACCTTTTGAAACTGAGAGCAAGTCTCTGGCTCACTACTTCCATGACCCATTTGTCTGAGGTAACAGACTTCCAAGCCTGGAGGTAGTGTGCCAGCCTGCCCCCTACTGGAACTGAGGAGGCGACCCTGACTGACACATAAGGGTGTCTGTTTGGCAGGGGGCTTAGACTGAGTGGAGGATGGAGTCCTGGTCATCCCCCTCCTGCCTCTTCCCCTAAAGAACCCCCTCTGCTGGAAAGAAGAGGAGGCCTGGGCTTGGTGAAAAGGCCTGCTCCTGCCAGTCCTAGATTGCTGCCTCTGAGGAGTGACCTGCTTTTTCTTGGCCACAGCACTCCTGTAGGTGGTCCTGTATTCATCCATCTTTTTCATGTAAGCCTCTGTTTGCTCTCCAAAATTTGTCAAACAGAGAATTACCCGTGACAGGAAAATCCATGGCCTTGGTCTGGGTATCCTGTGATAAACTGGTACACCTGAGCCAAGCAAATCGCCTCAGGGAGACAGATGTAGCCATAACCCAAGAATGTACATCATTTGAGTCAACAGCAGCATGAAACTGGACCTTTTATGCCTCAATACCATCCACAGTCACCTGCTCCAGCTCCTTGGCCAGCTGGGGAGGGGCATTCTTAGCCACCTCCCGAACCGTATCCCACATAGATTTCTGGTATCTGGCTGATACGCCACATAATTAGCTTGCCTGAGCCCCAAAGAGGATGCCAAGTACTGTTTCTTTGCCATGGCATCCACTTTCCTGGAATCCTTATCTGGGGGTTGAGATGCCAGGGGAATATTAGCCTTGTCACAGGCTACAGCTTGCACTACCCCAAAATGGCTGCAATGATTTGTAAGGAATTCCGTCCCAGGACCTGATAAGGTACAGTATACCTCCTGTCCATCTTTTTATCCACAGGGGGTATGGATGTTGGAAACTGAAGAATTTTTTGTGTCCGTTTCTCCAGGAATTTATGCAGAGTGGATAGACACCCTTTTGGACTCTGGGACATCCATCATCTTAACATAGTCAGGTTCCTCCTGATGCTGTTCAGCCTCTTCCACAGGAAGCTGAAGGATATCAGTCACTTTCTTGTAGAACAAGAAATGGGAGGGGGACTCAAAGTCTGGGAGGAGACACATGAGAAGGCCTGTTGGGGAAGCGTCAGGCTCTACTGGCTCATCTAGGCCTTCATAATCTTCTTCTTCCCAACTGCCCTCATAAAATGCTTTAAGGTCATATTCAAACAAACAATGGAAAGCCGCACCGAGTAAAAGACTGGTGCTTAATTTGTGGATAAATATCAAACAAGAAAAAAAAAAGGAAAATAAGCACCCAGCTAGTTATAGTAAAGCTACAAAATGTCTTATTTTATTATAATAGTGTGTAACAAGCCAGCATCAAATGGCGAGGGAAAATGTCATTCATAGCTGCTGTTAAAACGCCCGGCTTCACTGCTTGTAGCCAGGAGTTTGCTTGCTAAACGTAAGATGGTATTTTTTTTACCCCTCACCATTTTGGTGATTAGCCTAGTATTTTACACACTGTTATAATCAACAAAATAAAACATTTTGTAGCTTTACTCTGCTCTAGCTGGGTGCTTATTTTCCTTTTTTTTTTTTGGTTTGAAGGTCATATTCAGAACCAGAAACTTCCGACCGAACCAACTGTTTTTGGATTGGTGTCGGTTTGACTGGAACCGGGCAAAGTACAATAGCAATCACTTTAGCTATTTCATCAGCGGTCGGAACATGGGAACCAGGAATTGAACCGTCTGACTTGTGCTTTCTCTTAGACGGAACCGATTCCGCAGAATTGGCTCTCCTTTTGCCCGAGGAGGTATCGCCCAGGTAAGTGGGCATCTCCTCAGGTTCGGTTGGAACCGAACCGGGCTGGCCATCTGGGTCAGCGGATTTCTCGGCCTTCTTTTTCTTCAGTCTACTTAAATGTTTACCTAAAGTGGCTTTGGGAAAGTTTTTGCAAATTTGGCAGTCTTCTTTGAGGTGGTAAAACCCTAGACAAACACAGACGAGGTGGGGATCAACCTTAGCAAAGGCCTCCCCACACTCGGTACAGTGCTGAAACCCAGTGGGACCAGTTTTCTTTTTGGGTTTCTCAGACATGCCTTCAAGCCAGGCTACTAGAAACCTATCGGTTCCAACCGTGTCACAAGTCGGTTAAAAAAAAAAACAAAGAAAATATAGTTTTTTTGAGGATATGATAGGTACCGGGAACCACAATACAAAAGGTAGAAAAGATTAGCAGACAAAAACAGAATTGCTTCGGTTCCCAACCGGACCGACTGGAAAGAAACCGAAAAAAAACAAACAATTTCTACCAACAAAACTCTAAACTACCTACTGAGTACACTTACTGTACCGTGGACAGAGATCAGAATACTGAAAAATAATTAAATGGTTGGAAAAAAAAAAAAAAAAACGACCGATTTTTGCTTGAACTGAACCGAAGCGGAGGAGAGGATCTCCAGAGCGACTTCTCAGGCGGAGTAAAGAATCTAACAGTTACACTGAGGAGTACCTGGGACAGAGGTTTGAAAACCAAGCTCGAGCTCAATTTTCTATGCCCTGGCATAGAGTTAACCCTTTCCTCTCTGGAGCAGTTCAAGTGCTGGGGCTAACTGCATATAGTCAGAATACAGCAGGACTTCATGTTGTTTGAAACTCCCTTGCCCGCTGAAATATAAGCTGAGATTGAAGCCAAATGCACCTTCAGAGTAGCGAGTTGCAGGCCTAGGGAGTGCAAGTGGGCAAGGTAGTCCAGCAGAGCTAGTAACTCTGCTTGAGACGGTACTATACCTTTATCTGCACATGAACTAGAGAACCTCTTCCACATAGAAGCATAGGTCTTCTTGGTAGATGGCTTCCTCGATCCCCTCAGGACGCTCAGCACACCTTTCGAGAGATGCAAACCTGCATACTCTAGGTCCTCAACAGCCATGTCTCGAGTTTGAGAGCTCTGAGGTTCGGATACAGAATCCTCCCCTGGGAGGAGGTCAACAGATTGTGCCTTCTCAGGAGGCGTATTGGAGGAGCCACAGACATGGAGAACAGCAAAGAGTACCATGGCTGCCTGGGCCAGTCTGGAGATATCAAGATCACGGAAGCTGGCTGGGTTCTGAGTTTGACTAGAACTCTGAGGATTAGGGGGAAAGGGGAAAATGCATGAAACTTCTTCCCCGACCAATCCAGTGCCAGGGCATCTAGAGGTACTGTGCCCCTTGCTGGTGGTCTGCAACAGAACTGTGGCAACTGGTGGTTGTTGTGGGAGGTGAAGGGCCTATCTCTGGCATGCCCCACCTTCTGAAAACACCTCCGGCAACTGCCTATTGATAGTCCTTTCATGGTGGTCCTGGTTCATTCGACTCGGGACATCTGCTAATGTGTTGTTCTTCCCTGGTAAGTGAATGGCAACCAGAGAGGACGAGCAAGTAAACGAGGCTCCACACCTTCATTGCTTCTGTGCACAAAGGGCTGGATCTTTTTCCAACTGCTTGTTTATGTAGTACATGGTAGTGGTGTTGTCTGTTCTGACCTGAACCACCTTGTCTTGTATCATGGATGCGAAGGCCTGTAATGCCAGAAATGGAAATTACGTACTTAACGTAATTATTGCTCTCCTTGGACAGTCTCCATCACTCATTCACACCAGTGGGATAGCGCCAGAGGCGCTAGGACCAAGCGGGAGCCAAACATTTTCAGAAGGGTCGGCGCCGAGACAGGACCACCGTGAGAATAGCTCGCACCTGCGTAGGCTATCTCGGCGTCGAACCTCCAACCGCCACAGTGCCTTTTCCACCGAGGAGGTGCAGTGTAATAACTCACCCTGAGTTTCTGGGCCTGAGAGGGCCCAGATGGCCTTTACAAGAAAGGTCAAAGAACAATGTCTTCACAGTCTCAACCACAGGACCATGAAGACCAGGACAGAAAACAAGTGAACCCAGGGGATGGTGGGTGGGCATGTGAATGAGTGATGGAGACTGTCCAATAAGATCAATAATTACGGTAAGTATGTAATTTTCATATCTTCCTGGACTAAGTGTCCACCACTCATTCACACTAGTGGGAGAGTACCGAGCTAAAACCAACAACCCTGAGTAGGGTGGCAGGAGATAGGGTTCACTCAGAAAGGACTGCCAAGGACTGTCCTGCTAATAGAAAGAGCTGTCTTGTGAAGAGCATCTAGAACACAGTGCTTAAAAGATAAGTGCTCAAGTTGTAACTCTCCACTTTGCAGACGACTGCAATGGGCACAAAACGAAAGTCTGCCAGGAAGCCGCAACCACTCTAGGAGGGAGGCGAGAACCTGGCCTCACAATTTTGTCTAGGACCAAAATTAATAGTGTCAAAGACATGTACTAATCTGATGTAAAAGGACCTCAGGAACTGAAAGAGCTGGAGGTAAAGTCTACTGGTTCAGGGTAGACCGAAAAGCACAGATGGAAACCCCCCACCACGAAGCAGTTGACCTGTGAACAACAGGTCCGGGAGCACTTGAATCCCTTACTTGGTGAGCAAAAGAAGGTTCAGGTGGGGTTAGCCCATCAAGGAGAATGGTTTTCACTTAGTCACTGAAACCTTCCTGATGGTCTAGTAGAACCAGATCCTATCCACTTCATATTCCAAAAAGGGAATCATCCTGCCCCTGTGTGTACAACTGTAGTAGCAGTCTCTGGACTCAGGGAAGAGAGAAAAAATGTACAGGAGGATGTGTCCACTGCAGAAAAACATTCCGACAGAAAAAAAAAAAAAAACGGTCTGGATTTCTAAGGCAAATAGAGGCAGATGTGCGTTAAGGAGGGACGTAATAGGAACAAGTTAGAGCTAACCCATTCGTTAAAAGTGACTGAATAGCGGCAGAAGTGACTCAATGTAGTGAGGCACTACTCACTCCAGCCTCCCTGAAGGGAGTAGGAAAGGACTTTAGTTTGTTTGCTGAAAAACAAACATCACAGTTCCGTCATGAATATTTGAGATATCTCGGAAAAAAGACCTACTTGACTTATGGTCAAGAAAGGAGTATGTCGTCTGTTAAGTTGAAGCAAGCAAGCAAGAAAGCAGGAACCTGAGTTCCGACTCGGCGGAGAGTCACTTCTGTTGCAGCGAGGCTCTGCTCAAGAGAAGAAAGCCTGACAAAAACAGGGGATGAACAGACTGGGCAGTCGCCTAGGTCTAGGAAATGTCTCCGAATTAAAGAAATATCTCTTGGAGAAAGAGATGGCCCATACCGCCGCTGGATCAGACTCCCCCTAGGGGTAGAGAAGTCAGGTACTCTTTACGATATTCTAGAGACGGGCGCCTCAGGGGGCTGAGGCAGAACCTGACCCGATCTAAAAGGATGGTATCAAGTAATTTCGGCTAGGCCCTGTGCTGTGATAAATTTTATTTATTTATTTTACCATTAAGAGCCTAACAAGGCTTTCAGGCTGCTATTTTGCAAGGATTGCCAGATACAAAAATGACGAAGATGTCCTCCATCTGAGGGGCAGGAGGAGCTTGAGCATCCATACTGAATCGTGACCAGACTAATAATCACAGCTGGAGAGATGATAATCACCTGTGCTGAAGAAGCCACCGAAGGGGCAATATCACAAGGGGGCTATATACCCCTATCAAAGGAGCGGAAGAGCTTGAGCGGCTCCTGACCATTAAGTTAGAATGTTCCACAGAGTGTAACTGTCTTGATGACTGAAAAAATCTAGACGCAGAAGTACACTATCCACGGGTGCAGTCTCAAATACTATAGTGGACTCTTATCACTGAGGAACTACTGAAAAGATCTTCCATCATGGACTCTGATGATAGAGAGGGCGTGTCCTTCAGTATATAAAATGAGTCACCCACTGTATTACTGACCAGAAGGATAGGGAGAGACTCATCTAGATGCACTTCTACCCCAGAAGACCCCTAAGAGAGGTCTAGGTCAGAGCCACTAGAGACTCCGCCACCAGGAAGGATGTCGAGGAGCTTGGCACCACGTAGGGAGCAGAGAAACTGCTGAGCGGAATGAGAGATTCCGCTGGCAGAACAGTACAAAACAGTTCCATCAGCGGAAAACTGCTGGATGTCACAAGATCCCACACAGACCGCCACTCGTTAAGATGTGCAAAAAAAATAATCCGCAGAACAGGACTTCATTCTGCGGAAAACATCCCGCCACAAATTCTGTAGAGAAGAAGTCTGTAGAAGGAAGATTTGTTACCGGTTCTGCCAGACAGCACCCACTAGCACCCCTGCGGCACCAGCATCACTCGTGGCACAGAAGGGCACCAATCAGTGCCTATGCCAACCTGGGCGACACCTGAGGGAGCCCACGGTGGTACCTGCAGGCACCCCCGGCACCCATGCAGCATTGGCACCCGAGGGCACCCCCGACACCCATGGCAAGAATGGCACTCAAGGACACCAGCGGCACCCATGAAATTCATGGCACTCATGGGTGCCCGTGGTGCCGCGGGTGCTCAGCGCCACCTGCGGCTCTGCGAGACACCCATGGCACCACCAGCGGTGCTGGCAACCAATGGCAGCAACAACAGCACCCGCGGCACCGCACAAAGAGATGGCGCCGACCCACAGCACCAACCAACGGCACCAAGCCACAGCACCGACCACAGCGACAAGGCACGGCACAGACCAAGGCACTGAGCCACGGCGCCAATGGTAAATGCCACTGGAAATCCTAAGAAGGAGGGGAGAAGGAAAAAGGTGGTGCCCGTGCCGGCCCCTGCATGTAAAAGGGAGAGGGGGGTAGGCACGAGGGGTCGACAAGATGGCGAAGGCACCAAGAGGGCTCCACGCTCATCCTGATCCAATCGATCCAGATCCAGTCCAGTGGTTCAGAGGCCTGGAGGCCATGAAATCAGGAACACAGCCAGGAAAAGAGGAAGAAGTCCTCCACAGGAACGGCCCGGAGGTGAAACTGCTTACTGGAGCTCCAACGAGGACAGAGATGGAGTCTGGAGTCGAGAATGCGACCGTTAGGAGTGGAGCCAAGGGGAACCCACCAAAGTGGGTTCAGGCCTATCACCCCTGCCGATGAACAAACCTCATGCAGACGTACCAAAGGGTAACCTCGAGTAGCACCGATTCTTCTTCCCCCAACGAGGAAGAAGAGCTTGAGGTTAAGCAGAGCCGGATCCCCGGAACCGCTAGATTCGTGTTTCAGTGGACTGTTCCCTCCCCCCCGTTTCTCAAGGGCAGCAGACCAGACCAGACACAGCCCCTCTGCCATAACAACTTTCAAACAAAGTCTTCCTACCGTCACCGCTACCGTCTAAGGACGACTCCGTTGATGGCAGGAAAATACAGGTTACTCACCTGTAACAGGAGTTCTAGGAATGGTATATGTTGTTCATCCACACTCATTGGCAGGTATCCTTGCCGCTTTAAATCTTGCCGGAAGGTCTTCAAGCTTGCTCCTCCCACCCACCCGGGTGGTATAACTCTCGGCTCCGCCCCATGACGCCAGATCTGGCCCGCTGGAAGCTCAGGTTGTGCGTCGAAGCCGGGGAGGTCGGGTGGGTCGTGTGGATGAACAACATGCCATTCCTAGAACTCCTGTTACAGGTGAGTAACCTGTATTTCTAGGGACATGGATATGTTGTTCATCCACACTCATTGGCAGACTCTAGCAGTTCTCCGGGAGGAGGGAGGCAAGACGCACACCCCAATACTTACTTGGGAAAGAGAGACTGAGAACCGAGGCCCCAAAACCAGCATCCCGGCGTGACTCAAGGTCGATGTGGTAGTGGGTAATGAAGGTGTTTGCTGACTTCCAGGTAGCAGCCCTGCAGATTTCCTGGATAGGGACGCCCCTGGAAGCAGCCACCGATGCAGCAGTATGGCGGTAGAATGAGCCTTATCCTCTGGGAGGCTCCATGCCCGCCAACTTATAGCAGAGATCTATGCAGGAGGTTACCCACCTGCTTATCGTCCGCTTGGCTGCAGGTCTGCCAGATGTGCTTCAGCGTAGGTGACAAACAGCTGGCGAACCTCTCCCCGACTTTCAGCCGTGGCGCCTCTTATAATAAGCTTACGCCCTTCTAGGGTCCAGAGTATGGAGCCTATTCGCCTCCGAGGTGTGATTGGGGTAGAACACTGCAGAGTCAACACCTGGTTAAGGTGAAACTCCGACACCACCTTCGGAAGGAATTCGGTGGGGCGAGACAACCTTGTCCCTGTGGAAGACCAGGTAAGGAGACTCGATGGAAAGCGCCTGGAGCTCTCCCATCCTTCTGGCTGACGTGATAGCCACCAAGAAGGCGGTCTTCCACGACAGGTGAGAGAGAGACACACCTGTGCATAGGTTCAATGGCTTGCCCATGAGCTTTGCCAGTACCAGCAGTAGATCCCACGGAGGTGGGGGTTCCAGACTGGAGGGAATGTGATCAAGGCCTTGAAAAAGCCCAGACCACCTTCTCCTCCTGCGCCATCGACTGCTTCCCCGCCCGCGCCTGTAAGCACAGATGGCTGCCAGGTGCACCCTTAGGGTCGCCGACCTAAGCCCTTGACTAGAAAGGGACCATAAATAGTCCAAGATGCTTGCCAAGAACAGGAGGAAGGGTCCAAGCCCTTGCTCGACACCAAATGGAAAACCTTTCCATTTGAAGGCATAGCATTTTCTGGTCGACTTACGGGACGCCTCAACTACATTGAGGACCTCGTCGGAAAGACCCAAGGCCTGGAACTCTAGCCGCCAGGAACCAGGCCGCCAGGTGCAGGGATTGAAGGTCCGGATGGAACACCTTCCCTGATTGACTGAGAGCAGGTCCGGCGAGCTGGAAGCTGCCGCGGAGTCCTGGAGCTGAGACTGAGGAGATCTGGTACCAGAACTGGCGAGGCCAGTCTGGGGCTATCAGAATCACCTGCGCCTTGTCCCTCCTCGCCTTGGAGAAGCACCTTGTGGATCAAGGGAAATGGGGAAAGGCGAAAAGAGGCCCGGGGTCCATTGCCTCGAGAAGGCATCCCCGCAGCGCAGCCCTGCTGAGGGGGGCGGCATGGAACAGACTCAGCTTCGCTCCATGGAGGCAAACAGGTCCACCTGAGGTGTGCCCCAAAGGGAGAACAGATGCTGTACTACCTCCGGGAGAGAGACCACTGTGGATGCAGCCCCATCCGCCCAGGGCATCGCCAGGGTGTTGGAGGCCCCGCCAGTGAATGGCTAGGAGATCCGCCTCCAGGCTGCGCACAGTGACCAAATGCGGAGAGCTTCTTGCATAGAAGCATGGAGCTGGGCCTCCGCCTCTGGCGTTTAGATAGTACATGGTCGTGGTATTGTCCGCCTGACCGGACCACTTGACCCCAGAGGAACGGAGCAAAGGCGGTGAGAGCTAGGGCGGACCGCCGGAGCTCCAGCAGGTTGATGTGGCATCGACTCCCGGGACCAGAGGCCATGAGCCCGTGGTTCCCCAGATGGGCACCCCAACCCATCAGAGAGGCATCGGTCGACAGAGACCGCCGGCTCGGGCGGATTAACGGGATGCCCTCCTGCAAATGATCTGGAACGGTCCACCACTGGAGAGCTGCTCACATCCCCTGTGTCACCGACACAAGCTGGTCCAAGGGATCGCAGCTGCCAGACCACTGGCTGGCCAGTCCCCACTGAAGGGGACGATGTTCCAGCGGGCCCAACGGACCACGCTGGTGCAGGCCGCCATGAGACCCAGGAGGCGAGGAAGTCCCGGCAGGGCGCATTGCCCAACCAGAAATGATCGGGCAAAGGAGGAAAGAACCTCGCCCTGTCCGCCGGAGCCGCGCCTGGCTCAAGAGAGTCGAGCTGTACTCGATGAACAGAATCACCTGCTTCGCTCGAGTTCACTTGGCCTGCTGATAAGGAGGCCCAGTTGAGAGCAGACCTGGAGGCCAGATCTCTGACCACTCCGCCTCCTTCCTGGAGGGAGCTGCTATCAGCCAGTCGCCCAGGTAAGGGTACACCCGACCCTCGGCGCCAAGAGGAATGCTGTCACCACTGCCATGCATTTGGTGAAGACCCTGGGAGCTGGAGATGTCAAGGGCATGGCTTGGACTCAAGAGGGATCCTTCCGCTGAAGCGAAGGAATCTCTGGTGAGACGGACGGATAGGGACGTGAAAAACGCTGCCCTGCAAGTCCAGAGAGCAGAACACACGGCTGCTCCAAGGATGGTATTATCTGAGCCAGAGTGACCATCCTGAAGGTTCGAGACCTTAGGAACTTGTTTAGGTCGTGTAGGTCGAGAATGGGGCGCCAGCCCCCCGTCCGTTTCGGAACCAGGAAGTACCTGGACACAAACCCTGGGTCTGAAGGAGGGTCCACCACCTCTCTTACCACCTCCTTCTGGAGGAGGAGAGCGATGTCGGCTCGACGAGCCGCCAGTGAGGCTGGGGATCCCGAAGCCCCCCGAGGGGCGACGGCTCTGAAGGGTGGTGCCTGCTCGAATTCCAGAGGCAGGCCTCTTCCCACCACCTCTCAAGACCCACCTGTCCGTGGTAACAGCGGACCAGGCGGAACGGAAGTGCCGAGCCGCCTCACTGGGGACCTAGGTAAGGTGACGGGATGGGGGCGACACCCCTCAGCCCGTCACTGGGCAGGCTTGGAGGAGGGACCGGCCGAGGGACCTCCTGGGCCTTTTCCTCCCTGCCTCCTGTTAGAGGAAGCCGGCGGCTTGGGTTTGGGATGCCAAGGCCGAGCCTGCTGGCCCCGACGTTGCTGGGCCGGGCGCGCCGTGGGCACAGAAGGACGAAAGGGCTTAGGCTGTGGTTTGCGGCCTTTGTCCTTCTGAGCGGAAGAGACCGAGTCCAAGGTGGCATTGGACTTCTCGATCCTCTGCAGGTGACCTTCCACCCCAGGGCCGAAGAGGTCAGTCCCCAAAAAGGGAACATCCGCCAACTTGTGCTGGGTATCCGAACTAAAGGTGGATATCCTCAGCCAAGCCCGCCGACGCATAGCCACTGCGGCCGCCACCGATCTGGCACATGAGTCCCCTATATCCAAAGCAGTCTGGAGCTGCTGTTTGGCCACTGCCCTGCCCTGGTCCCGCACCTGCTTAACCGTAGTCTGCAGATCGGCGGGAAGATGAGGGATGACCTCATCCAGGGAGCCCAACAGGGCATGAGAAAAATGTGCCATGAGGACGGCCGAACTGGCCTGACGAAGGCCGAGAGAGGACGCAGCGTAGACTTTTCACCCGACATAGTCCAATTTCTTGACTCCTTGTCAGGAGGTTTGTCCACATCCTCATGCTGCTCGGGCGCTACCGGAAAACGCTGTCGGTAACCAACCCCTCAGCAGAGGGGTGTTCAAAACCGGACAAGGAACCGGGGACCGTGATACTTCCTGGCCATCCTGGCCAAGGCGAGGGCAGGAAGCAGGGCGCTGCCAAAGCTCCAGTGCCGACCCACTATGGCCTCGGCCACCGGAAAGGCCTCCGTCGGAGAATCCCTCGGTCCAGAATCTCCGTGAGGGGATACCTGGCCTGCTTGAAACGGGTTCGAGCTCCATCCCGTAGACTCGAGATGAGCCAAGCAGTCCTAGGAAGGACGACGGCTATCGCCCATTGACTGACCTCCTGAAGACTCCAAGTCCAGTCGCTTGGAGAAAAGGAGGAATCATCTTCGGACTCGGAAGAGTCCTCAAGAGCTGCTCTGGCCTGAGCCACCTTCACCTGCCGAGGTCGGTCGGGAGTGAGGGTAACTGACAGCCGATGGGGTAGACCCTTAGCCGACCGAGAATCCTTGGTCGGAGCCCCAATTGGTGGCTGTGGAGGCGGAGGTTCCACCGGAATTGGTGGAGCAGCTGGTTTTGGCCGAACAACCGGCCTGGGTATAGGCTCCTCGGATAAGTCGAGGGGTTGTGTCGGCTGCCCGTGACAGTTACTTAATGGCCGGGAAGGCGACGGGTCGGCTTATTCCCCGCCAGGAGGAGCTGTTAGAATATAAGGTCCTCGCACACGACGAATTTACGCCAAGCCTCCCTCATCCGAGGAGGAGGACGGACGAGCGGCGACGCCGCTATCGGCGTCGAGATCCAGACCGCTTATGACGGTGGGATCGGGCTGACCGCCGGAAGAGGTCCGGAGACCGAGACCGAGTCCCGGAATTTCCGAGGTCGGTGCGGGAGGTGTCGGCCGGAACCGCACTCCTTCGCTCGGATGGTCCATCCGAGGGCTCCGGAACCGGAGGCACAGGCGAGCCCACGGGATCCTCAACTCCTCCCGGGGGAACCGGGGAGAGGGGAATCTCGGCTGCTAAAGGCGACAGCCCGTCCAATGGGTCGAGAAAAATCTCGACTTCATCGGTGGGAGTCTCGGTCAACTGACCTGACGGGGACACCGTGAGGCCAGTGGCCGAAGCCGAGCGGTCGACCGAAGCAGACGGTCGACGGCCCGGGGAGAGGGACCTTTCCCGCTCCCAAGAGCGTCGACGGAGGGACTTACCCCGTCCCTCTTTTTGGACCGAGAATAAGGTCCAGCAGACGCAGGCCCTTCTCCTTTAGTGGAGAGGGACAGACAAAGCTCCTTAAAAGAAGCCGTGAGGAAGAACCCAGAGAGCGGGATAAATGCCGCCGAGGAAGATACGCCCGCTGTACTTCTCTTCGAGGGCGTACTATCCGCTTAGCTGATCCGCTGGAACACGCCGCCGCTGACACCGCCAACCGGCCTCCTTGGACTTCACCGAGGGAAACGCCTCGACGGCCCAGTTGCAATCGGGCAGCACGGTCTTCGAGGACGTGAGTCGAGAAAGATGAGCACAGGTCGCAAGCCCGCGGTCGTGCTCAAGGCCTAGCAGTAGACACACGTGGAGTGTGGATCCGTCGAGACATCTTCTGCCCGCATGGGCATCTCCGAAATCCGGGAGTCGATTTGTCCATCGCAGCCGTGAGGGATAGAAGACTGAAGTCTTTTTTGCAAAATTTATTTTTAAATCCGCAAACGGAGAAATAGGAACCAGTCACAAACGAGAGCTTTATGAGGGAACCTGAGCCCAAGCGGTAAGGAAGATCTGGCATCATGGGGCGGAGCCGAGAGTTATACCACCCGGGTGGGTGGGAGGAGCAAGCTTGAAGACCTTCCGGCAAGATTTAAAGCGGCAAGGATACCTGCCAATGAGTGTGGATGAACAACATATCCATGTCCCTAGAATAATTTTTTTCTCCTCATAATCTTCTTTTCTTGTTCGTAAAATAAGAAATTACTACTAAAATGTTAAATTAAATGCTAAAAGCTGCTGTCGTATAGATGAAAACCGACTCCGGCAGACAAGCGACGTCGACATCCAAGCGCACTCGACTGCGGGAGAAAAGGAACTGAGGCGGTTGGAGGGTCGATGCCGAGACAGCCTACACAGGCGCGAGCTAGTCTCGTGGTACCACGCATGCATGGTCCTGTCTCGGCGCCAACCCTTCTGAAAATGTTTGGCTCCCGCTTGATCCTAGCGCCTCCGGCGCTATCCCATTAGTGTGAATGAGTGATGGAGACTTAGTCCAGGAAGATACACTGCTCTGAATTCCAGCAGATTTAGGGATGGTGTGAGATCCCAGATGAGCTCCTTCTCCTAGGAGAGAGGGAGACATCTGTTGTAAGGAACACTGATGGGGACTCCTGAAGGAAAGGAAACCCTTCTCTGAGTGCCACCATTCGAGAACTTGAAGTAATGTCTCTGTTATTGGAACCAGCTTTGACAGTGGGTTTTTTCTTTGGCACCAATGTGCTTGAAGGTGGAACCGAATGCCCCTCATCTGGAATCTGGCTCCTATGACAGTGCCAGCTACAGCAGCCATATGGCCCAGGGGTTGCAAGAACTGCCTTGCTGGTTTTGAGCTGCTTGAGCTGAAAGATCTGGTAATCTGGAGGATGTTGCTTATCCTGTCCAGTGGTAAGTAAGCTCTTTTTTATTTTTTTTATTTATGACTTTGTTAACCGGGTAGGTGCACTGATCCCAGGAACCGTTTTCAGGCATCACCCGGGCCATTTAAGGTGGCACAGAGTAGAAACACCAAATAACAAGAACATAACAAGAGCAGGTAAATACATAGTGAAAGGTTACAGTTGTTACATTTGGCAATACATGGTGGCTGTAGTTGAGGGACAACAAATACAGCAAAGCAAGGCTCATGGCGGTACAGTTTCAGTAAATAAGAGAACCTATTTGGCCCTACCCTGGAACCTACTGGGGGGGGGGGGGCTAGTCCTTACAGCAGTGGCAGGTGGATGCAATCAGGAGCCAGTCTGAGGCGAGTCTTGAACTGGCAGTGAGTGCTTATGGTGCGCAGTACAGTGGGCAGCTTGTTCCATAGTGTGGGGGCTGCTACAGACAGGGCTCTAGCGTCCATGTTTGTAGCTACCCTGTGGGTTTTCAGGGAGGGGATACTGGAGGAGCGTAGGCTGCAGTGTGAGGTTTGGACAGTGAGAAGGGGAGCAAGAGGGGATTTCTGACCAATACGGATGGCAGAATCAATAAAACTGTACAGTGCAAGGTCAAAGCAGGCTCGTAGTGGGAGCCACCCAAGTGTAGTGTAGAGCGTACAATGGTGCGCGGAGAAGGGGCCAACAGGGAGAAGCGGCAGGCACTGTGTCCGTTACTGATAGTTTTGCCATGGTGGATGCGGAAGTCCTGGAGTAGATGGGAGAGCTGTAGTCCGGGATAGGTAGAAGGTTTCCCTGGGTGATGGCATGGCGGGCCTCAGGGGTGAGCATACCTCTCAACCTCCTGCCTCATAAATCAGGGACAAGGCTTAAAAAAATCAGGGACAAAGGACCAAAATCAGGGACACTTCTTCAAAATTGAAGATATCCACTTAGGAAGCTGGTAGAATAAAGGATTTAGTGTAAAATGCATTTTCTAAAGAAGAACAAGTCTGTAACTTTAATGTTTGACATTAGTTTGTGCTTATAACCCCCACAATTTGGTCACGAAAACACAATTTTTAGGAGGGACAGAGTAAAATTTTGAGGCAAAATCAGGGACAGTTGAGAGGTATGGGGGTGAGGTATTGCTGGTATCTGTAGGCAGACCCTAGTTTTTGATGAAATCTTAGAACTAGGGAGTTTATGTGCTCTGTAAAGGAAATGGAGGGGTCAAGCACAACTCCTAGATATTTGAAGCGTTTGACATCCTCTAGGGCATGGCCATCAGGGGATGTGATGATTAGGGATGGGTTAGATTCGTATTTAGCTAGGAAAGGCTTAGATCCGAATAACATTGTTCTTCCCCTTACAGTGTCCAGTTCTGCCCCTAAGAAGGGTAGAACTTGAACTGGTTGCAAAACAAACTTCTTTAATTTTACTAGGAAACCTAAGGACTCCAAAAGATCCAGAGTTATCCTTAGTGACTCCTTTATCTGCTGTGGTGACCTTCTCACCACTAGCCAGTCATCCAGGTAGGGAAATACAGTGACTCCCTGCCTTCTAAAATGAGCCACCACCACTGCCAGGCACTTTGTGCTGAGGTGAGGCTGAATGGAAGTGCTGAGAACTGGTAATGACCTAATGGGACCCTGAATCTGATATATTTAAGCAATAAGGCACAACAGGGTGTGGGTTATTGGGGATTTATCCACGCCTTGTGTGGTGTGTCACGAGACGCAGCCGAGTGACTTAACCACGCAAGAAGTGGGTAAATCACCCAATAACTCACACCCTGGAGTGCCTTATTGTAATTATACAAATCACCCATGTGTAAAATAAATGTTAAAAGTTTTTTTATAAATGCCATTCCTCAGCCATAGATTATTCTTGATTTACCCACAGTCATGTGACATGTTTTGACCAGTGAGATTACAGAATTTTCACATACCATTGTATAATTTCTGAGAGACTCCCTTGTGGGGATGTGGAAAACAGCATCCTTCAGAGCCAGTGAAGCTAGCCAATTCCCCATTCTGGAGGGTTAGCAAGATCATGGCTAAGGTTACCATTTTGAATTCTGGCTTTGTCACATGTCTGTTTAGTAGCCTTAGACCGAGCACGGGTCGCCACTTCCATTTTTCCTTTTGGTCAAGAAATACCTTGAGTAAAACCCATTTCCCTTTTCGTGTGGTGGAACTGGTTTAACTGCCCTTGACACTAGCAAACTTTTCACCTCCTCCTCCAACAGCTTCTTTCTAGCAAGTGACGCTGATCCGAATATCCTTGTTCTTAAAGATGGGAATGATTTGAAGCTTAGGGGCAAGCCTTGGACCACCATCTCCAGGACCCATTTGTCTGTGGTGATGTTCTGCCATTCCTGGAAATAGTGTGCCAGCCTGCCCCCTACTGGCACTGGGGAGGTGAACTTTACTGTTAAACTGGGGGTTCTGTTTAGGCTGGGGCTGGGCCTGGTTAGCCTGAATTGGATGCCTGGATCCCCTTCTACCCCTATCTTTGAAATATCTCTGCTGGGGATATTGTTGGTACTGCATAGCTTGAGCTTAGAAAAACAGTCTAGTATAAGTGGACCTGCCTCTGCCTCCCCTTCCATAAGGTCTGTATGAAGTAGACGGCTTCTCCTTGGCCGTGTTAGTTTTGTAGATGGCCCTGTTTTCATCCAGGCCTCTGTTTTCTCACCAAACAAGAGATGTTTTCAAGGGGAAAATCTATAGCTTTTGCTTGAGTGTCCTGGGAGAGGTTAGTGGCTCTGAGCCACGCAAATCTCCACAGGGCTACAGAGAGGGCCATCCACCTGGCAGTGGTGTCACTGGCATCCACTGCCATTTGAAATTGATATTTGGATGCCTCAATACCAAACCTTGTAGTTTCAGCCAGGTCAGCTGCTAGACCATATGGGGCCTTTTCAGACATAGCCAGCACCGATTACCATAAGGATAAATGGTATTGGCCAGCATAGGCCATGTAGTTAGCCTGTCTTATAGACAAGGAAGCCACCAGATAGCTTTTTTTTGCAATACTGTCAAGCTTCCTTGAATCTTTTTCTGGAGGGTGTGATGCCAGGGGCGTCTTAGCCCTGGACAGGCCACTGTCTGAACAACACCTTCGTGACTAGGGTGGGAGAATAAAAACTCAGCTCCCTCCCTGTCCAACTGGTACTTCCGTTCAGCCCTCTTGTCCAGAGGAGGAATGGAACTGGATGTTTGGAGGATTTTTGTAATATGTTTAAGAAATTGGTTCATAGGAAGTAGCAGTTTCTTAGTGGGTGTTAACCTCATGAGGTCGAGGAATTCCACCTCTTCCTCATCCTCTTCTTCCTCAGAGGTAGCAATATCCAAAGTCTTTATCATTCTTTGTACAAAAGTATGGTGAGAGGAAAAATCCACTGTTAGTCTAGAGGGAGAGTCGAACTCCTGGTCAGGAGAGACCTCTGGCTCTATGGGTTCTCCTTCAACCTCTCCATAATCCTCAAACTCCTCAAAATCCTGCATATCCGGATTAGAGGTTTGAACTGGTGCGGTCAGTTGCTGAACCGGGACGGAAGGCGCAACAGGAACCGGAGAATCCAGAACCGGTACCAACCCTTGTAAAATTATTATAACCTGCAGAGTCTGTGCTATTTCTCCGGATGAAGGAAGTTCAGCTTAGCCAGCAGAAGCCCCTTTTGGCTTTCCAGCTGGGGTCTCTATATGCTTGGTCTTTTTCAATTTTTTTAGAAGAACCCGTTTTTTCTACTGGTTCTCCAGTTCTTTTGGCCTTGTCAGGGGCAGAAGAAACACTTTTAACGGTTTCACCTGTACTGTTAGAGGGATTAGGCTGGTCAGAGCTGTTACCCTTTTCAGCAACCTTTTTCTTATATATTTCCAAATGTTTTTCAAGCGTTTTTTTCGGAAAGGCACTGCTAATGTCACTTTCAGTAGTGAAGTGAGATTCACCAAGGCAGACAACACAGTTTTCATGGTCGTCTGCCTTGGCAAATACCTCTCAACACTGAATGCAATTTTTAAACCTGGTAGGGCTGGTTTTCTTCTTGGGTTTATCTGACATTTCAGTTAAATGCCCTCAAACTAAACTCTCTCTTAACTTACTTTTTTTTTTCTCCTGAATGGTTGGTTCACAACTATGAATAAACCGCAATCGGTAATGAACTGATATGTCTCGGTTCAGAACCCAAAAATAATACCACAATATATAAAAAAATAAACAGTAAGATATAGATAAAATATAAAAGAAACCTAGTAGAAGGTTGGTTCCTCAATGGTTCAGAGGAACCAAGAGAAACTGCTAAAAACTAACCTAAAAACTAAATCCAGCTAATGTAACTAACTAAAACAGGGAAGAAAGGCAGATGAATAAAATTTTAAATATTACTTTGTTTTATTTTAAGAAAAACAATGAAATCAGCGATGACTGATGAGATCTCTCAGAGACGTCTTCACTAGCAGGCGAAGAATGAAATCTGAGCGTTTTTGATAGAGAGGGCAGGCTGGCGCTGGTTAAACTAAATCAACAAATTTTGGCACTATGTAGCATCTATATTCCTCCGGGTTCTGACGCCTCCTCTATTCAAAAAATGATGAACGCTACCCTATTGAGGCAACAAGGTATTTTGTTGATAGGAGGCGTTTCAACTGTCACCTTAATCCCTCGCTTGATTCATCAAACTCGCACCCCTCTCCTCAGACTTCGGCCCAGAAACGCCTTCGACGTTTGCTCCGTGATGTGGGCCTGGTCGATGTGTGGCGACAGCTACACACCTCACAACGGAAATGTACCTATTATTCCAGCTCCTTTAAACACTATTCTAGACTTGATTATTTTTGTTTAGGTAAAGAACATATAGATCAGGTTCGGTCTTCGGATATTCTTAATATCTGTCTGTCAGACCATGCCTCTATAATCCTGGAACTTAATATATACAGGGAAAAGAAAAATGTACTATGGAGATTTAGTCCTTCTCTTCTGAGGGACAGGGAGTTCAGAGACTTTCTGGAGACACGAATTCCGGAAATTATTCAAGACAATGATTCCCCACAAATATCCCCTCAAACTCTTTGGGATATGATTAAAGTCGTCCTTAGGGGCCACATTATAGCTTATGCTACTCAAAATAAAAAAAAACAGGCCGAGTCTAACATGCGTGCCTTGCAGGAGAAACTTAAGCTTTCTCCAGGAAGCGCACATGCAGGGGGACTCAGACCTTTTACTCTTGATATCCCAGACACAGGCTGAGATACGATGATTGATGATAGCCAAAACTGAACAAGCTTTGGCCTGGTTAAGGCAGAGATATTATGAGGGTGGGGCCCGTGCCTCCAAACTCCTAGCTTATCGTCTCAGAAATCAAATAAAACAATGCACTATTTCTAAAATTAAGGATACCACATCGGGACAGGTACAGTACTCTACTCAGCATATTCTTGAGGCATTTAAAAAATTTTATCAGTCTCTTTATTCCTCCCCCTTGGACCCAGACCCACAAAAAATTTCAGACTTTCTTTCCCGGAGCCGCCTCCCAACTCTATCTGCCTCCCAACAGGCTCAGTTAATAGCTCCGATCTCTGGATTAGAGCTCCAAACTGTTGTTAAAAAAACTTAAGAATGGAAAAACTCCTGGCCCAGATGGCTACGGAGCAAAATTCTATAAGGGCGTTTGGGACTCAGTATAGGCTCCCCTTCTACAAGCCTTACAAACCAGTCATGTTACATCGGTCTATCCAATATCATGGAAACAGGCCACAATATCAGTAATCTTGAAACCCCAGAAACTACCACACCTTTGCGAATCGTATCGCCCCATATCAGTACTTAATCAAGATTATAAGATCTATGCGAGTATCTTAGCTCATAGACTGGATCATATACTTCCCTTTTTGATACACCCAGATCAATCAGGATTTATAAAGGGTAGACAGACAACAGATAACATAAAACTTACCTTATATCTTATCGATCATGCCCATCTTACAAAATCCCCCCTCTTGATACTCAGCCTTGATGCCCAAAAAGCATTCGACATGGTCTCTTGGGGGTTCCTACAGGGCACCCTATAAAAATTAAACTTCCCGGTAATGTTCACATCAGCTATTAAGGGGCATTTACTCTGACCCGGAAGCGATGGTGCGATTGAATGGATCACATTCAACCCGCTTTCCTCTATTTAGGGGTACCCGGCAGGGTTGTCCCCTTTCTCCATATTTATTTGCCCTCTTTGTAGAACCTATAGCACAACTGCTTCGGCAAACCCCTAATTTACATGGATATAGAGTCTCGGAATCTTCATATCATAAATTAGCATACTATGCTGATTATCTTCTTTTATATATCACCCATCCTGAAGAATCCTTACCTACCCTGACCACGCTCCTGAAAGAGATAGAAAACCTGACAGGTTACACTATCAATCAAAATAAGTCAGAGGCCTTACTGATACAGTCCTCTGCCCCAGGACATTCTTATGAAATACCCCTATAAATGGGACAAACCCCACATAACTTATCTGGGAATAAGGATTCCTCAAAATATTTCTAATCTTTATTCCCTGATTAACACCTCAATTCTTTCAAAGATAAAGTCGGATTTTGTTAGATGGACCCCCCCCCCCCGATGGCTAGGGTTCAGTCTGTACAGATGAATTCCCTACCGAAGATTCTATACCTAATGCAAAACATTCTGCTCCCTCTCACAGCAAGGGACGTTCAAGAATGGGACAGATCTGTTAGTAGGTTCATTTGGGCGAATCAACTTCCTAGATTGGCCCTTAATAAGCTTCAACGTCCTAAGGAAAAGGGTGGACTGTCCCTTCCCTGTAGACCAAACTACTGGCTAGCTGCCCTACTTTCACACATAACACACTGGTTTCAGCCACAAACCCAGGCCCCGCCGTGGCTCGCAGCTGAGCGATCCATGGCGGATTGCCCCTTAAATTACTCCAGTATTTCATAGAGAATATGCATATGTAGGGAGTTGATGAGTTTTTCTGTTGTGTGATAATATAAACCCGCTAAGTTCGAGGGTTTTACTATTATCACACAACGAGGTGTGTAAAAACCCATTTCTACCCCTACATATGTTTTATTTTATATAATAACTGGTACTAAAAAATTTTATAATTACTACTAGGAGATGATATAATAACGCTCCATTCTTACTAGTAGGCACGCTGACATCACATAACGGCTAGCTGTGAGAGCCGCGCTTCACCAGTAAAGAAGTAGAAGTGTTTTGGCCACCGGTCTCCATGGTGATTTTTACGAGTGATCTTAAAATATCTTAAATAAATGCTGCACAAATACAGATCTAAACTGGAGGGTAAGCTACAGAATCGGGGAAGGGGGAGGGATGTGTTTTAAGTGCAAACCTGCTCTGTTCATTTAAAATTATTACGCTCTCATTTGGATCTGTAACTTACGATATTATTTTGAATCTGTTTACTGTGGAATGCGAGTGCTGCAGGCTTCTTGGCATGAGGCTGTAAAAGTCGTATCAACCCGCAGGTTGATACGTCTTTTTTCGTACCAACCTGCAGGTTGATACAACTTTTTACAGTACTCAAAAACGGGTTGATAACAAGGATCACCAGTTATTATAGCCCAATAATATATCTCAACTAAGTTGAGGCTCCAGATTTACAAGAGGGTTACTAAATAACTGGATGAAATTTCTCTCTCGACCAGCTAACAACTTTATATCAACATGGATGGGTATACCGGCAGAAGACCCTTCGTGGATCCCCACACGATATGATGTTACCTTTCAAAACTGGGCAGCTAAAGGTTTAAAACATTCACACCAATTTTATGAGACAGACACCTTTAAGTCATTTGACCAAATTAAACAGGAATTTACTTTAAACAAAGGTGACTTTTTCAGGTTTCTACAGATTCGACATTTCTTACATTCCAAAATCGGTTTAGATGTCACCACCCAAGTTATTCCCCCGCTTTGTCCCTTATTACTTCAGATAGCTGGGGGAGGGGGTAGAGATCACTTGATCTCTCTATTTTATAAAGCCCTGCAGGGGACACCCTCTCCTGCCATGGATATGGTACAGTCCCACTGGGAGGCCAAACTCCAGGTGGAACTGACACAGGAAGACCGGACCCGGATTTGGCATAGACAACACAAAATTACAAGTTCCTACATTTGGAGAGAATACTCCTGGAAGGTGGTGCCCAGGTTTTTTCGTGCCCCCCCCAGATCACAGCCAAATTCCTGACCGGGAGTGACTCCTCATTTTGGAGGCATTGTGGCTGTGAGGTGGTCACCCATGCCCATATCTTCTGGTTTTGTCCAGTGTTGGCACCTTACTGGTCCTCGATAGAGGAGAGGGTGCTGGACCTCTTTCCTTCCCTGAGTGGTCTGTCCCCGGCTCTGGGGATACTTCTCCATTATCCACGTCACTTCAAGAACCCACACCAAATCTACTTACTTGGCATGTTGTTGAGCATGGCTAAAAAATGTATCACAAGGCTATGGCTTCGTCCCGAGCCTCCCACTATATCAGCCTGGGAGGAAATAGTATATGATGTCTACAAATTAGAACATATGACAGCCAGACTGCAAAACAAGGTCCCAGAACTAATGAACCCTTGGAATGTGTGGTTCCTTACTATTTCACAAACCAGACCAGACTCCTTAGGGATACGCCTTTTATGGGCGTGTTACAGAATTAGTGGGTGACAGGCCGGCCCTATATTTTCCTCCCTCTCAGGGTTTTTTTTCCCCACCTGGCAGGGACTTAATTTTCCACAAATACCTATATGGGTTGACGACTGCAGCCTTCCCGGGCCCTCTAAGAGGTTTCTTTTTCCTCCCCCGAGACAGCCTTGGAACTTTTGCAAAGGCTATATGCACAGATTACAAAAGTGTATGTTATAAACCTTTTGGCTAATACTCTAGTTGGAGAAATTGTAATTTTACTTAATAGATCAGCTAACCCTTGTTGTAATCCTGTGTATGCCATGTAAATTATAAAATGTACAATGTATTGTTTCCTTCAATCAATTCCTGTAATATGACTCTGTGGTATCATATATGAAAAAAATCTGAAATAAATAGTATTAAAAAAAAAGAAGAAATCTGAGCATTTTAGAATGCAGCAGTAAGGAAGGGCAGCATCTGAAAGCTGGCATGAGCCAATGATGATTCCATCATTTACATACGTTCCATTCTCCGGGCAGTACAATTCTACAGGCTGACTGCAAGAGTTAGGAATACTGAAAAATACCTGGGGTTAGAAGCCTATGTACATTTGCCCATTACATCCAGCCTCCTAGATTCTTTATTAGATGGTAAAAAGGTCATGTGTCTAGGAGCCCTAGACCTAACATGAGCAGCCATGATGACTACAGTCTCAGTTTCAGGCTGGTTAGCATAACAAGGCTTAGCAGATGGAGCACAGTGCTGCTTATCAGCCTTTCTAGGGACTGCGGCAGTGAGTTAGGTCTATGCCATACAGCAAATCCTCTAAGGCAGGATTCACAGGTGGAATAATAAAGGAAGGAGTGCAGGGCACTTCCAAAAACTCCATGAGATTCCTCTTAGTGGATACTTCCTCTTCCACAATGAATCCCATGGCACACTGTATTTGCTGAGCCATAGCCTGAAAAGAGGGGTCCTCAGGAGGAGAACTTGGGGTATAAACCACGGAGTCTTCACTACAAGACAAGAGGGTAGAGCTAGAGGGCAAATCTCTCTCTTCAAACTGCTCCATCCCCCTTATATTCCGCCTCTAAATCCGCCTCAAGATCCATGGATTATACTCCATTTTGTCATAATCACAAATGACGATGGGAGCCACAGAAGAAGCTGGCGATGCTGGTGCCAAACGAGTGTCAGGAAACTGCGGCATGCTTGTGTAAGCAGTCGATAAAGGCCCTGAACCAGAAGACCCCATCGTCTGCAACACTACCTGCAATGGCAACCCGGTAGTATGCATCTAATCACATCTGAGAACAAAAACAGCACAGCCTGGGAGAAGAGGGAGCCCTGAAAAGGGTCCGAGACTACTTGCATTGAAGGACCGGAGCCCAACGACGGCGGCAACATACAATCCATAATAGGTACGGAAGTACTTGAGCCAGATGCTGAGCTTGGCGTCTCAACAGCAGTCAGGGAGGCTTTTGTCAACGCCACTGGAGCAGGCGTTGATGAGAAGTACCTGATTTCAATGGCAACCAGGACCTCACTGGCAAAACAGATTTGTCTTTATGTTTGTGTTTATGGCCAGATGAGAAGGTGGTCCAAGATGATGCCTTTTCCTTATCCTTTTCTTTTGGCTTTGATGATCATTTTTTCAGATGGTGACGAGAGAAAAGCAGACTTTCAGCCTTTTTGCCTTTCTATGGCTTTCAATATTTTCTGAGCAAGGAAGTTTTATACAGCCTTTCTATAGCATCGTTCTTGTAGCCTGGATGAAACCCTGGCAAATCTCAGAAATTCTCACATTGGGAGAAAGGCCCAAATAGCACACGCAAATGGAGTGCGTGTCATCTTTGTAGATTTTATAACCGCAAACACAGTATTTAAATACAGGTTACTCACCTGTAACAGGAGTTCTAGGAATGGTATATGTTGTTCATCCACACTGTCTAGCAGGTATCCTTGCCGCTTTAAATCTTGCCGGAAGGTCTTCAAGCTGGCTCCTCCAACCCACCCGGGTGGTAAAACTCTGGGCTCCGCCCCATGACGCCAGATCTGGCCCGCTGGAAGCTCAGGTTGTGCGTCAAGCCGGAGTAGGAATGTAGGATGAACATATAATATTTCAGAACCCGTGCATCTACAGAGTAAATACAGGTTACTCACCTGTAACAGGAGTTCTAGGAATGGTATATGTTGTTCATCCACACTCATTGGCAGGTATCCTTGCCGCTTTAAATCTTGCCGGAAGGTCTTCAAGCTTGCTCCTCCCACCCACCCGGGTGGTATAACTCTCGGCTCCGCCCCATGACGCCAGATCTGGCCCGCTGGAAGCTCAGGTTGTGCGTCGGAGCCGGGGAGGTCGGGTGGGTCGTGTGGATGAACAACATATACCATTCCTAGAACTCCCGTTACAGGTGAGTAACCTGTATTTCTAGACATGGATATGTTGTTCATCCACACTCATTGGCAGACTCCTAGCAGTTCTCCGGGAGGAGGGAGGCAAGACGACACCCCAATACTTACTTGGGAAGAGAGACTGAGAACCAAGGCCCCAAAACCAGCATCCCGGCGTGACTCAAGGTCGATGTGGTAGTGGGTGATGAAGGTGTGTGCTGACTTCTAGGTAGCAGCCCCGCAGATTTCCTGGATAGGGACGTCCCTGGAAGCAGCCATCACAGAGCAGTATGGCGGTAGAATGAGCTTTTATCCTCTGGGAGGCTCCATGCCCGCCAACTTATAGCAGAGATCTATGCAGGAGGTTACCCACCTGCTTATCGCCTGCTTGGCTGCAGGTCTGCCAGATCGGCTTCAGCGTGGGTGACAAACAGCTGGCGAACCTCTCCCAATTTCAGCCGTGCGCTCTTATAATAAGCGGCGCTTCTAGGGTCCAGAGTTGGAGCCTATATTCGCCTCCGAGGTGTGATTGGGGTAGAACACCGGGCAGAGTCAACACCTGGTTAAGGTGAAATCTCGACACCACCTTCGGAAGGAATTTGTGGGGCGCAGGACAACCTTGTCCCTGTGGAAGACCAGGTAAGGAGACTCGATGGAAAGCACCTGGAGCTCTCCATCCTTCTGGCTGACGTGATAGCCACCAAGAAGGCGGTCCTCACGACAGGTGAGAGAGAGCACACCTGTGCATAGGTTCGAATGGCTTGCCCATGAGCTTTGCCAGTACCAGCAGTAGATCCCACGGAGGTGGGGTTCCCGCACTGGAGGAAATGTGATCAAGGCCTTTGAAAAAGCCAGACCACCTTCTCTCCTGCGCCTCATGACTGCTTCCTGCCCGCGCTCGTAAGCACAGATGGCTGCCAGGTGCACCCTTAGGGTCGCCGACCTAAGCCCTTGACTAGAAAGGGACCATAAATAGTCCAAGATGCTTGCCAAGGAACAGGAGGAAGGGTCCAAGCCTTGTTCTGACACCAAATGGAAAACCTTTTTCCATTTGAAGGCATAGCATTTTCTGGTCGACTCTCATACGGGACGCCTCAACTACATTGAGGACCTCGTCAGAAGACCCAAGGCCTGGAACCTCTAGCCGCCAGGGAACCAGGGCAGCAGGGCAGGGATTGAAGGTCCGGATGGAACACCTTCCCCTGATTGACTGAGAGCAGGTCCGGGCGAAGCTGAAGCTGCCGGAGTCCTGGAGCTGAGACTGAGGAGATCTGGTACCAGAACTGGCGAGGCCAGTCTGGGGCTATCAGAATCACCTGCGCCTTGTCCTCCTCGCCTTAGAAGCACCTTGTGGATCAAGGGAAATGGGGAAAGGCGTAAAAGAGGCCCGGGTCCACTGCCTCGAGAAGGCATCCCCAGCAGCGAGCCCTGCTGAGGGGGGGCATGGAACAGACTCAGCCTGCGTTCTCCTGGAGGCAAACAGGTCCACCTGAGGTGTGCCCCAATGGGAGAACAGATGCTGTACTACCTCCGGAGAGACCACTGGGATGCAGCCCCTATCCGCTCAGGGCATCGGCCAGGGTGTTGGAGGCTCCTGCCACATGAATGGCTAGGAGATCCGCCTCCAGGCTGCGCACGAGTGACCAAATGCGGAGAGCTTCCTTGCATAGAAGCATGGAGCACGTCCCGCCCTGGCGGTTTAGATAGTACATGGTCGTGGTATTGTCCGTCTGGACTCGGACCACTTGACCCCGGAGGAACGGAGCAAAGGCGGTGAGAGCTAGGCGGACCGCTCAGAGCTCCAGCAGGTTGATGTGGCATCGGGACTCCCGCAGGGACCAGAGGCCATGAGCCCGGTGTTCCCCCAGATGGGCACCCCAACCCATCAGAGAGGCATCGGTCGATAGAGAACCGTCGGCTCGGGGCGGACGAACGGGATGCCCTCCTGCAAATGATCTGGAACGGTCTCACTGGAGAGCTGCCCCACATCCCCTGTGTCACCGGCTACAAGCTGGTCCAAAGGATCGCAGCTGCTAGACCACTGGCTGGCCAGTCCTCACTGAAGGGGGCGATGTTCCAGCGGGCCCAACGGACCACGCTAGTGCAGGCCGCCATGAGACCCAGGAGGCGCAGGAAGTCCCGGAGGGCGCAATTGCCCAACCAGAAATGATCGGGCAAAGGAGGAAAGAACTCGCCCTGTCCGGCGGAGCCGCGGCCTGGCTCAAGAGAGTCGAGCTGCGCCCGATGGATAGAATCACCTGCTTCGCTCGAGTTCCACTTGGCCTTGATAAGGAGGCCCAGTTGAGAGCAGACCTGAGGGCAGATCTCTGACCACCCTCCTTCCTGGAGGGAGCTGCTATCAGCCAGTCGTCCAGGTGGGCACCCGGACCTCGCCGCAGGAATGCTGTCACCACTGCCATGCATTTGGGAAGACCCTGGGAGCTGGAGACAAGTCAAGGGCATGGCTTGAACTCGAAGAGGGATCCTTCCTGGAAGCGTAAGGAATTCTGGTGAGACGGACGGATAGGGACGTGAAAAACGGGCCCCAAGTCCAGAGAGCAGAACCACACGCTGCTCCAAGGATGGTATTATCTGAGCCAGAGTGACCATCCTGAAGGTTCGAGACCTTAGGAACTTGTTTAGTCGTAGTAGGTCGAGAATGGGCGCCAGCCCCCGTCCGCTTCGGAACCAGGAAGTACCTGGACACAAACCCTGGGTCTGAAGGAGGTCCACCTACTTTCACCTCCTTCTGAGGAGGAGAGAGCGATGTCGCCTGACGAGCCGCCAGTGAGGCTGGGGATCCCAAGCCCCGAGGGCCATGGCTCTGAAGGGTGGTGCCTGCTCGAATTCCAGAGGCAGGCCTCTTCCCACCATCTCTCAAGACCCACCTGTCCGTGAAAACAGCTGGACCAGGCGGAACTGGAAGTGCTGGAGCTGCCTCCACGGGGGACCTAGGGGTAAGGTGACGGGAATGGGGCGACACCCCTCAGCCCGTCACTGGGCAGGCTTCGGAGGAGGACCGCCGAGGGACCTCCTGGGCCTTTTCTCCCTGCCTCCTGTTAGAGGAAGCCGCTGCTTGTTTGGGATGCCAAGGCCGGCCTGCTGGCCCTGGATTGCTGGGCAAGGCTGCTGGGGCACAGAAGGACCTAAAGGGCTTAGGCTGTGGTTTGCGGCCTTTGTCTCTGAGCGGAAGAGACCGAGTCCAAGGTAGCATTGGACTCTCTCGATCCTCTGCAGGTGACCTTCCACCCCAGGGCCAAGAGGTCAGTCCTCAAAAAGGAACATCCGCCAACTTGGGTATCCGAGTAAAGGTGGATATCCTCAGCCAAGCCCGCCGACGATAGCCACTGCGCCGCCACCGCATCTGGCACACATGAGTCCCCTATATCCAAAGCAGTCTGAGCTGCTGTTTGGCCACTGCTCTGCCCTGGTCCCGCATCTGCTTAACCGTAGTCTGCAGATCGGTGGGAAGATGAGGGATGACTCATCCAGGGAGCCCAACAGGGCATGAGAAAATGTGCCATGAGGACGGCCGAACTGGCCTGACGAAGCCGAGAGAGGACGAAAGCGTGAGACTTTTCGCCCGACATAGTCCAATTTCTGGACTCCCTGTCAGGTGGTTTGTCCATTATCCTCATGCCGTATGGCCGAAACGCTGTCGGTAACCAACCCCCAGAAGAGGGGTGTTCAAAAACCGGACAAGGAACCGTAGGACCGTGATACTTCTGGCCATCCTGGCCAAGGCGCAGGGCAGGAAGCAGGCGCTGCTAAAGCTCCAGTGCCGGACCCACTATGGCCTCGCCACCGGAAAGGCCTCCGTCGGAGAATCCCCCGGTCCAGAATCTCCGTGAGGATACCTGGCCTGCTGGAAGCGAAGTTCGAGCTCCACCCGTGGACTCCTTAGATGAGCTTAAGCAGTCCTAGGAAGGACGACGGGCTATCGTCCATTGACTGACCTCCTGAAGACTCCAAGTCCAGTCGCTGGGAAAAGGAGGAATCACTCCGACTCGGAAGAGTCCTCAAGAGCTGCCTCTGGCCTGAGCCACCTTCACCTGCCGAGGTCGGTCGGGAGTGAGGGTAACTGACAGGCGATGGGGACCTTTACGACCGAGAATCTTGGTCGGAGCCCAATTGGTGGTTGGAGGCGGAGGTTCCACGAATCAGTGGAGCAGTTGGTTTTAGGGTAATCGCCTTGGTATAGGCTCGGATAAGTCGAGGGGTTGTGTCGGGTCGCTCCTGACAAAGTCGGTAATGGCCGGGAAGGCGACGGGTCGGCCATTCCCGCCAGATGAGTTGTTGCAACATAAGGTCCTCGCATCGCTTACTGATGCCGCTGCCTCTCATCCGAGGAGGAGGACGAGGACGAGCGGCGACGCGCTTACCGCTGTGCCGGTAATCGAGACCGCCGGTGACTGGGATCTGCTGACCACTGGAGAGTCCCGAGACCGAGAGTCCCGGAATTTCCGAGGTCGGTGTGGGAGGTGTCGGCCGAACCGCATCTACTTCGCTCGATGGTCCATCCGAGGGCTCCAGAACCGAGGCACAGGCGAGCCCATCGGGTCTTCACCTCCTGGGAACCGGGAGGGGGAATTCGGCTAAAGGCTACAGTCTGTCTAATGGGTCGAGAAAATCTTCGACTTATCGGTGGGAGTCTCAACAACTGACCCATCGGGGACACCGTGAGGCTAGTGGTCAAGCCGAGCGGTCGATCGTGCCGACGGTCGATGGTCCGGGAGAGGGACCTTCCCGCCTCCCAAGAGCGCCGACGGAGGGATTCTAGCCCCTGTTCTCTTTTGGACCAAGAATAAGTCCAGACAGCCCTTCTCCCTAGTGGTGAGGACAGACAAAGCCCTAAAAGAAGCCGTAGGAAGAGCCCCAGAGAGCGGATAAATGCCACGCCGAGGAAGATACGGGTCCGCCTCCTCTTCTTCGAGGGCGACCATCCGCCGAGCTGATCCGCTGTGCCCGCCGGGCGACACCGCCAACCGGCCTCCTTGACTTCACCGAGGGAACGCTTCGGGACGGCCCAGTTGCACTCGCAGCATGTCCTCGAGGACGAGGCCGAAGATGAGCACAGGTCGCAAGCCCGCGTGGTCGTGCTCAAGGCCTAAGCAGTAGACACACGTGAGTGTGTGGATCCGCCCGAGACATCTTCGCTCCGCATGGGCATCTCCAACCGGAGTCGATGTAATCATCGCAGCCGCTAGGGATAGAAGATCAAGTCTTTTTGCAAAATTTATTTTAACCGCAAACGGAGAAATAGAACTGGTCTCAAAACGCAGAGCGTTAAGGAGGGAAACCTGAGCTTCCAAGCGTAAGGAAGATCTGGCCATGGGGCTGGAGCCGAGAGTTATACCACCCGGTGGGTGGAGGAGCAAGCTTGAAGACCTTCCGCAAGATTTAAAGTGCAAGGATACTCGTTATCGAGTGGATGAATATATCCATGTCCCTAGAACCTGTATTTCTGGGACATGGATATGTTGTTCATCCACACTGTCTGGGGAGACTCCTAGCAGTTCTCTATGAGGAGGGAGGCAAGGCGACACCCCGATACTTACTTGGGAAAGAGAGACTGGAGAACTGAGTGCCCAAACCAGCATCCCGCGTGACTCAGGGTCGTCGGTAGTGGGTAAGATGACAGTGCTGACTCCAGGTAGCAGCCCTGCAGATTTCCTGGAGGGATATTCCCTGAAGCAGCCACCGATGCAGCAGTATGGCGGGTAGAATGAGCTCTTATCCTCTGGGAGGCTCCATGCCCACCAACCTATAGCAGAGATCTGTGTAGGAGGTGACCCACCTGCTCATCATCCGCTTGGCTGCAGGTCTGCCAGGGTGCTTCAAAGGAGGTGACAAACAGGCTGGCTAACCTCTCCCTGTTCTTTCTGAGCCGCGCCTTATAGTAAGCTAGCGCCTTTCAGGGTCCAGAGGATGGAGTCATATTCTGCCTCCGAGGTGATTGGGTAGAACACCTGCAGAGTCAACACCTGGTTTATGTGAAATCGACACCACCTTCGGAAGGAATTTCAGAGGAGTGAGACAACCTTGTCCCTGTGGAAGACCAGGTATGAGACCTCAAGGAAAGCACCTGAGCTCCTATCCTTCTGGCTGACGTAATAGCCACCAAGAAGGTGTCTTCCACGGCCAGGTGAGAGAGATCACACCAGTATTGGTTCGAATGGCTTGCCCATTGAGCCAGTTACCATGCAGTAGATCCCACGGAGGTGGAGGCTCTCGACTGAGGTAATGTGACTGGAAGGCCTGAAAGCCAGACCACCTTCTCCTGGCGCCACTGGACTGCTTCCCGCCCGCCTCGGTAAGCAGAGATGGCTGCCAGGTGCACCCTTAGGTCAGCTGACCTGCCCTTGCTGAGAAAGGACCATAAATGTCCAAGATGTCACAACAGGATGAAGGGTCCAGGCCCTTGTTCTGACACCAAATGGAAAAACTCTTTCCATTGAAGGTGTAGCATTTCTGGTCGTACCCCGGGGACGCTCAACAACATTGAGGACCTCTGGAAGACCCAAGGCCTGGAACTTGAGCCTCAGGAACCAGGCGGTCAGGTAGGGACTGAACTGATAGAACACCTTCCCTGATTGACTGGAAAGCAGGTCCGGGCGCAGCTGGAAGCCGCCCGAGCTGGAGCTGAGGCTGAGGAGATCTGGATACTGGAAGTATCAAGGGCCAGTCTGGGGCCACCAGAATCACCTTCGGCTCTTGTCCCTCCTCACCTTGAGAAGCACCTTGTGATCAAGGGAAATGGGGAAAGATGGGAAGAGGCCTGGGGTCCACGGCCCTGAGAAGGCATCCCTCGCAGCGGCCTCATGAGGTGGGGCTGAACAGTCTCTCAGCCGTACCTCCCTGGAGGCAAACAGATCCACCTGAGGTGCGCCCCCACCGGGAGAACAGATCTAGTACTCACTGCAGGAGAGACCACTGGATACAGCCCCTATCTGGCTTAGGGCATCGGGCAGGAGGCTCCTGCCACATGAATGGCTAGGAGATCCGCCTCCAGGCTGTGAGGAGTGACCAGATGCAGAGAGCCTTTGCACAGAGGCATGGCGATGTGCTGCTCTGTCTGGGCGGTTTAGGTAGTACATGGTCATGGTATTGTCCGTCTGGACCAACCACTTGACCGTGAGAAACGGAGCGAAGGCGGTGAGAGCTAGGTGGATCGCCTGGAGCTCCAGCAGGTTGATATGGCATCGGGACTCCCAAGCGAGACCAGAGGCCGTGGCGCTTGTGCTCCCCGTGATGGGCACCCAACCCATCAGAGGCGCTGTGGTTTACAGAGAGACCGCTTGGGGCGGACTTAACGGGATGCCCTCCGTGATGAACTGGAACGATCCACTACTGAAAGCTGCTCCACATCCCTGTCACCGCTGGCTGGTCCAATGGATCGCAGTTGAGACCACTGGCGGCCAGTCTCACTGAAGGGGGCGATGTTCCAGCGGCCCAATGGACCACGCTATGCAGGCTGCTATGAGACCCAGGAGGCGAGAGGGAAGTCCCGGGCAGGTGTAATTGCTCAACCAGAAATGATCGGGTCAAAGGAGGAAAGAACCTTGGCCCTGTCCGGCCAGAGCCGTGCTCTGGTCAAGAGAGTCGTGAGCCTGGCCCGTGAAGAGAATCACCTGCTTCGTTCGAGTTCCCTCTGGGCTCGCTGATGAGGAGGCCGACGGAGAGCAAACCTGAGGGCAGATCTCTGACAGCTCCACCTCCTGTTTGAGGGGCTGTTATCAGCCAATCGTCCAGGCAGCACACCGACGCCTCGGCTCAAGGGAATGCTGCTCACCACTGCTATGCATTTGGTGAAGACCCTGGGTGCAGGAGACAGGTCAAGGGCATGGCTTGAACTCGAAAAGGGATCCTTCCGCGAAAAGTGAAGGAATCTTTGTGAGACGGACGGATAGGACGTGAAAACGATCCTGCAGGTCCAGAGAGCAGAACCACACGCCGTGTTCCAAGGATAGTATTATCTGAGCCAGAGTGACCATCCTGAAGGTCCGAGACCTTAGGAACTTGTTTAGGTTGTGTAGGTCGAGAATAGGGCGCCAGCCCACCTTCCGTTTTGGGACCAGAAAGTACCTGGACAAATCCCAGGTCTCGAGGGAGGTCCACACCTCTCTGATCACCTCTTTCTCGAGGAGCAGAGCGATGTCGGCTCGGCGAGCCGACAGCGAGGCTGGGTGACTGAGGCCCCTGGGAGCGACGGCTTGAAGGCGGGGCCTGCTCAACCCAGAGGCAGGCTCTTTCCACCACTTTCTAACACCCACCGTCTGTGGTAATAGCAGACCAGGCGAAAGGAAGTATCGGAGCCGCTCTCCCAGGGGGAACCTGGGGTGAGGTGACGAGGTTGGGGCGACACCTCTCAACCCGTCACTGTGCAGGCTTGGAGGAGGACCGCCAGGACCCCTGGCCTTACCTCCCCTGCTTCCTGGAGGAGGAAGCCGGGCTTGGGTTTGGGACGCCGGGCGAAGCCTGCTGGCCCTGATGTTGCTGGGCCGGACGTGCCGAGGGCGACACGGACGAAGGGTTTGGGTTGCGCGGTTCGTGCCCTTGTCCCTCTGGAGCGGATGAGACCGAGTCCAAAGTGGCATTGACTTTTCGATCCTCTGGAGGTGGCTTCCACCCAGGGTCAAGAGGTCAGTCCCCGGAAGGGGACATCCGCCAATTTGGTGCTGGGTATCCGCCGTGAAGGTGGATATCCTCAGCCATGCCCGACGCGCGATAGCCACTGTGGTCGCGCGACTGACCTGGCACATGAGTCGCCAATGTCCAAAGCAGTCTGAAGCTGCTGCTTGCCACCGCCCTGCCCTGGTCCCGCACCTGCCTAACCGTAGTCTGCAGGTCAGCCGGAAGATGAGGGACTACCTTGTCCAGGGAGCCCAACAGGGCATGGGAGAAATGTGCCATAAGCACGGCCGAGCTGGTCTGACGAAGGCCAAGGGAGGACGCAGCATAGACTTTTCGCCCGGCATAGTCCAATTTCTTGGACTCCTTGTCAGGAGGTTTGTCCACGTCCCTAGCATTTCCGGCATGCCGGAAAACGCTGTCGGTAACTAACCCTCAGCTGAGGGATGTTCATAGAGAAACCGGACAGGGAACCAGTAGGGACCGTGATACTTCCTGGCCATCCTGGTCAAGGCGCAGGGCAGGAAGCAGGACGCCACCAGAGCTCCAAGGCCGGGCCCACAATGGCTTCGCCAGAGGGAAGGCTCGTGAGGGAATCCCCGGTCCAATATCTCCAAGAGGGGACACTTGGCCCGGCTGGACACGGGCTCGAGCGCCCCGTGGGACCCCAGATGAGCCTATAAACCCAGAAAGGACGGAGGCCATCGTCCAGCGACTGACCCCAGAGGACTCCAAGTCCACCGCCTGGAGAAAAGGAGGAATCGCCGCCAGACCTGAAGAGTCCGCAAAGAGCTGCTCGGCAAGAGCCACCTCCACTCTGCCGAGGGCGATCGGAGTGAGGGTGACCGACAGCCTAGTGGGTAACCCTGAGCCACCGAGAGTTCTTGGTCGGCGCCCAAACAACGGCTGTGGAGGCAGAAGTTCCACCTACTACTCGTGGAGCAGCTGGTTTCAGCTGAGCAACAGGCCTGAAATAGGCGCCGCTAAAGCGAGTTGCTTCGCCTCGTGACAGCCACTTAATAGCCGGGAAGGCGGCATTGTCGCTTATTCTGGCCAACAGAAGCTGTTGCCACATGAGGTCTCGATCACGACGCAATTCTATGTCAAGCTTCCTCATCCGAGGAAGAGGACGAGGACGAAGTGGCGCTGCTTTGCCGTGCCGAGACCGAGACCGCCATGGTGGCGGATCGGCTGGACAGCGGCGAAGTCAGAGACCCTCAACCTCGGCTCTTCCGAGGAGGGCAGGGAAGGCGCTGGGAAACCCGCCCTCGCCTCGGAAGGAACACCTGCTGGCCCGAACCGGAGGCACTGGCGCAAGCCCACGGATCCCCAACCGCCACCGGGGAAACTAGGGAGAGAGGATTTAAGCCCGTCAATCAACTCCGTCCAACGGGTCGAGAAATTCAACCGCGCCGACAGGAGTCTTGGTCAACTGATCTGTCGAGACACCGTGAAGCCAGTGGTCAAGCCGAAGGATTGACCGAAGTCGATGGTCGACCACTCGGGAGGGGACCTCTCCGCCCCAAGAGCTGGCGAGACGGATCTTACCCATGTCCTTCTTTTTGACCGAAAGGAAGGTCCTGAAGATGAAGGTCCCTCTCCTGGTGGAGAGAGACAGACAAAGCCCTTAAAGGAAGCAGTATATGAGGATCCCAGGGAGAGCGGGATAAATGCCGCGGCCGAGGGAAGATGCAGTCCGCCTCCTCTTTCGAGGCGATCATCTGCTCTAGCTGATCCGCTGAGCCGCCACGAGACCGCCAACCGCCTCTTTCGATTTTACCGCGAGGGTAACGCCTCGGTCGCCCAAGTTGCAGATGGGCAGCACGGTCTTCCAGGACATAGGCCGAAAGAAGAGCACAGGTCTAAGCCTCGCGTCGCGCTTCAGGCCCAGCAGTAGACGACGTGAGTGCAGATCCGTCTGGAGACATCTTCTGCCTACATGGGCATCTCCAGAAACCGAGTCGACGGTCCATCGCAGCCGCGAGGGAGAAAGTTGACCGAAGTCTGAAAACCTAGGAGTTTAAATCTCTGGAAAACCGGAAGAGTTAGGAACCAGTCTTAATGCGCAGAGCGTTATGAGGAACCTGAGCTTCCAAGCCGTAAGGAAGATCCGCGCTATGGGGCAGACCTTTGAGTTTTACCACTCGGGTGGGTGGGAGGAGCCAGCTTGAAGACCTTCCGGCAAGATTTAAAGCGGCAAGGATACCTGCCAGACAGTGTGGATGAACAACATATCCATGTCCCTAGAAATAATGGTTCTTTAGACTTCGGCGGCATGCAGGAACGATGGTAGGAAAGCGATAAAGTACAGAAAATAACCAAAAATTTAAAAAAAGGCAACAGCTTTGTCGACGTTTCCTTTAGCAGGTCAGACAAGAATGATTGATGGTGGGGAAAAAAACTCAAGAGTGATAAGGCCGTCCATGTTATATATTTATATATGTGTCGACGCTGCAGGTCACTGTGGGTGGCCCCTGGCTAGTAAAACATTTCCGTGTGGTCCATAATGCTGACAACTTACAGTTCCAAAGCTGCGGCTTAATGAAGGCAATATCCTTGATGAAGATCAGACTTTGTGGACGTTATATACAAACTTTAGCAAGTACAAAATCAGGTAACGTGCCAGTGCCCAGCTGTATCAGAAACCATCTGAAATGTAAAGATGAGTAAATGGGAAGGTGTTAAGAGTGGAATACAGTGGTTAGTAGACCGCCCCAAGAGTCAGGGACCCTTCTTATTCAATCTAATAACATCCTTAACACAGGAATAGAAGGCCAGATCACAGGATTTACAGATTATATAGAGAATAATGGATAGTCAAGTGTGTGGTATGGATTTTTTTTTTTAAACACACCCAAGGTGTAATGACCCGTAAACCTCGAGAGCGAAGCTCAAGAGGTTTACACAGTCATCACACACTGAGGGTGTATAAAAAAATCCATAAGACACACTTGACTAGCTTTTATTTTTTATAATTACCGGTATTTTGCACTGTTTGCGTAGTGCAAATGCGACTTTGCATGGGTTGATATGACTTGTCATATCAACTTGCAGGTTGATATGACTTTTTAAAAGTCTCAAAAATGGGTTGATATCGGCGGTCGCCAGTTATTATATGAAGGTAGCAAACATAGTAAACAGAATAGCAACATGCTCGTCTTCTGAAGGACTTGGGATATGAGAAGACAACAGTCAAGTGGCATGGTGTGTGCATACCAAGGGGTAAGAAAAATGCCAAAATAGAACAAAAATGCATTAGGAAAAGACCCTGGGGTTACAGCAGATATGACACACTGAAACAATCAAAGCAGTGACCTGAGGCAGTAACAAAAGCAAACAATGTTAAGAGTTTATACACAGAGGGGACACAGTACAAGACAACTGAGGTGGTACTGCCACTGTACAAGATACTGGCTAGGTCACATTAGAATACTGTGTATAGAGTGTGCTCTCCTTGTACAGGGAGGGAGGGAGGGAGGATTGCCAGCACCACTGCCCTATGGCTCTGGGGTCCTTGTATTAGCATCCCGCAGAGACAGTGGGGAAGAAAACTGGAGGAGAAAAGATGCCAGCACAACAGGATGATGACCTGGCACTCAGCCCCAAACCACCACATGCTGCAGTGTGCAGCCAATGTACTGTATGCTCCAGAGGAGGAGGTACCCTGAAAGGGGGTTGGGGTGGAGCCATGAAATGAAGGGACTTGAGGTTAGAAGGGGTAGACTAAGGGGTAATGTGAGGAAGTATTTCTTCACAGAAAGGGTGGTGGATGCATGGAATAGACTCCTAGCAGAGGTGGTGGGGGCAAACATAGTGGGGAATTCAAACATGCATGGGACAAGCATAGGGGAACTCTAGCAATAGGTATGAGGAGGTAAAGTCGGAGATCAAGTAGGGTCTGCAGCTTTTACAGTAGACAGAGAAAATGAGCAGACTGGATGGGCCTAGCGGTCCTTATCTGCCATCAATTTCTATGTTTCTATCTAGGTAGGCAGTTATGGGGCTGGGAGCAGCATTACTTATTTGCTGTTTGCAGTTGGTCTATGCTCCCACCTGCATGGAAGTACTTCATCTGCCAGTGGTTGCAGGTCAGCAGAGGCAGGTGGGCAGACTGATGCCATCTGCTTTAATACCACACTGTGTACTGACTAAGGCCAGGCGGAAGGTTTACATTCTAACCGAAAAGAATTCCATGGAATTCTGTCAGTAACAGAATTCTGATAGTTTGCATGCAAAATGGTTTACATAAACTGCAGATTCTCTTTCCGCAATATGGAGAAAAATATTATGCTGCTTCTGTGGAATATTATTCTGCAGTTTATGCAGAAATGCTCTTCGGAATGCCATGGAATTTCAAAAGAATTTCTGAAAAACCTTTTGAAAGCAGAATTACGCATTCTGCAGAGCCCTAGTGCTGATGGCTCGGACTTCAGCAACAAACCGCTAACTGTGCTGGTGGCGGGATGGCATGGCGGGGTTGAAATACACCACCCATGCTATGGAGACGGAGGAAGCTGCTGATATCCATGACTGCTCTGTACGAGTGAGATTCCGGTGATGCATGAGGGGTCAAGGCTGTTAAGCTTTCCAACTGTAAGTTGCTGAGCACTACTCCATGGTTCAGATCTGCTGTTTCAAAATAATTTTAGTATTTGGGGGTTGGGGGTGCTTCCATCCAAAACGACCTCTGAAACCGTCAGTGTGTCTAAATCAGAGAACACTTTTAGGAGAATTCCACACTTTGTTTGTTCTCTTACCTTTGAAAAGTCCTTTTATGCCACCCATCTTTTTCACCATTTGTGCAAACTTGGTGTACTGTGTCAGAAGTTCTTGTACATCTCTGGTAGCAACCCCAGCTCCACGCGCTACTCTTTGGGTCCTGCCGGGCTGTTTACTGAAAAGCTTGGCACCATCTTTGTTGTCAAGTTCTTCAAAATGTACCAAGACAGAGAAATAAAGCATCAGAATATATTATTGCAACAGATGTCCAGTGTTTGCAGTGATTATCTTAAAACTGACTACACCCAGCATTTTAACTGGGGTGGGGGGTTGGGGCGCTAAGTGACAGATTATAGGCATTAATGTTCAAATGGCTGTAGACCTGGGGGTGTACACACACACACACACACACGAAAATCCCACACTGTGATGCCATAGAAGCCCCCTGCGTAAAAACTGTAAATCTACCTCTCAATCTCATGCCCTGCAAATCAGCACTGGTTATATGGGAAACAGAGCAATTCGGCTTCCACAGGAAATAATATAATCTATAGAAAAACCCAGGAAAATTGACCTGCAGTTACAGGTAAACTGCCAAATTAATCTGGGAGCACTGTTAATATATGGCATTATTTTATGCTTCAAAGCCCTAATTTGCTGTGAGAGAAATGCCAATTTTATGAGGGACAGAGGAACTTTCTGAGGTAAAATCAGGGACAGTTGAGAGGTATGACTTCAAAAATAAAAAGAATTTAAAGGGGAATGGCACTATACTTGTAAGTTGCTTTTCTTTTTTAAAGCCGATTTTTAAATACAGGTTCCAGTTTTGTAAATGTTTTATCTCTACAGGCTTTTTTGTTTTCCTGCTGGGTGTTTGAGTCACACACAAGTAGTAAGAACCATTTAGAACTGTATAATGCAGTTTTTTTATACTTCTTTACTGAATTTGATAAAAGTACAGAAATCCTACAGCATGGTTACACAGCATATATAAATGAATAAAACCATGTGACAACTGATAACGTAAAGAGCATATAGCATTCTGTAACATAGTTACACCTAAAAATAAACTAACCTGCATAGGCAAATAAAGCACAGAATAACTAACCAACAAATATGACTGGAATCTATTATTCAGATGATCAAGTACGAAATAAAGTACCAGGATCATTACTGTCTGATAAATATTCCAATTATCCCATACAGTGTGTGTGTGTTTGGGGAGGCAAAAAAACACAGGCTACTCACCTGTAACAGTAGTTCTAGGAGTGGTATATGTTGTTCATCCACACTTACTGGCAGTGTCCTTTCCCTTTAAGATGTGTCGGAAAGATTCAAACTGGCTCCTTCCACCCACCCAGGTGGTATGTCCCTCGGCTCCACCCCATGACACCAGATCTTGCCCGCTGGAAGCAGAGGTAGTGCACCTTAGCCTGGGAAGGTCGGGTGGGTCCGTGTGGATGAACAACATATACCACTCCTAGAACTGCCGTTACAGGTGAGTAACCTGCGTTTCTAGGGATGTAGATGTGTCGTTCTATCTACACTTACTGACTCCTAGCAGTTCTCTGGGAGGAGGGAGGCAAGGCACACAACTCCTACTTAGGGAACACAGATTGGAGAACTAAGGCCCCAAAAATGAAAATTACATTCCTACTGTAATTCTTGATCTTTCTGTGCATCTTCACCATTCATCATTGGTGGGTTCTGGCAAGAGGAGCAGGACCCCGTGGAAGCATTTTTTTTTGTAAAGGGGGAAGAGTCGGAGCCGTGGGTGGTGCCGCACTCAAGGTCAATGCGATGCGTGGTGCTTGCGGGTTGTCCAGTAACTGATGCAGACTCCTCCTCCATCCCAGTTCTGCAGGCCAGAGAGTGAAGTTGGAAAACAAAGAGAAGGATGGCGGGACAAGGGAGCCTGAGAGTTAGGAAAAGGAAAGGATATAAACAGAAGGAGAAATAAAGCCGGTTAAGAGGACAGAAGGGTGAACCTAGGGGGTCTGGGACAGGGGACCCCAAACCTCTGGGCAGGCAAGGAAGGGACAGAGTAAGGGAGAGAGAGTAAGAGAATAGGAAAGAAGGAAGATAAGGAAGAGAGGAAAAGGAGACACTGTGTCACCCCTGCAGAGGTCTGGAGGACTCTCTGGGGCTCTGGAGAAGCGTACTGCTGTCTTCAGCCACATTTAAGCTTTTCCACATCTCCACTGAAGTGGAGCTGGAGACAATATCCCCAGGTCTGAGAAAAAAACAGGGGGAGGGGCTAACTGGGCAACAGCCTAGAAGACAGAACAAGTCAGGGCACCAGACTTAAAGCACTCTCCGCTAGCCCAAAAGAGGTGGGGGTGGGGGGCAAGCATCTCCCACTCCTGTCTTTAACATCATCCTAGGATGGGGACAGGACCCACGCCGCTGCAGGGTCCCTCTGAAGAAGGAATTCCCCCACAGAGAATCTAGAGATGGCACATCCCCCTGAAACAGAAGGGGGAAAAGGATGTCTGGAGGAGAACCCAGTTAAGACATAGTCTCATAATCCAGAGGGGGACACTGCATGGCAAAAAGTTAGCTGGGACCAGCGGGGGAGAAGAAGCCACAGCTTCTGAAAAGAAGGGTTCTAGGGGTCACCAGGGCCCTCAACTGCTATAATCCCGAGGAGGATTCCCAAGGTTCGAGAGACCAGAGCTGGCGAATCAAGCCCTAAGAAGGTCTAGATCCAGCCGGATGGGGGGGGTCCTCATCAGGAATGCAAGAAAAGGCCCAGGTGAGCCCTCATATGAAGGATCAAGCGCCCCTGCTTGCCCTCCCCTAACAGTAAACCTCTGTCACTTCATCAGAAGGAGCAGAGAGTTCAGAGGTACCAGCAGGACCAGGCCCACAATTGGCCTCAACTGGGGAAAAACAAGTAGGGAAGAGGCACTGCCCAGAGTCTGAGGCCCAAGAGGGGAAGGAGGGTGGGAAGCAGTAATGAATGGTGACGATACACAGAAAGATCAAGAATTATGGTAGGTACGTAATTTTCATATCTTGTCTGTTTCAATCTTCAGCATTCATCACTGGTGGGTGATTACCAAGCCCCCCGAAGGGAAGGGGACCTGGTACCTCCCCTCAGCCTCCTTTGGGGAGACACAGAAGGGGGAACCCTTAGAGGCTTAGTTAGGCCTGGGACTGGTCAGGATGAGGTGGGGTCTTCCTCTGGCTGGGAGAAGGAAGTCGCCCCTGAAGTTCCCGCCTCACCCTGCGGGAAAAAGGGTGGGTTCCCCAGAAGGAGGAGGCAATCACCCTTTGCCGGGCCATGAGTGATAACCGGGAAAGATGAAGCCACGCCGTCCGCCTGATGCAGATCCCAGTCCCCGCTAGCCTGGAGGCCACCTCTATGGTGTCATACGATGCCCCTACTTGGTGCCTCACAAGCTCCAGGCCACATGCGGAGAGGGCAATGGCTTGTCTGGTTGCCTCTGAACCCAGCATAGATGCTAATATTTGTCCTACCAAAGACCATAAGTGCATGTTGTAGGCAGCATGATGGGCCTGATGCGCTGCGATGGAGAGAGAGAGACGCGAAGAGGAAAAAAAACTCTCCTTCCCCAGAAGTTAAACTCCATGGAGTCCGCATCCGGGGGCTGGTCGCGTCTGGGGCTTCTATGCTGAAGGGAGTGTCCAGGAGCGTCACGCCCCAAGAGGGGTGAGAAAGGTCTCCTGGAGATCCCTGGGGTGTGAAAATACCTGTGCCGCAGTCCATTGGGGCTGCGGAGGGGACCGATGGGCGCTGCCAAGCACAGTACATAGTCTCCCGAAAGGGGGAGGGCCAGACGGGAACCACCAGGTTGCCCGCACTATACTTGCCTAAAAAGGTGCGTGTCGCCTGCTCAGGACTGCGTCTTGCCAGTCTAGATATGTGGAGGTCATCGACCAACCTCGACAGGAAACGTTGATAGGAGGTCTGAGCAGCATCCGAGGATAGATGGACGGAAGGATCCTCCCCCTCATGTGAGGAAGACGAGGAGGCTGAACTCTGGCTGCCACAGGTGTGAGTGGTGAAACACCTGCTCGTCCATGGTTCTAATGTAGGCTGCAATATTAATCAATCAAAATCTTTAACCAGGCAAACACTGTTGAGCAAAGCTCATTTTTGAGGTGGATGTGGACACAGATACATAGTCAAGCATAGAGGGGGTTACATACACAACAGAATCATAATACAATATAAACTGAACACAGAACAATGTACAGAATTCAGATGGATAACAGCACTAATTCTTGGTGAAAATATATATGCAAAAAATACAGGTTACTCACCTGTAACAGGAGTTCTAGGAATGGTATATGTTGTTCATCCACACTCATTGGCAGTATCCTTGCCGCTTTAAATCTTGCCGGAAGGTCTTCAAGCTTGCTCCTCCCACCCACCCGGGTGGTATAACTCTCGGCTCCGCCCCATGACGCCAGATCTGGCCCGCTGGAAGCTCAGGTTGTGCGTCGAAGCCGGGGAGGTCGGGTGGGTCGTGTGGATGAACAACATATACCATTCCTAGAACTCCCATGGCAGGTGAGTAACCTGTATTTCTAGGGACATGGATATGTTGTTCATCCACACTCATTGGCAGACTCCTAGCAGTTCTCCGGGAGGAGGGAGGCAAGACGACACCCCCATATACTTACTTGGGAAAGAGAGACTGAGAACCGAGGCCCCAAAACCAGCATCCCGGCGTGACTCAAGGTCGATGGTGGTAGTGGGTAATGAAGGTGTTTGCTGACTTCCAGGTAGCAGCCCTGCAGATTTCCTGGATAGGGACGTCCCTGGAAGCAGCCACCGTGCAGCAGTATGGCGGGTAGAATGAGCCTTATCCTCTGGGAGGCTCCATGCCCGCCAACTTATAGCAGAGATCTATGCAGGAGGTTACCCACCTGCTTATCGTCCGCTTGGCTGCAGGTCTGCCAGATGTGACTTCAAGCGTAGGTGACAAACAGCTGGCGAACCTCTCCCCGACTTCCAGCCGCTGGCGCTCTTATAATAAGCGAGCGCCTCTTCTAGGGTCCAGAGATGGAGCCTCATTTGGCCTCCGAGGTGTGATTGGGGTAGAACACCGCAGAGTCAACACCTGGTTAAGGTGAAACTCCGGACACCACCTTCGGAAGGAATTTCGGGTTGGGGCGCAGGACAACCTTGTCCCTGTGGAAGACCAGGTAAGGAGACTCGATGGAAAGCGCCCGGAGCTCTCCCATCCTTCTGGCTGACGTGATAGCCACCAAGAAGGCGGTCTTCCACGACAGGTGAGAGAGAGCACACCTGTGCATAGGTTCGAATGGCTTGCCCATGAGCTTTGCCAGTACCAGCAGTAGATCCCACGGAGGTGGGGTTCCCACTGGAGGGAAATGTGATCAAGGCCTTTGAAAGCGCCAGACCACCTTCTCCTCGGCATCCGACTGCTTCCCGGCCCGCCCCGTAAGCAGAGATGGCTGCAGGTGCACCCTTAGGGTCGCCGACCTAAGCCCTTGACTAGAAAGGGACCATAAATAATCCAAGATGCTTGCCAAGGAACAGGAGGAAGGGTCCAAGCCCTTGCCCTGACACCAAATGGAAAACCTTTTCCATTTGAAGGCATAGCATTTTCTGGTCGACTCCTTACGGGACGCCTCAACTACATTGAGGACCTCGTCGGAAAGACCCAAGGCCTGGAACTCTAGCCGCTCAGGAACCAGGCCGTCAGGTGCAGGGATTGAAGGTCCGGATGGAACACCTTCCCTGATTGACTGAGAGCAGGTCCGGGCGAGCTGGAAGCTGCCGCGAGTCCTGGAGCTGAGACTGAGGAGATCTGGTACCAGAACTGGCGAGGCCAGTCTGGGGCTATCAGAATCACCTGCGCCTTGTCCTCCTCTCATATGAGAAGCACCTTGGATCAAGGAAATGGGGAAAGGCGAAAGAGGCCCGGGGTCCATTGCCTCGAGAAGGCATCCCCCTGCAGCGAGCCCTGCTGAGGGGGGCGGGCATGGAACAGACTCAGCTTCGCGTTCTCCATGGAGGCAAACAGGTCCACCTGAGGTGTGCCCCAAAGGGAGAACAGATGCTGTACTACCTCCGGCAGGAGAGACCACTCGTGGGATGCAGCCCCTATCCGGCTCAGGGCATCGGCCAGGGTGTTGGAGGCTCCTGCCACGTGAATGGCTAGGAGATCCGCCTCCAGGCTGCGCACGAGTGACCAAATGCGGAGAGCTTCCTTGCATAGAAGCATGGAGCGCGTCCCGCCCTGGCGGTTTAGATAGTACATGGTCGTGGTATTGTCCGTCTGGACTCGGACCACTTGACCCCGGAGGAACGGAGCAAAGGCGGTGAGAGCTAGGCGGACCGCTCGGAGCTCCAGCAGGTTGATGTGGCATCGGGACTCCCGCGGGGACCAGAGGCCATGAGCCCGGTGTTCCCCCAGATGGGCACCCCAACCCATCAGAGAGGCATCGGTCGATAGAGAGACCGTCGGCTCGGGGCGGACGAACGGGATGCCCTCCTGCAAATGATCTGGAACGGTCCACCACTGGAGAGCGTCCCACATCCCCTGTGTCACCGACACAAGCTGGTCCAAGGGATCGCAGCGTTGTGACCACTGGCTGGCCAGTCCCCACTGAAGGGGACGCATGTTCCAGCGGGCCCAACGGACCACGCTGGTGCAGGCCGCCATGAGACCCAGGAGGCGCAGGAAGTCCCGGGCAGGGCGCAATTGCCCAACCAGAAATGATCGGGCAAAGGAGGAAAGAACCTCGGCCCTGTCCGCCGGGAGCCGCGCTCTGGCTCGAAGAGAGCCGAGCTGCGCCCGATGAATAGAATCACCTGCTTCGCTCGAGTTCGACCTGGCCTCGTGGATAAGGAGGCCCAGTTGAGAAACAGACCTGGAGGGCCAGATCTCTGGACCACTCCGCCTCCTCCTGGAGGGAGCTGCTATCAGCCAGTCGTCCAGGTAAGGGCACACCGGACCCTCGCGCCGCAGAGGAATGCTGTCACCACTGCCATGCATTTGGTGAAGACCCTGGGAGCTGGAGACAAGCCGAAGGGCATGGCTTGGAACTCGAGAAGAGGGATCCCTCGGCTCGGAAGCGAAGAATCTCTCTGGTGTGACAGACGGATAGGAATGAAAAAAGCAGCGTCCTGCAAGTCCAGAGAGCAGAACCACACGCGCCGCTCCAAGGATGGTATTATCTGGAGCCAGAGTGACCATCCTGAAGGTTCGAGACCTTAGGAACTTGTTTAGGTCGTAGGTCGCAGAATGGGGCGCCAGCCCCTGTCCGTTCTTCGAACCAGGAAAACCTGGACACAAACCCCGGGTCTGAAGGAGGGTCCACCACCTCTCTTACCACCTCCTTCTGGAGGAGGAGGCGATCGTCAGCCTCGACGAGCTGCCAGTGAGCCTGGGGATCCCGAAGCCCCCCGAGGGCGACGGCTCTGAAGGGTGGTGCCTGCTCGAATTCCAGAGGCAGGCCTCTTCCCACCACCTCCAAGACCCACCTGTCCGTGGTAACAGCGGACCAGGCGGAACGGAAGTGCCGGAGCCGTCCCCACGGGGACCCAGGGGCAAGGTGACGGGATGGGGCGACACCCCTCAGCCCGCCACTGGGCAGGCTTGGAGGAGGGACCGCCGAGGGACCTCCGGGCCTTTTCTCCTGCCTCCTGTTAGAGGAAGCGGCTTGGGTTTGGGATGCCAAGGCCGAGCCTGCTGGCCCTGGACGCTGCTGGGCAGGCGGCGCGGGGGCACAGAAGGGCCGAAAGGAGCTTAGGCTGTGGTTTGCGACCTTTGTCCTTCTGTTGGAAAGGAGACCGAGTCCAAGGTGGCATTGGACTTCTCGATCCTCTGCAGGTGACCTTCCACCCCAGGGCCAAAGAGGTCAGTCCCCAAAGGAACATCCGCCAACTTGTGCTGGGTATCCGGAGTAAAGTGGATATCCTCAGCAAGCCCGCCGACGATAGCCACTCGCGGCCGCCACCGATCTGGCACATGAGTCCCTATATCCAAAGCAGTCTGGAGCTGCTGTTTGGCCACCGTTCTGCCCTGGTCCCGCACCTGCTTAACCGTAGTCTGCAGATCGGGCGGAAGATGAGGGATGACTCATCCAGGGAGCCCAACAGGCATGAGAAAATGTGCCATGAGGACGGCCGAACTGGCCTGGCAAGACGGCCAAGAGAGGACAGCGATGAGACTTTCGCCCGACATAGTCCAATTTCTTGGACTCCTTGTCAGGAGGTTTGTCCACATCCCTGGCGCCACGGCAGCGAAAACGCTTGTCGGTAACCAACCCTCAGCAGAGGGGTGTTCCAAAAACCGGACAAGGAACCGGTAGGACCGCATACTTCCTGGCCATCCTGGCGCGAAGGCGAGGGCAGGGAAGCAGGCGCTGCCAAAGTTCCAGTGCCGTGGACCCACCGGTGGCCTCGCCACCGGAAAGGCCTCCGCCGAGAATCCCTCGGTCCAGAATCTCCGTGAGGGATACCTGGCCCGCTTGGAAGCGGGTTCGAGCTCCATCCCGTAGACTCCGAGATGAGCCGAAGCAGTCCTAGGAAGGACGACGGGCTATCGCCCATTGACTGACCTCCTGAAGACTCCAAGTCCAGTCGCTGAGAAGAAGGAGGAATCATCTTCGACTCGAAGAGTCTCAAGAGCTGCCTCTGGCCTGAGCCACCCTTCACCTGCCGAGGCTCGGTCGGGAGTGAGGGTAACTGACAGCCGATGGGTAACCCTTAGCCGACCGAGAATCCTTTGGTCGGAGCCCCAATTGGTGGCTGTGGAGGGAGGTTCCACCGGAATCGTGGAGCAGCTGGTTTGGCCGGAACAACCGCCTGGTATAGCTCTCGGACAAGTCGAGGGGTTGTGTCGGCGTTCCCGTGACAGACCTTTAATGGCCGGGAAGGCGCGGAGTCGCTTATTCCCCGCCAGGAGAAGCTGTTGCAACATAAGGTCCTCGCATCGTCGACGAATTTACGCCGAAGCCTCCCTCATCCGGAGGAGGAGGGACGAGGATCGGCCACGCCAACAAGGGTGCCGAGACCGAGACCGCCTATGGACGTGGGAACGGCTGGACCTGTAAGAGGTCCGAGACCGAGACCGAGAGTCCCGGAATTTCGGTCGGTGCGGGAGGTGTCGGCCGGAACTGCACTCCCTTCGCCCGGAAGGTCCATCCGAGGCTCCGAACCCGAGGCACAGGCGAGCCACGGGATCCTCAACTCCTCCCGGGGGAACCGGGGAGAGGGGAATCTCGGCTGCTAAAGGCCACAGCCCGTCCAATGGGTCGAGAAAAATCTCGACTTCATCGGTGGGAGTCTCGGTCAACTGACCTGACGGGGACACCGTGAGGCCAGTGGCCGAAGCCGAGCGGTCGACCGAAGCCGACAGTCGACGGCCCAGGGAGAGGGACCTTTCCCGCTCCCAAGAGCGTCGACGGAGGGACTTACCCCTGTCCCTCTTTTTGGACCGAGAATAAGGTCCCATGAGACGCAGCCCTTCTCCTTAGTGGAGAGGGACAGACAAAGCTCCTAAAAGAAGCCGTGTAGGAAGAACCCAGAGAGAGCGGGATAAATACGCGCCGCCGAGGATCATACGCCGTGCGCCGCCTCTTCGAGGCGACCATCCGCCGAAGCTGATCCGCCGACACGCCGCCGCTGACACCGCCAACCGGCCTCCTTGACTTCACCGGAGGGAACGCTTCGACCACGCTCCAGTTGCAACCTGGCAGCACGGTCTTCGAGGACGAGGGTTTGGCAAAGATGAGCACAGGGTCGCAAGCCTGCGCGGGTCGTGTCTTTCAAGGCCCAGGCAGTATACACGCGCGGAGTGGAGGATCCGTCCGAGACATCTTCATGCTCGCATGGGCATCTCCGAAACCGAGTCGACGGTCCTCTGGGCGCGAGGGATAGAAGACTGAAGTCTTTTGCAAAATTTTATTTTTAAACCGCAAACGGAGAAATAGGAACCAGTCGCAAACGCAGAGCGTTAAGGAGGGAACCTGAGCTTCCAAGCGGTAAGGAAGATCTGGCGTCATGGGGCGGAGCCGAGAGTTATACCACCCGGGTGGGTGGGAGGAGCAAGCTTGAAGACCTTCCGGCAAGATTTAAAGCGGCAAGGATACTGCCAATGAGTGTGGATGAACAACATATCCATGTCCCTAGAATATACATGAGATTCTCTGGACTGTATGAAGGAAATAGTAAATACAAGTTACAAGGAATATACAGAGTGCAAGAGAAAGGGCTCTTAGATTAGATATGAAGTAGAAGGACAGATCCATAAAGTGAGGGGGAAGGGGCAGACGCCTAAAAGGGTGGAGGTAGTGGGGTAGAAGACTAAATGGGCAGTGGCAGCCATACGATGGGCACTGATCGCATCATGCTGCTGAGACCACCAGTGAAATGAAGATGGGCCCCAGGGTGCTGGTCAAAGGCAAGGGGAGGGAGGGGATAAGGGAACAGAAAGAATAGGGGTCAGGGAAGGATGGAGAGTGGGAGGCTCAATTCAAGTAATAAGGCAGGGTCAGGTAAAACAATTACAGGATTCCTTGAAAGAACGAGCGTAAAAGGTTTTGAATGTTGATAGCTTGATAGGGTAGACCAATTTCAATGTTTTTTGCAGCTTGTTCCAGAGTGAGGGCAATGTGTAACTTAAGGATGTCCTATCAAATCGCGATTTGACCTTGGGTATAATAAAGGAGATGATGGAGGCACTCCTCAAAGCATATTTGCCTACCGAGCTTAGGGGCAGGCAATCCAAGACATACTGAGGAAATTTCTTAGTAATAGCTCTGAAGGTCCAAAAGGCAGCATTCCTCCGTCTCCTATATTTGAGGGATGGCCATCCCACAGCAGCATATAGCGAGCAGTGATGCAGGCGTAAGGGAGGCCAGGTTTGACCAGTGCAGAGTCGGGGCCTTGACTGTAAAGGAAGTCCACACAGCTCAACAATGTTAGGAAGGGGGAAATTGGCAGCCATAGCTCTAAACTGCTCCCAGGTTAGAAGCCCCATAGGACCAGAGTGGCCCGGGAGAAGGGATGGGGAAGGCAGAGGTAAAGGGACCAAACGTCTATGAGGAAGAGAATGTCCTCTGCCAGGGCTTGGGACCGAACAGGAAAATCAACACACTGGAAGGATTAGTCAGTCGAGGCAGTCAGTGGCCATTCGACCAGTCAGAAATGGTTGGGACTGAGTCCTGAAGGGGATTCCCTCCTGTGAGGCGACCGGGGCTGTGTGAGTCCAGAAGGGCGCCTAGCCTCAAGAGATGAGATCCCTCCTGGGGAAACTTCAGGAGAGAAGACAGGATCCCCGCTGCGGCTCCTGCCTGAGTCCCTGCGGCGTACCATGGAAGGACGCTGCTCCTTATGCTGTCTTCTGAACCCCACAGACTCAGAGAGGGATCTCTTCCTCAAGACCAACTGAGGAAGTTCAACCTCACCTGTAAACCCGGAGGGGCAGCAGATGAGGGAACCTTCGCCCCCGTCTCAGATGTCCCAGCAGGTCCAGACGTGGCCCACCCTGAACCCCTAAAACGGGGGTTCACCTCCTCAGAGTCCAGGGGTCCCACCGGCCCCGGTGGACCCTCTGGTGCCGCCTCCGGAAGATCCGTTGGCACCACAAGTGGCTCCGGTGCCAGTAGAAACCACCAGCCTCGAAGGAGGGGATGGATGGGCGCAGTAGTGCTTGGACCGTGGGGTATTCGCGACCCAAAGAGCCCAGAAGCCATCCGAACCGTCCGGAATCATCATCCTCGAGGAGGAATGAATCCAGAAAACCTCCCCAACCCCCCAAGCAAGCGGCATCGTGAGCAGGACCAGCACTGCCCACGGTGCCGCCCGATCACCAGCACTGAGCATAGCGCCGGATCCGATGTGGTGTAGATGGACCGGTGCCGAGAAACCACTGGGCTGGGCCTGGCAGACACAGGCCGTGACGCCAGGTGAGCCTTCACCTCCAAGGAGGTGACTGCCAAAATGGTGCCTCCAGCTCAACCCCCGGAGGAATCAGACCGGACCTCCAGCACCATGAGAGGGGCCTCCACCGTGGTGAAGCTACAAAGGACGGATGCCCCCCTCCTCAGCGGCCCTAACAGAACCAGGAGGGCACCCAGAGAAAGGGTCAAGGGACTTACGCCTGGTCTCCCTAGTGCGTGCCTGTCTTCCGAAAGTCAGCAGACTTTAAACACGCGGTGTTCCAGTACTCTGCGATCCATGGAAAAACAGGTGTCGCAATGGTCCACATCGTAGTTTGGGCCCAGGCAGGTCAGGCAACGATCATGCCGGTCCGAGACAGAATAAAGCCGGCCACAGAGACACTGTCGCATTGGTGGCCTGCCCGCCTTCGAAGATTTCTTTTTCTTATCCCAGGGACGAGACATGATTGGACAGAAACACAAAAATAAATCCGCTAAAGGGTCTCGGTGCTGAAGAAAACAGAAATATACTGGAGTCGACGGCGCCAAGAACACAATGGTTCCTGCAAAACTAGGACGGTAGATGTCTCAAACAGACTAGACCCAATGTCGCAGTATCTAAAAATGTTGAACTCACGAGGTCGTGCTCACTTGACGGCAGGAGAAGCAGAACTGGAATGGAGGAGGAGCCGGTGTCAGTCACTGGCCAACCCGTGAGCACCACACAACATGTTGGCCTCAAAGGCGTTGTCACCCACTGCTCAGACTCCTCCTCCTCTACACAAAAAAAAAAGCTCCTGTGGGGTCCTGCTCCTCCTGTCAGAACCCACCGGTGATGAATGGTGAAGACTGACACAGATAAGATCAAGCATCACGGCGTGACTCAAGGTCAATGTGGTAGTGGGAAATGAAGGTGTGTGCCAACTTCCAGGTAGCAGCCCTGCAGATTTCCTGGATAGGAATGTCCCTAGAAGCAGCCACCGATGCAGCAATATAGAGGGTGGAATGAGCCCTTAGCCCTCCGGGAGGATCTGTACCCACCAACTTATAGCAGAGATCAATGCAGGATGTGATTCACCTGCCAATTGTCCACTTGGCTGCAGGTCTGCCAGCTGCGGCTTCAGCATAGGCGACAAACAGCTGGTGAACCTCTCCCCAAACTCCAGCAGTGCGCTCTTTACAATAAGCACTCGCCTCAGGTCCAAAGTATGGAGCCTGTGTTCAGCCTCCAAGGTGTGATTTGGGAACAACACTGGAAGAGTCATCACCTGATGAAGGTGAAACTCCGACACAACGTTCGGGAAGAACTTCGGGTTGGAGGGCAGGGCAACCTTGTCCCTGTGGAAGACCAGGTAAGGATAATCCACTGAAAAGTGCCTGGAGTCCACTGCTCCTTCTGGCTGATGTGATAGTCTTTTACGACAGGTGAGACATGTCACACCTGTACATCGGTTCGAATGCAGGGTTTTATTTAACTCTAAAAATTGATTAGCATTTTGCTCATAAAAGTGCTAAAACTTTGTGAAAATGCATAGCTCTTACCTCACTGTGTTTAATAAACACAGCACTTCTACAAAACCTATATAAATACTTTCTGTACAGTTAGTATCATCCCAAGAAAAAAACTGCTAATCAATTATTTAAAACCCTGGAATGGCTTGCCTATGAGCTTCGCCAAAACTAGCTACAAGTCCCATGGTAGTGGTGGTTCACACACAGGAGGGGAAATGTGATCTAAGCCTTTGAGAAAGTGCCAGACCACCTTCTCCTGCGCCACTGACTGCTGACCAGCCCGCGCCCGATAAGCAAGAGATGGCTGCCAGGTGCACCTTAAGGGTTGTCAACTGAAGTCCCCCTTTGAAGAGAGACCACAGGTAGTCCAAAATGCTGGCCACCAGACAGGATAAACGGTCCAGCCCCTTGCCCCGACATCAAAAGGAGAATCTCTTGCATTTGAAGGCATAGCATTTTCTGGTCGGTTCCTTTCTAGATGCCTCCACTATGGTGAGGACATATTTAGAGAGAACCGAATCCTGGAACTCTAGCTGCTCAGGAACCAGGCTGTCAGGTGCACGGATTGAATGTCCAGGTGGAGTACCTTCCCCTGACTGATGGACAGCAGGTCCAGGAATAGTGGAAGACACCTCAGGAGCCTGTTGCTGAGGCTGAGGAGATCAGGGTACCAAAACTGGCGCGGCCAGTCTGGAGCCAACAGGATCACCTGCGCCTTGTCCCTACTGACCTTGAGCAGGACCTTGTGGATCAAGGGAAGTGGAGGGAAGGCATAGAAGAGGCCTGGGGTCCAAGGCCTCGAGAAGGCATCCCCCTGCAGTGAGCCCTGCTGAGGGGGAAGGGGGGGCAGGCACAGAACAGCCTCAGCTTTGCGTTCTCCTGGAGGTGAACAGGTCCACCTGATAGGTGCCCACTGGGAGAACAGACTGTGAACTACCTCCGGATGGAGAGACCACTCATGAGACCCCTCAACTACCCGGTTGAGGGCGTCCGCCAGCTGACTGGAGGATCCTGCCACATGTATGGCTAGGAGATCCGCCTCCAGGCTGCGCACGAGAGCCCACACACGGAGAGCTTCCTTGCACAAAGGCAGAGAATGCATCCTGCCCTGCTTATTGAGGAAGTACATGGTCATGGTCTTGTAGCATCTGGAAATGGACCACTTGACCCTGAACATACGGAGCGAATGCAGCCAGCGCCAGCCAAACTGCCCGGAGCTCCAGCAGGATGATGTGCCATCGGGACACCTCGGGGGTCCAGAGCCCGTGGTCTCTCTGTTCCCCCAGATGGGCACCCCAGCCCTTGAGAGGCGGTCATCAGGATGACAGTCAGCTCGGGGTGGACAAACTGGATCACTTCCTGCAGATGCTCTGGGACTAACCACCACTGGAGGGCGTCCCACATCTTCTGGGTCACAGTGACCAGCTGGTTGAAGTGACCTTTGCACGGAGACCACTGGCTGGCCAGCTCCCACTGCAGGGAGAGCATATTCCAACGGGCTCAACAGACCATGCTGGTGCAGGCCACCATGTAACCCAGAAGGTGCAGGAAGTCCCAGGCAGGGCACAATTGCCCAAACCGAAATGATCGAGGAAAGGAGGAGAGAACCTCCACCCTGTCTGCCGGGAACTGGGCTCTGGCCTGGGAAGAGTCGAGCTCTGCCCCGATGAAGCTGATCACCTGCGAGGGCAAGAGTTCCGACTTGGCCTTGTTGACCAGGAGGCCAAGGGAGGTGCAGGTCTGGAGGGCCAGGTCCCTGCACCACTTCACCTCCTGCCTAGAGGGACCTGCAATCAGCCAGTCGTCCAGGTAGGGGTACACCCGGACCCCTCTGCACCTCAGGTAAGCTGTCACCACTGCTATGCATTTGGTTAAGACCCTGGGGGCTGAGGAGAGGCCAAATGGCATGGCCCAAAACTTGTAGAGGGTTCTCTCGGCTCGAAAGCGGAGGAACCTTTGGCAGGATGGATGGATTAGGACGTGAAAGAACACATCCTGAAGATCCAGGGAGCTAATACGTCTTGCTCTAGAGATAGTATGATCTGAGACAGAGTTACCATCCTGAAGGTGCGTGACCTGAGGAACTTGCTCAGCTCGTGCAGATCTAGAATGGGCGCAAGCCACCCCCCCGCCCATCCGCTTTGGCACCAGGAAGTACCTGGAGACAAACCTGGGTGTTCCGGAGGATCCTCTACTCTGACCACGACCTTCTTGTGGAGGAGCTGGCCATGTTGTCTCAAAGAGCCGACTAGCATCATGGATTACCAAGTCCTCCTGCATGCTGTGGCTCAGCTTGAGGTACTGTCAATTCCAGAGGCAGACCCTGACTGACCACTTCCAGAACCCACCTGTCCGTGGTGACAGCAGACCAGGCAGAAAAGAAGTGGCACAGCCAGACTCCCACGGGGGGGGGACCCATGCACTCCCCATATCGGCACTGAGCAGGCTTGGAAGAGGAGGACCCGACTGAGGAGCCACCAGGTCCCTTCCCTCCGGGCTTACAGACCACCAAGGCCACTGACTAGGGCCTGGGTTGCAGGGACTAAGCCTGCTGGCCCAGTTGATGCTGGGCTGGCTTTGCTGCAGGAGTGGAGGACCAAAAGGGCTTTTGCTTCTGCTGCTTGAAGCTCTTGGGATCCTTCTGCACAGATGAAACAGAGTACAAGGTGGCACTGGACTTCTTGATACATTGGAGGTACCTTTCACACCGGGCCCAAACAGGTTGTGCCCAGGAATGGAACATCCACCAGCTTGTGCTGAGTGTCTGCCGTCAAGGTTGACATCCGCAGCCAAGCCCTACGGCGCACAGCAACTGTGGCCACCACCAAGCGGCACATGAATCCCACAGATCCAGAGCCATTTGAAGTTGCTGCCTGGCCGCAGCCCAGCCCTGATCTTGGACCTGCTTGACCGTGGTCTGGATGCAGGTTGGGAATTACCTCATTCAAAGAGCCCAAGAGGGCGTGGGAGAAATGTGCCATCATGACGGCCGAGCTCACCTGGTGGAGGCCGAGCGAAGAAGCAGCATAGACTTTTTTAGCCGTGTGGTCCAATTTCTTGGACTCCTCATCTGGCAGCTTGTTGACGTCCCTGGTACTGCCCGAGTGCTGAAACATGGAGTCTGCCACCAGCCCCTCAACCGAGGGGTGCTCCACGAAACCCAAGAGGGTACCAGTGGGCACCGCATATTTGCAGGCCATCCGGGCCGAGGCGCATGGCAGGATGCAGGGCGCTGCCAAAGCTCCAGGGCTGGGACGTCAAAGACCTCAGCCACTGGGAAAGCCTCCGTCAGAGAGTCCCCTTTGTTCAGAATCTCTGTGAGGGGATAGCGAGCCCGCTTCTGGACGGGCTCCAGATTCATCCTCATGGACTCTGAGATGAGGCAGAGGATACCCATGAAGAAAGTGTGTCCTTCTTCCATTGAGAGATCCCCACGGACTCCACGTCAACCGGATGGGAGTGTAGTGAGGAATCCTTGGACTAAGAGGAGTCCGCATAAAGTGGCCAACCGCCCGAGTTGCCTTCAACCCTCCGTGGACGGTCAGGTGTGAGAGTGACCGACAGCCGATGGGGAAGTCCCTTGGCTGGCCGAGACTCCTTAGTTGGAGCGCCAGTCGGTGGTTGCTTGGGCGGTGGCTCCACCACGATCGGAGAGAGGCTGACTTCCGCCCATCCGAGACAGTCTTGACCAGCTCCACTGGGGGAGGGAAGGCCTTGACCGACCCCACGGGGAGTAGGTGTTGGGCAACAGCCAAGTGATGGCTGGTGTGGGAACCGAGGTTGTCTTCAGACCAGCTGGCATCAATTGTTGTCACATGAGGTCTTTGTAGCGTCGACACAGCTTGCGCTGAAGCCTCTCCTCACCTGAGGAGGATGAAGACTAAGAATAGTGGCTGCGCCGCTTCCCGTGGTATTGACAGCAGGAGCGCCGATGACAGTGGAAGCTGCTCGACCCACTGGAGGAGGAGGAGAAGGGGAATCTCAACCTCAGCTGCCGGGGGATCTCTGAGGGAGATGGGGAGAGCTGTAGCTCCTCCTGGTCTAGGTCGGTGACGAGAAAGGTCTGCTCAGTAGACTGAGCAGTCCCTTCTGAGGTCATCAGCAGGACCGGAGTCCTGAAAAGGGAACTGTCGGCCTCTTCGGACGACAACCGGTTGACAAACTCACAGCATCATTGTCCAGTGTCTAGATAACTGGCGGTGAGGGTCTCCGTGAAACCAGCGGCCAAGGCCGTGGTTTCGACCCTGGTCAAAACCTGGGAGCAGTGAGACAGAGCACTTTCCCTGTTGCAGGAACGTCGAGGGTGAGTTTCTCTTTTTCTTCCTCTGACTCCCTCTTGCGAGAGCAGGAGGTGTGCGAACAAGAAGGGTCCTGCCCCTTAGTCAGGAGGGACTGGCACAGCTTCTTGAATGAGCCCAAAAAAGTGGAGCCCAACTGGAGCAGAACGAAGGCAGAAGCAGAGGACTGCGCGGCGTCCCAAGCCGCTTCCTCCTCAAAGGCCGTAAGCTGTTCCAACTGCTCAGCGGACCCTGCAGCCATGAAGAACACCCAACGGGCGTCTTTAGATTTGACCAACGGATGTAGTTTTTCTGGACGGCACAACTTAATGGGAGGCGTCCGAGACCTGCCACGCGGAAACGACTGGCAAATGTCGAGGCCTGGGTATCGTGCTCAGACATCTCATAACTGAAAGCTCCTGTGATTGCACCTCCCAATTCATAGGTACCACAGTTCCAATGCTCCTCCCTCCCTGTGACCTCCTCTCCTGATTTCCCCTTCCCCACTGTAACCCTCACTCTCGATTTCCTTTCCCTTCCCTGGACCACCACCCCTTTTTTCTTTTTTTCTCCCCTGCCCTGCTCACCTTTTCCCTACTACTTCCTGCATCCCCCAATTGTTACTATGACAAAGCCTCTAGCTGCTACCAATTTTTTCCCTGGTTTTAAGCTCTTCTACCCTCCGCTCTCCATAATAATTTTATGCTCATTCTCTCCTTTAATACTGATGTCTAATTACGATGCATTATTAATTGCACTGTTTATTAGTAACTCATTTGTTAGTTCTCCTATGTCTGTTTATAATCGCCCCCCCCCCAACCCCCACTGACGTGTAACCTTTGTAAATGAGCTGCTTGGCACTCAAACGCATTTGTAATCCGAGACTGAATAAATAAAAAAATAAATCGTGACCAAGGCAGTAGACACATGTAGCGTGAGGCTTGGTACGCAATATCTTCTGCTTGCGCGGGCACCAGTGAAATCCGAGTGTGGACTTATCTATTGCGATCGAAGATCGAGCTGAAGACAGAACTTGTAAGAGTTTGAAGTTTGGAAGTAAATCCGAAGATTTTAGCGCTAGGGCCTATTTAATGTGGGAGCAGTAAGGAGGGAACCTGCTTCTTCCAGCAGAAAGGAAGGAAGATCTAGTGTCATGGGGTGGAGCTGAGGAATATACAACCCAGGTGGGTGGGAGGAGCCAGCTTGAAGACTTTCCGGCACAGCTTAAAGGGAAAGGACACTGCCAGTAAGTGTGGATAGAACAACATATCCATGTCCCTAGAAAAATTATGGATCTGTAAACCCGTAACTCTACACTCCTGCCGGGGATTACTCAGTGGCCTCTGGTGTAAACAATTCCCAACATGTCCAGCAATTAATGTAAGCGGAGGTACTATGCTGTACCACAAATGTGAGCTTCTCCATGTTCCGGATTTGTGAGATGATCGCCACCCATTCAGCATATTCTGGGGGATCAGTCTGTAACCACCTCCTAGTAATAATCTTAGAGGCTGCTGCCACCATAATATTCCTAACACAGAGGCCTTCGTGACTCTTAAGCCCTGAGAGTTTAAGACCGAATACCAAAAGTTCTCCTTACAGGGGAGAATTCAAATTTAGAATTTGTTATATACTTGTTTGAATGCTTCCCCAAATAGAAAAAAGTAAAAACCTAAAGGCAATTCCAAAAGATGTAAGCATGGGTGGCTACAGTCTCCCCACACTGTCTCCAGCATTTGGATGAGACAGAGGAGTCCCATTTAGCTTGAACATGTGGAAACAAAAAATGACAGATACGGATCTGCCACACTTCAGCTTCAGGTAATCTGTACTGTAGGCTAAATCATGCAGGTAGGACAAGTATAAAAGGGAGATAGCTCACCTTCCCTGGTGCTGGCTCCCAGACAGATAAAAAAAAGCCCCTATTACTGCAATTACCTGATTTTGTGCCCTAGCTCCCCAAATATGTTTATTAAGGTAGTCTCTCAGTTGAAAGTATCGGAATCTATCTGTGGCCCTCCATCCATATTGCTGAGAGCAATCAATAGTTGTCTACTGAACCGTGAACCTATCCTGGACTGTTTGAAAGAGGGAACCCAGGCTCACCATTTATAGTACCACAATGCTTTCTTCCGTGGAAACCCAGGTCCAACATTTATGGTACCACAATACTTTCTTTCGTGATGAACCCATCACACCCCTTCCCATCCCTGTAGGACTATAAATTCCCTGGAGACCACATGGTTTGGTAGGCAAACAGCTGCCCTCACAGCTAACACCAACCCTGCTCTTTGGCTGGCCTGCAGTGGCCGTGTAAATGCTATGAGGCCCTAGCCCTCCCTCCATCTCTGGGAGCTTAACTTTTCGCCTCTGCAACGCACTTAGCCTTCAGATGGTTTTCAGCATGGGAACTCGTCTCCCAGGAGGCAGCATGATGTTCTGCTGCTGCTGGGCTGACCCACAAGTTTTGTTATTTGGCTCAAAAAGCATAAAGGTAACTATATTAAAATATCCAGTACAGACTTTTGCTGCTCACTTACTAAAATCTGCTGGAACTTTATGGGCCACTAATAAATTAAAATTACGTGAGAATATCTTCACCATTGTTTCATATCACGGGTTCTGAGCTGGAGGCGCTAGGACCCCTCAGGAGCCAGAACTTTTCAGGAGGGCAGACACAGAGGTAGGCTTCGCATACGCGTAACACCGTGAGACCAGCTTCTGCTGCCCCTTAACAGCCTCAGTACCTTTTTTTTTTTTTTTTTTTTAATACTGAGGAGGTGCAGCGTAACCTAACAATAATGCACTTAACCTAAGGGCATAAGATAGCCCTTGTGACCCATGTAAGAAGGGTCAACAACAAAAAACAGTGTCTTCACAGCCCAAACCAAAAACAAGGGGTGAAAACCAACAAACAGAAAGAGTGAGCCTGGTGGATGGTGGGTGAATCAATGGTGAAGATATTCCTAGAAGATAGAACAGTTATGTAAGAGCTCCATCCTCAGGTGCCACTGTAGGAACTTCACAGCCAGTGAATGGGAATCCACATGGAAGATTTTCAGCAGCACAACTGGGGCCACCCACGACATTGACGTTCGCTGTCACCAACCCTACATAGAAATGGACGGCCCTGCTCCCTCCTCAGTTCTTTCCCATCGGAGATAAAGGGTGCAAGACTCATGCCCTGGGGAACCGAGGAGAGACTGAGCGACCCAGCTCTAGATAAAAGGATGGAAACAACAGATAGCCAGGTCCTGAACAGGAGCCTCAAGAAAGTGGACGGTGGGAGGGGAAAGCATACCTGATGACTGAGATCCCCTCTAAGATCTACTGTTACTGTAAGTTCTTATGTAACTGCTCTATCTTCTTCGGGGGTATCTCAGTCATCAGATACCACCGTAGGAACGAGTACCAAGCAGTGATAGGTAGGAACAGATAAGCTGGGAGGCTGGAACTATATAAATTTAAGACAGGAGACATGAAACAACCTGCCCAGCCAAGGATCTTCTTAAACTTAAGACAGAAGACCTTGTAAACTGAACCTGTCAAGGGACTCTATAAGCTTAAGACAAGAGTCCTTGCAGCACAGCCCTGCCGAAACCAGCACGGGCTCTTGAGGCAATGTCCAGACAGTAATGCTTGGTGAAAGTGTGGACTGTATTCCAGGTGGCAGCCGCACAAATATCAGTGGCCGAGACCCCTCTGAATCAAGCCACCGAGGTAGCCATGCCTTTGGTGGAATGGGCTTTGACAGCTCCAGGGGAACTCCTTACTGTACTTGTTATAGCAGAACACAATGCAATTTGCCAACCATTTGGATAAACATTGCTTGGAAACTGAGGCACCCCCTCTACCTGGGGCGAAAGAAACAAACAACTGCTTAGACTTTCTGGACTCTCTAGTCCTGAGCAGATAATATTTCAAAGTTCTGCGTACATGTAACGTATGGAGCAGCGCTTCCCTTGGATTGGCACGCTCAGGCAAATAAACAGGAAAGTGGATAGACAGTGTAAACTCAGAAACTACCTTAGTGAGAAAAGTACAGTTACATAAGAACTTACCGTAACCGTAGATCTTCAAGAGAGGCTCTTGCAGTAGGTATTCACATATTGGACTAAGCCGCCAGGCGCCAGGACCTCACGGAAAAATTTCTAGCTAGCAATCTCTGCCCGAATTCCAGTTCTTTCCCGCCAAAGACCAAAAGAGGCAAGATGAGAGAGAAGAGGATGTTTCCCCCATGGAAATGAAGCAAAAAACTTAGGGGGATGGAGGGCGGGAAGGCAATACCTACTGGAAGAGCCTCTCTCAAAGAACTACTGTTACGGTAAGTTCTTACGTAACTGTACTATCTTACTTAGAGAGGACTCTTGCAGTAGGTATTCACATACAGGACTGAGTCCCAAGCAGTCTGGAACAAGGAAAAGTACTTGGGAGGAGGACTGTCATCCATAGCATGGAACCTCAGGGCTGAATGGGTCTCATGAAAAGAGACCTTGTAGAACAACCAACCCGAAGCCTGCTCTACGGCGAGAGGCAATGTCCAAACTGTAGTGTTTCGTGAAGGTATGGACAGAAGTCCAAGTTGCAGCTGCGCAGATGTCTGTCGCTGACACATTCTTGAAACAAGCCGCAGAGGCAGCAACTCCTCTGGTGGAGTGACCTCTGACTAGACCCAGAAGGGTCTTGTTGTACTTGTCTTAACAGAAAGTGATACAATGTGCCAACCATTTTGATAAGCATTGCTTAGAAACAAAATTGCTTTCTCTTTTGTGAGAAAAGAGACAAAAAGCTGATCAGTCTTCCTGAGATCCTTAGTCCGACTAGTGTAGTATCTCAGGATTCTGTGAGCATCCAAAGTATGCAAGCTGTACTCCCCTTGACTGGAGTGTTGCGTAAAGAAAGCGGGTAGCTCAATAGATGGATTCAGTGTAGATTCAACCACCATCTTAGGGAGTAACTTAGGGTTGGTGCATAGAGCCACACGCTCCTTGTGAAATATCAAGTATGGTATTTTACACATTAAGGCCTGGAGCTCGGAAATTCGGTGAGCAGAAGTAATGGCCACTAGGAACAGTGTCTTCCAAGAAAGGAACTTCAAATCAGCTGTTGCTGCTGGCTCGAAGGGAGGCAGAGCAAACTTCTCCAGGATGAAATTGAAGTCCCATGGAGGGGCAGGAATGCAGATGGGAGGTCTAAAATGGAGAACTCCTCTGAGAAAAGTCTTAGAGACTTCCAAATGGGCAAAAGTTCTGTCTCCAAAGGGAATATGGTAAGCTGAAATTACGGCCATGTGGACTTTCAACGAGGAATGGCTGAGACCCAGATCGAAGAGGTGACGCATGCAGTCCAGGACTTTATTGGCTGGGCACGAGAAAGGCTCGAAGTCTTTCGAATTTGCCCAAACAGAAAACCATTTCCACTTCCTGGCGTAGGTGGACCTGGTGGAAGGCTTCCTGGCCTCAACCAAAATGTCCGCTACAAGAGGAGAGACTCCAAAGTGGGCTTTAGCTATGTCTGCAGGAGCCATGCATGGAGATGAAGGGACTTGAGACCTGGATGAACAAGGGTCCCCTGATCCTGGGTCAACAATTGTTGCGACAGAGGAAGAGGAAGTGGAGTTTCCTCTGAAAACTGTTGCAGAACAGAGAACCAAACCTGCCTGGGCCAGAAGGGAGCAATGAGAATCATTCGAGCTCCCTCCGATCTGAGTTTGTTCAGGACCGTTGGAATGAAAGGAATGGGAGGGAAGGCATAAACGAATCTGTCCCTCCAAGCGACAGAGCGTCCTGCCAAAAAATGTCTTGCCCTGGAGTGAGCGAGCAGAAGGTGGGAAGCTTTGTGTTTTGGGGAGAGGCGCAGAGGTCTATCTGAGGTGTTCCCTATCGTTGAAAGATGTAATTTACGACTTCTTGATCCAACTCCCATTCGTGGGACCTGGCTGAGGACCGACTGAGTTGATCTGCCAATGTATTTTCCACTCCTGGAACCTGAACCGCGGTCAAGTGAAGATGGTATTGGGCTGCCCAATGCCAGACTCTCATCGCTTCGTGGCACAGAGGGTAGGACCGTGTCCCTCCCTGCTTGTTGAGGTACCAGACAACACACATGTTGTCTGATTGTATGAGATGACCAGGGAGGTTGAATGAGAGTAGAGCCTAAAAGGCATAAAGGACTGCTCTCAGTTTGAGCACATTTGTGTGCAGGTTTTGTTCGAACCTGGACCAGCTGCCTCGAGTCCTGTGAGACCCCAGATGAGCACCCCAATCTTCTCCTGGCGCGTCCATCATCAACGTCTGGGAGGGCGGATCGATGCAGAAATGAACTCCCAGGCACAGGTTCTCCTGAACCATCCACCACTGCAAGTCCCAGATCATGGGATCAGATACTAGAACCTTGATCTAGGTTCTCCCTGGTTTGGTCCCATTGAGAGATTCTCATATGGAGCCGAGCGAGTGGAACTGTCGGAATGGCAGCCACAATTAGCCTGAGGAGGCGGAGGACTGATCTGGCTCCGACACTCCTGCGACCGGACAGAAGATGAGCCTGGTTCTGAAGGGTGGCTACCCTGTCTGGAGGCAAGAAGGCTTTGCCCGTGGTCGTGTCCATAATCGCCCCTATAAATTGGAGGCGTTGGCATGGGACCAAATGGGACTTGGCCTGATTGATGGTAATACCCAGGCTGGTAAAAACCTCCTGGGAAAGGGTCTGCAGGAGTGCCTCCCTGGACGGGGCCACCAGGAGCCAGTCATCCAGGTACGGCAATACCTGTACTCCCTGGGTACGCAAGTGGGCCGCTACCAAAGACAGGCATTTGGTAAACACTCGGGGGGCCAAGGAAAGACCAAATGGGAGGGCCTTGAATTGGCAGTGGTCCCCCTGAAAGCAAAACCGAAGGAATTTGTGGTGGGAAGGGCATATATGGATATGTAGGTAGGTATCCTGCATATCCAGAGCGCATAGTCACTGTCCCTGCCGAAGAAGTGGTAGAAGGCTCTGCAAAAAGAGCATTCTGAAGCGTTTGTACTCCACGAACATGTTCAGGGAACTGAGGTCTAGGATAGGATAGGTCTCAGATCTCCCGTCTTCTCTGGAACTAGGAAGAAATGGGAATACTAGCCTGTTCCCCAAAGATGGGTGGGAACTGGCTCTAATGCCGCCTTCGAGAGAAGGGAGATGATTTCCTCTAGGACCAGAGGAAAATGTTGCAGGAGTAAGACGACTGGGGGTCTCGGGTGGTTTCTACAGAAACTCTATCGAGTGACCTGCTGAGATCAACTGGAGCACCAAGCATCCGAGGTTATCCTCTCTCAACCTGGCAGATGGGAGGAGAATCTCCCCCCACCGGTTCCTCTGGAACCTCCAGAGGCAGTGGGAGAGGCATGGAGTCAGGAGATGTAGGGCGGCACAGCAGCTGAGGCTCCCACAGCTTTTTTGCTTTGGGGGGGGGGGTCTTGGTTGCTGGAGGGGCCCAGACGTCTGTTGGCACGTTTGCCCTGTGGTTTTTGTCTTTGTTGGTTTTGGCGACGAAAAGGGACGCCGCTGCCCTTGAGGGGGCCTGTACACAGTCTGGACAGACTTGAGTGCAGCACCCTTCTCCTGCAGTTCGGTAATGATGTCCCTGACATCACCGAACCCCTGAAGGGGGCATCCTGTATAGCGGATTGTACCTCTGTGACCAAGCCTGACACGCGGAGCCCGGCATGACGCCGTAAGCCTATGGCGAAGGCCAAGCTCCTTCCAGCTGTGTCCACCGCATCGTAAGTGGCATGTAGCATGTGCCGACAGGCCGAGCGAGCAGAACGGACAAGGTCACCCACTTCCTGCTCAGGAAGGGAGTCCAATTTAGATTCCACCTGGCTAAGGGTGGTCTTCTGGAAATCCCCCATATGTGCCACATAGTTAAGGGCCCTAATACCAAGGGTAGAAGAGGAATAAATCTTCTTTCCATACTGGTCCAGAAATTGGGATTCCTTATCAGGCGGAGACAAGCTGAGGTGTCTGGAATTGACGGAGTGGCCGTGAGCGGCGCTGATGACGACCGAATCTGCCTTGGGGTGAAGGCTAAGAAAGTCTACACCCTCCGGAGCCTGATAAAGCCTATCCGCCTTCCTCGGAAGGGGGGCCAACGCAGATGGTTGTTTCCAAATGGTGGAGATAAGATCTGCGTGAGGCTCTACCCAGGGTGGAATCAGTGTTGGAGCAGTTTCGGGGTGATACAGATGAGCAGCTAGTTCTGGCTCCACTGATTGCCACTGATGAACTTCCTGGATTTTCCTCAGTAACTCCAGAAAGAAAGGATCCTCCGGAGGAGACTTCAGAACGCCCTAGGCCGAGGGATCCTCCGGAATATGGGGCTCGTCTTCAGGGTCAGAGTGGCCAGACTCAGAGTCCATGACCGAAGATGACGAAGAGGAAGAAGACTCCTCCCTATGAGGAGGATGGACGGCCCTCTGGGGAGTTCCCTGAGGCGCGATCCTCCCCGCCGGGCACCAGAGGGCTCTCCTCAGGTCGGGTGGGGAGGGGAGGAGTCTCCATCTCTGACGTAGGGGATCCTGTATAGGGTCCAGCATCGGGAGATGACTCTCGACCTCCCTGGTGAGCTGAGCCTTGGCCTCAGCCTACCGAGAGGCCAAGGTATGCTTCAGATCCGCCGGCGGCTGAGGAGGAACGCGGAAGTGGAGGGGGATATGGATATTGATGGTATCCGTAACCCGACAGTGGGAGGTCCGCGCCGGGTACTGCAGCCGCCGGATACTGAGGGGCCAGGTACTGCGGCGCTGGGTATTGTGGTGTCGGGTACCCGGATGCCAGGGGCTCTGATGGAGTAGAGGGACCTAGCTGAGGCCCTGCTGGCGGGCCGGACTGTGGAAACACTGGCCCCGCAGTCGTCGGGCCGGGCGTGGGTATACCTTCGAGAGGGTCTGACGGACCTGACGGAGGAAAAGGCATGTCATCAGGTAAAGAGACGCCGGATGGCGTTGAGTTGGCCGGCGTCGGGGCCAGCATCTGAGGGTCTGGCATCAGGGGATCAGGCACAGGAGGAGGGAGCCCTGACGGCAGCGTCCCAGCATCCTCAGTGATGACTGGGGAAGGAGGGATATAATTCCCAGGGATCAGTCATGGGGACGCGGGGACTTCAGAGGGCAATGTGGTAAGATGTTATGGAGAGCCCGGGGTGTCAGACTGTTCGATATGGTCTGGTGCAGACTTCTTAGCGGGCGGGCGTCAGTGGAGCCGGCGTCCGACTTATTGGTCGAATCTGGGCAGACGTCAGAGGAGTCGGCGTCCGACTTATCGGACTCCCTGCCCGAGGAAGGCCGTGAAGGAGAAGCGGTCTTGTCGGGGGGTGTTTTGGCTGGGCACTCCCCCAAAGGGGTTAAGCGATTTAACAGCCTTGTCCGGGCGAGCATCGGTGGGACCAATGTCCGACTTACCAGACCCGCTCTGACTGGAGGGCCGCGTGGAGAAAGCGTCCTTCATGGGACTGGAGACCTCCTTTGCCCCAGAGGCTCCCGAAAGGCACGAGCGTGAGCCATATGGGACGGGTGACGCCTTCTTGGTAACCACTAAGACGGCCGTCGTGGAGCAATCCCCGGAGGAGATGTTACCTTGAGTGCTGTGACTCCAGCCGAAGTAGTGGCTGCTGTGGAAGCCGGTTCCCGCTCCTGGTGCTTCTCCTTGTCGCGCTTTTTCTTATGACCTTCGGGGGAAGCAGACGCCTGCCTAAGTTTCTTTAGCTCTTTTTCCATGGAGGCCATTTTCTTCCTGAGGATATGAGCTTCCAGGAACTGCTGCCTTCTCTTGCGGGTAGTGGAACTGAACTTCTGGCAGTGCTGGCACTTCTCTACGGGGTGGTCTGGGCACAGACTGAAGAGGCACAAGGAGTGGTCATCCTTGTGTGGAAGTTAGGAACCAGACAAGTCGCACTTGTTTTTATGTGATTCGGAGGGCGTCGGGGATGACATACACAGCGAATTGTCTGAAAAATCGAAAATTAGAGAAAAAGGGTAGAAAAGTTCGAAAACTTTGAGACCGGCGAATGACTGACGAGTGCTGTTCTACCACAAGGAACTTTCACAGCCAACGCGGAAAGAACGGGGAGGCTGGGCGTGGGGGACCGCCCCTTTATACAGACGTCGTATGATGCCGGTCACCTGACGTGGGGGCAGTCCCCCGCCAGAGACTGCTAGCTAGAAATTTTTCCATGGGATCCTGGCGCCTGGCGGCTTAGTCTTATATATGACTACCTACTGCAAGAGCCATCTCAAAGTAAGATCTTAGGATTTGTGCGCAAAGATACCGTCTTTGGGAATTTCACACCAGAGGGCCTGAAGCTTGGAAATTCTTTGAGCGGAAGTAATGGCAACTAAAAAGAGCGCTTTCCAAGAGAGATAACGCAAATCACAAGTTGCGATTGGTTCAAAAGGAGATAGGGTCAACTATTTCAAAATAAAATTCAAGTCCCAAGCTGGGACAGGGGAACGGATTGGGGGTTTCAGATGCAGGATGCCCCTAAGGAAGGTGCGGGAGACATCCAGCTGAGCAATAGTGCAGTCACCCACGGGCTCACGGAAAGCAGAAATGGCTGAAAGGTGGACCTTGAGGGAGGAATACTGGAGACCTGAGTCAGACAAAGAAATTGGGTAGTCCAGGACATGCTTTACATGACAGGTGAAAGGGTCTAGGGAATGCTTGGCAGCCCAGATGGCAAACCACTTCCACTTCATGGCATAAATGGTACGGGAGGAAGGCTTGCGGGCCGCCACTAGTACTTCAGCTAACCTATTACAGACCCTGAACTTGGCGATGGCTAAGTCCTCAGGAGCCACGCATGCAGATGAAGGGACCTAAGGTTTGGATGGACCAAAGTCCCCCGATCCTGGGTCAGCAGATTCCTGTAGAGAGGCAGGGGAACTGGAGGTTCCTCCGCCAGCTGTTGAAGCACAGGGAACCATATCTGGCGAGGTCAGAACTGAGCTACCAGGATGATGCTGGCCCCCTCCATTTGTAGCTAGCATCCTCTGTATTAGTGGAAATGAAGGAAATGCATACAGAAGCCTCTCGCTTCAAGAGAGGGACAACGCGTCTCACCAGAAAACTCCAGGCCCTGGATCTAGAGGGAAAAAAAACTGGGCAGTTTGCGTTGTGTGGGGACACTAAAAGGTCCAACTCTGGATGACCCTATCTGCCGAGCAGATCATCTGCTACGGATGAGAGAAGCTCCCATTCAAGCATGCTGGACTGAGTCTTACTGAGACCGTCCACCAGAGTGTTTAGCACACCTGGCACATGGGCTGCAGAGAGAGTCAGGCTGTGGTCCAGAGCCCAATACCACACTCACATTGCCTCCCTGCAGAGGGCATACAAATGAGTCCTGCACTGCTTGTTGATGTAGTAGACCACACACAGATTGTCAAACTGCACCAACGGTTGGTCTGGGGCCAGGTGCTCCTGAAAGGCCTGCATGGCATAGAGCACTGCCCTCATTTCCAGGACACTGATATGCAAGGCGGCTTACCACTGGGACCATGAGGCCTGAGTCTGGAAGGGACCCAGGTGAACTCCCCAGCCCAGACCCGAGGTATCCGTGGTTAGGATCTGACCCAGTGAAGAAAGCTGGAAAGGGACCCCTTGAAGAAGGTTTGAACGGTCCATCCACCACTACAGTACCTTGTGCACCGGGGAGGAGACGAGGACTAACTGATCCAGCTCGTCCATGCACTTGCCCCACTGCACTCTGAGGGTCCACTGCAGGGTATGCATGTGAAGCCTGGCCAGGGGGACAGTGGGGATAGCTGCAGCCATTAGGTCCAAAAGCCTGAGATACTGTCTGGCAGGAATGAAGAGACTCTGGGCCGCTTCTAGAGCCTGAGCGATAAGGCATTCTGCCCTGTTCTGGGGGCAAGAAGGCCTTCCCCCATTCTGAGCCTGGAATCATCCCGATATACTGCAGTCTTTGGGACAGCATCAGGACAGACTTGGGCAGGCTGACCGTTATGCCCAGGGACTGGAACAGCCGGAGAGTAAGCTCCAGGGTCAGTAGAAGCTGCTCCCTGGATGGGGCCTTGAGAAGCCAATCGTGCAGGTAAGGGAAAACATACAGACCTTCCCTTTTGAGGGCTGCTGTGACTGCTGCCAAGCATTTGATAAAGACACGTGGTGCAGAAGACAAGCCAAAGAACATTTTGAATTGGTAATGCTCTCTCTGAAAGGCAAAGTGGAGAAATCTCCTGTGAGGAGGGAAAAACGCAATATGCAGGTAAGCCTCCAGCATATCCAGGGAGCAGAGCCAGTCCCCGGTTTTGAGGAGGGGGCAAAAGGCCTGGCAAAGTTACCTACCAGAATTTTTTGTACTGGACAAAGAGATTGAGGTCTTTTAGATCTCAAATAAGCCCTAGACCACTCGTCTTCTTGGAAACCAGGAAGACTCTGGAATAGAACCCCTGGTTTCTCTGTCATTTTGTCACCAATTCTATTGCCTGTTTGTGCAGGAGGGTCTAACTCCTCACAGAGAACAGGCAGATGAGCTTGGGGGGGGGGGATAATTTGTGGGTGGCAGAGGGGTGACTGGAGGTTGCTGAATTAGCTCCAGTGTATGACCGCACTCTATGATCTACAGGATCCAAGCATCTGATGTTATGGTTCTCCACTGATTCAAATGGAGGGAGAACCTGGCATCCGACCACCACCGCCTGGGCCAGAGGAGGGGGGTCTGGCAAGGAGTCAAGCTGAGGCGAGTCTGGCTGTGGAAGCGGACCCTCAGTTCTGGGATGCTTGGCTGTTTCAGCCTGGGAGTGAGCAGGTAGGGAGGTCTGGGCTCTGCGCTTACACTGGGGACAAGATCCCGAGCCTGGTCTGTTGGTCTGCCTATGAAAAGTAGAACACCCCCTACCACGCTGTTGAGTGTGTAGAGGGAGTGAACAGACTTGAGAGCTGTGCTCGAGACCTGCAGGTCATTAATAAGGTCCTGGACATCCGGACCAAAAAGCTTGATGCCATTAACAGAAGCGTTAAGCACCTTGAACTGTATGTCAGTTGCAAACCCAGATACCCTGAGCCAAGAGTGCCTATGGAGGGATATGCCAGTGGTGGCCGCTCTGGCAACCATGTCTGAAAAATTGTAAATGGCTCTAAGGAGATGCTTACCAACATCCTCAGCCAACTGGAAGCACTAAAACAGCTCCTGCTTCTGGGCGCTATCAGGAAGAGCTTGGGCAGCAGCCTTGCTCTTCTTTGAGTTTGTGTTCTGGAATTTTACCATGTGTGACGTAACTAGCAATTCTCAGGCCTAAGGTAGAGGAAGCACACACCCTTTTGCTCAAAAGATGATTCCTACAGGACTTTGTCCAGGGGCAGGGAACCAATGTGCTTGGGTGCCTTAGGCCTGTCGTGTGCTGCCTTAATGACCACAGAGTCAGTTTCAGCTTGGCAGCAAGGTAAGGAAGGTCCTGCGCAGCATTGTAGAGTTTGTCAGCTCTACAGGGCATAGCTGGCACCATGTCAGGCCTATGCCAGGCTGCCGTGGTAACATTCTTAAGAGCTGGAAGCATGGGAGGAATAATTTTAGGAGGAGAATCTGGAATCTCAAGATAGTCCACCAGATCCCTTCTGGTGGCATCCTCCTCCTCCTCCTCTGTCTCAAACCCCATTGTGGAAGACAGTTGCTTCATAAAGCTAAAGAAGGGAGCATCCTCTGGTGGAGACCTGGGGCTGTGCTTGACAGATTAATCACTGACTGAAGAGGCAGCTGACTTGTCAGATGTATAGTACTGGTCCTCTTCCTATTTCTCCTGTACCTTCTCTGGAACATGAGGTTGGAATGATACTCTTCCTCAACCTCTTCTAGAGCTGGAGTCGGTTGTGCCATCGTCGACCCTCGGGCAGGTTCCTGGGGCCAACATACAGGGGTCAACGATGAAGACATTGTCGGAGGCGCTGGCAACGAAGGCCAATTATAGGCAGCAAACTACTGCTCAATAACATTGGTAAATCTAAGGAGAACCTCGTTCAGGTCCAAAGTCATTGGAGGACGAGCTGACGGCACAGAGGCTGATGAACCAGTTTGAAGACCCAACGAGCCCGCATCCTTCGAAGGAGAAGGGGCAGGTCTCGATGGGGTAGTCGTAGTCGACGAGTCAGTCATCGATAAAGGAGGGGCCCCGATGACCCAGAGGTCGACAGCAAAGCGTCTTGAGTCAGGTGTCCCAGCTGTTGGTATGGGTCTGGAGTGAACCAGGACAGCAGGTCTCTGTCAGGGCAGTAGATGACTGAAGCACCTCTAAAGAAGAGGCCGACAGGGAATGGGATGGCCGCGGGGGGGAGGGGGGTTGCAATCCCGGTCTTTCTTGTGACTTTTCCCCAAGGGCTTGTCTTTGACCTGGGAGGCCTTGGGGCTCTTGGACCCGGAGGGCGACTGGGTAGCCAGCACCCCGGAGAACACCGTTTCAGTACTGGCTACCTGTTGTTCCACAAAGGTTTTTACAGCTTTTCTGCGTTGCGTGAGGGTGGCTTCATTAAACTGTTGGCAGAGCTCACAATCCAAGGCATCGTGATCAAGCCCAAGACAGCAGACACACACACAGAGTGCTCGTCATTTGAGGCAATCTTCTTTCCGTAGAGGCAGCGATGGAAGAGAGATGTAGATGGTTTAACTCTCGACATAAAAGATAAAGAAGAAAAAAAATCTCTAAGAGATTTTTAAGGGTTGGTAAGGAAAAGGCCATAGGCTGAAAAAAAGGTGCGAACACTACGACGGCTCTTCTGTGGAGACTGTTCTTGCAAGTCGATAACGGGAAAGAACTGAGGAGGGAATGGGGCCATCCACGCTTATACAGGGTTGGTGACTTCCGTGGACGTCGATGGCCTGGGTGGCCCCAGTTGTACTGCTGAAAATCTTCCGTGTGGATTTCCATTCACCGATGGTGAAGTTCCTACGGTGGTACCTGATGACTGAGATATCCCTGAAGAAGATCAAGAATTACAGTGAGTACATAATTTTAATATCTTCCAGGAATCAATCTTCACCATTGACTCACACCAATGGGTTAGAGTAACAAGCTCAGATGAAAGTCCCCCTGTCAGAGCTGTAGAAGCTGGAGCTCCCTCAGGACAAAAGTCCATTAAGGATGGTCCTGCCAAAGGAGGCATGCTGCCTGGCACGGACAACCAGGGCATAGTGCTTAATGAAGGTGTGCACTGTGCTTCACGTGGCAGCCCTGCAAATATCAGTGTTGGATACAGAGCAAATATCTGCCACGGATTTAGCAGCCACTCTGGTAGAGTGGGCACGAACCGAGCCTTCAAGTTTGATCTGCGCCACAGAACAGCAGTGATGAAGGCAACTGACAATTCACGCAGAAATGCATTTGAATGTAACATGCTAAGACCCATCCAATTACGGTCGAAGGAAATGAAGAACTGTTTAGACTGTCACAAGTCCTCAGTTCTAGAAAGGTAGAACATGAGGGTTCTTCAACGTCCAGAGAAAGGAGGGTGCACTCCCCTTTGTTCTTGAAGTTGGGAAAGTATATAGGCAGCACTAATGGCTGATTTAAAAAAATATTTTTTTTTTTATACTTCATCTTTATTGATAAAAGCATATTCCATACAGATCCACAGAACAGAACCTATAACAATATAGTATCCATCATAATAAAACAAAGAGCCATTACCTAAGCAAGGCCCACTACCATCACCGGGGCCATTCTCAATGGATCTTGACATCTGTTAACCTTGTTATTCATATTAATGAATTACAAAAACAAATATCCATTAATATTTTTACTACTTTATCCAGGATAGTAAAGAGAAAACACCTAGTGTAGACTACTGCTTCCTATCAAATGATACAGGCTCGACATACACCCCAAAGAGGGGTAACAGGGAGGAGGATAGAGGGAAAAAGAAAGAGAAGAAAAAAAAAAAAGGGGAAAAGCACTTTATTATGTATAATAACTACATTCTGTGTATACATAGGTGTAATAAAATCACACTGCATTAAATTAATAATCATTAGCCATTGCACTTTACCCATATACTTTCACCCAAAGCAGAGGCAGGGGGAGGGGTGACGGAGGGAGGACAGGGTCAAAGAGGGGGAGGGACAACAATCACCTCAGCTCCTCCTTTAACAGAGGTCCTCTAACCAATGAGTTCCCACCTAGTCCACCTATTTACGAATTGTGGAGTCTTCAAAGCTAAGGAGAAAGTTATTCTCTTATGTTTTCACATTGTTTACCAATTCCTTCCATTCCAACTCAGTTGGCGGCAGGGGGGGGAAGCCATCTCCTAGAAATTGCCTTACATGCAGCTGCGATCAAGATATTCCACAAATATTTAGCTTCCTGACCTCTTACCTCCAAAGGGTATAAGCCTAAAATAACGTGCTCTGGGCCAGTGGGGTCATAATATTAAATATTTGGCACTACCACAAAATATGGGCCTGTGTTGAGGGAGAGGCACCATATTCTCGCCAGCAAGAGGGCGGAATCTGCAGGTTCCATCTAGCCACCTGTTCAGGTACACGGAAATACCTACTTCTAAGCTTAAAAAAAAAACTCCCGCCATCCCGGAGACGAGAAGGAGCGCCAGGTGTTTTTAATGGACTGCAACCACCTCTCCTCGTTTAATCTTATTTCAAATTCCTTCTCCCACTTCACCTTAATATATTTTGTTGAATGATTTGAGTCAGTAATATAATTCCTATAAAGTAAAGAGATTGCCCTTTCTCCCCCAAATTTTCTCAAACACAACTGGTTGTGGGATCTCCTGGGTCTTGGAGGACTCACGTAAGTGTTTCATTATATAGTCTCTAATCTGGTAGTAGAAGAGAAGGTCTCCTTGTGTCCATCAAAACTTCTCCACAGCCTCAAAGGTTAGAATTTGATCCCCTTTTAAATATTGTCAGGGGGCCCTGCACCCATGTTTCTCTTGGCGTCTGTACCAGGGATCCCTATGGGCCAATGTACGAGATATGCTTTGTGACCAGCACTGGTATTTCCAGAGGTAAGCCCTTGTGGCTCCCCGTCTGCATCCCTCCAGCACTGCAGTGGTACCACAAAATAGTGAGGGCAAAGTTATTCGCTATTGCTGTTTGAACAAATATCTGGGATAGCAATGGGAGTTAGTGTCCAAATCCATTGTCTTCCAACTGGATTGGTAAGTGGGTGCAACAGTAAAAGGGCGATCCTCATCTGGGCTGTGACCCAATACCCCTCCAGACAGGGAACACCATAGCCCCCTCCTCTTTAGGGAGAAAGAGAGTTTGTTTTCTGATTCTAGGGCATTTACCCAACCATATAAATTTTAGCAGAATCCTCTGCCAAACATCCAATCTTTCCTTTGTAACATTACAAGGTACACATTGAAATAAAAATAAGAATCTAGGGAGCAGGTTCATCTTAACTGTCTGTATTCTTGAATGAAATGGGAGAGGAAGCACAGACCACCTTTCTAGATCTGCTTGTATTTGCCATAGTGGGGGAGTTCAACTCAAAGTTGGGAATTGTTGGAAGACAAGTTTATCCCCAGATATTTCATAGTGAGAAGATCCCACTTCAACGGGTAGCTTTCTCTAAGAGTTTGGGACGGATCATAATTGAGGGTAATGGCCTCCGTTTTATGGGTATTTAGGGTGTAACCAGAGAGTTCCGAGAATTTGTTCAGATGTCGAAATAGGTGGGGGATAGAGGACTCTGGCTCCGTAATATATAACAGAATGTCATCTGCATATAAGGCGAGTTTGTGCTCTTCCTCTCCTATAGTAGCCCCTTTTATATCCGAGTTCTCTCTAATATCCTGTGCCAGTGGTTTCAAATATAAGGCAAAGAGCATAGGTGACATGGAGCAACCCTGTCGTGTACCCCTACACAGTGTAAAGGGGGTAGAAACGTGTCCATTAGCCCTAATATAACCCTTTGGTGTGTTATATATTTTAAAAATGGCCTTAATGAATAGTTCGGGAAACCCAAATTTAACCAATACAGCCCTCAAAAAGGGCCAAGAGACTTTATCAAAAGCCTTTTCGGCATCAAGGCTTAAAAAATGGAGGGGGTTCAGGCGAGATTCACATGGTCAATTAAGTGGGCAGTCCTACGCAGGTTATCTTGCGCCTGTCGATTAGGGATAAAACCCGTCTGATCTAGATTGATCAGTTGGGTTACAAATTCCTGCATACGGCGAGCAAGGATTGACATGTAGATTTTATAATCGGTGTTTAAGATCAAATAGGATGATATGAGGGCAGAGTGTCGAGTTTTTCCCTGGTTTAGGAATTACTGATATGATAGCCTGCTCCCAAGAGACTTGGGTGGGGGGTTCATCTGTCTGTGTTATCGTATTGTATACTTTGTGAAGCAGGGTACCAACTGTCCCTTAAAATGCTTATAAAATTCCCCAAGGAATCCACCTATGCCTGGGCACTTCGAAGCCTTCAGTCTAGAGACTTCAGTACGAAGTTCCAGCTCCGAGATAGGGGCTAACAGCCTCGCTTTAGCCTGTCTAGACAGAGAAGGAAGGGAGATCTGTTCAAGATATTCTAATATGTTATTCTCCCGTGGGGGTAGGGGGGCATACAGAGAAGTGTAGAAGTCTCTAAAGACCTCAACTATTTCCTGAGTTTGGTGTGTTTTACGCCTGGTGCTAGGATGTATTAGAGTTGATATCACTGCTTTCGCTCTCTGGGATCGCAAATGGGCTGCCAGTAGTCGCACAGCCCTTGGGCCACCCTCATAAAATTTTTGTTTAAGGAACATGGCCTTCTGTTCTACCTGATAATCCAATAAATTATTTAATTCACCCTTGAGTTTGCACATCTTTTTATAGATCGCTGCCTCATACTTAAGTTTAAGCTGCGATTCACATGTCTCAATCTCCCCTTTCAGTCTGGATTTTTGGGCCTCCCACTGCTTTTTCTTATATGCCGAGATGGTAATAAATTTGCCCCTTATTATAGCCTTAAGGGTATCCCATAGAAGTGGAGCTGATATCTCCAGCATTTAATTATCAGCCAAAGCCTGTGTTATTGTTTCTACAATTGCCTCTTTTATCTCAAGGTCTTGGAGCAAAGACGTGTTAAGTCTCCAGAATTTTGTTTACAAAAATCTCTCAGGTGAAGCTGGTAAAACACAGGAGCATGGTCTGACAACGTTCTGTCTCCAATCCAGCTATCCTTTATCTGCCCAACATATTCTGTGGGAAGTAGGATGTAGTACAGCCTAGAGTGCGACTGGTGAGGTACAGAAAAAAAGGTATAATTTCTCTGCCTGGCGTGAGTAGTACACCACACGTCAGCATACCCAGCTCCCCTAGTAACCCGACCACCTTTTTCATACACCCTTGATTACTCCAGGGGACCACCGAGGAAGAGTCCAACATTGGATTTAAAACTAGATTTAGATCACCTCCAATGATCATCTCCCCCTCCGCCCACTCCTGCAGTCTTAAAAAAATTTGGCAGTAGACTTGAAAGTCTGAACCCGGTGGCACAGAAATAGAGGCCAATGTTAGAGTTTGCCCCAGGAATCGTCCCTTTAAAAAGGCGTAACATCCCTCCCCATCAACCAGTGTATCTGTTTGCTCAAAGGGCGTCCTAGCTGGTACCAAGACCGCCACACCTCTCCCTTCTCCTCCCATATGTAGCATAAGCCGTGGCACCGAAACCAAATTTCCCCAGCTTCTGGTGCTCTTTTACTGAAAGATGCGTCTCCTGTAAAAACAAGAAATCCGCGCCTGTCTTTTTCAGAAAGGACAGGATTTTGCTACGCTTTACAGGATTAGTCAGGCCGTTTACATTAAATGAGCAGAAAGTCTTGTGTCGGGCAGACATTCTAAAAAAACAAATCAAAGGACTCTTCCTCTGTTTCAATCCCCGTGTTATCTAACCCACTATCCCTTTCCGTCAATACCCCACACTGTCTGTATAACCCCTTCCCTCCACTCGCCAAAATCGAGCTTCACAGTACAAAAATAGTCGACAAACGAGTCGAAAGCAGGAGCTCAGGCTATATAAGGGGATAGCCAAGAATCAAAGAGCACAGAGGAAAGTATAAGTACAGAATAAAGTACAGAAAGGACAAAATAGAAAAAGGGGGGGGGGAAGAGTTATGTCGTAGTTTAAGACAGTAGTCTCTTCCAGAGATTTTAACCTATCAATTTTATCCTATAAACCTGAAATACAAACACTATTTTAGGCAATAAAGACTTCCAAGGTAAGGGATCCAAAGCCCAGGATCCCTTGCCCTAAACCCCACGAGGAGCCAATGTAGTCAGGCTGAGAGGTAGGGGTTGAAGAGCAGTTATGCCCTGAATTACCAGAGCCTCTTCAACAAAACTGCTCTCAAGGAGTGTTTTTTTACGGGTAATTCACACCACCACAGGCTCACTCGAGCCTAGTTAACTTCTTAAACAACCTTAAAAAAAAAAAAAAAAGAACCCACAGCTTGACCCTAGAGAACCCCAGGGACATTATTTAATCTAACATTTCTATTATTCTAATATCTTGTAAAGAACCCATTCCTTTCAACATCATACAGGTTTGAAGGTTCTGTGCTAAAAGTGTTACTTTGTGGGGTATTCCTTTAATGCTTCGCGTCCAGCCCCTTCAACAGAGTAGGCCAAAAAAAAAAGGCTACGGCACAGCTTCCCTGCTCAAGGGGTACTTCCCCAACATGGACACTCAAGCTTCAGACACAGATATCATCCAAGACCCCCCGCACCACCCAAGCACAGTTACTCATCTGAGCAAGTGTCCCAAAAATGTCTCAAAAAGAACAAGCTTGCGACATAGCGCTAGTTATCACAAAAGTCCGTCCCTTCCATCGTTTTCAAGTATCAGCCGAGGCAGTACTGCTCATTTTCTTCAGACGTTCCCCTTGAAATAACTGTCCCAAGGCTTCCTTTGCTCTTCTCAAGGGCCCCAACCTCCCACGCCCGTATGTCGCCTGAGGCGTCGCAAGCACTGGAGATCTAATCCTCTGTAATCGATCGGCATCTGCTGAAGGTATGGAGATTCCTTTTTTCTGCAAATCCTCCAAGGCCTTCCCCAGTGTAAGGTATAGCTGGGGCCCCTCCTCCCAAAACACTCGGAGCTTCCCTGGGAATGGGGTCTGAAATTTTATGCCCTTTACTCTCAAAGCCTTCAGAATTGGCACATACAGCTGCCTTGCTTGTTGGGACTTCTGGGGCATAGTCATGGTCAAGAGAAATCTTTGATGTTAGATAGGATAAATCTTTTTTGCTCCAGGCCCTCCGCAGGATATTTTCCTTAATTTTAAAACTACTCAGCTTGAAGATTATTGAGCGAGGGTGGGCCGTATTGCCCGTCGGTTTCTGCCCTAGTGAGCGATGGGCCTCTCATGTTGGCACGAGTTGGGAGGCAAGTCCAGCACATCTTTTAGTAAATTTTCCAGAAATGCTGTCATGGGAGGCTCTTCAGCCCCATCGGAAAGGCCATACAATCTAAGATTGCTTCTTCTTGATCTCCCCTCGAGATCAATACATTTACTCTGAAGAGCTTGCGCATGCTGAAAAAGGGCCTCTATTGCTGTGCCAAGGTAGTTGTCATTTTCTTCCATTACTTTAATTTTGTCCTCTGCCGCACTGACCTTGGCATCTATACTAGAGATTTGCTGTGCCAATGCTTGAAATTCTTTCTTTGACTCAGCACGAGAGTCCCGAATCTCCCTCAGGATGTTTTCATATCTAGTGCGTGATAGCAGGTCCGCCTCAGCCTCTGTGTCATAACTCGAGCCCCTTGTGCTGCTACGTGAGCGGCTTCTCCTGCGATCCAGTCTAGTCGGGGGGATTTCTTCTCCACCAAACAGCTTCCTCGGAGATCTATTTGTTGCGGGTAGCCCCCGCTCTCTTTTATGACCCTCCTTTGCCATGTTCAGTTGTTAAAAAGGATTAGGAATAGGCAAACTTTATCCCTGGGGCGCAGAGGTTCGTCCTTAGGCTGTTAACTGCTCTGTGGCGGAACCAGAAGTCCTCTGATTTATCAAATTCTGACACCACCTTTATTTTTTGTCTATAAAAGTTTGTTTTTGGCCGGCCCAGTGGCATGGAGGGCTGAGCCAGTGATGCCTTACCTCCTGTCACGCCGGTGACTCGTGTTCGCTGAGTGCAAGCGGGTTGCGGGGCGGCTGGGTGGGAGAGGATCGAGCATCTGAAGGACAGCTCTCCTCTTCCAGGGAGGGTGGGGAACAGCGACTGGTGCCTGCCTGACATAGCGGAGGCTGGGTGTTGCATCAGGTCCCTGCACAGAGGGGAGCGGAGGCGGAGCAGCCGACCAGCGTGCTGCATGCGGATGTGCGTGCGGCTTGGCCATTGTCAGCTTGCATGCTCCTCTCCACGGAAAACAGCAGGCTCCCCACCACCCTGCCATGTACTGTAACCTGTGGGAGTTCAAGGTAGGTGCCTGAAGGTCAGGGGACGGGGCTGGGTGGACGGCTGGAGGAAGGGCCGACCCAGACCAGGAGGAGAGAAAATATCAGTAAAAAATAAGTTCCAATCATACAATATTTTCAACAATTCAAACTTGGGATGCGTGTAGAGAATCACCTTGTCTCTATAAAAAACAGTATATGGCGGATCTGTGACAAATGCATGTATCTCAAGAGATTCTGCAGGCAGAGGTGATGGCCACAAGAAACACAGTCTTCCAAGTTAGGAATTTCAAGTCACATGTAGCCAAAGTTTCAAAAGACTTATGAGTGAGCATGTCCAACACAAGGTTGATATCCCAGGTGGCTATGGCCGGGTTTCCTGATAAGGGCCTTGTGTCCAAAAATGCTCTTCAAGAGAGGTAGTTAGGCTAGAGAGAGGTTCTGTATGTGCTCACGGTATGCTGAAACAGCACATAAATGGACCTTAACTATAAAGTATTGCAAGCCTGTATTTGACAGGTCCAACAAGTACTCCAAAACCTTGGCTGGTGGGCATCGGTATGCGTCCATATGGGTTTTGGAGCACCACACAGAAAAACATTTCATTTGACTGTATAGGTTATTGTGATGGAAGGCTTATGAGCAGCCAAAAGAATCTCAGGGATCCTCTGAGACACTTTATACCTGCTCACCTCTATCTCTTCAGGAGCCAGGCCTTGAGATGAAGGGAGTGCAGACTGGGATGGACAAGGGACCCTATGTCAGTAGGTCTGTCCAGAGAGGGAAGGCTCTCGGAGGACTAACTGACAATCTGTTGAGCAGGGGGAAACGATATCTGTCGAAGCCAAAATGGGGCAATCAGAATCATCTTGCCCCCGTGTGCCTCCAACTTGAGCAGTACCCTCTGAACTAGAGGGACAAGTGGAAATGCATATGGAAAAAGACTTGTCCATTGCAGCCTGAATGCATGACAGAAAACGTCAAGTTCTGGATTTCTAGAGCAGAATCTAGGTACTTTGGTGTTGAGTGGGGACACAAAAAGGTCCACATCTGGAGTTTCCCACTCGAACACAGAGTGCACGATGTCTGGCGCCAACAAACACTGATGAGGATTGGCTTCTATTTGTCTGAGTTTGTCTGCCAGAGTGTTCTGAGATCCTGGCAGATAAACTGCCTGGATCACAACGTCCTGTCACACACACACACACACACACACACACACACACACACACACACACTGCCTCTCTGCAGAAGGGGTAAGAGTGCACTCCCCCTTGTTTGCTGGTGTAATACATGACGGACTTGTCCATCTGGAAAAGGACAATCTTGTGGCTGATGAAGTCCAGGGCCTGCACAGTGTAGAGCACCGCTTTCATCTCCAACACACTGATGTAGAGATGGGACTCTGTAGGGCCCCCAACTCCCAGAGGGTGGTGACCCTGAGAATGGGCTCCCCATCCCAGCAGAGACGCATCTGTGGCGAGAATTATCTGAGGCTCTGGCTAAGACAAAGGGAAGTCTTGGAGGAGATTGTCCTCCTCCACAGAAGCAGTTTGGAGCTGCAAGGATCGTGAGGGCCAGTGGAGCGGTCGCTCCCCCCCTCCCAAGCCACCAACGAAGGAAACAGAAGCAGGTCGAGCTGTAAGGGCCATGAGGGTCATCGGAGAGGTCGCCCCCTCCCCCCAAGCCACCAACGAAGGAAACAGGTACTGCCACGCCATGGACAGGAGCTCAGTCGGAGCAGCTCTCCAGATTTTTGGCACCTTTTTTTGAATTTTAACCTGACCTGGTGCATGGCGTCTATGAACTTTAACTTCTAACTTAAGCTAACCTTAACTGTAATTTCTGTCAGAATACATGAGCTGATAGTTTTTTTTCTCCCAATATTCTACCTGGGAACCTCATTTTCTGTAACCGACTAGAGGGTTCCTTAATTTGTACTGCTGGGGGCTGAACTGCAGCGCTCGCACATCTTAAACTGTGTTACTTATATATATTTTCTCTACCAATTTCTACCTGGGAACCACAATTTCTGTAACCGAGGGGAGGGTTCATTAGGTTGCATCTGCTGGGGGCTGAACTGCATCGCTAGCACCTCTAAAAGTTAATTTGTGCAATTTTCAGCAGACCAACCCAGGCAGTTAAACTATTACCAGAGGGATTTAACACAGACTGCTTAAGGCTTAATTTGCTGATACACAGTGCCCAGACTGCAGAAACTTAACATGTAGAGGTAAAATCAAAGTTAGATCTTTCTTAGCAATCTTAAGAAAACTTTCCAGTCTCTCTGCTGTGCTCCTCAGTAAATCTCAGCTACGCAGATCCCTCCCAGCTTGCCTAAGAGACAGCCCCCTCCCCACAAAAAAAACTACCTATAAATTCTTACCTGACTCTCCCTTCTTCCACAGAAGCAGTTTGGAGCTGCAAGGGTCATGAGGGCCAGCGGAGCCCCCCCCCCCCACCGAAGCCATCAAGGAAAGAAACAGGTACTGTCACGCCACGGACAGGAGCTCAGTCATTGGAGCAGCTCTCCAGAAGTTGTTCCCCCACCACCACCCCCTTGGTCGACTCTCCTTATATAGAGGGGAACGATGCTGAACATGGCTCTGAACCAATCAGCCCATTTCCTCATCTACAGATTATATACGCCGCCAGTAGAAGCAGGCTTCTAGGCTGCTCACCTCCCCTTATTAAATGCACTCTGATCCTCCTCCCAACTCGAGGTTAAGAATGTTTCTCTTAGTCTTCCCCATACTCACCCTGCTCTTCCTGTTGCTGATCCCTCCCATATCTATCTTTCCAGTAAATCTCCCTAAATATGCCACAAACGAATTGCTGTCCGAATATCTGATGCCACATGCTAACTATCCAACCGCACCTATAGAGTACGACTGCCCTAAAACTAAACTAGTGTTCTACAATGCTGGAAACCTCTTCCCTCATTACCTGGCCACCACAATTACAGGGTGCCTGAATCCCTGCTCCCCCCTGACACCCTATTTCTTCCCCTGCACCTGACACCCCCACCTCTCTACAAGGTCCTACCCATGCATCCCCCTACACCTATGCACACTGCCACTAAAGGGTCCAAAGCTCTCAAGCGGTATTGCAACAAAAAGCTGACCTTGAATCCCATCGTCAGGTCTCTCTTCCTCCTAATGACTGGTAATATATACCCAAACCCAGGGCCCGTTGCTACCTCCACAACATATCAAATCCCTGCAGGTGGATTATGTATTGCCTCCCTAAACATATGCAGCCTACTAAAAAAATGGGACTCCTTCCAGGGATGGGTCCTGCAGCATCAACCAGATATAGCAGTGGATGAAACTTGGCTCTCCTCCCATATCGCAGACTCCTCGGTCTCCCTCCCTGGGTATAATGTCTTCCGGGCAGACAGACAGGGTAAGGGGGGGTTGGGTGCACATTATACACCAAAGACACTCTAAAGGTTCACATCCTCCCCCCTCCCCAACTTCCTCCTGGACCACAGGCTCTCACTTTCAAACTTACCGTAGGGCGTTCCCAAACCCCCTTACTCATCACTGCAATATACATTCCCCCTAGGGATCAAAAAGCGGCCTTCCATTCCCTTCTGTCCTATCTTGACACCCTACCCTCTCAAAACGAAAAAATTATAATGGGGGATTGCAATGTCAACTGGCTTTCAAATGGGGCCGCCCCTTACATCGACGCAGCCACAGCCCACGACCTCACCGCAATAGTCCACTCTCCCACCCGACTATACCAACGCACTGGATCATCCTCTCTGCTTGATCTAATTTTCACAAACTGCCCTCACAAAATCTCCAACATTACCGTCCTCCCCAATGCAAATCAGTGACCACTCCCCGGTCCTCTGCTCATGGACATGTAAGGCACCTAAATCTCAGCCGAAAATGATCCACAGACGTAAATTTGGCCCAGGAAAACTCACTCTCCTGAAAGCCCATCTTAGTGCAATGGACTGGTCATTTATAACTAACACCCTTAACCCGGATAGAGCCCTCGACCTTTTCATTATCTCCTACAACTCTGTCTGTGATATGTTCGCCCCTCTCACCAAAAAGATGGTCAAAGGCAACCCCACACCATGGATAACGGATCACCTACTGGCCCTGATGCAGTCCAGGGATTTCCTATGGCATCCCGCCAATGAGACTGGCCAACCTACTGACAGACAGAAGTACCGTGCAGCCTGTAACAAATGAACTTGGGCACTACGTAAATCCAAAGTCGAGTCCTATAAATCTGCCCTTACCACTACCTGGGGTGAGGGTCGCAAATTCTGGGACAATATAAAGGACATCTGCAGAAAAACCAACAACCCTGCCACCATTCAAATCCTGGCTGAAGAGGGGTTTACTTCTGATCTCACCCCGATTGCCTCTGCATTTAACCATGCCTTCACTGACCTCAGCCATGTCCTCCCCCATCACTTCTTTGACCCACCCCCTGCACCACCCCCGACCTCCTACTCCTCCCCCCATTACACCATCCTGTTCACCTTCGTTGCATCTCCCCTAAATCGGCAGAGCCCTACCTCACTAAGGCCATTAGCCACTCCAGTTACAGTAGTGACTCCTTAGACTTGAGACTTCTTCGACTCACCCTAAACGAGGTGCTCACCCCGCTTACACATATTATTAACCTCTGTCTCGGGAAATTCCCCTCGCACTGGAAAACGGCCTCAGTCACAGCCATATTTAAAAACGGTGACCGTACATCCACCAACAATTATCGCCCAATATCTATCCTCCCCCCACCCTAGAGTGTATCATCTCTGATCAGCTCACTGACCACCTGAACAAACACAAATTACTTTGCCACCAACAACATGGCTTCCGCAAGGGACACAGCACAACCAACACCTTACTAGAGTTCACCACCCACCTCCATACGGCCATCGACAGATGTCAACTCGCTGGTGCAGTCTTCCTTGACCTCACAAAAGTGTTTGACACAGTCAACCACTCCCTCCTACTAACTACCTTTTCCAAACTTGGTCTCTCTCAAGACGCTCTCAGCTGGTTCACGGACTACCTGGCTGACAGCAAGTAAAAAATTGGAACAACCTTATCCGGCAAACTGCCTGTCCGCCATGGTGTCCCGCAGGGGTCTATCCTCGGACCTTTATCATTCAGCCTCTTTCTCAACTCCCTCCCCCAGTCTTGTTCAGTAAGATCCTACTCTATGCGGACGATGCTGTCCTGTACTCCTCCAACCATAACCCCTCTCAACTCCATCTCTCCCTCCAGTGGTTCACCTCACAGTGCCTCATTCTAAACTATAAAAAGACTAAAGTTATGTACTTCTCTCACCCTCAAAGCTCCAAGAAGGGCCAATGTCCACCCTTATTAACAGCCAGCCAGACCCCACTTGAACAAGTGGACTCCTTTAAATACCTGGGCATTACTCTTGACCCAGCCCTCAGTTTCAACGATCACATTCACCTACTGTCTACGGCCCTCAATCCTATATCTGTTTAAACACTGTCCTACTCCGGATGCCATTCGCCTAGCGATCTCCTCCTCGGTCCTCTCCCTTCTTGACTATGGCATTCTCATCTATAGTGCTGCCAGCCCCACAGCCATATCCAGACTTCGGATTTCCCTCAACAAAGCCTGCCACCTCGCCCTGGGTTGTGATCATCTAACCCACACATGTTCCCTGTACAATGCTACAAACTGGCTTAATCTTAACAGAATCAGGTTTCACACCTGCCTCATGGCCAAAAAGATTTCCCTTGGTCTCGCCCTCACTGGTCTCTTCCCCCTTACTACAACGGACCTCACCTCAGCAGAACACCCGCAGTGCTAGCAAACAACTCCTCGTGGTTCCCCGATGCCACACCTCAAATTCCAGGATCCCTCATAGTTAGCCCTGCACTGGAGTTTTCTAATGCACCCTAGACTCAGTGGCTAGCACATAGAATCTCCGGGATCTAAATATCAGCCATTTTAATGTATTACAGTATACTGCTTGCTTGTTTGTATTACTACTTCTGTAAATGACCTGAATCGTGACTAGCTAATTTAATACTAGGCTCTAAATGTCAGATGTTTTAATGTATGTATAGTATAATGCTTTCTTGCTTGTGTCTCTGCTTTCGATTTGATCTGTACAGTTTCTCCTATTGTATCTACCTGTACTGACGTGGAACCTTTGAAAAAGTGTCTCTGACTCAAAGGTATTTTCCGAATACTCAATAAATAAATAATAAAAAAAAAAGACTGATGATGCACTGCTGGAGACCACTGCATGCTGGGAATCCAGTGGGTTGTCCTCATGTGTAGCCAAGTTAGTGGCATCGTGAAAATGAAGGAGGCTATGAGATCTAACATGCACTGCATAGAGTGAGCCCAAATGGGCCTGTGCCCCATGATGATAAGCCATCTGAAGGATGGCTTTCTTTCTGTCCTCGGGAAGAAAAGCCCTCCTCTTGCTGGTGTCTAGGAGGGCCCCTATGAATAGGAGCTGCTGAGAAGGCGGAAGTTGTGACTTCTCTATATTCAACAGGACTCCCATGGAAGTCAGGAACCGAGAGGCTGTTGTGACCACTGCTTGTCCCGTTTCTTGTTTGGATAGATTGGCTAGTAATAAGTCATCTAAATAGGGAAAAACTTAAGAGTCCGAGTATTGTTTAGCGATTATACTTGTCCTTTATGTCTAATTTTAATAATGTGAATGTGCAATAATGATTTTGTATGATGCATCTATTGCTTTTCATAATGTTGTATGTACAAAAGTTTGTCGTTCTTATTTTTGAATTATGGACCTCCTTTGAAATGAGCTTCGCTCAATGAAGTATGTAACAACTTTTCCAATTCATGAAATTTGAATAAAATCTTAAACAAAACAACAACAAAGGTGTGCTGCAAGAGCCGCATAGCGCTTTGTAAAGACGTGAGGTGCCAATGATTGCCCAAAGGGCAGGACCAGAAATGAAAATTACATACCTACTGTAATTCTTGATCTTCTTGGACGAGTCTCCACCACTCATTCACACTATTGGGATCTGCGCCGGAGGCACTAGGACCCATCGGAACAAAACTTTTGCTGGGGAGCCGGCGCCAGGATGGAGCCGACAGCCTAGTTCATGCAGCAATGACTATCTAAGACGTCGACTCCCCAACGCCGCCTCAGTTCTTTTTTTCCCGCCGTCGAGTGCGCTTCAGTGATGACGTCGCTCACCTGTCGGGAGTCAAACTTCAAACTAGCAGCATAGTTTTCAGTTTTTATTATTTTGACTATCTCGGCGTCAACTCCCCAACTGCCTCAGTACCTTTTTTACCAAGGAGGTGCAGCATAACTAACCTAGAAGGGTAGCCTAACCTAAAAAAGCCGGACATAAAATAGTCCAGACGACCCGTGTAAGAAGGGTCAATAAAGAAGTCTTCAAGGCCTAAAGATTTGAGGGAGTGAAGACCAACAAGAGACGTGAGCTCGGGGGATGGAGGGTGGGTGTGTGAATGAGTGGTGGAGACTCGTCCAAGAAGATCAAGAATTACGGTAGGTACGTAATTTTCATATCTTCCTGGACATAAGTCTCCACCACTCATTCACACTATGAGGAAGTACCAAGCTAATAATCCCGAGAGAGGCAGGAAAACCCAAGAGCTCACGTTTGTTAAGACAGAAGTCCATTAAGGATGGCTCTGCCAAAGGAAGAATAATACGGCTGGCATGGACATTGAGTGCATAATGTACGACAGTATGCACTGAGCTCCAGTGGCTGCATTGCAGATGTCTGCAATGGGCACGTTAAGATTTCTGCTAGGGATGCCACCGCTCTGGTAGAGTGGCGTAAACTCTATCCTCCAACAAACCTCGCCATGGAATAGCAGTAGCGAAGCACACCACTAGCCATGCTGAGATACATCTAACAGCGACAGGTTGCCCAGCCGGGCCTCACTGAAGGAAACGAACAGTTGCTGGGCTTTACGAAAATCCTTGGTTCTATCTAAGTAGAAACGCAAGGCCCTCTTAACATTCAGAGAATGAAGAGAGCGTTCCCCTTCATTTTGGAAGACCGCAAAATAAGAGGGAAGGACCAAAAGTTGGTTAAGATGAAATTCTGACACAACCTTAGGAAGAAATTTAGGATGAGTATGAAGGACTACTTTGTCCTTATGGAACACAGTATACGGAGGGTCTGTGACCAGGGCTTGTATCTCAGAGACCCTACGGGCTGAGGTAATGGCCACTAGGAAGGCAGTCTTCCAGGTGAGAAACTTTAGCTCACAGGTAGCTAGAGGCTCAAAAGGTTTCCGAGTGAGCTTGTCTAGCACAAGATTAATGTCCCAGGCTGCAACAGGACGTCTTGTAGGGGTCTGGTGTGCAGAATGCACAAGAAATCTCTTAACCATAGGTAGCTGAGCCAGTGAAAGAGAAAAAACCGGCTCATGATACGCTGAAATGGCACTAAGGTGAACTTTAACTGTAGAGTACAGGAGACCTGAATTTGAGAGGTCCAAAAGGTACTCTAAAACTTCATCTGGAGGGCAGGAAAAGGGATTCAAAGAGGACTTTGCACACCAGAGGGAAAAACGCTTCCACTTAGTCGTGTAAGTTTTCCGAGTGGCCGCTTCCGCGCAGCCAGAAGGATATCAGAAACTCTTCGAGAGACATTGAACCGATTTACTTCTACCTCTTCAGGAGCCAAGCATGAAGGTGAAGAGATGTCAGATTGGGATGGACCACCGGTCCCTGAGTTAAAAGGTTCATCTGCAGGGGAAGTGGTCTCGGAGGAACTGCCAACATACTGTTGAGAAGTGAAACCACAGTTATCGAGGCCAAAGGGAGCAATGAGAATCATCTTGTCTCCTAAGACTCGAACAGGGATACCCTCTGAATTAGAGGAAGAGGCGGAAAGGCGGAAAGAAATCGTTTTGTCCACACGGCCTGAGCATCCTGACAAAAATACCAGGCCCTGGATTTCTGGAGCAGAAGAGGGCAGTTTTGCATTGAGTGGGGACCAAAAGGTCCAGGTCCGAGTTCCCCACTCTTGAATAGTGACTGAACTATGGTTGAGTCGAGAGACCACTCGTGAGGATCTGTCTCTGTTCTGCTGGAGGCGGTCTGCCAAGTCGTTCTGTACACCTGGCAGGTAGATTGCTTGATTAGAGCCTTGTGCTCCAAGCACCATTCCCAGACCCTCATCGCTTCTCTGCATAAGGGTAAGAATGAGCACCGCCCTGCTTGTTGATGTAATACATCACTGCTTTGTTGTCCGTTTGGAGGAGAATATTCTTGTGAGAGAGAATGTCGCAAAGCTCGGACCGCATAAAGGCGGCTCTCATTTCTAGGACATTTATGTGAAGCTGGGACTCGAGTTGAGTCCACACCCTGAGTGTGGAGAGCCTGACAGTGAGCTCCCCACCCCATTAGTGAGGCGTCTGTGATAATGGAGATCTGATGGTCCAGAGGGGCAAAGGGGTATCCCTGCAGGAGATTGTCCTCTTGAGACCACCAGGTGAGAGACCTCCGTAGGGGTTCTGTCACCTTGATGAGACAGGACTGCGGATGAGTGGTTGGAGACCACTGAGCATCCACTGGGTGGTTTTCATGTGCAGACGGGCCAGAGGTACAGTGAACACTGAGGATGCCATGAGGCCCAGCATCCGTTGCATCGAGAGCGCTGTAACTGACCTGTTCTCTCCGATGTAACGGGCCATCTGAGGATATCGTTCCTTCTGTCCTCTGGGAGAAAAGCCTTACACTAGGATGTGTCCAGAAGGGTCCCTATGAAAAGGAGCCTCTGGGAGGCTGCAGCTGTGATTTCTTGAGGTTCAGCAGGACTCCCATGGACGTAAGGAGGTGAGAAGGCCGTCTCTCGGCATCAGAGTCCCTTGCCTGGAAGGACTGCCAAAGCCAATCGTCCAGATAAAGGGAACACACCTGTATTCCGAGTTTTCTGAGTGCGCTGTGAGAACTGCACAACACTTGCAAAAACTCATGAGCGAGGATAACCCAAAAGGCAGGACTCTGAACTGATAATGTTGTCCCAGAGCCACAACCTCAGAATTTGTGATGCCTCGGGTGAATGAGAATGTGCTGGTAAGCATCCTGCATGTCTAGGAAGCTAACCAGTCGTGCTGATGAAAGCAAGGGTAACAGGTTCCTAGAAATCATTTGAATTTCTCCTTGGGAGAAATTTGTTACTTTCTGAGATCTAGAATGGGAGCACCCCCAGACTCTTTGGAACCAGAAAGTAATGAGAGAGTAGAACCCGTGTTTCGTTGGATGCAGCGGCACAAGTTCTACCCCTGTTGTTTAGAAGGCCCTGAATCTCGGCGGTGAGAAGGTCTGCAGAAGGGCAGACAGCCAGCTGGAGCTGCCGTTTGGGAGGACAATCCGGAGGGGTTTCCACAGAATTGGTGGTACCTCGCGGATTATCAGAACCCATTTGTCTGAGGTTATGGACTTCCACACTGGCTGTAGAAGTGCATCAGCTGACCTCCCACCGGAGAGAAAAGTCCACCTCGACAGTTGAGGTGGGACTTGAGCCAGCAATTCATAAGGTGGCGCTTTGGGCCTGTGCGCTTTCTGCTGCGCCTTCTTTTGAGGTTGGGCAGGTTGGTTCTTATGAAACTTCCTCTGCCTCGAAAGGACTGGCAGTTATGAAACTGGCGTTTACTGGCATGCCCTCGAGGCCAGGGGCAGGAGGGTCTAGCCAACTTAATGGCTGACCTAGTCTTTTGTGTAGCTTCTAGAGCGCTGCTCGACCTGGGACCAAAGATATACCATCAAGGGCAATGCCATTACCTGCTGTTGCGCATCATTGGTGAAGCCTGAAGTGCGCAGCCAGGAATGGCGGCGGGTGCAAATACCAGCAGTTGCTGAATGGGAAGCGGAGTCGAAAGCATCCATGGCTGCTTTAACCTGTTGGTTGTTAGATTCGATAACCCTGGTAATGGTTTGGAGAAGCTCTGGTTTTGAATCCGACTCCGGAAGAGCTTCAACCATTTGCTTGAGAGAGTGCCACGGGATATACTCGTGCTGAGAAAAATAGCCCTGTATGACAACATACTTAGGGTAGAAGCAGCAAAGACTCTCTTACCTAAGGTGTCTATCTTACGAGATTCCTTGTTAATAGAATTGAGGCTGTAGTGGTTTGAGGAAGGACGACCTTATTCTCTGCCAGGACTACAATAGGATCTGCAAAGGCTTGGGATGCCAAAATGGGACGATCCTTGGGGGCTGAATATTTTCTATCAATGGATTTAGCCACCGATGAAGAAAGAGCAGGATTATTCCATCCATTTGAGACAGCGTCTCGAAGGAAGGCTGAATCGGAGGAGTCAAATCCGTAGGGATCTCCAGGCGTGAAGGTATTGGAGTCTTAGCAATTTCCCAGGATCGATGTCTGTAGTCTGGAGAGAAAGTGTGAAATCATATTCTTCAGCAGAGACTTAAATGACAGGTCCTCGACCACAGGCTCTGCAGCAGTAAAAGATCCTGCTTAGATCACCTCATCCGCCCAGCCCAAGGTCTGGGTCAGGCTCAACGTCATCTCCTGACAGTCAGGAGGGACTGTATGGACAGGAAATGGATGAAAGCAAGAGGAAGGAGGAAAAGACACAAAGAAAAGTCCGAGAGCCCGACGCAGGGGACTACGCCGAGGAACCAGGCGCCAGAAGCGCACACGAGCCGCCTTGGCGCGCAGGGCCGCACTCGCTGCGGAAGCCGAGGCGGCGCTGCGAGGCCACTGCAGGCGTCGGTGCTCCCAGAACCGAAAAACAGGTTTTGAAGGAAAGAGCAGGAGATAAAGGCATCGGTGTGGACCCCTGCACGAGAAGCCATGTGAGGGTGACACCTAAGCCGCAGTCGGCGGCACCAAAGAAGGTGCCAGCGCGACGGAAGAATCAACCGCCCTACCTGGTCGCCGAGAGCCGAAGGCCTGAGCGACCAGGAAGCCAGGTAGCAGACCAACCTCGAGGCCCACTGCTCCATAAGATGGCTCACTGATGAAACTGCTCATCTGAAGACCTATCTGCGGCGGGGTGGGACTCCGATGTCAAAGTCCGGCTACCAGAAGCCGCTGTTGGCGACTCGAAGGAGGAGACCGCAACTAGCCCGATAACAGAATGTCTCGCAGCAGAGCGTATCAGAGGCGACCTCGGTGATGCCTTCTCTTTTTAGACCTACGGGCGAAGAAGGCTCGAGGCGAACGGTGCGAGAAATGTGACGTTTGGCTTTGTAGCTTCAGCGAGACCGCCATCCCCCTGGGCATTGGACTGACCATTGTCAGCCCCCCTTCCGGAGAAGGTGGCGGACCGGACCCAGCCCGACTGACTGAACAGCTTTCATACGAAGTCTCTCTACCGTCACCTGACCTGCTCATGGTCGACTCCGTCAGTGTAGGCTGAGACTTCTTCAATCGTTTTTATTTAAAAATAAGAATAACTTAAGCGATACTGTATCGCGATAATAAAAAATAATAAAAACTGAAAACTATGCTGCTAGTCTGAAGTTTGACTCCCGACAGGCGAGCGACATCGTCACTGAAGCGCACTCGACAGCGGGAAAAAAGGAACTGAGGCGGTTGGGAGTCGGCGCGAGATAGTCATTACCCGCGTGAGCTGGGGCTCCTGGCGCCGTTCCTCGCGCCATCTCTGGCGTCAACTCCCAACAAAAGTTTGCTCGATGGGTCCTAGTGCCTCCGGCGCAGATCCCAATAGTGTGAATGAGTGGTGGAGACCTATGTCCAGGAAGATTTGATAATGCTGACCCAGTACCACAAAGTAGAGAAACCTGTGGTGGCTGGGGTGGACCAGGATATGCTAGTAGGCATCCTTCATGTCCAGGGAAGCCAACCAGTCCTGCAGCCTGAGGAGCAGTACCAGGATACCTAGACAGAGCATTCTGAACATTTCTCGCTGCATGAACATGTTCAGATTTCTGAGATCGAGAATGGGGTGCATGACCCTGACGTTTTCAGAATGAGGAAGCAATGGGAGTAGAAGCTTGTGTTGTGCTCCCTCTCTACTTCCACTGCCCTGTTGTTCAAAAGGCCTGCAGTCTCCTTCACAAGAAGCTCTGACATGCGAGTTGACAGGAGGGGTTGCTTTCTAGACAGATCATCTGGAAGGAGTTCTGAAAAATTCAGCGAGTATCCCTCTCATTTGATCCTGAGAATTTACTTGTCCATTCGCACTGATTCCCATTGATGGTAAAACTAAGTCAGATGCCTCCCCCACCCCAGTGGAGAGGAGGTGTCTGCCTCGGGCAACTGAGGCAAGACCGGAGCCGGGATTTCAGAGTGTGGCACTAGGCACTTTAGTGGCCTGTGCCTTTGACTGCGCTTTCTTTTGCAGCTGTGGAGGCTGAGATTTGATTTGAGCTCCTTTGCCTCTGTCCGAAAAGGACTGCTTATTGTGGTAGAAACCTCATCCTTTCCCCCTCTGGGGATGGGATGGGGCAGTGCGGGCCTAGAAGTCTTCATGGCTGTCCTGGTTTTCTAGGAGGCCTCGAGAGACTGTTCTACCTGTTGTCCAAACAGATACGAACCATCAAAGGGAACATTCATGACCTGTTGCTGGGTGTCACTGGAGAAGTCAGATGTGCAAAGCCAGGAGTGCCTTCTAATACAAATTCCAGCAGCAGCAGAACTGTCAAAGGTGTCCACAACTGCCTTTAACTGATGACTTTTAGACTCAGTGCCATGAGTGACAGTCTGAAGAATTTTGTGCTTAGTCTCAGATTCAGGAAAGGATTTAATAGAGGTCCAAAGGGCATGCTCACACTTGGAGAAATGCCCTGCTAGCTGGCTATCCTCATGCTATGGGTAGCAGCAGCAGATACCCTTCTTCCCCATAGTGTCCATCTTGCGTGACTTCTTACTGATGAGATGCGCAGTGACTTCTTGAGGAAGAACGGCTTTGTCATTCTTTGCCAAAATGACAATCTTGTCCGTAACAGGCTGGGAAGCAAGGACAGGTCTGTCCTTGGGGGCAATATAGTTACAGTCTATCTGCCTACAGACAGAGGGGACAAACACAGGCCTACCCCATACTGTGTCCCAGAGCCTCAAACACAGGGGAGATAGCGGGTATGAGATTGATTGGCATGGTGAAAATGTTGACCTACTCCAGATGAAGATGCTTCCCAGGTCAATGGAAGAAGGCTCAAAAGCAAGAATTGCATAGATTCAGCAAAGGAGAGCCTGAAAAGACAGGTCCTCCTGGGGAGCAGTAAAAGGGCCTGGGGCTGAATTATTCAGGTTATTTAAAAAAAAAAAAACTGAATCATTGTCACTGCCCTCAGAAATTATGAGTTCAGGGTCAGACTCATCTCCCCTTCTGGATCCTCTCCACGGACGAGGTCTGAGAGTAGAGTGGACCTAAGGTTCCATAACCCAGCCCTAGGAGTCAGCAACACAGGTGACACTGGCAGAGAAGGGGCCGGCACTGAAAAAAGAGCAGCCAGTGATGGAGGCGGCACCGCTGGAGAGACTGGGCCTGGTGCTAAGGGCTTTCTGGGTGCCAGGAGCAGCACCGGGCCAAGCCCCAAAGAGCCTGATCCCCTTGCCACCCCTGGCGCTGACGGTTCAGTTGACACTGGAGTGACTGGCAAAGGTACCGGGGCCAGTATCAAAACAGTGACACTGACTGGGGGTGTGGCCAGTGGAACAAGCATCAGCGGCATGGTCACAAACAAGGACCGGGAGGTCACTGAATGAGCCAAACGCTCCACCTGGCTGGAAGATCCTGACTGCGGCTCTGATGCCCACAGCTCCAAGGGGCAAGGGGCCTGGGGCCGGCTCCGCAAGAAGGCGCAACTGAGCCAGATGCTGTACCCACTGCTCCATAAGAGCTGCCCAGTGATTAAACTGCCCACCTGTGTTCTCACAGAGAGGAATTCCTGGCCCAAGACCTCAAAAGCCCATGAACAGAAACTGTAGGTGAAACCGACGGCTCCAGAGAAGGCCTTCTGCTCTGAGATGCCAAGGACCTCATGGCAGACCTACCAGAGGGCGACCTTGAGCAGTACCATTTCTTCCCCTTCTGATGAGAAGAGGAAGAACTCAAGGTCGAATAGTGCTGGGTCCCCAACCGGAATCAGGAATGGGCCCATTTCTTTTTGTGTTTACAGGAGGGTTGTCCTCCCTCCCAAACACAGGACCGCCTGTCGTCAGAAGCCTCCCCTGCAGGGGGAAATGGATCAGAGCCCCCGCCAAAGAAGCATGCCTGAAGAGGCTCCCTACTGTCACCGTTGCCGTCCACTGCTTTCAACTGTTGCTCAGTAGGGCTGAGAGAAACCAACAGAACAAAATTAAATAAAATCACTAAACTGACACAAAAATTAATACTAGATTAAAACACCAAAAAATGAGAAGAGAAGCCAGCCCTCCAATGCAGCAGTAGTGCTACTGCTTCCGCCGCCAATGACCTGGGTTTGGGAACGAGCCAGGGGAGTCAGAGGCTGGCCGGGGGAGGAGGTTGAGCATCCCAAGGACCGCTTGCCTTCCCCAGGGAGGGAGAGGGGGGTTGCGGCTCGGCGCTTTGCTGACCCCAGGCAGAGGCCTGAGGGATGGCAAGCGTTCAGCCAAGTTGCTAGGGGAATGAGTGTGGTGGACATCGGCGGCAATGCCTTGACATCAGGCGCACACCATACTCACCAAGAAAAACTGGAAAATGGCCTCTAGGCACTGGGTAGATAGAATGCCCGGTGCGGACCGCAGAAGTTACTGCCTGTCTGTCCCAACCTGGACCCGATGAAGACAAGACAGTTCGGGGTGTACGTGCCCCACCTCATCCCCACCTGGGGGGGAAGATCCACTGCTCCATGGGGGTCTGGCAGGGCTCCAGGTAAGGTGAAGGACGCGGGGCAGACACCTTAGGCACCTCCCGAAGGTGCGATGCCTGGGGCAAGGGAAGGAGCATAAAAAAAATGAGAAAAACTGAACAATGTTGCTGTGCAAACATGAAGTTCTGACTGGGAGCGGGTGAGCGATGTTGCCACTGATGCACACTCGACAGCGGGGAAAAAATGAACTGAGGTGGTTGAGGGCAGCGCCATGGTAAGCCATGCAGCGCGTGCGTGCAGCCTACTCCTCAGCACTACCCCCCCGCCCGAAAGTTCTGGCCCCGTGGTGTCCCAGCCCTCTGGCTCAGAACCCACTGGTGTGACTCAATGGTGAAGATTGATTCCTGGAAGATCCCAGACCCATTTATCCCTCTGAAACTCCAAGATTCACAGCACATCAACAGAAGTCCCTTATGTCCCTCTGCAGTTCAAAGATACTCAGCACATTTACAGATGTCCCACATGCCCCTTCAAAACTCAGATACACAGCACATCAAGGCTCATTTTCTAAGGGGTCTCAGTATCATGCATACACACTGTTCTACCACTACATATCTTATCCAGGTTCTAAATTACAAAAGATCAAACTAAATATCATATAAGAATACCAATTGTATTAAGACAGACACACATTACTACTCATTTTTATGTTGCTTGCACGCATGTGCAAGAAACATAGTGCCATCATCGGAGATTTCGGAGGTGTGTCACCTCCTCCTCCAATTCACTCAGTGATCTGGCAGGTGCGGCCCCTGTAAGGCAATGCATTTTGGAGCTGTCTATATTACGCTCCAAAATGCAGTGGGCTCTGGCTGAAAGGGAGCTACGGCAGAGTGAGCAGCGATAAGAGGCTGCTCACCGCGGCTCCGCCGCCCTTGCGCTGTGTAGCCGGCGGGGTGCCCAATCCCGTCGGCTGAGCGCTCGTCTCCCCTGAGTTGGTGCCACGCTGGGAGCCCACCCCAGCGTGGCAATCAAGTCTTTGCCGGGACCGGGGTGCCCAACTCCCGTCGGCTGAACGGCTCTCCCCAGCGTCCTGTGCCACGCTGAGGCCCACCCAGCGTGGACAAATCCCTAAAGTCTTTTTTTGTTTTGTACCTGTAAGACAAAAAGCGGTCCCGGTCGTCTCCACCCCCCTCCACAACACGCACCCACCCACTGCGCACCCAGCCTCCCCACACCCCCTCACCCCATACTTACCTCAGGACTCGGTGGCGATCTTTGGTGGACCGGGAACATGTCTGCACTCTTCAAAGCGACCTTGAGCGGAGGAAATGCCAGTAAGCTGTATAATGGCCTAGATAGGAGGGTTTCAACTTTATTGCATATCTCAGGCATTTTGGAATTTTGCCAAATTTTCAACATGGGGTTTTGGGACCCTTCTCATGAATGATGTCACTGTCATGGCGTTATTCGGCCCGAAGGGTGATTTGGCGCAGTGACTGCGAAATCACCCTTGAGACCTGGTCCCCGCCATGACAGCTGTTATGATCATGAAGGTCAACTCCATGTTAACAGTATAATCAAAAAAATCTGTTTCTGGCGTCCGTTGCAGTTCCTCATCGCTTTCGTAGGTTCTAATTTTCAATATTTCCTCAGGTTTCAACATTGCCATTTTCCACACCTTCTTATAGGTAGTACAGCTGTCATTTCATCTCACCCCAAAGCGTGTTTCCTACATGTAGCGCACAATGGGCGCGATCGTTGTCGCGAACTCACTATATATGGGACACATTAAGAAAATCACAGTGTCACTGTTCATGAGCTGAGATCTTAAAGCGGCAATGTTGAAAATTTGGTGAAAGAATTCTAAAAATGACTGTTCTGATCTAGTTGCACAGTTCCATACTGCTCGTGGGTTGCGAATTTTCAAAATTTCCACTCCAGATTTTCAACACTGCCATTTTACCACACCTCCTTATGAGCAGCACAGCTGTCATTTTCATCCTGCCCAAGCGTGTTTCCAGCCCATGTAGCGCACAATGGTAGCAGTCGGTTAATGCAAACTCAATGTATGGAGACACATTAACAAAATCACAGTGACACTGTTCATGAGCAGAGGTCTTAAAGCGGCTATGTTGAAAATTTGGTGAAAAAATCCTAAAATGACTTTTACGAGCGTGTGTTGCGCAGTTCCTACGCACATTCGTAAGTTCGCAAATTTTCAATATTTGCACTCCAATGACTTCCAAACACCTAAACAGCACATAGAAGCAAGCAACATTCGGCATTGACAAATGCTTGTTAAAAGTAGTTCAGCAAAGGCTCTACATCATTGCCTGTTGATAAACTGAATCCTTCACAGATTTCAATGTGGCACGCGCACAGGCCTTAAAATGGTGGGGAGACTACACTGCATTTTGGAACCCACAGACGGAAAGGAAGACTGACAGAGGTTTTACAATTTGTGAGTAAGGGGTGGATGGAATACACCTTGTTATCACAGTAGAGCTAAAGGAACAATTGACAGGGTCTCTGGATCACTTGATTAAGGCCAAGGTTCTCACCACCTCTCAGCATGGCTTTGTGAAGCGCAGACCATGCCAAATCCAACGCATCACATTCTTTAAAGCGATTATACTAGGATGGTGCACAGAGGCAGGGTCATAGACACAGTCTATAGGAACTTCAGCAAGGCCTCTGACATGGTGGTGCATGATAAGGCTCTGGTTTTTAAGCACACTAGTGTGGAATACATGTGGTATACACAATGTGGACCGCTAATGGGCGTGGGGCAAGAAGCAGAGGACTGTGATAAATAGGCACTATGACTGGAGAGAGGAACTTGGTGACAACCCATAGGGATTGGTGCTAAGGCCTTTGCTTTTCAACATTTCCATCATTGCTCGACTCTCTAGCAGGCTGCTTAAGTTTGCTGAAGACACAAAGCTGCGGACCCCAGAGTATGGGGACAAACCTCAGAAGGATCTGAACAAGCAGGGCGACTGATCGGACTTCAGGAGTCTTAGATTCAATGTAGCCAAATGCAAAGTGCTAAATGTGGGGAGGAAAAAAGAAGGCTGGACCCACACACTCTGTGGTGCTCCTCTTGCAGTTGTGGAGGAGGAACAGAACCTTGGGGTTTATAATAGACAAGGGGCTAAAGCAAGACAAGCAGTGTGCAGCTTCTGTGAAGAAGGTTGGAAGAATTCAGGAACATACGAAGAAGCCGGCAAAAGAAAGTCATTTGATCTATCAAGTTTGCCGTATTGCAGGGTCCACAGCTTGAGGGAATGTCCCTGCCCTCCCTCCCCACTCCTCCCATCCTCCCAACCCATGATCCTTACCTTATCCCTATGTTTATCCCAGCCTCTCTTAAAGCTGCCCACTCTGTTCAACGAGATTATCTCTTCTGGCAATGCATTCCAAGTGTCCACCACCCTCTGAAGAAGTGCTTCCTGACCTCCCTCCTAAACCTCCCAACCTCCAGCTTAAGACTGTGCCCCCTCGTGTTATGGTTGCCACTCAGCTTAAAGAGACTCTCCTTATCAACCTTATTTATCCCTTTCAAGTACCTGAAGGTCCCAATCATGTCCCCTCTCTCTCTCTCGTCTTCCAGGGAGTACATGTTAAGTGCCCTCAACCTCTCCTCATATGCCTTACCCTGTTGACCCGCTATCATCTTTGTAGCCCTCCTCTGGACCTTCTCCAGCAGGTTCATGTCCTTTTTGAGCTGTGGGCACCCGTACTAAACTCCATATTCGAGATGCAGCCTTACCAGTGACCTGTACAAGGACAGTATAACCTCCTCTCTCCTACTACTGATCCCCCTAGATATGCATCCCAGCATCGTTTGCCTTTGCTGTTGCCTTCTTGCACTGCGTGGAGTGCTTCAGGTCACAAGTGATCATCACTCCCAGGTCCTTCTTCTCCTCTGATGCAGATATTCGGACTCCACCTAGGCAGTACTCTTTCGGGGGTTCTTGGCTCCAATATGCATAAATTTGCATTTCTTAGCATCGAAGCCAAGCTGCCAGATCCTGGACCACCTTCCCAGCTTTTCCAGATCTTCCTGTAAGTCCTGTATCCCTTCAGCTGTGTCCACTCTCCTGCAGAGCTTGGTGTCATCTGTGAATAGGCACATTTTGCCCTTAATGCCATCCCCAATGTCACTGATGAAGATACTGAATAACACCAGCCCCAGCACTGAGCCCCGACGGACTCCACTGGTTACCTCTCTGTTGCCAGATAACTCTCTCCCCCCACAACCACCCTCTGGGTTCTGTCCCTCAGCCAGTTTTCCACCCATTGGACCATCTTTTCCCCAACCCAGAGATCCACCAACTTCCTGACCAACCTTTTGTGGGGCACAGAGGCAAAGGCCTTGCTGATGTCAAGAAAGAAGATGTGTACCGCTTTGCCTCCGTCTACTGTCTTAGTGACACAGTCAAAGAAGTCAATCAGATTCGTTTGACACAATCTCCACCCCATGAACCCATGCTGCCTCGCATCCTGGAGACCATGCTCCTCTAGATATTCCACCAACTTTTCCCTTAATATGGTCTCCATGAGCTTGCCCACAATGGAGGTCAGACTGACTGGTCTATAATTCCTGGGTCATTCTTGGGAATGCTTTTATGGAGGAGCACTACATGTGCTGTTCTCCAGTCCTGCGGCATCATGCCTGACACTAGTGAACTATTAAACAGGTCTGCCAGTGGCCCTGCCAGCTCCGCAGCCAGTTCCTTTAGTTTCCTTTGATGTACTCTGTCCGGGCCTGGTGATTTGTCCACCTTCAGTGCCAGCAGCCCCTCTCTCACTCTATCCTCCTTTATCACTACATCTGCGTTCCTCTCCCCCTGCTCCTCTTTTCCCTCCTGAAGGCACTGTCCGTCCTTCTCCCTGGTGAAGACAGAACAGAAGTATTCATTTAGTACCTCTGCTTTACCCCATTATCCTCCACCCACTCCACCCCTCTCTTAAGCCTAACAATCTCTTCCTTCTTGTCCCTTTTCTCACTTACATAGCAAAAGAAAGCCTTCACCCCTTCTTAATTCCTTCAGCTATCTGCAGCTCCTTCTGTGCATTTGCTCGCCGGATTTCCTTACTTGCCTCACTAGCCAACCTTATGTAATTTTCCCTATCCACTTCTCTCTTGGTCTTCCTGAATTTTCTATAGGCCTACCTCTTTTCCCTTACTGCCTGGGTGACCCCAGAACTGAACCAGCTAAAGATGCACTAAAGGTGGGGTGACTAACAGAGCACGCAAGTACAGCAATCTTGTTAATTACAAGACGCGATAAGGCTCAGCTGGAGTACTGTGTGCAGTTCTGGGCCCCCCAAAATGACAGGGACATTGAGGCAGTAGAGGGAGTGCAACAAAGGCTATCAGAATAATCAGGTACGTCGGATAAAAGCTAAAAGAATAGCCCATAACAAGCCCACCCTGGAGAACAGGATGTTGGGGGTGGGGGTGGGGGTGGAGATGATCTCAGTCATTCCCATACTGAAGGATACTGACAAGGCTGAAAAGACAAAGATATCTGACCTAGTGTGCACCTGTAGGATGAAGCCACCCTCCCAGAAGCTCAAAGGTGGTAAATTTATGGGTAATGTTAAAAGGCACTTCTCCCAGAGGGTGATAAACCTATGGAACAGCCTAACAGAGCAGACAGTGTACCCCAAGACAGCAATTATAGGGCACCCTGGGTTAGTACGATGGGTGGGGAAAAAAACCCTATATATTGGTACATGCTTTAACAGCACACCCACTGCACATAAAGCAGGGGACGTGAACCTGATGGACGGAACAGAGTCCCTCCCAACCTTAATCTGCTGTTATTATGTCAGATTTCCATGGTAAGCAGATAAGGATAAGAGCAGGATTTTTCATGGTCAGAAATGAAATGACAGAATTTAAAACTGTTAATATTTTATTTTTAAAATTTTTGTATATGTGAAAGACAGGAATTATGAGGGGGAAGAAAGAAATTACTCACCGTAGTAATCTGTTTCTTCCAAGGTGTCCTTTAGCATCAGTAACAATAGCAGTAAGCTGGCTAGGTTGAGCTGCCTCGGAGGTGGAGTTTATGTTAATGAGTAAAATGAATTAGCCAATCAGAAGATAGTTGAAGGGTGTGCTGAGCGGAGCTTGCCCAGAGAGCGCCAGAAATTTTTCCAAGCTATGATAGGAACATGCCCATGTGAAGATTGGCCTAATAGGCTTTAAAAATCATGCCAGAGCACGAAGCCAGAAATAAGTTGTAATAACCACGTAAAACTCTGCTATAAATGCAATCCAAAAACTATAACAACTTTGTCAGTAAAAGAAGCAGCAAAGACCTCTTCAGCTGGGTTGCCAGGGGAGGAAGGGTGGGAGGTTACTGATGCTAAACGACACCTTGGACAAAACAGTAACGCTTTGTGAATGTGTGTACAGTCTTCCAGGTGACTGCTTAGCAGACGTCCAGCAAGAGAATGTTCCTAAGTGCCCCTTGTGGAGTGGGCCCTGAGGCCTTAAGGGGGCTGTTTATCAGCCTTAACATAAAAAAACTGGATATAGGAGGCTATCCAGCGGGAGACAGTTCTCTTAGTGGCTGGTTTTCCCCTGCCTACCTCACCATAGGTAAGGAAGACCTGGGCAGTAGAGCCTCTGAACTGCTTAGCGTGCTCCAGGTAGTAGGACAGAGTTCTCACATCCAGGCCGTGACGCCTTTGTTCCCCTGGAGTGGATTTTCCAGTGAAGAAGACAGGAAGGGTAATGGACTGGTTAAGATGGAAAGTACAGTTACGTAACAACTTACCGTAACAGTAGATCTTCGAGAACAGCTCTTGCAGCAGGTAACACCATTAGGACTGAAGCCGGCAGGTAGCAGGACCCCACAGAATTCTTCTAGCTAGCTATCTTCAGCGGGGACCGCCCCCGACGTCGGTCCCGCCTCTGACGTCCGGCATAGTACATAAGGGGGCGGTCCCGCCAGATTCCCCAGTTCTCCGCCCGGGAGACTTCCAGCCACAGGGCGACATCAGAATGGGAGACCAGGATCCACCATCAGAAGACAAAGGCGTAAGCCCCCTGCAAAACTCGGTAAGCCATGCATCCTCCAAGGGGAAGGTGGGCGGAAGGTAGTTGCAGAGCTGTTCTCGAAGATCTACTGTTACGGTAAGTTCTTACGTAACTGTACTATCTTACTCTCGAGATACAGCTCTTGCAGCAAGGTCAACTCCATTAGGACTGATTTCCAAGCAATAACGCTTGTAAGCATTCTGGGAGGAGGAAACTAAGAACGTCCATACCAAGTCCTGACTCTAGGACAGGAGACCCTGTAGCACGACCAGGCCGAAACCTGCTCTTCGCCGTGAAGCAATGTCCAGGCTGTAATGCCTGATAAAAGTATGCACAGAGCTCCAAGTGGCTGCAGCACAAATGGCAGAGGAGGAGACGTTGCGAAGTGCTGCAAAGGAGGTAGCCACCCCCCTAGTGGAATGGCCCTGGACTGCACCCGGGAGGGGCTTCTGCTTAGTATCATAGCAGTATGATATACACTGGACAAGCCAGCGAGAAAGGGACTGCTTCGATACTGGTTGGCCCATCATCCTCTCAGCGAAGGAAACGAAAAGTTGCTCCGACTTGCGAAGCTGTTTAGTCCTGTTCAGGTAATACCTTAGACAGCGGTGAACATCCAGGGTGTAAAGCAGCGCTTCTCCTCTATTAGAATATTTAGGGAAATATACAGGCAGGTCAATGTCCTGGTTGAGAGTGAGTGCAGAGACCACCTTAGGCAAGAACTTAGGATTCGTCCTCAGGACACTCTGTCCTGGTGGAAAATCAAATAAGGTTCCTTACACATGAGGCGTGAAGCTCGGAGATTCTCCTTGCTGGCACGTAACAGCAACTAAAAATAACGTTTTCCATGACAGGAAACGCAGTTGCAATCTGCGGCAGGTTCAAAAGGCGTAAGTTGTTCCAGGACAAAGAGTAAATCCCATGGAGGAACAGGTTCCTTAATGGGTGGCCTAGGTGTAACACCCCTCTCAGAAATTCTCGAGAGCGTCAAGTTCGCCACTGGCGCTGTCCACGGGGTGGTAAGCAGGAAGCAGTGCAGAGGTGCTCCTTAATAGAGGGTAGCAGAGACCCGAATGGAAAGGGAGAGCAGGTATAACACACTTTCACCGGAGCAACTAGAGGGAAGGGCGTGCTTCCGACCACAGGCAATGGCGCCATTTCATGGCGTGAGCCGCATCACGTTGCGGCTTTCTGGCACGGAAGAACTTCCGCCACCTCTTGCGAGACCCGTGTCGCAAAATAGCTATGTCTAGGAGCCATGCATGCAGGTTCAGTGAGCATAAGTCGGGTGGACTGGGGAACCTTCCTCCTGAGACAAAAGGTGGGAGCTGAAAACAGCAAGGGACGGAGGTTCCTAGGACAGCTAGCGTGAGCAAGGGAACCAGATCTGTCTGGGCCAAAAGGCGCTATCAGGATCATTGTTGCATGCTCCTGAGCAGTTTGAGAAGAACTCTCTGGATCAGCGGGAAGGAGGGAAGGCGTAGAATCTGTTAGCCCAGGAGAGGGACAACGCGTCTCGCCAGAAAACACCAGGCCTGGATCTAGAGGCAGAAATTGGGCAGTTTTCGTTGGATGAGGCGAATAAGTCCAGTTCTGGAGTGCCCCATCGAAGAAACAGATCCTCTGCGACCCCTTGAAGAAGTTCCCACTCGTGGACTCTGGCCTGGGAGCGACTCAGTCAGTCTGCGATTGTGCTGTCCACTCCGGGGACATGAACTGCAATCAGGTTTGCGCCGTGTCGAATTACCCAATCCCACACACTCATAGTTTCCCTGCAAAGGGGGTGAGAGTGTGCGCCTCCTTGTTTGTTGAGGTAATACATCACCGCCGTATTGTCTGTCTGAAGCAGAAGAGTGCTCGACGGGATATCTGACTGAAAGGCCTGCAGGGCGTAGAGGACCGCCCTCATCTCCAGCACGTTGATGTGGAGGTGGGCTTCCTGAGGGGTCCATGTTCCCTGGGACCTCACCCCATTCAAGTGTGCTCCCCACCCTAGCCCTGAGGCGTCTGTGGAGAGGATTATCTCCGGGGACGGCGCTGTAAACGGGACACCGGCAGAAAGTGTCCCTAGGTCTAGCTACCATTACCAGTCCCAAATCACGGCATTTGTGATTCTGACGGATGCTGCATGTGGTCTTGCCTTTGGTCCCTGCACCTTGAGCATCCACTGAGTTACCGCATGTGGAGCCTTGCCAAGGGACTGTCGATGGCTGCAGCCATGTGTCGAGCAGATGAAGGACCAGCCTGGCAGGGACAGTCTTCTTCGCCGGAGATCCCTGATGGGGATCTGATGCGTTCAGCTCTGTCGTCTGGGGAAATGCTTTCCCTGAGCGGTGTCCAGAACTGTGCCTATGAACTGCAGCTTCTGTGGCGGTACAAGGAGAGACTTCTCGTAGTTGATTATAATGCCCAGAGACTGGAACAGGCCCTGGGTGCTCTGAATAACCCCTAAACAACGCCTCTCTGAAGGTGGCCATGCGAAATAATCGTCCGTCACAGGGAACACATAGTGGCCCTGTCTCCTAAGGGCGCTGCCACGACTGCCATGCACTTGGTAAAGACCTGGGGATGATGACAGTCCGAGCGGAAGAGCCGGAACTGAAAATGGTAGCGCAGGAACTCGAGCGCAGGGAACTCCTATGCGGCTTGAGCCGCAGGGATGTGCAGAGTAGGCATCCTGCATGTCTGGGGCCTTAAGAAGATGTCCTGCTTTAGCATGGGAATGAGGCCCGGAAGGGTCACCATGCGAAATCGTTCGTAGGTGACCGACATATTTAGGTCGCTGAGGTCCAAGATTGGACGGAGGTCCCTTGTTTTCTTGGGAACCAGAAAGAAGTGGGAATAGTATCCGGATTCTATCTGGTTCTCTGGAACATACTCTACCGCTCCCTTCTGCAGGAGTGTGAGTACTTCTTGCCTGATAAGCAATTTGCGCTGACCCGAGTAACGGGAAAGCAGAGGAGGCCTCGAGGGTGGCTTGTCTGCGAATTCTATAAAGTGGCCTTTTTTGACCAACTGAAGAACCCACCTGTCAGTGGTTATGGACTGCCATCCTGGCAGGTAATCCGAAATACGACCCCCGACCTTGATGTCCCGTTGATCCTGAGGGGCGGGGGCCGGGAAGGAGTCAGGCTGTGGTGGCAGAGGGAGCCGCGGGCTGGGCCAGCTTAGCTGGACGCTGACTTCTGCCCGCGGGCTGTCTTCCCTGGACTCTGCGGGAACCGGAGTCCCTCTGTTGTGGACTGGTGCGGGACTGTTGTCTCTGTGTCCGTCCAAAGCTGACTTTGGTTCCTACAAAGGAACTAAGCGGTCATTACATTACTGGACCCGACCTCACACTTCTCCGGCCTCTTGAAGCTTGGTGAGAACCTTCTCAGAGGGTGCACCAAAGAGAACTTCTCCTTGAAAGAGGTCATGATGTTCTTCTGGACGTCCGGGGTAAATCGGAGACATGAAGCCATGAGTGTCTCTGGAGGTATACGCCTGAAGCTGCCGCTCTGGCCGAGGAGTCCGCGGAATCATACGCGGCTCGCAGCACCTGGGTTCTCACGTCCGAACCCGTACGGAGGAGCTGCAACATCTCCTCCTTCTGCTCACCTTCTGGCAATTTCTCCCAGATTCAGTCCCTGTTCCCAAAGGCATTCTGGAACTGCACCATGTGGGTCAAGTAGTTCAGGAGCTGATGGCGCCAGGTAGCGAGCTTGTCGTCGCCTGCCCATAGCGTCCAGCTGTTTGGACTCCAGGTCCGGTGGCAGGGTGCTCAAATGTTGCGGTCTCTGGGACCGGTCATGAGAGGCTGTTATGACCAGAGAGTCGGCCAGAGGATGTTGAGCCAAGTACTGGTCCTCCTTAGGAGCCTTGTACAAGCGGTCAGCTTTCTTCGACATCGACGGGGCAGTGTGGGCGCTTCCACACTGCCTTGGTGAGCGTCCACAAAAGTGTCCACCAAGGGTGGCACCACCACAGAGCTTGGGATCCTTCTGCCGAAGATATCTAGCAAGGCGTAGTCTCTCGGGGTCTAACTCTTCTGCATCCCAGCCCATGTTCTCTTGGATATGTCTCATGATTTCCGAGAACGATGGGTCATCCGGAGGAGATCTAGGAAGCTCACGTGGGTCCGGAGAAGGGATTGGAAGAGGAGAGAGGGATCTGGATCTTGTCGAGGAATCCGATCCTGTATCCTCCGTCGAAGGCGGCGAACGGCGGCATCTTCTGGGTCTCTTAGGACTGGGTGACCCTGAAGAGGATCCTGAGCGGAGGTCTCCTATCTGGTCTTCCTTGGAGGGTCCGTAGGGTCCTGGGAGGTATTGGCGCTGCCCCGGATGGAGAAAGGGCGCAGGAGCTGGAGGGGTGCAGGTGGCGGAGGAGGAGGTGGTGTGAGACCACATCCTTTTTAATGGTATCCCACCAGTAGGTGAGCTCCTTAACCTCAGAAAGGAAGGGCCCGTCGACAGACCGGTGCGGTGGTGGGTCGTGGAGTTCGGTGTGGCTCCTCAGGGTCTCAGGTTGTGGGGAGGGTTCCTGGGAGCCGACAGGACCAGGTTCGCCCGTCTGGTCCTCGGGCTGTCAATTCCTCCTCCGTGTAGTCTCCTGACCGGCGTCGGTAGGAGGCATCGAGAGTCCTCTTCTGGGCTTCGTCCCGGGATGTCGGCCCTCCTGCCGGCGACCGAGGAAGGCGAAGAGCCTGACGGCGAAGGGCGTCTGGCGGTCGGCGGCTCCTGGGACCTGTGATGAGTGGCGCGTCAGGTCCAGCCAGCCTGTAAGCGGTAAGTTCCTTGGTCTTCCGCTGGGGAGGAGGGGCAGGAAGGCAGACCTGACGAGGTTGAATGGCGGGAACCCGACTTGTGGTGATGATGATGATGTCCCCAGACCTAACCAGGGCTTTGGAAGAAGAAGGGCCGAAGAGGGCCTGGAGGTCTTGGCCTGTGAGGAGGAAGAAGCCTGAAGGTTTCTTCACCGCAGTGGAGGAGGCTGAAACGGGCCCGGGAAGGCGAGCAGTCGGACTGGGACAGGAACTACGAGTCTGAAGCCCTAGGCGGGACTTGGATGGAGCCTTCTCCTGTGCTTCTCAGAATGTTTCCGGGCTTTCTCAGCAGAACCCCTTGGAGGTGTCCATGGCCCTTTCTCCTTGAGCAGGAGCGTCTGCAGAGCCTTCTGGCGATGGATCCAGATCGGCTGTTGAACCCCTGGCAGAAAATACAGGACCGGGTGTCGTGGTCTGGGCCTAGGCACCGGGCAGGCGAATCGCGGATCCTTGAATAGATTCTGCTTCCACAGGCGCACCTGAGGATGGCCTTCAACGGAGGTTGGAGAGGACATCAGACAGCAACTAAGCCGAAAACTGAGACTTTCCCGGGAAGAACTTAACCATCGCGTCGCGCTGAAGCGATCCGAAGGAGCCGAGACATGCAAGTCGGCAGCGGGAAAAGAACTGGGGGAATCTGGCGGGACCTTATGTACTACGCCTGACATCAGAGTCGGGACCGACGATCAAGCGGTCCCATTGAAGAGAAGCAATAGAAGAATTTGGGGTCCTGCCGCCTGCCGGCTTCAGTCCTAATGGTGTTACCTGCTGCAAGAGCTGTATCTCGAAGTAAGATCTCAGAGACCACCTTGGGCAGAAACTTTCTGTTTGTTCTGAGCTGTACTTTGTCCTTATGAGGAATAATATTGTTTGGCTTAGTGCAGAGTGCTTGGAGTTCTGAAATCCTTGTTGCAGAAGTGATGGCAACTAGAAAGACTGTTTTCCTGGTGACATATTTCAAATGTGCCATGTCCATGGGCCCGAAGGGAGGCTCCCTGAGCATGGCAATACAAAAATTGAGATCCCAAGGGGGAACAGGTTCCCGGATTGGGGGTTGAAGATGAAGCAGGCCTTTGAAAAACTTTTTGAAAATAGGCAGAGCGATAATAGATTTGTCCTTTCCAGTGGAAAGGTAAGCTGAGATTGCAGCTATGTGAAGCTTTAGGGATGAGGCCTTTAGGCCTGAGGCCTGTAGGTGAACCAGATAGTCCAGAAGGTTGGGAATCAGTGCCTTCCGAGGATCTATTTGCTTCCCTTTGCACCAAATAGAAAATCATTTCCACTTAGCTGCATAGGTTTTCTTGGTGCTCGGTTTTTTGGCCATACGAAGGATCTTCAGAACTTGTTCTGAGTAAGGAGTATCTGGGAATTCTAACTCCTCAAGAACCAGGCTTTGAGGTAAAGAGATTCCAGATTTGGATAGGTTAACCCTGCCAGTGGCAGAAATAGGAGAATGTGGCTCAGAAGAAGTCGAATAGGCATCTTGTGAGACAGGGCTAGTAGAAGAGGATACCACGGCTGCCTTGGCCACTCTGGAGCTATTAGCATCATGGCTGCTGACTGATACCTGAGCTTCAGCAGGAGTGTGAATGAGAGGAAAGGGAGCGAAGGCATAGAGGAACTTCCCTGTCCAGTCCAAGGTTAAGGCATTTGCTGGGAGAGTGTCTACTGCTGGGGGCCTGCAGCAGTATAGAGAAAGCTGATAGTTGAGGTGATATGCAAACACCTATTTCTGGTGTGCCCCACCTTCTGAACACTGTGGCTAGGATCTGCTTGTTCAGAGTCCATTCATTGCGGCCTTGACTAATGCGACTCAAGGCATCTGCCAAGGTACTGTCTTTGCCTGGTAGGTGTATGGCCGAGATGCTCACATCTAGGGAGCAGGCTAGGAACCAAATTTTCATGGCCTCTGTGCAGAGCACAGTCAACCTTGTGCCACCCTGCTTGTTTATATAAAACATGGCAGTGGTGTTGTCTGTTCTGACCTGCATTGGGTGTCCTTTGACTTAGGGGGCCAAAGCCTTCAAGATAAGGTACACTGCACTTGAGTTCCAGAAGACTGATGTGGTTTGCAGATTCTTTGGGAGTCCAAGTGCCACTTATGGAGTGGTTGCCTAGATTAGCTCCCCAGCCCAGAAAAGCGGCATCTGTGGTAATGATTTTTGTTGGACAAGGCAGCCAGAAGGAAACTCCACTGACAGATCATCTGTTTCCTTCCACCAATCCAAGGCTTGGAGCAGGGTCTTTGTTACTGGAACGAGCTTGGATAAAGAATGCTTTTTCTGGGACCAATGTGTCCTCAAGTGGTACTGTATGTCCCTCATTTGGAATCAGATGCCTGGGACAACAACTGTCATGGAGGCCATGTGCCCCAAGAGTCCTAGAAAATGCCTGGCTGGCCTAGGACAAAGGAGTTCACCAGTGACAGGAAGTTTTGAATCCTGTCTAGAGGGAGAAAGACTTTGCCTTGTTGTGTATCCAGTTGTGTTCCTATAAAATTCAGTAGCCGAGTTGGCTCTAAGTGGGATTTCTTTTCATTGATGAGAAAGCCCAGAGAATGCAGAGTTTGTTTTGTACAGTTGAGAGCCTCTCTGACCTGCTGAGGGGTCTTGCCCACCAGGAGCCAGTCGTCCAGGTATGGACAGACTGAAATGCCCTGTTTTCTTAAATAAGCTGCCACAACGGCTTGACACTTGGTGAACACTCTGGGGGCAGATGTCAGATCGAATGGCATGGCTGCAAACTTGTAATTCCCTGATTGCAGCCTGAATCTCAGAAACCTTCTGTGGGACTGCCTTACTGGTGTATGAAAGTAGGCGTCCTTGAGATCCAGGGAGGCTAGTCAGTCTCCCTGTTGCAGATAATGGATCACAGTTGAGAGAGTGACCATTCTGAACTTTGGTTCCAGTAAGGGCCTGTTTAAGTACCTGAGGTAGAGAATAGGTCGCCACTCCCCATTTTTCTTATCTGTTACAAAGTATCTGAAGTACAGGCATTTTCCTTGCTGTAAAAAGAGAACTCTCCACTATTTTTGCTGACAACAATGTTCTGACCTCCAGCTCTAATAGGAATCTTTCTGTTGGAGTTAGGGGTTTTGGCATTGAGGAACCCCAGATGGACGGTAACCTATGGAACTGGAGGGGTTGGCCCTTTTCCACTACCTCCAGGATCCACTTGTCTGTGGTAATGAGGTTCCAATAATGGAGGTAGTGGGGCAGCCTGCCCCCTGCTGGGAGAGGGGAAGCGACCTGGTTGCTGGAGTCAGGGTTTCGGCTGAGTGGCAGCTGCAGGAGTGGTAGCAGCTCTTCTCTGTCCTCTCCTTCCTCTTCCTCTGAAAAATCCTCTCATTTGAGAGTAGTCCATGGGCACTGGCATAGGAAAAAAATGGCCTAGGATAGTAACCCCTACCTCTGTTCCCTTTGTACTGAGTCTTTTGGGAGGTAGAGGCCTTCTCTTTGGCAGCACTGCTCTCATAGGTGGTTTTGTATTCTTCCACCTTTTTCATGAAGGCTTCAGTTCTGTCTCCAAAAAGGGAGCTATTTTTACAGGGGCAAAGTCCATTGCTTTGGACGGAGTGTTTTGTGAAAGGTTTGTGGTTCTTAACCAAGCCATACGTCTAAGGGACATAGCCCGAGCCATGACTCTGGAAGCTGTATCATTACTATCAACCACCATATGAAACTGATACTTGGTAGCCTCAAGACCAGTTCTGATTGTTTCAGTAATGTCCTGTACCATTTTGTCAGATTCCTGATTCAAAATGGCCACAACTAAATTCCACAAGGCTTTCTGATATTTAGCAGAATATTTATTTTATTTATTTATTTATTGAAGAGAATCGGAATTACAATCCTCTGAGTCATAGACTCCTTTGCAAAGGCTCCACATCAGTACAGAAAGAACAAACATAACATTTACTGGTATTATACATACTGTAGGTACAGTATATACATTGCGTCAAGGATCCTAAAATGGATTTTTGGTCTTAGCTGTGACCAACAGGTAGATTACAGATTCGGTGTCCTAATTGAATCCTGAGTCAGATTTTTTTTTATACATTGTGATTGTGGGACCTGAGGATGCAGTCAGGGTAAGGTTGGGCTTTTTATCCCTGTCATTACGGATTTTCTACATTCGCTGGCGCTATATAGACTGCTAGCAATGAGCTTCCTTTTGTGTTTTGGAGATGGTGGAAGCGTAACGGTTGCAGTCACGTGTTGTTGATACAAGGAGGAAGTCCTTAAGTCCAGTTTTAAATTGGCCAAGACTAGGGGCTAGGGAGATGGAGGCTGGTAGGCTATTTAGCCATAGGGAGCCCGGTTTCGGAAAGACCTTTGTCCTAGGGCGGTCCTACAGTGGGGGGACTAGGAGAGAGGTGCCAGTGGTGCGTCTAGGGGCCCTTCTGTGTGGGACAGTCTGGATGAGGGGGTGGAGGCCTTTGGGTGCTAGATTCATAAGAATTTTTTTTGCTTGGAGGGTGGTGTGGTACTCAAGCCTACCTTCAAAGGTGAGCCAGTCAGCACGATTGTAAAGCTCACACGTGTATGTGTCTCTATCACTCCCAGTGACCAGTCTGCAGGCTTTATTGAGAGCTGTGTTTGGTCGGCAGAACCATAAATCATAATGCCATAGCCAACCAAAGATAGGACAGAGGAAGTTACAGCAAGATGTAGGGCCTGAGGGGGTAGGCATTGCTTATGTCTGTATAGGAGCCCCAATCTGGTGTTTACAGTGGAGGAAAGGTGCTGGATGTGTGTGGTAGGTAAGGGAGGTGTCCAGAGTGACACTCAGGTATTTGAAGCTAGAGACCTGTTCAAGAAGGAGGCCCTGGGAGTTTGAGATGAGTAGCAGTGCACTGCTGAGTGGGCTTTGGTGGTGGGCAAAGATCATCAATTTCGTCTTCCTGTAGTTGAGTACTAGGTGATGCTCATAAAACCAGGATTCAGTTTCAGTAGGGCTGATTGTACGGAGTCAGGATGGGGGGTGTTTCCAGAGCAGTACTGCATCGTCTGCATAGAGTAAGAGCTTCCCATTGCATGATTGAGGGAGGGAGTTAAAGAAGAGGGTGAAGAGCAATGGGCCGAGAATGGATCCTTAGGGGACACTTGATTGGACTGGTCTTTCGGAGGAAAGGGTGGCGTTAATTTTAACCTGTTGCATCCAGCCAGAGAGATAGTCCTTGAACCAGGAGATGGCCTCAGGGGAGAAATGTTGGGAGGGAAGGGCATGAAGCAGAAGTGCGTGACTGACGGTATCGAAGGCTTTGGTCAAGTCAACAAAGATTGCTCCTGCTATGGACCCCTGGTCCAGGGCCTCGTGAATGTATGAGGTAAATTCCAGGAGGGCAGTGTTGGTGCTGTGCCCCCTCTGGAACCCCACGTGTTGTTAAGTGGCAGGCAGCGAATATTTGGATTAAACAGTCGGTGAGCTGGTCCGACACAATTTTTTGACGCCTTTTGGGGGTTTGAGATGGGTTGGTAATTGCTGGTGGAGGTGGGTCAACAATTTTCAGTATGGGGGTAATTATACCTCTTTTCCACAGCGTGGGGAACTGGCTGAGGCGTAGCGACCAGATAAGAATTTTGGTAAGATGTGGCAGGGTTACATCTAGAGTTAGCCTGCGCAATTTGATGTCAACAGAGTCACTGCTATAGTGCGCATTCAGCAAGGCTTTGGTGAGGTAGCGTTTATGCCAAATAAGTGGAAAAATGAAGCAGAAGAGAGGCTGTAGTGTAGGATTTTTTTTTGCCATGGAGTCCAGTTTTCTGGACTCCTTCTCAGGAGACTGGGAGGAAAGTGGGACTTTAGCTTTATCACAAGCCACAGCCTGCACCACTCCCTCATGACTGGGATGAGCAAACAGAAATTCAGCATAATTTCTTGTGAGCTGGTACTTTCTGTTAATCTTTTTGTCTATTCCAGGGACAGAGATAGGGGACTGGAGTAGCTTCACTGTATTCTTCTTTAAAGATTTATAGATAGGCAAAACAATATTTTTGGGAGGTGGAATATCCATCATGTCTCTATAGTCTTGATCCTCCTCCTCCTCACCCTCAGTAGTCTCCTGGGTAGGAAGGTCCAGGGTGTCCATCATATGTTGCAGAAAGGTACATAGGGAGGAAAAATCCTCCTGGACATTTGGGGAGGTAACAAACTCCTGGTCTAGTGATACATCAGGCTCCAAGGGCTGGCCCTCTGCTTCTTCATCATCATCAGTGTCATCTCCATCCCCTTAATAGCAGTTTGGCCCAAACGTTGGGGCAGGACTGGAGGGGTGAAGAGGAATAGAGGGGGCACTGAAAATGGTGGCGGTGCCCACACTCTGTATAGTTTGATAAAGGTGCCAAGCCTTGACCATTTCCTCATAAGATGGCAAATCTTTCTCAAAGTCAGACTGTTTATCTTTTTGTTCCTGACTCACTGGCATCTCCCTTTACCTCAACGCGGGAGGGGCAGTGGTATGTTTTTCTTTAAATTTCTTTTTGGCAGGCACTGACACGGCGACCTGCTCTCCTTGCCTCTTTTTAAGCTGGTCATCATTATTATTATTGTTACTTTTATCAGAATTATCAGAGGAGTCCTTGGGGGGCTTTATCTTTTGGCTTGCCCTGGGAAGAGGACCCCTCTTCAGAAACTCTGGTAGAGGGGAAGCAGACTGAGAAGCCATAATTTCCAATCTTTTGGCTCCCTTTTAATAGTTTTTGAACAAAATTTAAAGCAATGGTCTGGACCTAGGCACTATAAACACAAGTCATGGCTGTCTGCTTTCACCACTATTTTATGATACTTTAAACAATTTTTAAAACCTGTAGTTCTAGTCCTTTTCTTAGGTCTTTCTGACATGCCAGTTTGTCAGAAATGACCAAAAAATTCGTTCCCAAATAAGGAAAGAATAGACTAACAGCCGGTTCCCTCGTGATAAAGAGCCGTGATTTACTGAAGTGAAAAACTGTTAAAAAATAGAAGAAAAACTTGGTTCCCGCTTAAAAACAGGAACTAACTAAATAAAGAACTGTCGAAAATACCAAGACGCTAAAAGTTTTACCTCAGAAAACAAAAAGGGAACCGAGGTAAAGACAGAAAAACACGGTTCCAGGGGACAGATGGAAACCGCAAAAATACTAGGAAAACAATATAGTATAACATACAAACTTTTGGTTAAACGTTCTCTTCAGCCAAGAGTGAGAGATCACCTCAGAGGAAGTGTTGCTCAGTCAGAAGGAGAAAAAATTCTGGTGCCCTTTGGGCAAGCTCCACTCAGCACACCCTCCAACTCTCTTCTGATTGGCTAATTCATTTTACTCATTACCATAAATGACAACTCCAAGGCAGCTCAACCTAGCCAGCTTACTGCTATAGTTACTGATGCTAAAGGACCCCTGAGGTGAGAAGAACACAATTATTATTTTTTTTTTTCAATTAAATTGAGGGATGTTAGTAAGTAAAGGTGGCAGCCATGTTTGTAATGGCAATCAAGGATGAGTGAACTGGCAAATGAATTGTAACATGATGTGCCTAAATTCTACTTCCTGAACTTGTTCCACCCTGTACTTTTGTGTGGGATTAACATATGGTTTTTGGAACTTATTTTGCCAGTCAGGAAGACAGAACGTCCAATCAATTTTACAATGTTGCCATCTTACCTTGGTCATTCATACTGTCCATGATTGTCATTAGTTTCTTTAGTCTTGCCATGGATTCCTGTTCATTGCCTTTGCTCATGAAATCTGTACCAAAACCAGGGATCATACCCTAGAAAAAAAACATTAAACGGGGCTATTAAAAACCAACCTGAAGAAACATAGACTTTGACAGCAGATAAGGACCGCTTGGCCCACCTAGTCTGCCCATTTTCCTACCTACAGGGTAAGCTGCAGATCCTAGTTTACCAACAACCTATGTCTTCCTACCACCCACAAAAATTGCCTTATGTCTGTCCCATGTGTTCTTGAATTCTCCCACAGTTTTAGACCCCACAACCTCCTCAGGAAGGCTGTTCCATGTGTTCACCACCCTCTCTGTGAAAAAATACTTCCTCACACTGCCCCTCTCTACCTTCAAATTGGTCCCCTTGTTCTTGCACAACTCTTTTTCTGAAAGATGCTACCCTCTTGGACTTTGTTGATTCCACTGAGGTACTTAAAAGTTTCTATCATGTCCGCCCATCTCTCTTTTCCTCAAGGGTATACATATTAAGCTCCTCCTTTAGTCTCTCCTCGTATAGCTTCTCTTGCAGACCCTGCACCATTTTAGTTGCCCTCCTCTGGACTGCCTCCATCCTGTCTATGTCCTTGCAGAGGTGGGGTCTCCAGGACTGGACGCAGTACTCCAGATGGGGTCTCACCAACTGTCTGCACAGAGAGATAACAATTTCCTGTTTTCTGCTGGTGATGCCTCTCCCTATACATCCCAGTATGCCTCCCCAGCCCTCTCTACTGCCTTCTCACATTGCTTGCTTACCTTAAGATCATCTGATATGATTACCCCCAGGTCCCTTTCCATTTTTGTTGTTGTTACTACCTCCCCCCCCAAGAAGGACCAGAAACTAGAAATGGTGCTGGTTCATTCCAACTACAGCGCTAAAAATGGTGCCAGGGTACCTACAAGTCCAGAAATAGTTGTAGTCTAACTACACATTTAGAAATGATCCCAGTTTTACATTAAAATCTTAAAATGGCACAGGTCTGACTAGAGAGCTAAAAATAGCGCTGATCTAATGTTCAATTATAAATCTTGAGATAGTGAAGGTCTAATTATAAAAATGGTGAAGGATTACTTATAAATCTAGTGATGACTGGGCTCCAACTGTAAATGTACAAATGGTGCACTATGTAGCTAGAGATCCAGAAATGGTGCGGGTATAACAAATGTCGAGATGGTGAAGATCTAACTATAAATCTCAAAATGGTGAGGGCCAGACTGTAATTCTAGAAATAGGAGAGGTTTAACTAGAAATGGCGATGGTCCAACAATAAATCTAGAAACTGTGGGGGTCCAACTATGTATCTAGAAATGGTGAGCAGACGGAAGCATGACTGCACCATCACTGCTGGGCACGCATACAAAAAGCAACAATGCAAGCAGGATAAAACTTTATTTTGGACGCCAGCACTCTGATATGTCCGCCCCTCCCCAAGAACAGCCGAACGTTTTCGCACTAGCACTGTGCTTTCTCAGAGCCTTGAAAACGTTGGCTGTTCTTAAGGCCCATATCAAGTGCTGGTAATCAAATAAAGACCCTGAACTTTATCCTGCTTGCATCATGGCTTTTGTGATGACACTTAACAGTGATGGTGAAGCCGTGCTGCCGTCTGCTCTGAAAGAGGACACCCTTGCATTTGGCTCTGTTTATTTGCTTTAGCCGCCTGTATTGTTTTGGGTTTATCATCTAGAAATGGTGCACATCTAGCTAATGATGGACAACAAAATAAATTAGTCAAACCATAAGTCTAGCCATGAATTTAGAAATGGTGCATGTCTGACTATCAAGACAACCCTAAAGTGTCTGCTTCTGTAAGTGTATGAGATGCAAGACACTGTGTACGAGCTAGTCAAGGCAGAAACTGCAGGCAACGCTGCTGATGTGCACCACAGGAAAATGAAATAACCTTTAAGCTTGCACACAAACACATGACCATACGATCTGGACAAGCACAACACTGAAAATTTCAACCTTAGATGTTTGAAGTTCATTCGGCAACAAAAAGCAGAACACACACGATTGCAAAAGCAAGCACTAACACAGCTAGCTTTCAGATAAAATAAATTCTTTCAGAAGCAGATAACAATGCAAGCACAGTTAGAAGTGACACAGTGCTCCAACATTTCACACCCTGCCACAATGGTTTCGTCACTGGTATGACCCCCCAACACATAAGCGTTAACATTATATAGCATATCTTTAAATACAAAGATTCAAAGTGCTTGAATACCAACTGAAAAGTGTGCACAGCAGTGCAACTGCGATGATCAGTAATAAATACTACAATATCAACTCAGCTACACACAATACTCATAAATAGATCATTTTAAGATATTCATGATGTTGGTACTGCATGCCTAGCATCCATATACAGTACATAAATTGGTAGGGCTCTCTGGTAAATGGTACCACACAACAGGCAATCCTCTGGTGATGTGAAGGCTGACTGAGAAGCCATTAAATCTTATACGTTTTTTGCCCGTTTCTTTTAGTTTTAGGCAAAATCTTTTACAGAGATCACAACTGGAGAAATCATGGTCTGGACCCAGGCACTTTAAACACAGCTCATGGCGGTCTGCCTTTGCCAGGAGCTAAAAAACAAAACAATGTTTAGCTCCTGTCTTCTTTTTGGGTCTGACCCTGAGAAGATGTTTCCAGCTCCAAATTGTATTTATTTATTTTTTGTTGACCGGGTAAGTGCACTAGACAAATCCTGCCTATTTTCAGGCACGACCCGTGGGAGGGGGATACAGATGAATGCCAACTGACCTTGAACCTGATTTAAGATGTTGGTGGTATTTTTGAGTGAATGAGAGAAATTTGGCCAGGACACCGGGGAAATTCCCCTACTCTTTTCGATAAGTGCCATGGGATCTTTAACATCCACCTGAACTACCACCAATCCAGGCAGATGGGACCGCGGTTTAATGTCTCATCTGAAAGACGGCATCTCAGAAGTGCAGCACCCCTCTCATGCTGCACTACAGTGTCAGTACTGGGATATTAACCCAAGTGCCAGATGTGGGAACTGAACCCACAGCCCTCTGATCTCCCGGTCTCATAGGCGAGTGTGCTACCTACTGAGCCACCGACACTGCAAATAGAAATAACAGAAAATATTATGAGCTGACAAACTGTCAAAAAGAGCTTTAAAGTAAGTAATGCAGTTAGATTCCTCAAAAAAAAACCTGCAAGTTAAATTTTACCTCAAAAGAGGTTTCCTTAAAAACAGCATAAATATTGTTTCAGTTTCCAAAAATGAGGAACCATGAATAATTTAGAGGAAAATCACAAAGTGGTTAAATAATAGTTATTTTTATTTAGATTTTAAAAGATTAAATAACGGTTCCCTTAAGGTGGAAACCGTGCCTAGAATGCCATTCTCCAGTACATAGGAACTGATTGGGAACCGAAGAAAAAGGAAAACCTGCACAATAAAATAAAACAATAACACCCTAACTAATGGAGATTATCAAACGGTAAACTGAAACACTATAAAATATTGAAACAATAAACCAGCCAGAAGTGCAGAGAAAACTTCAGGGCAACTGCTCTCTTCAAGCGGAGAAATAAATGTGACAGAGTGCTGGGGTAAGCGTGACCACACAACACAGTTTGAATTTCATTCCAAACTCCATAATTTGCAAACAATTCTTAGAGCTCCAACAACTGCTACTTCCAGGAGAATGATTGCTGTTGTTAAGCATAAGAAAAATTACTCACTATAGTAATCTTGTTTCTTCCAAGGTATTCTCCAGTATTCATAATTCTTGCAGCCAGCCTTTGAAGCAGAACTGCCCGGAGATAGAACAGTATGCTAAAGAACGGTATGCTAATGATGGAACCATCATTGGCTCGTGCCACTTTTCAAATGCTGCCCTTATGAACTGCCTGTGTTCTAAAACGCCTCAGATTTCATGGACAGCCTGCAAGGGAAAGCCCTACCAAAAACTATATCTATGCAATAATGATAACAATAAAACTAATCCTATCCAACAAACCTCCAACTGGAGGAAAAAACAACTCCCCTGAATGAAAGAGTAACCTGCAGAGAGGGAAAAAAAATGGGGCCCAAAGACAAGATACATAGATACTGTTGGCAGATAAGGGCCTATGGCCCACTCAGTCTGCCCATTAAAGCTTGTAAGTTCCCTTTATGTTTTTCTAGATGTCTGTTGTCCCTTGCCCCTGACCTCCAGAATTCCCTTAGGTCTATCCCATGCATTCTTAAACCCTGTGATTGTTTCAGCCCCCACCACTTCCTCTGGCAGGGTGTTCCACTTGTCCACCACCCTTTCTGTGAAGAAATTCTTCCTCATGTTTCCTCTGAATCACCCTCCCTCCAGCTTCATCCCATGCCCACTAGTCCTGAAACATCTTTTTCGCTGGAAAATACTGTATTCCTGCACCCTGTTACTCCCTGTAAGGTACTTGTATGTCTCTATCATATCTCCCTCTCTCACTCCTCTCTTCCAGGGAGTACATATTCAAGTCCTTCAGCCTGTCCTCATAGGACATGTGATACAATGCCTGTACCATCTTTGTTGCCCTCCTCTGAACCTTCTCTACCCTGCCTATGTCCTTACGTAGGTAAGGTCTCCAGAACTGTACACTGTACTCCAGGTGGTGCCTCACTAGTGTCTTGTATAGTGAAATTATGACCTCCCTTTTTCTGCTGGTGATGCCCCTGCCTATGCATCCCAACATCCTGTTTGCTTTTACCTGCTGCCTTGTCACACTGTTTCCCTAACTTGAGGTCATCAGAGATTATAACCTCAAGGTCCCTTTCCTGCTTGGAGCATGCTATATCCTCACCCCCAAACTAATATGTTGTTTCAGGGTTTTTGTGCCCTATATGCATTATCTTGCACTTCTTCGCGTTGAATTTCAACTGCCAAACCCTCAACCATTTTTCAAGCTTCTGCCGGTCCCTCCTCATTCTGTCTACACCCTCTGGGGTGTCCACTCTGTTACAGCGCTTTGTGTTGTCAGCACGCAAGGAAATTCTGCCTTCTAGGTCCTGTGCAATGTCACTGATGAGGACACTGAATAGGACCGATCCCAGCACTGAATGTGGTACCTCACTGGTCACTTGTCCCTCTGTGAAGTGACAGCCATTTACCATCACCTTCTGTGTCCTAACACCCAGTCAATTACCCACCAGACTATGCCTGTGTGTGGCACCCTCACACACAGTTACTCAGCTTGGAGTGCAGTAGCCACTGGTAATAGAAGGGGAGACAGGGTGGGTGAGTTATGAATGTTGGAGAATACCTTGGAATCAACAAGATTACTATGGTAAGTAATTTTTTTTTTTTACTCACCCCAGGAATTCTCCAACATTCCTAACTCTTGCAGACTAAGAAGCAGCACCTTTGAAGGTGGACACAGAACCTACTTTGTAAACAGACTTTGTAGGACTGCTGTGCCAAACCTGACATTAATTCTGGACTGGGTGTCCAGGTTGTAATGCTTTGTAAAAGTGTGTACTGTCCTCCAGGTAGCTGCTTTACAGATTTCCACTAGTGGAACATCCCTGGCAGCTACTATGGTCGCAGCTGTACCCCTTGTGGAGTGGGTGCTCAGCCCTGCTGGGGGCTCCCTTCCTGCTTTCGAGTAGCAAAACTGTATGCACTGAACTATCCAGCAAGAAGAAAAAATTACTCACCTTAGTAATTGTGTTTCTTCTAATGGAGTCTTGCTGTATTTTGACATATGCAGTTAGCCCCAGCACTTGAACTGCTCAGGAGAGGAGAGAGTTAATTTCTATGCAACGCACAGAACATTGAGCTCGAGCTCAGATTTCAAACCTCTGTCTGTGGTGCCACAGAATGTAACCATCAGATTCTTTCGAGCAAACTAACCACACTTCCAGTGTAGAAATTGTAAAACATACGAGCCAACAGGCAACAACTTGGTTCCAGAAGACTCAAGTCGAGAACCCAAGAGAAAAAACAGGTAGTGAACAAGATATATAATCTAAGTAAAACTCAACAACCACCACCACCCCACCCTGAAGGGGAGGGGTGCAAAGTACACCCCTGAGGTGCAACACTGTACCTGCCAGCCCACATCCCAAAAACTAGGTTCTGAAAGGGGAGGCAGGGGGGAGGTCAGAATACAGCAAGACTCCATTAGAAGAAACACAATTACTAAGGTGAGTAATTTTTTCTTCAAACAACATGAAGTCTTGCTGAATTCTGACATATGCAGACTATCAGCAGTACCTCCACGGAGGATGGTACCGAACCTATTTTGGGAACAGGCTCTGCAGTACTGCTGTACCAAACCTCTCATCACTCCTAGCCTGGCTATCCAGAGAGTAATGCTTGGTGAAAGTATGGACGGTTTTCCAGGTGGCTGCTTTGTAGATCTTTAACAAGGGTATATCTCTGGCAGCAACCAGAGAAGCAGCTGTACTCCTAGTCGAATGAGCCCTCAGGCCTGAGGGAGGTGTTTTGCCTAGCTTGTCATAGCAGAACTGTAGAGACAATCCATCTGGCAATAGTTCTCTTAGTAGCAGGCCTACCTTTCGCCACTTCACCATAAGTGAGAAACTGAAGACAGTCATTATGTGCCTTAGTATGCTCAATGTAGAAGCTAAGTGCCCTCTTAACATCCAAACTATGTCATCTTCTTTCTCCTGAAGATGAACGATCAGTGAAAAACACAGGAAGAGACATGGACTGGTTCAGATGGAAATCTGAGACCACTTTGGGTAAAAGCCTCCTATTGGTTCTGAGGACCACCTTATCTCTATGGAGTGAGATAAAATCAGGTTCAACTGACAGGGCCTGTAATTCACTAATTTGCCTGGCAGAAATGATAGCTACCAAAAACACAGTTTTCCAGGTCAGGTACTTAAGCTCGGCCGAAGCCAGAGGTTCAAAGGGTGGCTGCATAAGCTGAGCAATGCAAATATTGAGATCCCAAGCCGGAGTAGGCTCTCTAAAAGGAGGGTTGATATGAACCAGACTTTTAAAGAACTTAGCAAAGACAGGGTGAGAAGCCAGAGAAGAGCTGTTCCCTGCTGACAGGAATGCAGAGACAGCTGCTAGATTAACTTTTAAAGTGGCTGGTCTAAGGCCTAAGCCATTGATGTGAACTACGTAATCCAAAAGTGTAGCAATGCTAACAGCATCTGGTAGAATATCCTTATGGGAACACCAAATGCTGAATCTTTTCCATTTGGTATTATAAGTATTTCTGGTAGAGGGTTTCCGAGAAACCTTAAGGATGTCCAAAACTCCCCGAGAAAGATATAGGCCTGCATATTCTATCTCTTCAAGAGCCAGGCCTTGAGATTGAGAGACTGGAGATTGGGGTACCAGATCCTCACCTGAGAGAAAGCTAGGAAATTGTGTCTTTTGGGAAGAGACAGGGGGAGTGAGACTGCTAGGGACAGCAGCAGAGGATACCAAGGCTGTCTGGCCCAGTCTGGAGCCAGTAGAATCACTGTGCAGGGTTGTGACCTGATCTTGACTAGAACCCTGAACAATAGGGGAAAGGGAGGAAAGGCATAAAGGAACTTGCCTACCCAATCCAATATCAGGGCATCCAGGGGAACAGTCCCTAGGACTGGGGGGTCTGCAGCAGAAGAGGGGAAGTTGGAGATTGTCTGGGGCTGTGAAGAGATCTATCTCTGGAGAGCCCCACCTAGTGAAGATTACTTTTGGTATGAGGAGATCCAAGGTCCATTCGTGATGGCCCTGGGAGATTCTGCTCAGAGCATCTGCTAACACACTGTCCTTCCTTGGGAGGTGGACTGCTATTAGAGAGGTTTTCAAGGAGTAGGCCAGAGACCATATTTTCATGGCCTCCGTGCACAAGGCCATAGACCGAGTGCTCCCTTGCTTGTTGATGTACCACATGATGGCGGTGTCTGTCCTGACCTGAACCACGTTGTCCCTTACGGAGTCCGAGAAAGCCTGAAGGGCTAGGAATACTGCCCTGAGTTCCAGAAGATTGATATGAAGGAGAGACTCTTGTGGAGACCAAACACCCTGTGCTGTGAGAGGTCCTAGGTGGGCTCCCCAGCCTAGAAGGGAAGCATCTGTTGTCAGTACCACTGAATGAGACTGAGTGAGGAATGGGACACCTTGTCTGAGATTGTCCTGATCCAGCCACCCCTGCAGAGCTTGGACCAGAGTCTGAGTCACTGTAGCCAATTTGGTGACAGAATCTTTTTTCTGAGACCAAAAAGACCTTAGGTGAAACTGAATGTCCCTCATTTGGAACCCGGCTCCTTGTACCACTGCAGTGGAAGCTGCCATGTGGCCTAGGAGTTGAAGAAAATGTCTTGCTGGGTGAGAGACCAGAGGATGAAAAGAGGAAGCAAGATCTGTAAGGGTCTTTACCCTTGCTAATGGGAGGAAGGCTTTTGCTTGAACAGTATCCAACTCTATCCCTATGAAAGTGAGGAGTTGTACTGGTTCGAGAGCCGACTTTGGCATATTAAGAAGAAAACCCAGAGAACTGAGCAAATCTTGAGTGATTTGAAGAGCTGACCTGACCTGGTCGGGAGACTGTCCTACAATGAGCCAGTCGTACAGGTATGGCAATAGAGAGATCCCAGCCTTCTGAGGAAGGCCACTACTATTGCAAGGCACTTGGTAAACACTCTTGGAGCTGATGTTAGGCCGAAAGGCATGGCTCTGAACTGATACTGGCCTAAGGCAACTCGAACCTGAGGTACTTTCTGTGGGAGCACCTGATAGGAATGTGGAAATAGGCATCCTTGAGGTCCAGGGATGCTAACCAATCTCCTTGCCTCAGAGAGGGACGAATTACTCCCAGAGTCACCAGTTTGAACTTTGGTTTTAAGATGCGTTTGTTCAGATACCATAAGTCTAGGATGGGTCACCACTCCCCCTGTCTTTTCTGGGGTAAGGAAATATCTGGAGTACAGACCCTTGCCCCTGTGCAGTGTAGGAACTCTCTCAACGGCTCTGAGAGCCAGCAGAGAGGAAACCTCTGCTTCTAGACCAGTGGTTTCGGAGATGTTTGCAGGAGGAAAAGATCTGACCCTCATTTTTGGAAACTTCTTGAAACTGACGGCCAGTCCTTGGCTTACTACCTCCAGGACCCACCTGTCTGAGATAACAGACATCCAGGCCTGGAAGTAGTAAGCCAGCCTACCTCCTACTGGAGTTGGGGAGTCAACCCGGGCTGAAACATCAGGGTGTCTGCTTAGCAGGAGCCTTGGACTGGGAAGAGGATGCAGCCCTGCTCATCCCCCTCCTGCCTCTCCCTCGAAAGAACCCCCTCTGTGGAAAGAGAGAGGAGGCCTGGGCTTGGTAGAAGGGCCTGTGAAAGGGCCTGCCCCTGCCTCTAGACTGCTGCTTTTGAGAAGTGGCTTGCCATTCCTTGGCCTGTACACTCCTGTAGGTTGTCCTGTACTCATCCATCTTTTTCATGTAAGTCTTTGTCTGCTCCCCAAACAGAGAGTCACCCACCACAGGGAAATCCATGGCCTTAGCCTAGTGTCCTGAGAAAGGCTAGTGCATCTGAGCCAAGCAAATCTCCTGAAAGATACAGATGTAGCCATGACTCTTGATGCCTCATCGTTAAGAGTCTACAGCAGCATGGAATTGCACTTTGGATGCCTCAATCCCATCAGCAGCCACCTCCTCCAGCTCTTTGGCTAGCTGGGGGGAAACCTGTTTAGCCAGTTCCAGAACCATATCCCACCTGGACTTCTGGTATCTGGCCGTGTATGCCATATAATTAGCCTGCCCGAGTCCCAAGGAGGATGCCAAGTATTGTCTTGGCCACGGCATCCACCTTCCTGGAGTCTTTATCTGGGGTGTGTGAAGCCAAAGGTATATTTGCCCTGTCACAGGCTGCAGCCTGCACTACCCCAACATGTCTGCAATGATTGGACACAAACTCCATACCGGAGCCTGACAGTATATACCTTCTGTCCATTCTCTTATCCACAAGAGGTAAAGAATTTGGAGTCTGTAGAATCTTTTGTGGCTGTTTCCCCAGGGATTTATGGAACAGAACAGACAACCTCTTGGACTCTGGGATGTCCATCATCTCCACAAAATCAGGCTTTTCCTCCTCAACTGCTTCAACCTTAGGGAGTTGGGGGGTTTCTGCCACCTTTTTGTAAAACAAAAAGTGAGATGGGGACTCAGAAAGCCTTGGAGGGGAAACACTGGAGGGTCTGTCTGGGGAGATGTCTGGTTCAATGGGCTCATCCAGACCTCCATCATCATCATCATCATCATCCGGTAATTCTACGTCTCCCTCCCACTCCAATTCGTAGTAAGCATCCGGATCATAATCCGATGGAGTTGGATCTGGCCTAACCGACAATACCGATTCGGACGGAACTGGACGGAGCAATTGCAAAATACTGATCGCTTTGGTTATTTCTTCAGCGGTTGGAGCAAGGGGTGCTAGATCAGAACCGGCTGATTTTTTTTGCCTTTTTGATGGAACCGAACCTCAGGGTCGGCTCTCCTTTTGCCCGAGGATGTCTCGACCAGGTCAGCGGGCACCTCCTCAGGTTCGGTAGGAACAGAACCGGGCTGGCCATCCAAGTCAGCAGAATTCTCGGCCTCCTTTTCCTTTAGCCTACCCAATCTTTTTTACAGGGTGGTCTTAGGAAAAGTTCTGCAGATTTGGCAGTCTGTTTTGAAGTGGTCAAACCCTAGACAATAAACACAGACAAGGTGGGGGTCAGCCTTAGCAAAGGCCTTCCCACACTCTGTACAGTGTTGAAACCCAGTGGGACCGTTTTTTTTTCTTGGGTTTCTCAGACATGGTCAGGCTAGAAAAAATTACCCTTTAAGCATTGTTTTGCTAGGTAGTACACCCCCTATCGGTTACCAACTGTGTCACGGGTTGTGGAAAGAAACCGAAAAAAAGTTTGGGTTTTTGAAACCAACAGGAACCGGCACACCACTACTATAACCCAGAAAATAAATTTAAACACAAAGGGTCGGTTCCCAACCGGACCGATCGCAAAGGAACCGAAGTTTACAATTTCCACAGAGAAAAAAACAGAAATTATGGTTCACTACTTATCTACACTATTTACTGTACCATAGACAGAGGTCGAAACAGAAAATAAACAAATTGGTTGAAAAACCGACGAGTTGTGAAACTTTACTGAACCGAAGGAACAATCTCCGGAACGACTTCACAGTTAGACGGAGTAAAGAATCTGACAGTTACACTCTGAGGCACCATAGATAGAGGTTTGAAATCCGAGCTCAAGCTCAACGTTCTATGCCTGGCATAGAAATTTACTCTTTCCTCTCTGCAGCAGTTCAAGTGCTGGGGTTAACTGCATATGTCAGAATACAGCAAGACTGTATGTTGTTTGGAAATGGACCTTTTAGATGCTGGGTTTCCTTTTCCTATATCCCCATAAGTGAGGAACAGCTGCTGTCAGTCCTGCCTATGGTCCTTAGTGAGTCATTAAGTAGCTGAGAGCTCTTTTTGACATCAAGACTGTGGAGTCATTGCTGGCGCAGCAGTAGGGCTATCGGTTGTGACGCCATCGACCCAGGTCTGGGAATGGACTTGGGCAGCTGGTGGGCTGGCTGGGAGCAGAGGGACTGAGCGCCCACGGGTTGCTCTCCTTCTCCAGGGAGGGTGGGGATCCCTGTCCCGCTGCTATACCGCCACCTGGGTGGCCATGGGTGGAGGTACAGTGGGATGGCATGAAGCGGGAAGGAGGACGTCGGCCGGGAGCTGGGATGACAGCATGTTACTACGTGCCCAGCACTGGCTCTCCAGTGCGCTGGCATTCGGGGGACCAAAAAAGCAATGGGCGCCTGAGACGGGACCTGGCTTGGCTGCCCAAGAGAAATCCACAACCAGGCTTCAGAATGGGCCTAGGCAGCATACCCGATGCACACTAATGGACTGGAGGGGACAATAGGGAGGTCAAACCAAGGCCGGATGGGGCAGTGCTGACAGGACCCAGAATGGAGATAACTGGGGAGGACCTATGGGAGCGCGCACAGCCTAGGGATCCCTTAGGATAGGGTCTGGAGCAGTGAGTAAGGGAGCATAAACAGACAATATAAAAAAATAAATATAAAAATACTGTGGCGTCTTACGTTCACCTGAACTATAGTGTTCAGTGAAAACGACTGGTAAGATGATTGGTTCAAATGGAAATCATAAACCACTTTACGAAGAAATTTCCTGTTTGCTCACAGGACTACTTTATCTCTATGGAATAAGATGTAGTCCTTTTCAATGCACAAAGCCTGAAGCTCACTAATCCTTTTGGCTGAAGTAATGGCTATCAGGAACACTGTTTTCCAGGTAACATACTTCAGATGAGCTAAGGCCATAAGCTCGAATGGGGGACCTATACACTTGGCTATGCAGATATTCAAGTCCCAAGCTGGCACCTGAATATGCCAGACGTTAACTGGAGCACCCTTGCTGCAGGCACATCCAGGAGCAGGGTCATTCTTGATGCCCTGCAAGGGGCATGCCTCAGACAGCTAGTGTTTGAACCCACTCAGGAAGGGGCAGTCTTAGACCTGGTACTCTCAAATGGAGATGGAGAAAGGATCTCAGATTTAGAAGTGGGTAGCCATCTGGGAACAAGCGACCACCAAACAGCGTGGTTCACAATAAACACAGCCACAGAGACAAGCCATACAAAAGCAAGAGTATTGGACTTTAGGAGGGCTGACTTTGGGAAAATGAGAGTGCTTCAGAAAAGCACTAGCAAACGGGCAAGGAGGAGGGGTGGAGGAACAATGGGGAATAATCAAAACAGCCATCACAGAGGCAACGAGCCTTTGTGTGAAGCGAATCAATAAAACAAAATGAAGGAAAAAACCACTACGGTTCTCAAAAGAGGTGGCAGGGAAGGTTAAGGAGAAAAGGATAGCATTCAGGAAATATAAGGAAACACAGAAGGAGCAGGACAGAGAACTTTATCAGTTAAAGCAGAAGGAGGCAGTGAAGGCAGTCAGAATAGCAAAGTCCCAAACCGAGGAAAAGATAGCCAATTCTGTTACAAAGGGAGATAAAACCTTTTATAGGTACATTAGGGAACAAAGAAAGACCAAGGGAAGGATACAGAGACTTAATAAAGGGAAGGGAATGTGGGCAGAGGGTGATCGTGAAAAAGCAGGGATACTGAACAAATATTTCTGCTCAGTATTCACAACAGAAGAGGATGGAGAGGTACCTAAACCAAACAAGAGAAACACTCTGGATAGGGGGGTCGATACCAGTCCATTCACAGAAGAAAGGGTTATAAAAGAACTCTTGAAAATGAGGGTGGACAAAGCAATGGGGCCTGATGGGATTCACCCCAGAATTCTAAAACAACTAAGGGCAGAACTAGTGACACCAGTAACTACTCTCTTTAACAAATCATGGGAGAATGGAGTGGTACCTGAGGACTAGAGGAGGGTGGATGTGATTCCACTTCACAAAAGTGGGAGCAGGGCAGAGGCAGGAAACTACAGACCGGTTAATTTGACCTCAGTGGTAGGGAAAATGATGGAATCACTTCTGAAGGAAAGAACTGTTGAGTACCTAGAGGCCAGTGGGGCACAGGACCCAAGACAGCATGGATTCACAGTGGGAAGGTCATGTCAGACGAATCTAATATATTTCTTTGACTGGGTGACCAAAGTAGTAGATCTGGGAGGGGCTGTGGCTATGTCCTACCTAGATTTTAGCAAGGCATTTGACCCAGTCCCACACAAAATATTAATATACAAGTTAGCCAGCCTTAGAGTGGGGGCCCAAGGTGGTAGCCTGGATAAAAAATGGGCTGGACAACAGGATGCAAAGGGTAACAGTAAATGGAGTCCACAGTGAAGAAAGGAGGGTAACTAGCGGGGTACCGCAGGGTTCAGTATTGGGACCGGTCCTCTTTAATGTCTTTATAAGTGACACTGGAGAGCACCTGGAAGGAAAAATATCTCTCTTTGCAACAACACAAAGATCTGCAACAGGGTTGATACACAAGGTGGGGTGGAAAGGAGGAAAATGGACTTAGCAAGATTGGAGGAATGGTCAAATGTATGGCAGCTCAGATTCAATGCAAAGAAGTGCAAGGTAATGCACCTGTGAAACAAAAACCCAGGGGAAGAATACACAATTGGGGGGGGGGGGGTGAGATACTAACAACAACAAAAATCGAAAGGGCCCTGAGAGTAATTATATCAGATGACCTAAAGGTGGGCATGCAATGTGAGAAGGCAGTAAGAATGGCTGGAGGGATACTGGGGTGCATAGGGAAAGGCATCCACAGTAGAAAACAGGAAGTTGTTATCCCTCTGTACAGATAGCTGGTGAGACCCCATCTGGAGTACTGTGTGCAGTTCTGGAGACCCCATCTCCGCAAAGACAGACACAGTGGAGGCTGTTCAGAGGAGGGCAACCAAAATGGTGCAGGGTCTACACCACAAGACATATGAAGAGAGATGAAAGCAGCTTAATATGTATACCCTCGAGGAAAGGAGGGAGGGGGGGACATGATAGAAATTTTCAAGTACCTCAAGGGAATTAAAGTCCAAGAGGGTAGCATCTTTCAGAAAAAGAGATGTGCAAGAACAAGGGGGCACAATTCGAAGACAGAGGGGGGACGGTTCAGAGATAATGTTAGAAAGTATTTTTTCATGGAGAGGGTTGTGGAAATGTGGCACAGCCTTCCTGAGGAGGTTGTGGAGTCAAGAACAGTGGGAGAATTCAAGAATGCACGGCACAGATATAAAGCAATTCTAGTGGGGGTAGGAGGAAGTAAGCTGTTGGTTAATTAGAATCTGCAGCTTATCCATCAGGTAGGGAAATGGGCAGATTAGGTGGGCCAAGCGGTCCTCATCTGTCATCAAATGCTATGTTTCTATGCACCAGTTCCTTGTGGGGGGCTCCAAGTGGGCCAAACCTTTGAAGAACTTTTTGAAAATAGAATTGGATGCCATAGAAACACCCTTTCCGGCTGAAATGTAGGCAAATACTGAAGCCAGATGGACTTAAGGTGGTGGGCTGCAAGCCTAGAGAATGCAGATGGGTAAGGTAGACCAGCAATGCTCGAATCCCTGCCTGTTCTGGTACCACGTCCCTGGTGGAGCACTAAATAGGAAACCCCTTCCATTTAGAGGCTTACATTTTCTTAGTAGAGGCATAGGTTTTCTAAGTGAAAGGTTTCCTGTAACGCCTCAAGACATTCAGAACACTTTGTGAGAGATGCAAGCCTGCATAGTCTAAGTCCTCAAAAGCCATGTCTAGAGCCTGAGGGATCTGAGGTTCGGGTACAGGATCCTCCCTTGGTTGGATGTTAACAGGTTGCACCTCTGAGTAAGGTGTATTGGCTTCTCTATAGACATGGAGAGCAGCAGAGTGTACCATGGCTGCCTTGTCCAGTCTGGTGCTATCAAGATCATTGATGCTGGCTGGGATCCAAGTTTGATCAGAACCCTGAAAATCAGAGGAAAAGGAGGGAAGACATATAGCTGCCTCCCTGAGCAGTCCAGAGTCAGCGCATCCAGGGGTATTGTACCCCTGGCTGGTGGTCTGCAACAATACTGTGGCAGGTGGTGGTTTCCGTGTGACGCAAAGAGATCTATCTCTGAGGTACCCCACCTTCTGAACACTACTGGCAACACCTGCCTGTTCAGGGTCCAATCGTAATGGGCCTGGTTCATCCAACTCAGTGCATCTGCTAGGGTGTTGTCCTTGCCTGTCAGATGAATAGCTTGCAGTGAAGTTTTGAGTAAGCCATGCTCCAAATATTTTCACTGTCTCTGTGCACAGGGGGTTGGATCTTGTCCCTTCTTGTTTATACATGGCTGTGGTATTGTCTGTTCAGACCTGTACCACTCTGCTATGCACCAATGGGCTGAAAGCCTGCAGGGCTGGGAACATTGCTCTTAGTTCCAGCAAGTGTAATGTGCTGAAGTCACTCTGCACTTGACCAGGTACTGTGAGTGGTGTGATCCCCTAGATGAGCACCCCACCCTAGTAGTGATGCAGCTGTTGTGAGTATCACTGACAGAGACGCCTGCTGGAAAGAAACCCCTTCCCTTAGGTTGTCTCCCTCTTTCCACCACTGGAGGGCTTGCAGTAACGTCTGTTACTGAAATCAGTTTTGAGAGGGGGTCTCTCCTTTGGCAACAGTGTGCTCCAAAATGGAACTGTAGGTCTCATCTGGAACCTGGGACAGTACCTGTTGCTGCAGCCATATGCCCCAGTAGATGAAGAAACTGCATTGTGGTTAATGAACCAGAAATCTGCAGGATATTGTTTACCCTGTCCTGAGGCAGGTAAGCTCTGCCCTCCAGGGTGTTCAACTCCTTTCCTATGAACTGCGGTACCTGTGCTGGTTGTAGGACATATTTTTTAAGGTTTATTAGGAATCCTAAGGACTTGAAGAGCTCCTGGGTTAACTACAGGTGTTCCTTTACCTGCTGTGGTGAGCTTCCTACCACCAGCCAGTCAGTCATCCAGGTATGGGAACACTGACACCTAGCCATCTGAGGTGTGCCACAACCACTGCCAAGCACTTTGTGAATACTCTTGGGGCCGAAGTGAGGCCGAATGGCAGTGTTGAGAACTGGTAATGACCTGACGCGAGTCTGAACCTGAGGTATTTTCTGTGCAATTCCTTTATGGGAATGTGGAAATAGGCATCTTTTAGGTACAGAGATGCCAACCATGCTCCCTTTTGAAGGGCTGGCAATCTCAATGCTAAGGTTTCCATCTTGAACTTTGGCTTGGTCAGGTGCAGGTTCAGTAACCTTAGGTCCAGAATAGGTCGCCACTCCATTTTTCTTTGTTGTAAGAAAGTATCTTGAGTAAAAACCCTTTCTCATTTGCTGAGGAGGAACAGGTTCCACTGCCTTTGACAACAGCACGTTTTGTATCTCCTTTTCCAGTAGCTTCCTTTCTGCATTGGTAGCTGGCTTGAACACTCTGGTTCTTAAGAGTCGGAAAGGATTTGAAACTTAGGGACACACCGTGACTCACTATTTCCAAGATCCACTTGTCTGTGGTAATGTTCTTCCAAGCCTGGAAGTAGTATGCCATTCTGCCCCCTACTGGTAGTGGGGAGGCAGCCTGGACAAGAAAGTCAGTGAGTCCGTTTTGACTGGGGCTGGGCTTGACCAGTCTGGAAACCACACCTGGATCCCCTCCTGCCCCTGCTCCTAAAGTACCCCGTCTGCTGGGGGTACTGCTGGTACAGTACTGGGGGACAGATTGAGCCTGACAGAAAGGCCTGCTGTATGCAGCTCTACCCCTGCCTCCCCTTCCATAAGGCCTAGTGGAAGGTGAGGGCTTTTCTTTGGCCAAGTTACTTCTATAGGTGGCCTTATATTCGTCCACCTTTTTCATACAGGCCTCAGTTTGCTCCCCAAAAAGGGAGTTCTTCTCCACAGGGAAGTCCATGGTTTTCACCTGGGTGACCTGTGTGAGGTTTGTGGCCCTTAGCCACGCAAAGCTCCTCAAGGTACAGTGTTAGCCATCCATCTGGCAGCAGTGTCACTGGTATCTGCTGCCATTTGGAACTGGTATTTTGAAGCTTGTAAACCAAATCTGGCAGTCTCAGTCAAATCTGCTGAGAGGCCATACTGGGCCTTATCAGATATGGCCAGGATTGACGGTCACAGGGACTTTCGATATTGGGCAGTGTAGGCCTGATAATTTGCTTGCCTGATTGCTAGGGGAGCTGACAGATAGCCCTTTGCCATGTTATCACACTTCCTGGAGTCCTTGTCTGGGGGGGTGGGATGCCAAAGGCACCTTTACCCTGTCACAGGCTGCAGTCTGCCCCACCTCCGGTGGTCAGGGTGGGTGAATAAAAATTTAGCTCCCTCCCTGTCCAATTGGTATTTTTTTGTTAAATCTCTTATCCAGAGGTGGGACAGAAATACAGGTTACTCACCTGTAACAGGAGTTCTAGGAATGGTATATGTTGTTCATCCACACTGTCTGTCTGGCAGGTATCCTTGCCGCTTTAAATCTTGCCGGAAGGTCTTCAAGCTGGCTCCTCCCACCCACCCGGGTGGTAAAACTCTCGGCTCCGCCCCATGACGCCAGATCTGGCCCGCTGGAAGCTCAGGTTGTGCGTCGAAGCTGGGGAGGTCGGGTGGGTCGTGAGGATGAACAACATATACCATTCTAGAACTCCTGTTACAGGTGAGTAACCTGTATTTCTAGGGACAAGGATATGTTGTTCATCCACACGGTCTGCAGACTCTAGAGTTCTCCGGGAGGAGGGAGGCAAGCACACCCCTACTTAGGAAGAGAGACTGAGAACCGAGGCCCCAAAACCAGCATCCTGGCGTGACTCAAGGTCGATGTGGTAATGGGTAATAAAGTGTGTGCTGACTTCCAGGTAGCAGCCATGCAGATTTCCTGGATAGGGACGTCCCTGGAAGCAGCCACCGATGCAGCAGTAGTGAAGGGTAGAATGAGCTCTTATCCTCTGGGAGGCTCCATGCCCGCCAACTTATAGCAGATATCTATGCAGGAGGTGACCCACCTGCCTATCGTCCGCTACTGCAGGTCTGCCAGGTGCGGCTTCAGCATAGATCAAACAGCTGGCTTAACCCTCCCGACTTCAGCCGCGCCCTTATAATAAGCGACGCCTCTGGGTCCAAGTATGGAGCCTGTATTCGGCCTCCGAGGTGTGATTGGGTAGAACACCGCAGAGTCAACACCTGGTTAAGTGAAACTCCGACACCACCTCCGGAAGGAATTTCGGTGGGGCGCAGGACAACCTTGTCCCTGTGGAAGACCAGGTAAGGAGATCAATGCAGAGCGCCTGGAGTTCTCCCATCCTTCTGGCTGACGTGATAGCCACCAAGAAGGTGGTCTTCCACGACAGGTGGAGAGATCACACCTGTGCATTGGTTCGAATAGGCTTGCCCATGAGCTCAGAGTACCAGCATTAAATCCCACGGAGGTGGAGGTTCTCGCACCGAGGGGAAATGTGATCAAGGCTTTGAAAACCCCGCCAGACCACCTTTCTCCTGCGCCACCGACTGCTCCCCCAGCCCGCGCCTCGTAAGCAGAGATGGCTGCCAAGTGCACCTTTAGGGTAGTGAGCCTAAGCCCTTGACTAGAAAGGGACCATAAATAGTCCAAAATGCTTGCCACAGAAGAACAGGAGGAAGGGTCCAAGCTCTCACTCTGACACCAAATGGAAAATCTCTTCCATTTGAAGGCGTAGCATTTTCTGGTCGACTCACGGGACGCCCAACAACATTGAGACCTGTCGGAAAGACCCAAGGCCTGGAACTCTAGCCGCTCAGGAACCAGGCCGTCAGGTGCAGGGATTGAAGGTCCGGATGGAACACCTTCCCCTGATTGACTGAGAGCAGGTCCGGGCGAGCTGGAAGCTGCCTCAGGAGCCTGGAGCTGAGGCTGAGGAGATCTGGGTACCAGAACTGGCGGGGCCAGTCTGGGGCTATCAGACTCACCTGCGCCTTGTCCCTCCTTGCCTTGAGAAGCACCTTGTGAATCAAGGGAAATGGGGGAAAGGCGTAAAAGGGCCGGGGTCCAGAGCCTCGAGAAGGCATGCCCCTGCAGCGAGCCCTGCTGAGGGGGGCGGGCATGAAACAGCCTCAGCTTCGCGTTCTCCCTGGAGTCAAACAGGTCCACCTGAGGTGTGCCCCAGTGGGAGAACAGATCTTGTACTACCTCCGGCAGGAGAGACCACTCGTGAGATGCAGCCCCTATCCGGCTCAGGGCATCGGCCAGGGTGCTGGAGGCTCCTGCCACATGAATGGCTAGGAGATCCGCCTCCAGGCTGCGCACGAGTGACCAAATGTGGAGAGCTTCCTTGCATAGAAGCATGGAGCGCGTCCCGCCTGCGGTTCAGGTAGTACATGGTCGTGGTATTGTCCGTCTGGACTCGGACCACTTGACCCCGGAGAAATGGAGCAAAGGTGGTGAGAGCTAGGCGGACTGCTCGGAGCTCCAGCAGGTTGATGTGGCATCGGGACTCCCGCGGGGACCAGAGGCCATGCACTCGGTGTTCCCCCAGATGGGCACCCCAACCCATCAGAGAGGCATCGGTCGATAGAGAGACCGTCGGCTCGGGCGGACAAACGGGATGCCCTCCTGCAGATGAGATGGAACGGTCCACCACTGGAGGCGTTCCACATCTCCTGGGTCACTATCACTAGCTGGTCCAATGGATGCGGCGTTGTGACCACTGGCTGGCCAGTCCCCACTGAAGGGGCGATGTGCCAGCGCGCCCAGCGGACCACGCTGGTACAGGCCGCCATGAGACCCAGGAGGCGAGGAAGTCCCGAGCAGGGATGCCATTGCCCAACCAGAAATGATTGGGCAAAAGAGGTAAGAACTCGCCCTGTCCGCCGAGCCGTGTCTGGCTCGAAGAGAGTCGAGCTCTGCCCCGATGGAGTCACCTGCTTCGCTCGAGTTCGACTTGGCCTCGCTGATGAGAAGGCAGACTTGAGAGCAAACCTGGAGGGCCAGATCTCTGGACCGCTCCACCTCCAGTCTGGAGGCTGCTATCAACCAATCGTCCAGGTAAGGGTACACGGACCCCCGCCGCAGAGAATGCTGTCACCACTGCCATGCATTTGGTGAAGACCCTGGGAGCTGGAGATACGAAGGGCATGGCTTGAACTGAAGAGGGATCCTCCGCTCGAAAGCGAAGGAATCTCCGATGTGACGGACGGATAGGGACGTGAAAGAACGCGTCCTGTAGGTCCAGAAAGCAGAACCACACGCCGTGTTCCAGAGATGGTATTATCTGTGCCATAGTGACCATCCTGAAGGTTCGAGACCTTAGGAACTTGTTCAGGTCGTGCAGGTCGAGAATGGGGGGCCAGCCCCCCGTCCGTTTCGGAACCAGAAAATACCTGGACACGAACCCCAGGTCTGAGGGGGCTCTACCTCCTGATCACCTCCTTTGGAGGAGGAGAACGATGTCGGCTCGACGAGCCGCCAGTGAGGCCGTGACTCCCGAGGCCCCCGAGGTGCGACGGCTCTGAAGGGCGGGCCTGCTCGAGAATTCTAGAAGCAGGCCTTCCCACCACTCCAGTCACCTGTCCGTGGTAACAGCGGACCAGGCGGAAAGGAAGTGTGGAGCCGTCCCCACAGGGGGACCAGGGGTAGGTGCGGGATGGGGTGACACCCTCAGCCCGTCACTGGGCAGGCTTGGAGGAGGGACCGGCCGAGGGACCTCCTGGGCCTTTTCCTCCCTGCTTCCTGTTGGAGGAAGCCGACGGCTTGGGTTTGGGATGCCAAGCTCAAGACTGCTGGCCCTGACGTTGCTGGGCCGGGCGAGCCACGGGCGCAGAAAGACGAAAGGGCTCAGGCTGTGGCTTGTGGCCTTTGTCCTTCTGAGCGGAAGAGACAGAGTCCAAGGTAGCATTGGACTTCTCGATCCTCTGCAGGTGACCTTCCACCCCAGTGCTGAAGAGGTCAGTCCCCAAAAAGGGAACATCCGCCAACTTGTGCTGGGTATCCGAGGTAAAGGTGGATATCCTCAGCCAAGCCCGACGACACATGGCCACTGCGGCCGCGACTGACCTGGCACATGAGTCCCCGATGTCTAAAGCAGTCTGGAGCTGCTGTTTGGCCACTGCCCTGGTCCCGCACCTGCCTGACCGTAGTCTGCAGATCCAGCGGGAAGATGAGGATGACCTCATCCAGGGAGCCCAACAGGGCATGAGAAAATATGCATGAGGGCGGCCGAACTGGCCTGACGAAGGCTGAGAGAGGACGCAGCATAGACTTTTCGCCCAGCATAATCCAATTTCTTGGATTCCTTGTCGGGAGGTTTGTCCACATCCCTGGCGTTCCCGGCATGCTGGAAAACGCTGTCGGTAACCAACCCCTCAGCAGAGGGGTGTTCCGAAAAACAGGACAGGGAACCGTTAGGGACCGCATACTTCCTGGCCATTCTGGCTGAAGGCGCAGGGCAGGAAGCAGGGCGTTGCCAAAGCTCCAAGGCCGGACCCACTATGGCCTCGGCCACCGGAAAGGCCTCCGTAGGAGAATCCCCTCGGTCCAGAATCTCCGTGAGGGGATACCTGGCCCGATTAGAAACGGGTTCGAGCTCCATCCCGGTGGACTCCGAGATGAGCCGAAGCAACCCTAAGAAGGACGAAGGGCTATCGTCCACTGACTGTCCTCCTGAGGACTCCAAGTCCATGCGCTTGGAGAAAAGGGAGGAATCATCCTCGGACTCGGAAGAGTCCTCAAAGAGCTGCCTCGGGCCTGAGCCACCCTCCACCTGCCGAGGTTTATCGGGAGTGAGGGTGACAGACAGCCTATGGGGCAAACCCATAGCCGACCGAGAATTTTTGGTCGGAGCCCCAACTAACGGTTGTGGAGGCGGAGGTTCCACCAGAATCGGTGGGGCAGCTGGAATTGGCCAAACAACTGGCCTGGGAACAGGCTCCTCGGCTACAACGAGGGGTTGTTTCAGCCGCTCCGGTGACAGCCACTTAATGGCCGGGGAAGACGACTGGGTCGGCTTATTCCTGGTCAAAAGGAGCTGTTGCCACATGAGTTCCTCATACCTCCGGCGCAACTAGCGAAGCCTCCTGATCCGAGGGGGAGGAGGAAGAGGAAGAAGCGGCGGCGCCGCTTGCCGCAGTGCCGAGACCGAGACCGCCTATGACGGCGGGATCGGCTGGACCTGCGAGGATGTCCGAGATCGAGAGTCTTGGCTAGGCCGAGGACGGCGAGGGGAAGTGTCGGGAATCGGCACTCCCCTCGGCTCAGACGATTCCACCAAAGGCTCCGGAACCGGAGGCACGGACGAGCCGACGGGATCCTCAACTCCCACCGGGGGAACAGGGGAGAGGGGATTCTCAGCTTCTCCAGCCGACAACCCATCTAACGGGTCTAGAAAAATCTCGACCGCGTCGACGGGAGTCTCGGTCAACTGGCCTGACGGGGACACCGTGAAGCCAGTGGCCGAAGCTGAGGGGTCGACCGAAGTCGACTGTCGACAAGGGGAGGGGGATCTTTCCCGCTCCCAAGAGCGTCGACGGAGAGACTTACTTTTGTTCTTTTTGGACCTGGAAAAGGGTCCAGAAGAAGTTGGACCCTTACCTTTCGTCGAGAGGGTCAGACAAAGCTCCTTAAAAGAAGCCGAGTACAAGGCACCGAGAGAAAGCGGGACAAATGCCGCAGCCGAGGTAGAAGCGCCCGCTGCCTCCTCTCTCGAGGGCGATCATCTGCTCGAGCTGATCAGCCGAGCCCGCCGCAGACACCGCCAACCGGGCCTCTTAGATTTAACGGTGGAATTCTTTTCGGGCACCCAGTTATGTCGAACGCCACGGTCGCTCAGGGCGTAGGTCGAAAAGGAAGAGCACAAGTCGCAGGCCTGGGCGTGGTCGTGCTCAAGGCCCAAGCAGTAGACGACGTGAAATGCGGATCCGCTCCTGACATCTTCTGCCCGCAAGGGCACCTCCGGAAACCGGGAGTCGATTTGTCCATCGCAGCCACGAGGAAAAGAAGACCGAAGTCTTTTTAGCAAAAACTTTTGATTTCGAACTTTCGAAGAATTAGGAACCAGTCTTATACGCAGAGCGTTAAGGAGGGAACCTGAGCTTCCAAGCGGTAAGGAAGATCTGGCGTCATGGGGCGGAGCCGAGAGTTTTACCACCCGGGTGGGTGGGAGGAGCCAGCTTGAAGACCTTCCGGCAAGATTTAAAGCGGCAAGGATACCTGCCAGACAGACAGTGTGGATGAACAACATATCCATGTCCCTAGAATTTGGTGTTTGTAAAATTCTTCTTAAAAAACTTATTGATGGGGAGTAAATTTTTTTAGTTGGTGTCAGCCCCATCATTTCTAGGTATTCCACCTCCTCCCCTTCTTCAGTCACTTCACTGGTGGTTATATCAAGAGCACCTACCATTCTTCTTACAAATGTGAAGTGGGATAAATAATCCTCTGTTGCTCTAGGAGGGGACCCAAACTCTTGGTCAGGGGGAACCTCTGGTTCAATGGACTCCTCTTCACCCCCTCATATTCCCCATAATCCTCAAACTCCAGCTGTTCCGGGAGTGAAGCTTGAGCAGAGGGAGTTGCAATGGGGTTTGGACCGGTGCTGTACTAGGAGCCAGTACCAAACCCTGTAGAGCCTGAATTACCCTGAAAGCCTGGGCAATTTCATCAGATGAAGGCAAGCTGGTGGTCATAGCAGAAGTTCCTTTAGGCCTTTCGGCAGGGGATTCAGTGTGTTTAGTTTTTTTGAGCTTCTTAGAAGGATCCAGGGTATTCAATCGGTTCACCTTATCAGGGTTCGATTGTTTAGGTTCGGCAGTTTCACCCGTGGGTTTTGAGGGTGTCGACTGATCAGAGCCCGAGGAACCCTTTTCCAATTTCTTTTGTAGTCTTTCTTGATGCTTTTCAACCATCTTTGGTGGGAAAAAGATCTACATATATCACAATCAGCTGAGAAGTGTTCCTCACCAAGGCAAACGAGACATAATGTGTGCATGTCTACCCTGGCAAAGACATCCCACACTTAGTACAATTTTTGAAATTAGGTTCACCAGTTTTCTTCTTTGGTTTGTCTGACATTCTTAGGACCAACAGAAAAACACAAATGGCAAATAAGTTTTTAATTTCAAATAGGTTTTTTTTTTTTCTTTTGGTGTGGTTGTGGTCAGTTCAGAAACCAACCAAAAGTTCAGATCGGAACCGGGAACCAATAGAAAAGAACTGGGATTATCAGTTTGTTATAAGAAAGTTATTGGTTACTGTTTTTAAACAATAACTATTTAAAAAGAAGTAAACTACCAGAGTTTGTTTCACAAAAGCTCCGGAAAACTTAACTAAAGGCTCGGTTTCTCACCAGTTATCCCGAACCAGGAGAACCTGAGAAAATAACAAAAATTCCTAAACTAACTGGCAGTTTACTAACGAATACAGAAAATAAAGGCAGCAAATGAAAAACCTGTGAAAAATACTAAAGATTTTTGAAAGTAAACACTCAGGAATGGCATGAGAAGTCTCCGAGGCATCTGGACTTGACAGGCGGAGAATGAAATCTGAGGCGTTTTAGAACACAAGCAGTTCATAAGGGCAGCATCTGAAAAGTAGCACGAGTCAATGATGGTTCCATCATTAGCATACCGTTCTATCTCTGGGCAGTTCTACTTCAAATGCTGACTGCAAGAGTTAGGAATATTAGAGAATTCCTGGGGTGAGAAGTGAGGGATTCCTGAGGCCTGAATACAGAGTTTCTTTTGCATGTTGGGACGTTTGAGGCGGTGTGGTCCTGATCAACTGAAGAGTCGATGGTTAATGTGGGCAATTCCAAATGACGCATTTCTGTTGTATGGAAGAATCTTTACGTGTAAAGAGCCCCTGACACTGTTAGAAAAATTTTGAAAAAATGTGGGGTTTAGACAGTTCACTTTATATTTCATGTATTTTCTATAATTATTTACCTTTTTTCTTTATTACTGAGGAGAGATGTACAAAAGACGTTTACTTCCCCTTAGACTATCTGCTCTTTCTGCTATCCTACATATGACATCATAATCTGAGTGGTACATGGAAACGAGCTTCTGGTCATGGTGCTTTTCCTGGTTACCAACTTTTAAATAATGAAATAAATAAAATAAATAATCTTCCGTTTATGGCATCATAATTGTCTCCACAGTAACGGACTGTGATGTCATAAACAAAACTGTGATGTCATATGTAGGCAAGCAACCAGAACAGATAGGGCAACGATGCTGTTTACATGCAAATGTCTCTAGTATTAAAGAAGAATGAGAAATACAGAAACAATATTAAAATATAAGTTCACTTGTGCTAAACATTGCATTTTCTCAAAGTTGTCACAATGGTGTCAGGGGCTCGTTAAGAGACTGGCAAATTTATGGAAACCAATTATGGTATCAAACTGACTGAGATGAAAGGTGAGTTGAATACAAATGTAAGACCATTATTCAGTTCCAGGGTTACAGTCTCAGACAATGAATGAAAGAGATTGACATTTATTCTGGTAACCTAGTAACAATTCCTGTAGCTTTGTTGGTTGTCCTGCCATCTCATAGAAACATAGACTTTGATGGCAGATAAGGACCGTTTGGCCCACCCAGTCTGCCCATTTCCCTACCTAGAGGATAAGCTGCAGATTCTATTTAACCAACAGCCTATTTCTTCCTACCCCCCCACAAAAACTGCCTTGTCTGTCCCATGCATTCTTGAATTCTCCCACAGTTTCAGACCCCACAACCTCCTCAGGAAGGCTGTTCCATGCGTCCACCACCTTCTCTGTGAAAAAAATACTTCCTCATATATTGCCCCTGAGCCACCCCCCCCCCATATCTTCAAATTGTGTCCCCTTGTTCTTGCACATCTCTTTCTGAAAGATGCTACCCTCTTGGACTTTGTTGATTCCACTGAGGTACTTAACATTTTCAATCATGTCCCCCCTCTCCCTCCTTTCCTCAAGGGTATACATATTAAGCTCCTTTACTCTCTCCTCATACGGCTTCTCTTGCAGACTCTGCACCATTTTAGTTGCCCTACTCTGGACTGCCTCCATCCTGTCTATGTCCTTGCGGAGATGGGGTCTCCAGAACTGGACGCAGTACTCCAGATGGGGTCTCACCAGCTGTCTGTACAGAGGGATAACAACGTCCTGTTTTCTGCTGGTGATGCCTCTCCCTATGCATCCCAGTATCCCCCCAGCCCTCCCTGCTCCCTCCTGCCTCTGCCTGAGTCTGGTCCTCCTGCTCTTCTTGTCCATCTCCTTGCAAACAGGAAGCAGGCTATGCCCAAACTGCACTAGGGTCCTGGCGGCAGAGATGGGGGTGATGACAGCACCCCCTCTCCAAAAAGTCAGCTGTTTGTGTGAATTACTGCTTCGTAACCCTGACCTGGGCCTTATTTTAGGCAACGAGGATTTCTTAAGTATATTTTTAAGTTTCTGGGACTTGTGGTTTGCTTTTTCTTTCTCCAGTCAAAAATTATCACTGGCATAATCCACGTGACACACTGAAACAACGTCTTGGTTTTTGGTACTGAATTTGAAAATGAGCTATTTATATTCCATATTTAGTCATTAAATTCAGCTGAATTTCCAAAACTAACCAGGTTCTCTTACTTACAGTTAAATTCTACTTAACTTGCTGCTGGATTATTTACGAGTTTCTGAGAAAAGCTGGCTGCAAGATGGATTTCCACTTTCCAAAGGAAGTGGACCTGTGCTGCCCAATGGCTGGTTATTTCAAAAGGAGCAGACCTCAAGGTACCCTGCCAACTTCTGAGTAGGTCTGTGGAGTAACCTTTTGTCAAAAAGTCTGTCAGGACTTTCTGCCACTTTCTTTCATAATCAGTAAGGGCCTAATAATGAGCGGCGGTTACCTGCTTCATCTCCTGGCATTACAGGTGTGGGAGATGTAAATACTGCAATGCTAGTAATGCAGTAAAATCTTTTCAGGGCCTGTGCTTCAGTAGTGCTACTACGTGCGACGCCGATGACATGGATTTGGGAATGAGCCCGGGGAGTCAGAGGGCCAGCCGGGGGGGAGGAGGCTGAGTGTCTCCAGGGACTGCTCGGCCTTCTACGGGGGTAAGGCTCGGCACTGGCTGGCGCCAGGCAGAGGCCCGGGCATGGCAAGCAGAGAGCTCAGCACAGGGGGAAGGACGTGACAGACATTTTCAGCCATGCCTTGATGTCAGGGTGCGCGTCACATCCACGAAAGAAGGAAACTGCTCTCCAGGCTCTGGGAAGATGGAGCGCCCCGGGCAGACCCCTTATGCTCACACCTGCCTGACCTCACCGGTGTCCCAACAAAACTTGAATTGTTCGGGGTGTACCTGCCCCACCTCATCCCCGCCTGGGGGAAAAGAACCACGGCTCCATGGGGGAACCTGAAGGCTCAGGTAAGGTGTAGTAGCAGGGGCAGTCTCCATGAGCGTTCCTGACGATGCAGGGCTTGGGGAGGCTAAAGCACGATTTCAAAATAAATAAATAAATAAATAAATCTTTTCAAAATCCTAAGAACAGCAACACACTTCATAATGACGATTTACTGTGGCACCATCAAAACAGAGTATTTAGTGACTTGCAGCTGTGGCTGCTATTATATTGGTAAAAGAAAACTGACAGACAAAGGGTATGCATGAGGGCCTTCTCCGATCACAATGCATATTATGTCCATGGAACATAAACCTCTGTTTACTGGAGTGGAAAAAGTAGCAGTTGGGGTGTGTGTGTGTGTGTGTGTGAGACCTGGTGCTGGCACCAATTTACTATATAAGGTTTCACTACTGGCTGGGTCTGAATGACATATCTGAAATAATTACCTGTAGTCTTCTGGCATCCGGGTGTAGTGACAGGAGTTTGTTATGCACATCTGCAGATGAATAATTATTCTTTTTACAGAGGATTACCTGGTGCTGTTTACCTGGAGGGCCCTACGTATCTAATGATCTATTCATGAATATGTCATGGAGTCGATGTTGCTGTGTGTTTTTGTACTAAATTACGGACTTGTGCTTTCTGTAGCATGTATTGTTTACTATCGATTGTCAACAGTTGCACTTTTTTGTACAATTTTTAGCACTCTCCATAATTTGGTATGTGGTCTCGGAGGGTTGCCTGATGAGGTCGGAGCCCCCCCCAGGCCTAAGTGGGGGGATTGACCAGGTTCTGTGTGCCTGCTTTCTGGTCAGGTCATACCTGTTGGCTGGAGCCGATACTCCTTGAAAAGACATTCCATCTGTCTGGATCTAATGTTCTTGGGTATTTTGGTCATGGCCTTGGAGGAATGAATATCCACTAATGAAGATCTTCTGGACTTTTATGGCAGAGAGAGGGAAATAGAGCAAGGGACCTTGGGCCTGATTACAAGACGCATGGCGCAACCTGTGGGCGTATGCGAGTTGCGCCATGCGGTGCTATGTTGGGGACCCTGCGCTGTATTCCAGGACAGTAGGGTCCCCAGAATCTACGTGGCGACTACGGTAGCAGCTTCGAATAGCACCACAGGAATGGCGCAATGGACCTGGGAGCCGCATGCCGCATCCTGCACTCCATTGCCCCACCCCAAAACACACCCGCAAGCACCTGGAAGCATTGGGGAGCTGGCTGGTTGGCAGAGGCGATCGGGTGGGCACGATAGAAAACATTCCAGGGGTCCCGGATTTCGGGGCATAACTGGAGCAGGGGAGGGCACGGGGGAGCATAAAGCTCAGTGGCTCTGTGGGGGCATCGTGGTTGTGGCACGCAGACGGATGCCCCTTAGACCATCTCCAAGCTGGTCTAACCTAGCTACGCCCATACCGGGTCCTGGAATGGCTTAAGTAGGTTACAGCAGCCACCCTTCTGGAATAGGGCGCAGCTGTTGCCGTAACCCACCCTTGCGCCATGCCACAGCAGGTTGCTGGTGTAGTGGGTGCCGGAGCCCACCTTTTTCGCAGCTTGCATATGGCATGGCGCAAGTCGCCTCTTGTAATCATTACTTGAGGAATGCATGGCGCAAGGTGCAATTTACACCAGGGTCTGGCGTAAATCGCCTTGCACCAGGTGTACCGCGTTCTGGAATTGGGCCCCTTGTGTGTTGCAAGTATTTAAGAACTAAGATGGTGTAATAACATTAGTTACTAGTTAAGGAGGCAGTGAGAGGGCCTCCATTTGACTCACTGGGAATTTCAGTCCCTGAGAAAGACAGCAGTGAGAGTGCTACAGTACATGGCTGACTGTTCTGGTGAAGGAGGTGGGGAGAGCTCCTCCTTTCCACTGTAAATTACTGAGAAGCTGTGGCAAACTTTTCGTTTTGATAGTTGGAAATACTGGACACTGTGAAGGCACTGACAGTGCAATTCAACAAGGACAATAATGGACTGTTGTATCTTGTCTACACTCTATACTGGGTTTAAAGGGGGCACTGCTACTGGTTTATGCTGTGCTGCAACTAAGACAGAAAATAGTTTATTTTGATAATATTTTGGGTCGCTATGTTTTGGGGTTTAGTTATAGGGGTATTTTAAAGGTTACGAGAATTGAGTATTTGGGTAAGTGAGTGACTAGTTTAACTGATATTACTGCGGGGGTTTAATTGTTGTTTGGGGAGTGTGGTAGAGTAAGAGAGCGTGTATGGTGACTGACAGTGTGTGTTTGATGTTTTAAACTATAGCTGCTGGTTTAGTGATTAGGGCACAATGTGCTGGCAGAGGGCTTCTACGGGCAGGTACTACTCTTCCGACGAGCTTTGTGCCCTCTGCCCATTCAGCTGCCCCCCACTGCCAGTGGAGGTTTATGGGCACTGTCGCGCCTTGAGTATAGTGAGGGGGCGGCGGGGGGTGGAGCAGAGTGGACAAATCGGGATCATGGGGTCAAGGAGACGCCCTGGCGCAAAATGGGCCCAGGAAAGGGGTTCTCCCTGCCTGGTGCCCACAGCCAAGGGCTCCACTTTGTGTGAGCAGATGATGCAGTCAACACGGACTGCTCATCCAACTCAGGCAGTGTTATGTAATGCCAGGTCGATTAAAAACAAGAAGGCAGTAACTGCTGACCTTGTTGGGTTATCCAGCTTGGCATGCATCACCGAGACCTGGCTGGATGAGAATGCTGGTCCCATTCTCGAATCAGCCATTTCAGCCGAGTACTCGGTGATACACAGCCCAAGGCTGGATCATAGGCGTGGGGGGTAGCCATTTATTTTAAGGTGGAAATGGGCCTTATAGATGTGCCAATTGGGGTCACTAGATCCTTCGAATGCATCATGGGTGCAGGTGTGGGCTGCAGGATACTTCTCGTCTACCGTCCACCCGGGGGTGAGAAAGATTTCCTGCAGGAAGTTGCAGACTTCATCATCGAGATGGTGTTGGAGTCCCCCAGGTGGTTGGTGCTGGAGGATTTCAATGCCTGGGTCGACGAACTCTTGCATTTTGGTTGTGACCTCCTCCAACTGATGGTTTCGTTGGGCTTTACACAGGTAATTACCTCTGCGACCCACATAAAAGGGCATTCATTGGACCTGGTGTTTCTGCTGGGGATAGAGATCTCCGATGTGGTGGTGGAACCTGTCGGGTGGCCCGATCATCACATTACTGGGTTCAGTTTCATGGCCCCCCAAAACAGACCTGTCCCAATGGAGACGGTCCAGAACCGGCCTTTGAGGGGTTTGACCCCTGATGGTCTTATGGCAGTGCTGGATCGGAGAGTTCGAATGTCAGCATGGATCCAGAGAATATTTTGCTACCTATAATAAGGCAGTAGAGGCTGCTCTGGACTCCATAGCTCCTGTCTGGGTTTGCCCCCTCAACCTTCGCCCTCGGTCCCCTTGGTTTGATGGGACCGGAAGGGAGTTGAGAAGAGTGGGAAGAAGGTTGGAGCATTGCTGGTGGAAATTGGGCCTGAATGATGACAAACTTAGATTGATGTCCCATTATAAGGACTATCAATCTGCGGTCTCCCGTAAAAAGGTTGAGTTCCTGTCCAGAGAGATCGCAGCTGTGCAAAATCGACTGGCTCATCTCTTCTGGACTGTGGGCAGGCTGTGCAATCCAGACTGTCTCCATAATCGGGGAGCCTTTTCACAGGAAAAGTATGATGAGTTTGCTTGCTTTTTCATGGATAAGGTTGGCATCATCAGCTCGTTCAAATGGGCAGAGCAGAGATTGGTGCAAGATTACAAGCAGACTTTGGCCAGGTGGCGATCGGGGATGTTGTGAAGATGATCCAGGGTTTGCAGCAGACTTACTGTAGTTTGGACCCTGGTCCTACACGCCTACTGGTGGGGTGTGTGGAGGTAGTCGGACCGGTCCTGGCTGAGATAGTCAGGTGTTCATTAGAGACTGGGGTGTTTCTTGACACCCTGAAGGAGGCAGTGGTTCACCCTCTCTTGAAAAAAACCTTCTCACGACACAGACGGTGTCGCAAAGTACAGATCTGTCTCTAACCTGCCCTTTGTAGGCAAGGTTATTGAGAAGGTAGTTGAGTCGCAGCTCGAGGAGCATCTGACCACTCACAATATCTATAATCCTCTCCAGTCTGGTTTCAGGAAGAGGCATAGTAAAGAGACCACGTTGATTCGGGTACTTAATGATCTCTTGACAGCGAGGGACTGGAGGAGCTGTTCCATCTTGGTTCTCCTTGATCTCTCTGCAGCATTTGACACTGTAGATCATGGAGTGTTGCCAGACCGCTTGCAGCTACTCTGTGGGTTGTCTGATATGGTCTTCAGATAGATCCACTCTTTCTTCATGGGCAGGTCGCAGACAGTGGAGTCGGGGGTGTTTTCCTCAGCTCCTCTCCCCCTGCCTTCCGCGGTGCCACAGGGCTCTGTGCTTTCTCCTATGTTGTTTCTGGTGTATATGCTGCCATTGGGAGACATTATTAGGTGGTACGGGTTGAGATTTCACTGCTATGCAGATGATATTCAACTGTACATGTACAGTTGTCCTTTGTGCCCGGACAAGATGACGCTGTTTCGGTCTTTAACAACTGCCTCTCGGAGATTCAGGACTGGATGAGTGCCAACTGGCTTAGGTTGAATCCAGATAAGACTGAGGTGTTGGTTGTGGATCCAGGTCGTCAAGGACAGGAGTCACTGGCTGGGCAGCCATCCGGTCTTTGGCTAGGAAGCAACCAGCTAGTATCCTCGGATCGGGTGCGGAATCAGGGCGTTATGCTTGATAGTGAACTGACACTTAAATATCAGGTGTCGGCCACTGTCAAGACCTCATTTTACCATCTGAGGAATATCGCTCAGATAAAACACCTGGTCCCACTGGATGATCTTCCCACATTGGTCCATGCCTTTGTGACCTTGCGCCTTGATTACTGTAATGCTCTATACCTAGGGCTACCGGGGGTGGACCTCCGCCGCCTACAGCTAGTGCAGAATGCAGCTGCCAGGTTGTTGACTGGGTTATCGAGATCTTGCCACATCACACCTGTGCTCTGCGATATGCACTGGCTGCCGGTACGGTGGAGGATCACCCTCAAGGTCGGGTTACTGACCTATAAGGCCCAACACGGACAGGGACCACGATACCTGTAAGATCTCCTTTGTTCCTACTGCCCCCTTCGCCCTCTCCGCTCCACCGACGAGAGATTACTAGGGATTCCAAGGGTCCGCTTGACAACTTTGGGAGCCAGATCGTTTGCTTCTACGGCTCCGGCCCCTTGGAATTCCCTACCTCGTTGAGGTCTTTAAATTTGCACTGAAAACTTATTTATTTGAGTTATCTTTCTGTACTATTAAATTATTTTACTTGCTATTCCCCCCCCCCCCCGATCCCCAAGCACCACACCCTCGGGAACGCCTGTGGTGTCTGCCCCTGCTTCCTTCACCTTACCTGTAGCCCTGCTGAACCCCCATGTAGTCATGGATCTGCCCTCCAGGCAGGGACGAGGTGGGTTCCTTGCACCCCGAAGAAAAAATTACTCACCTTAGTAATTGCTTTTCTTCTCATGGAGTCTTGCTATATTATAACAATAGCAGTCAGCCACTGCAGCTGAACTGCCCCGGAGAGGAAGGAGTTAACTCCAGAGGATCTGGAGTTCTACAGCGCGAAGGCGCTGTGCCAAAGCTCTATCTGGCCAGTTTCAAATGAAACTGTCAGATCTTTACGAAGCTAACACTAAGCAACAAGTCTGTGTGGAAAGCTCTACACTAGCCAAATGGCTACCTACTAGTAGTAATAACAACAATATAAACAACAATAGAAACACCAATAACCATAATAACAATGAATAATGGTATTATTATTATTAGTTTTCCCCCCTTGACAAGCACCATTAGGACCCCCCCTTCCCCCAAAGACTCAAGTCCAGGAAGGGGGCCAATATATTACCTAAACGAACAACCTAGTTCCCTAACCCTAAAAGAAAGAGGGTAAAGGAAAAACTACAATGGCATGACACAGTGCTCACTAATTTGCCACCCCTACCCAAGTAGAAGTTCTGAGAGGGCAGGAGGGAGGGTGGTATAATATAGCAAGACTCCATGAGAAGAAAAGCAATTACTAAGGTGAGTAATTTTTCTTCAAACACCATGAAGTCTTGCTATATTATAACAACAGCAGATTACACAGCAGTACCTCCATGGAGGAGGGTCAGGACCTACTTAGGAAATAGGCTCTGAAGCTACAGCTGTACTAAACCGAGCATCTCTCCTGGACTGGACATCCAGGGAATAATGCTTGGTAAAAGTGTGAACTGTCTTCCAGGTAGCAGCTTGACAAATTTCCAGAATTGGAATGTCTCTAGCAGCCGCTAGAGACGCAGCTGTACCCCTGGTGGAGTGGGCCCTCAGTCCTGAGGGGGGTTCTCTACCTAGTTTTTGGTAACAAAATTGGATACAAGAGACAATCCACCTTGCAATTGTCTCTTAGTGGCAGGTTTCCCTTGCCAACCTCGCCATAAGTAAGGGAAGAGTTGGAGGGATTCAACCTGTGACCCTTTGGTGCGTTCAAATAGTAGCTTAAGGCTCTTTTGACGTCAAGCTGTGCAGTCTCCTCTCACCTGAGGAAGAATGCTCAGTGAAAATACTGGGAGAGAGATGGATTGGTTCAGGTGGAAATCTGAAACCACCTTAGCAAAACTTTCTATTAGTCCTGAGGACTACCTTATCTCTGTGGAGAAATAAAATCTTCTTCCACTGACAGGGCCTGTAATTCACTTATGCGCCTGGCAGAAGTGATAGCCACTAGGAAAACAGTTTTCCAGTTAGATACTTGAGCTCTGCTGAGGACAGAGGCTCAAAGGGAGGTTGCATTAACTGAGCAATGCAACATTCAGGTCCCAGGCAGGAGCTGGTTCCCGAAAAGGGGGGTTAGTATGAAGTAACCCTTTAAAAAACTTGGAAAACACAGGGTGAGAAGAAAGGGAGGCAGGCTTCCCTGCTGACACAAAAGCAGAGACAGCTGCCAGATGAACCTTCAAGGTAGCTGGCCTAAGGCCTAGGGAATTTAAATGGACCAAATAGTCCAATAAAATGGGAAGATCAGTGGATTCTGGAATAATCTGCCCTCAGAGCACCAGATGGAAAACCTCTTCCACTTAGAATTGTAAATGGCCCTAGTGGAAGGCTTCCTTGAAGCCTTTAAAATATCCAGGACACCTTGAGAAAGGTGTAAATCAGCAAATTCTAACTGCTCAAGAGCCAGGCCTTGAGATGGAGGGATTTGAGGTCCAGATACCACACTCTCCCCTGTGCACAGGCCAGCAAGTCGTGGACTCTGGGCAGGCTCAGGCAGGGTGGACTGTCAAGGACAGAAGCAGAGGGTACCAGGGCTGTCTGGCCCAATCTGGGGGCAATCAGAATCACTTTGCAGGGTTGAGATCTGATTTTCACTAGTACCCTGAAAAGAAGAGGAAAGGGGGAAAGGCATACAGGAACTTCCTTTCCAGTCCAACAGAAAGGCGCCCAGGGGACTGAGCCCAGCACTGGAGGCCTGCAACAAAATAGAGGAAGTTGGTGGTTGTCTGGGGCTGCGAAAAGATCTATCTGAGGGGTGCCCCATCTGGCAAAGACAGACCCCAGCACCTGTGGATTCAGAGCCCATTCGTGATGGCCCTGAGAAATTCTGCTGAGGGCATCCGCCAGGACATTGTCCTTCCCTGGGAGGTGAACTGCTATCAGGGAGGTGTTCAGGAGTAGGCCAAAGACCACAACTTCATTGTTTCGTGCACAAGGCTGATGACCGAAAGTGCCCCTTGTTTGTTGATGTACCACATTGTGGTGGTGTTGTCTGTCCTGACTTGAACCACTTTGTTCTGGACAGAAACTGAAAATACCTGAAGAGCTAAAAAGACAGCTCTGAGTTCTAAAAGATTGATGTGGAGCAGAGATTCCTGAGGAGACCACACTCCCTGAGTGGACAGGTCGCCCAAGTGAGCTCCCCACCCTAACAGGGAGGCATCCGTGGTGAGGGTGAGGGAGTGGGAAATGGGAATGAAAGGAACCCCTTGTTTTAGATTGCTTCGGTCCTGCCACCAGTGGAGGGCCACGCATCAGAGTTTGAGTCACTGGGACCAATTTGGAAAGGGGTCCTTCCTTTGAGACCAATAGGCCCTCAAATGGAACTGAATGTCCCTCATCTGGAATCTTGCTCCTGCACTACAGCTGTGGAAGCAGCCATGTGCCCCAGGAGTTGCAGAAAATGCCTTGCTGGTCGAGAGACCTGCAGGGTGAAGGGAGGATGCCAGGGCAATGAGTCTGTCTACCCTTTCCAAGGGAAGAAATGCCCTGGCTAACTTTGTGTTCAATTCTGCACCTATGAAAGTTAGGACCTGAACTGGTTCCAGAACTGACTTTGGTAAATTTAGCAGGAATCCCAGGGAAGTGAGAAGCTGCTGGGTGACTTGCAAGTGGGATTTCACCTGATCTGGAGACTGACCCACAATGAGCCAGTCGTCCAGGTAGGGAAACACAGCAACCCCTTGCCTTCTTAAGTGAGCCACTACCACAGCTAGACATTTTGTGAATACCCTTGGCGCAGAGGTAAGGCCGAAAGGCATTGCCCTGAACTGGTAGTGGCCTGAGGGCAGTTCGAACCTGAGGTACTTTCGTGAGAAGGCCTGATCAGAACATGAAAATAGGCATCCTTGAGGTCCAGGGAAGCTAGCCAGTCCCCTGGCCTTAGAGAAGGCAATATCATTGCCAGAGTCAACATTTTGAACTTGGTTCAAAAGATGCTTGTTCAGGTACTTTAAATCTAGAATGGGCCATTCTCCTGTCTTTTGGGGTAAGAAAGTATCTTGAATATAGCCCTTGCCCTGATGGCAAGGAGGGACCTTTCCACTGCTTTGCAGTCCAGAAGAGAAGAAACCTCTGCTTCCAAAGCAAGGGCTTCTGAAGGATTTGCAGGGAAAATGTCTGGCTCTCATCTTGGAAACTTGTTTGAAGCTGAGAATAGACCCTGGCTTTTTACCCCAGAACCCATCTGTCCGGTTAAGACAGCCAGTTCTGGCTGAAATAAGCCAACCTGCCCCCACTGGTACAGGAGAATCGGCCCTCGGCACCCCATCAGGTGCCTGCTTGGCAGCAGCCTTAGGCTGAGGAGGGAGGGGACGGTTTACTTGTGCCTCGCCTACCCCTGCCTCTGAAGAAACCCTCTGCGCAAAAGCAGAGGAGGCTTGAAATTGGTAAAAGGCCTGTGGAAAGGCCTGCCCTACCTCTGGGAGCATGCCTTGTGGAGTGGCATGCCTCTCTTAGCCTGGGCACTTTTGTAGGTAGTTCTGTATTCATCCATCTTTTTCATATAGTTTTCTGTTTGTTCCCAAACAGAGAATTTCCACTACAGGAAAATCTATAGCCTTGACTGAGTATCCTGGGACAGATTAGTGCATCTGAGCCATGCCAACCTACGAAAGCTACAGAAGTGGCCATGACCCTAGAGGAGACATCATTAACATCAACAGCAGTATGAAATTGAACTTTAGAGGCTTCAATGCCATCAGCAGCCACCTGTTCCAACTCACTAGCCAGCTGGCCATGGGCCTGCTTGGCTAACTGCAATATTGTGTCCCATCTAGATTTCTGATATCTAGCTACATAAGCATATAATTTGCCTGCCTGAGTCCCAAAGAAGCTGCCATATACTGTTTTTTTGCCATGGCATCAATCTTCCTGGAATCCTTATCAGGAGGATGTGAGGCCAGGGAATATTAGCCTTGTCACAGGCTGCAGCTTGTACCACACCTACATGACTACACTGTTCAGTGAGGAAGTCTGTATCAGAGCCTGACAAAGTATACCTTCTGTCCATTTTTTTTATCTACAGGAGGGACAGAATGAGGATTTTTTAAAATCTTTGTTGTTTGCTTCCTAAATGACTTATGCAAAGGAATAGACAACCTCCTAGACTCTGGTATATCCATCATTTCTACATAATCAGGCTCCTCTTGCTCATCCACAGCCAAGGAAGCTGGAGGGTTTCTGCAACCTTTTTATAAAACATAAAATGAGAAGGGGACTCAGACAGAATAGGAGGAGATTCTAAAGGTCTGTCTGGAGAAATGTCCGGTTCAATGGGCACGTCCAGACCCTCCCAGCCACACATATATTGATCAAATTCCTCCTCCCCCTCCTGTGGTTCATAAAATTCCTCAACATCATACTCCTGAACCACTGGAACTGAACGAACCAACCTTTACCAACTGTTGGTGGTCTGACAGGTCCCTGAGACAGTGACTGGACAATCTGAATGGCTTTAGCTATCTCTGCAGCAGTTGGAGAGACAATTTTGGACTCCAAACCTACTGATTTCTTTGTCTTTTAACTGGGACTGGTTCATCTGAACCAGCCTTTCTTTGCCCGAGGAAGTCTCGCCCTGGTCAGAGGGCACTCCCTCTGGTCCAGTGGGCGCTGGACCGGCTGGCCATCCGGTCAGCGGACTTTTGGCCCTCGCTCCCTGAGCCGCCCAATCTCTTTCCAGGGTGGCTGCAGGGAAATTTTACACACCTGGCAGTCTGACAGGAGGTGGTCAGCCCTCAGACAACAGACACAGTGGTGTGGGTCAGCCTTGGCAAAGGCTTCCCCACAGACATCACAGTGTTGAAACCCAGTGGCCCGGTTTTTCTTTGGGTTTCTCAGACATAATGCCAGCCTATCTAAAAACTTGCCCTTTTGATGGCAGTGCCAGGCAAGACACCCTTATCGGTTCCTAACCGTGTCACGGTATTTGAAAAACCTATTTAAAACCAGGTTTTTTTAGAACCGATAAGAACCGGGAACCGCACTCTAAAAGCCCAACCAAACACTTCAAAACGTTAAAATCAGCAAACCGATCGGTTCAAAACCGAACCGATAATTGAATTTCCACACAGACTTTAAATTTGTACTTACGGTTTACCAGATAGAGCTTTTAACCGAAATGCGGTAAAATAAATACTTTTTGCCGGCTCAAATGAACCGAAAAATATTCGCTTGAACCGAGGATGAACCGAGCTGAAGGAGCTGATCTCCGGAGCGACTGTTCAGTGGAGCGGAGTAAAGAATCTGACAGTTTCATTTGAAACTGGCCAGAGAGAGATTTGGCACAGCGCCCTTGCGCTGTAGAACTCCAGATCCTCTGGAGTTAACTCCTTCCTCTCCGGGGCAGTTCAGCTGCAGTGGCTGACTGCTATTGTTATAATATAGCAAGACTTCATGGTGTTTGAACTTCTATGTCTGCACCGGGTCAGCTGCGGGACAGGCAGGTGGGAGTTTCAAGGTCTGCATTGGGTGTTCCATCTACCCAGTGCCTGGAGACTTATTTTCCCTTTTTCCTTGCATAGCATGCACCCTGATGTCAAGGCTTCACTGCTGACGTCCGCCATGCTCATTCCCCAACAACGTGGCTGGCTGGCTGCCTACCATACCCCAGGCCTTCGCCTGGGGTCAGTGAAGCACCGAGCCACAGCCCCCCTCCCTCCCCGGCTCATTACCAAACCGGGGCTGTCGGCATCGCAAACGATACTGCTACTGCTGTGCCAGCAGGCTGGCAATCCCTACTATTTAAAATGCTGTTTTATTACTTGTTTTATAAATTTCTGCTGATTGAGAACTGTTTTTTATGAAAGTTGTACAATGCTATGATCTTTTGGAATAGCGTTTTATAAATAAAGAATTGGTTGACTGGCTAGACAAAATGCCATGGCGGGTTGCAGAACATTAAGCAGGCGGGGGCAATAGGTTACACTTCTTGCCTGCTCTGGTGTTGCAATCCCCCCCCACCACCACTATTTTATGTTCATCCTTCATCTCACTTGGTTTTCCCCTACTGGACAAGTCCCATCACTCACCTTTCCCAGGTACTTATCTGGCTCCATCCGGGAGGAGGATATCTAATCATGGTGCAGGATCTACGAGGGGCTGGCTGGTACCCTGCATTACTATCATGTTTTTTTCTCCTTATCTTTTTCCACAACCCCAGTCGTCACAGCATGCAAGTGCGTGTGTGTGTGTGTGTGTGTGTGTGTGGGGTCATGCCTTGGCTATGTGTAGCATGCATCTGCCAGGACAGCAAGTTCCCCAGCCCCCCAATAAGAGCTGCTGGAACACCAGGGCATGCAGCCTCTCTTCTCCAGCTGGGGCAGCGGTGTCACCTAGCCCTGGCCGCCCTTATCACTAGCTCCTGAGTTCACGCCCAATCCCGGGTTATCAGCATTTAAGCACAGTGCCTCTTCCATTGCGCCCTCAGGTGTCCCCCTAGTGATGGGCCCTCAGGCGGGGCATCAGGCAGACCCCTGGCATTCAGCCATCAGGTGGGCACTGAAATAAATGATTTTTTTTAAAAATTTTTATCTGCAATCTAGATGTGTTAGAACGTTCTGTGGCAACAGACAATGCATGACTTTTCTGTTTTTAAAACGATTTGTATGCCGCCCACTACACAGCACCACCTGAAATGGCCGTTTTCTTTTATTCAGTAACACTTCATGGGCAATTTACTATACAAATATAGCGATACATTAGACATATAAAGGAATCAAGCATTATATACTTGTAAATACACCATATTAGTAACATTCTGAAAAATAATTTCTATAAAATAAAAAAAAAAAATACCATTCATCCTTCACGGTGAAGGCTAAAGAAGGCTAAACAACAGTGCCCACAAGCTTCTGTAAAGTTAACAACTTACTAGTGATGGCACATCTAAGACAGACTCACCCTCCCGTAGTGTCTCACAAACTGTACTGTAACCTAGCTGTTACATACGAAACTTTTCCATGCCTGAGGTGTCTACATCGTAGTCCTCATGTATGACAGGATGTCTCAGCATCACCTATATAATGTGAGCACACTCCATGCACTTCAGTTCCCGTGGACAATAAATGGAGTTACAATATTACCACCTGACAAAAACACAGAATCCATCCATTACCAGTCGTACAGGAGAGGCAGAAAGAAGACTTCTTTAAGTCAGTCCCTTAACAAATTGGCAATCTGAAAAGCAGATCACGTAGTGACCTGTAATAAACAGTAGTTCTCCTCGCCGGTGGATGGAGGCAGGGAGCTGTGTGGCTTTACAGAGGAGATTCTCTTGAAAATCTACTGTACTGGTAAGAAACAAACCTATCTGTTTCGAGGATATCTCCCACACAGAGACCCACACATTGCGAGACTATACAGCCGTAACCCCCAACCCCCATGAAAGTAAGGAGCAGAGGACAGTTCCCCTTTAGACAGCAGGCCTTTCAGCACAGTCAGGCCAAAACCAGCTCTTCTTCGGGAGGCCATATCCAGACTATAATGTTTGGTGAATGTATGGACCTTACTACAAGTGGCGGCTGAACAAATTTCAGATGCAAATAGATGTGAAAAAAGCCATGGAGGCCGCCATGCCTCTCGCAGCATGCCCCGTAATCATATCAAGTAGATCTTTGCTAGCCTTACAGTAACACTGAAATTCAGGAGCAGATCCACCTGTTAAGACACTGCCTAGAAACCAGCTTGCCTAGCATGTGGAACAAATGACACAAAATGTTGAAGAAGAAGAAGAATCAGCATTTGTATAGCGCTTTTCAAGCAATGCTAGACTGGTAGTGAAGTGACTGAATGTGTGGTGGCGGCCATATCACACATCATCACCCACACACAGCCTGGATAATTGCATGAACCGGTTTATGGGAAGAGGAATGTTGGCCAGGACACCGGGAATGTTCCCTACTCTTTCGGAGAGAGTGCCTGGGTTCTTTTACTTCCACCTGGACACCCACCAGGACAACACCAGGATGGGCAGAAGGGACCTCGTTTAACGCTCATCCGGACGGACGCACACACTCAACAGTACAGCACCCCCCAATACTGCACTCGGATGCCAGCGATTTTTAGGTGCAGGTCCAATCCCGGTGTGGGACGAGAACCCACGACCTTCTGGTCCAGAGGCGGATGTGCTACCAACTGAGCCACGCTGACACCTGTTGAGCGACTGCAGGATAGGCCTGGTGCAGTCTGGATGAAAGCAAAGTACTATGTGGGCATTCAGGAAGTGCAGAAGAATCTACCTCAGATTTCGGAGGTTTGCGAAGAACATGGACACATTGATGGACTGATTCACACAAGTCAGAATCCACCTAGTTCTGGCTGAAATCATGTTGCTTCTGGCAAGCAGACCTGCCTGAGCTACCAAGACAACTGCCTAGATCCTCCAGCAGGAAAGCTTTTGCCAGAGACTTGCTCAGTTCAGCTCAGATGTATTTAAATCTCTAGCAAGTGGTAAGAAAGGACTTTGATACACTGACCAAGACACCCATCTGATCCAGCAACTGCCTTGTCCTGTTCACTATATGAATAGTGAGCCCATCTGACCATGCTGGTGCAGGATGCCACTTACCCTAGCAGCTGCAGGAAGTCCTGGGCAGAGCATAAGTGCTCAACCTGAAATTATTGAGCAAAGAAGGTAAGATCCAATGCCTGGACTGCAGGGAGGCAGGCTTTGGCCCAAAGGCAGTCAAGCTCTGCCGTGATGAGATCAGTTCAGACCTGGCCATGTTGACCAAAAGGCCCAAGTCTCTGCACGTCTGGAGGGCCAGATTCCTGGACTGTTTCACAGGCTCACTGGATGGGCCAGCTATCAGTCAGTCGTCCAGGTAGGAGTAAACCCTGATGCTCTGGCACCACTGCGATGCATCTGGTGTAGACCATTGGGGTGGACCAGAGGTTGAATGGCATGACCTGGAACTTATAAAGTACCCCTTCTGCATGGAACCTGAGGCACCGCCAGTGGGACAAACGGACTGGAATCTGGAAGAACGTGTCCTGGAGGTCCAGAAAGCAGAACCACATACCCTGCTCCAGAGATGTAATTATCTGGCTCAGCGTGACCATCTGGAACTTGTGCTTCCTGAGATACTGATTGAGATTGTGAAGATCCAGTATGGGGTGCCAATCCTCCTATCCATTTCAGGACCGGGAAGTACCTGGACATGAACCCCTGACTGTCTGTGGCTCCTCTGGCAAGGGCCTGAAAAACGTCCTCCCTGAGGACAGATGTGTCCTATGACACCAAGGACTCCCTTGCAGCATGAGGTCAGTAAGGCTGGAGAGCCTTGAAGTCAACCAACAACCCTCTGCTTACCACCTCTAGGACCCATTTGTCTGAGGTAATTATGAACCAATGGTGCCAGACGTGGCGAAGCAGACCCCATACGAGGAGCTAGGTCAGAGACTAGACAGGTGGGAGGTGAACACCCCCTGACCATCACTGGGCAGCTTTAGAGGGGGCACCAACCACTGGGGCGGGGGGCACCAGTACCCCAACTCCCCCGCTTTTGGGACCCTGACCAGGGAACTTGGTACTGGGGTGCCAAGCTTGATATTGCCCCTAATAGCGCTGTTGCTGCAGAGGCTGCTGAGACAGAAAGGGCCGAAACTGAAAAGGCTTCTTCTGTCCTTTCTGGTCCTTCTGGAATGATGTCAAAGAAACTAGGGTGGCACTGGACTTCTCGATTCTTGTGAGCTGTCCCTCAACCCCGGGGCCAAAGAGGTTAGTGTCCAGGAAGAGAACATCAGCCAACTTGTGCTGAGTGTCTGCTGTAAAGGAGGAGATTCTCAGCCAGGTCTAGTGACACATTGCAACGGCTGCTGCCATGGCACAGGAACAATAATTGCCCATGTCCAAGGCCGTCTGGAGCTTGTGTTTAGCCAGCGATTGACCATGGTCTCAGATTAAAGGGAGGACAGAGTCAAGTACTCCCATCAGGGAGTGACCAAAATAAGCCAACACCAGTGAATAACTCACCTGACTGAGACCAAGTGAAGATGCGGCGTATACCTTCTGAGCTGTGTGGTCAAGCTTCTTCGACACTGTCGGGGCTTGTCCACTTCCTCACTGCTGCCAGACTTCCAAAATACCAAGTCTGTGGCCAGACACTCAGCTGAGGGATGGTCCAAAAATCCAGACACAGAGCTGGTAGGGATCACATACTTGCAGACCATATGGGCCGAGGGTGCAGGGTAGAATGCTGGATACTGCCAAAGCTCCATGGCCAGTCCTAAAATGGCCTCAGCCATGGAAAAGGTAACCCGCATGGATTCTTCCTTATCCAGGATGTCAGTGAAAGGGTATTTTGCTCTTTTCTGCACAGGTTCCAAAGGAACTTCCATGGACCCCCGACATGAGGATGAGAAGAGACCCGAATGACAGGTCCATGATCGGTGGTCAGCTCCTTGACTGATTCACAATCAAATGTGTGTGTCCTTGACAAGTGCATCGAGGACCCATCGGAGTCCTCTGAGGACTTATCAAAGACAGCCCTTGACCTCTTACTATCATTAACCACTCTGGAACCATCAGTGTGAGATCTCCATGGACAACTTGCCTGGCAAGCCGGTCACTGGAAGGGAGTCCTTTGACAGACCTCCCCACAATGGCTGCTGTGGTGGCAGCTCCACCTGCAAGGGTGGTGAGATATGAATCAGTGACAGCTGTCTTGGTAGGACAAGCATGGCTTGACCAGCACTTGACAGTCAATCGCAGGGGTCAGGGGTAGAGCCCTACTCTGCCCCACTGCTGCCAGAGGAGCTCCTCGCAGCACCGCAGTATGCACCAGCAGAGCTTCTCGTCATCAGAAGATAAGCAGTATGTGGCACATCAACAGTGATGCCTCTCTGTTGTGTGGGATTGAGAGCATGATAAACCCCTTAACCTTGACCGATATCTCAACGAGGACGTCGACCTGGAGGAAGAAGAAGAGGAGATGCAGCTGGAAGTGCAGTGTAAACAACCTGTACCAGCTTCAACTGCTCGACCTCAGGGCGGGGGAGGGGGTGAGGTTGTTCCCGAGTGGAAATGGTTGGTTCTCTGACCTACCCGGTCCTCCTCAGTGAGGCCCACAAGACCAGGGTCCTCAAGGACCCTATTAGTTGAGCTGATGGCTTCTATTTTTCTCAAAAGGTTGCTTAAAGTTCTGTAAAATCATTCTGAAAATGAGCTCCCATAGACTTGTATGGGTGCAGTATCCCCGCTGCCACCTGGTTAAACGCTAACACGCATGAGTGAGGGAGGAGCAGGTAGACAGAGATGTGGAAAGGGATTAGCTGGCTGGTAGTTCAGCCAGAGTTATGACCCCTTCCCTTCCTTACAGGAGTGCATTAACATTTAAAATTTGAACACACAGGGATTATCACCGCCCCAGAGTAGCGAGCTATTAAGCCCGAAACTGTTTTAAACAATCTCACACCTTAGTCATTTCTGAGGTATGACAGCCTCGTAAGGCCTCTTCATCATCATAACCAAACAGTTTTGTCCCTCTGAAAGGGACATTCAAAACTGTCTGCTTCCCATCAGTGGCAAAGCCAGCAACTCTAAGCCAAAAATATCTTCTCACACAAATGCCAGAAGCAGCAGCCTTGGCAGAAGCATCAGATACATCACAGGCTGAGCATAACAAATGTTTGCCAACCTCATCACTAGAAGTTAAGGTTTTAAATAACTCATCCTTGGCAGAGCCATCAGGCGTAGGCTGGGTTGCAGTTTTTGCAGCCTCCCATTTGCTGTTCTGATCTTTATCACTTGGGCCTGGTAGTTTACAATCCTAAGGCCCAGTGAGGCAAAGGCATACATATGCTTGCCCTTCACATCCCATCCAGTCTCCTACATTCTTTATCAGGAGGCAAAGTATGAGTTTAGGTGTTCTAGACCTATCATGAGCAGCCATGACTACTACAGAGTCAGTTTCTGGCTGGCTACCATAATAAGGTTTAGCAGATGGAGCAGGATACTGCTTATCAGCCTTTCTGGGAACTTCAGAGAGTTTGATCTGTACCATGCAGCAACGGTAGCATCCTCTAATACAGAATATACAGGTGGAATTATAATGGAGGGTGTGCAAGGGATCTCCAAAAATTACATCAGATTTCTTTTTGTGCAACCTTCCTCTTTCACAGCAAAGCTCATTGCAGTTCATATTTACTGCAGCATGGCTTGAAAAGTAGGACCCTCAGGAGGACACCACAGGGTACAGAATACTGACTCCTCACTGCAGGACGAGCAACAGAACTAGATCTGGTGAAACATATTGTTCCCCCTCATATTCTTCCTCCAACTCCTCCTCTAAAACGATGAGGTCAGGATTATACTGCTCTTCATCAACATCCCGACTGATGACGAGCATCACAGAATGCACTGGTAATGCTGACAGTAGCTATGGGGAAGGAATCTGTGGTGTGCTAGTAGAGGCCATGGATGAGGGATATGGAGCAGGAGGGCCATCTGCGGAATAACTGCCTGTAGTGGTACTCCAGACAGAATGCACCTTATCATTTCTGAGAACAGCGACAGCACAGCCTGATAGCTGATGGTGCTCTGTAAATAAAAAATATTATGGTGAAAAAGGCCTACTTCAGTCGACTATCCTGATAATGTCGTCTGTCCACAGTAGGTATGGCAGTGCCTAAGCCACACCCCAACCCTGGTGTCTTGATGGTTGCTGTACTCAACGCTGCCACAGCAGGCGATGACGGAGAATTACCTTGTCTTGATAGTGACTGAGACCTCACCAGTGAACCAGATCTTTCTTTAATTCTATGTTTATGCTTGTGGCCGGACGTTAAGGAGGGCAGCACTAACGACTGCTCCTTGTCCCGATGGAAGAATATGCTGATCTTTTCCATACCAGAACACCCTAAAGGCTCTCCCATGACCAAAAGGCAGGTCACCCACCACTACGTGGTCATGGGTAAATGGCAGATAAGAAAAAATTACTCACCATAGTAATGTTGTTTCTTCTAATGGAGTCTTGCTGTATTCTGACATAATGCAGTTGGCCCCAGCACCTGAACTGCCCCGGAGAGGAAAGAGTCAACTCTATGCAGAAGCATAGAACGTCGAGCTCGAGCTCGGTTTTCAAACCTCTGTCTGTGGTACTTCTCAGTGTAACCGTCAGATTCTTACGAGCAAACTAAGTACTATAGTACGGACATTGTTCAAAGCATATAGCCAAAGGTAAAAAATGTGGGTCCAAAAAGACTCAAGTCAAGAACCCAAGGAGGAAAGGTAGTGACAATATTAACTATAAAAACACAAGAAAGTAACAATAACAGGTACACTTCTTAAGTGGGATGGTACAAGGTACACCCCTGAGGTGCAACACTGTGCCTGCCAGCCCACTTCCCAAAAACTAGGTTCTGAGAGGGGAGGCAGGGGGAGGTCAGAATACAGCAAGACTCCATTAGAAGAAACAACGTTATTATGGTGAGTAATATTTTCTTCAAACAACATGAAGTCTTGCTGTATTCTGACATAATGCAGACTACCAAGCAGTTCCCTATGGAGGAGGGAATGCAGAACCTACTTTGGGAACAGGATCTGCAGTACTGCTGTGCCAAACCTAGCATCACTCCTAGCCTGGATGTCCAGGGAGTAATGCTTGGTGACTATATGTACTGTTTTCCAGGTGGCTGCTTGACAGATTTCTAACAAGGGTATATCTCTGGCCGCAGCCAGAGCAGCAGCTGTACCCCTAGTCGAGTGAGCCCTCAGGCCTGAAGGAGGTGTTCTACCCAATTTGTCATAGCAGAATTGTATACAAGAAACCACTTTGGGCAAGAACCTCCTATTGGTTCTTCGTACCACTTTATCCCTATGGAAGGATATGAAGTCAGGTTCAACTGACAGGGCCTGTAATTCACTAATCCGCCTGGCAGAAGTAATAGCTACCAGGAACAGTTTTCTAGGTCAAGTACTTCAACTCGGCTGAAGCCAGAGGTTCAAAGGGTGGCTGCATAAACTGAGCAATGCAGACGTTAAGATCCCAAGGCAGAGTAGGCTCTCTAAAGGGAGGGTTAATGTGAACCAGACCTTTGAAAAACTTCCTGAAAACAGGATGAGATGCCATGGAGGAGCCCTTCCTACTGAAAGAAATGCAGAGACAGCTGCTAGATGAACCTTCAGGGTGGCAGGCCTAAGGCCTAGACCATTCAGATGAACTAGATAATCAAACTGTGGAGATGTCTGCAGAATCAGGCACAATGCCTTTCTGAGAAAACCAAATACTGAACCTCTTCCATTTGGAATTGTAAGTTTTTCTAGTGGCAGGTTTTCTGGAGACCTTCAGAATATCCAGAAATCCCTGAGAGAGATGTAGTACTGCATAGTCTAACTCTTCAAGAGCCAGGCCTTAAGGTTGAGAGACTAGAGACTGGGGTACCAGGTCCGCCCCTGGGAGGAGGACAGGAGATCGTATTTCCTGGGAAGAGACAGGGGACGTGACATTGTCAAGGACAGCAGAAGATGATACCAAGGCTGTCTGGCCCAATCTGGAGCCACTAGTATCACTGTGCAGGGTTGAGTTCTGATCTTGAACTCTGAACAGCAGAAGGAAGGGAGGGAAGGCACAGAGAAACCTGCCCTTCCAGTCCAAAATGAGAGCATCCAGGGGTGCCACCCCCAGGACTGGAGGTCTGCAACAAAACAGAGGAAGTTGATTGTCCAGTGCTGCAAAGAGCTCCATCTCTGGAGTGCCCCACCTGGAGAAGATTACCTTCAGGATGTGAGGACCCACGGACCATTTGTGATGTCCCTGTGAAATTCTGCTCAGGCCATCTGCTAGTACATTGTCCTTTCCTGGAAGGTGAACTGATACCAGGGAAGTCTGAAGAGAATAGGCCAGAGACCACAGTTTCATGGCTTCTGTGCACAAGGCCATGGACCTTGTGCCTCCCTGCTTGTTGATGTACCACATTGTGGTGGTGTTGTCTGTTCTGACTTGGACCACCTTGCCCTTGACTGAATCTGAGAAGCTCTGAAGGGCTAGGAAAACTGCCCCGAGTTCCAGGAGATTGATATGAAGGAGAGAGACTCCTGTGGAGACCAGATCCTTTGAGCTGTCAGGGCTCCCAGGTGGGCTCCCCAACCTAGGAGAGAAGCATCTGTAGTCAGAACTACTGATGGGACTTGAGGGAGAAATGGAACACCTTGTCTGAGGTTGTCCTGGTCCAGCCACCACTGGAGAGCTTGGACCAGAGTCTGAATCACTGGAATCAGTTTGGTGAGAGAGTCCTTTCTCTGTGACCAAAAGGACCTTAGGTGGAACTGAATATCCCTCATCTGAAATCTGGCTCCCTGTACCACTGCAGTGGAGGCTGCCATGTGGCCCAGAAGTTGAAGGAACTGTCTCGCTGGACGAAAAACCTGAGGTCGAAAAGAGGAAGCAAGATCTACTAGGGCCTTCACCATTGCCAGGGGAAGGAAGGCCCTTGCTTGGATAGTATCCAATTCTATCCCTATAAAGGTGAGAAGTTGTACTGGTTCGAGAACAGATTTTGGACAACTGAGAAGAAACCCCAGAGAGCTGAGCAAGTCATGGGTGGTTTGCAGAGCTGACCTGACCTGGTCTGATGATTGACCTACAATTAGCCAGTCGCCCAGATATGGAAAAATGGTGATACCCTGTCTTCTGAGGTAAGCCACCACTACCGCAAGGCACTTTGTGAACACCCTTGGAGCCGATGTTAGGCAGAATGGCATGGCCCTGAACTGATAATGGCCTGAAGGCAACTCGAACCTGAGGTACTTTCTGTGGGAGCACCTGATAGGAAAATGGAAATAGGCATCCTTGAGGTCCAGGGATGCTAGCCAATCCCCTGGCCTTAAAGAGGGAAGGATTATTTCCACAGTTACCATTTTGAATTTGGGTTTTGAAATGTGTTTGTTCAAATACCTTAGGTTCAGGATAGGTTGCCACTCCCCTGTTTTCTTTGGGGTAAGGAAGTACCTGGAGTACAGGCCTTTTCCCCTGTGTTGAGTAGGAACCCTCTCTATGGCTCTGAGAGCCAGGAGAGAGCTAACCTCTGTCTCTAGGGCAAGGGTTTCTGAGATTGATACAGGTGGAAAAGACCTGGCCCTCTTTTTTGGGAACCTTCTGAAGCTCAGTCGACCCAGGCTGACACCTCAGGGTGTCTGCTTGGCAGGAGCCTTAGACTGGGAGGAGGAAGCAGACCTGCTCACCCCCCTCCTGCCCCTCCCTCAGAAAAAAACCCTCTGTGGGAAAGGAGAGAAGGCCTGGGCTTGGTAAAAAGGCCTGTGAAAGGGCCTGCCCCTGGACTGCTGCTTTTGTGGAGTGGCTTACCTTTCCTTGGCCTGTGCACTCCTGTAAGTGGTCCTGTAGTCATCCATTTTCTTCATGTAAGCCTCTGTCTGCTCCCCAAACAGAGTTACCAACTACAGGAAAATACATAGCCTTAGTTTGGGTATCCTGTGATAGGCTAGCACGTCTGAGCCAAGCATGTCTTCTGAGACACACAGATGTAGCCATGACTCTAGATGCCACATCACTGGAGTCCACAGCAGCGTGAAATTGTACTTTAGATGCCTTAATTCCATCCGTAGCCACCTCCTCCAGCTCCTTGGCTAGCTGTGGGGAGGCCTGTTTAGCCAGTTCCAGAACAGTATCCCACCTAAACTTCTGGTACCTGGCTGTGTAGGCCATATAGTTTGACTGCCAGAGTCTCAAAGAGGATGCCAAATATTGTTTTTTGGCCATGGCATCAACTTTCCTGGAGTCCTGGTCCGGGAGGTGTGAAGCCAAAGGAATGTTAGCCCTCTCACAGGCTGCAGCCTGCACTACCCCAACATGGCTGCTATGATTATAAAGGAACTCTGTACCTGAGCCTGATAATATGTGCCTCCTGTCCATTCTTTTGTCCACAGGCGGTAATGAATTAGGAGTTTGTACATTTTTTGTCTCTGTTTCCCCAAGGACTTATGAAGAGGGATAGACAACCTTTTGGACTCTGGGATGTCCATCATTTCCACAAAATCAGGCTTGTCTTCCTCCTCAACAGCTTCAACCAATGAGAGCTGGAGGGTTTCAGCCACCTTCTTGTAGAACAAGAAGTATGAAGGGGACTCAAAGCCTGGGAGGGGAGACATTAGAGGGCCTGTCTGGGGAGATGTCCGGTTCAATAGGCACATCCAGATCCCCCTGGCCATCATCGGGATAGTCTTCATCTCCCTCCCACTCCTCATAGAAAGCATCTGGTTTGTAATCCGAAGGAGACAGATCTAACCTAACCGGTGGTACTGGTTCGATGGAACCGGGCAGCACTGAACAACTTAATCGCTTTGGTTATCTCGTTCATGTTGAGTATGTAGTACAGGATCCGAACCGGCAGACTTTGGTTTCCTTTTTGACGGAACCGGCCCCTCAGAGTCGGCTCTCCTTTTGCCCAAGGAGGTATCACCTAGGTCAGCAGGCACCTCCTCAGGTTCGGCAGCAAACCGAACTGGGCTGGCCATCCAGATCTACTGACTTCTCGGCCTCCCTTTCCTTCAGCCTACTCAATCTTTTTTCTAGAGTGGCTTTGGGAAAGTTTTTGCAAATTTGGCAGTCTGACTTGAGGTGGTCAAACCCCAGACAATAAACACAGATGAGGTGGGGGGCTGCCTTGGCAAAAGCCTCCCCACACTCAGTACAGTGTTGAAACCCAGTGGGACCGGTTTTCTTCTTGGATTTCTTAGACATAGCCAACCTACTAAATTACCCTACAGCAGCTTTCAAGCCAGGTAATAAATAACTGATCAGTTACAAACCGTGTCACAGGTTTTGAAAAAGAACCAGAAAAAGGCCCGGTTCTTTTGAAACCGATCGGTACTGGAACACCACTCTAATCCCAGAAAAAATCAATTTTAAAACAAAGTAGAAAAAGGTCGGTTCCTAACCAGATCGACTGATAAGAAACCGAAGAAAATAACAATTTCCACAGTTTTACCAACTAAAAACACAGTCACTACCTATCTACTACACTACCTGTACCATAGACAGAGGCTGGAAATCTGAAAAAAACTACAAGTGGCATAGTTTAAACTGAACGCTTTTGCCTCTGGGCATACTAAGGGGTGGGGGTAAGAAGAAGTAGGCTGCTGGTTAACTAAGACCTGCAGCTTATCCATCAGGTAGGGAAATGGGCAGACTGGGTGGGCCAAGCGGTCCTTATCTGCCGTCAAATTCTATGTTTCTATGTAAACTTTACAGAACCGAGCAGAGGAATCTCCGGAGCGACTTCACTGTTAGGCGGAGTAAAGAATCTGACGGTTACACTGGGAAGCACCACAGACAGAGGTTTGAAAACCGAGCTCAAGCTCAACATTCTATGCTTCTGTATAGAGAGTTACCTCTTTCCTCTCCGGGGCAGTTCAAGTGCTGGGGCTAACTGCATTATGTCAGAATACAGCAAGACTTCATGTTGTTTGAACCATTAAGTACACGAGAAGGTCAGCGAGGGGGCTGAAGGAGTGCCGCTGAGCAGAACTGTGAAAGGGAAAACACTCGGTTAAGAAAAAATGTAGAGTACTGCGATTTCGTGAAGCACAGGGGAGGAGCAGAAAAAGCCAGTAACGGCTGGCCAGGAAATGCCAACCCACCAAAGACTGGCGGGCAGGGACTGAGAAATTAAACCTGCACTAATAGCACAGAAGGTTCCCATCTGTGAAAAAAAAAAAAAAAAAAGAAGAAGCTAATGAGAAAAACATTTTTAAACCCAAAAGAGTGGCAACTACCACAACCACAAATTCAATGTGTGGGACATAGCTTAGTGCTGGTGTATACTTATGAGCTGAATGGTATACACTTGATGTTTATAACTCGAGCTTTGGCATTTCACTATATCCCACCCTCTGTGGGATACTGGGTAGGTGTAAGATTTAAGGCCAGCGCAGAGGGTGAGACAAGAGTGCTGGAGGAGGAGGCAGGATGGATGGAGGGTGTTTTCGAAATGCTCAAAGCTGAGCGAGAGGAAGCCTGAGGTTTAAAGAAGGGGATGTGGGAGGAGCCCCCCCCACCACGAACCTCAGGCTAAAAGCCTTCCAATTCAATGTGTGGGACATAGCTCGGTGCTGGTGTATAGTTATGAGCTGAATGGTATATACTTGATGTTTATAACTTGAGCTTTGGCGTTTCTCTATATCCCACCCTCTGTGGGATACTGGGTAGGTGTAAGATTTAAGGCCCAAAAAGAGAGCATTAGCGTAGTGATTACCTCCTCCAACTCAGGAGAGTGTGACCAGTAGCACGCAGGAGAGGAAAAAACAACCCTAAGGGGGAAACCTCCGAGGACCCATGGCTAATGACCTGCATGTCCTCTGGGCATACTAAGAGGAGAATGATCCTAAATGTGGGCTGAGGTTTTGGCTGTGGTTATGTCCAAGAATTAAGTCTGAACTTGCTGATTGAAGAGCCCTGTTTCAGAGATCGACGGTGAGCAGGAAAAGTCAATGCTGAAGATGAAGGTTCCGGTAGATGAAAAGAGGCACAACTTAGAAAGATGTCCGGATGAGAGACAATCACTAATCCGTGTCCAAGGTAGCTGTGTGTGAAACAGATGTAAAGTGTACATATACAGTCAGCTTGGCTGGTGGAATGTGCACCAAAGATGCAGATTTTGAGGGACGTAGAGATCACAGATGATGAAATGGCCGCGAGTGTTGCATGGCTTGGAATGATAAGGTAGGAGTGTTGCCCAGCTGGGAACAATGATGAGGTAAGAGTCTATGCAATTTGGGAGGCTTGCATGGGGCTGTTGTGAATCCATTAAAACATTAGGGTACAATCGAGTACCTTGACAGAAAGGAAAAAATTGTACCAAGACATCCAAGGAATTGAGGTGTGCTCCACGGAGATGTCCGGCATAGAAACTTGGGCTGGAACTGGAAGAAAAAGGAAGGTGGATTGTAGAAGAAGTAGTGAATGAATTGATTAAGCAAGGTAGGCCCAGACGTGGGCTAGCTGGAGCATGGGACCCCCATGTAGGTCCGGTGTATGCAGTGTTCGAATGCTCGAGCGAAAGAGTAGGTCTCAGGTGGTCAGACTAAGGAAAGCGAGACCCCCACGTGGGACTGCCTTAGTGAAGAGGGAAATACGGTTGAGTAATGCCCCTTGTGGGACATGACAGAATTGGGATGGTGAGACCCCCCACGTGGGTTCGTCATCACCACAGTATGATATGATCCAAAGTAAGGAGGCAAACCCCCACCTGAGTCTGCCTGTAGATGATAGAGAAATACATTTAAGCAATAAGTAATGCCCCGTTGAGGGCATGTTTGTGTTGAGATGGCAGGACCCTCCCACAGGTCCACCATCGCTATATTATGACATGATTCAAGATAAGAAGGGGGAGACCCACTGATGGGATGGCGGGACTCTATGTGGTCCACCATCGTCGTAGTATTGAATAGGCTAAGGTAAGGAGGACGAGACTCTCACATGAGTCTGCCTGTAATGACATGGAAATACGTTAGAGCAATGAATAAGGCCCCCCTCGTGAGATGTGTATGTTTCACAGTACTGCTTGTGGGATGGCGGGACCCCATGTGGTCCACCATCGCCATTTCATTGAGTAGTCCAAGGTAAGGAGGGCGAAGCCCCATGCGAGTCTGCCTGTAATTATATGGAACTACGCTAAGCCATGAGTGAGGCCCCTTCGTGGGGCATGCGTGATTGGGATGGCGGGACCCCACATGGTACGCCATCACCATAGTATGGAATAGTCCAAGGTAAGGAGGGCGAGACACCCACGTGAGTCTGCCTGTAGTGACTTAGAAATACGTTTGAGCTATGAATAGGGCTCCCTCGTGGTACGTGTATGTTTGGGATGGCAGGACCCCACGTGGACCGCCATCGCCATAGTATTGCACTGTCTGAGTTAAGGATGCAGGGAACCCTACAAGTCCGCTATCGCAGTAATAGTGCATAGTCCAATGTAAGAATGACGAGACCCCAAGTGAGTCCACCTGTAGTAAATGGAAATGAGTTTTGAGCAATGAGTAGATGCCACCTCGTGGGCACGGTAGTTCGGGATAGTGGAACCCCACGTGGTCAGTCATCGCAGTATTGGATGATCAGAGTTTAAGGACGGTGAGACCCTTATGTGAGTCTGCCTACGTGATATGGAAAAGGCTTGAACAATGAGGCCCTCGTGGGGCGCGTTATAAGAAGGCGGACCTCTACGTGGGTCGCCGGGCCAGAATACTGAATAGTCAAAGTTAGATGGCGGAACTCATGGGTCTGCCATCATCGAGACATGTATGGTCCAAGTGAAGGACGACGAAACCCCATGAAGGTCTGCTGCCAAGGAAGGAGTAAGATCATAACATTGAGGAAATTAGTTCCGACGCCCTCATGCCAGGGTCATATAGGCATAACACATACAGGGTAGTCCCAGGAGACTGGTAGGCAAAGAGCTGAAGTAGTCAGAGTTTTCTGTCTGTCTGAAAGTCAGAGAAGTGTGCCCCGAACAGACAGCAGAAACAGACTGCATGGAAAACAGTTCAATGGCTGAAGCCCAGGCAATACCAGCCGCAGCGGGCTGCTCCACAAGCAGGGCACATCCCAGGCACCTGTAGTGAAAAGGAATGCCAAACTGCAGCAGTAAACATTAAAACAATGAGATAAGTGGAACTCTGGAGCATGTAAGCAATGAGCCACGTCACATAATGTAATAAGACAGAGCGAGGCAGCACAGAGTAGCTGTCAGAGAGCCCATGTACTTTCTAACTGTTTGCAGGTGTAGTGAACAGGGCTCCTGCAGTGTGTGAAGCAAGCATCAAATTTCCATTTAGGTAGAGGGGAACACGAAAATTCACAGTACTGAGTTGCACTCAGACATCAATTAAAAATGTCAGGTGTAATATGGCTAAAGTAGCTCAGAACATTCTGAAGATGGTTTATGTTAAAGTTGCATGAGTGGCATTCGGAAGAACCCCACTGCAGAGTGGACGCGTCTCCAGCTCGGTCCCCGCTGGTACCTAGCACAGAGGTATGGCCCATGTCAAAAAAAACAAAGCCCATAAATAGTCCCAGGGTGTACAGTCCAAAACAACAACAGTACTTTCCAGAGCAGGTACATACACTCCTTCTCAAGAAATGGTTGAGTATGTGGTATTCAAAAATATTCACTCGAATTGTTACTGGGAGTCATCCTCAGCAGAAAGGGGAAAAGGCTGCAAGGGGGATGCCTGAAACAAGAAGCAGGCAGGAGGGAGCCAGGGACTTGAGCTTGCGGTACAGAACGCAAGGAGCAGAAGCGAGACACAGGCGATCTGGGTGAGGCAGAACAGTGGTGATTCTTGAGAGAAATTCCGACCCGAGGAGCAAGCGGCAGAGGTAATCCTGAGAGCTGTGCAGAATAAAGGGCCACAGGAAACTAGTGGGGACAGAGCAGCTACTCAGAAAAAGGAGAGGAATGAAAGCCCTTAAAACAGCAAGACAAGCGAACAGGGAGGCAGCGGAAAAGAGGAGAGGTACTGGGCAGAAAAAGGGGCACAAAGAACAGCGAGGGGAAACGAAGGGGGGCAAACAAGGAAGAGGGACACAGGTAGACAACACGGGGGGGGGAGACAGAGAAAGGAGACAGCGGTCACTGAGACAAAGAGGGGACGAGAAGAAGGAGACTAACAGGAGCAGGGAGAAAGGCGCAGCCACAGGCCCACGCAGCCGCCAGGGCAGCGACCCAAGCATTTTTGAAACGCTCAAAGCTGAGCGAGTGGAAGCCTGAGGTTTAAGAAGGGGATGTGGGAATAGCTATTCCCCCCGCCCATTAAACCTCAGGCTAAAAGCCTTCCAAATGTAAACATAAAACATTCTGCATCTTAAATGCTTTATAACTGCAGTAAGACCCACTGCTTTAAAGAGCAGCTGACGCCTTCAGGAGAACTTTAGCAAAATATAATATTTAGACACAGTTCAGCTTGTATTTCACATTAGTTCTGTGTTTCATATTAATTCTGTATTTCTCCTCCCCATTATTTATTACTGAGATCATTTGCATTGAAAGAGCTTGAAGAGTTAATCTATTCCTGTTGCTTTTCTCCCTACCTGAAGTCATAATGCAATGCTTGTGACATCAGTTACTCCTGTGGCAACAGATTATGATGTCACAAAATAGGATTATGACTTGAAGTAGGGAGTAAGGTATAGAGGCAGATGAACTGAAAGGGATAAATATCATGTATTCATGTAAATTTCCTCTGTAATAAATAATGGAGAAGAGAAAGCTAGAGAATATATATGGAATGCAATCTGAATTGTACCCAAGTATTATGTTTTTCAAAGTTTTCTTTGAGGCGTCAGCTGCTCTTTCAACATTATTGTGGAATATGGACCAGTGTGGTACAACAACAGGCCTTTTAAATCACCTTGGGACCATTACTTACTAAAGCGGGCCAGATTCCAAAGAATGAAGGTGGACAAAGCAATGGAGCCTAATGGGATTCATCCCAGAATTCTAAAAGAACTAAGGGTAGAACTAGTGACACCACTGACTACCTTCTTTAACAAATCATGGGAGGATGGGGTGGTACCTGAGGACTGGAGGAGAGCAGATGTGATTCCCCTTCACAAAAGTGGGAGCAGGGCAGAAGCAGGAAACTACAGACCTGTTAGTTTAACCTCAGTGATAGGGAAAATGATGGAATCACTTCTGAAGGAAAGAATTGTTGAGTACCTAGAGGCCAGAGTGGCACAGGACCCAAGGCAGCATGGATTCCAGCAGAAAGGTCATGCCATAGAAACATAGAATTTGTGACAGATAAGGATGGCTTGGTTGGCCCACCTAGTCTGCCCATTTTCCTACCTAACAGATAAGCTTCAGATCCTAATTAACCAACAGCTTACTTCCTCCTACCTCCCACTAGGTCTGCCTTATGTCTGTCCCATGCATTCTTGAATTCCCCACTGTTTTGACTCCATGACCTCCTCAGGGAGGCTGTTCCATGCATCCACAACCCTCTCTGTGAAAAATACTTCTCACATTACCTCTGAGCCGCCCCCTCTATCTTCAAATTGTGCCCCTTGTTCTTGCACATCTCTTTTCTGAAAGATGCCACCCTCTTGGACTTTGTTGATTCCCTTGAGGTACTTGAAAGTTTCTATCATGTCCCTTTCTTCTCTTCTTTCCTCAAGGGTATACATATTAAGCTCCTTTAGTCTTTCTTCAGATGTCTTCTGGTGCAGACCCTGCACCATTTTGGTTGCCCTCCTCTGACAGCCTCCACTCTGTCTATGTCTTTATGAGATGGGGTCCCCAGAACTGCACACAGTACTCCAGATGAGGTCTCACCAACTGTCTGTACAGAGGGATAACAACTTCCTGTTTTCTACTATTGATGCCTCTCCCTATGCTTCCTAGTATCCCCCCAGCCTTCCTTACTGCCTTCTCACATTGCTTGCCCACCTTTAGGTCATCTGATATAATTACCCCCAGGTCCCTTTCCATTTTTACTGTTGTCAGTATCTCACCCCCCATTGTGTACTCTTGCCCTGGGTTTTTGTTTCCCAGGTGCATTACCTTGCACTTCTTTGCATTGAATCTGAGCTGCCATACATTTGACCATTCCTCCAACCTTGCCAAGTCCCTTCTCATCCTTTCCACTCCATCTGGTGTATCAACCCTGTTGCAGATCTTTGTGTCATCTGCAAAGAGACATACTTTTCCTTCCAGTTCCTCTGCAATGTCACTTATAAAGACATTAAAAAGACCGGTCCTAGTACTGAACCCTGCGGTACTCCGCTAGTAACCCTCCTTTCTTCGTTGTGGACTCCATTTACTACTACCCTTTGAGTCCTGTTGTCTAGCCAATTTTTTACCCAGGCTACCACCTTGGGACCCACTCCAAGGCTGGCTAACTTGTGTATTAATCTTTTGTGTGGGACTGTATCAAATGCCTTGCTAAAATCTAGGTAAGCCATGTCCACAGCCCCTCCCTGGTCTACTACTTTGGTCACCTAGTCAAAGAAATCTATTAGATTCATCTGACACAACCTTCCCATCGTGAATCCATGCTGCCTTGGGTCCTGTGCCCCACTGGCCTCTAGGTACGAACAATTCTTTCCTTCAGAAGTGATTCCATCATTTTACCTACCACTGAGGTCAAACTAACTAGTCTGTAGTTTCCTGTCTCTGTCCTGCTCCCACTTTTGTGAAGAGAATCTCAGCCCTCCTCCAGTCCTCAGGTACCAACCCATCCTCCCATGATTTGTTAAAGAGTGGTCAGCGGTGTCATTAGTTCTACCCTTAGTTCTGTTAGAATTCTTGGGTGAATCCCATCAGGCCCCATTGCTTTGGCCACCTTCAATTTTATTAGTTCTTTCAGAATCCTTTCTTCAGTAAATGGACTGGTATCGAACCTGCGTCTTCAGAGTGTTTCTCTTGTTTGGTTTAGGTACCTTCCTCCTCTTCCTTTAGAATACTGAGCAGAAATATTCGCTCAGTATCCCTGCTTTTTCATTGTCACCCTCTGCCCACATTCCTCCCCTTTATTAAGCCTCAGTATCCCTCCTTGGTCTTTCTTTGCTCCTAATGTACCTATAAAAGGTCTTATCCTCTTAACAGAGTTGGCTATCCTTGCCTTCCCAGCCTCTTTCTGCTTTAACTGATAAAGTTCTCTGTCCTTCTCCTTCTGTGTTTCCTTATATTTCCTGAATGCTATCCTTTTCTCCTTAACCTTCCCTGCCACCTGTTTTGAGAACCATAGCGTTTTTTTCCTTCGTTGTGTTTTGTTGATTTGCTTTACACAAAGGCTTGTTGCCTTTGTGATGGCTGTTTAGAATACTCTCCATTGTTCCTCCACCCCTCCTTCATGCCTGTTTGCTAGTGCTTTTCTGAGGCACTCTCTCATTTTCCCAAAGTCAGCCTTCCTAAAGTCCAGTACTCTTGCCTTTGTATGGCTTGATTGTATGACTGTGTTTATCATGAACCACACTGTTTGGTGGTCGCTTGTTCCCAGATGGCTACCCACTTCTAAATCTGAGATTCTTTCTCCGTCCCCATTTGAGAGCACCAGGTCTAAGATTGCTCCCTCCCGAGTGGGTTCCAATACTAGCTTCTGAGGCATGCCCCCTGTAGGGCATCAAGAATGACCCTGCTCTTGGATGTGCCTGCAGCAAAGGTGCTCCAGTTAACATCTGGCATATTCAGGTCCCCCATCAACAATATCTCTCCTTTTTCAGCCATTCTAAGGAAGCCTTCTATCATTTCCTGTCCATTCCTTTCCCTGAGATGGGGTCTGTATACAACCCCATGCGGATTGTGGTGCCATTTCCTGTCTCCAGGGTGATCCAGAGTGTCTCATCTGCTCCCTGTTTACTCTTTAGTTCTGTTGCTTTGATCCCTTCCTTTACATAAAGAGCTACTCCTCCTCCTCTTTTGCCTTCCCTGTCCCTTCTGTAGATTGTGTACCCTGGAATGTTGACATCCCATTCATGGTTCTCGGTGTACCATGTTTCTGTGACTGCCACAATATCCAATTGTTCATCTTCCATCAAAGCTACTAGCTCAGAGAGCTTGTTTCCCAGACTACGGGCATTAGTAGTCATTGCCTCCATTTAATGTTGGCTTGATCCTTTTTTCCCCATCCCTGCTCTTATTGCTCTATCTATTTTACCATTTACCCCCATCCTGCCCTGTGTTGAGCTCTGTACCTCAGTGTTTACCCTACTACCTGCCCTGTTTTGTGGGGAGGCTTGACTTTCCTGCCTTTTATCAGTACCCCCCTTATCTAGTTTAAAAGCTTGCCAAGGAAGCATTTAATCCTGTCACCTAGGAGCTTGGTCCCCTTGTGGACAAATGCAGACCATCATACCAGTATAGACCTTTATCTCTCCAGGTGGACCTCCAGTCCCCAATGAAGCTAAAGCCTTGTGCTTTGCACCAGTTTTGCAACCATTCATTAAACTGCATGGTGTGCAGTACCCTAGCCTCATTCCTGCCATGGACTGGTAGCACCTCTGAGAAGATTACTGTGCTTGCTACCGCCTGAGGCCCCTCCCCAACTCCACAAATTCATTCTGCACTGCACTGATCCCATGTTTAGCTAGGTCATTTGTCCCAAGGTGGACAATGATATCTAGTTCTGTCTCCTGTGATGCTGCTTCTACAATTGTGGAGGATTCGCCTTGTCCCTCCAAGCCATGGCACCAGGCAGGCAGCTTACTCCTTCTCTCCCTTCCCCAGTTCTACCCCTAACAATTGAGTCCCCTATCAGTAGCTGTTTCTTCCCGTGGTGTCCCTTGCCACACTTTTGTGGGTCTCCCTTGTGGATGTCCTCAGCATTCTTCTGGGTCTCCACTGAGGGTGCCATCATAGAGGAACCTTGCTCTGCCAGAATGGCATCTGATTTGTGTAGAGGTACAACTGGGGGCTTCATCTTGGTCCACCACCGCACCCTCCCAGAACCCACTGTGGTCCTACTGCTCTTCATATCCGAACCTCTGACTCAGTGGTTGTGGCAGTGGTGCTCTTTGGGAGGGGAGGCCTTAGTCCTTGCTAGTTCAGCTTGGAGGTGGGCAACCTCCTCTCAGAGCCGACAGTTGCCTACAATAGGACAGCAACGCAGTTTCCAGAATGTTTCCCTGGAAAACTGCTGCCCCACAGCCAGTGCATTGCACCACTCCCCACATGTCCCGCTTCCCTTATTCTATACAATATATAATTATATATGTATTATTATTTGTTTGTGTAACTACTCTTATGCACGTTGCAGGGTTATTAGGAATATGACAGTTCTGCCCCAAGACCTATTGAGGAAGTAATGTCAGAACTGTGGCTATAAAGGAAATGCCACGCCTGGGGTGGGTAGTGCACAGCCACTGGTGACTGTTAGAAACAATCAGATACAGAACTAGTTCACCACCCTGGTGAGTACTGTCCTTTATAGTAATACAACTAACACCACAATTTACTAGACCACGGCCCAACACAAACCAAACCACTCTACTGAGTCCAAGGATAAAATGAACTCACTCTTCAGCCAGCAGGACACTTAAAATTTTACAAAAATATCCTTCAAAATGCTAGGTCTCAACCCCGCACTCAAGCAAATTCAGTTGTATCTCACTCTGGTTATAAAATTACTACCCTTTTAAAGGAATCCTGCAATTCTCTGCTTAATGCCAATAAGGAAAAATACAAATAAAACTTTTTGTAGAAAGTGTATCTCACTTCTTACCCAGTGCTCTGCAGTATTATGCCTTAATCAGGTTTCCAGGTCCTAAATGGAGTTGCAGTTTGTTCTTTGCAGTAAGTTCGAGCTTCCAACAGACACTTTAAAGTCAGTGTGACTCAAAGTCAGTGTGAGAGGGAGGTAAGGTGCCTGCCTGGCGCCATGGCTTGGAGGGACAGGGAGTGAATCCTCAGGATCGCAGGAGCAGCTGCACATGGGAGGGAGCGTGATGTCATGGTCCACCTAGGGACAAATGACCTGGCTAAGAAAGAGATCAGAGCAGTGCAAGAAGTGTTTGTGGAGATGGGGAGGGGCCTTAGACAAATAGCACACACGGTAACCTTCTCGGAGGTGCTGCCTGTCTATGGCACTTCGGTGAGGCTAGGGTGCTCACACCATGGGATTCAATCAGTGGTTGAAAAACTGGTACAGCTCAGAGGATTTGGCTCACTGGGGACTGAGGGTCCACCTGGAGGATGCAGGCCTATACTGGCATGATGGTCTGCATCTGCCCAGGAGGGAACCAGGTCCCTAGGTGATAGGGTTTAAATACTTCATTGACAAGCATTTAAACTAGCCAGGGGAGGCACTGGAAAGGAGCAGGAAATCCTAGCCTCCCCAAATATCAGGGTACTAAGGAGGTAGACACCAACATAGGATGTCGATAGGGAGAAGCCGTGAGGGTAAATGGAGAAAGTGACAAATGCAATAAGGATAGGGATGGGCAAAAGGGTAAGGCCATCAAGAAATGGAGGGTAATGAGTACCAACGCCCGTAGTCTGGGCAACAAGCTCCCTGAACTGGTGGTCTTGATGGAAGAGGGATGCCTGGATATTGTAGCAGTCACAGAAACATGGTACACAGAGAACCATGACTGGGATGTTAACATACCAGGGTACACAACCTACAGGAGAGACAGGGAGGGCAGAAGGGGGGGGAGTAGCTCTCTATGTAAGGGAAGTTATAAAAGCAACTGAACAAAAGAGTAAACAGGGAGGAGAAGAGGAACTGTAGGTCACCTTAGAGACTGGAAATGGCACCACAATCCGCAAAGGGGTTGTGTATAGACCCCCATGTCAGGGGGAGGGAATGGACAAGGATATGATAGAAGGCATACTTAGGATGGCAGAGAAATACAGGTTACTCACCTGTAACAGGTGTTCTAGGAATGGTATATGTTGTTCATCCACACTGTCTGGCAGGTTCCTTGCCGCTTTAAATCTTGTCGGAAGGTCTTCAAGCTGGCTCCTCCCACCCACCCGGGTGGTAAAACTCGCGGCTCTGCCCCATCACGCCAGATCTAGCTCGCTGGAAGCCAGGTTGTGCGTCGAAGCCGGGGAGGTCGGGTGGGTCGTGTGGATGAACAATATATACCATTCCTAGAACTCCTGTTACAGGTGAGTAACCTGTATTTCTAGGGACATGGATATGTTGTTCATCCACACTGTCTGGCAGACTCCTAGCAGTTCTCCGGGAAGAGGGAGGCAAGGCGCACACCCTCTATTTGGGAAATAGAGACTGGAGAACCGAGGCCCCAAAACCAGCATCCCAGAGTGACTCAAGGTCGATGTGGTAATGGTGATGAAGGTGTGCTGACTTCCAGGAAGCAGCCCTGCAGATGTCCTGGATAGGACATCCTGGAAGCAGCCACCAATGCAGCGGTATGGTGGGTAGAATGAGCCTTATCCTCTGGGAGGCTCCATGCCCGCCAACCTATAGCAGAGATCTATGCAGGAGGTGACCCACCTGCCTATCGTCCGCTTGGCTGAGGTCTGCCAGAGAGCGCTTCAGCGAGGGTGACAAACAGCTGGCGACTCTCCCCGAACTTCAGCCAGTCTGCTCCTATAATAAGCGAGCCTTCTAGGGTCCAGAGTATGGAGCCTATTCAGCCTCCGAGGTGTGACTGGGTAGAACACCGGCAGAGTCAACACCTGGTTAAGGTGAAACTCCGACACCGCCTTCGGAAGGAACTTCGGATGGGGACACAGGACAACCTTGTCCCTGTGGAAGACCAGATAAGGAGACTCGATGGAAAGCGCCTGGAGCTCTCCCATCCTTCTGGCTGACGTGATAGCCACCAAGAAGGCAGTCTTCCACGACAGGTGAGAGATGTCACACCTGTGCATCGTTCGAATGGCTTGCCCATGAGCTTGGCCAATACCAGCAGTAGACCCATGGAGGTGCAGGTTCTCGCACCGGAGGGGATATGTGATCAAGGCCTTGAAAGCGCCCACCACTCTTCTCTCTCTGCGCACCGACTGCTTTCTGGCCCGCGCCCAGTAAGCAGAGATGGCTGCCAGGTGCACCTTAAGGGTCGTGACCAGCCCTAGCTGAAAGGGACTACAGGTAGTCCAAAATGCTTGCCAAGGAACAGGAGGAAGGGTCCAAGGCCTTGTTCTGACACCAAATGGAGAATCTCTTCCATTTGAAGGCACAGCATTTTCTGGTTGACTCATACGGGACGCCTCAACGACGTTGAGGACCTCATCGAGAGGACCCAAGGCCTGGAACTCTAGCCGCTCAGGAACCAGGCGCCAGGTGCAGGGGTTGAAGGTCCGGATGGAATATCTTCCCTGATTGACTGAGATCAGGTCCGGCAGGCTGGGAGCCGGGGGAGCCTGGAGCTGAGACTGAGGAGATCTGGATACCAGAACTCGGCGGGCCAGTCTGGGGCTACTAGAATCACCGCGCCTTGTACTGCCTTGAGTAGCACCTTTAGGATCAAGGGAAATGGGAAAGGCGAGAAGAGGTCTGGGGTCCACAGCTCGAAGGCATCCTGCAGCGAGCCCTGCTGAGGGGGGGGCATGAAACAGTCTCACTTTGCATTCTCCTGGAAGCAAAGAGGTTCTGCCTGAGGCGCGCCCCAGTGGGGAAGAGATCTTGTGCTACCTCCGCAGGAGACCACCGTGAGACGCAGCCCCTATCCGGCTTAGGGCATCGGCCAGGGTGTTGGAGGCTCCTGCCACGTGAATGGCGAGGAGATCCACCTCCAGGCTGTGCACGAGTGACCAAATGCGGAGAGCTTCCCTGCACATGGGCATGGACCGCGTCCCGCCCTGGCAGTTTAGGTAGTACATGGTCGTGGTATTGTCCGTCTGGACCTGAACCACTTGACCCCGTAGAAACGGAGCGAAGGCGGTGAGGGCTAGACGAACTGCTCGAAGCTCCAGCAGGTTGATACGGCATCGGGACTCCCGAGGGGACCAGAGGCTGTCGCCTGTGCTCCCCAGATGGGCACCTTAACCCATCAGAGAGGCATCGGTCGATAGAGACCGCCGGCTCGAGGCGGATCGAACGGGATGCCCTCCTGCAGATATGCCACAACGGTCCACCACTGGAGAGCGCCCATTCCCTGGGTCACTGTCACTAGCTGATCCAGCGGATCGAAGTGCTGTGACCATTGGCTGGCCAGTCTCACTGGAGGGCGTGATGTACCAGCGGCCCAATGGACCACGCTGGTACAGGCGCCATGAGGCCCAGGAGTCCTGGGTAGAGCTATTGCCCAACCTGAAATGATTGGGCAAAGGAGGAAAGAACTCGCCCTGTCCGCCGGGAGCCGTCCCTGGCTTGAAGAGAGCTCGAGCTTGCCCCGATGAATTGAATCACCTGCTTGGCACGAGTTCGACTTTGGTCTCATTGATGAGGAGGCCGATCTGAGAGCAAACCTGGAGGCCAGATCTCTGGACCGCCCCCTCCGCCTCCTGGAGGGGCTGCAATCAGCCAGTCGTCCAGGTAGGGGTACACTGACCCTTCGGTCGCAGGAATGCTGTCACCACTGCCATGCATTTGGAGAAGACCCTGGAGCTAGAGAGAGTCACGTGGCATGGCCCGAACTGTAAAGGATCCCTCCGCCTGGAAGCAGAGGAATCTCTGATGGGACAGATGGATTGGGATGTGAAAGAACGCATCCTGAAGGTCCAGGGAACAGAACCACATGCCTCGTTCCAAGGATGGGATTATCTGAGCCAGAGTAACCATCCTGAAGGTCCAAGACCTTGGGAACTTGTTCAGGTCGTGTAGGTCGAGAATGGGGCGCCAGCCCCCCTGTCCGTTTTGGGACCAGGAAATACCTGGGTCTGGAGGAGGATCTGCCACCCTCCTGATCACCTCTTTTTCGAGGAGCAGGGCTATATCGGCGAGCCGATAGTGAGGCTGCGGACCCCGTGGCCCCCCGAGGGGCGACGGCTTGGAAGGGTGGGGCCTGCTCAAGCTACAGAGGCAGACCCTTTCCTACCACCTCCAGCACCCAGCGGTCCGTGGTGATAGCGGACCAGGCGGAAAGGAAGTGGTGGAGCCGTCCCCCCACGGGGGGTACCCAGGGCAGAGTGACGAGGCTGGGGGCGACAGCCCTCAACCCGTCACTGGGCAGGCCTGGAGGAGGGACCGGCCGAGGAACCTCCTGGGCTTTTACCTCCTGCTTCCTGTTCGAGGAAGCTGTGGGCTTGGGTTTGGGATACTGGCGCTTGCCTGCTGTGGCCCTGGTGCTGGTGGGGTCGGATGTGCAGAGGCGCAGGAAGAACGAAGGACTTGTGCTGCTGCTGTCGACGGCCTTTGTCCTTCTGGGCGGAGGTGACAGAGTCCAGAGTGGTGTTGACTCTCGATCCGCTGAGGTGACCTTCACACCAGGGCCGAAGAGGTCGGTCCTCAAGAAGGGGCGTCCGCCAATTTGTGCTGAGTATCTGCCGTGAAGGCGGAGATGTCCTCAACCATGCTCTGCGGCGCCTGGCCACCATGATCCATAACCCGATCTGGCACAGGAGTCCCCTATGTCCAGAGCTGTTTGAGCTGCTACTGCTTACCGCCTCTACCCTGGTTCCAACTCCGCGGACCGCGGGTCTGCAGGTCGGTCGGGAGATGAGTGATCACTCATCCAGGGAGCCCATGAGGGCATGGGAGAAGTGGTGCCATCAGCACGGCCGAGCTGGCCTGGCGGAGGCCAAGTGGAGAACGAGCATAGACCTTATGCCCGGCGAGTTCAGCTTTTGACCTTTGTCGGGGGCTTGTCCGATGTCCCTAGGCTCCTGGAACGCCTGAAAACGCTAGTCGGTGACTAACCCGCAGAGGTGGGTGTTCAAACCCGGACAAAGTGGAGCCGGTAGGGACCGTGATACTTCCTGGCCATCCTGGCCGAGGCTTAGGGCAGGAAGCAGGCCACTGCCAAAGCTCCATGCTGGGCCTAAAATGGTTTGAAGCACTGAAAATGCCTCCCTGGTGAATCCTCGGTCCAGTATCTCCTGGCCAGGGAATACTTGGCCTGTTTAAGGCCGGGTCGAGCTGCATCCTGTGGACTCCAGATGAGCCAGGCAAACCCATGAAGGACGATGGGCTTTCCCAATGACTGGCCTCGGAGGACTCCAGGTCAACCAGCCTGGAGAACACGGAGGAGTCGCCGCCGCCGACTCCGAGGAGTCCTGGGAAGAGCTGCTTCAGGGGCTCTGAGCCACCCTCCACCCACCGAGGGCGGTCGGGAGGAGGGTGACCGACAACCTGTGGGTAGGCCTTGAGCCCATCGAGAGTCCTGGTCGGCGCCCCGACAAGTTGTGGAGGTGGAGGTCCACCCACAATCGTGGGGCAGCAGCTCGCCGAACAACCAGCCCAGACTTGGGCACTCCGACCGCAGTGAGGGGTTGTTTCGCCGTTCGGGTGACAGCCACTTGATGGCCGGGACAGCGCCGGCTTGCTCCCGGCACAGAAGCAACTGCTGCCACATCAGGTAACTCATAGCGCCGACGCACTTGCACTGAGGCCTCTCTCTTCCGAGAGGACGATGAGGATGAGCAAGGCGCCGCTTTACCTATAGGTGCCGAGACTGGACCGCAATGTCAGGGGATCAGCTGGACCGGAGGATGTCAGAGACGAGAGCCTCGGTGTTTCCGAGATGGGCCCGGAAGGAGGCGGGGACACCGCTCTTCCCTCAGTTCGGACACTGTAACGGGGACTGCTGCACCGGGGCACAGGTAACTCCTCGGTCTCCACCTGGGGGCAGGGAGAGAAGGGTTGTCGGTTTCAATCAGTCAACAACCCGTCCGACGGGTCGAGAAAAATCTCGACCGCGTCGACGGGTGTCTCGGCCGGCTGGCCTGACGGGGACGCTGTGAAGCCAGCGGCCTTAGCCGCCACCTCAACCGAAGTCGATAGTCGGCTGTCTGGGGAAGGGGACCTCTCCCGCTCCCACGAACGCCGATGATGGGACTTACCCTTCGAATCCCTCTTTTTGGACCGAGAGGAATGTCCCAATGGCCCCTCTCCCTTCGTGGAAAGAGATTGGCACAGCTCCTTGAACAAAGCTGAATATGAGGTACCCAAAGAGAGCGGGATAAATGCCACGACCGAAGAGGAGGAAGATGCGGCCTGGGCCGCCTCCTCCTCGAGGGCGATCATCTGCTCGAGCTGCTCGCCCGAGCCAACCCGCCCGCAGTCACATGCCAGGCACTCCCTTGACTTTACGGTGGTGGCGCTTCTCAGATGCGCAAGCTGTAAGCCGGGCAGTGCCATCCTCCAGGACGCTGAAACCCAAGCAGGCACAGCTTCGCGCAGGCCTGCGGGTCGTGCTCTAGGCCGAGACAGTAGGCGCACATGGGTCTCGGTCTGTCCTGGACATCTTCACCCGCCAGGGCACCGCCAAATCTGGGAGTTGATTTGTCCATCACGCCGCGAGGGAGAAAACTTGACCAAAGTCTTGAAAATTTTAAAACGAGTTTCTGGTGAACCAAGAATTAGGGATCAGCTCCCACGCAGAGCGTATGGAGGAACCTGAGCTCAAGCGGTAAGGAAGATCTACGCCATGAGGCGGAGTTTATTTTACCACCCGGTGGGTGGGAGATAGCTTGAAGACCTTCCGGCAAGATTTAAAGTGGCAAGGAACCTGCCAGACAGTGTGGATGAACAACATATCCATGTCCCTAGAAAGGGGAGATACTGTTGATGGAGGACCTTAACATGCCAGATGTTAACTGGAGCACCTTTGCGGCAGCCACATCCAAAAGCAGGGCCATTCTTGATGCCCTTCAGGTGGCATGCCTCAAACAGCTAGTTTTGAACCTACTCGTGAGGGAGCAATCTTAGACCTAGTACTCTCAAACATTACAGTAAGAGGATCTCAGATCTAGAAGTGGGTAGCCATTTGGGAACAAGTGACCACCAAACAGTGTGGTTCACGAGCAAACTCAGCTACAGAGTCAAGCCATACAAAAGTGAGGGTTCTGGACTTCAGGAGGGCTGACTTTGGCAAGATGAGAGAGTGCCTTAGAAAAGCACTAGCAAACAGGCTAGGAGGAGGTGGAGCAACAATGGCAAACATCAAAACTGCCATCACAGGGGCAACAAGCCTTTGTGTGAAGCAAATAAACAAATCAAAACGAAAAAGAAAAAGCCACTATGGTTCTCAAAAGAGGTGGCGGTGAAGGTTAGGGAGAAAAAGATAGCATTTAGAAAGTATAAGGAAACACAGAAGGAGCAGGACAGAGAACTGTACCAGTTAAGGCAGAAGGAAGCAGGGAGGGTAGTCAGAATAGCAAAGGCACAAACTGAGGAAAAGATAGATAAAACATTTTATAGGTATATCAGGGAGCGTAGAAAGACAAAGGGAGGGATAGTGAGGCTGAATAGAATGGATGGTGGGTGGGCAGAGAGTGACAGTGAAAAAGCAGGGATACTGAATGAATACTTCTGTTCAGTATTCACAAAAGAGGAAGTGGGGGAGGTGCCTAATCCAATTAACAGAAGCACTCTGGAGAGGGGAGTTGATCCCAGTCCTATCACAGAAGAAAGGGTTCTGAAAGAACTCCTAAAACTGAAGATGGACAAAGCAATGGAGCCAGATGGAATTCACCCCAGAATTCTAAAAGAATTAAGCAGAGAACTAGTGACACCACTGACTACCCTTTTTAACAAATCATGGGAGGATGTGTGTGGTACCCGAGGACTGAAAGAAGGCGGATGTGATTCCCTTCACAAAAGTGGGACCAAGACAGAGGCAGGAAACTACAGACCTGTCAGTTTGACCTCTGTGGTAGGGAAAGGATAGAATCACTGAAGGAAAGAATTGTTGAGTACCTAGAGGCCAGTGGGCACAGGACCCAAGGCAGCATGGGTTCACAGTGGGAAGGTCATGTCAGATGAATCTAATTGATTTCTTGACTGGTGACCAAAGTAGTAGACCAGGGAGGGGCTGTGACATGGCCTACCTAGACTTTTAGCAAAGCATTTGACACAGTCCCACACAAAAGATTAGTAGTCAAATTAACCAGCCTGGGAGTGGGTCCCAGGGTGGTAGCCTAGTAAAACATTGGCTGAACAACAGGACACAGAAGGTAATTGTAAATGGAGTCCACTCTGAAGAAAGAGGGTTACTAGTGGGTACACGCAAGGTTCAGTACTAGGTCCAGTCCTTTTAATGTCTTTATAAGTGACATTGCAGAGGGACTGGAAGGAAAAGCATGCCTCTTTGTAGATGAGACAAAGATCTGCAACAGGGTTGATACACAAGGGCGTGGAAAGGATGAGAAGGGACTTGGCAAGTTGGAGGAATGGTCAAGTATGGCAGCTTGAGTCAATGCAAAGAAGTGCAAGTAATGCACCTGGGAAACAAAATCCCAGGGGAAGATTACACAATGGGAGGAGAGGTAGTAACAACAACACAAATGGAAAGGGACCTGGGGGTAATCATATCAGATGATCTTAAGGTTGGCAAGCAATGCAAGAAGGCGCTAGGGAGGGCTGGGGGGATACTGGGATGTACAGGGAGAGGTATCACCAGCAGAAAACAGGAAGTTGCTATCCCCCTGTACAGACAGTTGGTGAGATCCCATCTGGAGTACTGTGTCCAGTTCTGGAGACCCCATCTCCGCAAGGACATAGATAGGATGGAGGCAGTTCAGAGGAGGGCAACTAAAATGGTGCAGGGTCTGCAAATAAAGCCATACGAGGAGAGACTAAAGGAGCTTAATATGTATACCCTTGAGGAAAGGAGGGAGAGGGGGGACATGATAGAAACGTTTAAGTACCTCAATGGAATCAACAAAGTCCAAGAGGGTAGTATCGTTCAGAAAAAGAGATGTGCAAGAACAAGGGGACACAATTTGAAGATAGAGGGAGGATGGCTCAGGGACAATGTGAGGAAGTATTTTTTCACAGAAAGTGTGGTGGACGCATGGAACAGCCTTCCTGAGGAGGTTGTGGGGTCTAAAACTGTGGGAGAATTCAAGAATGCATGGGACAGACATAAGGCAATTTTTGTGGGGGGTAGGAAGAAATAGGCTGTTGGTTAAATAGGATCTGCAGCTTATCCTCTAGGTAAGGACATAGGCAGACTAGGTTTTTTTTAAAGCCGATGACAACTGCATAGTAGACTCTTTGCCCTTTCAACTCTAACTGTGCCAGCTGCTTGTCCTGCCCCGTAATCGTAATGCTCTGGGGCTTGTGGATTCGGAATAATTTCCATGGCAACAGGCTGTGACATCACAACAGAGGATTATGACTTCCAAAGAAGGTAAAGCAGCAGGGTCAATGAAGTCTAAGCGACAAACAGCAAGTTTTCCTGAAAATGTCTTATGTAATAATAATAATAATAATGTCACAATCAACTAGAACAGTGCATGAAAATAAGATCATAACCACATTAATCAGAACTAGGTGTGGAGTTCAAACATTAAACTATCAGGCCTCTGTACTTCGAAATGGGTTGTCACATCTCATGCATACCACACTCTCCAACAGAGTTTAATTCTTTGCTGAAACCCTCTCTATCTACAGTATGCAGCTGTTAGTTATGTATTGTGAGCTGCTTGCTGTATTGTGTAATGTAGGATTATGTAAATTTTGTATTGTCTAACATCTGAACACAGGACTGTCTTGCAAACAGGGCAACTGCCCTTATGAGATGTATTTATTTTCCTGTATAAAAATAAAAGTTTTATCTATCTATCTAAATAATAAAGAATGTGATATCCTCAAATTAATTTATTTCTTAATGCAGTGAGATTTGAGTCCTGTTCATGGCCACAGTTAGTGTTTTGCAGAAAACAGGAAGACCGCTAAGTGTCCTCCCATTTCCCTTGTATGCACTTCTCAATTTTTTGGCAATCAGTCTGCTCAAGTAATGTCCTCTTAACCTAACTGTTGAGAGAGGTATGAATGGACAGATTCACAAAACCATCTAAGATGGAAACCACCAAGTTTATGGGGCAGAACTGAAAACTAATGAAAACAAGTAACAGAAACAGGTATAAAATCATCAACTAATGAAGAAGCTGGGCATTTGATCATACGTGACACCAGCCAGAAATTAAAACTTTGCCCGGGCAAATTAGCACTGCCCAGTGGGCAAACTTAGCCCGAGCACTAAGCAAGCTATATTCAAAAGGAATAGCCTGGGGCAAACAGCTTCTGAATATAGCATGGTAATGAGGCCGGGGCAAACTGGGCTGGGAGTGCAGGGTAAACGTAGCCCTGGAATAAGACAGCTCTGAATATAGCAACCAGGAAGTGCAAACCACAACAGCAACACAGTGCACAGCGACGTGAAGGTAGGTAGAAGTGAACTATGTGGCCAATGTGTTGCCAACAAATGCACGGACCCAGTACAGCTGCAGGCAGCAGCGACGGAAAGAACAGTGTTGAAAACTGTATAATATTCCCTGAACTGCTAGCACACGCTAACACGCTTTGTCGGCTTTAGCGGCCAAGCTGTTTGCCCAGCGCGAAACTTTGCCATATTCAAAAGTGACATGCAAATGAGCCTACTTAGGTAGTCTCTGGGCAAACATCCAGATTAGCATCTCATTACGCCCTGATTTGCATGCAGTTTGCTCAGCATTACTGCAGGGTCCCACAGCTCCACCTGTACGTCAGTCTAGATGTACAGGGACTGGCCAGGTCTGGCCACAGCTCCACCTGTAGGTCAGTCTGACAGTGCATGATGGTAGCTGCAGGCTACATGTATGCAGTACAGCAGAGCACTGTGTACCCCAGAGGACAACACAGCATAGGCACAGGTGGTGGCGGTGCTGCATGCAACTGTCACACTGTAGGGCATGCTACAGTGCACGGCAGACACCACAGTAGCAAGGGGGCCAGTAGTGTGAGGGACACAGCAATGCCTATGGTGTGTAGGGTAGTGATAACCACTGCACTGTACACAGTGACAAGCCCACCTTGCAGGTGTGTATTGCCAGTGGACATTACTGTCACACTTATGTGACCCACAGATGCTGCACCTTTGGCACGGGATGCTCATAGTGACATAGACATGGCTGGCTGTGTGTGTTGTGGTGTATGCACATCTGTGCGGTATGTGACTGGGGGCGGGGGGCATGTACGATCGGACAGGCACACTGGTATTGGGGTATCCCCAATACTGGCCCATGTGCACTGCGTCTTCGTGTGCCAGCCTTGTGGCCGCACCGTCTGTGGTGAGGCCTGGCCATCCATACACCCTCCCCTCAACACCCACCATGCCCACAGTGCTGCATGTGTGTGCTGGCATCTGTTGGTCACCACAGATGTATGGTCAGCAGGTGTGTGTTGTATGGCCATGCTACCATGGTGGCCCCCAGGGACCGGGTCACTACATACTGCCTGGCATGGCTGGGACTGGTGGCAGCAGTTGGCATCATTGTGGTGCCATCAGTGAACAGCATGTTTCCTCCATGTCTGGCTTTTTTTCTGTGTCATAGTCATATGTCAGGTTGTACAAGGCCGCACTAATGCCTTGAAGGCTCAATCCATGCAAAGCTGTTTGTCCAGAGTTAAGACCAGTTTTCCCAAGCGTAATTTGCAATTTCGACAAAGGGTCGCGCTTAAACACCTTAGCGTGGTGCTAGCTGCTGAATCTCTCTCATAACGCCTGTTTTTGTGTTCAGCTTGCTGCCTTGTATATTATGGTTTGCCCGGTGCTAATGCGATTGTGCGCTTGTTTCCTTTTGAATATCGGACTTCTGCTAACTTATGCTAAACCTGTGTTTGAATATCTGGGCTTCACTGTTCTGTCTTTTGCGCGGTCACAGTAGGTATATGTCAACGCCACTTTCAAAAGGAATCTGACCAATGCTTTTCTGAGGTACTGCGTGCTTTTTATATGCATCTTGGACAACAGAATACCCCTCTGTTTGGGAGACGGTGTATAACACTACTTGAATACTTACATGAACTCTGTACTCAAGCATAACAATAGACTGCAACTCTCAGTGATCATCTCTGCATACTAACCAAGATTTGACTGAAAGGTCCCATTTTCATGATGTTTTGGAACTGTTCATACATATCTCTCAACGTAAACTGACCTGAAACAGAGCCACAAGTTAAACAGGTTTAGCCTATGCCGGTAAAAAGGTGGCTGTCAAGTTATAATTCTAGTGTGTGCGACAAACAGGTCGCACCAGTTTTATGACTGCTGATATGCAACAACTTTGATGCATGCAAACCAATCTCCAATGGTTCAACAGTCCGCTTAATGCGGCCTAAGTAAACTACTGCAGTGCTGCAAGCCTAGTAGGGAGAATTACATTTCTTTGCACTCGAGCTTTGTGCTTCAGTCAAACTTGTCACAATGCACATTTGTGCATCTTTAAAGCACCATATAGGAAGATGCAGGATAAGTTTCTTTAATTGTTTCTGTACTTAGGAATTTTAAAATAGTGTATTTTGATCCCTGAAACACAGAAATACAGCATCCTTTGACACTTACTTTAGAAGGCACACAGGAAGGAAGTAGGCAGACTGGACTAGTGGTTTAAGCAGAGAGCTGTTCCACAACTGCCACTTACTTCCTGCTTGATGAGCAAGTCATGCAACATCTCTGTGCTTATTCACTCTCTAATTTCTCTATCTCTCTGCAGCTTGACTCTCCCCCGAAATGGCAGCAACACTTAATCCCACCCTGTCCTGGACTGTAAAGCCCTTAGGGATGCTGTATGTATGAAAGATGCTATCGAAAACAATGTTTGTTTTCTTTCCAAAGAATCCAAGGTACATTTTAACTTAAATGTTCATTTGTAACCCCCCGTCCCATTTTTCCCCCAAAAATCCAACCCAGGTTCTGGACCATCCTCCTGCAACCATCTGTCCACAACTTCCCCTTGTGGAGGGGTCCAAACAGGATGCCACTACTAACGGAGAACCCATAAGCCAGAACTGAAGTGTGGTAATCAGGTATGGACCTGGGCTGTTATACATGGCTAGAGATATAACTCCCATCCCCCCAATGTCCAAATGCAACACTCAGTGAGGACATCTCCACCACTCAGTGCTACATGGTTGTTACACTATTCCTATGGGATACCAGAGTGCAGCCGTAAGTCCCATGGGATACCAGAGTGCATATGCAAGTCATCCACCAACCACAGAAGAGTACACATAGCTGGATGGTGCTTTCGCCCCCTGCTGCCATGCTGCAGAGGTTCCATGCTCAGTACGTAAACCTTGGTTCTCCCTCTTGCCAATACCAGCACCATGGGCTGGCCACATTTTCTGAATTGAAGCTCAGCACCCTACACCACATTACCACATAATAAAAGGAAGCTTAGAAATGAACAAAATGCCGACAAGACACCAGAACACATGATCTGAACTTCCTTCTTCACTGTAAGCAACAGAATCCCTTTCTTTACAGAGTGCAGTGAAAAAACTGTCCCTCCATTCACAAACAAGACCAGCTGTTGTTTTCAGCTGAATAACAGAAGCATAGTTTAAACTGTCTCACTTCAATCAAATCCTTTATCCCAGTGCTGGTGTCTAGCTCCAGACCACACATTTACTAAAGTACTGGTTCCAACAAGGATGCACTGACACCACAAATCCGTTTGTTGTCACAGCGTTTTACCCACTGTGCCAAAAAAAAAAAAAAAAAAACAACATACAGACAACCCCTTATTTACAAGTACTATGTTTGGCCAGACTAATACAACCTCACAAGTTTCAACAACTATAAAATATACCACTTTGCATGCCCTGAACATGACTAGCTCAGCGTTTTAACCCCATCATATGTAAGCAACATTTGTGACTTTTTTGCATCAAATTTTATTTAATTCAGGTGAGAAAGAGTAAATACACTGCGTCATTAAAAACCAGAAGACTTCTTCTTCACAACTATTCAGAGAGAGACCCAAATGACACTATATGCCAGAAAATACTGGATATACCAACTTCACCTATTCTAAAGGGAATGAATCTGTTAGAACAGTGGACCAATGGGACTTATTTTAAAAACAGGGTCAGGCTACCGTAAAGAAAATCAAGCTGGCATCAGAACTCACTTATATTTTAAAAAAGACTTTCTGAATTACAACCCATTCCTTTTTTACTACTAAGGGTATTTACATGAAAAATGGAGTTTTGCGCCTTACAGTTTATCTATGCCCGAGGCTTACCCAGGAGCTGAAGTCAAAATATCATCCTAATGACGTCAAAGTCATTTCCATAGCAACAGACTGTGGAGTCGCAAGCAAGGGATTATGACTTCTATTCCTGAATAAACCTCAGCTGTCAACGAACTGCGAGGGACACTAATAAAGAACAGAATAAACTGCAACTCTAATTTTCTGTAATATGGCATAATTTGGGTTCTGCTATTGCTAAAGCTAATGTTTATCCTTGTCAAAAGAGCATCTATTTAAAGGAAAGAACAGTTACACAAGCACTTACTATAAACAGTAGATCTTCGAGGGGATCACACTCATCAAGTCACACTGTAGGAACTTCACCACCGGTGAAGAGGAATTGACAAAGTACAACTGGGACCGCCCATGCTGTTGACGTCACCAACCCTATAAAGGTGTGAGCGGCCCCGCTCCCTCCTCATTTCTTTCCCCCGGAGACAAGGGGAGCAGAGCCCTAGCCACGGGGAACCGAGGAGAGAGAGAGAGAGAGAGAGGTGCCCAGACCTATGTGAAAGGCTGGATACATCAGACAGTCAGTTCCCAATCAGAAGCCCCAAAAAGGGTGATGGTGGAAGGGAAAGCAGACCTGATGATCGAGATCCTCTTGAAGATCTACTGTTACAGTAAGTTCTTACGGAACTGTTCTATCTTCATCTTAGTTATCTCAGTCATCAGGTCACACCGAGGAGGGCTCTCCATAAACTTAAGACAGGAGGCCCTGCAGCACAGCCTGCAAAACCTGCACAGGCTCTTGAGGCGGCGTCCCGACTGTGGCGCTTGGTAAAAGTATGGACAGTACTCCAGGTGGCAGCCACACAGATGTCCACGGCTGAGACCCATCAGAAACAAGCCACAGGGGTAGCCATGCATCTGGTGAAATGAGCTTTGACAGCACCAGGCAATTCTTTGCCGTACTTGTTGTAGCAAAACACAATGCAATTTGCCAACCATGTGGATAAATACTGCTTAGAAGCTGAAACGCCATTCTCTACCTGGGGCGGAAGAAACAACCAACTGCTTCAACTCTTGACTTTTCTTGGTCCGAAGCAAGTAGTATTTCAAAGCTCTGCGCACATCTAATGTATGGAGCAGTGCTTCCCCTGGATTGGCACGCTTTGGAAAATAAACAGGAAGGTGGATAGACTGAGTGTAAACTCTGAGACCACCTTAGGGAGAAACTTAGGAGTCGTGCACAAAGCCACCCTGTCTCTGTAAAAAATCAAATATGGCTCCTTGCACCAGAGGGCTTGAAGCTCTGAAATTCTTCGAGCAGAAGTAATGGCAACTAAAAATAACGCTTTCCAAGAGGGAAAGCGCAGGTTGCACGTTATAGTTGGCTCAAAAGGAGACATAGGTCAACTCTCAAAATAAATTCAAGTCCCAAGCCAGGACAGAACAACGGATTGGGGTTTCAGATGCAGGATGCCCCTGAGAAAGGTCCAGGAGACATCACACTGAGCAATCGTGTGGTCACCCACATGCTCATGAAAGGCAGAAATGGCTGAAAGGTGCACTCTGAGGGAGGAGTACTGGAGACCTGAGTCAGAGAGATCAGGTAGTCCAGAATGTGGCTCTTTGGGCAGGTGAAAGGGTCCAAACTATGTCTGGCAGCCCAGATGGCAAACCGCTTCCGCTTCATGGCATATGTGGCTCAAGTGGAAGGCTTCCAGGCGGCCACAAGGATGTCTGCCACTCTGTTCAACATCACAAACCTGGTAATAGCTATATCCTCTAGAGCCAAGCATGCAGATGGAGGGATCTGAAAGTTCGGATAGACCAAAATCCCCTAGGCCCTACGTCAAAATTCCTACACAAAGAAAGAAAAAGAACCTAAACTCCCTCATAGCATATCTACAAAAGCAAAACAAAACTACAAAATATACACCCCTCATCTACAATTAACAAACACACCATCAAAAAAGAAAACATAAACTCACTCCAGAGAAACAACATATCTTACCACTCAAACCCTAATTCAGTAAAAACAGCCCGGCAATTTCTGCATTGAAGTAAAAGCCACAAAAATAACTCTAGAACCTTATCTATCCAAAAATCTTCTACGACCAAATAAAAAGCCACTCCCCTATCGCCATATGAACTAGCTCTAACTAAAACAATCACACATGATATTTACTACACTTACAACACATAAAACCACAAAAACAGTAATCACGCCCAATACCACACTCTCAAAACCCTCTACACCATGAAATACAAGCAAATCCCCTACTTGGCCCATGCAGCCACCACAGCCACTCCCAACATACAGCACACACCCAACACTTGGCCTACCAAACAAGTATTTCACAAAAAACCTACACACAAAAACCACTCATCTCCAGAACACACTATACAGCATTCCAACACAAAATCACGCCTAAGTAAAAAAACACATACTCCCAACACAAACACAAAAATCCTTGCTGAAAATCTGAACTGGAACCACAACAAGCAAATTTGAAAAGTCCTCCACCACATAGCTACTGCCACCCCCAACAAAAGAAAAACCAAAACAAACAGTAATACATCCCGCCCCACTAATCACACACACTCAAATCTAATGGAGAAGAGAAAGCTAGAGAATATATATGGAATGCAATCTGAATTGTACCCAAGTATTATGTTTTTCAAAGTTTTCTTTGAGGCGCCAGCTGCTCTTTCAACATTATTGTGAATATGGACCAGTGTGGTACAAACAACAGGCCTTTAAATCACCTTGGGACCATTACTTACTAAAGCGGCCAGATTCCAAAGAATGAAGGTGGACAAAGCAATGGAGCCTAATGGATTCATCCCAGAATTCTAAGAACTAAGGGTAGAACTAGTGACACCACTGACTACCTTCTTTAACAAATCATGGGAGGATGGGGTGGTACCTGAGGACTGGAGGAGAGCAGATGTGATTCCCCTTCACAAAAGTGGGAGCAGGGCAGAAGCAGGAAACTACAGACCTGTTAGTTTAACCTCAGTGATAGGGAAAATGATGGAATCACTTCTGAAGGAAAGAATTGTTGAGTACCTAGAGGCCAGAGTGGCACAGGACCCAAGGCAGCATGGATTCACAGCAGAAAGGTCATGCCATAGAAACATAGAATTTGACGGCAGATAAGGATCGCTTGGCCCACCTAGTCTGCCCATTTTCCTACCTAACAGATAAGCTGCAGATCCTAATTAACCAACAGCTTACTTCCTCCTACTCCCCACTAGGTCTGCCTTATGTCTGTCCCATGCATTCTTGAATTCCCCCACTGTTTTTGACTCCATGACCTCCTCAGGGAGGCTGTTCCATGCATCCACAACCCTCTCTGTGAAAAAATACTTCCTCACATTACCTCTGAGCCGTCCCCCCTCTATCTTCAAATTGTGCCCCCTTGTTCTTGCACATCTCTTTTTCTGAAAGATGCCACCCTCTTGGACTTTGTTGATTCCCTTGAGGTACTTGAAAGTTTCTATCATGTCCCTTTCTCTCTTCTTCCTCAAGGGTATACATATTAAGCTCCTTTAGTCTTTCTTCATATGTCTTCTGGTGCAGACCCTGCACCATTTTGGTTGCCCTCCTCTGGACAGCCTCCACTCTGTCTATGTCTTTGCGGAGATGGGGTCTCCAGAACTGCACACAGTACTCCAGATGGGGTCTCACCAACTGTCTGTACAGAGGGATAACAACTTCCTGTTTTCTACTATTGATGCCTCTCCCTATGCTTCCCAGTATCCCCCCAGCCTTCCTTACTGCCTTCTCACATTGCTTGCCCACCTTTAGGTCATCTGATATAATTACCCCCAGGTCCCTTTCCATTTTTACTGTTGTCAGTATCTCACCCCCCATTGTGTACTCTTGCCCTGGGTTTTTGTTTCCCAGGTGCATTACCTTGCACTTCTTTGCATTGAATCTGAGCTGCCATACATTTGACCATTCCTCCAACCTTGCCAAGTCCCTTCTCATCCTTTCCACTCCATCTGGTGTATCAACCCTGTTGCAGATCTTTGTGTCATCTGCAAAGAGACATACTTTTCCTTCCAGTTCCTCTGCAATGTCACTTATAAAGACATTAAAAGACCGGTCCTAGTACTGAAACCCGCGGTACTCCGCTAGTAACCCTCCTTTCTTGTTGTGGACTCCATTTACTACTACCCTTTATGGCCCTGTTGTCTAGCCAATTTTTACCCAGGCTACCACCTTGGGACCCACCCAAGGCTGGCTAACTTGTGTATTAATCTTTGTGTGGACTGTATCAAATGCCTTGCTAAAATCTAGGTAAGCCATGTCCACAGCCCTCCCTGGTCTACTACTTTGGTCACCTAGTCAAAGAAATCTATTAGATTCATCTGACACAACCTTCCCATCGTGAATCCATGCTGCCTTGGGTCCTGTGCCCCACTGGCCTCTAGGTACGCAAACAATTCTTTCCTTCAGAAGTGATTCCATCATTTTACCTACCACTGAGGTCAAACTAACTAGTCTGTAGTTTCCTGTCTCTGTCCTGCTCCCACTTTTGTGAAGAGGAATCACAACCGCCCTCCTCCAGTCCTCAGGTACCAACCCATCCTCCCATGATTTGTTAAAGAGAGTAGTCAGCGGTGTCATTAGTTCTACCCTTAGTTCTGTTAGAATTCTTGGGTGAATCCCATCAGGCCCCATTGCTTTGGCCACCTTCAATTTTATTAGTTCTTTCAGAATCCTTTCTTCAGTAAATGGACTGGTATCGAACCTCGTCTTCAGAGTGTTTCTCTTGTTTGGTTTAGGTACCTTCCCCTCCTCTTCCTTTGTGAATACTGAGCAGAAATATTCGTTCAGTATCCCTGCTTTTTCATTGTCACCCTCTGCCCACATTCCCTCCCCTTTATTAAGCCTCAGTATCCCTCCTTTGGTCTTTCTTTGCTCCCTAATGTACCTATAAAAGGTCTTATCCCCTTCTAACAGAGTTGGCTATCCTTGCCTTCCCAGCCTCTTTCTGCTTTTAACTGATAAAGTTCTCTGTCCTTCTCCTTCTGTGTTTCTTATATTTCCTGAATGCTATCCTTTTCTCCTTAACCTTCCCTGCCACCTGTTTTGAGAACCATAGTCGTTTTCCTTCGTTGTGTTTTGTTGATTTGCTTTATACAAAGGTTGTTGCCTTTGTGATGGCTGTTTAGAATACTCTCCATTGTTCCTCCACCCTCCTTCATGCCTGTTTGCTAGTGCTTTTCTGAGGCACTCTCATTTTCCCAAAGTCAGCCTTCCTAAAGTCCAGTACTCTTGCCTTTGTATGGCTTGATTGTATGACTGTGTTTATCATGAACCACACTGTTTGGTGGTCGCTTGTTCCCAGATGGCTACCCACTTTAAATCTGAGATTTTCTCCGTCCCCATTTGAGAGCACCAGGTCTAAGATTGCTCCCTCCCAGTGGGTTCCAATACTAGTTCTGAGGCATGCCCTGTAGGGCATCAAGAATGACCCTGCTCTTGGATGTGCCTGCAGCAAAGGTGCTCCAGTTAACATCTGGCATATTCAGGTCCCCCATCAACAATATCTCTCCTTTTTCAGCCATTCTAAGGAAGCCTTCTATCATTTCCTTGTCCATTCCCTTCCCCTGAGATGGGGGTCTGTATACAACCCCCATGCGGATTGTGGTGCCATTTCCTGTCTCCAGGGTGATCCAGAGTGTCTCATCTGCTCCCTGTTTACTCTTTAGTTCTGTTGCTTTGATCCCTTCCTTTACATAAAGAGCTACTCCTCCTCCTCTTTTGCCTTCCCTGTCCCTTCTGTAGATTGTGTACCCTGGAATGTTGACATCCCATTCATGGTTCTCGGTGTACCATGTTTCTGTGACTGCCACAATATCCAATTGTTCATCTTCCATCAAAGCTACTAGCTCAGAGAGCTTGTTTCCCAGACTACGGGCATTAGTAGTCATTGCCTCCATTTAATGTTGGCTTGATCCTTTTTTCCCCATCCCTGCTCTTATTGCTCTTATCTATTTTACCATTTACCCCCATCCTGCCCTGTGTTGAGCTCTGTACCTCAGTGTTTACCCTACTACCTGCCCTGTTTTGTGGGGGGAGGCTTGACTTTTCCTGCCTTTTATCAGTACCTCCCCCCTTATCTAGTTTAAAAGCTTGCCAAGGAAGCATTTAATCCTGTCACCTAGGAGCTTGGTCCCCTTTGTGGACAAATGCAGACCATCATACCAGTATAGACCTTTATCTCTCCAGGTGGACCTCCAGTCCCCAATGAAGCTAAAGCCTTGTGTTTGCACCAGTTTTGCAACCATTCATTAAACTGCATGGTGTGCAGTACCTAGCCTCATTCCTGCCATGGACTGGTAGCACCTCTGAGAAGATTACTGTGCTTGCTACCTGCCTGGAGGCCCCTCCCCAACTCCACAAATTCATTCTGCACTGCACTGATCCCATGCTTAGCTAGGTCATTTGTCCCAAGGTGGACAATGATATTCTAGTTCTGTCTCCTGTGATGCTGCTTCTACAATTGTGAGGATTCGCCTTGTCCCTCCAAGCCATGGCACCAGGCAGGCAGCTTACTCCTTCTCTCCCTTCCCCAGTTCTACCCCCTAACAATTGAGTCCCCTATCAGTAGCTGTTTCCTTCCCCTGTGGTGTCCCTTGCCACACTTTTGTGGGTCTCCCTTGTGGATGTCCTCAGCATTCTTCTGGGTCTCCACTGAGGTGCCATCATAGAGGAACCTTGCTCTGCCAGAATGGCATCTGATTTGTGTAGAGGTACAACTGGGGGCTTCATCTGGTCCACCACCGCACCTCCCAGAACCCACTGTGGTCCTACTGCTCTCATATCCGAAACCTCTGACTCAGTGGTTGTGGCAGTGGTGCTCTTTGGGAGGGGAGGCCTTAGTCCTTGCTAGTTCAGCTTGGAGGTGGGCAACCTCCTCTCAGAGCCGACAGTTGCCTACAATAGACAGCAACGCAGTTTCCAGAATGTTTCCGGAAAACTGCTGCCCCACAGCCAGTGCATTGCACCACTCCCACATGTCCCGCTCCCTTATTCTATACAATATATAATTATATATGTATTATTATTTGTTTGTGTAACTACTCTTATGCACGTTGCAGGGTTATTAGGAATATGACAGTTCTGCCCCAAGACCTATTGAGGAAGTAATGTCAGAACTGTGGCTATAAAGGAAATGCCACGCCTGGGGGGGTGGGTAGTGCACAGCCACTGGTGACTGTTAGAAACAATCAGATACAGAACTGCTCCACCACCCTGGTGAGTACTGTCCTTTATAGTAATACAACTAACACCACAATTTACTAGACCACGGCTCCAACACAAACCAAACCACTCTACTGAGTCCAAGGATAAAAATGAACTCACTCTTCAGCCAGCAGGACACTTAAAATTTTACAAAAATATCCTTCAAAATGCTAGGTCTCAACCCCCGCACTCAAGCAAATTCAGTTGTATCTCACTCTGGTTATAAAATTACTACCCTTTTAAAGGAATCCTGCAATTCTCTGCTTAATGCCAATAAGGAAAATACAAATAAAACTTTTTGTAGAAAGTGTATCTCACTTCACCCAGTGCTCTGCAGTATTATGCCTTAATCAGGTTTCCAGGTCCTAAATGGAGTTGCAGTTTGTTCTTTGCAGTAAGTTCGAGCTTCCAACAGACACTTTAAAGTCAGTGTGACTCAAAGTCAGTGTGAGAGGGAGGTAAGGTGCCTGCCTGGCGCCATGGCTTGGAGGGACAGGGAGTGAATCCTCAGGATCGCAGGAGCAGCTGCACATGGGAGGGAGCTGGATGTCATGGTCCACCTAGGGACAAATGACCTGGCTAAGAAAGAGATCAGAGCAGTGCAAGAAGTGTTTGTGGAGATGGGGAGGGGCCTTAGACAAATAGCACACACGGTAACCTTCTCGGAGGTGCTGCCTGTCTATGGCACGGGTGAGGCTAGGGTGCTCCACACCATGGGATTCAATCAGTGGTTGAAAAACTGGTGCACAGCTCAGGGATTTGGCTTCACTGGGGACTGAGGGTCCACCTGGAGGGATGCAGGCCTATACTGGCATGATGGTCTGCATCTGCCCAGGAGGAACCAGTCCCTAGGTGATAGGGTTTAAATACTTCATTGACAAGCATTTAAACTAGCCAAGGGGAGGCACTGGAAAGGAGCAGGAAATCCTAGCCTCCCCAAATATCAGGGTACTAAGTGAGGTAGACACCAACATAGAGATGTCGATAGGGAGAAGCCTGAGGGTAAATGGAGAAAGTGACAAATGCAATAAGGATAGGGATGGGCAAAAGGGTAAGGCCATCAAGAAATGGAGGGTAATGAGTACCAACGCCCGTAGTCTGGGCAACAAGCTCCCTGAACTGGTGGCCTTGATGGAAGAGGGATGCCTGGATATTGTAGCAGTCACAGAAACATGGTACACAGAGAACCATGACTGGGATGTTAACATACCAGGGTACACAACCTACAGGAGAGACAGGGAGGGCAGAAGGGGGGAGTAGCTCTCTATGTAAGGGAAGTTATAAAAGCAACTGAACAAAAGAGTAAACAGGGAGGAGAAGAGGAACTGTAGGTCACCTTAGAGACTGGAAATGGCACCACAATCCGCAAAGGGGTTGTGTATAGACCCCCATGTCAGGGGGAGGGAATGGACAAGGATATGATAGAAGGCATACTTAGGATGGCAGAGAAATACAGGTTACTCACCTGTAACAGGTGTTCTAGGAATGGTATATGTTGTTCATCCACACTGTCTGGCAGGTTCCTTGCCGCTTTAAATCTTGTCGGAAGAAGTCTTCAGTTGGCTCCTCCCACCCACCGGGTGTAAACCTCGCTGCCTGCCCCATCACGCCAGATCTAGCTCGCTGGAAGCCAGGTTGTGCGCCGGGCCGGAGAGGTGGTGGTCAGTAGGATGAACAACATATACCATTCTTAGAACTCCCTTACAGGTGAGTAACTTCGTATTTCTAGGACATGATATGTTGTTCATCCACACCTGTCTGGCAGACTCCTAGCAGTTCTCCGGGAAGAGAGGAGGCATGCACACCCTCTATTTGGGAAATAGAGACTGAGAACCGAGGCCCCAAAACCAGCATCCCAGAGTGACTCAAGGTCGATGTGGTAATGGGTGATGAAGGTGTGTGCTGACTTCCAGGAAGCAGCCCTGCAGATGTCCTGGATAGGGACATCCCTGGAAGCAGCCACCAATGCAGCGGTATGGTGGGTAGAATGAGCTCTTATCCCTCTGGGAGGCTCCATGCCCGCCAACCTATAGCAGAGATCTATGGAGGTGACCCACCTGCCTATCGTCCGCTTGGCTGAGGTCTGCCAGAAAAGCGCTTCAGCGAGGGTGACAAAACAGCTGGCGACTCTCCCCGAACTTCAGTCAGTCTGCCTCCCCAATAAGCGAGCCTTCTAGGGTCCAGAGTATGGAGCCTATATTCAGCCTCCGAGGTGTGACTGGGGTAGAACACCGGCAGAGTCAACACCTGGTTAAGGTGAAACTCCGACACCGCCCTTCCGGAAGGAACTGGATGGGGACACAGGACAACCTTGTCCCTGTGGAAGACCAGATAAGGAGACTCATGGAAAGCGCCTGGAGCTCTCCCATCCTTCTGGCTGACGTGATAGCCACCAAGAAGCGCAGTCTTCCACCACAGGTGAGAGATGTCACACCTGTGCATCGCTCAATGGCTTGCCCATGAGCTTGGCCAATACCAGCAGTAGACCCATGGAGGCAGGTTCTCGCACCGGGAGGGATATGTGATCAAGGCCTTGAAAAGCGCCCACCACTCTTCTCTCCTCTGCGCACCGACTGCTTTCTGGCCCGCGCCCAGTAAGCAGAGATGGCTGCCAGGTGCACCTTAAGGGTCGTGGACCAAGCCCTAGCTAGAAAGGGACCACAGGTAGTCCAAAATGCTTGCCAAGGAACAGGAGGAAGGGTCCAAGCCTGCCCTGACACCAAATGGAGAATCTCTTCCATTTGAAGGCACAGCATTTTCTGGTTGACTCTTACGGGACGCCCAACGACGTTGAGGACCTCATCGAGAGACCCAAGGCCTGGAACTCTAGCCGCTCAGGAACCAGGCCGTCAGGTGCAGGGGTTGAAGGCCCGATGGAATATCTTCCCTGATTGACTGAGATCAGGTCCGGCAGGCTGGGCGCCGGGAGCCTGGAGCTGAGACTGAGGAGATCTGATACCAGAACTGGCGGGCCAGTCTGGGGCTACTAGAATCACCGCGCCTTGTACTGCCTTGAGAAGCACCCTGTGGATCAAGGGAAATGGGGGAAAGGCGTAGAAGAGGCCCGGGGTCCACAGCTTCGAGAAGGCATCCCCCTGCAGCGAGCCCTGCTGAGGGGGGTGGGCATGAAACAGTCTCACTTTGCATTCTCCTGGAAGCAAAGAGGTCTGCCTGAGGCGTGCCCCAGTGGGAGAAGAGATCTTGTGCTACCTCCGGCAGGAGAGACCACTCGTGAGACGCAGCCCCTATCCGGCTTAGGGCATCGGCCAGGGTGTTGGAGGCTCCTGCCACGTGAATGGCGAGGAGATCCACCTCCAGGCTGTGCACGAGTGACCAAATGCGGAGAGCTTCCCGCACATGGGCATGGACCGGTCCCCGCCCCGGCAGTTTAGGTACATGGATCGTGGTATTGTCCGCCTGACCTGAACCACTGGACCCCGTAGAAACGGAGCGAAGGCGGTGAGGGCTAGACGAACTGCTCGAAGCTCCAGCAGGTTGATACGGCATCGGGACTCCCGAGGGGACCAGAGGCTGTGCGCTCTGTGCTCCCCCAGATGGGCACCTCAACCCATCAGAGAGGCATCGGTCGATAGAGAGACCGTCGGCTCGAGGCGGACGAACGGGATGCCCTCCTGCAGATATGCCACAACGGTCCACCACTGGAGAGCGCTCCACATTCCCTGGGTCACTGTCACTAGCTGATCCAGCGGATCGGAGTGCTGTGACCATTGGCTGGCCAGTCCCCACTGAAGGGGCGCATGTACCAGCGGGCCCAATGGACCACGCTGGTACAGGCCGCCATGAGGCCCAGGAAGTCCTGGGCAGGGCGCGATTGCCCAACCTGAAATGATTGGGCAAAGGAGGAAAGAACCTCGGCCCTGTCCGCCGGGAGCCGTGTCCCTGGCTTGAAGAGAGTCGAGCTCTGCCCCGATGAATTGAATCACCTGCTTTGGCACGAGTTCGACTCTGGTCTCATTGATGAGGAGGCCGATCTGAGAGCAAACCTGGAGGCCAGATCTCTGGACCGCTCCACCTCCGCTCTGGAGGGGGCTGCAATCAGCCAGTCGTCCAGGTAGGGGTACACCCGGACCCTTCGGTGCGCCAGGAATGCTGTCACCACTGCCATGCATTTGGAGAAGACCCTGGGAGCTAGAGAGAGGCCGACGGGCATGGCCCGGAACTCGTAAAGGGATCCCTCCGCTCTGAAGCAGAGGAATCTCTGATGGGACAGATGGATTGGGATGTGAAAGAACGCATCCTGAAGGTCCAGGGAACAGAACCACATGCCTCGTTCCAAGGATGGGATTATCTGAGCCAGAGTAACCATCCTGAAGGTCCAAGACCTTGGGAACTTGTTCAGGTCGTGTAGGTCGAGAATGGGGCGCCAGCCCCCCTGTCCGTTTTGGGACCAGGAAATACCTGGGTCTGGAGGAGGATCTGCCACCCTCCTGATCACCTCTTTTTCGAGGAGTGAAGGGCTATATCGGCGAGCCGATCAGTGAGGTTGTGACTCGGGCTCTCGAGGGGCGACGGCTTGAAGGGTGGGGCCTGCTCAAGCTACAGAGGCAGACCTTTCCTACCACCTCCAGTCACCCAGCGGTCCGTGGTGATAGCGGACCAGGCGGAAAGGAAGTGGTGGAGCTGCCCCCACGGGGGTACCCAGGGCAGAGTGACGAGGCTGGGGCAAGCCCTCAACCCGCCACTGGGCAGGCTCTGGAGGAGGGACCGCCGAGGAACCTCTGGCCTTTACTCTCAAGCTCCTGTTCGAGGAAGCTGTGGGCTTGGGTTTGGGATGCCAAGCGAGCCTGCTGGGCCCTGGTGCTGGTGGGCTGGACAGCCGAGGGCGAGAAGGACGAAAGGACTTGTGCTGCTGCTGTCGGGCGGCCTTTGTCCTCCTGGGCGGAGGTGACAGAGTCCAGAGTGGTGTTGACTTCGATCCGCTGGAGGTGACCTTCACACCAGGGCCGAAGAGGTCGGTCCCAAGAAGGGTCGTCCGCCAATTTGTGCTGGGTATCTGCCGTGAAGGCGGATATTCCTCAGCCATGCTCTGCGGCGATGGCCACTGCTGTCGCGAACCGATCTGGCACAGGAGTCCCCTATGTCCAGAGCTGTTTGAGCTGCTACTGCCACCGCCTCTACCCTGGTCCCAACTCCGCCGGACCGCGGGTCTGCAGGTCGGCCGGGAGATGAGTGATCACTCATCCAGGGAGCCCATGAGGGCATGGGAGAAGTGGTGCCATCAGCACGGCCGAGCTGGCCTGGCGGAGGCCAAGGAGAACGAGCATAGACCTTATGCCCGGCGAGTCCAGCTTTTGACCTTGTCGGGGGCTTGTCCGATGTCCCTAGCGCTCCTGGAACGCCGGAAAACGCTTGTCGGTGACTAACCCCTCGCAGAGGGTGTTCAAACCCGGACAAAGAGCCGGTAGGGACCGTGATACTTCCTGGCCATCCTGGCCGAGGCGTAGGGCAGGAAGCAGGCCACTGCCAAAGCTCCATGCTGGGCCTAACAATGGTTTAACACTGAAAATGCCTCCCTGGTGAATCCTCGGTCCAGTATCTCCGCCAGGGAATACGGCCTGTTTAATACGGGCTCGAGCTGCATCCCGTGACTCCGAGATGAGCCAGGCAAACCCATGAAGGACGATGGCTGGGCTCAACGACTGGCCCTCGAGGACTCCAGGTCAACCAGCCTGAGAACACGGAGGAGTCGCCGTCGGACTCCGAGGAGTCCGCGAAGAGCTGCCTAGGGCCTGAGCCACCCTCCACCCACCGAGGGCGGTCGGGAGTGAGGGTGACCGACAACCTGTGGGGTAGGCCTTGAGCCGACCGAGAGTCCTTGGTCGGCGCCCCGATTAAGTTGTGGAGGTGGAGGTCCACCCACAATCGGTGGGGCAGCAGCTCGCCGAACAACCAGCCCAGACTTGGGCACCGATCGCAGGAGGGGTTGTTTCGCTGTTCGGTGACAGCCACTTGATGGCCGGGACAGCGTCGGGCTTGCTCCCCGGACAGAAGCAACCGCTGCCACATCAGGTCCTCAGCGCCGACATGCACTTGCACCGGGCCTCCTTCCGAGGAGGACGATGAGGATGAGCGGCGGCGCCGCCACCTAGGTGCCGAGACCGAGACCGCCAATGTCAGCGGATCAGCTGGACCGAGGATGTCTGAGACCGAGAGCCTCGGTAAGCTTCCGAGATGGGCCCGGAGCGAGCGGGGACACCCGCTTCCCTCAGCTCTGACACCCATCCGGGACTGCTGCACCGGGGCACAGGTAACTCCTCGGTTCCACCTGGGGAACCGGGCGAAGAAGGGTTACCGGCTTCACCAGTCAACAATCAACCGACGGTCGAGTATCCGACCGCGGCCGACGGGTGTCTCGCCGCTGGCCTGACGGGACGCTAGAAGCCAGCGGCCTTAGTCGCCACCTCTCAACCGAAGTCGATAGTCGGTTGTCTGGGGAAGGGGACCCTCCCGCCTCCCCATGAACGCCGATGATGGGACTTGGACCTTCGAATCCCTCTTTTTGGACCGAGAGGAATGTCCCAATGGCCCCTCTCCCTTCGTGGAAAGAGATTGGCACAGCTCCTTGAACAAAGCTGAATATGAGGTACCCAAAGAGAGCGGGATAAATGCCACGACCGAAGAGGAGGAAGATGCGCCTGGGCCGCCTCCTCGAGGGCGATCATCTGTTCGAGCTGCTCCAGCCGCCAGCCGCGCAGTCACCGCCCAACGAGCCTCCTTCGACTTACCGCGGTAGCGGCTCTCAGCGCCCCGTTGTAAACGGGCAGCGCCGTCCTCCAGGACGCTGGCTGAAACGAACGGCACAACTCGGGCGGCCTGCGGGTCTTGCCTAGGCCGAGGCAGTAGATTCCACATGGAGTGCGCGGGTCTGTCCTGACATCTTCTGCCACCGCAAGGGCACCGCCAAATCTGGGAGTTGATTTGTCCATCAGCAGCCGAGGAGGAGAAACTTGACCAAAGTCTTGAAAAATTTTAAAACGAGTTTCTGGTGAACCAAGAGATTAGGATCCAGCTCTCACGCAGAGCGCTTAAGGAGGGAACCTGAGCTCAAGCGGTAAGGAAGATCTACGCCATGAGGCGGAGTTTATTTTTACCACCCGGTGGGTGGGAGATAGCTTGAAGACCTTCCGGCAAGATTTAAAGTGGCAAGGAACCTGCCAGACAGTGTGGATGAACAACATATCCATGTCCCTAGAAAGGGAGATACTGTTGATGGAGGACCTTAACATGCCAGATGTTAACTGAGCACCTTTGTGGCAGCCACATCCAAAAGCAGGGCCATTCTTGATGCCCTTCAGGTGGCATGCCTCAAACAGCTAGTTTTGGAACCTACTGTGAGGGAGCAATCTTAGACCTAGTACTCTCAAACGCTACAGTAAGAGGATCTCAGATCTAGAAGTGGGTAGCCATTTGGGAACAAGTGACCACCAAACAGTGTGGTTCACGAGCAAACTCAGCTACAGAGTCAAGTTTCATACAAAAGTGAGGGTTCTGGACTTCAGGAGGGCTGACTTTGGCAAGATGGGAGAGTGCCTTAGAAAAGCACTAGCAAACAGGCTAGAAGGAGGGTTGGAGCAACAATGGCGAAACATCAAAACTGCCATCACAGAGGCAACAAGCCTTTGTGTGAAGCAAATAAACAAATCAAATCGAAAGAAAAAGCCACTATGGTTCTCAAAAGAGGTGGCGGTGAAGGTTAGGAGAAAAAGATAGCATTTAGGAAGTATAAGGAAACACAGAAGGAGCAGGACAGAGAACTGTACCAGTTAAGGCAGAAGGAAGCAGGGAGGGTAGTCAGAATAGCAAAGGCACAAACTGAGGAAAAGATAGATAAAACATTTTATAGGTATATCAGGGAGCGTAGAAAGACAAAGGGAGGGATAGTGAGGCTGAATAGAATGGATGGTGGGTAAGAGAGTGACAGTGAAAAGCAGGGATACTGAATGAATACTTCTGTTCAGTATTCACAAAAGAGAAGTGGGGAGTGGCCTAATCCAATTAACAGAAGCACTCTGAGAGGGGAGTTGATCCCAGTCCTATCACAGAAGAAAGGGTTCTGAAAGAACTCCTAAAACTGAAGATGGACAAAGCAATGGAGCCAGATGGAATTCACCCCAGAATTCTAAAAGAATTAAGCAGAGAACTAGTGACACCACTGACTACCCTTTTTAACAAATCATGGGAGGATGGTGTGGTACCCGAGGACTGAAAGAAGGCGGATGTGATTCCCCTTCACAAAAGTGGGACCAAGACAGAGGCAGGAAACTACAGACCTGTCAGTTTGACCTCTGTGGTAGGGAAAGGATAGAATCACTTGAAGGAAAGAATTGTTGAGTACCTAGAGGCCAGTGGGGCACAGGACCCAAGGCAGCATGGGTTCACAGCGGGAAGGTCATGTCAGACGAATCTAATTGATTTCTTTGACTGGGTGACCAAAGTAGTAGACCAGGGAGGGGCTGTGGACATGGCCTACCTAGACTTTAGAAAAGCATTTGACACAGTCCCACACAAAAGATTAGTAGTCAAATTAACCAGCCTGGGAGTGGGTCCCAGGGTGGTAGCCTGGGTAAAACATTGGCTGAACAACAGGACACAGAAGGTAATTGTAAATGGAGTCCACTCTGAAGAAAGAGGGGTTACTAGTGGGGTACCGCAAGGTTCAGTACTAGGTCCAGTCCTTTTTAATGTCTTTATAAGTGACATTGCAGAGGGACTGGAAGGAAAAGCATGCCTCTTTGTAGATGAGACAAAGATCTGCAACAGGGTTGATACACAAGGAGGCGTGGAAAGGATGAGAAGGGACTTGGCAAGGTTGGAGGAATGGTCAGAAGTATGGCAGCTTGGAGTCAATGCAAAGAAGTGCAAAGTAATGCACCTGGGAAACAAAATCCCAGGGGAAGATTACACAATGGGAGGAGAGGTAGTAACAACAACACAAATGGAAAGGGACCTGGGGGTAATCATATCAGATGATCTTAAGGTTGGCAAGCAATGCAAGAAGGCGCTTAGGGAGGGCTGGGGGGATACTGGGATGTACAGGGAGAGGTATCACCAGCAGAAAACAGGAAGTTGCTATCCCCCTGTACAGACAGTTGGTGAGATCCCATCTGGAGTACTGTGTCCAGTTCTGGAGACCCCATCTCCGCAAGGACATAGATAGGATGGAGGCAGTTCAGAGGAGGGCAACTAAAATGGTGCAGGGTCTGCAAATAAAGCCATACGAGGAGAGACTAAAGGAGCTTAATATGTATACCCTTGAGGAAAGGAGGGAGAGGGGGGACATGATAGAAACGTTTAAGTACCTCAATGGAATCAACAAAGTCCAAGAGGGTAGTATCGTTCAGAAAAAGAGATGTGCAAGAACAAGGGGACACAATTTGAAGATAGAGGGAGGATGGCTCAGGGACAATGTGAGGAAGTATTTTTTCACAGAAAGTGTGGTGGACGCATGGAACAGCCTTCCTGAGGAGGTTGTGGGGTCTAAAACTGTGGGAGAATTCAAGAATGCATGGGACAGACATAAGGCAATTTTTGTGGGGGGTAGGAAGAAATAGGCTGTTGGTTAAATAGGATCTGCAGCTTATCCTCTAGGTAAGGACATAGGCAGACTAGGTTTTTTTAAACACGATGACAACTGCATAGTAGACTCTTTGCCCTTTCAACTCTAACTGTGCCAGCTGCTTGTCCTGCCCGTAATCGTAATGCTCTGGGGTTGTGGATTCGAATAATTTCCATGGCAACAGGCTGTGACATCACAACAGAGGATTATGACTTCCAAAGAAGGTAAAGCAGCAGGGTCAATGAAGTCTAAGCGACAAACAGCAAGTTTTCCTGAAAATGTCTTATGTAATAATAATAATAATAATGTCACAATCAACTAGAACAGTGCATGAAAATAAGATCATAACCACATTAATCAGAACTAGGTGTGGAGTTCAAACATTAAACTATCAGGCCTCTGTACTTCGAAATGGGTTGTCACATCTCATGCATACCACACTCTCCAACAGAGTTTAATTCTTTGCTGAAACCCTCTCTATCTACAGTATGCAGCTGTTAGTTATGTATTGTGAGCTGCTTGCTGTATTGTGTAATGTGATTATGTAAATTTTGTATTGTCTAACATCTGAACACAGGACTGTCTTGCAAACAGGGCAACTGCCCTTATGAGATGTATTTATTTTCCTGTATAAAATAAAGTTTTATCTATCTATCTAAATAATAAAGAATGTGATATCCTCAAATTAATTTATTTCTTAATGCAGTGAGATTTGAGTCCTGTTCATGGCCACAGTTAGTGTTTTGCAGAAAACAGGAAGACCGCTTAAGTGTCCCTCCCATTTCCCTTGTATGCACTTCTCAATTTTTTTGGCAATCAGCTGCTCAAGTAATGTCCCTCTTTAACCTAACTGTTGAGAGAGGTATGAATGGACAGATTCACAAAACCATCTAAGATGGAAACGACCAAGTTTCGATGGGGCAGAACTGAAAACTAATGAAAACAAGTAACAGAAACAGGTATAAAATCATCAACTAATGAAGAAGCTGGGCATTTTGATCATACGTGACACTCAGGGCCAGAAATTCAAAACTTTGCCCGGGCGCTAAATTAGCACTGCCCAGTGGGCAAACTTAGCCCGGAGCACTAAGCAAGCTATATTCAAAAGGAATAGCCTGGGGCAAACAGCTTCTGAATATAGCATGGTAATGAGGCCGGGCAAACTGGGCTGGGAGTGCAGGGTAAACGTAGCCCTGGAATAAGACAGCTCTGAATATAGCAACCAGGAAGTGCAAACCACAACAGCAACACAGTGCACAGCGACGTGAAGGTAGGTAGAAGTGAACTATGTGGCCAATGTGTGTGCCAACAAATGCACGGACCCAGTACAGCTGCAGGCAGCAGCGGACGGGAAAGAACAGTGTTGAAACTGTATAATATTCCCTGAACCGTTAGCAGCACGCTAACACGTTTGCTCGGCTTTAGCGCGGAGCTAAGCTGTTTGCCCAGCGCGAAACTTTGCCATATTCAAAAGTGACATGCAAATGAGCCTACTTAGGTAGTCTCTGGGCAAACATCCAGATTAGCATCTCATTACGCCCTGATTTGCATGCAGTTTGCTCAGCATTACTGCAGGGTCCCACAGCTCCACCTGTACGCCAGTCTAGATGTACAGGGACTGGCCAGTCTGGCCACAGCCCACCTGTAGGTCAGTCTGACAGTGCATGATGGTAGCTGCAGGCTACATGTATGCAGTACAGCAGAGCACTGTGTACCCCAGAGGACAACACAGCATAGGCACAGGTGGTGGCGTGCTGCATGCAACTGTCACACTGTAGGGCATGCTACAGTGCACGCAGACACCACAGTAGCAAGGGGCCAGTAGTGTGAGGGACACAGCAATGCCTATGGTGTAGGGTAGTGATAACCACTGCACTGTACACAGTGACAAGCCCACCTTGCAGGTGTGTATTGCCAGTGGACATTGCTGTCACCTGTGACCCACAGATGCTGCACCTTTGGCACGGGATGCTCATAGTGACATAGACATGTCCGGCTGTGTGTGTTGTGGTGTATGCACATCTGTGCGGTATGTGACTGGGGGCGGGGGGCATGTACGATCGGACAGGCACACTGGTATTGGGGTATCCCCAATACTGGCCCATGTGCACTGCGTGCTGTGTGCCAGCCTTGTGGCCGCACCCGGTCTGTGGTGAGGCCTGGCCATCCATACACCCTCCCCTCAACACCCACCATGCCCACAGTGCTGCATGTGTGTGCTGGCATCTGTTGGTCACCACAGATGTATGGTCAGCAGGTGTGTGTTGTATGGCCATGCTACCATGGTGGCCCCCAGGGACCGGGTCACTACATACTGCCTGGCATGGCTGGGACTGGTGGCAGCAGTTGGCATCATTGTGGTGCCATCAGTGAACAGCATGTTTCCTCCATGTCTGGCTTTTTTTCTGTGTCATAGTCATATGTCAGGGTTGTACAAGGCCGCACTAATGCCTTGGAAGGCCACAATCCATGCAAAGCTGTTTGTCCAGAGTTAAGACCAGCTTTTCCTGGGCGGTAATTTGTACCGCACAAAGGGTCGCGCTAAACACCTTAGCGTGGTGCTAGCTGCTGAATCTCTCATAACGCCTGTATTCATGTTCAGTTTGCCCCTTGCATATATTATGGTTTGCCCGGTGCTAATGCAGATTGCATGCGCTATTTGGCCTTTTGAATATCGCAGACCCCTGCTAATCCCATGCTAAACCCGTGCAAAGCTTTGAATATCTGGGCCTCACTGTTCTGTCTTATGCAGTGTCACAGTAGGTATATGTCAACGCCACTTTCAAAAGGAATCTGACCAATGCTTTTCTGAGGTACTGCGTGCTTTTTATATGCATCTTGGACAACAGAATACCCCTCTGTTTGGGAGACGGTGTATAACACTACTTGAATACTTACATGAACTCTGTACTCAAGCATAACAATAGACTGCAACTCTCAGTGATCATCTCTGCATACTAACCAAGATTTGACTGAAAGGTCCCATTTTCATGATGTTTTGGAACTGTTCATACATATCTCTCAACGTAAACTGACCTGAAACAGAGCCACAAGTTAAACAGGTTTAGCCTATGCCGGTAAAAGGTGGCTGTCAAGTTATAATTCTAGTGTAATGCATAAACAGGTCGCACCAGTTTTATGACTGCTGATATGCAACAACTTTGATGCATGCAAACCAATCTCAATGGTTCAACAGTCCGCTTAATGCGGCCCTAAGTAAACTATCTGCAGTGCTGCAAGCCTAGTAGGGAGAATTACATTTCTTTGCACTCGGGCTTTGTGCTTCAGTCAAACTTGTCACAATGCACATTTGTGCATCTTTAAAGCACCATATAGGAAGATGCAGGATAAGTTTCTTTAATTGTTTCTGTACTTAGGAATTTTAAAATAGTGTATTTTGATCCCTGAAACACAGAAATACAGCATCCTTTGACACTTACTTTAGAAGGACACAGGAAGGAAGTAGGCAGACTGGACTAGTGGTTTAAGCAGAGAGCTGTTCCACAACTGCCACTTACTTCCTGCTTGATGAGCAAGTCATGCAACATCTCTGTGCTTATTCACTCTAATTCTCTATCTCTCTGCAGCTTGACTCTCCCCGAAATGGCAGCAACACTTAATCCCACCCTGTCCTGGACTGTAAAGCCCTTAGGATGCTGTATGTATGAAAGATGCTATCGAAAACAATGTTTGTTTTCTTTCCAAAGAATCCAAGGCATTTTAACTTAAATGTTCATTTGTAACCCCTCATCCCATTTTTCCCCAAAAATCCAACCCAGGTTCTGGACCATCCTCCTGCAACCATCTGTCCACAACTTCCCTTGTGGAGGGTCCAAACAGGATGCCACTACTAACGGAGAACCCATAAGCCAGAACTGAAGTGTGGTAATCAGGTATGGACCTGGGCTGTTATACATGGCTAGAGATATAACTCCATCCCCCCAATGTCCAAATGCAACACTCAGTGAGGACATCCCACCCACTCAGTGCTACATGGTTGCCACACTACTTCTCATGGGATACCAGAGTGCAGCCGTAAGTCCCATGGGATACCAGAGTGCATATGCAAGTCATCCACCAACCACAGAAGAGTACACATAGCTGGATGGTGCTTTCGCCCCCTGCTGCCATGCTGCAGAGGTTCCATGCTCAGTACGTAAACCTTGGTTCTCCCTCTTGCCAATACCAGCACCATGGGCTGGCCACATTTTCTGAATTGAAGCTCAGCACCCTACACCACATTACCACATAATAAAAGGAAGCTTAGAAATGAACAAAATGCCGACAAGACACCAGAACACATGATCTGAACTTCTTCTACTGTAAGCAACAGAATCCCTTCTTTACAGAGTGCAGTGAAAAACTGTCCCTCCATTCACAAACAAGACCAGCTGTTGTTTTCAGCTGAATAACAGAAGCATAGTTTAAACTGTCTCACTTCAATCAAATCCTTTATCCCAGTGCTGGTGTCTAGCTCCAGACCACACATTTACTAAAGTACTGGTTCCAACAAGGATGCACTGACACCACAAATTGTTTGTTGTCACAGCGTTTACCCACTGTGCCAAAAAAAAAAAAAAAAAACAACATACAGACAACCCCTTATTTACAAGTACTATGTTTGGCCAGACTAATACAACCTCACAAGTTTCAACAACTATAAAATATACCACTTTGCATGCCCTGAACATGACTAGCTCAGCGTTTAACCCCATCATATGTAAGCAACATTTGTGACTTTTTGCATCAAATTTTATTTAATTCAGGTGAGAAAGAGTAAATACACTCGCGCCATTAAAAACCAGAAGACTTCTTCTTCACAACTATTCAGAGAGAGACCCAAATGACACTATATGCCAGAAAATACTGGATATACCAACTCACCTATTCTAAAGGGAATGAATCTGTTAGAACAGTGGACCAATGGGACTTATTTTAAAAACAGGGTCAGGCTACCGAAAGAAAATCAAGCTGGCATCAGAACTCACTTATATTTTAAAAAGACTTTCTGAATTACAACCCATTCCTTTTTACTACTAAGGGTATTTACATGAAAATGGAGTTTGCCCTTACAGTTTATCTATGCCCGAGGCTTACCCAGGAGCTGAAGTCAAAATATCATCCTAATGACGTCAAAGTCATTTCCATAGCAACAGACTGTGGAGTCGCAAGCAAGGATTATGACTTATTCCTGAATAAACCTCAGCTGTCAACGAACCGCAGGACACTAATAAAGAACAGAATAAACTGCAACTCTAATTTTCTGTAATATGGCATAATTTGGTTCTGCTATTGCTAAAGCTAATGTTTATCCTTGTCAAAAGAGCATCTATTTAAAGGAAAGAACAGTTACACAAGCACTTACTATAAACAGTAGATCTTCGAGGATCACACTCATCAAGTCACACTGTAGGAACTTCACCACCGTGAAGAGGAATTGACAAAGTACAACTGGGACCGCCCATGCTGTTGGACGCCACCAACCCTATAAAGGTGTGCGGCCCCGCCTTCCTCATTTCTTTCCCCGGAGACAAGGGAGCAGAGCCTCAGCCACGGGGAACCGAGAGAGAGAGAGAGAGAGGTGCCCAGACCTATGTGAAAGGCTGGATACATCAGACAGTCAGTTCCCAATCAGAAGCCCCAAAAAGGGTGATGGTGGAAGGGAAAGCAGACCTGATGATCGAGATCCTCTTGAAGATCTACTGTTACAGTAAGTTCTTACGGAACTGTTCTATCTTCATCTTAGTTATCTCAGTCATCAGGTCACACCGCAGGAGGGCTCTCCATAAACTTAAGACAGGAGGCCCTGCAGCACAGCCCTGCCAAAACCTGCACAGGCTCTTGAGGCGACGTCCCGACTGTAGCGCTTGGTAAAAGTATGGACAGTACTCCAGGTGGCAGCCACACAGATGTCCACGGCTGAGACCCATCAGAAACAAGCCACAGGGGTAGCCATGCATCTGGTGAAATGAGCTTTGACAGCACCAGGCAATTCTTTGCCGTACTTGTTGTAGCAAAACACAATGCAATTTGCCAACCATGTGGATAAATACTGCTTAGAAGCTGAGCATGCATTCTCTACCTGGGGCGGAAGAAACAACCAACTGCTTCAACCTTGACTTTTCTTGGTCCAAGCAAGTAGTATTTCAAAGCTCTCAGACATCTAATGTATGGAGCAGTGCTTCCCTGATTGGCACGCTTTGAAAATAAACAGGAAGGTGGATAGACTGAGTGTAAACTCTGAGACCACCTTAGGGAGAAACTTAGGAGTCGTGCACAAAGCCACCCTGTCTCTGTAAAAAATCAAATATGGCTCCTTGCACCAGAGGGCTTGAAGCTCTGAAATTCTTCGAGCAGAAGTAATGGCAACTAAAAATAACGCTTTCCAAGAGGGAAAGCGCAGGTTGCACGTTATGATTGGCTCAAAAGGAGACATGGTCAACTTCTCCAAAATAAAATTCAAGTCCCAAGCCAGGACAGAAGAACGGATTGGGGGTTTCAGATGCAGGATGCCCCTGAGAAAGGTCCAGGAGACATCACACTGAGCAATCGTGTGGTCACCCACATGCTCATGAAAGGCAGAAATGGCTGAAAGGTGCACTCTGAGGGAGGAGTACTGGAGACCTGAGTCAGAGAGATCAGGTAGTCCAGAATGTGGCTCTTTGGGCAGGTGAAAGGGTCCAAACTATGTCTGGCAGCCCAGATGGCAAACCGCCTCCGCTTATGGCATATGTGGCTCAAGTGGAAGGCTTCCAGGGGCCACAAGGATGTCTGCCACTCTGTTCAACATCACAAACCTGGTGATGGCTATATCCTCTGGAGCCAAGCATGCAGATGGAGGGATCTGAGGTTCGGATGGACCAGGGTCCCCTGAGCCTGGGTCAGCAGGTTCCTGCAGAGAGAGAGAGAGAGAGAGGGACCTAAGGCTCCTCTGGCATATCTGCAGAGGCCAGAATGAGGCTACCAGAATCATGCTGGCCCCCTCCATCTGCAGTTTAATGAGCACACTTGAATTAGAGGAAATGGAGGGAAGGCATAAAAAATACTCCCGCTCCAGGAGAGAGACAACGTGTCTTGCCAGAAAACTCCAGGCCCTGGATTCAGTGAGCAGAAATTGGGCAGTTTTGCGTTGAGTGGGGGATGCAAAAAGGTCCAACTCTGGATGACCCCATCTGTCAAAAAAGTCTTCTGCGATGGATGAGAGGTGCTCCCTGTCATGCATGCTGGACTGAGTCTGGCTGAGGCAGTCCGCCAGAGTGTTTAGCACGCCTGGCACGTGGACCACAGAGAGTGTTAGGCAGTGATCCAGCGCCCAGTACCACACTCTCAGGGCCTCTCTGCATGGAGGTACAAATGAGTCCCCCCTGCTTGTTGATGTAGTATACAATGCTCAAATTGTCTGACTGCACCAGCAGCTGACCTGGAGCAAGGTGTTCCTGAAAAGCCTGCATGGCATAGAGAGCCACTCATCTCCAGGACACATATGCAGGGCGGTTTCCAACTGGGATCAAGCGCCCTGGGTCTGAAAGGGACCCAGGTGTGCTCCCAACACAGACCTGAGGATCTGTTGTGGGGAGGAGATCTGGACTGGACCACCTTGAAGCAGATTTGAGAGGTCCATCCACCACCGCAGTACCTTGCTGACTGGGGAAGAAACCAGAACTGGACGGTCTAATTCGTCCGTACACTGGTCACACTGCACTCAGAGGGTCCACTGGAGAACATGCATATGAAGTCTGGCCAGTGGAACAGTGGGTATGGCAGCTGCCATCAGGCCCAGCAGTCTCAGGTACACCTTGGCAGAAATATGGTGGCTCCGAGCGACTTCCTGAGCTTGGGCGATAAGGCACTCTGCCCTGTTTAGGGGCAGGAAGGCCTTCGCTAGGGCCGATTCCAGAATCACCCCTATGTACTGTAGCCTTTGGGATGGTTCCAGAATCGACTTGAGCAGACTGACAGTGATGTCCAGGAAGTGGAAAAGCTGGAAAGTTCACTCCAGAGTCACCAAAAGCTGTTCCCTGGATGGAGTCTTTAGGAGCCAATCGTCCAGATGAGGGAAAACATACAGTTCCTCCCTTCTGAGAGCTGCTGCTACCGACACTAAGCATTTGGTAAAGACTCGCAGCGCAGAGGACAAGCCAAAGGGCAGCACTTTGAACTGATAATGCTCACCCTGAAAGGCAAAACGCAGAAACTTCCTGTGAGGAGGAAAGACCAATATAAGCAGGTAAGTGTCCTGCATGTCCAGAGAGCAGAGCCAAGCCCAATTTTGAGGAGAGGCATCAGGCCTGGCAAAGTTACCATACGGAACTTTTTTGTACTGGACATACAGATTCGGGTCCTTTAAGAAGAGGGTTACATACATAGTATAAAACAGTGCGATTCATAAAATCCGATACATACAGTCTTTCTCTGAACCTGACATAGGTGAGTGCATAGGAGTAGGATCCATTCATAGTATGAGCAGTGGAAGTCATACAAATCAAAGCATACAGGCATTAGCAGATCCTGACATTAGTATAAGGTAATATGTGACACTATGCAACAAGAGTATAGAGGAGTAGTGGAGTGCGCAGGAAATGCAGCAAGGTTCATAGAGAGGTAGGAGTGGGCAGCGTGAAGAAGGGGGGAGGTGGAGGGGGGAGAGCTGAGCGAAGGGGGGCAGGAGTAGGGGAGTGGTGGTAGGGATGCTCCTACAAGGAGGTATAAGAGGGCAAGGGGGCATACAGTACAGGAAGACTAAGGAAGATGGGGACATACAGCAACAAAAGAGTAAGGATGAGGGTGCGGGGGAAGGAGGAGCAGGGGGGAGGTCTAAGAGCAGAACTAGAGAGGTTAGAGGGGCAGAAGGTGGCATGGAGGGAGTAGGTAGAACGACAGAGGAGGAGAAGAGGGCAGAGGAGAGAGCAAAGCAAGGGAGGGGGAGATAGAGGAGAGAGAGGGTAGCGATGCATACATGAGGAACAGAAGAGGGGAATATGTTACGAAGGAATTCGGAGGGGGCTAAGCCAGCTGGCAATTACAAGCTACCAAGAAGTGCTTTGAGACTAGAGTCTTAAAAAAAGTTAATCGTTACCAGGCTTGTGAGTTTCAGTACTGACTGAATGCTGTTCCAAACTACAGGGAGGGAGTGCGATATTGAGCCTTTGCCAAGGGAGGTTCAGGTTCTAGGAACGTCCAGAAGGAGGAAGGCAGACTTCCTTAGGGAGTAAGTGCAGTGTGAAAGGGAGGCAGTATAGCGCAGTGGTTTAAGGCTCTGAGCTGCAAATCTGGAGACCTGGGTTTGAAGCCCACAGCCCACACTTGCATACCGTGTGACCCTGAGCAAGTCACTTAACTTCTCTGTGCTCCCCGGTCGCACCTGTAAACAAGCTTTCAGCTTAGTGTGCCACTCCTGGTTAAACAACTGGAAAGAATATGGATGAGAGATGAGATATAGGCTGGGAGTTTTTTTTATAGAGTGCTTTAAGCATCCATGTGCCAAAGTGGAACAGTCTTCTGATAGCTAGATATGACCACCCCACAGTAGCGTACAGGTCACAGTGGTGGGTCCTGGAGGAAGCACTGGTAATGAAACGAAGGGCACGATGGAGCAGCAGTAGAAAAGCCTTTTGTAGCTCCTCCCGGAAAACAGACAAATGAGCTGGGGGGGGAGGGACAGGAGAGTGGAGGTGGAGTTTCTAGAGGTTGCTCAATGAACTCCAGGGTGTGCCCCTTCTCTATGATTTGCAGAATCCATGCATCTGAAGTTATGGATCTCCATTGATTCAGATGAAAGGAGAACCAACCTCAGACCACCGCCTTCTGGTCTGGGACCAGAAGGGGGGATCCGGCAAGGAGTCAAATGGAGGCGGAGCCAGATGCTTGGGCTGGTCGATCATTTCTGGGGTGGGTGGCCACAGCTCCAAGGCTGGAGGAGGCAGATGGGGCTCTACGTTTCCCTTAGGGCCAGGAGCCCGTACCTGGCCTATTTGGCAAAAGGGAAGGTATCCTCTGCCTCTCGGTTGGTTTGTGTGGTAGAGGAAGTGGATAGACTTGAAGGCCCTGCCCCAGGCTTGCAGATCATTAATAAGGGTCAAACAGCTTAGTACCATAAAAAGGGGGCACTGAGCACTTTTTGCTGAACATCAGTAGCAAACCCGGAGACTCTTAGCCAGGAGTGCCTGCATAGGCATACGCCCATGGCAGCCGCCCTGGCAATGGTATCAGCCATATCGTAGAGGGCGCTGAGGAGGTGCTTGCTAACATCCTCAGCGGCTTGAAGGCACTGAAGTACAGGTTACTCACCTGTAACAGTAGTTCTACAAATGGTATATGTTGTTCATCCACACTCTTTGGCATGTCTCTTTTCCTTTAAATCTGTCCGGAAAGTCTTCAAGCTGGTTCCTCCCACCCATCTGGGTGGTAAATACCTCAGCTCCGCCCCATGACACCAGATCTTAGCCCGCTGGAAGCAAGATGATGCGCCTAAAGCCGGGGAGGTCGGGTGAGTGCGTGTGGATGAACAACATATACCACTCCTAGAACTACTGTTACAGGTGAGTAACCCGTTCTTCTAGGAGCGTGGATATGTTGTTCATCCACACTCTTTGGCAGACTCCTAGCAGTTCTCCAGGAGGAGGGAGGTAAGGTGCACACCCCCTACTTAGGAAACAGAGATTGGAGAACCGAGGCCCCAAAACCAGCATCCCGGTGTGACTCAAGGTTGATGTGGTAGTGGAAAATAAAGGTGTTTGCTGACTTCCAGGAAGCAGCCCAACAGATTTTCTGGATAGGGATGTCCCTGGAAGCAGCCACTGATGCAGCAGTATGGCGGGTAGAATGAGTTCTTAACCCTCTGGGAGGCTCCTTGCCCACCAACTCATAGCACAGACCTATGCATGATGTGATCCATCTTGCAATGGTCCGGTTGGCTACCAGGTCTACCAGAAGCGGCTTGAAGGCAGGACAAACAGCTGGCGAATCTCTCATTTAATTTCCGCTCTTTCCTTATAGTAGGAGAGAGCACGTCTCATGTCCAGATTATGGAGCCTGTACTCGACATCCGGGTGTAGTTAGAGTAGTATACCGGCAGAGTCAACACCTGATTACGGTGAAACTCTGAGACCACCTTCGGAAGGAATTTCGAGTGAGGGCACAGGACAACTTTGTCCCTGTGAAAGACCAGATAAGAGGAGTCCACCGAAAGTGCCTGGAGATCCCCTGTCCTTCTGGCTGACGTGATAGCCACCAGGAAGGCAGTCTTCCACGACAAGTGAGAGAGCTCACACTTGTGCATGGGTTCGAATGGCTTACCCATGAGCTTTTCCAAAACCAGCAAGAGATCCCACGGAGGTGGAGGTTCACGCACTGGAGGGGATATGTGATCCAGGCCTTTGAAGAAGCGCCCGACCACTGTCACCTGTGCCAATGTCAGTTCACTGGCCCACGCCTGGTAAGCAGAAATGGCTGCCAGGTGCACCCTAAGGGCCGAGGACCACAGACCCCCTTTGAAGAGAGACCAAAGGTAGTCTAGAATGTTGGCCACAGAGCAGGACAAGGGGTCCAGACTCTTACCCTGACACCAAATGGAAAATCTCTTCCATTTGAAGGCATAACATTTCCTGGTCGATTCTTTGCGAGATGCCACCACAGTGTAGACATCCTCAGAAAGACCCAGAGCCTGGAACTCTAGCCGCTCGAGTACCAGGCTGTGAGGTGCACGGATTGAAGTTCCAGATGGAAGACCTTCCCCTGGTTTAATGATATCAGGTCCAGGCATGTGCAAAACCGCTCCGGGGGACAGGAAGCGAATCCTTAGGATCGTGGGAGAAGCTGCACGAGGCAGGGAGCTGGATGTCATTGTCCACCTGGGGACAAATGACCTGGCTAGGAATGGGATCACAGCAGTGCAAGAGGAGTTTGTAGAGTTGGGAAGGGGCCTTAGACAAGTAGCGCATACGGTAACCTTCTCGGAGGTGCTGCCTGTCTATGGCAAGGAGATGCTAGGCACTTCTACCAGGGAATTCATAATGAGTGGTTGGAAAAACTGGTGGGAGCTCAGGGTTTGGCTTCATTGGGGACTGGGAGCTACTCTGGAGGAATGCAGACCTATACTGGTGTGATGGTCTGCATCTGTCCGGGGGGGAACCAGGATCCTAGGTGAGAGGTTTAAATGCTTCATTGGCAAGCATTTAAACTAGCCAAGGGGGGAGGCACTGAAAAGGAGCTGGGAAATCCGAGCCTCCCCCCACAAAACATGGTGATTAGTGAGGTAAACACGAAGGTACAGAAGTTATTAGGGAGCTGAACAGATTTAAATGTAAAAAAAGGCAAAGGCAGTAAGAACAGAAATGGGGCTAAAAGGGGTAAGGCTATCAAAAAGTGGAGGGTGATGAGTACCAATGCCCGTAGTCTGTGTAACAAGATCCCTGAACTAGTGGCCTTGATGGAAGAGGGCTGCCTGGATATTGTGGCAGTCACAGAAACATGGTACACAGAGAACCATGACTGGGATGTCAACATACCAGGATACACAATCTACAGGAGGGACAGGGAGGGTAAAAGAGGAGGAGGAGTAGCTTCTATGTAAAGGAAGGATCAAAGCAACAGAACTAAAGAGTAAACAGGGAGCAGATGAGGCACTTTGGGTCACCCTGGAGACAGGAAATGGCACCACAATCCGCATGGGGGTTGTATACAGACCCCCATCTCAGGGGGAGGGAATGGACAAGGAAATGATAGAAGGCTTTCTTAGAATGGCAGAAAAAGGGAGATATTGTTGATGGGGGACCTGAATATGCCAGATGTTAACTGGAGCACCTTTGCTGCAGGCACATCCAAGAGCAGGGTCATTCTTGATGCCCTACAGGGGGCATGTCTCAGACAGCTAGTATTGGAACCGACTCGGGAGGGAGCAATCTTAGACCTGGTACTTTCAAATGGGGATGGAGAAAGAATCTCAGATTTAGAAGTGGGTAGCCATCTGGGAACAAGTGACCACCAAACAGTGTGGTTCACGATAAACACAGCCATACAATCAAGCCATACAAAGGCAAGAGTACTAGACTTTAGGAGGACTGACTTTGGGAAAATGAGACAGCGCCTCAGAAAAACACTAGCAAACAGGCAAGAAGGAGGGGTGGAGGAACAATGGGGAGTGATCAAAACAGCCATCACAGAGGCAACAAGCCTTTAACGTAAAAAAAATTAATAAAACACAACGAAGGAAAAAAACGCTATGGTTCACAAAAGAGGTGGCAGGGAAGGTTAAGGAGAAAAGGGCAGTATTCAGGAAATATAAGGAAACACAGAAGGAGCAGGAAAGAGAACTTTATCAGTTAAAGCAGAAAGAGGCTGGGAAGGTAGTCAGAATAGCAAAGGCCCAAACCGAAGAAAGGATAGCCAATTCTGTTAAGAAGGGGGATAAGACTTTTTATAGGTACATTAGGGAGCGAAGAAAGACCAAAGGAGGGATACTGAAGCTTAATGAAGGGGAGGGAATGTGGGTAGAGGGTGACAGTGAAAAAGCAGGGTTACTGAACGAATATTTCTGCTCAGTATTCACAAAGGAAGAGGAGGGAGAGTTACCTAAACCAAACAAGAGAAACACTCTGAAGACGGGGGGTCGATACCAGTCCATTTACAGAAGAAAGGGTTCTGAAAGAACTAATAAAATTGAAGGTGGACAAAGCAATGGGGCCTGATGGGATTCACCCAAGAATTCTAAAAGAACTAAGGGTAGAACTAGTGACATCGCTGACTACTCTCTTTAACAAATCATGGGAGGATGGGGTGGTACCCAAGGACTGGAGGAGGGCAGATGTAATTCCTCTACACAAAAGTGGGAGCAGGACAGAGGCAGGAAACTACAGACCAGTTAGTTTGACCGCAGTGGTAGGGAAAATGATGGAATCACTTCTGAAGGAAAGAATTGTTGAGTACCTAGAGGCCATTGGGGCACAGGACCCGAGGCAACATGGATTCACGATGGGAAGGTTGTGTCAGATGAATCTAATAGATTTCTTTGACTGGGTGACCAAAGTAGTAGATCAGGAGGGGCTGTGGACATGGCCTACCTAGATTTTGGCAAGGCATTTGATACAGTCCCACACAAAGATTAAATACAAGATAGCCAGCCTTGGAATGGGTCCCAAGGTGGTAGCCTGGATAAAAAATTGGCTAGACAACAGGACGCAAAGGGTAGTAGTAAATGGAGTACACAGTGAAGAAAGGAGGGTTACTAGTGGGGTACCGCAGGGTTCAGCACTGGGACCGGTCCTTTTTAATGTCTTTATAAGTGACACTGCAGAGGAATTGGAAGGAAAAGTATGTCTCTTTGCAGATGACACAAAGATCTGCAACAGGGTTGATGCACAGGATGGAGTGGAAAGGATGAGAAGGGACTTGGCAAGGTTGGAGGAATGGTCAAATGTATGGCAGCTCAGATTTAATGCAAAGAAGTGAAAGATAATGCACATGGGAAACAAAAACCCAGGGCAAGAGTACACAATGGGGGGTGAGATACTGACAACAGTAAAAATAGAAAGGGACCTGGGGGTAATTATATCAGATGACCTAAAGGTGGGCAAGCAATGAGAAGGCAGTAAGGAAGGCTGAGGGATACTGGGATGCATAGGAAGAGGCATCAATAGTAGAAAACAGGAAGTTGTTATCCTCTGTACAGACAGTTGGTGAGACCCCATCTGGAGTACTGTGTGCAGTTCTGGAGACCCCATCTCCGAAAGACATAGACAGAGTGGAGGCTGTCCAGAGGGGCAACCAAAATGGTGCAGGGTCTGCACCAGAAGACATCTGAAGAAAGACTAAAGGAGCTTAATATGTATACTCTTGAGGAAAGAAGGAGAGGGGACATGACAGAAACTTTCAAGTACCTCAAGGAATTAAAGTCCAAGAGGTAGCATCTTCCAGAAAAGAGATGTGCAAGAACAAGGGGCACAATTTGAAGATAGAGACGGCTCAGGGGTAATGTGAGGAAGTATTTGTTCACTGAGAGGGTTGGATTCATGGAACAGCCTCCCTGAGGAGGTCGTGGAGTCAAAACAGTGGGGACTCAAGAATGCATGGGACAGGCATAAGGCAGTCCTAGGGGCGGGTAAGAGGAAGTAAGCTGTTGATTAACTAGGATCTGCAGCTTATCTGTTAGGTAGGAAAATGGGCAGACTAGGTGGGCCAAGCGGTCCTTATCTGCCGTCAAATTCTATGTTTCTATGGGGGCCTGCAGCTGAGGCTGAGGAGATCTGGGTACCAGAATTGGCGTGGCCAATCCGGGGCTACCAGAATCACCTTAGCCTTGTCCCTCCTCACCTTGAGTAACACCTTGTGGATCAAGGGAAATGGAGGGAAGGCGTAGAGGAGGCCTGGGGTCCACGGCCTCGAAAAGGCATCCCCCTGCAGCGAGCCCAGCTGAGGGGGGCGGGCATGGTACAGACTCAGCTTGGCATTCTCCCTGGAGGCAAACAGGTCCACCAACGGTTTGCCCCAATGGAAGAACAGACTGTAAGCTACCTCTGGATGGAGGGACCACTTGTGGGATGTCTGGCCTATGCGGCTGAGAGCTTCCGCCAGTTGGTTCAAGACTACTGCCACATGGATGGCTAGGAGATTCGCCTCCAACCGTCTGATGAGGGTCCAGATGCGGAGTGCCTCCTTGACCAGCAGACGGGAGTGCATGCCGTCCTGTTTGTTGAGGTAGTACATGGTCGTGATATTGTCCGTCTGGACTTGAACCACTTGACCCTGGAGCTGAGGAGTGAATGCTGACAGTGCCAGTCTGACTGCTCTGAGCTCCAACAGGTTGATGTGGCATCGGGACTCCTCGGGGGTCCTGATCCCGTGGGCCCTGTTGTCCCCCATGTGGGCTCCCCAGCCCATGAGAGAGGCATCGGTTGTGAGGACGACTGTTGGCTCAGGGCAGACAAATGGATCCCTTCCTGCAACCGTTCTGGGACGGTCCACCGTTGGAGAGCGTCCCACATCTTCTGGGTTACCGTGATCAGCTGGTCGAATTGAAAATGGCGCTGAGTCCACTGGGCGGCCAGCTCCCATTGAAGGGGGCGCATGTGCCACCTGGTCCAATGGACCACTGAGGTGCATGCCGCCATGTAACCCAGAAGGTGCAGAAAGTCCCGGGCAGGGCGCAAGAGCCCAACCAGAAATGATCGGGGAAAGAACCTCCGCCCTGTCTGCCGGGAGCCGGGCTCTGGCTTGACAAGAGTTGAGCTCTGCCCCGATGAGGCCCATCACCTGAGATGGCACGAGTTCTGACTTGGCCTCACTGATCAGGAGGCCAAGCTGAGAGCGGTTCTGAGAGCCAGATCCCTGGATCTCTCCACCTCCTGAAGGGAGGAACCCGCCAGAAGCCGTCATCGAGATAGGGTAGATTCAAACTCCTTGACGCCGAAGATGGGCTGCCACCACTGCAATGCACTTGAAGACCCACGGGGCAGACGACAGGCCGAACGGCATGGCTTGGAACTCGTACAGGGTCCCCTCGACCCTGAAGTGGAGGAAACGCTGGTGGGACGGATGGATTGAGACGTGAAAGAACGCGTCCTGCAGATCCAGAGAACAAAACCACATGTTTCGCTCCAGGGATGGTATGATCTGGTTCAGAGTTACCATCCGGAAGGTGCGAGACCTGAGATACTGATTCAGGTCGTGGAGATCTAGGATGGGGCGCCAATCCCCGGTACACTTGGGCACCAGGAAGTACCTGGATACGAAGCCTGGGTTTACAGGCGGATCCGGCACTGGAGCCACCGCCTCCTTGTGGAGGAGCTGAGCTGTGTCGTCTCGAAGAGCTGACTGCGTGCAAGCTGAGAGCCATTCCTCCCGAGGGGTGTGGGCTCGGCTGGGTGGGTACTGCTCGAATTCCAGAGGTAGTCCCTGCCCGACCACTTCTAGAACCCACCTATCCGAAGTGATATCGGACCAGGCGGAAAGAAAGTGGCGGAGTCGACCCCCCACGGGAGGACCCAGGGCAGGCTTGACGGGAGTAGGGGTGGCAACCCCCAGCCTGTCACTGAGCAGGCTTAGAGGAGGAGGAGGAGGAAGCTCTTGGACCAGCGCCTCAGCCTCCTTTATGGGGCTGTTGAGGGCCCTGATTGGGCCTAGGGTGCCAAGCTTGAGCCAGCTGCTGCTGTTGGTGCTGCTGACCTCCTTGATAGGAGGGCTGCCTGACCGCAGGGGAGGACTGCCGAAAAGGCTTCCTCTTCTGCTGGTTCTTGCCTGAGGAACCCTTAGCAGAAGTGGCGTCCAAGGTGGCATTGGACTGTTCAATACGCTGAAGGTGGTCTGCCACTGCTGGGCTGAACAAGTCGGTATCAAGGAAAGGCACATCAGCTAACTTGTGCTGGGTATCCGCCAGAAAGGAGGATAACCGCAGCCAAGCCCTGCGCCGGGTGGCCACTGCGGCTGCTAAAGAGCGGGCACAAGAATCCTCGATGTCCAGGGCCATCTGGAGCTGCTGTTTGGCGACAGCACAGCCCTGATCACGGACTTGCTTGACCGTGGTCTGCATGTCCACGGGGAGGTGAGGAAGTACTTCATCCAGTGACCCTAGGAGGGCATGGGAGAAGTGTGCCATGATTACAGCCGAACTGGCCTGACGAAGGCCCAAGGAAGAGGCCATGTAGACCTTACGGGTAGAGTGGTCCATGTTCTTGGACTCTTTGTCCAGAGGTCGGTCAGTGTCGGCCGAGCTACCAGTACGCCTAAAGACAGAAGCAGTCACCAGGCTCTCAGCCGAGGGATGTTCCGTGTGAATCCTTAGGGGATCCCATGGCACCGTGACAATTTATGGGCCATAATGGACAGACGGGTGCTGGGCAGGAGGCTGGACGCTGCCAAAGCTCAAGGGCTGGACCAGTAATGGCTTCAGCCACTGGGAAGGCTTCCGTCGGGTACCCCCCCACTTAAGGATATCCGTAATGGGGTACTCCACTTTTTTCTGGACAGACTCCAGGGGCATTCCGGTGGAATCGGAAATGAGGCAGAGGATGCCCTGAAAGGAGGAAGGACCTTACTCCAGGCCTGCCAAGAGTGACTCCTCATCACTCGGATGGGAGTGCAAACCGGTGGCATCCGAATCCGAAGAGTCGGGATACAGCGGTCTCCTGCCTATGTCCCCCTCGATACGCCAAGGGCGGTCAGGGGTAACCGTGATGAACAGGCGTCGGGGAAGCCCGGTGTCTGGATGGTCCCCTTTCGAGGGAGCCCCCGAGATAGGCTGTTTAGGCGGTGGTTCCACCCTAATCGGTGGTGAGACCGGTATGGGCTTAGGAATAATGGCCGGCCCCACAGGTGGAGGAACCGAAGATATCAGGTCCGAAGGGGTCGGTGTCGACCCTTGAGGCGCAGGCCAACTAATGGCTGGGGTGGACGGCATAGCCGCCTTCTGTCAGGCCAAAATCAACTGTTGCCACATAAGCTACTCATAGCGTCGACGGAGTTTCTGTCGAAGCCTCCCCTCGTCCGAGGAGGATGAGGACCTGTGGCGGCGCCTCTTTTCTGAATGTCAGTGGCCTTTCTTCGGTTTTCCCGCCGAAGAAGGAGACCAAGTCCTCGATCGAGACCGATGGGGTCGACCAGGATCGGAAGAAACCGGGCTTGGTGAAAATCGAGGCACCGGATCAATTCCCTTGATGGGGACACCCGAAGGAAGTGTCTCGTCATTGGGGAAAGAAAGGACCGGGGTCCCTTCTAAAGAATCAACCGGAGTCGGCGAAATCGGCTTGAGAACAATCTCGGCCGGATCAGCCGATTCCTTGGTCTCTGCCTGGCCAGACGGAAGATCCATGAAGCCGGCGGCCGAGGAAGCTATCTTGACCGAAGTCAAGGTCGCAGTGTCCTGGGACTTGGAACTCTCTCTGTCCCAGGAACGTCTCCTTTTCGAAGAAGTTGGATCCTTGTCCCTCTTCCGAGGGCGGGAGGAGTGCGAGCCCGAGGGCGTCTCACCCCTGGTGGGGAGAGACTGGCACATCTCCCTGAAGGAACCTGTGAAGGAAGAACCGAGGTTGAGAGGCACAAAGAAACTTCGGCTGGCCGAAGCTTGGGCAGCTTCTTCTTCGAAGGCTTTCATCTGCTCTAGCTGCTTAGAGGATCCCACGGCCATGGAAACCGCCCACCTCGCTTCTTTTGATTTCACCAGCGGGTTCCTTTTCTCTGGTCTCCCCAGCTTAAGGCGCGCCATGCGGTCGTCAAGGACGTTGGGATGGAAAGCCAAGGAAAAGGCACAGGTGGTGGTGTCATGACCGACACCTAGGCAGTACACGCAGGTAAGATGGAGATTGGTGCGCGACATTTTCTGGCCGCACTTACACCGGCAAAATCCGGGGGACGACTTGTCCTCCATATCCGATGCGCTATTATCGGAATCGAAAACTCTGACGAGTTTGAGAGATAAATTCGTTAAAAACAGACGATGCGAATCCAGGGTCTACGATGGCTAGAGTTAGCACGAGGGAACCTGATTCTTTCAGCGGAAAGGAAGATCTGGCGTCATGGGGCGGAGCCGAGGTATTTACCACCCGGGTGGGTGGGAGGAGCCAGCCTGAAGACTTTCCGGCCAGATTTAAAGGGAAAGGGACATGCCAAAGAGTGTGGATGAACAACATATCCACGCTCTTAGAAGAAAAAATTATTCACCATAGTAATGTTTTTTCTTTTAATGGAGTCTTGCTGTATTCAGACTAAATGCAGTTAGCCCTAGCACTTGAACTGCTCTGGAGAGTAAAGGGTTAACTCTATGTCAAGGCACAGAACGTTGAGCTCGAGCTCGGTTTTCAAACCTCTGTCTGTGGTACTCTGAAGTGTAACCGTCAGATTCTTACGAGCACTAAACTAACTCAGGAATTTATAAATTGTCTCTAAAATTTTTATGCCAAAGGGCAATAAACAGATTTTTGGGCCAGAGGACTCAAGTTGAGAACCCCAAAAAGAATTCAAGCAGGTAGTGAAACAACCAAAATATTCATAATAAAATGAGGCATGCCAAGTACACCTCTGGGGTGCAGCACTGCGCCTGCCAATCCTCATCCCAAAACTACTAGGTTCCAGGAGGGGAGGCCGAGAGGGAGGTCAGAATACAGCAAGACTCCATTAGAAGAAACACCATTACTATGGTGAGTAATTTTTTCTTCAAACTACATGAAGTCTTGCTATATTCTGACTATATGCAGACTATAAAGCAGTACCCCCTTGGAGAAGGGAGTCACAGAACCTATTTTGGGAACAGATTCTGCAGCACCACTGTGCCAAACCTAGCATCACTTCTTGACTGAATATCCAGAGTAATGCTTGGTTAATGTGTGAACAGTTTTCCAGGTGGCTGCTTTACAGATTTCCACTAAAGGTACATCTCTAGCTGCTGCGACCGAAGCAGCTGTACCTCTGGTAGAATGAGCCCTCAGGCCTGAGGGAGACTCTTTCCCAAGCTCTGAAAAGCAGAACTGGATACAGGAGACAATCCACCTGGCAAATGTTCTCTTGGTGGCAGGTTTGCCCTTTCCCACTTCTCCATAAGTGAGAAACAACTGAGAACAGTCATCCCTATGGGCCTTAGTATGCTCCACATAGTAACCAAGAGCCCTCTTTACATCAAGACTGTGTAATCTTCTCTCCCCAGAGGAAGAATGGTCAGTGAAAAATATAGGCAATGACACAGACTGATTCAAATGAAAGTCTGATAACACCTTGGGTAGAAACTTTCTGCTGGTTCGAAGGACCACCGTATCCCTGTTAAATGAAATGAAATTAGGTTCCACCGATAAATCCTGTAATTTACTGATTCTCCTGGCAGAAGTAATGGCTACCAGGAATACAGTTTTCCAAGTCAAGTATTTCAGCTCAGCTGAGGATAAAGGCTCAAAAGGGGGCTGCATAAGCTGTGCGATACAGGTATTCAGGTCCCAAGAAGGGGTAGGCTCCCTAAAGGGAGGATTAACATGTACTAAACCCTTGAAAAATTTATTGAAAACTGGATGAGAAGCTAGGGAATAGCCCTTACCAACAGAAAGAAAGGCAGATACAGCTGCCAAATGTACCTTGAGAGTAGTAGGCTGGAGGCCTAAACTGTTAAGATGCACCAAATAGTCCAATACAGTGGCAATATCAGCCAGCTCTGGCTGGACATGCTTCTGGGAACACCAAAACCCAAGTATTTTCCATTTGGAGTTGCAAGTCTTTCTAGTAGCAGGTTTCCTGCTAACCTTTAAAATGTCCAAGACTGACTGAGAAAGGTGTAGGCTTGTATATTCTAGCTCTTCAAGAGCCAGGCTTTGAGCCTGAAAGTCTGAAGGATGGGGTAAAGGATCCTCCCCTGTGAGGAGGTAAGGAGATTGAACTGTCTGGGAAGACACAGAGGTATCTTTACTGACAGTGACAAGAGAAGGGGATACCACGGCTGCCTGGCCCAGTCTGGAGCCACTAGAATCACCTTGCAAGGCTGAGACCTGATCTTGATCAGGACCCTGAGTATCAGAGGAAAAGGAGGAAATGCATACAGAAACCTGCTTGTCCAATTCAACAAGAGAGCATCCTGAGGGACAGGACCCAGAAGAGGTGGTCTGCAGCAAAAGAGAGGAAGTTGGTGATTGTCCAGGTCTGCGAAGAGATCTATCTCTGGCGTGCCCCACCTTTTGAAAATGACCTGAAGAATTAGGGTCCATTCGTGGTGACCCTGTGAAATCCTGCTGAGAGCATCTGCTAAAATGTTGTCCTTCCCTGGGAGATGCACGGCCATCAAGAAAGCCTGAAGGGAATAGGCTAGAGACCATATCTTCATGGCCTCTGTGCACAAGGCCGAGGACAGAGTGCCTCCCTGCTTGTTGATGTACCACATGGTTGTGGTATTGTCTGTCCTGATCTGCACCACTTTCCCTTGAACAGCAGCTGAGAATGTTTGAAGTGCTAGAAAGACAGCTCTTAGTTCGAGAAGGCTTATATGTAGGAGAGACTCCTGGCATGACCAGGTTCCCTGAGCTGTAAGCTGATCTAGATGAGCCCCCCCAACCTAGTAGAAAGGCATCTGTGGTGAGAATCACTGAAGGGGCCTGACTGATAAAGGGGACACCTTGTCGAAGAGTGTACTCCTCCAGCCACCACTGGAGGGCCCGAACTAGAGTTTGAGACACTGGAACCAATTTGGAGAGAGGGTCTTTTTTTCTGAGACCAATGGAGAGAGGGTCTTTTTTCTGAGACCAATAAGATCTGAGATGAAACAATCTCTCTCATCTGAAACCTTGCTCCCTGGACCACAGCTGTGGATGCTTCCATGTGACCCAGCAACTGTAGAAAGTGTCTGGCTGGCTGAGAAACTAGAGGACGAAAAGAGGAAGCCAGAGTGACAAGGGACTTAACCCTTGAGAGAGGGAGGAATGCTCTTGCCTGAATAGTGTCTAGTTCCACCCATATGAAAGTCAGAAGCTGGGCTGGTTCCAGAACAGACTTTTCTAGGTTCAGAATGAAACCCAAGGATTCTAGAAGCTTTTGAGTGACCTCTAAGGCTGACTTGACTTGGTCTGAGGACTGGCCCACTAGGAGCCAGTTGTCTAGGTATGGGAACAGGAGGATACCCTGTCTCCTGAGAAATGCCATCTCTACTGCAAGACACTTAGTGAACACCCTTGGAGCAGATGTTAGTCCGAAGGGCATAGCTTTGAATTGGTAATGGCCTGAGGACAACTCGAACCCAAGGTACTTTCTGTGGGAATGTCTGATAGGTATGTGGAAGTAGGCATCCTTGAGATCCAGAGAGGCTAGCCAGTCTCCTGGTCTCAGAAAGGGAAGAAGTACTCCCAGAGTCGCCATCTTGAATTTTGGTTTTGTTAAATGTTTGTTCAGGTACCTTAAATCTAGGATGGGTCGCCACTCCCCAGTCTTTTTTGGGGTAAGGAAGTATCTGGAATACAGTCCTTTTCCCCTGTGACAAAGAGGTACCTCATCTACTGCTTGCAGAAGCAGAAGAGAGGGGACTTCTGCCTCTTAGGCCCTGTCTCTAAGGGAGAGGGAGGACTGAAGGACCTTACTCTCATTTTTGGGAACCTTTTGAAACTGAGAGCAAGTCCCTGGCTCACTACTTCCAAGACCCATTTGTCTGAAATAATAGACTCCCAGGCCTGGGAGTAGTGAGCCAACCTGCCCCCTACTGGAACTGGGGAGGCGACCCTGACCAACACCTCAGGGTGTCTGTTTGGCAGGGGGCTTAGACTGTGTGGATGATGGGGTCCTGGTCATCCCACGCCTGCCTCTTCCCCTAAAGAACCCCCTCTGCTGGAAAGAAGAAGAGGAGGCCAGAGCTTGGTAGAAAGGTCTTTGAAAAGGCCTGCCCCTGCCGGCTCTAAATTACTGCCTCTGAGGAGTGGCCTGCTTTTCCTTGGCTGCAGCACTCCTATAGGTGGTCCTATATTCATCCATCTTTTTCATGTAGTTCTCTGTTTGCTCACCAAACAGGGAATTACCAGTTACAGGAAAATCCATGGCCTTAGTCTGGGTATCCTGCGAAAGACTGGTACATCAAAGCAAGCAAACCTCCTCATGGAGATAGATGTAGCCATGACTCTAAAATGCACATCATTCAAGTCCACAGCAGCATGAAAAAAAAAAAATTACTCACCTTAGTAATTGTGTTTCTTCTAATGGAGTCTTGCTGTATTCTGACATATGCAGTTAGCCCCAGCACTTGAACTGCCCCGGAGATGAAAGAGTTAACTCTATGCGTAGCGCGAGCGTGTGAGTGCACTCAGTACTGAAATTTTACTAGTAAATGAAGAAGGAAAAAGGGTAGGTTCTTCTTTTTGTGCCTCTTAAGTACTGTTAATGTTTACTAGTTTGTATCCTACTGTTTGAATTATTATTGAGGTAGGGAATAGCCTAGCCAGAGAGCATTATTGCGAAGCAGTTCTGTTTTTGTTTTAAATGTTAATTAACAGTATTAGCTTTGATATTTGAGTAGGCCAGGCAGATATTTTAGGTATTATTTAATTGTGTCTGTTTAAAGTTGGATTGTTAAGTATTGTATTAGTTGCTTGGGATGTGTAGGGGCTATATGGGAGGATTTAAGGGGGCTAGGATTATTTATGGGAGCTCACTGTTACATGACTTGCGTCCTTTTATTCCCCCTCCCAGTGTCAGACATTACTGTCAGATGCTGTTGGGAAGTGGGGATTGGAAGGGATTGTGCTGGTCGTGGACAGTGGGGCGACCCATGTATGGGTGGTTTGTAGGATTGAGGTTGTTAGGTCCAGAAGGTGCCCTGGGTTACGACGGGCATCTGGGAGAGGCCAGACGTGGTTGGTGCCCATCCCCAGGGAGTCCACCAGATCGAGTGGTCAGGTAACCCGAGGGGCTGCACCACCTTCCAATCCCCTGACGGCAGTGCTTTGCAATGCCAGATCGATTAGAAATAAGACGGCAATTATTGCTGCCTTGATTTCTTCGGTCGATCTGGCTTGCATCAGGGAGACCTGGGTGGGAGATGATGCGGGCCCGATTTTTGAGGCTGCAGTCCCTCCTGGGTATACCGTGGTACACTGCCCCAGAGTGGAATGCAGGGGTGGCGGTGTAGCTATTTGCTTTAGATCCAGCCTGACCTTCACTGTGCACCCAGTGAGAACTCCGGGTTCCTTTGAATGTGTGGCTATTCGTGGAGGACCTGACGCAGGCTGCCGGATCTTCCTCATCTATCACCCTTCAGGGCCGATGGGGAATTTCCTGCAGGAGATCGCAGAATTCGTCGCCGACGAAATGTTGGGATCCCCCAGATGTGTTTTTCTGGGGGATTTCAATGTTTGGGTCGACGACGGGAATCACAGATGCAGCTGTGATTTTTTGCAGATTATGTCCTCCTTAGGATTGATGCAGGCTGTTACTGCATCAACTCATCAGGATGACCACATGTTGACCTGGTGTTCTCACTGGGGCTTGAGATCAGTGAGCTCAGGATTGATCGAGTACATTGGTCTGATCACTGCACGGTGCAGTTCACGCCATAAGCCCTTCCCCTGCTGAGATGATTAGCTGTCGCCCTTTACTGGGTTTGACCCCCTGAGGGTTTTTTGGCGGCAGCTAAATTGTCTAGTGTGGGTGCTGCATGCATCGGAGGTGTTGATGTTGGGGTTGACACCTATAATAGGGTGCTATCTGACACCATCAACTCCCTCGCACCTGTCCGTGTACGACCCAGAACTTCATACCTGAGGTCCCCGTGGTTTGACGGGGAGCTCAGGGAGATGAAGAAGATGGGTCGGAGATTAGAGCGCTGCTGGAGGAGATCCTGCCTGGAGGCGGACAAACTGGTCCTGCGCACGCACTATAGTGCATACCACGAGGCAAGAAGGCAGCATTTCTGTCTAGGGAGATTGCTGCCGGGAAAAAATGACCAGCCTTCCTCTTCTGGACTGTGGACAGGCTTCTCCATCCTGCCTGTCTGCAGCCCGGGAGGGTTTTTTCTAATATGGATTGTGAGGAGTTTGCTCGTTTTTTTTCGGACAGGGTGTCCTCGATCCGGCGGGTGGCTTCTTCAGCTAGTAATGTTATAACTGACAGTGGTCGCCTGATGTGTTCTGAGTGCACTCCGCCTAGTTGGGGAGAGTTTAGACCAGTGGAGGTTAGTGAGGTTATCGAGGTAGCAGCCAACATGAAGCATACCTTTTGTGAACTAGACCCAGTGCCAACGTGTTTTTTAATGAGATGCGTTGACTCTGTTGGCCCAGTGTTTGCCTTGAATGTACGGTGCTCCCTTTCTGAGGGGGTCTTTCTGGATGCCCAGAAGGAGGCTCTGGTGAGACCCCTCTTAAAGAAATCATCTCTGGACCCGGAGATCAAGGTGAATTACCATTCTATATCCAACCTTCCATTTCTGAGGAAGGTGGTGGAGAAGGTGGTAGCGCTTCAGTTGGAAGAGCATCTCGTGACTCACGAGTTGTACGAACCCTTCCAGTCGGCATTTCGGGCTAGACATAGCACAGAAACTGCACTTGTTCGGGTGCAGAATGATCTCCTCAGGGCAAGAGATCGGGGGGACAAGACAATTCTTGTTCTCCTTAATCTCTCTTCAGCATTTGACACTGTGGACCATTGTGTGTTGCTTGCCCGCCTTAGGGAGTTATGTGGTCTCACTGGTACTGTCATCAACTGGTTCGAGTCCTTTCTTACCAACAGGAGGCAATGGGTTATGATGGGGAATTCTTCATCTACACCCAGTCTCCTATTTTGTGGAGTCCCTCAAGGATCGGTACTGGCCCCAATGTTGTTCGAAGTGTACATGCTGCCCCTGGGAGGGATCATTAGGAAGTATGGTCTGAGTTTTCATTGTTATGCCGATGATACTCAGCTATATTTTTCCTTTGCCCAGGGAACATCCAACACAGTGGATGTGCTTAACATCTGTCTGGCCGAGATTAACGACTGGATGGCCTCCAGCTGGTTGCGACTGAACCCTGACAAGACAGAGGTATTGGTAGTGGAGCTGAACAGAGTTCGTGATAGGATGGCCTCTGACTCAGAAACTGGGCTTGTTCTTGGAGCTGTGTCATTGAAGGCCTCCTCTTGGGTGTGAAATCTGGGAGTAATTCTGGACAGGAGCTTAACCATGGAGGCTCAAATATCCTCCACGGTTCGGACCTGTTTTTTCCATCTCAGAAACATTGCCAGGATTAAGCCCCTTGTTCCGCCTCTGGACCTCCCTACCTTGATACATGCCTTAGTCACATCTTGGCTTGACTACTGTAATGCGCTCTATCTCGGGGTCACAGGAGGATCTCTCCGCAGACTGCGGCTGGTGCAAAATGCAGCTGCTCGGTTGTTGACTGGGCAGCAAAAGTTCTGCCACATTACACCGGTATTATGTGAATTGCACTGGCTGCCAGTCAGGTGGAGAGTCCTCTTTAAGGTGGGTCTTCTCACCTATAAGGCCCTATACGGGCAGGGCCCTGGTTACTTGTTAGACCTGCTGTTACCTGCCCTCCCTACCCGCCTCTGATCTTCTAGTAGTGGCTTCCGGACCATTCCCAGAACGAGGCTTAAATCAGCTGGTGATAGAGCCTGTAGTGTTGCAGCTCCCGTTCTGTGGAATTCTTTGCCAGCTCAGGTCAGGGAAGCCCACACAGTGGATATCTTTAAGGCCCGCCTGAAAACATTTCTTTTTTCCCCAAGCTTTTGATATTTAGATTAGTATATAAAGTTTGTGACTTTATTAGACTTATTTATTCTTATTTTGTATAAAATTTTGTGTTGTTTTTGATTTTGTGTTGTTAAATCCTGTTTAAAATTTGTGCGGTGCCCAGAGCCTCCGGATTGGGCGTCTTTTAAATAAATTTTGCCTTGCCTTGCCTATGCAGAAGCATAGAACATTGAGCTTGAGCTCAGATTTCAAACCTCTGTCTGTGGTGCTTCAGAGTGTAACCGTCAGATTCTTACGAGCAATTAGCTACACACCTGGTGTGGAAATTGTAAACAATAAACTAATAGGTAAAATCTTGGGTCCCAAAAGACTCAAGTCAAGAACTCAAAATAGAAAAACCCAGGTAGTGAACAATATATAAATCAACAAGAACAATAACAACTCCACCCAAAGGGAAGGGGTGTAAGGTACACCCTTGAGGTGCAACACTGTACCTGCCAGCCCACATCCCATAAACTAGGTTCTGAGGGAAGGCGGAGGTCAGAATACAGCAAGACTCCATTAGAAGAAACACAATTACTAAGGCGAGTAATTTTTTCTTCAAACAACATGAAGTCTTGCTGTATTCTGACATATGCAGACTACCAAACATTACCTCCATGGAGGAGGGTACCGAACCTATTTTGGGAATAGGCTCTGCAGTACTGCTGTACCAAACCTAGCATCACTCCTAGCCTGGATATCCAGAGAGTAATGCTTGGTGAATGTATGGACCGTTTTCCAGGTGGCTGCTTTGCATATCTCTAGCAAAGGTATATCTCTGGCAGCAGCCAGAGAAGCTGCTGTACTCCTAGTCAAGTGAGCCCTCAGGCCTGAGGGAGGTGTTTTATCTAGTTTGGTATAACAGAACTGTATACAGGCTACAATCCACCTGGCAACAGTTCTTTTAGTAGCTGGCCTACCTTTCTCCACTTCACCATAAGTGAGAAACAACTGAAGACAGTCATTATGTGCCTTAGTATGCTCAATGTAGTAGCTAACTGCCCTCTTAACATCCAAACTATGTAATCTTCTTTCTCCTGAAGAAGAATGATCAGTGAAAAACACAGGAAGAGACATGGACTGGTTCAAATGGAAATCTGAAACCACTCTGGATAAGAACCTCCTATTGGTTCTGAGGACCACCTTATCTCTATGGAATGAGATAAAATCAGGTTCAACTGACAGGGCCTGTAATTCACTAATTCGCCTGGCAGAAGTGACAGCTACCAGAAACACAGTTTTCCAGGTCAAGTACTTAAGCTCAGCTGAAGCCAAGGGTTCAAAGAGTGGCTGCATAAGCTGAGCAATGCAGATACTGAGATCCCAAGCCGGGGTAGGCTCTCTAAAAGGAGGGCTGATATAAGTCAAACCTTTAAAGAACCTTCCAAAAACAGGGTGGGATGCCAGAGAACAGCCCTTCCCTGCTGACAGAAATGCAGAAACACCTGCTAGGTGAACTTTTAAAGTGGCTGGCCTAAGGCCTAAACCATTAAGGTGAACCAGATAATCTAAGACTGTGGCAATACCTGCAGCATCTGGCAGGATGTTCCTGTGTGAACACCAAATGCTGAATCTTTTCCATTTGGAGTTATAAGTTTTCCTGGTAGAGGGTTTCTGAGAACCCTTGAGGATGTCTAAAACTCCCTGAGAGAGATGCAGGCTTGCTTACTCTAACTCTTCAAGAGCCAGGCCTTGAGATTGAGAGAATGAAGATTGGGGTACCAGATCCTCCCCTGAGAGGAGGTTAAGAGACTGTGTCTCTTGGGAAGAGACAGGGGAAGTGAGACTGCTAAGGACAACAACGGAGGATACCCAGGTTGCCTGGCCCAGTCTGGAGCAATTATAATCACTGTGCAGGGTTGCGACCTGATCTTGACTAGAACCCTGAGCAACAGGGGAAAGGCATAAAGAAACTTGCCTTCCCAATCCAATATCAGAGCATCCACGGGAACAGTCCCCAGGACTGGAGGTCTGCAGCAGAACTGGGGAAGCTGATGATTGTCTGGGGCTGCGAAGACATCTCTCTCTGGAGTGCCCCACCTGGTGAAGATTACTTTCAGGATGACAGGATCCAAGATCCATTCGTCATGGCCCTGGGAGATTCTGCTCAGAGCATCTGCTAGCACATTGTCCTTCCCTGGGAGGTGGACTGCTATTAGGGAAGTCTTAAGGGAGTAGGCCAGAAACCACACTTTCATGGCCTCCGTGCACAAGGCCGTAGACCGAGTGCCCCCTTGCTTGTTGATGTACCACATGGTAGTGGTGTTGTCTGTCCTGACCTGAACCACCTTGTTCCTCACTGAGTCCGAGAAGAACTGAAGGGCCAAGAATACTGCCCTGAGTTCCAGAAGATTGATATGAAGGAGAGACTCTTCTGGGGATCAGACTCCCTGTGCTGTGAGGGCTCCCAGGTGGGCTCCCCAGCCCAGGAGAGAAGCATCTGTGGTGAGAAACACTGAAAGAGTTTGCTTGAGAAATGGGACACCTTACCTGAGATTGTCTAGGTCCAACCACCACTGGAGAGCTTGGACCAGAGTCTGAGTCACTGGAAACAGTTTGGTAAGAGAGTCTTTCCTCTGAGACCAACAGGATCTTAGATGGAACTGAATGTCCCTCATCTGGAACCTGGCCCCTTGCACCACTGCAGTGGAAGCTACCATGTAGCCTAGCTGGACGAGAAACCAGAGGATGAAAAGAGGAAGCGAGATCCGTGAGGGCCTGAACTCTTGCTAGTGGAAGGAATGCCTTTGCTTGAACAGTATCTAACTCTATCCCTATGAAAGTGAGAAGCTGTACTGGTTCGAGAACTGACCGACAAGTTGAGAAGGAACCCCAGGGAACTGAGCAGATCCTGAGTGACCTGTAGAGCTGACATGACCTGGTCGGAAGACTGCCCTACAATGAGCCAGTCGTCCAGGTATGGAAATAGGGAAATGCACAGTCTTCTGAGGAAGGCCACTACTACTGCAAGACGCTTTGTAAACACACTTGGAGCTGAGGTTAGACCAAAAGGTATAGCTTTGAACTGATAATAGCCTGAAGGCAACTCGAACCTGAGGTACTTTCTGTGGGAGCACCTGATGGGAATATGGAAATAGGCATCCTTGAGGTCCAGGGAAGCTAACCAGTCTCCTGGCCTTAGAGAGGGAAGAATTACTCCCAGAGTCACCATTTTGAACTTTGGTTTTAAAATGTGCTTGTTCAAATACCTTAAGTCTAGGATGAGTCGCCACTCCCCTGTCTTTTTTGCGGTAAGGAAGTATCTGGAGTACAGACCTTTGCCCCTCTGTAGAGCAGGAACTCTCTCCATCGCTCTGAGAGCCAACAGAGAGGAAACCTCTGCTTCTAAAGCAATGGTTTCGGAGAGGTTTGCAGGTGGAAAAGACCTGACCCTCATTTTTGGAAATTTTTTGAAACTGAGGGTCAATCCCTGGCTTACTACCTTCATGACCCACCTGTCTGAGGTAACAGACTTCCAGGGCTGGAAGTAGTAAGCCAGCCTCCCGCCTACTGGAATTGGGGAGTCGACCCGGGCTGACACATCAGGGTGTCTGCTTGGCAGGAGCCTTAGACTGGGAAGAGGATGCAGCCCTGCTCATCGCCCTCCTGCCTCTCCCTCAGAAGAACCCCCTCTGTTGGAAAGGAGAGGAGGCCTGGGCTTGGCAGAAAGGGCTGTGAAAAGGCCTGCCCCTGCCCCTAGACTGCTGCCTCTGAGGAGTGGCTTGGCTTGAGCACTCCTGTAAGTAGTTCTGTATTCATCCATTTTCTTCATGCAAGCCTCTGTCTGCTCCCCAAACAGAGAATTACCTACTACAGGGAAATCCATGGCCTTAGCCTGGGTGTCCTGCGAAAGGCTAGTAAATCTGAGCCAAGCAATCTCCTGAGAGACACAGATGTAGCCATGACTCGTGATGTCACATCATTTGAATCCACAGCAGCATGGAATTGTACCTTGGATGCCTCAATCCCATCAGCAGCCACATCCTCCAGCTCTTTGGCCAGCTGGGGGGAGGACTGCTTGGCCAGTTCCAGAACAGTATCCCACCTGGACTTCTGGTACCTAGCTGCATAGACCATATAGTTTGCCTGCCTGAGTCCCAAGGAGGATGCCAAATATTGTTTTTTGGCCATGGCATCCACCTTCCTGGAGTCTTTATCTGGAGGGTGTGAAGCCAAAGGTATGTTAGTCCTGTCACAGGCTGCAGCCTGCACTACCCCAACATGGCTGCTATGATTGTACAAAAACTCCGTACCTGAGCCTGACAACATATACCTCCTGTCCATGCTTTTGTCCACTGGCAGTAAAGAGTTTGGTGTCCGAATAATCTTTTTTGTCAGTTTCCCCAAGAATTTGTGGAGGGGTATAGAAAGCCTCAGACTCTGGGATGTCCATCATCTCAACAAAATCAGGCTCCTCTTCCTCTTCTGCAGCTTCTACCATAGGGAGCTGGAGAGTTTCAGCCACTTTTTGTAGAACAAATAGTGGGAAGGGGACTCAGAAAACCTGGGAGGGGAGACATTGGAGGGTCTGTCTGGAGAGCGCTCCGGTTCAGTGGGCACAACCAGACCTTCTAAATCATTATCATCTTGTTCTGGATAGTCTTCGTCCCCCTCCCACTCCAATTCATATTAGTCGTCCGGATCGTAATCTGATGGGAGTAGGATCCATCTGAACCAATCGCCGGTCCGAAGACGTCGGTTCGGACAGAAGCGATTGAACAATACTTATTGTTTTGGATATCTCATCAGCGGTTGGAGTACGCGGTTCTGGATCCGAACCGGCTGATTTCCTTTTCCTTTTCACTGGAACCGATCCCTCCGAATAGGATTTCCTTTTGCCCAAGGAGGTGTCGCCCAGGTTAGTGGGCACCTCCCCAGGTTTGGCTGCAACCGAACCGGGCTGGGCTGGCCATCCAGGTCAGTGGACTTATCGGCCTCCCTTTCCTTTGGCCTACTCCTTCTTTTATCCATAGTGGCTTTAGGAAAAATTGTTTTACAGATTTGGCAGTCTGTTCTGAGGTGGTCAAACCCCAGACAATAAACACAGATGAGGTGAGGATCAGCTTTAGCAAAAGCCTCCCCACACTCACCACAGTGTTGAAACCCAGTGGGCCCGGTTTTCTTTTTGGTTTTCTCAGACATGGCCAGACTAACAAAAATTACCCTTAACAGCTGTTACGCCAGGTAATACTCTCCGATCGGTAACCAACCGTATTACGGGTTGTGGAAAGAAACCGCTAAAAGTCCGTTTTTTTGGAACCGATCGGAACCGGCACACCACTACAAACTCTAAAGGAAGAAATTCAAACAGAAACAGTCGGTTCCCAACCGGACTGAACGCTAGGGAACCAAAGAAATTACAATATCCACAGAATGAAACAAAAAGAAAAAACAATTCACTACCTATCTACACACTTACTGTACCGTAGACAGAGAATTGAAACCAAAAAAATGACAAATCAGTTAAAACCGACACTTTTTATGAAACTTTACTGAACCAAGTGAAGGAGCAATCTCCGGAGTGACTTCACAGTTAGGCGGAGTAAAGAATCTGACGGTTACACTATAAAGCACTAGAGACAGAGGTTTGAAATCCAAGCTTGAGCTCAACGTTCTATGCGTCTGCATAGAGTTAACTCTTTCACCTCTGGGGCAGTTCAAGTGCTGGGGCTAACTGCATATGTCAGAATACAGCAAGACTTCACATTGTTCGACTTGCACTTTGGATGCCTCTATACGATTTACAGCTACCTGCTCCAGCTCCTTGGCTAGCTGGGGAGGGGCATTCTTAGCCAGCTCCAGAACTGTATCCCGCATAGATTTCTGGTACCTGGCTGTAACTACCATGTAATTTGATTGCCTGAGCCCCAAAGAGGATGCCAAGAACGCTTTCTTAGCCATGGCATCCACTTTCCTGGAATCCTTATCTGGGGGGTGAGATGCCAGGTGAATATTATCCTTGTCACAGGCTGCAGCTTGCACTACCCCAACATGGCTGCAATGTGCTGAAAGGAATTCCATGCCAGGACCTGATAAGGCATACCTCCTGTACATTTTTTTATCCACAGGAGGAATGGATGTGGGAAACTGCATGATTTTCTGTGTCTGTTTCCACAGGGATTAATGCAAAGGGATAGACACTCTTTGACTCTGGAACATCCATCATTTCCACATAATCTGGTTCCTCCTGATCCTGATCAGCCTCTTCCATGGGAAGCTGAAGAGTCTCAGCCACCTTCTTGTAAAACAAAAAGTGGGAGGGGACTCAGGAAGCCCGGGAGGGGAAACACTGGAAGGCCTGTCCGGGGAGATGTCAGGCTCTACTGGCTCATCTAGGCCTACAAACTCTCCTTCTTCATCTTCTTCCTCCTCCTCCTCCTCCTCCCAATCGTCCTCATAGTACACCTCTGGATCAATGTCTGAGGCAACAACTTCCGACTGAACTGATCGCAGTTGAACAGAGGTCGGTTCGGTCGGAATCGGACAAAGCAATTGCACTATTGTAATTGCTTTCTCTATCTCCTCAGCAGTCAGAACATGGGGTTTCGGATCCGAACTGGCTGATTTTCTTTTTCTCTTAGCCAGAACTGACTCCGCAGAGTTGGCTCTCCTTTGGCCCGAAGAGGTATCGCCTCGGTCAGTGGGTACCTCCTCAGGTTCGGTTGCAACCGAACTGGGCTGGCCATCTGGGTCAGCGGACTTCTCAGCCTCCCTTTCCCTCAGTCTACTCGAACGTATTTCAACAGTGTCTTTGGGAAAGTTCTTACAAATTTGGCAGTCTTCCTTGAGGTGGTCAAATCCCAGACAATACACACATACCAGGTGGGGATCAGCCTTAGCAAAGGCCTCCCCACACTCTGAACAGTGCTGAAACCCAGTCAGACCGGTTTTCTTTTTGGGTTTCTCAGACATGCTGAATACAAGAAAAGTCACCCTTGTCAGCGTTAAGCCAGGCAACTAACACTTATCGGTTCCAACCGTGTCATGGGTTGGTTAAAGAAAATCCCGCAGAAATACGGATTTTTTTTAGGAACCGATAAGTACCGGAAAACCACAATAATGAGTACAGAAATACACAAATCACAACAGATTTCGGTTCTGAACAAGACCGACCGGAAAAGAACCGAAGACAAAACAATTTCTAACAAAATCAACAAAAATTACCACTACCTACTACTACCACTTACAGTTACCGAGACAGAGGTAAGAATACTGATAAAATAAGAACTGTGGTTGAAAAAAACGACCAGTTCAAACTATTACTGAACCGAAGCAAAGGAGGGATCTCCGTAGCGACTTCACAGTTAGGCGGAGTAAGAAAAGTACCACAGACAGAGGTTTGAAAACCGAGCTCCAGCTCAACGTTCTATGCCATGGCATAGAGTTGACCCTTTACTCTCCAGGGCAGTTCAAGTGCTGGGGCTAACTGCATATAGTCAGAATACAGCAAGACTTCATGTTGTTTGAAGCAGCTATTGCTTTTGTGTGCCATCTGGAAGAGCCTATGCTGTGGCCCTGCCTTTTTTCCCACTGGCATTTTGGTACTTCACCATGTGAGACAGGTAACTTGCAATCCTCAAACCCAGAGTTGAGGAGGTATGCACCCTCTTTCCCCAGAGGTCGATTCTGTGAGACTCTTTATCTGCGGGAAAGGAACTAAGGTGGGAGCTCAATGATCCAGTAGGCGACAGAGGCTGGGACCCTGGAGAACCCCTGCCCAGAACTGGCTACCCTATTGATCCATCAGGAAATTTTTAACAGCCTTTCTGCGTCGCCTGAAGGTTGTTTGCTTAAGCTTCTGGTAGAGCTCACAGTCATAAACTGCCCCGAGATCAGCTCTCTTGAATACAGACTTTATTTTTTTTTATTTAGCTTTTTTTGATGGGGAAAGGAAGACTAAGCAATTCTGCTCATTTCCAGCCTCATTCAGGGGAGGGGGAATACAGATGGAAACCAACTGACGCTGAACCAGATTAAGCTGTTGGTGGTATTTTTAGTGAATAAGGGAAATCTGGGCAGTACACCACGGAAATTCCCCTACTTTCTTCGAGAAGTGCCATGGGATCTTCAATGTCCATGTGAACAATCACCTGAAGAGGCAAATGGGACCTCAGTTTAACCTCTCATCTGAAAGACAGCACCCTGCCCTAATGCGGCACTACAGTGTCAGTATCAGCACTGAGATCTAGCTCAAGTTCCTGGTATTGGGATTGAACCCACAGCCTTCCAACCTTCCAGCCCTGCAGGTGAGTGTGCAATCTGCTAAGCTACAGCACTAGTTATAGCCTGACCGGAAAACTATTCAGGTGTAGTTCTTACTCAAACCAACTGACCCCGAATGCAAACAAAACAGTGGCAGTGATGAAGTACCAACCCAAACTGACTAACCTCACCTTCTGTCCCCCCTCCTTTAAGACCAGTGACAGTTCTCCCCTGGACAGCATCCCATTTTAAGTACTCTGGGGTGTAGCTGGACCACATCCTTGTTTTCTCTAGGAACATGTCTTTGAGAAGAACTCTTGCAGCAGGCTACATAATATGGTCTATGCCGCCAAGCACTAGGACCCCACAGAAAACTTCTAGTTAGCAGTCCACAGCAGGGACCGCCTCCGACATCAACCAATGGTATAAACGGGGTGGTCCCCAGCCCCACCTCAGTTCTCCCACTGGAGACCCGGCTGAGCAAAGAAAAGATTTGGAGAACCAAGGGGGCTCGACAGTTCCCAAGCAAGAAGACGGGGGGGAGGCGGAAGCAAGGGAAAGCAACGCCTATTGCAAGCGCTCTTGTTGAAGATCTACTGTTATGGTAAGTTCTTACATAATTGTACTATCTTGCTTCGAGTTTAAGCTCTTGCAGCAGGCTACACAATAAAGACTGAGTACCAAGCAGTATCAGAGAGACCCAGGTCGAAAGAGTGGAGCAGCCAAACTTAATGAGAGCCTTCATGAGAGGAGTCATTGAAGGACTGCAAGACCAAAGTCTGCTCTCCTAGGAGAGGCAATATCCAGGCTGTAGTGCTTGATGAAAGTATGCACCGAGCTCTAGGTAGCTGCGGCGCAAATGTCAGCTGTTGAAACATTCCTGAGGGATGCAAATGAAGCGGCAATCCCTCCTGTGGAGTGACCCTTAACCGAGCCCGGTAAGGGTTTGTCATATTTGTAGTAGCAAAAAGTGATGCAATTTACTAGCCACTTTGAGAGCGTCTGTTTAGCCACTGGTGAGCCTAATGAACTAGGGGCAAAGGAGACGAACAGTTGCTCAGACTTCCTTGTGGATCTAGTGTGATCCACATAATACTGGAGAATCCTATGGACATTGAGGGTATGCAGGAGGGCTTCCCCTGATTCGCATACTCCAGATAATACACTGGTAAGTGAATGTCCTGACCGAGGGTGAACTCGGACACCACTTTGGGAAAAAACTTGGGATTGGTTCTCAAGGACACCCTGTCCTTGTGAAATACCAGGTAGGGTTCTTTACATGTAAGAACCTGCAGCTTGGAAATTCTCCAAGCGGAAGTAATGGCAACTAAAAATAATGCTTTCCACGACAGAAAGCGAAGCTCACGGTCCATGGCTGGTTCAAACAGGGGCAGGGTGAGCTTCTCTAACAAAAATAAAAGATCCCATGGGGGGATTGGGTCCTTAATAGGAGGTTTTAGATGCAATATGCCACGTAAAAAGGCATGAGGCAGGTCCAGTTGGGCAACATATTTGCCCGCCACAGGTGTATGATAGGCTGAAATCGCCAAAAGGTGCACTTTGATAGAGGAATAATGGAGGCCGGCGTCTGAGAGGGAAAGTAGGTACTCCAAGATAGAATTAACACGGCAGGAGAACGGGTCCAGATCACTAGCGGAAGCCCACAGGCAGAAACGTTTCCATTTCTTTGCATAAGTAGCCCCAGTGGAAGGTTTTAGAGCTGCGACCAAGACTTCCGCAACCCTTAAGGAGACTCCGAAACGGGTCGTAACTACGTATGTAGGAACTATGCATGCAGATGTAGGAATCTGGGATCCAGATGAACCAGAGAACCCCGCTCCTGAGAGAGCAAGCGAGAGGACAGGGGCAGGGGGACCAGAGGTTCCACCGCCAGCTGTTGCTGCAGCAGGAACCAAATCTGACATGGCCAGAGTGGAGCAATTAAAATAATGTCTGCACTCTCCGCTTGGAGCTTGAGGAGGACCCTTTCAAAGAAGAGGGAAGGACTACAGAAATCTCCCTGTCCAAGAAAGGGACGACGAGTCTCGCCTAAAAACACCAGGCCCTGGATCTAGCGAGCAGAAATTGGGCAGTTTGGAGTAGGACAGGGACACGAAGAGGTCCAAATGTGGACATCCCCATCTTTTGCAAAGAAATTCCACTACGAACTGTTGGAGCTCCCACTCGTGCACCTTGGACCGAGAGTGGCAGAGTACGTTGGCCAAGGGGTTCTGGACTCATGGAACATGGATCACTGTGAGGGACAGACCGTGTTCTATGGCCCAGAACCACACTCATGGCGTTGTCTGTTGATGTAAAAGCTGGGCATGTTGTCCGTCTGAATCAATAGAGCACGGAGAAAGATCCATTTGAAACACCTGGAGAGCATAAAGAACTGCCCTCATCTCAAGGACATTGATATGCAGGCTCTGTTGCAGAGGAGACCAGGAGCCCTGTGTTTGTCGGTTTTGGAGGTGGGGAACCCTTCTGAAAGGGAACACCATGCTCCAAGTTGGGGAAAGTCAGCCACCAAGAGAGGGTCTGACTCACTGCGCTGGAAACTCGGACGGGCTGATTGAGGTTGTCCGACCTTTGTTCTCACTGAACTCAAGAGTCCCACTGTGGAACTCTCATAAATAATCGAGCCAACTGGACCCGTCACTATGGTCGCCGCCATGTGATCAAGGAGCTGCAGCACTATCCGAGCTGGAACCTAGCAGGAAGAGGAAACCCTCTGAGCCAGTATCTTGAATTGAGCTGCCCTGTCCCCGGGGGGGGGGGGGGCTTTTCCTGTGATGCTTCCAAGATGGCCCCTATATACTGCAGACACTGGACAGAGCCAGCGGGACAACTTTGTGATGTTCAGCGTGATTCCCAGATCTCTGAACATAAGGAAAGTGTCCAACAGGGGGGTCAGAAGCTGATCCTTGGTGGGGACTGCTAGGAGCCAATCATCCAGATAGAGGTAGATGTAACTACCCTGGCGCCTGGCAGCTGCAGCCACCACTGCGAGGCACTTGGTGAAGACCCTCGGAGCCGATAAAAGGCCGAAGGGCAAGCCCTGGAATTGATAATGTTCCCCCAGAAAGGAGAACTGCAGGAACCTCCTGTGGACCGGAAGTACCAAGATGTGAAGGTAAGCGTCCTGCATATCGAGGGAACAGAGCCAGTCCCCTTGATGGAGCATGGGGAGAAAGTCCTGTAGGGTTACCATCCTGAATCTCTTGTATTCGAAGTAATTGTTCAGGAGGCTTGGGTCTAGGATGGGACGGAGATCCTCCATCTTCTTGGGGACCAAGAAGAAGTGGGAGTAGAACCCTTTCCCGTGTTGGGACGGGAGAATGGGCTCTACGGCCTGCTTGTCCTTGAGGATCTGAATCTCCTTTTGAATGAGGATGGTGTGGGATGAGGAGTAGGTAGAAGGGACCGGGGGATTATCTAGAGGAATCTGCATGAATTCCAGCATGTGACCCTTTTCGATCAACTGGAGGACCCAGGTGTCAGAAGTTACTTTGGTCCACCCCTCTATACAGAGGAAGAACCGACCCCCTACCGCTTCCACCAAGGATTCTGCTGGGGTTGGACAGGGAGTCAGGCAGAGGCTTCGGGAGTGGGCAGAGAGATCTGGAAGGACTTTATGTTCCGAGGTCCCTGAAGGTTAAGAGGGGGCCTTGCGCTTAAAGGGCCCTTTTGCTAGTTGCCCTCTGGATCTCTGACCCACGGGACGATAAAAAAAGCTTCCGTCGTGCCTGATATGGGTCTGACTTGTACATTTGGTATACAGATTGGATGGTTTTGCCTGAATCCCGAAAGCCCGTAATTACTTTCTCGGAATCCTCTCCGAATAAAATGGACCTGTGGAAAGAGGCATCCATGACAACATCCTGGACATTCTGCCTAAATCCAGAGACCCTAAGCCAGGAGTACCTTCTGAGGCAGACCCTGGTGACTGCTGCTCTAGCTGCCGTGTCTGCAGAGTCATAAGAAGATCTCAAGACGTGTTTTCCCACATCGAGGCCGGACTGGAGAACATCCAAGAGCTCTAATTTTTGTGGACTGTCAGGTTGCTTCTGAGTCAACTCCAGGGCTTTCTGCCACAAGGATTTTTGATACTGCACCATGTGCTAAAAAATTTAGTGAACGTATGTAGCAGGTGGCCGAGGAATAAATTATTTGGCCAAACTGACCCAGTTTCTTGGATTCTTTGTCCGGTGGCTGTGAACTTATGTGGTGGGGCTGCTTGGTCTTGCCATGGGCAGCAGTGAAGACCTTAGAATCCACTTTCGGGTGTTCCCCCACAAAAGGGTAATTTTTGGGGGTCCTATAAAGTCTGTCTGTCATTTTAGGTACAGCAGAAGTGGAGGAAGGGTGTCTCCAGGATAGCTTTGTGACATCCTAAAATGCAGCCACCAAGGGCAGGACTACCAGTGGCACTGGACCGCTCATGCCTAAAAAATGAGCCAATCGTCGCCTCTCTGGGTCCAAGTCCCCGGTGTCCCATTTATGACACATCGCATCCATTCACATCCATGAACGTAGGGTCGTCTGGGAGCAACTGAGGGGAGTCACAATGGGCATTTGGCCAAGGAAGAGAGGCAAATCCTTCTGAGGATCTGGAGGACAGATGGGAACTCCTGGTGGATGAATCAGAGGAAGGAGACCTAGTGTATGACTGCTGGGGCCAATGACCACGAAAGCGGCGCTGGTGTCTGGAGGAGGATCACGATGATGAGTGGTGCCACTTTCCATGACGGCGTTGGGTCTGTCGACAGGGCTGGGGGCTCCTTGGGCAGGAGATACCCTTTAATGGTGTTCCGCTATGATGTAAACAGGGTCCCCACATCCGCTAGTGATACTAGGAGAGGCTCTGGAACACCTGGCACCGGAGGAGGGACGTCGGGTATACCCAGTGTCGATCCTGAAGGCGCAGAAGGCCCAGACGTTAGATCTGGGGACACTGGAGCCTTTGGCAGCGGTCCCTCAGGTAGCAGGGAGGGAGACACCCGGTCGTCCGTTTGATCAGGAGGCGTCAGGTTGTCAGGCGACCACTGGTCTGGCGTTGGAGGTCGGGGCACCATTTTGGCTGGCAGAGGAACCCTGGATGATGGCTTAAGGGAAGCGGAGGCGGTGTCGCCTGTTTTACTCTGGGGAGGCAGATGACATCAGGGGTCTGATGATAGGAATCCATGAAGTAGTGCTGGGCTTAGAGTGTGTCCAGTCAGGAGTTCCTGCTCCTGGTGTCTTTTCCGCTCATCGGACCCAGACAAATGGCAAGAGGCGGAGGACACTCCAGCCAGGCAGACGACAGGCCACTGTCTGCCGACGAGGAGCAAGCTGGACCCCTGGCTTAGAACCAGGCTGATTCTGGAACTAAGACTCAAAGGTGGGGTTGAAGAGCTGTGCCCCAAAGCCCCTGCACCAGACGTCTGAATGAGGGTGGGGCTTCATCATCAGCAGCCCGGAGGGAAGAAGAGCTGCCGGATAAGCTGAGTCAACTCCCTGGCCAGAGTGGGGACTCGAAGAGGCCGCCTTGTGATGTGGAGACCTGGAGTGGGAGTTGGACCTGTGTCTCTCTTTTTCCTTGTGGTGGTGCTTCCTGCTGGCCTTCTTGTAAGAAAAGGTTGAGGACCCAGGGATCGAGGAAGAAGATGAGCTGGGGCTGGAGGAAGTCCTCTGCTTGGCGGCCAGTTATTCGAGGAGATGGGTCTTCAGAGCCTTCAGATGACGATTGCAAGTGTGCCAATTGAAACTACGACAGTGTAGGCAGGCATCGGAGTTGTGTGATGGGCCAAGACAAATCAGGTAGGCTGAATGGCCATCTTTCACCAGAATCTGTTTCCCGCAGGCACACTTCAATTTTCGCCACTCTGTGAAGGATGGAGAAGACATGCACGGGGTAGAAATTCGGAAGGAAATGCACGTGAAAACTCTTGAAAAAAATGGCGGTTGACAGGTAGCAGGAGGCGTCTGTGGAGCCGAAGCGTACGGGTTGACAGCGGGAAAAGAACAGAGGTGGGTCTTGGAACCGCCCCCTTCATACCATTGGTTGACGTCGGAGGCAGTCGCTGCTGTGGACTGCTAGCTAGATATTTTCCATGGGGTCCTAGTGCCTGGTGGCATAGTCCTTATTGTGTAGCCTGCTGCAAAAGCTCCAACTCGAAGTAAGATCTCCATTTCCTCAAACTTGCTTTTCAAGCATGGTGCACTTCACTGTAGCAAATCTGGTCTCTCTGCTGTTGCTGATCATATCACTTGAGAAAATGCTGCTCTCTACAGAAGCATACAAATGCACTTGTGGCACTGCATCTGTCAGCCTGAGGGAACTGGACAAAACAAGGAGGAAACAACCCTGATAGTAGGATGAAGCACCAGCCGTTACAGGCTGTATAGCACCAACCAGGTTCAGCTCCCAACCTGGATGAAGAATGGAGGGTGGAAAAACACAGCCCCCCTCCCCGCCCTAGGAGGGATCCGTGGAGATCACTGGAGCTGGGTGACGGGGCTGGACCAGCTGGTGCAGAAGGGGAAAGGGAGAAAGGGGGTAAACATCTATATGGGGAAAAAAAAACCCAGCATGCTTGGCAACTGTGGCTGCCCCTGACATGCAACTAGCAGATGAAGATTGGCCTTGGATCTGGTACACCTCAGCTCTTGGACACCCACCGCCCTGGATGTTTATTTTATCCCTCTGCCCACTTAAGCGTGATTCAAAATGTTTGTCTCTACCACACGGCTGCTGCCAAACAGGAGATCACCATACAGCAACACTGTCAAGTCCAAAGTAGCCTGGCTGGCTCCATCTACCATGCTTTCTGCCATTATGTCCTCAGTTACACCCACTCCCTACCCATCCCCATAAGCTGTACTCTGCTCTGGGTTAGCTTACCCTTGGTGGATGGTGGCACTTGCACTTTGCCCTGCTGGCATTCAGGTTCTGGGCAAACACTCTCTCTAACCATCTTTCCTTCCACACCTACCCAACCCTGGGTCTTGTATTGCAGTGGGACGTCTGTAAATTAATGAGGTGTGTGCCTGAAGTGAATTAGCCCATGGGAGAAAGGGGGCTTGGCGGCAAGCCAATAAATGTGTGGGTCTGCCTCGGTGGGAAATTTGCTTTTAAATATCAGCGCTCGCTACACAGCGCAGAATCCACCCCACCAAGCAAGAACACCTGCTGTCTCCACCAACATAGCATGATACAGAGGGTCGAAATCTGCATCGAACACTGCATGCTAAGTGCTAAATATCTGCCGTGAGTGGCGAGAAATAAATATGGCTTGCACATTCAGAACCGTCTGCTGCCTAAAGTATACTACTGCTATATTTATTGAAAAACTGTCTGCTGCTTCTGAAACGTTGCTGCTATCATATAAAAGGACTGGATCTTGTACTGCAGTGGGACCTTTGTTAAATTAATCAGGTGTGTGCCTGAGGTGGACTAGCCCACAGGAGAAAAGAGGATTACGGTGACGAGCCAATAGCGTCTTGGTCCACTCGTGGTGGGTGAATTTGCTTTTAAATAACAGTGCTCGCCACACAGCGTGAGCGTTGTGGCACAAGTGTGAAAGGCTGTGTCACTCAGCAGAAATAAAAGTAGTTTAGGAATTACTGGGAGCAAAAATTGTATTGAGACTCAGTGTTTGAATTAAAGCTAACTGAGAAACGAGTTAAGTTACTTTGTTAGGATACTACTACTTGGGAAAAGGCAAAAAAAAGAAGTTTTTTATATTTTTACTAGGTTTAGAATTGATTGTATATTGCTACAATAAGGGAGGGACAAAACTTATCGAAAATGTTAGTGTACTTGCTTTACATTTTGGAGTGTATAGTGACAGAATCAATACAACTTTGTTAAGAGACACAATAGATTCAGTGAAAATAGTCTTCAAGCTTTAAACTGGACCCCATGGAAGAAAAAACAAAGTCCTATTTTAAAAAATAGAGACCTTAGCCTGTTACTGTTACTAGTACTTGCAGGTGATACCGAAATGAATACGGGCCACAAATTCATAGACAATTAAACATCAAAGTGTTGTATGACAACGCTAAAAGTCTGAAAAATAAAATTGACACTTTAAAAGCATAGGTTTCGTCAGAAAAACCAAATGCTGTCTTTTTAACAGAAACATGGCTAAATAGTAAGGTTAAGAACCCCGAAATAGAAGTTGAGGGATTTTATGAGCATCATAGAGAGAGAGAGAGGGTCAGCGAGGGGGAGGAGTTCTCCTGTACACTAAGCGGCAATTGGGACAAACTCAGTTATCTATTCTGGGAAGACAGACAAAATATAACGCCTGCTGGTGGAAATACAGGGCTTAAACTTGGCACTGGGAGTGGTCTGCTCGCCTCCAAGGGTTGATGTAGGTTCATTTGAAAACTGTTCCCAGTGCCTTTTAAATAAAATCCTAGGGAAGATATAATGCTAGTGGGAGATTTTAATTCTGCCTGGGGAGTCCCCTGGGGAAAAGCCCTCGAAAAAAAACTTAAATCTTTGAACCTTGACTCAACTTGTGACAAATCCTACAAGGAAAAGTACTGTATCTAATGTTGGAAATATTTTGGACTTGATTTTTGTTTCTCCCAAAATTGTCCCTATAGAAGTAATAGTACAACACCCGATACTTGGGAGATCATTGTACCTTGATTGGTAGATCTGAATTCCACAATATAAAACACACAAATTAAAGTGGGAAAATAATATAAATTACAGTAGATCTTTTAAATAATATAACAAAGGATCTCTTATTGGGGCATTTGGCTGCAGTAAATTGGAATAGAAAATTTCTCATTCCTAGTTTGGACTTGGCGGTAAAATACAGAAGTTTTCTCGGAAGTATGCAATTCTGTAGCCCCCTTGACCAAAAAAATACAAAAAAGCAGTGCAAGCCGCAAGGATTACAGAAAAGATAAAAAAGGATATTAGGGTTCAAAACAGGCTTTGGAAAATTGCAAATAAATCACTAAATACAACAGACTGGGATAAATACAAAAAGATCAGAAATAGATTGAAACGATTTGAGAAATAGGAAACATAAATATTATACAGAAAATAAATCAAACTACATATACACGTCAATACTGGTCACTGGTTAGGTCATTTGAAGCACCAGTTAAAAATAAACCTGAGATTCAAATTGCAAATAAAGGTGTCTTAAAACATGTTAAAGAGTCGGCTGACCTGTTAAATATGTATTTTATAGCACTTCCTGATGTAGATATCACAGAAAATAATAAAAAATTACATTATTAGAAAGAGGCTCAAAATTAGAAAGACCTTTTTTCAGACTCCGGATAGTTAAATGTGGTGAAATGAAAAAAACTCTAAGAAAACTGAAAATAAACAAAACCTGTGGCCAACCAAAAACGAACCTACATTTTTGAAGGACGCTGTAGATGCAATAGCTCCAGCCCTGACCAGACTTTATAACTGGAGTTTGATGGAAAATCATTTCCCAACCAGTTGGAAGCAGGCCAGGATAGTACCAATTTACAAGGGGGGCCCCACCAAAAATGACCCGGCAAACTATCACCCAATAGCCCTTCTCCCTGTTTCAAAAATTTTAGAAGCCCTGGTACAAGAACAACTAAGGGAATATCTGGAACAGTACAAGTTACCATCAATATATCAATCTGGTTTTAGGAGGGGATATTCCACACACACACCGCACTCACCGACCTTGTCGATTTGACTGCGACACCTTTAAATATAGGACAGGAGGTGGGTACGGTGTTCATGGACTTATCCAAAGCTTCTGACGCAGCAGATCATCAGATCATGGGGAAAAGGCTATAGGACTTGGGAGGTAGTGAGAGATACCTGCATGTGGTTCAAGTCATATTTAAATAATAGATCACAGCAAGTACAGTTGGGTAAGGTGCTGTCAAATAAAGCAAGAAATTTTAGAGGAGTCCCACAGGGTACAATTTTAGGACAGACTTTATTCTTGATTTATGTAAATCAAGTTTCTGAAAGAATGAAAAAACTCACATTAGACTTTATGCAGATGATACGGTTTTGGTTGCCATGGGATCGGATTTAAAAGAAATGGAGACAAAATTACAATTTGATTTTAATGTTCTTTGTGGATAGATTGCTGATTCTAAGTTGGCCCTAAATAGTAAAAAATCTAAAACAATGGTATTTGGACCTCAGTCTTCTTTGGAAAAAGTTAGGGATATCTGTAATAAAGCAAACAAATTTGGAACAGGTAGATATAAATATTTGGGTACGTGGTTTGGTTACCAGTTTAAAATTTGAGTATCATATTGAGGAAATGGTTAACAGGATTGATTCCAGATTAGGGGCCTTTAGATGATCTAGATTTTGTTTGGACTACAGGATGAGATCTATAGTTGGAAACAAGTCGCTTCTTCCAACATTATATTACGGTGATCACGTTTATGGTTTGGCAAATAAAAAGACATCAACTAAAGTAAACTATATAACAGGCTGGCTAGGTTTGCGTTGAGATGAGATTATTACACACATCATTGTGATTTATATAAAATGATGGCTTGGAATACTTTGGAGGAAAAAAGGGAAATAAAGTAGGTAGGACAGCGATATAAAACCATTTATTTAAGTACTCCTTGTTATTTGCTAAAGAAACTTCACGTGAAAGAAGAGAAAATTACACACCATAGTAATGTTGTTTCTTCTAATGGAGTCTTGCTGTATTCAGACATAATGCAGTTAGCCCTAGCACTTGAACTGCCCCAGAGAGGAAAGAGTTAACTCTATGCAGAAGCATAGAACGTTGAGCTCGAGCTCGGTTTTCAAACCTCTGTCTGTGGTACTTCCCAGTGTAACCGTCAGATTCTTACGAGCTAACTAACTAGTAACTAAAATATGGAAATTGTTCAAATATAGCCAAAGGGCAAAATATATCTTCTTCGGCCCCAAAAGACTCAAGTCGAGAACCCAAGAAGGAAAGGTAGTGACAATATTTAGTGAAACACCAGAAAAAATAATAACAACATCATCTACCCCACCCAAGAGGGAGGGTACAAGGTACACCCTAGAGGTGCAACACTGTACCTGCCAGCCCACTTCCCAAAACCAGGTTCTGAGAGGGGAGGCCGGGGGGAGGTCTGAATACAGCAAGACTCCATTAGAAGAAACAACATTACTATGGTGAGTAATTTTTTCTTCAAACAACATGAAGTCTTTCTGTAGTCAGACATAATGCAGACTACCAAGCAGTTCCCTATGGAGGAGGGAATGTAGAACCTACTTTGGGAAGAGGCTCGGCAGTACTGCTGTACCAAACCTAGCATCATTCCTAGCCTGGATGTCCAGGGAGTAATGCTTGGTGAAAGTATGTACTGTTTTCCAGGTGGCTGCTTTACAGATCTCTAACAAAGGTATATCTCTGGCTGCAGCTAGAGAAGCAGCTGTACCCCTGGTCGAGTGAGCCCTCAGGCCTGAAGGGGGCGTCCTACCCAACTTGTCATAACAAAATTATACACAAGAAACAATCCACCTGGCAATAGTTCTCTTAGTGGCAGGCTTACCCTTTCCCACTTCACCATAAGTGAGAAACAATTTAAGACAGTCATTTCTATGTGCCTTAGTATGCTCGATGTAGTAGCTAAGGGCCCTCTTAACGTCCAGACTGTGTAACCTTCTTTCACCTGAAGAAGAATGGTCAGTGAAAAACACAGGGAGAGATACAGACTGGTTCAGATGAAAATCTGAAACCACTTTGGGCAAGAACCTCCTATAGGTTCTGAGGACTACTTTGTCCCTATGGAAGGAGATGAAGTCAGGTTCCACTGACAAAGCCTGCAACTCACTAATCCGCCTGGCAGAAGTAATAGCTACCAGAAACACAGTTTTCCAGGTCAAGTACTTCAATTTGGCCGAAGCCAGAGGTTCAAAGGGTGGCTGCATTAACTGAGCTATGCAGACATTAAGATCCCAAGGCAGAGTGGGCTCCCTAAAGGGAGGGTTAATGTGAATCAGACCTTTGAAAAACTTTCTGAAAACAGGATGAGATGCCAGGGAAGAGCCCTTCCCTGCTGAGAGGAATACAGAGACAGCTGCTAGATGAACCTTCAGAGTGGCAGGCCTAAGGCCTAAACCATTGAGATGAACTAGATAGTCTAAGGTTGTGGAAATGTCTGCAGAATCAGGAAGGATGCCTTTCTGAGAGCACCAAATACTGAACTTTTTCCATTTGGAGTTGTAAGTTTTTCTAGTGGAAGGTTTCCTAGAGACCTTCAGAATATCCAGAACTCCCTGAGAAAGATGTAGAGCTGCATATTCTAACTCTTCAAGAGCCAGGCCTCGAGATGGAGAGACTGGAGATTGGGGTACCAGATCCGCCCCTGGGAGGAGGACAGGAGATTGTATGTCCTGGGCAGAGACAAGGGACGCGACAAGGACAGCAGTAGAGGATACCAAGGCTGTCTGGCCCAATCTGGAGCCACCAGTATCACTGTGCAGGGCTGAGTCCTGATCTTGATCAGAACTCTGAACAGCAGAGGGAAGGCATAGAGAAACCTGCCTTTCCAGTCCAAAAAGAGAGCATCCTGGGGAACCGTCCCGAGGACTGGAGGTCTGCAACAAATCAGAGGAAGTTGATGACTGTCCGGTGCTGCAAAGAGATCTACCTCTGGAGTGCCCCACCTGGAGAAGATGAACTTCAGTATGTGAGGATCCAGGGACCATTCGTGGTGTCCCTGTGAAATTCTGCTCAGAGCATCTGCTAGTATGTTGTCCTTCCCTGGAACATGAACTGCTACCAGAGAAGTCTGAAGAGAATAGGCCAGAGACCACAGCTTCATGGCTTCTGTGCACGAGGCTGAGGACCGAATGCCTCCCTGCTTGCTGATGTACCACATTGTGGTGGTGGTGTTGTCCGTTCTGACTTGGACCACCTTGCTCTTGACTGAATCCGAGAAGCTCTGCAGGGCTAGGAAAACTGCCCCGAGTTCCAGGAGATTGATATGAAGGAGAGACTCCTGTGGAGACCAGAGCCCTTGAGCTGTCAGGGCTACCAGGTGGGCTCCCCACCCTAGGAGAGAAGCATCAGTAGTTAAAACTACCGATGGGACTTGAGGGAGAAATGGAATCCTTTGTCTGAGGTTGTCCTGGTCCAGCCACCACTGGAGAGCTTGGACCAGAGTCTGAGTCACTGGAATCAGTTTGGTAAGTGAATTCTTCTTTTGAGACCAAAAAGACCTCAGATGAAACTGAATGTCCCTCATCTGGAACCTTGCTCCCTGCACCACTGCCGTGGAAGCTGCCATGTGGCCCAGGAGCTGGAGGAACTGTCTTGCAGGGCGGGAAACCTCAGATTGAAAGGAGGAAGCGAGATCCACTAGGGCCTTTACCCTTGCCAGGGGATGGAAGGCTTTTGCTTGTACAGTGTCCAACTTTATTCCTCTAAAGGTGAGAAGTTGAACTGGTTCAAGTACAGACTTTGGAAGACTGAGCAGAAAACCCAAGGAGCTGAGTAGGTCCTAGGTAGTTTGAAGAGCTGACTTGACCTGTAAATGAGACTGACCCACTAACAGCCAGTTGTCCAGATACGGAAAGATGGTGATACCCTGTCTTCTGAGGTAAGCCACCACTACTGCAAGGCACTTTGTGAACACCCTTGGAGCTGATGTTAGACTGAATGGCATGACTCTGAATTGGTAATGGCCTGAAGGCAACTCGAACCAGAGGTATTTTCTGTGGGAGCACCTGATAGGAATATGGAAGTAGGCATCCTTGAGGTCCAGAGATGCCAGCCAATCCCCTGGCCTTAGAGAGGGAAGGATTATTCCCAGAGTTACCATTTTGAATTTGGGCTTTGAAATGTGTTTGTTCAGATAGCTTAGGTCTGGGATGGGTCGCCACTCCCCTGTTTTCTTTGGGGGTAAGGAAGTACCTGGAATACAGTCCTTTTCCCTTGTGCTGAGTATGAACCTTCTCTATAGCTCTGAGAGCTAGAAGAGAGGAAACCTCTGCCTCTAGGGCAAGGGTTTCTGAAACTGATGCAGGTGGAAAAGTCTTGGCCCTTCATTTTGGAAATTTTTTGAAGCTGAGGGCCAGTCCCTGGCTTACTACTTCCAGGACCCACTTGTCTGAGGTTACAGACTTCCAGGCCTGAAAGTAGTAAGCCACCCTGCCTCCTACTGGAAATGGGGAGTCGACCCGGGCTGACATATCAGGATGTCTGCTTGGCAGGAGCCTTAGACTGAGAGGAGGAGAGAGCAGCCCTGCTCAACCCCCTCCTACCCCTCCCTCTGAAGAACCCCCTCTGTGGGAAGGGAGAGGAGGCCTGGGCTTGGTAAAAGGCCTTTGAAAGGACCTGCCCTGCCCCTAGACTGCTGCTTGTGCGGAGTGGCCTGCCTTTCCTTGGCCTGTGCACTCCTGTACGTGGTCCTATATTCATCCATTTTCTTCATGTAAGCCTCTGTCTGCTCCCCAAACAGAGAGTTACCTACTACAGGAAAAGCCATGGCCTTAGTCTGAGTATCCTGTGAAAGGCTAGTACATCTGAGCTAAGCATGTCGTCTGAGAGAGACACAGATGTAGCCATGACTCTAGATGCCACATCATTGGAGTCCACAGCAGCATGAAATTGCATTTTGGATGCCTCAGTTCCATCAGCAGCCACCACCTCCAGTTCCTTGGCTAGCTGGGGAGAGGCCTGTTTAGCCAGTTCCAGAACCGTGTCCCATCTGGATTTCTGGTACCTGGCTGTGTAGGCCATACAAGTAGCCTGCCTGAATCCCAAAGAGGATGCCAAATATTGTTTTTTGGCCATGGTATCCACTTTCCTGGAGTCCTTATCCGGGGGGTGTGAAGCCAAAGGGAGGTTAGCCCTGTCACAGGCTGCAGCCTGCACTACCCCAACATGGCTGCAACGACTATAAAGGAACTCTGCAGCTGAGCCTGATAACGAATACCTCCTGTCCATTCTCTTATCTACAGGAGGTACTGAATTAGGGGTTTGTAAAATTTTGTGTGTCTGTTTCCTTAAAGATTTATGAAGAGGGATAGACAGCTTTTTGGACTCTGGGATGTCCACCATTTCCACAAAATCAGGCTCTTCACCCTCCTCTGCTGCTTCAACCAAGGGAAGCTGCAGGGTGTGTGTCACCTTTTTGTGGAACAAAAAGTGTGAAGGGGACTCAGAGCCTGGAAGGAGAGACACCCGAGGGCCTGTCTGGGGAGATGTCCGGTTCAATGGGCACATCCAGACCCCCTTCATCGTCATCACCTGGATAGTTTTCATCTCCTTCCCACTCCTCATAATAAGCATCTGGGTCATAATCCGGAGGAGACTGATCCGACCGAACCGAGCACTGAACCAGCGGTATCGGTTCAGATGGAACTGGTCTAAGCGACTGGACAATACTAATCGCTTTGGCCATTTCGTCCATGGTTGGAGAGAGGGACACAGGATCCGAACCGGCAGACTTGCGCTTTTTCTTTGATGGAACCGACCCCTCGGGGTCGGCTCTCCTTTTGCCTGAGGAGGGATCGCCTAGGTCAGTAGGCACCTCCTCAGGTTCGGCTGCAACCAAACCGGGCTGGCCATCCAGATCTACGGACTTCTTGGACTCCCTTTCCTTCAGCCTACTCAGTCTTTTATCTAGAGTGGTTTTAGGAAAGTTCTTACAGATTTGGCAGTCTGACTTGAGGTGGTCAAACCCCAAACAATAAACACAGATGAGGTGGGGGTCGGCCTTAGCAAAGGCCTCCCCACACTCAGTACAGTATCGAAACCCAGTGGGACCGGTTTTCTTCTTGGGTTTCTCAGACATGACCAACCTAATAAATTACCCTATAGAAGCTTTCAAGCCAGGTAATAAAGCAACCGATCGGTTACAAACCGTGTCACGGGCTTTTTAAAAGAATCAGCAAAACATAGAAACATAGAAACATAGAAGTTGACGGCAGATAAGGACCGCAAGGCCCATCCAGTCTGCCCATTTCTTTTTCTACCTTATAAATGTGCCATCGGCCTTTGCTATGTCAGTGACCTATCTATTCATAGTCATTTGTATTGCTCCCTTATGCCTATCCCATGCCTGTTTGAAGCCCTGCACTGTATTCATAGCCACTACTTCTTGTGGTAAGCCATTCCATGCATCTACCACCCTTTCTGTGAAAAGAATTTCCTCACATTCCCCTTAATCGGCCTCCCTCTAATCTCATGCTGTGTCCTCTTGTCCTGCTATTTTCTTATATTTAAACATGTTAGACTCTTTCACCTTGTTTATGCCCTTAAGGTGTTTAAATGTCTCGATCATATCACCTCTCCCTCCTTTGCTCAAGGGTATACATATTGAGCTCCGTTAATCTGTCCTCATATGTCTTCTGATGCAGTCCCTGCACCATTTTGGTTGCCTTCTCTGGACTGCCTCAATTTGGTTAATGTCCTTGTGAAGGTGTGGCCTCAATACTGCATGAGTACTCCAGATGGGGCCTAACCAATGTCTTGTACAGAGGGATTATTACCTCCCTCTTACGACTTGTGATACCCCTACTAATACACCCTAACACCCCCCTAGCCTTACCTACTGCTTTAGAGGTCTGCTTGGATGATTTCAGGTCATCAGTGATGATGATGCCCAAGTCTCTTTCTTCCTTTGTGACTGCTAGCAACTCCCCTCCCAGCCTATAAGTGGCTTCAGGGTTTCTCTTCCCTATGTGCATGATTTTGCACTTCTTTGCAAAAGTCTGGTTCTTTTGAAACCGATCAGTACCGGAACACCACACTAATCCTAGAAAGAGAGAAACATTTTTACAAAGTTGGATCCAAACCAGACCGACCGGAAAGAAACCAAAGAAAGACAATTTCCACTCTTTTTAGCAAAATAAAACACGGTCACTACCTATCTACATACTACCCGTACCGTAGACAGAGGCTGGAAATCCGAAAATAACAAAAATATGCGGTTTAAACCGAACGCTTTATTTTTCTTTTACTGAACCAAGCAGAGGAAATCTCCGGAGCGACTTCACTGTTAGGCGGAGTAAAGAATCTGACGGTTAATTGGGAAGTACCACAGACAGAGGTTTGAAAACTGAACTCAAGCTCGACGTTCTATGCTTCTGCATAGAGTTAAATCTTTCCTCTCTGGGGCAGTTCAAGTGCTGGGGCTAACTGCATTATGTCTGAATACGGCAAGACTTCATGTTGTTTTGAACATAAATATGGGCTGAGGAATAGTAATAAACGCAAGTTCACACCGAACAAAGTGATAAATAGATTTGGGGAAATGACGTTTTCTAACATGGTAAATAAACACTGGTGCATTTTGGACACCCAGGAATTATTAATGGGTAAACCTCCTAAAAAAATTTTGATTGATTATAAAACAAAAACAAATATCTTGTCACTGTGTCAAATAGTTTAGTTTTGTAAGTAATCCACTGAACCTGAGCCCTGGCAATATGCTGACAGCTTATGAAATTTGTTGTAGTTGTATACATGTTGTGGATATGTGTTTGTGTTTTCTGTTACAACTATGTATTTTAGACATATTTTGTATTACTGTTTTAGTCTGTATTCTTTCATTGTGCCTAAACAGGGCAACCATGAAAACAAGACCTTTGGGACCTAATGGTGTGTAATCCAACTCCTGTATAAAAATAAAGATTTTTTTCTACTACTACTACTCTCCTTGTCACTCAAACCCTTGATCCTTTCCTTGTTCCTAGACACTATTCTCCTGGAGGTTCCCTGCCCTTTGCAACTCCCGTCTCACCTCTACTCCCCCCAGTTCACAACAGTTCATAAAAAGGTAGGCATGGAAGGTGTGTCACCCAACCTGTGGCTGCCCCCTCCAACTGAAAGCTGACTTTAGAACTGAGCTTGGTATGCCTCAGCTCACTGACTCGCACCTCCCTGAAGGTTTATTTTGTCCCCTTGCCTTTGGCTCAAAATATCCCAGTACATTCCAGGCCAAGTTAATCTGTTACCTATTGTTCTTATTGTTTTTGCACTACAGAGAACTGTGGGTATGGGTCCTGTGGAAGTAAGCTGTGCCTGCATGAAATCCCAAAGGGACTTCAGCACAGATTGAAAGTCCACTGTCACCGATGTTGGGTAGACCAGCGGCATCAGTTGGGGAGGAACTGGCGCCGGCGTAGGTTGAGGAAGAATCAGAGTCGACATTGGTTGGGGAGCCTGGGAAGACACTGGCTAAGGCCAAACAGGCAGAGGAGAGAGAGAGAGGCCCAACTGGTGCCGGTGCCTGGTGAGGAGATACCAGCATTGCTGGGAGAGAGATGTCAGTGGTAGGCACCTCTAGAGCAGGCGAACGCGACTGAGGGATGGCCAGAGGGGATGCTGGGGAAACCGTAGGATCTGCGGCCACTGAGGAGGTTGCCTGCGCAGAGGAGGGCTGAGCTCACCATACCCACACTGGTCTGAGTAGAACTGGGGAAGCCTCCTGACAGTGGCCCTGTCACTAGAAGGGGCCTGAATAGTAGGGTCTGGGGGGACTGGCAGGATCTCGCCCCCAAAGAGTCAACGCCCAATAAGGAGAGGTTGGTGGGTGGCGCTGCCAAGGGTAGCCCTTTTGAGGAGAGGGTGTGCGAGGCAGAAGAGGCTGCTCCCATCATTGCCTTAGGCTTATACAGGAAGTGGAAGAGGGACCGAGGTTTTACACAGTCTTTGTTCCAGTGCTTGTCACGATCTCGCGCTCCCCCAGAGGAGGAGGATGTTACGACCCTGAAGACAGGGCCGGAGAAGAGGAAGAGCTTCTGGCTTGTAGCTCCGGTTCCATGTTGGTGACCTTCTGCTGCAGGAGGAATTCTTCTAGGGCCCACTGGCAACGGCACTGAATGGCCTGGTTGAAGTCTTTGCACATGCTATAGTCCTGAGCATTATGAGAAGGCCTGAGGCAGCAGACACAAGCAGAGTGTCCGTCCTTCTCCGGAAGCTGCTTCCCACAAGCACACTTTATCTTGGAGGCGTGGTAAGAAGACGAAGACAGGTCCAACATACAAAAAGAACTGAAGAAAATTCAAAAAACACGGGTGAGAAAATTAAAGAAAATTCTGATGAAAAGGGCGGCTGACTGAAGCTTACGGTGGTCTCTGGAGGTCTGACGTACTGGTCAACAGCAGGAAAAGAACTGAGGAGGGAGCAGGGTTTGCCCACTCTAATGGGGCTGGCCGACGTCAGAGGGGGACATCGGAATGGGCAGCCCCCAAACAGGCTGCTAGCTAGAAATGTTTCTGGGTGGTTCTAGTGCCTGACGGCCTTAGCTCCATAGGCGTGGTCTGCTGCAAGAGACACCCCCGATTTCAGATCGTTTTTTTTCTCCAGTATATGCATTTTTGTAAGCATTCTGTACTATAATTTTACTGTTCTCTGTTATTACAAGTACACTTGTACACTGACTTATTCTCCCTCCTTTGTACTGCACCCCCGACACACCTACAAATGAACTGGTTGCAGTTAACCATGTTCTCTCCTATATACAAAATTCCAAAAAGAATAAATCCTGTTTTGACATCGCATAAAACACAGGATGACTCAATTCGGTCAAATCACATTTGTTTTTCCTGCAGTATATGCAACTTTTTTTTATTAAAGTTTATTAGATGTTTTGTATTTCCATTTAAACACACGACAAACACAAAGACTTTACAACAGTTACATACTACTATTCCAAATAATGCCAGGCAAACTGTCTATTGGCCCTAGTAAAAAAACAAATAAAACCACATAAACAATCAATCGAAGTATAGTGACAAAGAACAGGATATATCAAAGTAAAACATGACCAGTCAACAAACAGAATAAATACTTTGGGGCAACCAACTGGGGGGTATCGGATCAAAATAGATCACAGAATCATAATTTAATTTAATTTCTTGGATCCAATGATGGTCCGAGGGGAGGTTTTGTATTTGTTATAGGCAATGGCCTATGTATGGTTGGTTCTGTTAACAAAGTTGAAGGGTGGTAAACATCCAATACTGTATGCTCGGATATGTAGATCTATATTGCCAATGACCCATAATATACCCATCTGGGATGCAGACCATTTCAAAATAACTGTCAGGATATCAAGAACATTCTGACCTTCTTTCTCTGCCTGGTAATGAAAACAGGGGAGCCAATGGCTTTTGAACTTTTCTTGCTACAACCTTAATTGTGTTGTCACTTTTCCATTTCTTGAATTCTGCAGCAGTTTTTTATCCATAGTTCCTCGGAGGGGAGAGTTGGGGTCAGTCACAGCTGAGTAATTACTTTAGTCGCTGCTGCTACCAATATATAATATAAATATTTTTTTTCTTCGTTATACGTTCTTCAGGGATTCCTAAGATCCAATTCTGGAACTGAGAAGGTGGGGAACGCCCAATATTTATCCTGTGCTATTGGACACCTTATCCCAAAATTCCCTGATAAAGGCGCATTCCCAAAAGACATGAGTAGGAGTACCCAATCCACCACACCCCCACCACATAAGTCTGATGTATGTGTTCCAAAATGTCTAGAAATGATAGGCATGCGAAAGTACTGCACTACTGTTTGACAGTGAAATTTCACCCATAACAAGGAAGCAGTTTTATGTAACCCCTTCCAAATTTTACCCATTCCTGTTCTTGAATTGTAAGGCTTGTTTCAGTTTCCTATTCTCTTTTAATAGCCATCATATGCTCTGGCTCCAGGCTACATGGCATACCATTATATAATGGACATTTTTTTGTTAACTTGGGGCTGCGTGGCCATTGAGTCTAATAACAATCTCAGGGGGTTCTCTCCTGTTTGAAGAGCTTCTTTTTTTAGACCCTTCATTTAAATAATGACAGAGTTGCAGACATCAGAAGAGGTCTTGGGGTAGTAACCCAAATTCTTGATTTAACTGAGGAAAGGATTTAAGAGTGACACCCTCAAAAAAACTGTCCTATCAGTGGAAAATCTAAGCAAGAGCGAAACTGTGTTAATTTACTCATGCCACTATGTAGCTTGTACTGAGAACAGACCTCCTCCCATACATGCATATTTCGGTCTGCCCAAGTGTTAGCACACTTAAAGAGTGCATAAATTGACTTTATCCATAAAAACTATATCCACCATCCTGGCTAAAGCCGGGGTATTCTGTTCCAAGGGTACCTAGCTAGAGGTTTCATTAGCGAACATAGAGGCTATGAAATTTTGCAGAAGTAAGCTTTAAGGTCTGGGACACCTATATCTCCTTTAGGTTTTGCTGCAGTAATTATGTTCCATCTGAGTCGGGGTCCCCCTCCCCGAACTTGGATAATGTACTACATAACGTGTTCCAAAAAGAGATGGGAGTTTTTAATGGTAAAGAGGAAAATAGAAATATGAACCTAGGCAGTATGTTCGTACGAACAGTCTCTGCCTGCTGTCCCACAGAGAGGGGTAATTTCCACCACCTGTCACAATCTGCCTAAAATTCTGAGAGACGTATAGCATAACTGGCGTGGAATAATTTGTTCACATCTCTGGGGCTCCACATGCCCAGGCAGGTACCTGAAACCTGAAACAACCCATTTTAGGTTACAAAGGTTTTTGGGGAGCTGGTCTGTTTGAGGTTCCAGAAACATAACTTGGGTTTTAGTTGCATTCATTTTAAAACTTGACACCTGGCCAAATCTTTTTAACATATTGAATGCCACTGGGAGGTTCAGAGCTGGGTCCGAAATATGTAAAAGTGTATCATCAGCCTAAAGGGAAACCCTGAGTTCCTCTCCACTGATTTGAATGCCCTGATAAACCTCCGACCGCCTCAATAAGGCCGTTATTGGTTCTGGACAAAGGGCAAAAAGGAGGGGGGACACACCCCTTCCCGGTACCCTCCTCTATGGGCAATCTTGGTGACAGAGTGCCATTAACCTTTACTCGAGCTTGTGGCTTATCATAAAAGCCATGAATCCAACTTCAGAATTTATCCTAGAACTTGAATTTATTCAATGTAACATCCAAAAACTTCTAGTCAAGAAGACTGAATGCCTTTTCAGTGTCAACTGAAACTACTGCTTGTACAGTGTCTTTGGGGAGGACTCCAGAAGTTGATAGAACATTTAATAACCTGCAAATATTATAGTGGATATGCCTCACCAGTATAAAACCGGTTTGGTCGGGTGAATGAGTAAAGGAATGACCTGCTGCAACCTAACCACAATTGCTTTAGTTAAAATTGCAACATCCTGGTTTAAAAGGGAGATTGGTTATTTGTAACATTTTATTTACATTTTTTTTCCCAACCAGGAGGTGGACAAGGTAAGCACCTCTTTTCAGCCAACCCCTATGTATAACTTGAATATGCAATACATGTTCAGCATAAGCAGTTTTCAGTCCAAGCATTTGAAAACATGCCTTTTCACCAGGAGTCTACAGGAAGCAAGCCATCTGCCACCTGATCCAAGTGTTTTCGACCTTGTGTACATTCCTCAAGGGAGATCATAGTGGAAGACGTTCAGTGTAGGTCTACGCTAAGGTCTGCTGAACCCTGCCTCTTTTGATTAACTTCTGAACCGCACATCCATAAAGTATGTGTTTGTGCTCCGGACATCACATATTACGGAAAGCTCATAGGAGAAAATAGTATAACATGGGGTCTGTAAAATATACAGGAAGATAGCACATTGATTCACAGTTAGGAATCAGAGTAGTGCCGAACAGTCACCATTTCAAGTGAAGAGATGAACTGGATGGATTACCACAGGGACTGTTGTCAAGTAAGTCCACTGCTTTTTAAAATAATTAATGACCAGGATAAGGGAGTTAGTAGCAAGAAATAGTCTGCTGATGACATTAAATTTGCCATAAGAGTGGACACAGCAGAGGACAGCTACAAAGAAAGAGGAAAAAGATAAATACAGAAACTGTGTGAAATATAAACTGAATTATACATGCAAATATGATCTTCCAAGAATCAGTCTTCATCACCAATTCCCACTAATGGGCCAGTCACAGAGTGGCTCTGAGATTTAAAACGCAGAAACATAATAACATATGGGGCTAGATGTTCGTTCTCTTTTTGTACTGGTGTATTTGGAAGCCAACCCTTTAAGAGAGAAAGTTAGTTAAATTTGGAAACCTTGAAAGCGCGTAGGCAGCCCTCCAATTTTTTTTAGTTGTTCCCCGATGGATATTATTGGTAAGAACATAGAGGAGGGTGGTAGTTTGTACGTGGGAGCTCTGCTGGGGTTTTGGGCAGCCACATGAATTGCCGGTGAGATTGTTATGCTGGTGTGTGCACCTTTGTGAAGGCATCTGGCTGTGTTGATTTTGGTTGCAGGAAGAAGGGAACCCCCCCCCCCCCAAATGAATGGTATATGGTTTGCGTGATCCACTGCAGAGTCTGGAATTACGGTGGATCCTTATGTAAAAAGTATATACTGTATATATTTAGTGTCAGTGGGTTATTAAAAAGAGGTATGTTGTGGCATAGCTGTAGGATGCTTTAGTTGGTGCTGTTGTAGCTTAACAGTCTTTAAAGCTGACACGACTGTCTTGATCGTCTTAGTGCAGCTAAAACAGTTTCGATTTTGATGTTTGGAGGCGGTAGTCTCTTCCGTGCTTTCTAAGGGAGAATGTAGTTATCCTTTGAAGTTAGCCCCATTTTGGTAGTGAGAATGTTTAGTCGACAGCTTAGTCTTGCTGAGAATGTAACGTTTTGTTTACGTTTTGATTTCAGTTGTATTTCAAATCTAAATATGTTGTTAATGTTGGAAATACAACACTTCCCCTTTTAGCTTTCTCCGAAATGTAGTTGGTGTTCTTCGCTTTGTATAGAAAATGAGCGCTTTGTTTTTGTTGGTAGAGGTATAGGTGGTTTACTGTAAAGTAGTTTTGATTATTGGGGATTCGTTGTTTGGAGTTTGTCTAACTCTTGGTTGAATGGATGAGTAGCCCCTGCATGTAGATTGGATTTTTTGAAAGTGTGCGATCCGGAGAGAGTGGTTGGTCCCCCCCCCCTGTGGTTTTCTAATTAGTTTATTTTGCAGCGTTTCTTCGGGCTTGCTTGTACTATGCAATCTTTGTAATAGTGTTGAGAACCTCAGGGTGCCTGCTTTCAATGCCCTAGTATTCTATATTTATGTCCTGTTTAGATTTTGAGCTATGGAAAGAACCTCTTAGTTCTTTAGTATTACAGTGTTAGGTTCTTTTGGTAAGGGTTCTAAAGAATACGGCTGTTTTTAAAGTAGAAACGCTGTCGAGGTTCAGTACGGTAATATGAGTGCCGGTGAAATTAATGTGCGAGTGTGCGCACAATTGAGAAGTTATTCTTTTTTTTAGCTCCCTTACAATTGTATCCTTATGACTAAAAACCCTTTGTATGCGCACTACATACCTTAGAGAGTTGGAGTGATGGGGTTTTGGGTTGTTTTGGGTGTTTGTTGTGGGACGAGGGTTTTTCTGTTTTGTTTGGCGTCTTTCATTACCGTCAGAAGTCTCTCTGTTTCAGCTTTCTCTTAAGAGCTCGCTGGCTATTCTTTGCATTACTAAATACTGTGGGAAAAGGGGTGGTGCTTCCCTAATGCCAGAAATAAAGCTTAAAATGTTTAAAAAGGGGTATAAATTACTTCTGAGTTGGAGAATTTGTTGTTATATGGATTTAATGGGGTATAATTTCTTTCAATAAAATAAGTATATAGTAAATAAAGAAATATTGTTAGAATATTATGTAGGGGTGGAGTTTTAAGGTCACCTGACCCCTTCTGGGTATAAAGGTTGAACTTATGGTTCAGTTAGATTAGATCGACTTTGGGTCTGGAGGTGAACTCCGGGAAATGCACTTAAAGTGCTATTTTGAAGTGCTCTGAGGAGCAAGACTGTATCTGTATCTTGTACCAAATGGAAGAATAAAGGTATTGCAGGATCACTTTCTATGAGATAAAATGTGGATGAAATTTGGAAATACCGCTCATGGATGAAGAAGCTTGAAGTAAAATGACTTTCCTCCGATTGTTTGGAGCGCCAATGACGGTCACTGTAAGAATATGCATCCTGCTAATATGATGAAATTTCCTGTTATATAATAAAACTTTGAAGCACATGAAGAACTACTGTGGTGTCATGTTACCTGATTGCCCACATATACCTGCACCCTACCACGTTGGTGTGAGAAGTGGGATGCTGTGAAGTGGGTCTGACCAAAGACCAAGTGGGCAGTGCCATACGTAGCACAGTGAGGTCAAGAGTTGGAGTTGTTGAATATTCCGACCTGAGAAACAGCGTCTTTTGTGTGCTGACTAAAGATGAAACCAGAGGCACCAAAGCTAATGGATGATGAAAGGGCCTGGTGTACTTATGGACTGGCCCAGATGAAGTTATTTCAGTGGATGTTTTCCCGTTGGATGGAAGTGGAAAACAGGTGGAAAATTGTTGAGCAAAGCTATCAGGAAATATTGAGATGCTTGGCAGTGTCTGGGGAAGTAACTAACCCTGAAGGGTCTACAAAGCTGAAGGAAGAGAGGCCTTGTACGGTTGGTGATGACGACTCTGTTTTACCTATGTTCGATGGATTATATTGGACAGAGGATGGAGAGCAAGCGACATACAAGTCCCCAGGTGAGACTATTTTGAACTTTGGGGTGAAGACAAAGAAGCATACTGTAGCATGTTTGGAACTACCTGTTTTACCTCTATTTGATGGGATGTATTGGATAGAGGATTAAGGACAGCAGACTACACATGAGTCCCCCGGTGAGACTGTTTTGAACTATGGGGTGAAACCATCTGCCAAAGCTGAAGAGGCAATAATTGCTGAAGGGACCTATATTAAAACTGATGATGATAAATGTGATATTTTGAAGGTTGACTGGGGATTATTACAGGAAGGGGATCCTGAAATTACCCAGCTGAGTAAATATGCTGTCCAGAATCATGGAATATCAAGGGATAAACCCTTATGGTGGTATGCGGTTAAGGGAGGTACCCTCTACCATGTAAAACCAAACCCTCGTACTAAACCGGTATATGCCAGGGTGGTGGTACCTAGTAAATATAGACAGGATCTGCTAGATACCTTATGTATTAACACCAAACATGTGAATCATGAGGAACTTTTGGGGTGGCTTATTCCTCATTTTTATTGGCCTGGAATGTATAGTCAGGTGGCTCTTTATTTGAGGAGATTGGCAGACATTCAGAATAAACAGGCATGGCAAATTGACAGGAGTACATCTCAGAAGGGAAACAAATATAATAATTGGCTCCCTTGGAAAAAGGGAAGGGTGATTAAGAAGGGTATGGGCTGTAGATGGTAGAAGCTCATAGTTCTAGACAGTAGGAAAGTAGTATGCTAATTTAAGTGCCCTTAATAATAATAGAATGTTAATCGTACACAATGGGTACTGCTGTTACTGCATGTTTTATAAAGGGTTATACCGTGGGTGAGATGACTAGAGGAATAGCCCTATGTAGCTTGTGTACCTAAGTGGCTTCCTGTTAAGTATTCAAATCCCAGTATGTTTTAGGTACTGAGAGTAATGAAAGGGTTACTAGATGGAAGGCCCCACAATAAAGTATTTAGATAAATTGTTTGAGAATTAGGAAGGTTCATGTCATGGAATAACTGTCTGAAGAAAGAGTGAGACATATAGGAAGGAAAACACTTAATGGAAGCAATTTGGTACACTAAAATAAAGAGTGAGTATAATGGGGTATCCATTATCCTGGGTTCAGGGTAATTGATTGGGATAGCCTCGTTAAGGGTAAAAACTTGAGTTCAATGCAGTGAAGGAATATATCTATAAGCTATATTTAGGTTTAGATCTGTTAAACCAAACACTATCTCTTTCATTCTCTCTAACAACTGAGGGGTTGGCCACCTGCAGTTGACTGTATTCTGTTTTGAGATAGACAAAATAATAGCTTGTTTGCTTAAGAGATGTTATTCAGTGAATGTTGTTTGAACTGCTATCCTATTTCTGTCAGTAGTGAAATTGAAGTTAAGATGTGAGACAAGATAAATTATGTGTTCTAGAATATGAATGAGGTATAGGCCACAATAACAGTTCAGAGAATGGAACTGCTGGCTTGAAAAATACTTTTCATATATATGAAGAAAATATTTTACAAACAAAATCTTAACATTTCATTTGTGCATAGTACATAGAGTTTAGTGGATAAGGCCATGTGGGTAAAGAAATCAAATTCATGTAAAATGATTTAGACATGGTATTTTATGGTGTTACAGAGTATCCACATACTGGCCAAGTTAGACAATATTTAAAAAATAAAATATGGTTCATAGTTCAGGATATAGAATATGGCAAGGGGTATTTAGAACTTTAATGAAGTTGGACAACCAAAGTTATGGTTGCCCTCTTGGGTGGGGAGGAATGTCACAGAGTGGCTCTGAGATTTAAAACGCAGAAATATAATAACATATGGGGCTAGATGTTTGTTCTCTTTTTGTACTGGTGTATCTGGAAGCCCTCCCTTTAAGAGAGAAAGTTGGTTAAATTTGGAAGCCTTAAAAGTGCGTAGGCAGCCCTCCAATTTTTTTTAGTTGTTCCCCGATGGATATTATTGGTAAGAACATAGAGGGTGGTGGTAGTTTGTACGTGGGAGCTCTGCTGGGGTTTCGGGCAGCCACATGAATTCCGTGAGATTGTTATGCTGGTGTGTGTACCTTTGTGAAGGCATCTGGCTGTGCTGATTTTGGTTGCAGGAAGAAGGACCCCCCAATGAATGGTATATTGTCTGCGATCCACTGCAGAGTCTGGAATTGCAGTGGATCCTTATGTAAAAGTATATATATATTTAGTGTCAGTGGGTTATTAAAAGAGGTATGTTGTGGCATAGCTGTAGGAAGCTTTAGTTGGTGCTGTTGTGGCTTAACAGTCTTTAAAGCTGACACGACTGTCTCTGATCGTCTTAGTGCAGCTTAAAAGCAAGTTTCGATTTTGATGTTTGAAGGCGGTAGTCTCTTCCGTGCTTTCTAAGGGAGAATGTAGTTATCCTTTGAAGTTAGCCCCATTTTGGTAGTGAGAATGTTTAGCCAACAGCTTAGTCTTGCTGAGAATGTCACGTTTTGTTTGCGTTTTGATTTCAGTTGTATTTCAAATCTAAATATGTTGTTAATGTTGGAAATACAACACTTCCCCTTTTAGCTTTCTCCGAAATGTAGTTGGTGTTCTTCGCGTTGTATAGAAAATAAGCGCTTTGTTTTTGTTGGTAGAGGGATAGGTGGTTTACTGTAAAGTAGTTTTGATTATTGGGGATTCGTTGTTTGGAGTTTGTCTAACTCTTGGTTGAATGGATGAGTAGCCCCTGCATGTAGATTGAGTTTTTGGAAAGTGTGTCGTCCGGAGAGAGTGGTTGGTCCCTCCCCGCGGTTTTCTAATTAGTTTATTTTGCAGCGTTTCTTGGGCTTGCTTGTACTATGCAATCTTTGTAAGAGTGTTGAGAACCTCAGGGTGCCTACTTTCAATGCCCTAGTATTCTATATTATGTCCTGTTTAGATTTTGAGCTATGGAAAGAACCTCTTAGTTCTTTAGTATTACAGTGTTAGGTTCTTTTGGTAAGGGTTCTAAAGAATGCGACTGTTTTTAAAGTAGAAACGCTGTCGAGGCTCAGTACGGTAATACGAGTGCCGGTGAAATTACTGTGCGAGTGTGCACACAATTGAGAAGTTATTCTTTTTTCTAGATCCCTTACAATTGTATCCTTATGACTAAAAACCCTTTGCATGCACACTACATACCTTAGAGAGTTGGAGTGATGGAGTTTTGGGTTGTTTTGGGTGTTTGTTGTGGGACTAGGGTTTTTATGTTTTGTTTGGCGTCTTTCATTACCGTCAGAAGTCTCTCTGTTTCAGCTTTCTCTTAAGAGCTCGCCGGCTATTCTGTGCAATACTAAATACTGTGGGAAAAGCGGTGGTGCTTCCCTAATGCCAGAAATAAAGCTTAAAATGTTTAAAAAGGGGTATAAATTACTTCTGAGTTGGAGAATTTGTTGTTATATGGATTTAATGGGGTATAATTTCTTTCAATAAAATAAATATGTAGTAAATAAAGAAATATTGTTAGAATATTATGTAGGGGTGGAGTTTTAAGGTCACCTGACCCCTTCTGGGTATAAAGGTTGAACTTATGGTTCAGTTAGATTAGATCGACTTTGGGTCTGGAGGTGAACTCCGGGGAATGCTGTTAAAGTGCTATTTTGAAGTGCTCTGAAGAGTAAGACTGTATCTGTATCTTGTACCAAATGGAAGAATAAAGGTATTGCAGGATCACTTTCTATGAGATAAAATGTGGATGAAATTTGGAAATACCGCTCATGGATGAAGAAGCCTGAAGTAAAATGACTTTCCTCCGATTGTTTGGAGCGCCAATGACAGTCACTGTAAGAATATGCATCCTGCTAATATGATGAAATTTCCTGTTATATAATAAAACTTTGAGGCACATGAAGAACTACTGTGGTGTCACGTTACCTGATTGCCCACATATACCTGCACCCTACCACAGGGCCTGAAACAGAGGAACCAGGACATGAGAGCCAGAACGTTTCAGAGGGCTGGTGATATGGTAGTCACTGCTTGCACACCGTCGTATGACAATTCACATGCCTGCTGGTTTATGGTGGCACCAGAACCCACCCACCTCAGGTCCTTTCTTCCCCACTGTCAAGTGGGCATCAGTTATGATATCACTCACCCACCGGTAGTCAAGATTTCACCATCTATATGACGACAGTGTTCAGTTATAACTTCAGAGTTTGTTATTTCTGTGTTTAGCTTAGTTCCACAAAAATATTAGTTTCTCTCTCAGCCCTAACGCATGTAAACGGTCGACGATCATAGAGGACAGCAGGGAGCCTAAACAGGCTGGCAGCTCCAGCACTGAAGCGGTGTCCAGTCAGCCCCCTTCTCCAGAGGGGGGGTTCTGACAAGGGGCAGTCCAGTACCCCGGAAGGGAAGACAGTCCTCCCAGAAATACAAAAGACGCTGTCCTGATCTTGCATACGCTCGCTGTCAGGATCCAGGCACTGCTCAACCTTTGCCTCTTCTCACAAGAAAGGCAAGAAACTGCACCAGTCAAGGTCACAGTCTGTACAGTCTGTTGTGAGTCATTTGACCTCGGCAGGTTGGAGGTTCCCACCATGGTCACTAATGACACCGGGGACATACAGGTCTGCGAGGTTGCTTTCTCCGGTTCACAGCCTCCCCCCATCATCTAGGAAGGACTCAGGCGGTCAGTTCCAACATCAGGCTGCTCTCATGGAGAGGTCAGTGCAACAAGTGGCACCGCTTCTGGTGCAGACCTCTGATCCCTCGGGGTTGGCACTGCTGGGCCTGGCAGTGTGTTTGTCTATGGCAACAGCCTCCGAGTCCTTGCCATAAGTGGAACTGCCGATGTCTGTCCGACTTGGGAGGCCCCATCTGCCCTGTCAGGGGACAATGACAGCCAGAGTGCCCCAGCAAAGTCATTAATGTCCTTTGTGGCATTGCGCCATTGTGCGGTGCCGGTTTGGGACCCATAGAGCCTGTACTGGCACTGTGTGCGATGCCACATGGGTTCATAGTACCAGGAACCATCCTAGTGCCACCTGTAGTGTTAACTGCAGTGCAGCTCATGGCACTGGTCCCTAGCCCTCTGGAGTGAGATTCAGAGCCACTGGTGTTGCCGCAGCTGTACACTGCACTGCCAGCTCTGGGACACCCCTATCTCTACCATCCCTGTTGCAAGGAAGGTGTAGTCAGATCCTGACCTTATTATCTCTGATAGTGGGGATAATGACTTTTTTGTTTTGTTGATGGTCCAGAGGTCTCATACCCAGTCCCTTTGTCTGTTCCTTAGAAGGATCTTTCCTTTCCGGCTCTGCTCAGAACTATGCATTTGGCACTGGCTTTTGAGCCTGCAGCCACTGACCAGGCTAGGTGCTTCCAATTGGACTGTCTAAACGTGCTTAAAATTCCAGTCAGTTTAATTCATCTTATCCAACCTGCCTTGGAGACCCTGTCAGATGAGGTCTGGTAGAGGCCTGCTACTGTGGCACCTGTCCCAAAGCAGGAGGACAGGAAATACACTACTCTTAAGAAAAAGTCAGTGTATTTTACTCAGCCAATATAGCAGATGCTACTGTTATTCTCATGGAGAATGACAAAGCCATAGTGCCCAAGGAGGTCACTGAGGACCTCACTAACAAGAGGGCTAGGCAGACTAGATGGGCCAGAAGGGTCCTTTTCTGCCATCGAATTTCTATGAGTCTATGAAGACTGATGCCATAACCAAGCGAGCTTATGCCTCTGATATCCATGGCATAAGGATAGCTAGCTACCAGGGTAATTTTTCCAAGTATGAGGATACCCTCTGGGGCAAACTTAAGTCTCTGCCAGAGGCTCTGCCAGATTCAGAGGCTAAGCAAGATATACTGCTTAAAACAAGTTAGTGAATCCAAAGTTTGCTGGTTGATCAGTCTCTTAATGCACATAATGAAACCAGAACAACTCCTTACCAGCTCCCTTCAACTCCTAGAGAGGCAAGGGACATGGATCTTTCTACAACATGCAGTCCTTTTTGGCAAGAGAAGCCATAAATTGCAAAAAACAAAAACACTCTCCAAACTCTAAAGAAAGCACAGACAAAGGCACTAGTACCCAACACACTTAGTGCCACTATCAGAAGTTCCAGCCTGGTCCTCCCTCAGCCGCCTGAGGCAGCCCTCTCCTCCCCAGGTGGGGGGCTGACCCAGTTTTACTGTCAGTGGGAGTCCATCACGATGGACAAGCGATTCCTCAGGATTATCCAAGAGCAGTACTCCCTGGATTTCACAGAAACCCCTCCGGACTATCCCCCAGAAGGCAACCCCAACCTGCTGTGCTCACATGTCAGAGATTCTGGCGCAGGAGACTGTGGGCCTTCTGAGCAACAGGGCAGTGGAAATAGTGCCAGAGTCAGAAAAGAACACAGGGTTCTTCTCCAACATGTGCTCCACTCTCAAGCTCAGAAATTTGAACAAATTTATGGACTGAGAAAAATTCAAAATTATTTCTCTGGGCTTTCTGCTACCCTACCTGAAGTCTCAGGACTGGCAAACATCTCTGGATTTGCAAGATGCATATCAATACATACTGGTGCACCCCAGGCACCAAAAATACCTTCATTTAATTGTGCTGGGACAGCATTACCAGTTTAGAGTCCTGCCCTTTGAGCTATTCTCAGCACCTCGAGTCTTTACAAAATGCTATGCAATGCTCACAGCCCACCTGAGAAAGTTAGGACGTCACAGTTTGCCATATTTGGACAACTAGCTAATCTCATGACCATACAAACAGAAGACAGAGCAGGCAGTGGCCAATGATGTCTAGTTCTAAAGTTCACAGGAGTCCTGCTGAACCTTCTGAAGTCTTGGCTAGAACTTACCCAGAAATTACTGTTCACAGTAGCTGTTCTGGATATGACCCGAGCCTTCCTTCCACAGAGCAGGCTACGAACAGTCCTGCAGATGGCATGCTAGATCATGAAAAGCAACACTGTGCAAGCCCACTCCGTGCGGTCCATGCTGGGTCAAATAGTCTCCTCTGTGTTCACAGTGCCCCTGGCATAGCCACACATGAGGACAATCCAGTGGCTGTTTAGTGCACAACCGTCATAAGCATCGCACTCTCAAAGTTACCCCATTCTGGTGACCAAACCCCTGGTGGGGTCCCTGACGTTGTGGTCAGAGGAGAAAAACCTCCTCCGGTGCATCACATTCTACCTACAGGAGCTGGAGGCAGTTTCGACCACAGAAGCCTCCCTGTTAGGGGGTGGAGCTCACTGCCAGGGCCTTCAGCCACAAAGTCTCTGGAGCCTGTCAAAGACTCATCTACACATCAATGTACTGAAGATGCAAGCGGTTTTGCATGGTCTGAAAGCCTTTGTGTACTTAGTCTACCACAAAACAGTCCTCTACCAGACATACAACAAGCCTGTTATGTAGTATGTCAACAAACACAGAGGTGCACACTTTTACCCTCTATGCAGAGAGGCCACAAGTATGTGGGAATGGTACCTGAAGCAGGGATCCTACTCCAAACAATTTATTTGCCAGAAGTCCAGAACAATTTGGCAAACGAACTTAGCTGAACACAGGCTTCTGGCTGCGCTTAAACCTTCCATCAGGAAGACATACACAGCCAAATGGAAGAGATTTTCCATCTGGTTCCCCAAAACCCATCTGGACCCCTTTCAGCATCCATTCAACTAAGTTCTGGAGAACGTGAAAGACCTTTCTGATACTGGCCTGCAGTATTCCACAGTATAGGTCCACTTGTGCCCAATTTCAGCATACCATAAGTCTGCAGGTACCCTCTACCTAACAAAGCTACCATGATTTGAAAGGTTCCTCAAAAGCATTTTACACACAAGACCTCCCATCAGGAAGCAGGTGGCTCCCTGGGACACCAACCTTGTGTTGGATATGCTCACTTGCAGTCCCTCTATATCCTGTTGTGATGTGCAACTTGAAGTTTCTGACTGGGGGGGGGGGGGAGAAGCATTTCTTTTGTCCATCACCTCTGCACACAGGGTATCTGAAATCAATGCTTTGGTCACAGATCCTCCATATTCTGTTTTCCAGAGTGCAAACACTTGAAAAAGCCCAGGAGAGAAGGTGCTCTCGGTAACAACAATCTGACCTGAGTAACAACAACAACAAAAATAAATACATTGAGCACTCGGCACCGAGCTAGTTAAAATAATGTTTTATGGGTCTTGTCCATGATACCTTAAAAACATTTGCACTTTCGCACTGAAACTTTCTCTGAAGTGGCCATGCACTGAAATATTCTCTGGAGTTGCCTCTTTTACCTAGTGGGTGGTGAATGCTTGATTTTTTTGTTACTCAGTTCGTACTGTTTTCCAGTGGTAAGACAGTGCTCCACACACACCCCATGTTTTTTACCTAAGGTGGTGTTGGAGTTGCATCTTAATCAGGCCTTAACCCTGCCTACCTAGCTAATTTGCTAACTTCCAGAATGAGGGAGAGAGGATTCTCCACTCACTGGATCTTAAAAGGGTCCTTAAGTTTAACCTGGACAGAACCAAGGAATTCACACAATCCAAACAACTCTTTATCTCCTCCTGTCCTCATCGGAAAGGACAGCCTGTTATAATCAAGTGCATTTCTGCCTAGACTGTAAACTGCCTTCAATACTGCTACACCGTGGCTTAGGTCAAAGTGGAAGGCAACATATGCACTCACTCCTCCAGAATGGTTGCCACGTACCTGGCAGAGACATGTTCTGTGCTCACTAGAGAAATTTGCAGAGCTGCAACTTGGAGCACAGTGCACATATTTACCAAACACTATGCCCTGCATGTCCGTGCTAGGCAGCATGCCACCTTTGGCAGGGCAATTATGAATGTACTATCCTGAGTGAGCTCTTAAGTTTCAACTGCCCTAGTCTGGGGAACCTTCTCTGAGCCTGGAAATCTGACCCACTAGAGGGAATAGACAGTGAAGATTACGTCTTGGAAGACATTAAAATTACACACTTGCCATAATTCTTGATCTTCCAGAATATCTTCACCATTGATACACACGCCCACCCACCATCCCCCATACTCTTTCTAGAATTGTTCTGTTGGTTTTCACCCTTTTATACTTGGTTTGGGCTGTGAAGATACTGTAGTACTGGATTTGGTGGCCCTTTTTATATGGGTCATCAGTGCTATCTCATGCTCTTGGTTAAGTGCACAGGTTACTTGTTAGATTTTGCTGCTCACCTCCTCAGTAAAAAAAAAAGCTACTAAGGTGGGTGGGGGTTGGTGCCGCTGTATACCAGAGGGCACATACATCAGCACGTATGCGGTGCCTACCATGCCACCAGCCCTCTAAAATGTTCTGGCACCGACTCACTAGTGAGAATCAATACACAGAATTTGTCGGCAGATAAGGACCGCCTGGCCCATCTAGTCTGTCCATTTTTTTCTACCTCTAACTTATGCTGCAGACTGTAGCTGATCTGCGGCTTTCCTACTCTTCCCTTTTTCTAGGGTTCCCTTGTGCGTGTCCCACACATTTTTGAATTCCTCCACCGTTTTTGCCCCTACCACCCCTGTGGGGAGGCTGTTCCAAGCATCCACCACCCTCTGTAAAGAAATATTTCCTCACATTACCTCTGATTCTTCCTCCCTCCAGCTTCATCTCATGTCCACTAGTTCTTGCCCATCTTCTTTTCTGAAAGATGCTACCCTCCTGTACCTTATTGGTCCCTCAAAGGTATTTATACATCTCTATCATGTCCCCCCCCCCCTCTCTTAGCATCTCTAGAGAATACATATTGAGGTCTTTCAGCCTCTCCTTATACGACTTCTGGTGCAGCCCCTGTACCATTTTTGTAGCCCTTCTTTGGACTGCCTCCACTTTGTCTATGTCCTTCCTGAAATGCTGTCTCCAAAACTGGACACTGTACTCCAGATGCGGTCTCACTAATAATCTGTATAGTGGCATCCCCACCTCCCTCTGCACCTCAACTTCCCGCTGGCCGTTCTAACCACCTTCTCACACTGTCCGGAGAACCTGTAGGTCCTCAGATGATTATTCCTAGATTTCTCTCCTGTTTGGTGGCTGACAGTACCTCCTTCCCCCCACTGAGTACTCCTCTCTCTGGCTCCTGTGACCTAAGTGCATAATTTTGCACCTCTTTGCGCTGAATTTCAATTGCCACACATTTAACCAAACCTCCAGCTTACCCAGGTCCCTTCTCATTCTTTCCATCCCCCTCCCATGTGCCCACCCTATTGCAGATCTTTGTGTCATCTGCAAAGAGGCATACCTTCCCCTCCAGCCCCTCTGCAATGTCGCTAATGAAGACATTAAAGAGGACTGGGCCCAGCATCGATCCCTGAGGCACCCCACTGGTCACCTCCCTTTCTACGGACTGAACTCCGTACACTACCACCCTTTGTGTTGCACCACTCTGCCAATTTCGAACCCAGTTAACTACCCCAGATCCAATTCCCAGGCTGCTCAATTTATTAGCCTTTTATGAGGGACAGTATCGAAGGCATTGATAAAATCCAGGTAGGCCACGTCTACCGCCCCTCCCTGATCAATCTCCCTTGTCACACAGTTGAAGAAATCTATCAGGTTTGTTTGGCAAAGCCTGCCTTCCTGCTGTGAAACCACGCTGTCTCGGATCCTGCTGTCCGTTGGATTCAAAATATGTCATAATCCTTTCCTTGAGTAATGAGTCCATCAATTTACCTACCACTGAGGTGAAGCTGACTAGCCTATAGTTACCAGCCTCCACCTCCTTGCTCCCGCTCTTATGGAGAGGAACAACATTCACCCTCTTCCAGTCTGCCAGAATCACACTCATTTCTAATAATTTGTTGAACAAGGCTGTCAGTGGTCCAGCTAGCTCCTTTCTTAGTTCCTTTAGAATTCTGAACGTATTCCGTCCGGCCCCACTGTTTTATCTATTTTCAGTCTTTCTAATTCCTTTAGGACACCCTCTACTGTGAGCGCACTGGTATCTACACTACTCCCCTTGGTACTCCTGACACCTAGCTGTGGTCCCTCCCTGTCCCGTCCTACAGGGAACACTGAACAAAAATATTTGTTCAGGACTTATGCTTTTTCCTGGTCCCCTACTGCTGACCCCCTGCCTTCCCTTTTTAGACTCACAATCCCACCCCTGGTTTTTCTCTTCTTTCTAATATTTCTATAAAAGATCTTGTCTCCTTTTTCAATTGCCTTGGCCATGCTTTCCCCTATCTGTGCCTTGGCCTTTCTGACTGCTTTCCCCACCTCCTTTAGCTTTTCCAGATACATTCCTCTATTTTCCTTCCTCTGTGTTTCTTTGTATTTTATGAATGCTGTCTTTTTCCCCCCCTCACCCTCCCTGCCATCTCCGGTGAGAACCAGATTGGCTTTTTCTTCGTCTTTGTTTTACTTATTTGTCTAACGCAAAAGCTTATGGCTTCCATTCTGGCTCCCTTAAGATGTGCCCATAGTTCCTCTACATCCCCTTTTCTCACTCTACCCCTAGGGCTTTCTTCTGACATACCTCCATCTTTGCAAAATTGACACTTCTGAAATCCATGACCTTTATGTGGCCAGATTCCTCTACTATCCTCACGCTAAACCATACTGTACTGTGATCGCTGGATCCTAGGTGACTCCCCACTTCTACACCCATCACCCTTTCTCCGTTGGTGAGCACCAGGTCCAATCTTGCTCCACCCCATGGGTGTGTTCTACCACTAGCTGTCTGAGTCCCTCCCCCTGAAGAGCTTCCAGGATGTTTCTGCTCCTTGCTGTGGCTGCAGTATGTGTGCTCCAATTGACATCTGGCAAACTGAAGTCTTCCATCAGCAATATCTCCCCTTTTGCTGCCATTTTGTGGATTATTTCTACTAGCGCATCGTCCAACTCCTCCCCCTGTGCTGGAGGTCTGTAGGTCACACCTACTCGAATGGCAGTACTATTCCCCGTTTCCAGCGTGAGTCACAGTGCCTGCCCTACCACCCTTATGCCCTGTATTTCTGCAGCTCTGATTTCCTCCCTAATGTAGATAACCACTCCTCCTCCTTTTTTTCCTACCTTATCTTTTCGGAACAGAGTGTACCCTGACACAGCTATATCCCAGTCATGGTTCCCTGTGTACCATGTCTTGGTCACAGCAACAATGTCCAAATCAGCCTCTGACATCAAGGCCATTAGGTATGAGATTTTATTCGCCAGGCTGCAAGCATTCGCGCACATGGCTTTCCACGGTCTGATGGTCAATAGTGAAAATACTCTGGAAGATCAAGAATTATGGTAAGTACGTAATTTACTTTTTTTTTTTTAAGCATCTCCCACTAAGACACAAGGGCTTTTTAAATACTACATTTGGTGGATAGCAAGTGGACATCACAAAGCCAGAAGCATTTGAGGGACGTACAAGACCACATGTGAGCAGTGCATATTCACAGAATGGTGATGCGGCTGGGTAAGCCATACCAAATGGGAAGGAATATAAGAAATAATAATGCTGATACCCTGAATGGTTGTGCACTATCAACTACAGTACGGACTACCGCAGGACATCACGAAGTGGCCCCAGGGCCACAAAACATTGGCAGCAGAGCTAATGATTAGATGGTCACTGTACTCTGTAACAAATAAAAAAACAAATCTGATTCTAAATAATTTATTCAGGAGTTTGCAGAGTCTTTCTCACCCACAAAGAACTGCCCTTTAAAATAACAGGTATTTGGCCTAGCTCTGAACAGAATAACTGTTAAATTGGCAAAGGTTGCTTGTAAGGACAGAGCAAAGAACCTTACCAGAGCAAGGAAAAGGATTAAGGCTTCTTTTGGCTAGGCAGATTTACTGTGTGCTATTATCTGTAGCAAAGTGTTTCTTACAGGGTATATCTTCTGTGAAATTATTACAGGTGTCGCTTTACAGACTTTACAATTTTATCTATCATTAGGATAAGCTTTCAGGGCTACCGCACTTGTTGCTGGCTGATTGTTTCTGCTCTTACCTCCTTGTTTCTTTCGTCCGAGGTTCGTGTTTTTCAGCAGGGGAAGGGCCCAGCTACCTACCCCATCCCCAACCACCCCACACTACACTCCTTTTATAGGGTAGCACAGTCGTGACATTTCCTGTAGCAAAGCTGGAGGGGGCGGATCAGAGGGGTATCCACACAATGACCTCATTTACAGGGGCACAAGTAATTTAACTTGTTATAACAAGTTATTCAAAATCAAACAAAACACAAAATCAAACTTTTACTTTCATTTTCCTCCTTCTAATGACTCTGACCAGGTTATAAACCCAGAATCTTATCTGGAATGGATATTATTAACTGTAGGTACTGCGGGACCCTTTTCAAAAGGGCAGTTATACAGGATTTAGGACAATGTCCTACATGCTGGGCCACTGGAGATCTAAGTGCTCAGCTCCTGGCAGCATGGGCAGATTGCACGCCTCAAATCGCATATTCAGGAGTAAATATATTATAAGAACCATGCGCCATTTCCCCAACATCCAACAGAAGCACCTCAACCGCAGGGGGTAGTTGGTATGGGAGGTTGGCAGGTGGTTAGGAGGGGCAAATCGGGTGCCCCATCTCTCGGTGCTCTCCAACATATCACCTCCACAAACCATATAAAAACTACAAACAGGTATCTGCCTCTATCTCCAAAATCAAACAAAAGGGCAGAGGACACTGCAGCACAGGAGCTAGCACAACAAAACTCACCCAAAACAGGAACCAAAACAAAAAAAGCAAAAAGGAAATACAGAACACTTCTGATCACAGGAGACTCCATGATTTGGGGAGTTGATACCTATCTCCAGCCAGGGGTAATGGTCACATGTCTCCCAGGTACATCAGCATGGAGAGACACTAACCGTATTGCTAAAATTGTGCAGAAGGAGGAGAAAACAGATGTCCTGGTACACACAGGGACTAACAATCTCGCGAGCTGGTCAGTTGTGGAGACCAAGGAACACCTGACCAGGCTGGGTGACAAACTATCATACATTTTGTCCAGCAAGTCCTTCTCTGAGATCCTGCCAGTCTGGGAGAGGGGGCAGATGGATAGAAGGTCAGAGAAGGGGAGATAGGGGAGTTAAACAGGTGGCTCAAGGGCTGGTACAAGGAAAAAGGACACAAACTAGTAGGTAATTGGCAACAGTTTTGGGAGCGAAAGTTCTTTAAATTCGATGGACTGCATCTGACTAAGGAGGGAGTCAGTGCATTGGGGCAGAAGTTTGACATCTTTGCAGAATATTTAAACTAGCAAATGAGGAGAGGGGTGCAGCACCAGATATGTCAAATGGGAAGAACATCCCTTCTCCCCTCAGCTAGTGATCAAACAGGAGTTCAGCATGTTTTTAGTTCATTTGCATCACCAGGTAAGGAAAAAAGTCCGGCTCCCCATACGACACAAAGGGGAAATGCCAGACCTTGCCCAAAAACTAACACACCGAAATCTGGCCAATGGAAAATCATGTACACAGATGCTCACAGTCTGGGAAACAAGATCCCAGACCTGAAGGCAACAATGACAGAGGCTAAACTGGACATAGTAGCCATTAGCGAGACATGGTTCACCAGTAATCACACTTGGGAGACTTCAGTACCCGGCTATGTACTGTTCAGAAGAGACCGAGGTGCAAAATGGGGGGTGGAGTGGCCCTATATGTCAATGAAAATATAAAAGCTACAGAAATTCAGAATACACATAAGAAGCCAGAAGAACTGTGGGTCACCCTGGAAACAGGAAATGGGACAGCCACACGAACTGGGGTTGTCTACAGGCCTCCAGACCCAGGGGAGGACACAGACACATTACTGTTAGAACACATACAAAACATGACAGCTAAAGGGGAGGTTCTGATAATGGGAGACTTCAACATGCCAGATACAAATTGGTAAATACCAGCAGGAACATCTGCCAGAACTAGACATATAGTGGATTCCCTGCAGGTGGAGGGCCTCAAACAACTGGTACAACAACCCACAAGAAAAAGGGCTATCCTAGATTTAGTACTGACTAACAGGGAAGGATCACAGATCTCCAGGTAGAAGGTCACCTGGGGACCAGTGACCATCATATGGTATGGTTCAATTTGGCCACTAGAACTAAATCATCCCGTTCCACGGCAAAAATATGGGACTTCAGAGGAGCTGACTTTGATAAGATGGCCAACAGAGTTAAGCTAGCCCTGGCAAGAATACAGGCGAGGGGGTACAGGCAGAGTGGACAAGCATTAAGGATGCAATACTTGAAGCAACATCCCACTGTGTTAGAGAGAAAAGGAAGTGCAAAAGAAGAAGGAAACCACTTTGGTTCTCAAAAACAGTAGCAGAAAAGGTCACAGCCAAAAGGCTGGCCTTCAGGACATATAAGGGAATGCAGCGGGACAAAGATAGGGAAGCATATCAAACTTCCCGAAGGGAAGCAGGGAAGGCAGTAAGGCAGGCAAAGGCCCAAACCGAGGAAACACTAGCATAAACAGTAAAAGAAGGTGACAAGACTTTCTATAGATACATTAGTGAAAGGAGAAAGTCCGGAGGAGGTATTGCTAAGATCAAAGGGGATAAGGGGCAGTGTGAGGAGGAGGACCATGGAAAAACATCTATCCTGAATAGATACTTCTGCTTAGTACTTACTGAGGAGAAGGTAGGGCAGGGCCCACAGCTCAGCACTATGGACATGGGGGGGGGGCTAGTCCCTTCACAAAAGAAAGGGTCCTACAAGAGCTTGCTAAGCTCAGGGTGAACAAGGCAATGGGACCTGATGGCATACATCCTAGAGTACTAAAGGAGCTAAAGGTGGAGCTAGCAGAGCCATTATCAGAACTGTTTAGTGAATCTCTGAGAACAGAAGAGGTCCCAGAAGACTGGAGAAGGGTTCATGTGATTCCGCTCCACAAGAGTGGTAGCAGGGAGGAGGCAGAGAACTACAGACCAGTCAGTCTTACCTCAGTAGTGGGCAAGATTATGGAGGCACTCCTTAAGGAAAGGATAGTGCAACACCTGGAATCCATAGGAGCACAGGATCCAAGACAGCATGGGTTTACAACAGGAAAGTCCTGTCAAACTAATCTCATAGATTTCTCTGACTGGGTAACCAGAGTGGTGGACCAAGGGGGAGCAGTTGACGTTGCCTACCTTGACTTCAGCAAAGCTTTCAATACTGTTCCACATAGAAGATTGATTAATAAGCTGGGTAGGCTCGGGGTGGGTCAGAAGTTGGTCAGCTGGATGGCAAACTGGTTGACGGGCAGAAAACAGAGAGTGGTGGTAAACGCTGTACAGTCAGAAAAGAAGCAAGTCACAAGTGGGGTACCTCAGGGATCAGTCCTGGGGCCAGTCCTCTTCAATATCTTCATCACTGACATTGCAGATGGACTGGAGGGACCGGCTTGTCTGTTTGCAGATGACACCAAGATCTGCAACAGAGTAGATGATCCAGATGGGGTGGGCAGAATGAGAAGAGATCTGGATAAACTGGCAAAAAGGTCAGAAGAGTGGCAACTGGGGTTTAACGCAAAGAAATGCAAGATCATGCACATAGGGAACAGAAACCCTGAAGCCACCTATAGGTTGGGAGGGGAAATGCTAGCAGTCACAAGGGAAGAAGGAGACTTGGGCATCATCATCATCATCACAGATTACCTGAAATCATCCAAGCAGACCACTAAGGCAGTAGGTAAGGCTAGGGGGATGTTGGGGTGTATTAGTAGGGGTATCACAAGTCAGAAGAAGGAGGTAATAATCCCTCTTTACAAGACACTGGTTAGGCCCCATCTGGAGTACTGCGTGCAGTACTGGAGGCCACACCTTCACAAGGACATTAACAAAATGGTGCAGGGACTGCATCAGAAAACATATGAGGACAGATTAACGGAGCTCAATATGTATACCCTAGAGCAAAGGAGGGAGAGAGATTATATGATTGAAACATTCAAACACCTTAAGGGCATTAACAAGGTGAAAGAGTAACATGTTTCAATATAAGAAAAACAGCAGGACAAGAGGACACAGCATGAGATTAGAGGGAAGCCGATTAAAGGGTAATGTGAGGAAGTTCTTTTTCAAAGAAAGGTTGGTGAATGCATGGAACAGCCTACCTCAGGAAGTAGTGGATATGAATACAGTGCAGGGCTTCAAACAGGCATGGGATAGGCATAAGGGGGAAATACAGATGAGTATGACTAGATAGGCCATTGACAAAGCAAAGACCGATGGCACATTCATAATTTAGAAAAAGAAATGGGCAGAATGGATGGGCCTTGCGGTCCTTATCTGTCGTCAACTTCTATGTTTCTATGTAAAGCACTTGTACACCAGCTGAAATTTATATCAACTTTCAAAAATGTATATCTGAAGTACTTTTATCCCCCCTTTGCTATCCAAAAAATATTCTGTCTGACAGTACTAGGTGTGATGTGTGCAGCAGTACTCTACCTGGAAGCTGACATACTGGATAGAGTTCTCTTCCCCTTCCTACCTTATCAGCATGATGACCTTATTAGCTGTGGCACCCTGACGGACCAAAATGACCCATTTAATTACTGCCAGACTAGTCACCAGTGATGTCACCATGCTCATTAAGTATGTTGGGGAACTGTACTAGATATACAGTCGTGGCCAAAAATATTGGCACCCTTGCAGTTCTTTCTAATACTACGAACATACAAAATTTGCCAGCAGATAAAGGCCAAGAGGTCTATCAAGTCTGCTCGAATGTGCAGCTAGCACCCCTTATTCTGCAGCTGCCCTTCCCTTTCACCCTTCCCCTTCATTAACCCTCCCACTTGTCCTGTCCCATCCTCGTTTGAAGCAGTCCACTGTTCTACTGCATACCACTTCTGCAGGTAACGATTCCACCCAGCCACCACCCTCTCTGTAAAACTGTCTCCTCATCTCCCTCCTGAACCTTCCTCGCTCCAGTCTCATATCATGGCCCTGGTGGCCCTCCCTCCTTACTTTGAACAGCCCCTCTGTACCCGTCTTGTTTATTCCTTTCATGTATTTAAAGGTTTCAATCATGTCACCCTGTCTCTCCTCTCCTCCAGTGAGTACATTCAACTCCTTCAACTTCCTCTCGTATGATAAGTCCCCAGCCCCTTGATCATCTTTTGTCGCCCATGCTGCACCCCTCCAGTAACTTAATGTCCCCTCAGATATGGGACGCCAGTACTGCACGCAGTACCCAGGTGTGGTCTAACTAATGACCTATACAGTGGCAGAATCACCTCCTCCCTCCTCGAGGATATACCCCTTGCAATACACCCAGCATTTTGTTGGCCTTTGCAGCTGCCTTCCTACATTGTGCTTGTTCATTGACCCTGTAATGAGCACACCCAGATCTTTCTCCTCCTCTGTCCGGGCTAGCTGCACTCCCCCTAGCTGGTAACTCCTCCTTGGGTTCTTCATCCCAAAATGCAGCACCTTGCACTTTTTGGCATTAAAGCCCAGTTGCCAGGTGTCTGACCAGGTTTCAAGCTTTGCCAGATCATCCCGCAACCTCTGCCATCCCCCTAGGTCATCCACCACCGCCTACCTTGGTATCATCAGCAAACAGACTGATCTTGCTCTGATGTCCCATGATATGTCTGCAATGAATATCCCAAACAACACTGGCTCCAACACGAGCCCTGTGGAACACCTCGTCACTGCCCTTGGTGTGAGACTCCCACCACCACCACCCTCTGTTGCTTTCCCTGCAGCCAGTTTCCTACCCATCTCACCAGCTTTGCAACTACTCTCAGCGCCTACTACAACTTCCTTCCCAGCCTTCCATGTGG